>CM073465.1:64548948-67006448 GCA_037074535.1 Gleditsia sinensis | reverse complement strand
GAAAGATATATCAGCCTTAGTTGTGGAAGATAACCCATTTCTTTTGGAATGCCTCCTTCAAATATTAAAAAAGAACAATGTGAATTTTATTTTTATTTTTTGCAATAAAATTATATTTATCATTATTCATAGTAACATTTATATGTATCATTATTCTCACTATTAGCCATTAAACATAGTTCAAAAGCAACCTTTTCACGTGCATTTAACTTGACTTGAGAACAAAAGCATGTCATTAGTCAATATGTTCTTGAGACAAATTTATATTTGTTTGTATGTCGTTAAATCATAAAATATGACGAGACACAAAGAGGCTTAAAACAATACCATTATTCTTATTCCTCAAGTTGCAGTTGCATTAGGACTAATAGTGCACCAATGACAAGGTGCCGTTTTGATATCATTTAATTAAACGCAGATTTGATCCTAAGGGAAAAAATATATTTTATCTGTTTCAAGGATGTATATACCATTTAATTTTGGATAACCCGTTCAAAAAAAGCTGACCAAAATTGGCTAAAAATGGAAAGAAATCGCAAGATAGGAAAAAAGATGAAAAGAAACCCTTCCCAAGAAGTCCTTTAATAGTCATTCTCCAGCTAACTTGGTCCCACTCTAATGTCCAACTTATTCAAGCAAAATAGATAAATAAAAAATAAAAACAAAGTAGCTTGAGTATAATATATTTTATTTTGGTATTTGAGTTATATATTATGAATATTCTAATATTTTCTTTAAATTTAAAAACTAAGGAGTTTTAGAATAATATATTGTTAGTAGTATTTTCAATATTCTACGATTTCATTATAACTTAATCTACTATTTCACGTTCAATCCTTTCGCAAATTTTTCCTCTTTCATTATTTATTGTAATATAATATTTATATTAGAACTTATTTTGGTATTTATTTAATAAAAGTATACTACAGTAGTATTAACATTTACAAAATAATTCTATATTATTCGGATATCATTTAGGTCAAGCATCAGCCCAACGTGATATTTTCCTCTCTTTTTTTAATCACTACCATCTCCAATTTTTGTACAAAATTAATCTATATTATATTTTCATCAACAATTTGATTTAATCAATGTTCACTTTTTTCAATTTTGAGAATTACAAGATTATTTTAGTAAATCATTATTTAATATACTGGGCAATAAATTAAAATAAAATAATTTTATGATCTATTCAATATTATTGGATCTTAATGAATAAAGAGCTTGTTTTATAAAATAACATATTACCGAAAAAAATTCCCCTTTTACATCTGTTGCTCTTTTCATTTCAATAAGACAAAGAAGACAGTTGCAAATGAGCACACACTTATATAATAATAAAGAAATAAATAAATTTGAGTTTAATTTAAAATTAATTAATTATTGAGCCAATCTCGAAAATTTTACTAGTATAGGTAAGAGTATATAAATTATATAAACTACGTAATATAATATTTTTATATATTTTAATATAAGCATTATCTTTGATATAACTCCATAATTTTACTACTCTACTCATATTTTAGCTTTTTTTTACTTATTATAACTCCAATTTTATTACAAAAAATAAATTTATATTAACTTTTCATCAACAATTTGTTTTTAATTAATTTTCATTTTTTACATTTATAATCATTAAATTATTTTTCTGTTAGATATTTTTTAATATACCAAAAAATTAAAATACATTAATTATATGATCAATTCAATATTATTTATAAAATTAAAACAATATTTTATTTAAATTGGATTAAAGTAATATTAAATTTTAATCATTAAATTATTTTTTTGTCCTCAATATTTAAAATTGAAGTACGCTTGATGTCAATGATTTCATATCCCTGCATCTCACTCCTTACTCTGAACCAAGGCCTTGATTTAAAATTCATTATTCTACTCAACTCAGCTCATTAAAGGTAGAATAAGAATAAAACAGTACATATATTATAATTCCTTTAAACGTAAACTTATTATTTCATGGAGGATTATTCGGGTTTAAATTCTAAAATAAAAATATGTTAATGTTAAATGAGCTTCACTAATAAACTTAAACAAAACATTTGTTGAATGAGTTAAATGTAAGCAAGCTAGTGTTTGTTTGGATAAGTTTATATCCCTATTTGATTATATTATACTAGTCAAATATAAATAAGAAAAGAAAAAATAAAAACAGATAACACAAATCATTTAAGACATACCTGATAAAGTGTTATAACTCAAACTCAACAATTCAAGTGAAGATAAGTTGGAAATGGTTTGAGGTATGATTCCTGAAAGCTTGTTACCCGCAATTCGTAAAATCCTCAAGTGCTTAAGAGTTCCAATCTCAAGTGGAATGGTCCCCTCAATAAAATTATCATTCCAATCCAAGGTCTCCAACATTGACAGGTTAGATATGGATAATGGAATGATTCCACTGAAACTATTATTGCGAAGATATAAGTGTTGAAGTGTAGATAAATCCCCTATCCAGATTGGAACTTCTCCATCAAATTCATTGCAGCTTAAGTTAAGCACTTTCAATCTATGCAAGTGGACTAACTCTTCCGGTAATTGACCATGGAAATTGTTGTTACGAAGATTGAGTTCAGCAAGAAATGAGAGATTTCCTAATCGTGGAGATATGGTGCCCTTGAGACCCATGCCACCAAGATTCAAGGCCTGAACCCTTCCATGGCGGGTATTGCAAGTGACACCAACCCAATTGCACGGAGAAGAGGAGTTAGACCAACTAGCTAAGAGATTGTAAGGATCCAAGATAGAAAATTTGAAAGCAAGAAGTGCAGACTTATCTGTGGTGATATTTGGCTTACTCAAAGCTAAGTAGGCCATGAAGCAATGCAGTGAAAGCATGAAAGCAGAGAAGCGAAGTTTCCCCATGTTTGGCCTATCGGACTTGTCAAAGATGCAAGGTGAGCAACAAAAAAGAGGATAGCATATTATATATATGGTAAATCATAATAAGATTAAGAAAATAATGAAAAAAAATAGGTGTGGCAGTCAAGTGTAATAGACTTGACTTGTGGCATACACTAAAGTCTTGGAAAGCACTTTTTTCTGACAAGCAAAGCATATTTATTTGCATAACTTGAAAGTGACAATACAGTATTAAAGTGAAGCTTGGGAAGTTGTTACAATATTAAAGTGTAGCTCACGTTATAAAAAGTTGTTAATTTTAAAACTACTTATTTTTTTTTAATCATAACTAAGTTGCTTTTCAACACCAAGTTATGTAAAATTTAAAAAAGCTCAGGTAGTCTTGCTATCATCCACAAACATACAAAGGGACTCGTAACAATTCCAGAAAAAAATAATCAGTATAATCATGAGTTAAAAGTTAAACATGGGTTGCAAAAGCTTATTTGCCCAACTTCAACAACCATGAATTGTACAGATTTTGTAAAAGCTAAATGATTCACACACCCAACCAGTGTTACAAAATGTTTAAGTGCCAAATAAAAGCAGTATAATCAATTTATTAATGATTCATCGTAGTTACAAAACACCAGCAAGTATGTAAAGGTATTTTCAAGTACATCAAAGACAAGAATAATTTATAACATATAAATTAAGCTGCTTGTTATTGTTAATAATAGTAAGAGGTCACTAGTTCATGCTAAAATATAAAAAATAAAAAATATAATAAAAAAAGTTCTTTTTCCTTTTTATAATATATAATAAGAAAATTAAAATTATATTAACCTTTTATGAAGTGAAGAAAACTTATGCTTAGGCTTTTAAAGTTTTAAATTTAATATTATAAGTATTAATTGAAATTTTTATTATACAGATATATATTTGTTATTTAAATGTTTGGTACTCTCTATATAGCCTTCAAAAGGAAAAAAAACAAAATTTGTGACCAAACCAAATCAATCAGTCAACAGTCAACAGTATCTTGGCGAGCCTTTCTATCTGTCATCAGGATTGAAGCCATCGGAGGTGGGAGTGATTACACCCAACCCAAAAGGCACAACTCTTTAACAACTAATTTAGCCACC
This sequence comes from Gleditsia sinensis, assembly GCA_037074535.1. NCBI lineage: Eukaryota > Viridiplantae > Streptophyta > Magnoliopsida > Fabales > Fabaceae > Gleditsia > Gleditsia sinensis. The sequence continues at coordinate 67,002,447 of CM073465.1, read as the reverse complement.
CAACCCAAAGGCAATGTCTATATATTTTTTTCCTTTTTATTTATTTATTAACTAATATGTTATTATGATTAAATTTAAGTGGACGAATGGAACGTTAAATATAATTAAATAATAAAATATGATAATTATTTAAAAAAGTGCAAGTAATAATTTCAAAAATATCTTATTAAAATTTTTTATATTTGATTTTTTTTTATAAAAAAATTGATACAATCAATTACAAAATTATTAATAAATATATAAACATATGACCAGACTGTGTTATACTGCATAATTAAAAAAAGAATCCAAATTTGACAAAAAAGACAGTCTTTGATTGAGAACGAAGCAGTCTGGAAATGCCCTCCATTTACACCTTCTGTAAAGCAAATGTGGATGGCGCTTTGTTTTGTATTTGGGATTTTGCTATGAGCTGTATCACAAGGGAAAATCCAGGAAGCTTTTTTCGGTCCCGAGTAAAACTTGTTGCAGGCTTTGACAGCAAAGGAAGTCTTGATTTTTTGCTCGTGATGTCTGCATCAAGGACACTTGTCTGGAGATTGCAAAATGATATTTGATAGGTTAAAAAAAAGTCAGATCACACCATATGACCGTTGCTTTATTTTTGTTTGTTTCCTTGAAGTGGGAACGCTACTTTTTCTTTGATTCCTAAAAATGGAATACTGTTGCTCATAGTCTTGCACAATTGGGTAGAGATATTACCTATATGACTGTACATATTTGGTTATATTCATCAGAGTGTGCAGTACGCTGCCTAGTTGGTACATGTGTTCAATAAATTCAAAAATATGATAAAATTAAGATGTAATTGGTATTGATTTTTAAAATGAAGACACATATAATTGGTAGAATTTTCAATCTTTTAAAAGGATAAAAAATTATTTACAGTCTCATCTATCTTTGCTATAAGTTCTCTGACCAAATTACCACATGTATACTGTTTTTACACCTCATCAACTGCTAAACAGAAAAATTATATTGTGATTTTTAATAGATAGATAAACTTTCAATTTAATTTTTTTATAAATTTTTTAAAAATTTATTCTTTCAAAAATAAAAATGTCTATAATGTCACTTCATAGCTATCGTTCAAATTTTAACGCCAAATTTAAACTACTATTGAAATTATAATTTTTTGTCACACTTATCTAACTTGGTATATGAATTGACACTCATTTAATACTGAATTAACATTCTCATGACACTCATAACAAAATTCTTAATTTTTCAAGTAAATTAATCTTATATAAGAATTTTTTTTGTGTGAGTACCATGTAAGTGTCAAATCATTATTAAGTAAATGTTAATTTATATACCAAGTTAAATAAATATGAAAAAAAAAACTACAATTTCAACTATAGGTTAAGTTTGACATCAAAGTTTGGATAATATCTTAATTGAAATGTAATATAGCAAGCACTCTTATCTTTGAAAGATTAAGTTGAAAAAACATTAATATGTGAGAGATTAAATTGAAAGTTCATCTACCTGTTAGAGACAAAAATATACTTTTTCTCATTAATAAAAATATCCGTAAACAGTTGTTTAATAACAGTAGAATTTTAAGTCAATAACTTCTCTAAACACTTTATTTCTAAATAATAGCTACTTGGTAAAACCAATTGGCACGCGTATGACTTTGAATTGACTTCGCTCTAAAACATCCAAGACTTAAGATGTAATACAATCGGTAGAGAGTGGAAAAAATTGTTAGGGACTCTTAGTCGTGCAATATTCCTTTCGTAGCCATTATAATTAACCCCACCAGTACATGAAAAAGCATCTTGTTAATAAGCAAATTTGAAAAAACAGTTCGTGAGCGAAATTTTGGTATCATTATAAAGTTAAACAGATAATTTTAATTTGTTAAAAAAATATTACCATGAATTTTGAGCGTAGAAGAGAATCCAAAACTATTTTTTTATACAATATAAAATTCTTTAATTTTTCATCATGAGTTTTTCAAAATAAAATATAATTTATGGACCATTTGTTTGCATGTGCATGCTAGAACTACATGTGTTACAGATGGTTTAACTAAGTGCCAAATAAAATTCTTACCATTGTTTAATAATAGTAGGAGGTCACTACCTCATGCTAAGATATATAAAAAGTGAAAAATATAATATAAAAAAAGCTCTTTTCCGTTTCTATAATATATCGTAAGAAAATTAAAATTATATTAACCTTTATGAAATTTGGGAAACTTATGCTCACGATTTTTAAGTTTCAAATTTTATTAATTGAAATTTTCATTATACAAATATATACTTATATTTAAAATTTTTGGTACTCTCCCATAGCCTTCAATAACGAATGAAAGTAAAACCAAAATTTTTTAAAAGAATAATAAAATAAAAATAAGTAATGTGTGCAATAATAATTTCCAAAATATCTTATAAGTAGAGTCCAAATCGATATATATTTTTTTAACTTAACAAAAATAGTTGGCATGCACAGGACCTAACGATACAATGCATAGAACATAATTTGATCTTTTTATTCTTTCCATAGAACCATCAAGATAAGATGAAAAAAAATTACAGTGAACATGAAAAAAAAGAAAAAGAGCATGCAATAATTTCAAAAACATTTTAAAACTAATATATGGTAATAATTAAGTGATGCAATTGGTAGTCAAAAGTTGTTTTTTACGCTGTTTTATGTAAAAATTTAAAAATCTTAGATAAACTTGTTGTCATCCACAAACATATCCACAAACATACCAAGGCATTCATAACAATTTCAGTAAAAATTCATACTAATTTTTATTGCTTTAAAATTTTATCGAATAAATATACATTCATTATTTAATCTATTTATGCTTTCTATAGAACTATTAAGATAAGATTAAAAATAATAATAAACATTACATACATGCAAAAAGGAATTTAAAAATGTAAAGAAGGGTAGTGAAGAGTATGCATTTTAATATTATGATGTGACATTTTAAAAAATATAGGAAGGAAAGTCTCATGTTCTTATCATGTTCAGTCTTAGTAGACTTGACAAAAAATAGTTTGAAATCTTCAAAAGAATGCCCCAGAAAAAGAGGTTATATTGCCTTTAGTTTCATAGACAGTGGTCTAATTTTGAAATATATATATTCATTTCCCTGTGAATTTCATTGACTCCATCATTCATTTTACACAACTCTCTCTTTAACTTTCTCATGCACACGATCTCTTCCAAGGACGGCCACGCACTGATAATCTCCCACAATACGGGTCACCTGTTTTTGACCCATCAATTTTCACCTCTCTATGTACTCATTCAAATGCTACAATTTATGTAAACACAACCCAACATTGTCAACATTTCTTCCTCACCTCAATCACTCATCAGGCCGGCCAATCACTTTTCCCCAACTCTCTTTCCACTTCCACCAATAATTCCCCATATGGTCCGCATTTCTTCCTCGCCTCAACCACTCCTCAATCCCATCAAATAAGTCTCCATTAACACTTCCTACTTCCATCAATCGTTCCCTGTCTCATGCTCTCATTAATTCCTCCTTCAATCACTCTCCCATTAATTCTCTCTCCCTTAATTCCCCCTCCAATCAACCATCCATTAATTCACTTCACATTAATTCACGAGAGGTAGCTACTTTTCAACGCGGTGATGACAATTCCTCCCATTATCACCATCAGTCTCGCTCCGTCTGTCTTTAGTTGAACCTCCTTTATACGTCCTGTTGCCTTCTCATCTCACACCTCCGTCACGCCAATCATACCCATATCACCTCTACCGACAATCTTTAAATAGTCTAGAATTGATAAAATTATTTTAAAATTAAATTTTAAAAAATATAACAGTTAAAAAATTATAATTGTTTTTAAAGTGATAACTTAATAAAATATTTGCATCTAAACTTATTTTTAGTATAAAAAAATGTGACAGGCTGAAAATTTATTTTAAAAAATATGTATTAATTTTTTTCTTTTAAATAGCTCTTTAAAAGAAATTTCAAAATTTGTTATTTATCAATCTCTAAATATTTCGGACAATTTCTAAAAGTAATTTATTATATACATTACAACAAATATATTAGAAACAAATATCACTTTAAGAACATGGGGTTACATATGTTTTTTAACACAATTTTTTTTTTTAATATTTTCATTACTTATAACAATTAAGGTGATATTATTGAAGATGGAGACTATCTAAAATTTGCATTCAAGATAATGAACCAAGACTTTTGTCAAACTTGATCAATTTGATGGAACAAATTTTAATTTGCGGAAAGACAGGATCATGTTTCTCCTCATTAACACGAAAGTTTCATATTTTCTTGATCCTAATACGAAGTCAATTGCTAATCCAAAAGACAATGAAACTAAACAACTCAAGGAAGAACCCAAAAGGAGGGCTGAAGTGTTATGTCGTGGCAATATTCTGAATGCATAGTCCAACCATCTATATGATCTAAACTCATCCAACATATATTAAAAAAAAATCTGGGATGCTCTTGAAGCTAAGTACAATATGGAGAAGCAAGAACAAATATGTTTCTCATTATGCAATATTTTAATCACAAATTATATGATTCTGATTCTATTTTTGATCAAGTCCAAGATCTACAAATTTGGTTTCATAACTTGTAGATGTTAAATTTAACATTCTTGAATTTGTACGAGCGGAGGGCATTATTACAAAATTATCCCCAAATTGACATCTAATTATAGAAAGAAATTGTTGCATATCACTGAAAGTTTCACTTTAGACCAGAGTTACAATATTTGCAAATTGAACAAGAAACACGAAATTTGTAAAGAAAACACACAGAATCAGTATCCAAAATTAATTTTATAAATTCAAGAAATAAAAACTAGAAATATTCTAAAAATAATAATAGGAAGAATCTTAAACTTTTTGCTGCAAACTCTAAAAAATAGTACAAGATAGTAAAGTTTTGTTTTCACTACGGAAAGAACAAACATCTCAAGAAGAATTGTGGATATAAGAAAAAGTAAAGGAAGAAAGAGCTGAAAGAACTTTTGATTTTTATCTAACATTTTAGCTTAGAGGGAAATTTATAAGAACATAAAATTTGATACCTAAGTTACAATTGTGGATTTTTCTATTTTCCTTTGGATCATATTCCACCAACTTCGTCAATACAACATAGGCGTTCCGCACAATGTAAACAGGCCTCTTTCTCATTACGCTTCAAAGCTCAATGCTTCCATCATCCGAGTTAGACAAGACTTCATCCTTATTAACTAAACAACAGTATTTTAGATAACAAGCAGTATTCTTGAAAAGAATTTTTTTAATAAAAAAAGTAGTCAATCATGGAGAAAATGCAAATGGTATTCCGGTTATGCGATGAAGTCAGCAAGTAGACTGAAAAACAAGTTTTAGCGGATCAAGTTAAAATATATGTTTTGCATAAAATCATTTGAACAAAGATATATTGCAAAATCTGGTGTAAAACGGATGTGTGAATATAACAGTCCCCTGTAGCTTTAGTGCAAGACAGGTCAAAAAGCTTGTGTAATATCCAATTACCAAGGACGCGACCTACATTTATTGGGTCACTTAAATGTTTCAAATTTTTTGACTTGGATCTTTTTTCTTTTGAAGTGTTAGATTTGAATTATGCTTGTGTTTAGATTTATTTAAAACGGAAAGACCCTTCCTGTGAAGAGATAAGCATTCAAGTTTAAGTACCTATTGTTTTAATAACCCTGATACCAACAAGCATTACTGTCCAATATAATTAATTTAAATAATCTTTCTGCAAATCTTGTTGAGAGGATTGAATTTCTGATTATCATCTAAATTACAGAGATGAAATTAGAAAGCATACTTAAACGTTTTCCCTAATTTCTCTAATTTGTAATACCATGAATTTTGGTTGTCTTCTGTAAGAATGCTTCTTCAACATTCAGGGTCTGTTAAAGCAGAGGTTTCATAAGACTTAGCCCTTCTGTTTCTGCAAAGCCTTTGCCTTCTTCTTCCACAATTTATCTTGATTGACCAAATCAGATTTTTTTTTCCACCAGAATAACCAACATGCATGTCTGCGTTCTTGAATTCTATGAGCTCCCTTAACCATTTGCTTACACTCTCATAAGATGCGTGATTGGTGTCTTGTCGAACCCTTGTAGTGCTACACTCTTTCCATTTTCTTTTTCTGTATCCCTTTTCCCCCTTTTAAATGGAAATTAAATTCCTAACTACAAGCTATTTGGCTAAATTTGTGGTTGAACATATATATGGATAGTTACATGATTTTTTTTGTCTTATTAATAATCTACAAATAAATGTAAAATTGACGGGTTGAATTTCAACAGGCTTGAAAGTGCTCAAGATATGAATGCCTTAACAAGTTGATAAATCTTAAAAATATATTGATATATTTAGAAAGTCTTAGTTAGTAGAATTTTGTAGGCCGACCAACTCAGTTGGAGCATTGAAGAATTTAGTTTATTTGTAGTAATATTATGCTTAAGCTATTTTTAGTGTTTTCAATTTTCTGCATTATCATCGCTACAAAAAAATACAACAAATAGCGGTGATTTCAAAACCGTGGATAGTGATCTAAAATTTTTCTATATGTTAAAAAGTTCAGAAAATAAATAGTATTTTAAAAGATTTAGCTGTATTTCCAAGATTCTTAAAAAGTATTCCAAATATTAAAAAAATTATATAACTTGACTAAACAAACCTAGTAATAAAATCATAAATTGAAACCAAAAATCATACTTGAAAAATTTAAACCTTTCTAACAAATAAAATTCTCAGCTCAAATAATGATTACATGTTAAAGAAATGAAAATCTAATAACGTCATTACTAATTTAGATGCAAAGTTGCAGATGAAAAAATAAAAAAGTTACGTGCTTGTTTGATAGCCAAATAGTAAAACTGAGAAAGAATTACTTATAGATCTCTTGAAACAGTATGCTATTCTACTTGTTTCAGCATTCCCAACAGCTGCCAACGTAGGTATAATGTAAGATGGTAATTCTACTAACCAGTTTGCTTTTTTTTTTGGTACATTAACACACAAGGGGCAAAGTTTGAAGACCATACTTTCGAGGCCATCAATGGGTCATTCCCTCACTAATAAAAATCAATTACCTTTAAACTTCACCCAAAATTATGCCCTTGGGCTACCTTTTGAAAAACAAAATTCTCATAAATAAGTGGAACCCTCTATAATAGGCCAAACAAGATGAACAAGGATCTGTTTCATCTTAATATTTTTGAAACCTCTCCCATGTCCAATACGTTTTAGAGAAGATCTGTTGTTACAACCCATTTTGTTGCTCTTAAAAATTCAAAATAGAGCATTTTTTTTCATAACAAAGAACATGTTCTCAAATGTAACAATTACACAAAGTGATGTTGTTTCAAGAACTATAGATTTTATTGAGTATCCAACTTTTTAAAGTGACAAATGAGATGTAACATTGCAAAACAAAAACATGCAAACACAAAATAATAGGGATAACAACTACATATCATAACAAGACTAAGCCTTGCACTTAGATTAAATAATTTGATCATGGGGTTAAGACTTAAAAGGTGAACAAAGCCTGCTTCATTAATGCCCACAATCAAACATGGTAAGGTAATAACAAAGAAACACATATGAATATATGTCATCATTGAAGTGTCACCATAAGAAGAAGAAGAATCTACCAATTTAGTGTAAAGCAACCTTTGTTGGGAAAAGCAGAGGAGGAAAGGGTGAAAAACTTACTTGCTTGATACATGGATGGTTTTGTCCACCATGAACATTGATAGAAGAGTAGCAAGTAGAGGACAACTTTATTGCTATCCCAATGATAAGTTTCAACCAATCGAACTGAGTGATAGGTTAGTGCAAGGGACGCTCAGGGAATGAGTAACGTGATTGAAAAAGGGAAAGGAGGAATTACTTTTTAAAAAAAAGAAAAATAAAAAGAAAAGGAATACATGAGAGCTCTAATGGGCAGCTTGGCTAAAAATACGAGGCCTACTTGGTAGTGTCAATGGTGGAAAGAGAATGAGAATTCCACTAAACTGATGGATATATCAAAGAATGCCAATAGTGTCACATAGAGATTTCTTTCACTTTTTGTGCTTTGGTTGGATGCATACATCCAATCACTCCAATGTTCCTGTATCCCTGTTCTTCCTTTTGGTTTCCTTCTTTTATGCATGTCTTTCTAACTTTTTAACCTACAAAACATACAAAAAGAATATTCAGCCAAATATATAAAATCAATCTCAAGCAATTAATTACTCTTGAAGGCTTTTGATTTATTCATGATTGATAAGATTACTTTCAAGCAGAGAAAAAAGTTATATAGGACTATTGCAGAATTTAATCTAAAAGAAAAAGTTAATGTGCCTAGACTTATGGTCATTGTCCTTGCCTCTTATATCAAAAAATGCTAGGATTATGGAAAAATAGGATTATCTATATTGAAGATAGGCCAACACTGTATTGCACTATTGGGGAAGTAAAAACCCATAATAGATATTTAAAAGTTACATTTCTAGATAGAATTATACACTGGAAAAACATAGATTACCTTTGATCGAGGTAACCCCTAAATGTTAGACCCTCTACATATAATTTCATATGGTAAACAGATAACATTGCTTCAATCACATGCCCCTCAAACATAACTCATTAACTAAAAGTGAACTAAGAACTCACAAATTTTCAAAATATGTAAAAGTAAACCTTAAAAATTTATATGCATCTTCTTCTCTCCCATTAGCAATTGACTCCCAATACTGGTAATTGAGAAAGTTTTTGTTTGAAACAGAGTGGAGATTGTGTCTTTTGACTTCAAATTCAAACTTCTGAGTTCACATAGAGGTACAAGAAATAGAGATGAGAAATTTTATCCAATGTAACAGATACAAGAAATAGTAGTCAATAAATTTGGCACATCATAAACTATAAATATAATTCTAACATGTTAATTGTGATTGCAAACATATATGTTTCAACTTGCAATCTTGGAAGAAAATAAGCAGTAGTCAGGAGAGGTGGAAAAACTAAGCATTGGATCACAACGTTTGCATAACAGCTTCAAAGAAGGATTGATCGTAAGATTGAGAAGATCAAAATGGAAAAAAAGATATTAAATCTATGGCAAAATTGAAGAACCTAATCACTCACATCAATTAACAAATAAGCTAGAAATATACAGTGCATAGAGCTAATTAATTATTGAAGTAATAGTCTGATGGAAGCCCTTCAATAGTGAAATTTTCTTTAAAAACAAGGAAATAATTAGAAAATTGGTAGAGTAAAAGGGTATGAAGTATGACAATAAAACAGATGGCTGCGATGCAATAGATTCTACCCTGTCATCCTCTGGCCAAATAGAAAACTGATAATTTTCTTTCTTCTTTCCTTTACTTTAAAAAGGATGCAACTATCTATGCATGAATTTTTCTATTCCCTACCTAATTATTAAGAGTTCCTTCCAGAGAAAAGTCAAAGTATTTCACACAAAATTATATATTTATTTTTAAAAAAATCATAACCTTTATCCTCACAAGCTGCTTGTAGACCACTATAATTACCAGACAGAAAAATCCAAAATGTTGATCTCTATACAGATGTTTCATGAAGGAGTACCATATTTAGGCATGTAAATGATATTCCGAATAACATTATCACTAGATGTACCCTTATATAGGACGAAGAAGATTAAGCCCTTTTATCTCGCTCTCCAATTTTTTCTTCATATCTGGTGACTAACCTTTCAATCTTTTCAGCATTGAGCTCAAAGCCCCAAGTTTCTGCTTTATGAAGTTCAATTTAGATGCTTCAATAATAGGTCAATGTGAAGCAAATGGCTATATTTACCTATTGAGTGTATTTAGGTTCCATTAGAAGTCTAGATTAGTAGCTATTAAGCATGAACAGAGGCTAACCCATGTCAAATGGAGAAATAGAGAGAGAAAGAGGGACAGAGAGTGATTACATATTGCAGCAGCATCAAACCCCAAGTATCCAAGAAGAAACAGAGACCATTGTTATCGATGGAGGAAGACATCATCCAACACTGAAGGGATGAGGTGGAAGATGCTGAAGAAGAAAAGGGCACGGAAACAGATATGGTGGTCCGAGGGTGGGGGGCACTTTTCCGAGCGATAAGTTGAGGACTAAGGCTAGAGGGGGGATAGGAGGATTCCAAAAAGAAGGGGGAGAGGTGGAGACTTTTCTACGGAGCCACGGAGGATAGGATTTTTTTCGTTTCGATATTTAAAATAAAAAAAATAGTTGTAATACATTTTTATAATCTTATTTAAAAATAAATAAATTTGTATATTAATATTTTAATTCCAATAACAACTTTTGTAAATATTAATGTAAAAACAGTTGAACATAATGTTTATTGTGATAAATATCTCTTCTAAAGTCTCTCAATTTAAGTTAATTTATAATTTTTTTTATTTTTTCTTCTCTTAAATTTGATCTCCCAAAGAAAGAGAAAAACTTCATTTAACCTCTTCTTCCCTTCATTCCCCTCTTTTATAAAGTGCATTACAACTAACAATAATTTTCTATTTTCTTCTCTTGTTTGTTTTAAACATTTAAACAAGAGAAAGGGAAATTAACAATTATTGTTCATTCTCTTCTCTTTTTTTCTCTTTCTTTTTCTCTCCCAACACCTAATGATACCTTAGGAATTTTTAGGAGTCTATGACTTAAAAAAGGAGAAGGAAAAAAAATTAATGGCGGTTTCACGGAATACCACCGGTAAACAGTAAACATTAGCGATGGTGGAAAAACTGTGGCCAACTAACAACTATTTTTTGCACCGCCGCTAAAAATACCATAAAATAAACTTTTTCTGCAGTGCATGATATTTGGAAGTTCATTATTTTTGCTTTTAAAGCTACTGAAGGCAACTTTTTGGGTTTTTACTGCACTAATTACTACAATTGCACAACAGAAACCGTATAATAGTCTCTTCTCTAGTATGCAGGACTCTGCCAAATTTTCATTACAATTTTCCATATAAAATAGTTATAGTTGTGATTTATAACTTCTTAATTCACAAAAAAAATCAAATGCCTCTTCTATCCGTCCCATATGAGAGTTAGAGACAAATTTATGTCATAAAGATTCTGCTAGACAATTGTATAAAACCTATATGAAGCATAATTACACGCAGGGCTCAATCCTAACTCTCACTTAGCTACCCATTTAGTCTCATTTTGTGTTTTTTCTGAAAATTTGTGGACTTGTTCAAAAACAATTTTCAGAACGGTTTTTTTTTGTTTTTGTTTTTTTATTCTATAAAAATAAAAACAATTTATTTGTCATGTTATTTTTATAAACTGTTTTTAAAAACTTGTTTTGTAAAAGTGTAAGTCAGGAAACAGTTTTTAGGAAGCACAATGTTGTTATTTTCTTTGGTTTTGTGTAAAACTATTTTTAGATTTTTTTTAAAAAAAATAAAGAGAACTATTTTCATTAATGACATAAAGTTGTAAATAATTTGTCAAAATCAATTTCTAACAACTACGTAAATCACACCATTTTATTTTTAAATATTGTAATTAAAATTTACATTCAAATAAGTTTTTTGTTCTTTTATTCTGAAAAAGCAGTTTTTAGAATTGTTTTTAAAAAATTATTTTAAAAAAAATAGTAAAACAAAAACATTTGAAAATACTTTCAAACAAGCCCCTGGGAGTCTTTCACTCAATTTATTATTTTTTGAAATACATTTAAAGATTGTAAATTTTCTTTAGGAATTTATTTTTTAGGACTGAATATAATCTCATTTATTTAATGACTTATCTCCTCCCTAGACTACTGTAGCATAATGCTCTGCTGCACTCTTGGTAATCATTCAATCAACTCTCACTGCCTGATGGCTTGATTGCTGCTAATGGTAAATTTTATTAGTTGAAATGGATTCCAAATTGGTCTTGTGTATATGGTTTAGTGGTAATCTTCTATAGACTACGTAAATTAACATCACATCAATAATTTGTATATGATTAAATAGCCTCCTTTCCATGTAATTGCATTTTGATGTTGAGATTGAAAATTAGCAGTTTTTGTACTTACGAGATTAGAAGTTAATTGGGGTTGTTCCAACAAATTAATAGTTTTTGTACTTGAGAATAATATTTTCATTTGCTGGTAGATTGCAAGAGCCGGATAGTGGGGAAATTTAGTTACAAATCAGAAAGTAAGCATTTACTTGTACCTGTACATAGCTTCTCTCCACTAGACGGAGTTTAGTAGAAACCTACAATTAAGTTGTGCACTATGCCTTGAGTTTCCAAGACCTTGGCTGTGATGAACATGTTAGGCAATTTAAACACCTAGATGAGAATTAGAAACTTTTGTTATAACTCATCTAAGATCGTTAAAATTTCCAAATAAATTTTATCCGAGATCAACATGGTTGCATTGTAGCTTTGTTGGAAATAATTGTCCAACACTCTCTTCTCCTCCTAGATTGTTGAACCAATATCCTATTAAAGATCTCTTAATTCTAATTCTTATAGTAGAAACCTGCAACAACTAAACGATCTTCAACCAATGTTTAAAATTAAGCTAAAATGCAATGAACCCTCTTCAATTTAGAGCCTTATGCAATTTACTCCTCTTTACTTAAAAAGTTGACCATCAGTTCCCAAAACACAGTTTCATAGAATCAGGAGAGTTAGCATATGACATCAGATGATACGTTATAAAACAAGCCACATTTTTCCAAAAACAGACACAAAATGTTTTCTATTTTAATGAAATTAAATAAACAGACGAAGAACCGTTTCAAAGCTACAAATATGGATGAACAGTAGTATGCATACCTGTAAATGAGTTTTTCATTAAAGACAACCCAATCAAATATGAGCAATTACTGGTTGCTTTTGGAATGCTTCCCTTAAATTGATTAGAACCTAAAGCAAAAACTTCAAGTACAGGAAGTTGATGACACATATCTTTGTGGGAGACTGCCATATAAATTGTAGAGATCAAATTTGGCCACTCTCAAAGAAGGCATGTTAATTAAACAGAGGAGCTGAAATTTCATCTATAAATAACACAGTATATGACATTAGCTATTCCACATATGTATAAAACATGAAAAAAATGACCCACTTATATCCTATACTTATCTAACTAAATTATTTGCAAGAATTTAATGGACTTCTTGCTTCTTGCTTCTTCTTCTTTTTCCTTTTTTGTTCATTTCTAACATGGCTAATTGACTTGATTAGCCACCTAGTTCAACCTAACACTATATCTAGGATGACCTGTAATTTTAAAGAATATAGACCGTACTTACAATGGCTATTTTTTCATTTAATTAAATTAACATGAGGAAGTTTTAAAGAATATAGACTGCAGAAAGTAGACCACGATTCAGAAACAAAACTAGGAGGTCTATCTATCATGATACTAATATAATTCATCCTAATTCTATGCCAAGTTAGCTACTCTTGCAATATTTCCTAGTATTTTAAACACTAGGACTCAATTAATAACTTAATTAACATAGCTATTATTATAGCATTTATTTGTGGCCATAGTAGCACAATATAATAAATTTGGCATTACATAGCTTGAACTTTCCAACTCAACGTGTATTTTCAATATTATGTAATTACTTTTGTAAGTTAATAACTTATACATAGTTGTTTAAGGTGTCAATGACTAGATAAACCTAGGAAAAGCATAATGTAATGGGAGAAAGCACAATAACTCTCACTAAAACAAACACATACAAGATCTACAGTATACCCCTGCCTGCCCAATACTCTAATACTGTCACACCCCTAATTTGTGGGCACGTGAGACACATATACTATGAACATATATTTTCCATAAACATACATATTTCAATTCCTTAACAAGTAGCTGATACATATAGGTTTTTATACATATACAATACACTAATTAAGTCCATAAACATCAGAGTAACGGAAGAAGCAGGGATCCTGCCTGTGGCATATAGATCATACTCTAGATTATAAATACAATACAATCCAAATAACATGAACATTGGAAACAACGTAGGTTCACCCAAGGAGTAAACAGTCTAGCTGATCACCTATCCGCAAGACCAGACTCTGTATCCGTATCTGAAAAAGATATAACATTGTGTAGTGAGTTTGATAACTTAGTGAGCAGATAAGACCTCCTATAACCTCTTAGGTCAGCATATGGATGAACTCATACTTTAAAATTTATCACATAAAGAGTACAGTTCCAAAGTACATCTATATAGGATCCGTATTTCAAATATCCATATTTCACAATGTAACCCAGTAATCAATACCAAATACAATGCAATATGATTATAAAACAAATATTGTTATGCAATAAAAGATTTCACATGCTTTAGGAGGTTTCCATATTAAAACCAATAAATAATCCCAAGTACACAACAAGGGAGGGTAAATCACATATTAATAATATAAGGCATTCCACTCTCCCCAAATAACACATGACTCCCGTGTGTTGGCCTTCACACGAGGTTAGCACCACCCCTGCTAGCTGAGGTGTGAAGTGCACTAGGGCTAACATTCCTTGCTGTTAGCAAATAGTGTTTCCAATAGGATTCCTCCACAGAAAATACTATATACACATATGCCATATATTTCAATATAAAATTCTTAATATAATATAGACTTTCAGTCTTAGTATAGTTCTTCTATCATAAATTTCTCAATCAGGGTTTATCACATATATATGCCATTTTTCCAAGGCAATCATATAACTTTACAAATCAATGCGATGTGCACAATATGTTTCTTTTACTATACGATGAGAAATACATTTAAAATCACATATTCAATGAGTTCAAAAATCCAATTTCAAAACCTTACTTTTCTTGAACTAAATACCCGATAATAAAAAAATCTAGATAATTTAATCCATTTCAGTTACATATAAAAGTATAAATCACTTGTAAATAAAATCAATTATTCATTTAAAGTTCAAGAAGAGCATAGGGTAAGCCATAGAAGGAAATATCTACTCACAAAGTTAGGGTTCCAAGTTGGACATTTATTTTTTGGTCCATTTGGTACCACTAAAACCTTGATGAAGAGTTAACTCCAAAGAAGAAATATTATAGAAGTCTAGAAGTCAAATGGTGCACCATGGAGAAGTTGAAGGCAACTAGGAAAGGGGATGGCTTCAAACTTCTACTAAAATTATGATTTCTAATACAATGAGTTTTGTCCCGCTGTATCTTAGTGTATTAAGTCATATCAACTTAATACTAGTCGTGTTCCAATTGTATCTAAGAAATTTTAAAAGTTATTAATTTTGATATGTCTAGAATACGTATTCAAGTGTATTAGTGTCAAATATGCATTGGACACCAATACTTCTTCAATATGCACATATCTGTGCTTTAGAGGTATATCTAGTAACTCTACTTACCTAATTTTGGGATAATGTGGTAACTCAGCCTACCTTATTCCATTAAAGAAATAATATAAGGAGCATTGGAGGATTTGTTTAAACTTATTAGAGCCTCTTACAACAACAGGGACTTGAAGAATCTCTCATATTTAAATGCTTGATATTTTTGAATGGGGGAAATTTATTTTCTAAAGTTCTTGAGTTGAATTAGGTTTATGTATTTTGAATTATTTGAAACAAAAGCCTCCTCATCTGAAGAAAAGTTGAATTATACTCATAATGTTGAGCAATCTTCATTGTACAACTTTTGAATGAATGCTTATTATATGTTACATAGCAAAAGATGTGTATGATACTATTTCTAAGTTTAAAAATGTTGATGTAGTTTATTTTATTTTATTTAATTATGTGCTTATATACGATAATATTTTAAGTTTATGACCTTTTTTTTCATTATTATGCCATATAAGGTGACCCCAACAAAAATCTTGGTTGGTCTGGTGAACTTATCTATCATCTCTTATACTTTAAAATTTTATTATTATTAGCTATGAATCTTTTAAGGGAGGATTGCAGGTCGTTAGACAAAATCACACTTACGACGAAGTAAAACGTTTGGGTAACTAGATGGTGTCCTTGGGTCAATCTGATTTTGCTTTATATATATATAATTGTAAAAAAAAAATTCCTTTTTACATTCTTTGCTACTCTTTTCATTTTAATTAGAAAGAGAAAATATTACTATAAGGTTGTAAATGAGCACGACTTATATAATAAATAAATAAATACAATTCAGTTTAATTTAAAATTCATTAATTATTGAGCCAATCTTGAAAATTTAATTACTCTACATAACAAAGTAAAGGTAAAAATAAGAATAAAACATTAAATATATCGTAATGTATTTACATTATATATAATTTGGCATTAGAATTTTTTCTAATGGATTCAGAGAACCCACGCTACTTTCCTTTAGAAGCAGCCAACTTATATAATATAAAATAAGAATATATTATAATATAAACATGATCTTTAATACAAATACAATTCTAATATATTATACTTTTATTATTCTACTTATATTTTAGTTTTTTATTTACTATAACTCAAATTTTATTAAAAAATGAATTTTTATCAACTTTCATCAATATCTTGTTTTTAATTAATGTTCATTTTTTACAATTATAATCATTAAATTATTATTTTAGTTAAATATTTTTTTTAGTATACCAAAGAATTAAAATTAATTAATTATATGATCAATTCAATGTTATTTGTAAAAATAAAATAAACAGTGAACTATTTCATAATTATATGAAAAATTATCATTCATATTGTCAGGACCCTAATTTTAGGGCACGTGAAATCCATATACTATACACATATATTTTCCATAAATGTACATAATGACATTCTTTATCATATAGACCAATACATATAGGTTCCCATACACATATACAATAAACAGTTTAAGTCTATAAACACCAGAGCAACAGTAGAAGCAAGGATCATGCCTGTGGCATATAGAGCATACTCTAGAATACCAATACAAATAACGTGAGCCTTGGAAGCAACATAGGTTCACCCAGAGAGTAGACAGTCTAGCTGATCACCTATCTGCAGGACCAAACTCTGTCTCCTTATCTGAAAAATATATCCACAACGTGTAGTGAGTTTTAAAACTCAGTGAGCAGATAAAACCCTCTATAACCTCTTAGGTTAACATATGGATGACTTATACTTTAAAGTTTATCATATAAAAAGTACAATTCAGAAGTACATCCATATGGAACCCGTATTTCAAATATCCTCATTTCACAATATAGCCCAATATTCAAAACCAAATACAGTACAATACGATTATAAACAAATAATGTGATGCAATAAAAGATTTCACATGATTTAGGAGGTTTCCATATTAGAACTAATACAATAAATAATCCCAAGCACATAACAAGGGAGGGTAAATCACATATCAATAATAGGAGGCATTATGCTCTCCCTGATAACAATAATAGGAGGCATCCCGCTCTCCCCAATAACAATAACTCCCGTGTGTTGGCCGACACACGAGGCTAGCACCACCCCTGCTAGCTGAGGTATCAAAGTGCACCAGGGCTAACATTCCCTGCTGTTAGCAGACAGTGATTCCAATAGGATTCCTCCACAAATACTATATGCACATATACCATATAATTCAGTATAAATTTCTCAATATAATACAGATTTTCAGTCTCAGTATATTCCTCTGTCAAAACTTCCCAATCAGGGAATCACATATATATATATATGCTCATATCTGAGGCAAACATATCACTGTAAAAATCAATATCATGTGCATAACACATTTTATTTGCCATATAATGAAAAATACATGTAAAAATCACATGTTCAATGCATTTCAAAATTCATCTATTAAAAATTACCCATTTAGGGTTTATCATATATATATGTCCTCTTTCCAAGGAAATTATATAACTTTATAAACCAATGCGTCGTATACAATATATTTCATTTACCATGCAGTAAGAAATGCATTTAAAATCACGTATTCAATGAGTTCAAAAATCTCATTTTCAGAACCATACTCTTCTTGAACTATATTTCCGATAGAAATCAATTCCATATACTTTAAACCATTTCAGATACATATAAAAGTATAAATCACTTGTAATCATAATCAATAATTCATCTTAAATTCAAGAAGAGCATGTAATAAGCTATAGAAAGAAATATCTACTCACAGGGTAAGGGCTCCGAGTTGGACAGCCCTAAAATATACTTTTTCCAATATCAATTTGACCAAATAAACTTAAAAAACGTGTCCGGAGGGTCCAAAAACCTTAAAGATGACTCCAGGGAGCTTGATACTGTTCACCTCCAAAAAATACTATTTACATCAGAAATCACTATTCATCACCACTATTCATCACTAGAAAATACTATTCACCGTCACAAAAATTTTACCGAATCAATGAAACAAATTCATATATTAAGGTTTATTTAGTTTCTGAATCCATCTACGGTGTCAGATTTCTAATTAGAAATCTCTAAGTAAGGTTTTTCAGAACTTACCTTTTATTGAGAGTTTCTACTTCAAATCTACGGCATTCAACAGTTGATTTGAAAAAATGATCGGTCAAAACTGAAGTACTCTTCGTCCTGAATCCAATAACACTTCTAGTTATGAGATCGGAAGCCAATAAGCATTCTAGATCGAAAGATAAAGTTTGAAGTTACTATTCACTTACTATTCACTCACTATGCAAAATTCTCGATTTCTCATTCTCGAAACTGACTCTCCACCCCCGGGTTTCGTTTTATCAATTGCCTTCTCTTTTTTTTAATATAATAATAATTATTAAATAATTAATAATAGGATTTTCCTTTATAAAAATTCATATATATTCCATTTTTCATTATAAAATATCCCAAAAATTTTCATTCTCTTAAATCTTTAGTTAAATTCTTAAATCATGATTTTTATTGATAAAAATTGTAATAAAACAAATTTCAAAACAAATATATTTATTCATATTAAAAGAAAGAATATTTCTAAAAATACCATACAAATTCATTAGAGGCCAGTATAATTATTTTAAACAACACAATACTTCTTTTAATTAAAGGCTACTTACTTTTAGAAAAACATAATCATTTTTAAACAAATAAAAATATATTTGCTTATAACAGAATACTATTATTGAAAAATAAAAATTACGCGCCAAAACGTAAATTCTCATATTTCTTTTATAATTCTTTAATTCATGTAATAAATAAATTTATTTCCAACAGTTCTTATCTCCATTTTCAAAATTCTCTCTATTATTCAAAATATTCTTTACTTTAGACTTTATTAAATTTACGGCTATTACAAATATAATTTAAAATTTATAGTATTAGCATAACTGTTTTCAATCCTCTGTATTTTCCCATAAATATCTTTGGGTTTTAACATCCTTTCTTATGAGAATATGATATTGGATCTTAATAAATTCTGATATTGGATCTTAATAACTCAACATTAATTTTGAAAATGTTCTTTTATTAAATAATATATATTTCAGTTGGACAAAGAAGATATTATTGCAAAATCCAAAATTGTGAATGAGCTAACTACTTAACTTTAAGCTTTGTTCAACTTATATGATAAATAAATAAGTTAATGAATTAATAGTTCACATCTCACCAACCTCAATGTTTAAAATTGAACTATGCTTGATATTGAAGATTTCATATCCCCTCTCTGCCACTCTGTACAACTTAAATTTCAAATAGTGGAAACTTTTAGTTTGAATGAAGTTACAAGTTCCATGAGATATCAATTGCAAACTTTTGTGACCCCAATATTGTCCTAACTTAAGGAACCCAGTTAAAGCCATTTGAAGGCCTAACATCCATCATTTTGGCATTGTTTTGTGCATTTTTCTATTTTTTAGTTACTTTTCTGAATTTTCTATTTTTTAGTTACTTTTCTGAATTTTCTGTTTTTAATTTTCTAGTTTAATTATGTTTCCTAATTTGATTAAGAGTCTCGTTAGTATCATAAAAATAGCTTACTTTTGGATTTCATTCAGAAATTTCTAATCATTAATCAAATTTAAAAAAAATTATTTTTCATTCTTTTGAGTGTGTTTATCTTTCACTCTATTTTGACTCTATATGTATGTATTTCTACTATTGTTCATTTCTTCATGATGCTATTAAGGCTTTGTTTCTCAAGAGTTTATGTTTTCCTCAACCTTTCTTATCTGGTTTGATTGTCATTTCTAGTTCCAAAATCCTTCAAATAATTACTCTCACTTTTCTGTTGTATTTCAGTAACTGTTTTTCTTTCTCTTTTTTTCGCGCCTTCTTTCTAGTTTTAGCATATCATGTTGATATGAGAATAGATTTATACCTCCAAGAGCTCTGTCTTTCCCACCTCAGAAAACACTCTTCTACAATTATGACAAACTCTTCCTCCACCAACACTGCTTTTGACACTCAAATAAATAAATTCAAGCATCAACAAAGACATAACAACTCAAGACATAGTTGTAGTCATGTAGTAATTCATATCTGGTTTATTTCATATTTTCAATCCATTCATAAGCATGCTTACTTAGACCTTTCCTTAAACGCTAAATCCCAATGGTGATTCTGTTTCCAAAAACGCTCCATCTAGTCCTTTGTCTAACACCATTAATTCTTGTAGCCTACCTAATGTCAGATCCACCCTGTACTACGTGATAGCAACTGATCCCCACCTGATTTAATTTGTTATAACCATCATCAACTTTATGACAAATGTTGTAGTCCCACCTAATTTCTTTTGGACTAATGGTGTTTTGGAGTTTAATGCCCCTCTCAATGAATGCTTTGTCGTCTTTCTTTTTCACTTATCATTTGAATTTTATCTCTCACATAAAATTGCTTTATTTACACTCACACATTCAAATGTAAAGTATAAACAATTTTTTGTTAAAGCATAAAATATTGTTCATGGTATAAAGTCAAAAAGATGATTGCTTCATACATAAATTATTCTTAACTGTGGGAGAGAGAGAGAGAGGAATGGGAGTTGGATGCAAAATTCAATGTTGACATGTGTAATATCCTAAAAACAATATGAATGAATCATTTTTTTAACACCAAGCTAAACTCTAAAGTCTACTGTATACGGTAAAATATTTCAATTAGTTATAAGATATAATTTTCTAAAATTAAAAATTATTAAATTTAAATACTTTTCATATAACATCCCAAACTATAATTACATGTATAATGTATCGATGACCACAATTTAATAACAATTTTTACAAGGACTCAGTCATTTGAATATTGAATTACTTCAATTGATGGATTTTTTTGGCTTTTAAGAAATCCAGTAAACGATTTTTTAAATTGAATCCTTAATTACAAATTCTGAAAATATGATATTTCTCATGCAATTAGCTCAGTATTTGTTTTAAATGTATTAAAATGTAAACATTATTCTTTTTGCTAACATCCTAAGTACTTAACATCAAGTAGATATAAAAGTGGTACATGCATGTATATATATGACAACAAGAATAGATATTGATATGGGATAGGGAAGCAATGCATGTCACAAATTCTAATATCATAAATACAACATTATCACTCAAGTGTAAGCATTTAAAAGATAAACTTTGATAATTACTATTATTTTCTTTCCACATTTTGCATGTTCGAGTTGTGCCATTCAAAATGTTCAAATTAAGGGTTATGTACCTCAATTTCATAAAATTAGGAATAAGCATATGGCGTGTGATGATAAATTATAGAATAAGCCACATTTTTTTCTAAAAACACATGTAAGTGCCTTTTATTCTAATGAAAATAAAAAAAATGAAAAAAACTTTTTAAAAGATAGACATATGGATGAAATATAACATACGTACCTGTAAATGAGTTGATATCCAAATATAATTCTTTCAAAGATGTGCAATTACTGATTGATTTTGGAATGCTTCCCTTAAATTTATTACCAACAACAGCGAACATTTTAAATGAAGGAAGATGATGGCACATCTCTTGTGGAATTTCACCTATAAATAACACATTTATAATGTCAATTATCCACATACATATAGAATCACAAAAATTGAATCATCTATACATGTAACTCCAATGTTAGGAGGAATTTGATTGGCCTCTTATTTTTTGCTTCTTCATTTGTAACATGGTTAAACTAATCTATGAATATATTTGGGTCCTAATCGTTGACCTAACTAACAATCTAGGTCAACATAATACTATACATGTGATTATTTCATGTCATATAAAAAATATTTGTATTAGTAAAAATATAATGTTCTAGATATATAGCAATGTCAGATCTTATTGTAGATAAAAAGAAAGGAAAAATTAAGATTTAATAGAGTGAGAATAGTAACTATAGTAAATTATTCAGATTTTGTATGGTTATCCTATTTGTTTTTTTAATAATAATAATAATAATAATAATAATAATAAATACACAAATAAAAATAATAGGCATGGATACTTTAATGAATAGTAAAAAAAGAAATAAAAAAGTCTTGATATTTTAATATTTTAAATTTCTAGTAAAATTCGATTTAATTTTTTCAATTTTTTAGTTCAAATATATCCCTAACATTTTTTAAGCTTCTCTTCTTAGTCTTTAGGACTAATTTTGTAAAAAAAAAATTAACAAAAAAATTAATATAGACATATGTGGTATTTTATTTGTTAAATAGTTGACTCAATTAAAAAATTATTTGTCAATCCAAGACAATAAAATTTAATTATTTTACCTTCAACTGTGAGTTTTAACTTTGTCAGTATAAAAGGTAGCCTCAAATTTTGTCATTTTAAATTTATAAGAAATTTTGTCTAAATTAACTATTTAAATGAATAATTTAATGCATTAAATTTAAAATATTTTTTATTAATTTTTTTAATAGAGTTAATACTAAAGATTAAAAATGACCTATGTATTTAAATTAAAAAAATTAAGGCTAAAATAAATCTTGCCACAAATTTAATAGGTTAAAATAAGACTATGACACCTAGAAGCATTTAGACATTTTTATAACTGTCAGCCTTCTTAAATGAGAGAAAACTCGTGGTTTGGCCAAAAGGATGCCGAATCAAGAGCTCCTCTGTTCTGAAGGGTGCTAGCGCGATAGTTTTTCTGCTAACCCACTGTTCACCATTGCCCATCGTCATCCACCGCGAGGCCACTCTTCTTCAACCAAAAATCACTGTCCTCCAGCAACTCCAATGGTGAAACACCGCATGAAACCACCGGGTACATATAAACAGAACCCCCTTAGACTAACCCACTTCTTGAAATATGAGTTTTGACAACTTCAGGTGATTTCCTTTTACTTAGTCCTTAGATAGACTATGATTAAAGTAATTTGAGGTTTATAGAATTCATTTGTAGAAGTAATTAGGATTTCATGGTGGGGTATAAAATAACACAGATTTGTTCCCTGAATACATAGAGGAATTCACATTTTGCAGAATTCTTTTTTCCCAAAGGTTCACACTACCTTTTTTCTTCTGAAATTTGAAATCTAGTATGCATACTAGGTGTTTGGTAAAATGCCTAAACAAAGTTTCTAATTGTCTGAGCTGCTAAACTTAAGATTTCATAACACCGAAATTCTCTTTGATTTTAAAGATAAGTAACCCACAAAACTTTGAATGACCCCTTGATTATGTTTTTCAATTTTGAACTTGGTGACATCAGTTAGTGCCATAAGCGAATGGTATCTAATGGCTACTAGTTGTAACTTATATGTAATTATATATGTTCCTTGTTGACAAATGTTTTGGATATATTTAAGTAAGATAGTGTGCTTAGTAAACTAGAGGATCAAATGTAACTTAGTGAATTGTTTTTTGATAGTTTTAGTACCTACAATTTATATAGTGATTGTGGTGTTAAATATTATATATTATGAAATGAAACTTGAGCGTTGTGAAATTTGTGATTTATCTACTACCTTATGATCTTGAGAAACATGCATAATGTGAACTGTTTGTATGCTTTGTATCTATTTGATAGAGCCAGCAGAATATATGTGAATATAAATAGTCAGGAAATGTTTGTATACTTTGTATGTATTTGATAGGGCATATGATATCCTATGAATATATAGTCTATGGTGCCGGATGTTCTATGATGAGCAGTCATGTGGATGACTCTTAACGTCATGTGTTCATCCTCCCCCTTCGTGAAGAGACAAAATATATCTTCAAAACTTAAGAAGTAGAAAAAGGAGAAATGGAATAATGTAACAAAATTTTTGGTTGACTAAAAAAATATTTTTTTTTTCATTACAATTATTTTACAACATCAAACATCAAAAGTGGAAATCCAATTTCTAAAAGTGCCATTTTCCTTTAAAAATTTGGACTTACTACTCAAATTTGATTGTAACACTGGAAATGTGACAAAGAAATAATGTCTTATAGAAACTGCTCATGTAAACATAATTTTACTAAACAATAAATCCAAACATGTATAAGATCCAAGATATCCAAGGGTAAAACATAATTTTTCAATTTTTGAGAATGTATTTATGCATACCGCAACAAATTGATGTTCAAGAAAGAAAATATAAAAGATAAGTAAAAAAACAATTATTACAAGTCGATTTAATGGTTCTTCAAAGTTGGAGTGCCCAGACCATTTTGCATAAACATGGCCTTAATTTTATTCAATGACACCACAATATCTATCATATTAATTCTTGTTTTAGGTAATTCAATGCAACAATTCAAGGCTAATTCTAAAATTGATGATATATGTGGTAATATATCACCAATATTTTGATTGTATCCTTGAAAGAAATTGGAATCTACAATATGAATTATTGAATGTGGTAGTGACTTGCTAACCCAATCTTTCAAACTTAGACCATGAATGAACATGTCATCTGTTGGCTTCTTCCTTGTAAACACTTCAATTAGCAAAATACCATAGCTGTACACATCTCCTTTCATAGAAACAATTCCTTCATATCCATACTCTACATGTCAATTTGAAGTGTAAGTAAAAAAAAATTATGTTAATTTGAGTATAATTTTCATGATGAAAATTTTCTAATCTCTTTTAGATTTCATCAAATGTGAAAAGATGAAAAGTATTTGAATAATCTAAGGTTTTTGTATACATTTAACATTTAATAATAACATGTACGAGTGGCTATATGTATGTAAGATACGTAAGGAAAATAAAATTTATAAAAAATAATAGGGTAAGGAAATCATCACCTGGTGCAATGTAGCCAAGAGTTGCCAAGGTCTTTGTATGAATTTCAAATTGCCCTTTGCCTAATAGTTTGGCAATACCAAAATCAGTAAGATGAGCCACCATATCTTCATCCAACAAAACATTACTCGGCTTCACGTCACAATGAACCACAGGTGTTGAAGAACCGTGAAGAAGATACTCCAATGCAAATGCCACATCAATCATTATGTTCAATCTTTGCAAAAAATCTAAGTAATATTCATAAGAATACAACCATCTATCAAGGCTTCCATTTGGCATAAATTCCATTATTAAAGATTTAAACTCAGGATTTGAGCAACTACTGATGATCTTAATGAGATTTCGATGATGCATATTACACAAAGTTGCGCATTCAGTATCAAAACTCCTTGCTGCTTCTTCCAAGTCTAAATTAAAAATTTTAATTGCAACTATCTTTCCACTTGAAAGCACTCCTTTGAATACTGATCCAAAACTTCCTCTGCCAATAAAATTAGTCTCATCGAATCCATTGGTTCCTTGTAGAATTTCATAGTAGGATATCCTGTTTGGTGTTCCCAAATTTATGAAACCTTCATTAGTTGAACCACCAACATGATCTCTCTTACATTTTAGAAAGGCTAAGCACGAAACAACCAAAATGGTTGCCAACAAAACAGGCAATAAGCATTTGATCAAAAGCATCTCTTTAGTTGACCTATGTTTGCTTCCCTTTCTACATGGTTTGACTTGTAGTTGGGGCTTCCCACAAAGATCTTCATTCATAATAAAAGATTTAGCTGTAAAATTTGTAAAAGGCCCCCCATTTGGAATCTCTCCATGCAAAACATTGTGAGACAGATTCAGGTATGTAAGATGGACAAGTGACTTTAAGGATTTTGGAATCACACCAGACAAATAATTTTGGGAAAGATCCAAAAACTCTATGCTTATCATGTTGCCAAGTGATTCAGGAATAGGACCCTGCAATTTGTTATGAGCTAAAGATAGATTTACTAAAGTTTGCAAGCCACCAATATATGTAGGAATGTTTCCTAAAATCTGATTTCTTGACAAATCCAATACTACAATTGCTCTTAAGTTGGAAATCTCAAGTGGAAGAAGTCCATTCAATGTGTTTGAGGATAAGTTTACCTCCAGGATATCTATAAGACTCCAAAGAGAATGGGGTATTTGTGAAATCAATTTGTTTGAGCTCAAGTCAAGCTTTCGCAAAAAAGTAAGACTCCCAAGGCATGTTGGCACTAAACCAGAAAGCTCATTATTGGCTAGATATAACATAGTCAAACTTTTGATTTGGCAAATTTCATCTATAATGGATCCTTGCAATTTGTTGTCACTAAGACTCAAATATTGAAGACCTTTTAATTTTTTAATTGTAATAGGAATGGATCCATTCAAATAATTCCCTTCTAAACTTAATTCGTACAAGTTGGCTAAATTCCCAATTGTATTGGGTATAACTCCGCTAAGTTTATTCAGACTTAGATCTAGGTCAACAAGTTTAGAAGCATTTGATATACTCTTTGGAATTTTTCCAGTAAGTTCATTTTCTGACAGCCAAAGTTTCTTTAGATTGGGAAGACCATGTCCTATATTCATTGGAAGAAATCCGGACAAGGAATTACCCACAAGACCCAATAGCGTCAATGTTGAAATATTGAAAATATTTGAAGGAATAGGTCCATGCAAATTGTTTACACCCAGTTCTAATCTCACAAGTTTTTCTAGATTGCCTATCTCCTTGGGTATAAAACCTGGAAGCACAAACCAATGAAAAAGAACATCTATTAGGGTATGGAAAAGTGAAAAGAAAGAGTAAAAAGATAAAATAAAATAAAAATTGGTATAAAATGCACATAATACATGGAAGGTTAAATTTAATTTACAAGAAACTATACAATCTGTTTATATTCATATTTTTCCTGTCATTTTATCCATCTATAAACATTAAAATGGAGAAAAAAAATTATATCTATCTTCCAAATTAGTATTTTTTGTAGTAATTACATTTTCAAATGGTAAACAAATTTCTACATAAAGGTCTTCCAGAAGTAATTATATATTCACTGCAGTGGATATTTTTTATGTGAAGTCAGTATGTAATTATTCCAATATAAGTTAATTGCCTTGATATATTTACATAATATCAAAATTATCTTCTTTTCATTTATCTTAAATATGAATTAAATAGAATATATTAATATTATTTATAGTTAACACATAAAGTGACCTTTTCTTGATTTTTATTCATTAAAAACTAATTCACGTTGCTCAAGAATATTAGCTCTGCTTCCACAGTTTAAATTTTTTTTATTTTAACTTCTTGATAGTAAAATCATATAAACAAGTATTTTATAATTCAAAGTTCCTAAGTTATTTAAGTACATGATAGTCTATATGCTATTAGTATGTTTTATATATGTTCCTTAGTACAGAAAATACAGGGGAAAAAAGACATCAATTTGATTAGGCAAGAGCTGAAGTGCCGAAGGTATCAAAATTTCAAGCCAAATATGCACATTGTAAAACTAGTTAGCAACACAATTGCCTCAAGGCTGACCAAAGAAGCACTGGAAAAACTCAATCAAAGAATTAGAAATCATGACTCTAGCTAAAGGGACTTCAGAATTAATCGAAAGTCAAGTCTATCACAATTTCTGGCTAATTAAAAGTGGCTGGATCTAACTACAAAATCTTGGACAAGCAGGGGCAAACTCAGAAGTTGAGTTCTAGCCAATACAAATTTAATTTATACAACTCAAATTTTTGACAAATAACTAAAATTACATAAACGCTGTCGAGATCTCTTGGTTGGTTTGACCAAGAACTAGTCCAAATCATTGTAAAAAGGATTAGCGAAAAGAAAAAAAAATTGAAAGAAAAAACAAAAGGAAAGAGAAAACTATTGTAAGATCTTGTATGATTTTTATTCGTAGTTTTCTATTTCTTCATTCTAAGCTAGAATTGGCCTACTCTTCTTTGGAGAGGATCATGGAGCTTCCTCATATATTTCAATTTGATAATTTAAATCCTTTTATTGTTTTCATATAGCTTGTCTTATAATCAATTATCTGAATACGTAATCTTATAGAAGTCGCTTTTTTATTAAAAAAAAGTTTTCATTATGTGCTATCACATTTTACTTGTTTTTGTAGCATTATTCTTTAAATAAACAAAAAAAAGAAAAAATTATTTTTTTTTCACCTGGATCTTTGAGCCCAATTCTCAATTTCTCTTATAATCAATTAAAATTTGCAGTTGGTCCCTTAACCTATCTTATCCATTGCATTTATTTACTATCATCTAAATTGAATCTTAACTTTAATGATAATTATGTGACATTATCAAAATATATTTTCCATAAAGAAGAGGACAAGTTGGAGTATCGTAAAATAGAATAATATTCTGGTAATTTCACATAGTTATAGTTAAAATTACAATCCAAATTGAAGTGAGGGAGTTATAAATGCAATAAGCAGATAGACTAGGTGGTTAGTTGAAAAAATTAATAGATGGGACAGGGAGAGGAATAGCAATTGGATCCAGAAATGAATGTTAACAAGAGTAATTTATTAAAATAAAATCATGAATGAATCATTTTTTCAACATTATGCTAAATTCTAAAGTTGAGTGTATAAATACTTTGTTTGCTAATAGGACAAATTAAAAATTAAATTAAAATACTTTGCAAATAAAATCCCCAAACTATAATTTACATGTATAATGCATCAAGGACCAGAATTTAACAACAATTTTTTCAAGTACTCACTAATTTGAATCTTGAATTGTTTCAATTGATGAACTGTTTTGGCTTTCAAGAAATATATTAAATGAAATTTTCAATTTGACCGTTAATTACCAATTCTGGAAATTTGATATTTCTCATGTAATTAGACCGCTATGTATTTCAAATGTATTAGAATTAAAAACTTTTTTTTAAGTTACTTAACATTAAGTGAATATAAAAGTGGCACATGCATATGTATGAAAACTAAGAATAAATATTTATTTAATTTATAAAAAAATAGTTTATCACTTAAATGTAAATATTTGAATGGTAAAGTTTGATGGATACTATTATTTTCTTTCCACATCTGCATGTTTAAGTTGTACTATCCAAAATATTTAAATTGAGGTTATATATACCTCAATTTCAAAGAATCATGGATTAGTATATGGTAAGGGATGATAAGTTATATAAGCCACATTTTTCTAAAAACACATAGAAGTGTCTTTTATTTTATTGAAATTAAAAAGAAATGAATAAACCATTTCAAAGCTAGACATATGGATGAAAAAAGATATACATACCTATGAATGAGTTGACATCTAAAAACAAGTTGCTCAAAGATGTGCAGTTACCGATTGATTTTGGAATGCTTCCCTCAAATTTATTAATAGCAAAAGTGAGAATTTTAAGTGAAGGAAGTTGATGGCACATCTCTTGTGGAATTTCACCTATAAATAACACATTTGTAATATCAATTATCCACATACATATAGAATAAAAAAAACCAAAGCATCGATACATCTAACTACAATGTTAGGAGGAGAAATTTAATTGGCCTCTTAAAGATTGATGCCTCAATGTTTTGTTAATTAGGAAGATTAATAATTTGACATCTTGTGATAAATAGCTTAGTGAGATTGAAGGTTTCAAAAGTCCTATTTAGTTGAGCAAGGTTAAAAGTCTCGGACAACTAGCCCTTGTTTGACTTGTTTGTTTTGCTTGTCTTGTATGAACTTGGGTTGATAGTGACTATCGTGCATTTGATTATATGAATGCTGTCATGATGGCAAGTGTATAATGAAAGGTTTACTATTCTGTACTTCTAGATATGGTGATGTAAACATTGGAATATATGTAAAAATATATAATTACACATATGATTTATTTCATAGATGTTGTCCTAATATCAATCTACCTCTCACACCATGAACTTGCCAATCAAGCCATGACTGGGTATTCTTGGAGAAATAAGGTTGAGATCATGGATGTGCTTGTAGTCACAGTAGAATCAATGTAGTGGGTCTATGTGATAGTTTTTGTAACTATAGTGTTTGTATAAGTTTTGTGAATCTCCTATATATATATATATATATATACACACATATGTAGTTTTATGTGGAGCTGAGCTCCTTTTTGAATTGAATGTGATTTCTCTATTCACATTCGAGGGGGGCCAACTTTATGGGAAAGCTCTATTTTTGTGAGAATAGACATATATGTTCTTAATTAAGTTTCAAGCTTTCTTTTAAAGTTATGAACACTTTTGAGTCTTGTATCATTTTAGTCAATTGTATGTGTTCACTGGCCAGTCACACTCCTAGATAAGGAGTATGATAATAGGTAAGCTGACCAGTAATTTTTAAAGAATATAAACGTTACTCAGAATGCCTATTTTTTAATTTAATTATTTTTCAACATTAATTTTTGGATTGAAATTTGAAGGATTCATGGGCTGAATCTAATTTTTTTTCTGTTGGCTTATAGGTGAATCACCTTCTTACAAATCGTTATATGAGTGCAGATGAGACGTGCCCACCATGTGAAAAATATGCAGAAACTATCAAAATTGCATTTATTTATTTATTAATTCACCTATATATTGCATGGAGAAGGTGAAGATAGAATTCAAATCTATAATTGTTTGTCACCTTCCATGTGTGTATCTCAAGTTGATTCAAAAGTCTAAAATGATAACACAACATTGTTTCATTGCCTTTCTTTGTCACTTAACTCAAGACTTTCTATCTCTCACATAACATTGCTCTATTTACATCTACTCATTCACGTAACTAATAAAAGTACATTTTTTTTAGTAATAATAATAATAATAATAGATGGGTAGATCTGGCATACCTGTGAAGGAGTTCCCATCTAGATATAATTCTTCCAGCAATGTCCAGCTGCCAATTGATCTTAGGAGATTACCTTGTAAATGGTTTGTTGATAGAACAATTACTCTCAGAGAAGAAATGTTGCGGAGAGATGATGGAATTTCACCTGTGTAACACTAGTATCTTAGCGTGTGTGTATATATATTAGTGTATGTATGTGTGTGTCTATATATATATATATATATATATATATATATATGTAAAACCTTTAAGTAATATATTTCTTATCAAAACCAAATTTCCTAAATATCTTTCCTTTGAGTACACTTTATATAGCCATTGTTTTAGGAAACTTGTGTCTACCTGCACACACTTCTCCAAGAAAAACAAAAATTGTAATAAAGCATCGTCCTATGTGAGAATAATTTTTTTTAAGTGTAAAATCTCTTTGTAGTGACAGAAAATTTGGTTTGGAGGTGTAGGAGCTCTAAAAGCTTAGAAATTTTCTGTTTTGAATTGTGCTTTTTGTGGAAAACACAAGGAGCAACTGAGGAAGGCTTGAGGAGAATACATAGGCTTGGGGTTAAATAGCTTCCAAACAAATTACATTGGCCACTATCACTAATAGTTTGGTCAAAATAAACTAACATTTGAGCAAATCTGATTGAATTCCAAAGCACCATGAGCACATGAATACTACGAACTGCCTTACAAGCTTCCAGGATGTTTTGGACGATATCATGATAGTATTTGCTTTGCTTCACTCTTATGGTTCTTTATTGTATAGATAGTTTATTCAGATTCACCTTTCTTATTATACAGTCCAATCCTGTTGTGTATTTTTATCTCGACCATCAATTACTTCATTATTTCATATATTGTTAGCCCCATAGGTTTCATTGTGCTTTTGTTGACGTTGATTAATTACAAAGAGTAAAGTAAAAAATATATATAATTGCCTAATTAAAATTATAATTATTGGATTAATATTAAAGTGCTGAGTTAATTGATTAAAATGACATATAAAGACATGATTATTAAGTTTATTTTTTTCAAATTAAATGGTATTTACTCACTTGATTTGGTTTCCTTTTGTAGCTAGTCACAATAAAGAAGGATTTCAAGATCTCAATCAAAATCCCAAGATATAAGGAATCAATTAAGCAAGCCTCATTAAGGAATCAACTTCTTGAATGGTAGATCAAGCAATCAGATTCTATATGTTAGTGGAAGGAATTTAGAAGGAAGATTTAGTAATAAAAAACTACAATGGCTATTTCTAAACTCAATGTCAAATTTTATTAATCAATAATCAAAGTCTAAAAAAAACAAACAAACAGGCAGACCCATATATATAGGCATATAAGTTGTAGAAGTCTAAATCAATTGAAATACTTGAGCAAATAAAATAAAAATTTATCCATAGATATGGATAACTAAGATTCAAACAAATCAGCTAACTAAATTAATCCTCACATTAAAAATATTAATGCATGCGATTGTTGGGATAAACTAGAACAAATCCTCATGTCACTCTTTACTTTGTTGTATATGTTTTAAGTTGTTCAAGTTTGCACATAATGACATCTTACTAAAAGCTAGCATATTGTTTTAGACATCAAGACTATTTGGAAAATTTGGCATATTATCTTCGAAGTTTTCATATTAATTTAAAACAGTAGTTTATACGTTGCTTGTTTTCATTTCAGTTTAAGTGGCTATATAATCTTCTTGTGTATTCTGCTATCTTATCTTGTCTACCTTTATCCTAACTAGTTTGTATTTGTTTTTTTTAATCTTATATAAACACTCACAAATCCGTTGCTTATCAAAGTTTGTTTATGGCTAAGTTTTAAATCTCTAATTTGCGTAAAAAGGCTTAAAATTTATATACCCCAATTCACACCTTTCTTGGATTTACTCACACACGCACACACACAGACACAGAGATATATATTATACATTTCTTCATGATGCTATCAAAGCTTTGTTTCTCAAGAGTCTATGTTTTCTCAACCTTTCTTATCTGATTTCATTGTCATGTCTAATTCCAAGATCCTTCAAATACTTACTCTCACTCTTCTCTTGTATTTCAACAACTGTTTTCTTTTCTTTTCTTTTTTTTGTTTTTGTTTTTTTTGTTTTCCTGCGTGCCTTCTTCTGTGTTTTAGCATATCATGTTGGTATGAGAATAGCTTTATACCTCCAAGAGTTTTGCCTTTCCCACCTCAAAAAACACTGTCTTACAATTATGACAAACTCATCCTCCACTAACACTTCTTTCAACACTCAAAGAAATAAATTCAAGCATCAACAAGGACATAACAACACTCAAGACTTAGACCTTTCCTTTAACGCTACATCCCAATGGTGATTTTGTTTCTGAAAATGCTCTATCTAGTCCTTTGTCTAGCACCACTAGTTCTTGCAGCCTACCTAATATCAGATCCACCTTAGACCAAGTGATAGCAACTGACCAGCACTTGATTTAATTTGTTAATACCCCTCATTAACTTTATAGTAAATGTTGTAGCCCCACCTAATTACTTTTAGTCTAATGGTGCTTTGGGGAACACCACACCAATCCAGCTTATTTCATTGGAGAAATTAAATAATATGTGGAGCATTGGAGGGTTTGCTTAAATTCATTGGTGACTTGAAGAATATCTTTCAATTATAATTCTCTGACTGTTGTTTATGAATTATCAAATAAGCATGTATTTTTTTAACTCATAAGTATTAATGTAGTGAAAAGATTATCGATGACAACAAATGGATTCCAATAATTTCCAAAGTATTGGAAGATTTCTCTAAAAGTATACTTCCCATGTAGAAATAATCTAGTAAAATAAACGAAAAACAATTTATATGTCATATTATCTTTTTTTTTTAATTTCTTGAATCTTTTAATATATTATTATGCATTTTTTGCAACAATTTGGTGGCTTTGATCTGGTAACAAAAAAAAACTCATCCAATAAAAGCATTTTTTTATCCCTTAAAATTATGTACCTCAATTTTTAAACTAAATAGCAAACAATTCAGTTATTGAATGATAAAATAACTATTAGTTCAGTTTTTGAGTGACTAGATAGCTATCACTTACACATAATAAATAATGTTCTTTAAATTATTTTAATTAGTAAATATAAATAAATTAAGAAATGAATTGATATGCACCATCGTGCAGCGTTGAAGCTAATGATGTCTATTGCCAGAAGGGTTTCATGTCCGATGGCATAAAAGTGGACAAAACCCAGCCTTCCTAGTAGAATCCTTATAGGAAGATGTACAACTGCACTGCCCCTCACCCCAGAAAAAATTTTACCCAATTTTTTTTTAAGTAAAGATCCAAGAAAGGCAAAAAAAAAAAGTCTCAGATTGTTGTGGGACTTGGATAAGCAAAACACGTTTGGGGGTTTTTATGCTCACTATCATCCATAAACAAAGAATGCTATAACATGAATTTTCAACACATATTTTTTATTATTTTAAATGTGTGCATATAAAATATTTATTTATTAATATCTAATATTTATATTTTATTTTGTGCAATAGGTTAAGGAATTGGGTCGGGATCCAATAGCTAATGAGTTTGTTTCCAATTGAGCATTAACATAGTTGTGCATGATAAATGTAGACCTTCCATTTGAAATATGGGCCTTAGGTGGTGTTTAATATGAGGAATTTTTTAATATTTTTGATACAATGAAGTGGGAATAAAAATTTATCATGAGAAGATAAAATACCATTTCTAAGTAAAAAAATATGAAAATATGAAAATTTGTAAATGAAAGTTGAAAATTTCATTTATACTTGTAAAGGTGGAAAATAAAAATTTCAGTGGGAATGAAAAAGTTTTTGAGATGTTAAATTCTTTCAGTTATCTCCAATTTCTTTTTAGTTTTCTCACCGGCAGAAAACGCACACCCGACAGAGAAGGGAGGGGATCTTCAACGGTAATACAGAGAGATCCAGACGCAGGGAAAGAGAGAGGCAGATCCAGGTCGGTTTTGGAGAGAATAAAAAATGAGAGCTGGTTCATCCTCCCCCTTCGCGAAACGTGCAACCCATTCAGGCGAAATAGAGCACCCCCTCGCAAAGCTTTCCTTGCGCCGTTGAGACCACCTCTACTCGACACTTAGCCACTGCTGCCACCGTGTTAACCATCGCCAGTACGCCATGGGGTCGTAGGTAACGTTCACATTCAAGCAAGGCCAGCCCAACACTTATGGAAGCTTAAAGCAAACTCTGAAGTGAAGATTTTTAAAGCAAATAATAAAATTTTATTTAAAATATTATATTTTTATTTAAAATTTATCTTTCATACTTTTTGTGATGCAAAATTATTTATTAAATTATTGTAATCGATTTCATTTAAAAATTCTTTTTCAATCGATAATAAAAGTTAGTCCACTTAATCTTTGTTAAGAATTGTCGATTTTAAGTAAGATTTTATTCATTTTAGTTTTGAAAAACTTCTTTCTGCCGAAGTAACAGTTACAGAAATCGTTAACATTATTCTATAAGTGATATATGCATTTGGAAAAAAATCAAGTTTTACTATATAATTAAGTATATCAATTGGTATATCATTTTCACTTGTATAATTTCTCTTAAAATTTTTAATTCTATAAATAAATCTAATCCATCAATATTAGAGTTGTCATTATATTTTAATGAATGTTCAAGGTTAAGATAATTTTCTTTTAAATTTTTATTATCCAACGACTTTAATTTCTCAATGCTAAATAGAAAACCAAAAATATCTTGATATATTTTAAATTGTTCAAATATATTTTGAAATGAAGTGATTGCTTTATCTATTATGTACAAGAAGTAATCAACTTTAAATTATTCTTCAAAAGATTTTACAACCATTATCAATAATCTCATCAAATTCTTTCTTTCTACAAATAGTACATTTTTCATGGAACTTAGGTTCTATATTCATTTCTATAGCAATTTTTTTGGCAGAAATTATGGCATTTTCAAATCCGTCCTCCCTATATTTTTTTTAAAAATGAAATAAGACCTTTCAATTGTTGTCTAGCAACATCGATACATATATCATATTTTTACTAACTGAGTTTACCGCAAATAATATATCATACCAAATAGTCATGCCTAATAAAAACTTAAAATTTTCAAGCTCATAAGTTGCTAAGCAATTAACTTCACTTTTTATTTTAGGTTCGTCATTAACTTCACCTAATTTCAATAAAGCATATCTTATTTGTGAAGTTTGAAATCTTAAAGCTTTTACACTTTCAATACAATTTTCCTTGATGTTTTTTTGACAATGATTTAAGAGTTAGGCTAGGGATATGATTTTGTAGAATTTTCCATCTTTTAGTAGATGAAGAAAATATGGTATATATATGTTGTAGCACTCCAAAAAAAAAGATGTAGCTTTAGGACAACAATTTGCAATATCAAAAAGTACCAAATTTAGACTATGACAACCACATCGAGTATGAAATGATCTAGGATTAACATCTAAAAACTTTTTTTGCACACCTTTTTGTTTTCCTTTCATATTAGACCCATTATCATAACCTTGTCCTCTTAAGTTACTAATAGCAAGTCCAATAATATTTATTTTCATTCATAATAGCATCAAAAAGACATTTTTTGGTTGTATCATCTACTTTTAAAAATTCTAAAAAATATTCAAAGATTTGAATTGGGGTTGAAGAAATATCTACACATCATAATACAAAATAAATTTGCTCTTTATGACTTACATCAGGAGTACCATCATGTATGATTGAAAAATATTTTACATTGATAATATTTTTATAATTTTTGTTTTAATTTCATTTGCTAGCAAATTTATCAATTCATTTTGTATCCTATGTCAAAGGTAATGACTATGAATTTCATTATCTTTAATTCAACGAATGTGTTCTTGCATTGTAGAATCAAATTCTGCAATCATTTCAATTAGATTTAAAAAAATTACATTATTTTCTTCGTAAATCTTTTCATTTGTTCCATGGAAAGCTAAGTTATTTTTTCTAAGAGTTCTAACAACTACAATAATTCTAAATAACACATTTCTCCAATTTTCCTGATCTCTATTTATTTGTTATTGAACATGTTTGTCAATTGTTTTATTTTTTAACAACTTCATTTCTAAATCAATCCATGAACTCATATTAACAATATGCTCATTACTTATCTCATGACTCTTCAACTTTTTACTAATATTTCTCCAATCCCTAGTACCTTCATTAGCTAAATTACTTGCACCAAGAAGAGCTTTAAATTAAAAAAAAATAGTTTATATAAATCTTGGGAATAAATCGGCCATTTGCTTTCACGTTTTTCACCGTTGGTCAACTTTTGAATTTAAAGTGATAAAGAAAAGTGTCTTGAAAATTCATTCTTAGGAAAATCTATATTTGTAACTCTAACATGACATTTTTCTACTAATAAATCTCTCAAATTTGTATCAATATTTATCCTTTGACTTGGATCATATATATTTTTAGTAGTGGACTCTTCTAATTTATTAATTTCTCTTTTTTGTTCATTAACTAATACTTCTTCTCTATTTTCATTTTCATCCATGTCTACATTATTAACTTGTTCATTCAATGAGCAATCACAAGTATTTTCAACTTTCTTATTTATTTTTAAAAATTTCTCAATAGCCCCCTTTTGTGATTCAATTAAAGCTTCAGATTTTTGCTTTTTCTTTTGTTTCAAATAACCTGATTCAAATTTTCTAGTTGACATTTCTGTATGTTAAAATAAAAAAAACAATGTATGTTTCACAAAATTAAATTAAATGACTATAAATCAAGACTAAAAAAAAGTTAGAACAATGAAACCTGATTGTCAAGAAAATTCTTCTAACTTTTGGGTGCTTACTTGTTGGGCCAAATGCAACATAAACAACAAGATTTCTGCAATAATTTAAGAAAATATATAAATAAAAAATTGTTATAGTGTGAAAAAAATGATCAAGCAAACATCACTAAATCATCTCACCAATTGTGAATTGATGCTCTAGCTCCACTGTAAAATTGACCGAGTGATGAGAGAGTAAGAGAGAGTTTGAAAATTGAAGCTTTGATTTATTTATTTTTGTGAAACAAAATAACAAATTATGTATTATGTATTGAAAGAAAAGAGTTTATCAAACAGCCAAATGGATGAGAGTGAGTCTACGAGAATCTGAGAGAGTCAGTAAGAGAGTGAGAGTGACATGAAAGAAAGGAGAAACCAGGAGAGAGATGAGTGAAGAGACATCATTTTTCATTTTTTGTAACAAAATATTAAAAAATATTTATGTTATTATAATAATGAGTCATTATGTGAGTGAGATAGAAATTTGTTAAGTGAGTGTTGAATGAGAAAACTAAAGAGTCTTTTGTGCAGCTGACTTTTAACATTTTTTATAATAAAAAAAAAGTTATTAAAATAGGTAGTAAATTTTTTTCGGGAGGCCTAAAGCCGTAGCTTTACTAGCTTCCCCCTTGGGTCGGCCCTGCATTCAAGAGGTCCTTCAGTTCTGAAACATAGGTCATGGAATCTGAATTTTCCTTTCGATTTTCAGATATGATTCAACGAAATAGAGTTTTATTATCAATCTTTGGTTTAGCTTACCTTGTTCTTCACGCATTTGCTTTGTCAAATTATAAGATTGGGTTTGCCTTCTGCTCTTAGAATCAATATTGATGCTGACCGGCGAGAATTTGACGTGGTTTGTGAGAGAAAATTGTTAGTGAATCAGTTTGGATTTCTAATTTCTCGTTGCAGACACCTTTTTTAGTCCTGTTTTCTGATTTTTTTTTTCCAAAATTCAGTTGGGGTTGACTTGAACAATTGTTTGGTGATATTGATTTTAGTTACAGAGCTGTGTCTATATGGTCTTGGGTATCTCTATTATAAAGCCTTATTGGGATTGCTCTGTTTCTATCTGGATTCATCATCAAAGAGGTTTCTCTTGTTTCCTTATTCGTGATTTCTAAGAGGCTGAATCTTGAATATGTTGTTCTTGGTCCAAAAGGTTTGAAATTTGTGGCCAAAAAAAAATTGCTATAATTTGCTATCTTGTGTGTTTCACTTTGAATATTTGGGGTATAATCTAATGCATAAAATTTTTTTTTCTTTTGATATGCCAAAATCTCTCTTCAGATTGTTTTCTTAGTCATAAGAGCCAAATGTATGAATATTATATGTTAAGTCATTTTCAAATACCATGATCTTCGAATTCAGATATAATCTGCTATTGTTAATTAAGTTAGCTATAAACTTATTTTTCTTTTTGCTATATCATAATGGTAAAAGTTTGTACTTTTCTTTTTCGGGTCATGTTTTGTACCCTTGTATAATAACAATGGTTTAATTTATCTATGACCGTATAATTCAGTAAGATATATTTTTGTATATTTTAAAATTATTTGTAATACTGACAGTTTTTTTACTTATATAGATTATCATTTACTTTATTTTGAAATTTTTTTAAGAGTATTTTTGAAAAAGTTAATTATGTCTCTGGAAATATTTCATATGAACAAAGCATGATAGTGAAATTTATTAGAAATAAAGCAGTAAAGTGGCAACCAAACATATTTTGTCAACTTTTTCATGTGTCTTACTTTTTAAAATGAGATTTTCACAAATGTAATCTAATTGAAAATAAAACATTCCATATGTCTCAATCCTAAGAATAAAATAAAAATTATTCTTTGATACATTATAAAAAAAAATCAGTCCAAGTCTTATCCTAAGAATAAAGTAAAAATTATTCTTTGATACATTATAAAAAAAACCCAGTCCAAGTCTTGTTCTCACAAAGCTTTTTTGTTGGTTGAGCATAACCCGACTTAACAGCCCTCCAATTCCAAAGTTCTTTAGAACTAAGCTGATCCAACTCATTTTAAGTACTACTTAATTTTACCTAGTTTTTGGCTACCCCTGATTATAGTCAATTTCTTTTATATAAGTCTGAAATTAAATAAAACCTTTTACATGTTAGCCTTTTCAAATTTAAATATAATAATTTATGTTCATAATTCCAAAACGATAAACGAATGAATTTATTATAATTTATTAAATAGATTTTTTAGGCTCGTAAAGAACGAAAAAAAAAAAAGAGTTCTATCTTGCTGTAGCTACAAACAGAAAGAATGACAAACTTGATGTCATAATCATATTAACAGCAAAAAATAACTCACTAACTACAAAATTTAAGTTCTGCAACATTTAGATTCTTATTGTATTCTGTAAAATACTTTAAGTGAATATCATAGCAACTATTAAAATAAGATTATCCAACAGTCTTGTAGAGAGTTAAACTGTCACGTCCCTACTTTAGGAACACGAATATCTTTAATATCCAATAAACTTATTATTACGCATATGCAAATAATCTCACAATAACACATATACAAATATTATTAAACGTTTACAAGTTTACAAAACTAATAATTATACACGCCAAGTCTATATACATCAAGTTTACAGCGGAAACAAGGATCCTGCCTGTGACGTTCAGAGCAACTCTAGAGTACAAATATATTATAATATAATACACTGAGAGCCTAGAAACAAGTTAGGCTCACCACCGATGTACGCCACCTAGTCAGTCAAGTAGCCGCAGGACCAAATTTTGGGTCTTTATCTGAAAAATATATCAACCATGTGTAGTGAGTTTTACAACTCAGTGAGCAGATAATACCTCCTATGACCTCTCAGATCAACATAAGGATGTACTTATATATTAAAACTTATCATATCAAAATCTAAAGTACATTCTTATGGGACCCGCATTTTCAAAATATTCTTAGTTCAAATCACAGTCAAATATTTGTAACCACATATGATACAAAGTAATCTTAAATTAAATTTGATATGCATTAAAAATCAATTCTTTTATAATTGTCAACATACTCAATAGATAAACATAGAATGTGAGTTCATCACCCTTCTGCCTCCTCACAATACCATAGTCACAATCACAATAGGTAATCAGGGAATGTGAGTTCATCACCCAACTGTCTCCTCACATTACCACTGTCATCATCACAATAGGTAATCAGGGAATGTGAGTTCATCACCCAACTGCCTCCTCACAATACCACTGACACAACAGGGAATGTGAGTTCATCACCCAACTGCCTCCTCACATTACCACTAATACCACCTTCACATTACCGTCTCAAGCCATATAACCCGTCAATGTTCATCAATATATATATAAAGGCGACAGAGCTTTCAGTCTCAGTACAAAATCTTTTATAATAATTTTTCAATAAGAAGAATCATATAATCATGCCCATATCTGAGGCAAACATAACACTGTAAAATCAATGTCACATGCATAACATATTTTCTTTGCCATGTCATGCGAAATACATTTAAAAATCACATATTCAATGTGTTTCAAAATTCATTTCAAAATCAATCTCTTCTTGAACTAAATATCATATTCCAATTATTTCAGACATTTTCAAACCATTTCAGGTACATATGGAAGTATAAATAACATGTAAACATACTCATTTATCAATGTAAAGTTCAAGAAGAGTAAAAAAAGCCATAGGAAGAATTGTCTACTCACCACTTTGAAGTACAAAGTTGGACACCCTTAAAATCCTAGTTTCTTATCTGAATTCAGCAAAATAAAACCCAAAATCGAGTCCGGAACGTCCGAAAGCCTTAAAAACGACTCTGGATTTGCAAAATTTGGCCTCCGAGTGCTTGGTCAACGCAGGTCAACGCAAGGAGGTCCGGCTGACACGCGCTACACACGCCGTCCAAGGGGTAAATTTGAGATCCAAAGGTTTCGGTGCTTTCTGGATCGATCTACAGTGTTAGTTTTTGCGTTTGAGAACTAAAAGTAGGAGTTTTAGGGGTTACATTTTTGGCTGATTTTCCCTTTAATTTTTCAGCCAATGTCCAGCCAATTCTCCAAAAACCAATCAGATGGATTTGAAGAACTCTTTGTCCTGAGTCCGTTGGTGGTGGTGGTGTCGAAATCCGAGGTCCGTAGGCGAAGAAATCTTAGAGAGAAGTTAGAGAGTTTTCGGGGAGAATTTTCTGAAGAGAGATAGAGAAATCTGTCAATGACCACCTTCCGGATTGGTTGAGGCCCTTAAAAATATCCCGAGGGACCTTTCTGCAAAATTTTACTTTTTGAGAGAGGTCCTTGCAAAATTTTCTTATTTATATTTTAACCTCGAAACTTTTAAGAAATTTTATTTTTGCCCAGAAACGTAAATTTCTAACATTTCTTTTATAATTCTTTAATCCATGTAAATAATAACTTATTTCCACCGGGTCCTAAATCCATTTTTAA
The DNA here is from genome assembly GCA_037074535.1 of Gleditsia sinensis. Lineage (NCBI taxonomy): Eukaryota > Viridiplantae > Streptophyta > Magnoliopsida > Fabales > Fabaceae > Gleditsia > Gleditsia sinensis. Next base: position 66,960,163 of record CM073465.1, on the reverse strand, counting down.
AATCCTCTCTTTAAATTTCAAATTTTCTTTAATTGAAATCCCCCTTTTCAAAATTATCTCTTTATTTGACATTTCCGTTAAATTTACGGCTATTACATTCTTCCCCCCTTAAAAAAATTCGATCCCCAAATTTCATCACTATAGTTGCAGATAAACACTAACCTCATTGTTCAAACAAATGCGGATATCTGGCGCGGATGTCATCTTCTCTTTCCCACGTAGCTTCCTCAGATTAGTGATTTTTCCATATCACCTTAACTATAGAAATATCTCGTGACTGCAACTTTTTCACTCGTCGATCAGCAATAGATATCAGGTTTTTCTCATAGGTTAAATTCTTATCTAATTGAATTTCCTGGGGTTGAATGACATGAGTAGGATCCGGTAAGTATTTCTGTAACATAGACACATGAAATACTGGATGAACATTACTCAGTTCTGGTGGCAGAGCTATGCATATGCCATTACACCTATTCTGTCCAATATTTCAAAAGGGCTTATATACCGAGGGCTTAACTTCCCTTTCTTTCCAAATCTCATCACTCCTTTCATGGGTGAGACTTTCAGGAACAATTGTTCACCCTCTGAAAATTCTAACTCTCTTTGTCTATTGTCAACATACGCCTTTTGTCTACTCTGAGCTGCCTGCAGCCTTTCTCTAATCAGCTTTACATTGTTCAAAGCTTCTTGTACAAGATCTGAACCTATAAGTTTAGCCTCGCCCACTTCGAACCATCTAATGGGGGATCTGCACCATCTACCATACAAAGCTTCAAATGGGGCCATCTGTATACTAGTCTGGTAACTATTATTATATGCAAATTCAGCCAAAGGCGAATACATATCCCAACTTCCACCAAAATCAAAAATGCAGGCTCGGAGCATGTCTTCTAAAATCTGAATCGTATGCTCAGACTGACCATCAGTTTGGGGATGGAAAGCTGTGATCAAATCTAATCTCGTTCCTAATGCTTCTTGAAAAGCTTTCCAAAATCGTGCCGTGAACTGCGGCCCTCGATCAGATATAATCGATATAGGGACTCCATGTAGCCTAACTATTTCATTTAAATAGAGCCTTGCATATTGAGCTACGTTGTAGGTTGTTTTCACAGGTAGAAAGTGTGCTGACTTCATCATGTGGTCTATAATGACCCAGATAGAATCAGTTCCTTTGGGAGTTCTTGGTAATCCAGTGATAAAATCCATAGTAATTCTCTCCCACTTCCATTCTGGTATTTCTATTCACTGATGTAACCCTGCAGGTCGTTGATGTTCAGCTTTTACCTGCTGGCATGTCAAACAATGGGAAACATATTCCGCAATATCCCTCTTCATACCATCCCACCAATACAATTCCTTCATGTCTTGGTACATCTTTGTCATTCTTGGGTGTATGGTATATGTAGATCGATGTGCTTCCTCCAAAACTTGTTTCCTCAAATCATTAACATTTGGAACACATAATTGTCTATCGTATCTTAATACCCCTTCAGTATCCACTGAGAATTCAGAATCCTTGTTATCCTTCATTTCACTCTTAATCTTGAGCAAATTAGCATCCTTGTCTTGATCGGCTTTGATTTGCTCAACTAAGGAAGATTGGAGCTGCACATGAGCCAATAATATTCCCGGTTCTTTTACTTCAAACTTTATCCCCTTACTTTCTAACTTATGGATTTCTTCTAACAATGGTCGTCGCACCTCTGCTATATGAGCAAAACTTCCCATTGACTTTCTGCTTAGAGCATCAGCTACTACATTTGCTTTACCTAGATGATACAAAATCGTACAGTCATAATCTTTTAGTAGCTCCATCCATCTTCTTTGCCTCAAATTAAGATCCTTTTGTTGGAAAATATACTTGAGGCTCTTGTGATCTGTATAAATCTCACAAGTTCTTCCATACATGTAATGTCTCCAAATCTTTAGAACAAATACTACAGCTGCCATCTCTAAATTATGGGTGCGATAATTCTGTTCAAGCTTCTTCAACTGTCTGGATGCATAAGCAACTACTCTTCCATTTTGCATTAACACACAGCCTAAGCCTACTCTAGATGCATCACAGTATACTACGTAATCTCCAATATCTATAGGAATGGTAAGGACTGGGGTTGTTGTTAAGCACTCTTTTAATTTCTGAAAACTCTTTTCACAAGCATTAGACCACTCAAATTTTATTCCTTTCCTAGTCAACCTGGTCAAAGGAGCAGCTATCTTTGAAATTTTTTTAACAAATCTATGATAATAGCCTGCTAACCCAAGAAAGCTACGAATCTCTGTAACTGTTGTGGGGCGTGGCTATTGCTGTACTGCTTCTATCTTTTTGGGATCAACATGAATACCATCTTTAGTAACCACATGCCCTAGGAACGTAACACTACTAAGCCAAAATTCACACTTTGAAAACTTAGCATACAACTGATGTTCTCTTAGGGTTTGCAAAGCTATCCTTAGATGTCGCTCATGCTCCTCTGAACTCTTTGAATACACCAGAATATCATCGATAAATACAATAATAAACTGGTCCAGGAAAGGTTTAAATACCCTATTCATTAAGTCCATAAATGCATATGGAGCATTCGTTAAACCAAATGGCATTACTAAGAACTCGTAGTGCCCACACCGAGTCCTAAAAGCAGTTTTCGAAATATCTTCCTTTTTTATCTTCAATTGATGATACCCGGATCTCAGATCAATTTTTGAAAAACATCGAGCACCTTGTAACTGGTCAAACAGATCATCTATTCTGGGTAGAGAATATTTATTTCGTATAGTCACTTTGTTCAACTGCCTATAGTCAATACATAGACGTAAAGATCCATCCTTTTTCTTCACAAAGAGAACAGAAGCACCCCAGAGAGATGTACTGGGTCGAATAAAACCTTTATCTAATAAATCTTGTATTTGTTCCCTTAATTCCTTAAGTTCTGCAGGTGCCATCCGATAAGGAGGTATGGATATTGGTTGTGTTTCAGGGAGAAGGTCAATAGTAAACTCAATTTCTCGGTCTGGTGATAATCCTGGCAACTCTTCAGGAAACACATCCGGAAAATCTTTAACTACTGGAACATGTTCTACACTTGTATATTTCATATCCACATCCTTGACTTCTGCTAAATACCCTTGGCATCCCTTTTGTAACAATTTATAAGCTGTCAGTGCAGATATTAAATTACTAGGCACCTCATTACGGTCTCCTTGTATAGAGAAAGAAGGTTCTCCAGGGACATTAAACTTAATCACCTTATGGTGACAGTATAGAATGGCATGACATGATGACAACCAATCCATTCCTAGAATCATATCAAAGTCAACCATATCTATAACTATCAAATCTACAAGAGTTTCCTTATCCTCTATTGAAATTTCACATGATCTATACACTTCATTTACCAACAAGAATTCTCCCATTGGAGTAGCAATCAAAAAAGAACAATACAAACTAGTGGGATCTCTACTAAATTTCTTAGTAAAGCATGGTGATATATAAGAATGTGTAGAGCCAGGATCAAACAGGACATATGCTTTATGGGAACATACTTATAATGTACCTGTCATAACTGCATTTGAAGCCTGAGCATCCTGTCGTGTCAAGGCAAAAACTAGAGTTGGTTCTCGCCCTCGATTTCCTGATCCTCTACCAGTACCACGACTACTTGCTTGGACTGAGGCTTCTCTACTAGGTCGTGCTGGTACAGATGCAGGAGGTGAAGCTGGTTGCACTGATGCTTAACTAAAACTTCGTAGTTGTGGGCAATTCCTCATCAAATGACCCACTTGTCCACACTTATAACAGGCACCCATTTCTCTGCTGCACTGTCCAGTATGAGGCCTGCCACAGAGGGAACATAAGGGAATCGATCTTGAATCTTGTTGACTCAGGGGTCTCATATCTCTTTGAAACATTCTCTGCTTATTAATGTTAACTGATGGCTGGTTAGAACTACCAGCTCCTGTTTGAGTAAAACGCTGTGGATTTTGAAATCTTGACCCACTGATAGTAGGATTATATTTAGTCTGAGCATTACTATCTCGATCTCTTTTCCTTCTCTTAAGACCTTCTATGTCAACTTGCTCTCGTGTTTCCATCATTCTAGCACAGTTCACAGCTACTGAATAAGTTGACAAATGATCCATCTGAGGACCCACCGACTTAAACAATGGGCATATCAATCTCAAAACAAACCTCTTAATTCTATCCTTTTCAGTAGGGACCAGATATGGTGCATATCTGGATAACCGGGTAAAACAGATGTCATATTCAAAAACGGACATGTTTGGTGTTTGTTTCAATTCCTCAAACTCTCTGGCCCTCTTGTCTCTTTCACTCGTTGATAAAAACCAATTCATAAATGCTTCTTTAAATTCGTCCCACTCCATTGGTGGTAAAACAACTGTCCATCCTTGTACAAGTGTCTCAAACCAAACTTGGGCCACATCAGATAGTTGAAAAGACACCAATTCAATAGATCTTCTACTAGAGCATCCCAAGGCTCTGAAAACTCGTTCCATAGCATCAATAAATATCTGTGGGTCTTCCTGAACATCTAACCCAGAAAAAGTCAGAGGTTTTAACTTAAGAAATTGCGGTAATGACACCTCAATCCCTCTAAGCTTGTTCTCTTGGTCAGCTGTTCTTCCCAGTTCTTGCACTTCAGGAGCATGTTCTACTGGCTGGCCTTCCCTTCTACCCTGTTCCACTATAAATCCAGCCAATGTTTCTAAATTTCTATGTATACCAGCAATCATATCAGTGTTTCTATCAGGTGGCTCCTGAGGGGTTTCTACTCTTTCCTCAGGAACTCTATCAGGTACAGGAGTCTGTTCATCTTGCCTTGGGGTTCTCAGACCCCATGCACGTCCTCTACCTCTACCTCTTCCTCTAGATCGGCCTCTACCACAGCCTCGTTGTACTAGTATTTTAGATTGTACAGACTCTTCTGTAGAGGGTGCACGATCTACAGCTTCTTCTCTAGTGACCACTCTAGTTCTTGGCGGCATCATTAACTATACAGAATAAAACACCTCTTTAAGATACTATAATATGTATTCAAACTTTACTCAAGGAATTTAAAGACACTTGGAATAGAAAGGAAGTGAATATACTATAGAATCTCTCAGCAGCACCTGAAGTATAAATATGTCCGGCTCATATCGATACTAAAGGTCCTACTAAAGAATCCTTTGCTCTAATTGTCACAGGGAAACCTAATGCTCTGATACCAACTTGTCACGTCCCTACTTTAGGAACGCGAATATCTTTAATATCCGATAAACTTATTATTACACATATGCAAATAATCTCACAATAACACATATCCAAGTATTATTAAACGTTTACAAGTTTACAAAACTAATAATTATACATGCCAAGTCTATATACATCAAGTTTACAGCAGAAAAAAGGATCCTGCTTGTGACGTTCAGAGCAACTCTAGAGTATAAATATATTACAATATAATACACTGAGAGCCTAGAAACAAGTTAGGCTCACCACCGAAGTACGATACCTAGTCGGTCAAGTAGCCGCAGGACCAAATTCTGGGTCTTTATCTGAAAAATATATCAACCACGTGTAGTGAGTTTTACAACTCAGTGAGCAGATAATACCTCCTATGACCTCTCAGATCAACATAAGGATATACTTATATATTAAAACTTAACATATCAAAATCTAAAGTACATCCTTATGGGACCCGAATTTTCAAAATATTCTCAGTTCAAATCACAGTCAAATATATGTAACCACATATGATACAAAGTAATCTTAAATCAAATTTGATATGCATTAAAAATCAATTCTTTTATAATTGTCAACATACTCAATAGATAAACATGGAATGTGAGTTCATCACCCTTCTGCCTCCTCACAATACCATAGTCACAATCACAATAGGTAATCAGTGAATGTGAGTTCATCACCCAACTGCCTCCTCACAATACCACTGACTACAACTTCAATAGATCAACAGGGAATGTGAGTTCATCACCCAACTGCATCCTCACATTACCACTGTCATCATCACAATAGGTAATGAGGGAATGTGAGTTCATCACCCAACTGCCTCCTCACAATACCACTGACTCAACAGGGAATGTGAGTTCATCACCTAAATGCCTCCTTACATTACCACTAATACCATCTTCACATTACCGTCTCAAGCCATATAACCCGTCAATGTTCATCAATATATATATAAAGGCGACAGAGCTTTCAGTCTCAGTACAAAATCTTTTATAATAATTTTTCAATAAGAGTAATCATATAATCATGCACATATCTAAGGCAAACATAACACTGTAAAATCAATGTCTTATGCATAACATATTTTATTTGCCATGTCATGCGAAATACATTTAAAAATCACATATTCAATGTGTTTCAAAATTCATTTCAAAATCAAACTCTTCTTGAACTAAATATCATATTCCAATTATTTCAGAAATTTTCAAACCATTTCAGGTACATATGGAAGTATAAATAACATGTAATCATACTCATTTATCAATGTAAAGTTCAAGAAGAGTAAAAACAAGCCATAGGAAGAATTGTCTACTCACCACTTTGAAGTACAAAGTTGGACACCCTTAAAATCCTAGTTTCTGATCCTAATTCAGCAAAATAAACCCCAAAATCGAGTCCAGAACGTCCAAAAACCTTAATTGTCTACTCGGTCAACGCAGGTCAATGCAAGGTGGTCCGGCTGCCACGCGCTGCCAAAGGAGTTGCTCGTGGGCTTCACTCGTCGGGAGAGATGCGGCGCATAGGGGCGCGTGCGGTGGTGGATCTGGCTGAAATTTGAGATCCAAAGGTTTCGGTGCCTTCTGGATCGTTCTACAGTGTTAATTTTTGCGTTTGAGAACTAAAAGTAGGAGTTTCAGGGGTTACCTTTTTGGCCGATTTTTCCTTCAATTTTTCGGCCAATGTCCGGCCAATTCTCCATAAACCAATCATATGGATTTGAAGAACTCTTCGTCCTGAGTCCATTGGTGGTGGTAGTGTTGAAATCCGAGGTCCGTAGGCGAAGAAATCTTAGAGAGAAGTTAGAGAGTTTTCGGGGAGAATTTTCTGAAGAGAGATGGAGAAATCTGTCAATGACCACCTTCCGGATTGGTTGAGGCCCTTAAAATATCCCGGGGGACCTTTCTGCAAAATTTTACTTTTTGAGGGAGGTCCTTGCAAAATTTTCTTATTTACATTTTAACCCCGAAACTTTTAAAAAATTGCATTTTTGCCCAGAAACGTAAATTTCTAACATTTCTTTTATAATTCTTTAATCCATGTAAATAATAACTTATTTCCACCGGGTCCTAACTCCATTTTCGAAATCCTCTCTTTAAATTTTAAATTTTAAATTTTCTTTAATTGAAATCCCCCTTTTCAAAATTATCTCTTTATTTGACATTTCCGTTAAATTTATAGCTATTACATAAACAATTGTTGTAATGTAAAATGCTCTAGTGGAAGCTTTCATTCAGAGTTCTCTTCAATCCATTTAACCAGCTTAAAAGTTAAGCACTATGGGTCTTATTTATGTTAGACCAGTGTTCTGTGTCCGAACAAGTTCTCTTGGAAGAAGTAAAGGAACCGAAGGAGCAAATTCTATTTTCATTAGTTCCTTTTCCAGGTGAGGGATATGTGCAGTTGTAGAACATGCCAAAATAGATCAGTTCCAAAAGGGTGGATAAAGAATAAAAGAAAAAAAAAATACTCGTTTGTAGAATGTGAAAATGAATGAATGCTAGATTGTTGGGTTCCATGTCTTGAACCGAAACATAATATTTAACTAGTTGAATAATAGAAGGATAAAGCATAAGCAGTTGACAGGAATAAGAATGACACACCTGGTTTAGTTAGGATGTAGAAATAAATGCATTCTTTGGCCCAAAAAAGAAAAAAAGAAAATTTTTATCATAGCTCAACTTGAGAATTGTGTAGTTGGATTTTATTTAATTAAAGATGAATGTTATCTCCTTAGAAGATGAATGGAGTGCGCGTTACCATTGCATAGTTTGAAATGTTTCATAATACTTTAATGGCTTGAAGTGTTTCTCTCGGTTCAACTATAAATGAGAGTGATATTGTTTGACACTCTTGAAATTGGCTAGTGTATGACTATGTCATCTCTTTAAATAATTACAATGGCACATTAGTGTTGGTTGCATGTTGTCGTGCATCATCCTGCAAAGTAAACAGAGCCATATGTTTCTTCAACGTGTAGTGAAACATTAAGAAGACATATTACACATTCAAATGGTGAATTTATTTATGAGAACATGATCTTTGCCTAAATTTCAGATATTAAACTTGGAAAAAGCATGAATGTTTATAAGAATATAATTTTGTGATCAAATATAAAAAAATAAAATGCATAAACATTTGATAATGATCAAATTAAGATTTATAAGTTAAAATTAATAATTTAACTGAAAAATCAAATTAAGATTTTAGTCCTCCTAACAATAATATTTTATAAAGTTCAAACTTCTTGTCTATTCCTAAAATTGTAAAATATATTCATTATTTATAATCAAATATCATACAATTCAAATGAAATCCCATCACGGAAATTTAAGTTTCTAAGTTTAAGATTTATTTATACTGCTTATCAGCCGCATTGATCTTTGAGCATAATAGGTTAGGGTGCTCTTATTTCAAATAAATTTTAATACATAAAGAGTGGTGCGCTCACAAGCACAAGCACAAAATCATGGCACTTTCTATTAATGGGTGGTGGCTTAACATGCATGTCAGTTTATATTTTGTTTAATTACAAATTAAAATAAATTAATATAAAATTACTTTTAGATACATACATATATATATATAAATATATATATATATATATATATATATATTATTTTGAAAAATTTGTAGAATAATAAAAAAATAGTGGGTTGTTGCAATTGACGTAACTACCCACTACTTTTTATAATTAAAAGAAAAAGAAAAAGAGCCTACGGTACGAAATAGGGCCAGCCATAGTAAAATCATATTTAGATCTTTCACATATCAGAGTTTTTTTAATTTAGTCTCACACAAATGTTTGTTGTCAATTTAGTTCTTGACAAATCAAATTATTATCAAAATGATCTCCCTATCAATGTGCTACTTGATAATTTAACCACCAATTAACAAGTCAGTATAGATAATATTACCAGATCTATGAAAGTATTTCATGGTACACTGATAGAAAGACTATTTTGATAACGATTTAATGAACATATGTCAAAGACTAAATTGAGAAGAATGAGGGATCAAAGAATGATTTTACTTAGGCTAGCCATATTATTATATTCTCCTGGCTATACAATATTCACTACATGGGTGGGCAGACGCCTACCAGTATTCCAAAGATTGGCTTTACCTCCCAAGTTGTGGTTCAATTTCAATAAAAACAAGTTACAACTTTTCCTTCCAAAATGCAGTTCAATTTCAATGGTAACAACTAAAGCAAAACAATAACGTCGTAGGGCTAGTAGCAATGTAGCATAAATATTGAGTTGTTCCCATGAGATTTTTGTGATAAACCTTCTAATTTTACTAAGTTACCCCTTCTTAAATATACCCACAGCCCATTTTCTCTATCTTCTTTTCTTCTACCCATCCCATCACTTGTTTCAGCCAAGCCTTCTGCTATGAAAACTGAAAGAAACAAAAATGAAACTGAGAGTTCATGTCAATTTGGCTATGTGTCTAGCTTGTCCTTTTTAATTACTCCGTGTCTTCTCGATTAGTGTTGATATAAAGCAGAGGTAAGTCAAGAAAATTAATTATGGATATTTCAATGTGTAGTAAAAATTGGAGGTGTGGAAAAACTCATACTAATGTATCGATTAAGCTTAAAACTGATGCTAACTTGAAGGTAATATGAGAAATGTAATATTCTAATGGACCTCAGTTCATGTTACCGAGGAGGAATAATTTTTTTTGTTGTGAATTAAAAAAAAATAAGAAAAGAAAGAGAACAAAGGAAATGAATGCAGATAATAGCTAAGATTCCTTGTAATTTTTCTTAGAGTACAAATAGTTTTTATATAAGACTCTAACCGTAAGTGTCTCATTAAAGATACCATAAAAGTGAGAATGAATAAGAGAATGGCTACAGTACTCTTAAGGTTAAGAACAATGAATTTCTTACAACTAGGGGTATCATCATGGTGGAAAGATATTCAATTGATTGGAAAGGAATTCAAAGATTATCAACTTAATTTTTACCACGGAGGTGATCATTTAATCATATACATATACATGTGCATGTTTACAATATGTTTTTTATTTTTATTGTTGCTTAGGTCTTTGGGTTTTCTTCTTTCTTAGGATCTTTTGATTTTTCATAACAAATAAATTTATTTCATTCAGTCCTCCATATTCAAAATTCTTTTTTCTTGTTGTTATTGAATAATCTTCAATACAATGTAAACTTTCAAATCAACTCACACCATTCTAATGATAAAACATTTAGAAATAAGAACCAAATTATTCATTAAACAGATAAATTATACTAGACATTCACATCTAAAGACCCTTAATCAAAGAAATAGACATGTGAAAACTTGATAATAAACTCCTATAAAATTGTGAAAATGAACTTGGCTCATATATAGGACCACCTGGACCCAATTCTTTAAATGAGTTGGGGTAAGTTCTTATATGAGTAGTTTATTTTAATTAAAAACTTCTAATTTTCAGTCCCAAAAAAAAAAGTTTTAATTTTGCTCCATCCAACTCTTAGAATCAGGATGGGTTGAACCAATCCTTTTGGCCCATTCTTTTTTTATTCTTTTTTATTTTACAATTTGTTGTTGGGTTAGTTGTATTTTGTGGACAGTTGTGCTGGGTTAGTTGTGCCTTTAGCCCAACCCTGATGCATAAATCCATACAAAAAATGTGAATAAAACATATATCAAGATCATCCCAAAAAACTCCACGAGAAGCTTCCGCAATCTCCAATCCACCCATCTACGGCATCTTAAAACAGTCGAGAAAACCAGTTCAAATAATAATAATAATAATAATAACAAAAAAAATTGTCCAGAAAGAGTTAAGTTGAGAAGGCCGACCTCACTGAGCTACCGCCGCGAGCCCCCTCTGCTGATGTGGGTATCTTCCTTCTTGAAACCCAAATGGCCAATTCAAATATGGCAAAATTTCAGAAACTTAGAGAGAGAAAATAGATACATTTTTCTGAAAATTTACGTACTTCTCTGAATAATTTTCCTGTACTTCTTTCTTCCCTCCAATCATTTCCCTGTATTTTTCATTTCCTTTCCCTGTCGTTTTCTCTCTTGCTTGCTTTGTTTTTTTTTTTTTTTTTGCGGGGGGTGGGGTGGAATTTCTCTCACACTCGCTCTGGTTTCCAGCGACAGAGAAGGAAGTCGAAAAGGGAAAGAGAGAAATATCTCTAGTAATACTGGATTGTGAAAGTGTGGAAGTGATAGAGAGTTAAAATTCTCATTACACTGTTTCTCGTGCCTGTTCATTGGGAACTGAGGTGTTAGAGGCATTGGTCATACGTTGTTCATTATTCTCATCAAATGCATCATGAGTAAAATCATTATTTCTCAATCTCAATTTTGATTTTCATATCAATATTGTTCTTTTTTTTTGTAAGTATTAAATATAAATACCTTTTTGAAGTTGAACAGGGTTGCAAAACCAAGGGCGGCAGCAATTAATTTGTAAATCTTTTTTTTTTTGACAGCAATTTTGTGGTCATGATTTATCAACTTACCATTCTAACTCTAAATCTAAGCTATGAACATTTTTTTAATGCCTAGATATTTATTCATCCTGTGTAATTGAAAAGCTTTTGTGATATTAGATTTTTATCGGAGAGACAGAAAATTAAATCAAGGATGAATCAGAATGGGATGAAACTCTCACCCTCTAAATTTTTTTTTTTAAAAAAAAAGGAGAGAGAGAACGGGGTGGGCTGATCCAGCTCAATCAATAGCCCTTAAAAGATTAGGCTAGAGAAGCATTAAGATGGCCCAGCCCTACTATGAATAGGCCCACAAGAGTTGGGCCAAACAAGACTGACCTAGTTGATATTGACACCCCAAAATCTCCATTCTTTTTCGGCTAGAACTACTAAACGTTGATATCAAGACAACGTACATAGAAATATGCCATCGAAAACTTAAAACCCACTCACACCATGGAGAAAGAAACAATGAACAACATATTAAGGAAAATGAAGTATAACAAGCATTAGCATTAAAAACTAATACAAACGGCACAAAGAAAGAGAAAGAAAAAGTAACATGTCAAATTCGTGTTCGAATGATCGCATTAAAGTAAATAATGGCAGCCAAACTAGTCACCCTTTCTTATAATTTTCTTAAACCTTCCCAATTGAAAGAACATTTGCAAGCTTACAGTTCACAAATGAAAATTCTAATTAAAAAAAATTTAAAATAAAAGAGAGAATTTTAACAATAGAGATAAGAACTGTAAAAAATATATATATTTATTACATGGATTAAAAAATTACAAAAAAAGAAATATGAGAATTTATGTTTTGGCGCGCTATAAGCAAATATATTTTTATTTATGTAGAAATGATTATGATTTGTTAAAAGTAAGTGGACTTTTAACTAAAAGAAGTATTGTGTTGCTTAAAATAATTATACCGGCATCCATTGAATTTTTATGGTATTTTTAAAAATATTCTTTCTTTTAATATGAATAAAGATATTTATTTTGAAATTTGTTTTATTATGATGTTTATCAAGAAAAATTATGATTTAAGAGTTTAACTAAATATTTATGATAAATGAAATTTTTAGAAATTTTTGGAATATTTTATGATGAAAAATGGAATTTATATGAATTTTTATAAAAGAAAATCCTATTATTAATTATATAATAATTATTATATTAAAAAAAATAAAGGTTTCAGAAACCATAAAATGAGAAACTGGGAGCGACAAATTCGAAGAAAACAAACAGAAAAAAAAGATGCATAGTAGTGAATAGTGTAAGAATAGTAACATCCAACATTTTCTTTCGATTTAGAGTACCGATTAGCTTCCGATATCAAAACTGAACATGTTATTGGATTTAGGATGAAGAGTACTTCAGTTTTGACCGATTATTTTTTCAAATCAACTGTTGAATCGCCGTAAATCTGAAGTAGAAAATCTCGGTAAAAGGTAAGTTCTGAAAAACCTTACTTAGGGACTTCTAATTAGAAATCTGACTTTGTAGATGGATTTAGAAACTAGATAAATATTAGGATATGCATTTTTTTTATTGATTCGATAAAATTTTTGTGACAGTGAATATTATTTTCCGGCGATAAATAGTGGTGGTGAATAGTATTTTTCGGCGTGAATAGTGTTTTCCGGCGGTGAACAGTAACCAAGCTCATTTAAGGTTTTTGGACCTTCCGGACTCGATTTTGGGGTCTGTTTTACCGAATTCAGACCAGGAACTAGGATTTTAAGGCTGTCCAATCTGGAGCCCTTACGTGTGAGTGGGTTTTTCATACTATAGCGCATGTTTTATGAATTCGGTTTATAACTCTCTCTCTCGTATGATTTTAACTAGTTGGAATGTATGCTAAATTTTTTTACCGCTTTGAAAACCAATATGTTCCAACCATGTTAGAAATTATAAATTTAAATCCTAGTTGAACTCTAGGTATGCAGGGCAAGCATCTAGGCTGATAATTCTCCATTTTAGTTAGATTTATAGAAATGCGAACTTAGTCATAGAAATGAACTAAGTTAGCCATGAAATGATTTGATGCATGATGAGCATCTATGTGACGTCTACGGACGATCTATGTTTAAAAGGGAAAGTTTATGATTATAAAGGTCTCCATGGGAATTCATGGATAAGATATATTTTAAAACAGAATTTTATGCATGAAAAGAGTTAGATGGAGAATTATAGCTTTATTGTAAAGTTATTGAAATTTTTTACTTTAAACTCTTTGAATAGCATATTTCAAATGTTTTCTATTGGAGGGACCCTTTTAGATCACTGTTAGCTAGCCGCAGGGAGTGCTAGCCCTGGTGCACCATGGTCATGCGAAGGCTTCGGCCTAAAATACTGTGACGGGCATATGACTGCCTAAGACACAGGGATTTAGGATGGACTTTTGTCTACACCTACAGTGATTACCATACCATTGCTGTGTGCTTGGGGGATTTAGGGTGAACTTATGTCTACGCCTACAGTGATTACATACTCTTGCTGTATGCTTGGGGGATTTAGGGTGGACTTATGCCTACGCCTACAGTGATTACCTTACCCTTGCTGTGTGCTTGGGGGAGATGATAGATCTGTTAGGAAAAACCTCCAACAAACTAGTGCATTTTTCTTAAAGATTAAATATTTATAAACAATCTCATTCATCATTGTTATTGCATAAATAACTTCATTTATTATTTACCATGCATAATTGATTTGCTCTACTGTTACTGATTTAATCCTGTTTTATCTTTTGAACATACATTTGAACTGTTTAGCTTTTCTTTCAATAAATTATGGATAAATGCTTAATGTTTCTATTATTATCTTTACACTTTGATTTCAATTACTAAATTCATTGCAAAACATTCGTGCTTGGTTTTCCCTGTTTCTGTTATAGTGTGATTTATCCATTCACTGAGATGTGGTAATCTCACCCCTCTTCTGTTTCTTCCCCACAAAGAGTCAGAGAAACTTTGATCCAGCTACAGCTCCGTAGGAGGCTGAATATAGCATTGTTGAGCCCCAGTTTGGGCAAGGCTCTGTTGTACTGGTTGTATAGTTTAGTTTATGTCTATTGTATCTCTATGAACTTACAGGAAGGATTCTCGCTTCTTGTGTACTTTGATGTGTTGTTTGGAAAACAGTTTTATGTTTTACAACTATGTTTGTATTATGAGGCCATGGGCCAAGTTGAATCACGGATGTTGGATTCATGAGATATATATATATATATATATATACAGTATTTTCTTATATTGGATGTGGCATATATGGCCAGTTATATTTATTATGTACTCTGGATTGTGTGCTAAATGTTTGTGCATGCTATGTGTTAGGCTTACGGCTAGGGGGAAAACCCTTATGCCGTGCCGGTCATGTGTTCCATCATTTGAGGCCGTGACAATATGGTATCAGAGTATTAGGTTTCCCTGTGTTCATGGAGTAACGAACCTTTAGGTAGGACTTTGAGTATGGGTATGAATCCGGACATGCTTATACTCACGGTGCTGCTAAAGGGGTTCGATAGGAGGTTGTCTTTTTGTTCAAGTAAGTCAATTTATAGTATGCTATGTTGGCATGGTTAAGTGACGGTTGGGCTATCTCTGTTTTATAGCGAGATGCCAGTTATATGAGATGTATTTGCTTTCCCTTGCTATGTGCTTGGGAAAAAACCCATATAGAGTCTCTTCGCGTGTCCTCTTGAATGGTAGTAGGGCAAACCTCAGCGAAATACTGAGTTTAGGCAAATCCTATACCACTAAGGTACGGAATGGGTCAAACTCTGGTATGATGGTTTCTGAATGTGACATCCGTTATACCCGGTTGTCTAGAGATTGTGATGTGATATTGAGAATGAATTTGTTGGCATTCTGTCATGTCATTTTGAAATGTCACTAGAAGGTGATTAAATTCAATATTCTTGGAGAATTTTCTCTCTTGATACAAAGAAATCTTAGTGAGATACCCAGTAACCTAATCTCTACTTTAACAGTCCATAAGTGATTACAAAAAGGTGCCAAGGATAGTTGGCAGTGGTGATAGATGCTGATATAAAGTATATCAGTGTAAATCAAGTTCCAGTGATTAGAGAATTTTCTGATATAATTTCTGAAGAATTGCTAGGATTACCCCGAAATAATAAATAGAATTTGGTATTGATTTATTTCCTGGCCAGCGTCTATATTTCCATATAGAATGGCACCCACTGAACTTAAAGAACTGAGAAAGAAATAGTTATAAGACATGTTAGACAAGGGATTTAAAAGCTCTAGTACTTTTACTTGGAGTGCTCCAGTATATGGATCACTATGATTATACATAGATTATAGATAGTTGAATAAAGTGACAATGTGGAATAAATACTCATTACCTCGTATAGATGATCTATTTGATCAGTTAAAAAGTGCTCAACATTTTTTTTAAAAAAAATTTAACTTGATTTGATATTTAGATATCATCAATTAAGGATAAGAGAAGAGGATATTAAAAAAAATTTGCTTTCAAGATTCGGCATGGACACTATGAGTTTATAGTTATGTCATTGACAAATACCCCAGTTACATTCATAGAGTTAATGAATAAGTAATTAAGCCATCCCTAAATCAAGTTGTTATTATATTTATTAGAATATTTCAAGAGTTCAGAGGATCATAAGCAATATTTAAAGATAGTATTACAAACTTCAAGGGAGTATCAGCTATATGCTAAGTTCTCAAAATATGAATTTTGACTTAGTAATAGTACTTTCTTAAGGTATGTGGCTAGCAAGATGGTATCCAAGATAACCCTAAGAAAGTAAAAGCGGTACAGCAATGCCCACATCTTGCTACAGTTATAGATGAAGATCTAAGTCCAATTTGCGCTTTCTGTTGTGGTCTGTTGTCCATTCTATTTGAGCTGTGATTGGATCAGGTACATGAACATATGCTTGTAAAGCATCAATCAACTCCTCAGCATATGAAGTTAAGATGAGAATTCGTCGTGCTGAGTGTGGGATAAACCTTTGTTCCACAGCATGATCAAGGAAAGATAACAAACCATCAAAGAAGTGATTAATATTTAACAAACCTATTGGTTTGTGATGCAGATTCAGTTGTGCCCAAGAGACTATTTGGAAAATCTCCTCTAAAGTACCAAGACCACCTGGTATGGCAATGAAGGTGTCATCATTGCTCATCATTCCAGCCATGCGTTCATACATGGAAGCTACTCTATATTTTTCCCCAATTGTTTTCCCTATGTTGCTGGATGCAGCTAGAGCTATAGGAATAATACCTAGAACTTGGCATCCTCCTACATGTGCAGCTGTAGCCACACACCTTATTAACCCACAGTTATCTCCACCATAGACTAGATGAATTTTTCTTCTGGCCAGCACCATACCCAGGTTTTGTGCTGCTTTCACATATTCTCCATCTTTTCCAGGACTGGAACCACAAAAGACACAGATATTTCAAAACTGACGGAATGTTGTTCCCTCCATAATTGTTCTTACCTTAACTTTGAGTATAGACAAAGATACTAATGTAAGTATTTATTGAACTCAGAGAAGGGCATATTTATAATAGCTATGCGAATAGGCCGGATATTATTAGAATAGCTATGTGAGTGATTGGTGGATATTAGCTAAATTAAAGGTAAAAAAAATGGCAAGCATGTATATGTACAGTAGTTATGACTGTGACCCATATTAAGCACATAAAGAGCATAAGATAAGATATCACCAGAAATCTGTCTTTTTCTTGTTGTCTTTGATGAAGCATTGATGTCTTGAAAGATTGTAGGTGATAGCCGTCATTGTAAAAAAGAAGAAAAAGAAAAAAAAAGTGAAAATGCAAACCAATTAATGGTTGAAGAGGAACAATCAAATGGTTTATTTTGTTTTCTCAATGTTTTTACCAGTTGACTATTGGTTTATAAGTCGACTAGATATTTTGAGAAATTTTAATTTGAGCTGGTTATTTACAGTTGATTGATTATATATATTTTGAAGCAACCAACTGCATCATACCAGTTAACTATGTACTCTTGTTATTCACAGACTTTATAGGCTCATAAATATTTCTTTTCCATATGATATGCTTCCGCCGAATAACAATATCTTTGAATTAAATTTTGGCACATATATTCAAAATTTGCGGCCGCCAATTTTTGTCGAAATAGCAGCTAGATTTTGTTTACAGATTTTCAAGAATTACGGCTACCGATTTTAATGATTTTCAATGTTTGTCCAAATTTTTGACTTTCTATTTTGGCACCATTGTCTATTGTGCTTTTCGTTTGTTTCACTGCATTCTCCCTCATTAACGGTTGGCATTAAATGCAAGGTTGTTTTCCCTCATTGCAAGGAAAGATAATTTCTAATCTTTGGAACTTAGTTATTATGGTGTTCAACTTATTAGTAGATTAAAGTAATAGAGATTTTGAAAAGAATAGATGGATGATGATGTAATGGTGCTTTGACGAATGTAATCAAAGGAGTTAACGGTGTTGAAGTTTTTGAGGAGTAAAGTATGGAAAGTAAGATTTAAGCTAATCTCGAAATTTTAAATTTGGAAACATGGAGAATATTTTGAGAATCATCTCTGGGAATAATGTAAGTGATTAAGATATTTGTGTTAATGATTTATACCTTGCTAAATTGAGACTAATATCTCGAATGTAAATTATGTTGAGATTAGAAATTCACGTATGGATAATTGTTGAGAAAAGAGATTTCAGAAGAAGCCATAGATTGTAAATATGGATTACCCGAGGTAATAAGGATATACTGAGATAAAAAAATGGTACTAGTATAATGGTAAAAAGAAGATACAAGTGAAATTTGTCATTGGCGAGTATGTTGGCAAGTACGAATAGAATATATTATCTCAAGAGAGTTATTCAGGAAGTCTAAGGATCTTTATTAGATAATAGAGTGACTGATACTAAATTTAAATAATGTGTTTATACATTAGAAGTTATGCTTTAAGTATCTTTATATTATTGTGATGAAAGTTTGGAGAAATTAATTGTCCTTAGTTGAACTTGCTCATAGTAGTAATTATCATGCCAATATACAATGTCAATCATTTGAAGTATTACATGAACATCATAGGTTTCTTAATATGTGAGTGAATTGAGAAAAGTTAAAATTTGGAAATTTAATTTGGAATAACATGCAATAGATAGCATATGAATTATTAAATTGATGATGCTAGTTTGGAGAGCATGCTACAAGCATATTTTTTTTTGAGATAGGTAGGAGATTTCTTAACAGAATTTGTCTATAATAAAATGATAGTAGAAGATTTAAACCTTATGTAAGAGGTGTTACAAATGTTCTGTTAAATGACTCAGTTGAGTTAGATTTATTATAAGATGTCATTGATAAAGTGAAAATGATTAGAAAAAGAATACTGAAAACTTAATACAAGTCAAAAGTTTATAAGGACTATGAATGTTGAGCACGAGAAAGTATTAGTTGGTGACTATATATATATTCTTGAAGGACTCACCCATAGAAGAGATAATGAGGTTTTGAAAGAAAGGGAAGTTACCCTCTCGGTATATAGAATTATTCAAATTCTTGATAAGATCGGTTCAGTGGTTTATTGTTTGGCTTTACCACCTGAATTGGGTAATGTCCATCCAATTTTTTTTTCATGTGTCTATGCTACATAAATATTTACCGGATTCTACACATGTTATACAGTGTCTATAGATTCAATTACAGAAAGATTTAACCTAAGAGGAACAACCAGTAGCAATAGTGGACAGACAAGTAAAGAAGTTACGATTAAAAGAAATACCTATAGTAAAGGTGATATGGAAAAATTACTCTTTTGAGAAAACTACTTGGGGAAAGAGAGGAGGATATACGCGCTAGATATCTGTACTTGTTTGAACAATGAGGTTAGTGTTTATCTGCAACTAAGGTGATGAAATTCGGGGACCAAATTTCTTTAAGGGGGGAAAAATGTAATAATCGTAAAATTTAACGAAAATTTGAATTAAAGGAAATTTAGAATAAAAGAGAGAATTTTGACAATAGAGATAAGAACCGTAGAAAATATGTATATTTATTACATGGATTAAAGAATTACAAAAAAATATATGAGAATTTATATTTTGGCGCGCTATAAGCAAATATATTTTTATTTATGTAGAAATGATTATGATTTGTTAAAAGTAAGTGGACTTTTAAGTAAAAGAAGTATTGTGTTGCTTAAAATAATTATACCGGCCTCCATTGAATTTTTATGGTATTTTTAGAAATATTATTTCTTTTAATATCAATAAAGATATTTATTTTGAAATTTGTTTTATTATGATGTTTATCAAGAAAATTATGATTTAAGAGTTTAACTAAAGATTTATGAGAAAGGAAATTTTTAGAAATTTTTGGGATATTTTATGATGAAAAATGAAATTTATATGAATTTTTATAAAAGAAAATCCTATTATTAATTATATAATTATTATTATTATATTAAAAAAACAAAAGTTTCAGAAACCATAAAATGAGAAACCAGGGGCGACGAATTCGAAGAAAAAAACGGAAAAAAAGATGCATAGTAGTGAATAGTGTAAGAATAGTAACATTCAACATTTTCTTTCGATTTGGAATAGCTTACCATTGAAATATCATTTGTATTTAGATGTATATAATCCAAAGTAAAAGATTCAAAATAATCCTTTTTGGTTATGTTGTTTTTGCTTAAAGTCGTTCCATCCGGTTTGGTGACTTCATATAGTACCTCATGAATGACATATCAAATCTGTGAGTAGAAAATGCTAATTGATGGATACTAGTTCATTTAAATTTGTGAGTAAATAATATAGAAATTCTATCAGTTATTTATTCTATATTTCTAGTTGCTCTGACGATTTTGTATTGATTTCTATCAGGCTTTCTCATTTCTAGCTAATAGAGAACTATTAAAAGAATTTCAAATAGTTAGGGTTGGTTTGATTCAGAACTCTATTGACATTCCAACCATTGCCCCCTTTTTGGATCAAAAGAGGGCTATCTTTATTAAGCTTAAACTAGCTAGGTTCTCTAGAACACTACTGTTGTAATTGGAAATCATGGCAATATAATTGGAAAGCACTGTAAGGTAATTGCATAAGCTTTCAGCTTTTAATGTTCTCTTTCATTTTCAGTTATCTTATGAACATGTAACATTTGGCAGAGCCATATACTCGAAGTTGGGGACTTAAATGAGAGTACATATTATATGGAGGAAAATACTGGCCACCCTATATTTGAAATGGCATATGAAAAGATTGCTATTAATATATGTTATGCTAGGCACCATCCTTTGAATTGGTTAGCCATTGGCTTGAATGGTGCAGAGATTGTCTTCGGCCCTTTTGCAATTTTCAGTGAACTCAGTGAGCCAATGTGGCCTACAGAGGTAAGTTACTTTATATTTATTGCTGACATGCTAAACTCCTTAAACAAAATTGATCTTGTGCATATAAATTTTTCTTTGGTTAAATTTGGCATTCCTTAATGGGCTATAACAATAATTTGATGCTAATACTATACTTTGATATTTAGCATGAAATTGTTAATAAGTACCAAATAACAAGAAAATTGACATTATGCTAGTTGAACATCTATGCAATAGTGTATTGCTTTTGTCAAATATTATTTCAACTCAAAAGTTTAAATCGTTAGGTGAAGGCCTATAATTAACTTTTATTATAATTTCTAACACACCTTCTCAAATGAAAGCTGTCACGGCCCCAAATGATGGAACACATGACCGGCACGGCATAAGGGTTTCCCCCTAGCCGTAAGCCTAACACATAGCATGCACAACCATTTAGCACACAATCCAGTACATAATAAATATAACTGGCCACATACGCCACATCCAATATCAGAAAATACTGTATATATATATATATATTTCATGAATCCAACATCCTTGATTCAACTTGGCCCATGGCCTCATAGTACAAACATTATTGTAAAACGTAAAACCATTTTTCAAACAACACAAGAAGCGAGGATCCTGCCTGTATGTTCATGGAGATATACTAGACATACACTTAAACTATACAACCAATACAACGGAGTGCCCAAACTGGGGCTCACCAATACTATATTTAGCCTCCTATGGAGCTGTAGCTGGATCAGTGTTTCTTTGACTATCTGTGGGGAGAAAACAGAAGAGGGGTGAGATTACCACATCTCAGTGAATGGATAAATCATACTATAACAGAAACAGGGCAAACTAAGCACGAATATTTCGCAATTAATTAAATAATTGAAATCAAAGTATAGAAAACATTAAACATTTAACCGTAATTTATTGAAAGAATGCTAAACAGTTCAAATGATAAATCAGGATTAAATCAATAACTGTAAGCAAATCAATTATGCATGGTAAGTAATAAATAAAGATTCTTATGCAAGAACAATGATGAATGAGGTATTTTAGAAATATTTAATCTTTAAGAAAAATGCACTAATTTATTGGAGGTCTTTCCTAACAGATCTATCATCTATCCCAAGCACATAGCAAGGGTAAGGTAATCACTATAGGCGTAGACATAAGTCCACCCTAAATTTTCCCCAAGCACATAGCAATGGGTATGGCAATCACTGTAGGCGAAGACATAAGTCAACCCTAAATTTTGTGTCTTAGGCTGTCATATGCCCATCACAATATCCTAGGCCGAAGCCTTAACATGATCATGGTGCACCAGGGCTAGCACTACCTGCGGCTAGCTAACAGTGATCTAAAAGGGTCCCTCCAATAGAAAACATGTGAAATATGCTATTCAAAGAGTTTAAAGTAAAACATTTCAATAACTTTACAATACAGCTATAATTCTCCATCTAGCTCTTTTCATGCATAAAATCTCGTTCTAAAATATATCTCATCCATGAATTCCCATGGAGACCTTTACAATCATAAATTTTCCCTTTTAAACATAGATCGTCCGTAGACGTCACATAGATGCTCATCATCCTTTCATGGCTAACTTAGTTCATTTTTTATGACTAAGTTCGCATTTCTATAAATCTAGCTCAAATGGAGAATTAATAGTCTAGATGCTTGCCCTGCATACCTAGGGTTCAACTAGGATTGAAATTTACAATTTCTAACATGGTTGGAACATATTGGTTTTCAAAGCAGTAAAACAATTTAACATACATTCCAACTAGTTAAAATCATACGAGAGAATTATAAATCAAATTCCTAAAACATGCGCTATAGTATGAAAAACCCACTCACCGTACTAGAAGTCCAACAACGAGAATTTCACCTCGTAGTGGCTCAATAACCTAGAAAACATAGACATAGCATGAAAATTAGAAAATTCTAAAATCACTATTCACGCCGGAAAACACTATTCACTCGCCGGAAAATACTATTTATGCTGAAACCTAAAAACCCCATATTCGATTCTAAAGCTATCTACGGGAAGAATTTCAGTAAAAACGAAGCCTAAAACGCAATGGGACGAAATTTTACCTTTGGAGGTACTATTCACGCGATTTTTCGGCGACCTTCCGGCGACTTTCCGGCGAAATTGATCGGTGGGTTTTGAAGTACTCGTTGCCACGAGTCCAACGGTCCAGACGGTTCGTCAATCGGAGGTCCGTAGCTCCAGATATGAGAGTTTGAAATTCGAAGGGGAAAAGGGAAAAATGGGGGGACTGCGGGTTTTCTGCTCTCTGCCTCTGGTACCCGTATGCACATATATGTGCTGCTACAGTAACTTTTTTTTTTTAAATAATAATTATTAAGTAATTAATAATATGATTTTCTTTTATAAAATTCATATAAATTCCGTTTTTCATCATAAAATATCCCAAAAATTTCTAAAAATTTCCTTTGTCATAAATCTTTAGTTAAACTCTCACATCATAATTTTTCTTGATAAAAATAGTAATAAAACAAATTTCTAAACAAATATCTTTATTTATATTAAAAGAAAGAGTATTTCTAAAAATACCATAAAAATTCAATAGAAGCCGGTATAATTATGTTAAGCAACACAATACTTCTTTTACTTAAAAATCCACTTACTTTTAACAAATCATAATTATTTCTACATAATAAAAATATATTTGCTTATAGCGCGCCAAAAAAATAACTTCTAATATTTTTTTTTTATACATATTTTCTATGGTTCTTATCTCTATTGTCAAAATTATCTCTTTTATTTTAAATTTCCTTTTCATTAAATTTTACGGTTATTACATTCTTCCCCCCTTAAAGAAATTCGGTCCCCGAATTTTACAAAACTAACAACATGAAAATCTTTGACTACTCTTGAAACAGCTGAGGATACTTCTCTCTCATGACATCCTCTACTTCCCACGTAGCTTCCTCCTTTGAATGATTCTGCCAAATCACCTTCACTGTAGGGATATCTTTAAATCTCAACTTTTTCACTTGTCTATCAACAATGGCCACGGGTTTCTCTTCGTAGGCCAACTTGTCATCTAAAAGGATTTCCTGCGGTTGAATTACATGAGATGGGTCGGGTAGATACTTCCTCAACATCGAGACATGGAAGACTGGATGCACTTCACTCAACCCAGGTGGTAGGGCTAGGCGGTATGCCACTGCTCCTACCCTATCCAGAATTTCAAAAGGTCCAATATACCTCGGGCTTAACTTCCCTTTCCTACCAAACCGCATGATTCCCTTCATGGGTGAAACTCTGAGGAACACGTGATCGCCTAGAGAAAACTCCAACTCCCGACGCCTATGGTCCACATAAGACTTCTGACGACTTTGTGCAGTTAAAAGCCGTTCCCTTATCAGCTTAACCTTCTCTATGGCATCTTGCACCAAGTCTGGCCCTAGCAGCTTGACTTCTCCAACTTCAAACCATCCAACGGGAGATCGGCATCTTCTCCCATAAAGAGCTTCAAAAGGTGCCATCTGAATACTGGCTTGATAACTGTTGTTGTATACAAACTCAGCTAATGGCAGGTATCCTTCCCAACTGCCACCAAAATCCAATATACATGCTCTAAGCATATCCTCCAGAATTTGAATCGTGCGTTCTGACTGGCCATCTGTTTGGGGATGAAAAGCGGTGCTTAGATCCAACCTCGTTCCCAAAGCTTCTTGAAAAGCTTTCTAAAACCTTGCCGTAAACTGTGGACCTCGGTCAGATATGATGGATACAGGGACTCCATGTAATCTGACGATCTCATTCAGATACAGGTTTGCGTACTGAGCCGCATTAAAGGTAGTCTTCACTGGTAAGAAGTGGGATGACTTGGTCATTCGATCCACTATCACCCATACTGAGTCATAACCCTTAGGGGTCCTCGGTAACCCTGTAACGAAGTCCATAGTAATCCTTTCCCACTTCCACTCTAGTATCTCAATCTGCTGGTGCAAACCGGCAGGCTTCTGGTGTTCAGCTTTCACCTGCTGACAAACCAAGCATTGAGCCACAAAGTTTGCTACATCCTTCTTCATCCCATTCCACCAATACAAGTCCTTGAGGTCACTGTACATCTTATTTGTTCCTGGGTGGATAGTATAGGCTGATTGATGTGCCTCCTCCAAAATCTGCTTCCTCAAGCTATCCACATCGGGTACACACAAGCGCTTCCCATATCTTAACACTCCTTCAGCATCCACGCTGAATTCAGAAGTCTGATTATTCCTGGATTCATCCTTGAGCTTGCACAGCTTGGCATCCTTGTCCTGATCTGCCTTAATCTGCTCAACCAGTGGAGAGTGTAGTTGCATGTGGGCTAGCAACACCCCTGGCTCCTTCACTTCAAAGCGCATCCCCTCTCCTTCTAGCCGATGAATATCCCTTACCAACGGCCTCCGGAGTAGGGTAATATGAGCTAGACTCCCCATCGACTTCCTGCTCAAAGCATCTGCTACTACATTGGCCTTGCCTGGGTGGTACAAGATAGTGCAGTCATAGTCCTTCACCAACTCCATCCACCTTCTCTGTCTCAAGTTAAGATCTCTTTGTTGAAAGATGTACTTGAGACTCTTGTGGTCCGTGTAAATCTCACAGGGTTCACCATAGAGATAGTGCCTCCAAATCTTCAAGGCAAAGACCACTGCCGCCATCTCCAGATCATGTGTAGGATAGTTCTGTTCGTGCTTCCTGAGCTGCCTAGATGCGTAGGCTACAACATGACCATTCTGCATTAACACACAACCCAAGCCCACCCTTGAGGCGTCACAGTATACTGAGTATCCTCCAGTGCCCGTTGGGATAGTTAGAACTGGGGCTGTGGTTAGACACTTCTTCAAGGTCTGGAAACTTTCTTCGCATACATCCGACCACTCAAACTTAACTCCCTTCCTGGTTAATCTGGTCAAAGGAGCAGCAATTCTGGAGAAATCCTTGATGAACCTCCGGTAATACCCTGCTAGACCCAAGAAACTTCAGATCTCCGTCACACTAGCTGGGCGAGGCCACTGCTGTACTGCCTCTACCTTCTCGGGATCTACTTGAATGCCGTCCTTCGTGACTACATGCCCCAGAAACATAACACTGTCCAACCAGAACTCACACTTAGAGAGCTTGGCATACAACTGCTGATCCCTCAAAATCTGCAGAATGACCCGTAGGTGCTGTTCATGCTCCTCATGGTCTTTAGAATAAATCAAGATGTCATCAATGAACACAATGACAAACTGATCAAAGAATGGCTTGAACACCCTGTTCATCAAGTCCATAAAAGCAGCTGGTGCATTAGTTAGTCCAAAAGACATAACTAAAAACTCATAATGACCATAACGGGTCCTAAAAGCCGTCTTGGAAATATCTTCCTTCTTGATCCTCAACTGATGATACCCTAACCTCAGATCAATCTTGGAGAAACATTTCGCTCCTTGAAGTTGATCGAACAGATCATCAATCCTGGGTAAAGGGTAGTTGTTGCGCACTGTTAGCTTATTCAGTTGCCGATAGTCAATGCAAAGACGCAAAGACCCATCTTTCTTCTTCACAAAAAGAACTGGAGCACCCCATGGAGAGGTACTCGGCCTGATGAAGCCCTTATCTAACAAATCCTGCAACTGACTCTTTAGCTCCTTAAGCTCTGTGGGTGCCATCCTGTAAGGCGGTATAGAAATTGGTCGAGCCTCTGGAATAAGGTCGATACCAAACTCTATCTCCCGTTCAGGAGGTAATCCTGGCAACTCTTCTGGGAAGACATCCAGGAAGTCTCTTACCACTGCCATCTTGTCTACATCCGGTACCTTCCCATCCACATCTCTAACATATGCCAAATATCCCTGGCATCCTTTCTTCAACATCTTCTGAGCACCCAAGACTGATATCAGGTTACTTGGAGCTTTACTTCGATCACACTGGAACCGGAAAGGAACTTCACTTGGAGGGTTGAACTTGATTGCCTTCTCATAGCAATCCAAGGTAGCATAGCATGCTGCCAACCAATCCATTCCTAGGATTACATCAAAGTCGACCATGTCTAGGATGATCAAATCAGCAGATGTCTCCCTATCACCCACTGATACTTTACATGACTTGCATACATGCTCTACTGGCAAATAATCACCGACCGGGGTGGTTACAAAGAAAGGGGCATCCATCCTAATCGGATCTTTACCCAAACTCTTAGCAAAACTAGGGGAAACATAGGAATATGTAGACCCGGGGTCAAACAAAACATATGCTTCATGTAGGCAAACTGAAAGAGTACCTGTCATGACCGCATTTGAAGCTTGTGCATCCTGCCTGGTAAGAGCAAAAATCCTCGGTTCACCTCGGCCTACTTGGTTTTGACCTCGGCCCATCATCCCTCTACCAGTACCTCTGCTACTTGCTTGGCCCGGTATAGTCCTTAGAGGCTGAGCTGCCACTGGAGTTGGTAGTAAAGCCGGTCGAGTTGGCCCTTGGCTTGAGCCATACAACTGGGGACAGTCCCTTTTCATGTGTCCAGGTTGGTGGCAATGATAGCAAACAATCATCTCCCTGCGGCACTGACCAAAATGATGGTTGCCACAAATAGGGCATTGTGGCCTGTTCTGCTGAATGGCTCTTGGTCCTGGTTGTCCTGGATACCTGGTGTTTCCCTGGCTAAGACCTAGCCTACCACTTGCATCTGGTCTCTGGTTGGGGTTTCCAACATTCTGTGGTGCTGGGCGCTGCTGGCTCTGGAATCGGAGTCCTTGGGAATGAGAACTTTGCCCTCCTTTGGAGCTCCCGTCTCTATCTCTCTTCCTCAGCTTGGCACTCTCGACATCGGCCAAATGCCTAGTCTCCATCATTCTTGCACAATCTACAGCCTCTGCATAGTTCGGGAATTGCTTCATCTGGGGTGCCACTGATTTAAACAATGCTGGCACCAACCCCTGGATAAATTTCCTAATCATGTCCCTTTCAGTAGGGACCATGTGCGGTGCATACGGCATCAGCTGTGTGAAGCGGTAGTCATACTCCGTGACTGACATACCAGGAGTCTGCTTCAACTCCACAAACTCTTGACACTTGGCATCCCGGATACTCTGAGGCACAAACCTCTCCATGAAGACTTCCTTGAACTCTGGCCATCTCAAAGGTGGCGCTGTAGCTCCCCTTCCGCGCATCATGGTCTTGAACCATACCTGCGCTACGCCAGACAACTGGAAGGCTGCCAATTCTACTGAGCGAATCTCTGGACACTTAAGAACCTCACAGATTTTCTCAGTAGCCTCTATAAACTCCTGGGGATCTTCACTGGCCAACAACCCCTTAAAGGTTGGCGGTTTCAGCTTCAGGAACTCAGATAGTTCCACTTCCCTCTCAGCGGGTCTCACCTGCCGCTCCACGGACCTAACTGGTTCTGGAACAGAGGTAGTTGTTTCAGGCTGTTGCGGGTCCCTTCTATCTTGCCCATCCCTTCTCTCAGCTAGATTTTCTATTGCCCGCTGCATACCCTGCATGGTTACCAGCATCTGGGCTATCACATCATCTCGGGGGTGAGAAGACATTTCCCCCGTCCTGGGAGTTTCAGCTTGCTCACTTCTTAACTCAGCTTGTTCGGCTGCTTCAGCAGCCCTTACACCCCTGCCACTGCCTCTAGGTCGGCCTCTGCCACGACCTCTACCTCGGCCTCTGCCACGACCTCTACCTCGGCCTCTAGGCACAGGTACTGCGGACTGAGCAGACTCTTCAGCCATATGCTCTTGAACCGCGGGTTGCCTAACCTTTGATCTTGTTCTTGGTGGCATTTCGCTATAAAACAGAAATAGCCCAACCATCACTTAACCATACCAACATAGCATACTATAAACTGACTAACTTAAACAAAAAGACAACATCCTATCGAACCCCTTTAGCAGCACCGTGAGTATAAGCATGTCCGGATTCATACCCATACTCAAAGTCCTACCTAAAGGTCCGTTACTCCATGAACACAGGGAAACCTAACGCTCTGATACCATATTTGTCACGGCCCCAAATGATGGAACACATGATCGGCACGGCATAAGGGTTTCCCCCTAGCCGTAAGCCTAACACATAGCATGCACAACCATTCAGCACACAATCCAGTACATAATAAATATAACTGGCCACATACGCCACATCCAATATCAGAAAATACTGTATATATATATATATTTCATGAATCCAACATCCTTGATTCAACTTGGCCCATGGCCTCATAGTACAAACATTATTGTAAAACGTAAAACCATTTTTCAAACAACACAAGAAGCGAGGATCCTGCCTGTATGTTCATGGAGATATACTAGACATACACTTAAACTATACAACCAATACAACGGAGTGCCCAAACTGGGGCTCACCAATACTATATTTAGCCTCCTATGGAGCTGTAGTTGGATCAGTGTTTCTTTGACTATCTGTGGGGAGAAAACAGAAGAGGGGTGAGATTACCACATCTCAGTGAATGGATAAATCATACTATAACAGAAACAGGGCAAACTAAGCACGAATATTTCGCAATTAATTAAATAATTGAAATCAAAGTATAGAAAACATTAAACATTTAACCGTAATTTATTGAAAGAATGCTAAACAGTTCAAATGATAAATCAGGATTAAATCAATAACTGTAAGCAAATCAATTATGCATGGTAAGTAATAAATAAAGATTCTTATGCAAGAACAATGATGAATGAGGTATTTTAGAAATATTTAATCTTTAAGAAAAATGCACTAATTTATTGGAGGTCTTTCCTAACAGATCTATCATCTATCCCAAGCACATAGCAAGGGTAAGGTAATCACTGTAGGCGTAGACATAAGTCCACCCTAAATTTTCCCCAAGCACATAGCAATGGGTATGGCAATCACTGTAGGCGAAGACATAAGTCAACCCTAAATTTTGTGTCTTAGGCTGTCATATGCCCATCACAATATCCTAGGCCGAAGCCTTAACATGATCATGGTGCACCAGGGCTAGCACTACCTGCGGCTAGCTAACAGTGATCTAAAAGGGTCC
Organism: Gleditsia sinensis; assembly: GCA_037074535.1. Taxonomy (NCBI): domain Eukaryota; kingdom Viridiplantae; phylum Streptophyta; class Magnoliopsida; order Fabales; family Fabaceae; genus Gleditsia; species Gleditsia sinensis. Next base: position 66,930,041 of record CM073465.1, on the reverse strand, counting down.
CTCCAATAGAAAACATGTGAAATATGCTATTCAAAGAGTTTAAAGTAAAACATTTCAATAACTTTACAATACAGCTATAATTCTCCATCTAGCTCTTTTCATGCATAAAATCTCGTTCTAAAATATATCTCATCCATGAATTCCCATGGAGACCTTTACAATCATAAATTTTCCCTTTTAAACATAGATCGTCCGTAGACGTCACATAGATGCTCATCATCCTTTCATGGCTAACTTAGTTCATTTTTTATGACTAAGTTCGCATTTCTATAAATCTAGCTCAAATGGAGAATTAATAGTCTAGATGCTTGCCCTGCATACCTAGGGTTCAACTAGGATTGAAATTTACAATTTCTAACATGGTTGGAACATATTGGTTTTCAAAGCAGTAAAACAATTTAACATACATTCCAACTAGTTAAAATCATACGAGAGAATTATAAATCAAATTCCTAAAACATGCGCTATAGTATGAAAAACCCACTCACCGTACTAGAAGTCCAACAACGAGAATTTCACCTCGTAGTGGCTCAATAACCTAGAAAACATAGACATAGCATGAAAATTAGAAAATTCTAAAATCACTATTCACGCCGGAAAACACTATTCACTCGCCGGAAAATACTATTCATGCTGAAACCTAAAAACCCCATATTCGATTCTAAAGCTATCTACGGGAAGAATTTCGGTAAAAACGAAGCCTAAAACGCAATGGGACGAAATTTTACCTTTGGAGGTACTATTCACGCGATTTTTCGGCGACCTTCCGGCGACTTTCCGGCGAAATTGATCGGTGGGTTTTGAAGTACTCGTTGCCACGAGTCCAACGGTCCAGACGGTTCGTCAATCGGAGGTCCGTAGCTCCAGATATGAGAGTTTGAAATTCGAAGGGGAAAAGGGAAAAATGGGGGGACTGCGGGTTTTCTGCTCTCTGCCTCTGGTACCCGTATGCACATATATGTGCTGCTACAGTAACTTTTTTTTTTTAAATAATAATTATTAAGTAATTAATAATATGATTTTCTTTTATAAAATTCATATAAATTCCGTTTTTCATCATAAAATATCCCAAAAATTTCTAAAAATTTCCTTTGTCATAAATCTTTAGTTAAACTCTCACATCATAATTTTTCTTGATAAAAATAGTAATAAAACAAATTTCTAAACAAATATCTTTATTTATATTAAAAGAAAGAGTATTTCTAAAAATACCATAAAAATTCAATAGAAGCCGGTATAATTATGTTAAGCAACACAATACTTCTTTTACTTAAAAATCCACTTACTTTTAACAAATCATAATTATTTCTACATAATAAAAATATATTTGCTTATAGCGCGCCAAAAAAATAACTTCTAATATTTTTTTTTTATACATATTTTCTACGGTTCTTATCTCTATTGTCAAAATTATCTCTTTTATTTTAAATTTCCTTTTCATTAAATTTTACGGTTATTACAAAAGCCCTATTGGGCTTGATGAATAGAAAAAGTATATGTGTTATTTACAAGTTTTGGTATGATCCGATTAAACCATAGCTATTGAAATCTGACTAGCTATCGAACTAGTAAGAGGTTAGGTTATTTGATTATTGATTCAACAGTTAACTCACTAATTAAATCGATTGAATTGATTATTTAGAATTAAAAATATATATTTTAAATTAAATTCAATATAATATATTTTAAAAAATTAAAATTAATATATATAATATATTTTATTTTAATAAATATTATGTAAATGCCAATTCATAGAAAACATTATTATCAAAATTATAAAATGGAGGGATATAAAAATAATTTTTCCAAAAAAAATTTTGGCATGGTTCAATTGTCTTGGTGCTATTTACTTGTTCAATTATCAAATCATTGTAGACTAATCTAGTGCAACTATAAAAAAAAATCAATTATTAAAATTGGATCGGTTAAATAACCAGTTCACCAAATCTGTCGATTGAATTAATAAAAAGTGTTCTGAAATTACGATCCAAACAAAAAGAGATAAACTGAGTTATTCCTTAAAAAACAAGGTCTTCAAAAGAGATTTATTTGAAGAAAGAAAAGAAACAAGCATACTCAGATTTATTTTTCAGAATGATAGGGGAAAACGAGCCTCCTAGAATTTGTATGAGTTGTTTTTGAGATTGTTGTCAGTGGACTGATTTGGAAATTTGCATTACCCCTCACAATTAATACAGTTTTTACCTTTCTAATTATTTTTATTCCGTAAAGATTTTGGTCCATAAATAAAAATAAATAAATTACACTTAGTTTTCGTAAAAAAATTTTAAAATCTACATTTATATTTTTTAATTCAAACTAAACTTCTTTTATTAACATAATTGTTTATAAAAGTTATACTTTGCACCTTTTAAAAAAAAAATTTAGTTCAATACAACATAAATTTTTGCTAGGTCAAATAAAAAATTAATTTGATATTTTTAAAACTATAGAAGGAGGTGTTCGTTTATGTTATTGAAGTTTAAAAAAATTGTCTAGATTAAAACTATAAAAATGTGAATATAGATTTTAAAAATTTATTAAAAAAAATATAATTTAGTCATAAATAAATACAATAGTCTGCATTCTTTCTTTCTTTTTTTTTGGCCAAAGAGTCAAAACTAGAATAGACATTTGAATTTTTTCCAATTGAATATAATTTTTTTGGTTAGAAAAAGTTTAAAGTAAAAATTATTTCATGTTAAGGTAAAACATATCACAAATTTTAATAAAAAATTTAAAATACTTGTAGACCACATTTCAAGAGAAAATACTACGGAAGAATCAAATTGATATTTTACAAACAAATTGTTTAAATCCTTACAATATGATTTTATCACTTATTAATTTGTAATTTCCGTCACCAAATTTTCTGGTTGCTAAAGGGCTTTACTACTTTGCCCACCGAACCCCTCAATATCAGAAGGCTCCATGAAAAATTATCCTAGTTTGCATAAACAAGTAGTCTTCCCAAAGGATGACTGAAAGTTCATCCTAATCCCCATGTTTGCTCAATCTTTCCAGCCATCCCTAATTTACTATCAGATTCACAGCCTCGTGTTTTCCACATAATTTTGTTTTATTAGTAAATTTTCATTTCCCAGTGATGAATCTGCTTCACTTTCTTCCTCTTTACAGCCACAAACTCTCACAAATATTCACACAAATCAGTCCTTTCTCCCCTAGATAGATTATCCACAGCTTCCATATCTACTCCTACACCTCCCAGTTTCCATTTCCCAAACCCAAAATTCTCTAACCTTTTTCCTTTAAGAACACCCTCTTACCCTTCACCCTCACTTCCATTCCCTTCGCATTCTCACTCCCACTCTGATAATTCCACCATCCTTTGCTGCTACCTCCAGAACTTGTCCGAGTATGTAACCGGCACAAAATGAAGATTTCTCCCCAGTTCATAAACCTAATTGTCACATTATAGGCCTAGAACCACTACAAGAAATTTGACTATCAGTGGCAACTTTTTTCGCCACTGAAAGTCACTAAATCACCACTAATACCTTTCAGTGGCAACATTTTGCCACCAAAAAGTCACCACCTCTACGACCCTGATTTAGCACATGAGTTTATGGTCACTCTTTAAAACTTTAAATGCATAAAAACATAAATAAATATCTAGCTTCAACAAGGAATACCAATTATATTTTCCATTTCTTGTTATACATATATATTTTACATTTTCCTTATGCATAAGAAATAGGGATCCTACCTGTTGTAATGGAGCATATTCTAAAACACAACAACTATACTAGTGAAAAAATAAAATAAAAGAGGCCCAAGGACAATTTGGACTCACAAGAAATAATCTAACCTCTCCATGCTTCCACTGCGCTTTTTTGCAACTAAATGGAAAATATATTAAGAAAGGAACGAGTATTGTGACTCAGTGAGTAAATAGCACAATTATGACATGCAAAAAATAATATTACTTATTAGGCCATGATTTATCTCATATTGTTTAAGTTATAAAAAAATTCAGGATATTACTACTCAATTTATTTACATATCTATATAACTTAGGATTAATTTATGACTAGTATCTTTATTTTTAGACTTCACATTTTATACATTTGATAAAGGAATTTTCAAAACTTAATCAACTTTGTAAAAGATTTCGAATTCATTTGGTTACCTTGATCTGGCCGGAGTTCAACTTTTCCTTGTCTAGCTCCCTCATCATGTACATATAGATCTTTAAAGGACCTGTTAATTTTTCTCAATCAACCTTCTTTCACTGTTCCTCTTTTAGGTAATGCTTTGAACATTTCTTCATGCAAATCTTTGCACACACTATATAGTAAATGGGCTAGATCTACTTTATCATCTTTCTTAAGATTATTCCACTATATTATTATACTCTTATAGAGATATTCTATTATATTCCACTATATATATATATATATATATATATATATATATATATATATATATATATATATATATATATATATATATATATATATATATATATATATATATATATATATTACTCAAGCTTTTTATTTAAGATTATAATTAAAGTAAAATGATTATATTAATTTATTTTATATTATTAAGGCTTGTTCTTTTATTTATATCTTATTAGTTTTATACTTTAATTATTTTCTTTGTACAATTCAGAACTCTCCCATGCTTTGCCGACGTGGCATTTGCCTAAGGGTCTTACTTGCCCTTCCCTTTAGGAATTTAGCATCATTTCTGATGTTTGCCCTACCACTGCTCAAGAGCCACACAAAGCGTCTATGAACTAAACATAAATTATCCATTTTTTATTTATTTGGCTAAGGGTATTTTATTTAATTTAGAGGATTCCAATCTAGAACCATTTCAACATATCCAAACACATAGCCTGGTAAGGAAAAATCACCACATTGTGATCATTTATAACATAAGGTTGGAAAGAGCTTCCCTCAACTCTCTAACCATTCCATATTTCCCTAAGTATACAGCAAGGGTGGGTAAATCATCACATTCACATAATATCATGGGTTACAAGAGGAGACATACCTCAACAAAAACCTTTTAGTGTCACTTGTATAGGCGACGACTTGGTGGCGACTAAAAGGCACCACTAAAAACCTTCAGCGGTGACTTTTGAACTTTTAGTGGTGACTTTAGTCGCCATTGAAACCATTTTTTTCTTGTAGTGCCATAATCTAATCCTTACGTGCCCTTTTGTACATAGGGCTAGCAACTCCCTTACTAGTTAGGGTTACAAGGTGCACCAAGGCTAGCTATCTCTGCCACTAACTGACAGTATTTCTGAAAAGAAATCTAGTATAATTATTATTAGTTTTATTTGTTTATTTATTTGTTCCAAGTTTTAAAGTAAAGAATCATTTTACTTAGCATATGATTTGAGCCCATTGCAATAATATGATCATAATTACTATATCCACAGTGGATACTTTCACATCACTGAACATCAAACTTAGTAAGTATCACATTCATTCATATCAATTTTATTTATTTTTTATTTATATTTATAAAGTGTACGTATACATATCCATGTGCTCATGTAAATCAAGAAATTTCCTTTTGATAGTTATATCTCATTTTTCATTATCTTCAATCTTATGATCATATATCATTGCTTACTAATTCAATATCCATTAGGATTGCCAACATTACATATTATATAGAATTCTGATATGCATACATATTCACATACTTATATATATGTTCATAGTACAAACATCAAACATTATGTGAGATCATGATATTAAACTCTTCAATTAGAACATTTCACAGCTTTGGTATAAAAATACCCGATACATTATATATATATATATATAACCTATTTATAAATTCTCAAACCATTATGCATCACCTTCACTAATATTTGGACTCATCCTCAAATTTGCATGTATATATCCATAAGTAGATATTAGGAACTTGTCACGACCCAAATTTTAGGGCACGTGAAATCCATATACCATACACATATATTTTCCATAAATGAACATAATAACATTATTTATCATATAAACCAATACATATAAGTTCTCATACACATATACAATATACAGTTTACGTCTATAAACACCAGAGTAACAGTAGAAGCAAGGATCCTGCCTGTGACGTTCAGAGCAACTCTAGAGTACAAATATTTTACAAATATAAAACATTGAGAGCCTAGAAACAATGTAGGCTTACCACTGAAGTACGACCTCTAGTCGATCACTTGGTTGTTGGACCAAACTCTATGTCTTTATCTGAAAAATAGATCCACATCGTGTAGTGAGTTTTACAACTCAGTGAGCAAATAATACCTTCTATGACCTCTTAGGTCAACATATGGATGTACTCATATAATAAAATTTATGTTATCAAAAATTACATTTCAGAAGTATATCCACATGGGACCCGCATTTTCAAATATTCTCTATTCAAAAATCATAATCAGGTCTTTCAAACCATAAGCGGTACTGTATACACAATGCTCATGTCAAGTTCAAAATCATATTCAATACTGTAAAATCATTAATCAAATTATGATATGCATCGAAACATTTCTTATAAAATATTTGGAGGATCCCATATCAGAACCACCATACCAGAGTTTGACTCCTTCTGTACTTTGGTGGTATAGGATTTGCCTGAACTCAGCATCCCGCTGAGGTTTGCCCTACTACCATTCAAGAGGACATGCGAAGGGACTCTGTATGGGTCTTTCCCAAGCACACAGCAAGGGAAGAAAAAATAACATCTCATATAACTGGCATCTCGCCCATATATAGGAGGCATTCCGCTCTTCTTCACATATAATCTCCCGTGTGTTGGCCCTCACACAAGGCTAGCACCACCTCCCCTGCTAGCTGAGGCAATCAAGGTGCGCACCAAGGCTAACATCACCTGCTGTTAGCAGACAATGTTTCCAATAGGATTCCTCCACAGAAAATACCATGTGCACATATGCCATATAATCCAGTATAAATTCTCAATATAATACAGATTTTCAGTCTCAAAATACTCATATGTCAAAACTTCCCATTCAGGGGAAACATGTATACATGCCCATATCCAAGGCAAACATATCACTGTAAAATCAATGTCACATGTATAACATACTTTCTTTGACATGTAATGCGAAATACATGTAAAAATCACATGTTCAATGTATTTCAAAATTCATCTGTTATAAATTATCCATTCAAGGTTTATCACATATATATTCCCTTTCTCTAGGCAATCATATATATTATAAATCAATGTCACGTGTATAAATATTCACTTTATCATTTAATGAAAAATACATATGAAATCATATATACCATGAGTTCATAAATCCATTTTCAAAACTATACTCTTCTTGAACTGTATTTCAAAATGTAAGCATATCAGATCGTTTTAATGCATTTCAGAAACATATCACAGTGGGTATATCTCATAAACATAATCATATACATATTCAAGTATCAAGAAGAGTATAGACAAGTCATAGGAAGAATCATCTACTCACCGGTAAGGGCTCCAGATTGGACAGCCCTAAAATCCTCGTTTCTAGTCTGAATTTTACCAAATAAGCTTCAAAAACGTGTCCGGAGGGTCCAAAAATCTTAAATGAGCTCGGGGACTGTTCACTGCTGAAAAAACTATTCACTATCACTATTCATCCGCTACTATTCATGCCGGAAATTAGTATTCACCGCAACATAAAAAGTTACCAAATGAACGAAAAAATTACATATTCTAATGTTTATCAAGCTTCTGAACCCATCTACGGTGTCAGATTTCTAATTTGAGGTCTTTAAGTAAGGTTTTTCAGAACTTACCTTTTACCGGGATTTTCTACTTCAGATCTACGGCGATTCAATGGTTGATTTGAAAAACTGATCGGTCAAAACTGAAGTACTCTTCGTCGTGAATCCAATAACACTTTTAGTTTTGATATTGGAAGCCCTTAAGCACTCCAAATCGAAAGATAAATTTTGAGATCACTATTCACTCACTATTCATTACTATGCATCTTTCCGTTTTTTTTTCCTTTTTGATATTTCGTTTCCCCGGTTTCAATTTAACATACGGCTGCTCTTTTTTAAAAAAATATTATAATAATTATTAAATAATTAAGAATAAGATTTTCTTTTATAAAAATTCATATAAATTTCATTTTTCATCATAAAATATCCCAAAATTTTTTAAAAATTTCCTTTCTCCTAAACCTTTAGTTAAACTCTTAAATCATGATTTTTTTTGATAAAAATCATATTAAAACAAATTTAAAAAAAATGTCTTTATTCATATTAAAAGAAAGAATATTTCTAAAAATACCATAAAAATTCAATAGAGGCCGATATAATTATTTTAAGCAACACAATACTTCTTTTACTTAAAAGTCCACTTACTTTTAACAAATCATAATTATTTCTACATAAATAATAATATTTTTGCTAATAGCGCGCCAAAATATAAATTCTCATATTTCTTTTGTAATTCTTTAATCCATGTAATAAATATATATATTTTCACTGGTTCTTATCTCTATTGTCAAAATTCTCTTTTTTATTCTACATTCTCTTTAATTGGAAATTTTCGTTAAATTTTACGGTTATTACATTCTTCCCCGCTTAAAGAAATTCGGTCCTTGAATTTCACCACCACAGTTGCAGATAAACACTAACCTCATTGTTCAAATAAATGCGGATATTTGGCCCGTATATCCTCCTCTCTTTCCCAAGTAGCTTTCTCAAAAGAGTGATTTTTTTCCCATATCACCTTTACTATAGGTATTTCTTTTAACCATAACTTCTTTACTTGTCAGTCTACTATTGCTACTGGTTGTTCCTCTTAGGTTAAATCTTTCTATAACTGAATCTATGCACTGTATAACATGTGTAGAATTCGGTAAATATTTCCGTAGTATAGACACATAAAAAACTGGATAAACATTATCCAATGCAAGTGGTAGACCGATCCTATCAAGAATTTCAAATGGTTCTATATACCGAGAGTGTAACTTTCCTTTCTTTCCAAATCTCATTACCTCTTTCATTGGTGAGTCCTTCAAGAATATGTGATCACCAATTGATAATTCCTAGTGCTCAACATTCATAGTCCTTATAAACTTTTGACTTGTATTGAGTTTCCAGTATTCTTTTTCTAATCAATTTCACTTTATCAATGACATCTTATAATAAATCTAACTCCATTGAGTCATTTAACAAAACATTTGTAACACCTCTTACATAAGGCTTAAATATTCTAATATCATTTTATTATAGACAAATTCTGTTAAGAAATCTCCTACCTATCTCAAAAACATATGTTTGAAGCATGCTCTTCAAACTAGCATCATCAATTTAGATAATTCATATTCTATTTATTGCATGTTATTCCAAATTATATTTCCAAAGTTTAACTGTTCTCAATGCACTCACATATTAAGAAACCTATGATATTCATGTAAAACTTCAAATGATGCCATTGTATATTGGCATGATAATTACTGCTATGAGCAAGTTCAACTAAGGACAATTAATTTCTCCCAACTTCCACCACAATAATATAAAGATACTTAAAGCATAACTTCTAATGTATAAACACATCATTTAATTTTAGTATCAGTCATACTATAATCTAATAAAGATCCTTAGACTTCCTGAATAACTCTCTTGAGATAATATATTCAATTCGTACTTGCTAACATATCTGCCAATGAAAAATTTCACTTGTATCTTCTTTTTACCATTATACTAGTACCATTTTTTTTATATCAGTATATCCTTGTTACCTCGGGTCATCCATATTCACAATCTATGGCGTCTTCTGAAATCTCCTTTCTCAACAATTATCCATACGTGAATTTCCAATCTCAACATGAGTCTCAATTTAGTAAGGTATACATCCATAACACAAATATCTTAATCACTTATATTATTCTCGAAGATGATTCTCAAAATATTCTCCATGTTTCCAAATTAAAAATTTCGAGATTAGCTTAAATCTTACTTTCCATACTTTACTCCTCAAAAACTTCAACACTGTTAATTCCTTTGATTACATTCGTCAAAGAACCATTACATCATCATCCATCTATCCTTTTCAAAATCTCTATTACTTTAATCTACTAATCAAAATCTTGCATTTAATGCCAAATATTAATGTAAGGCAATGCAGCAGAAAATGGAAAACACGTAATAGAGCATGGTGCCAAAATAGGAAGTCAGAAGTTTGGACAAAACATTGACAGGAAATTAAAATCGGTAGCCATAATTCTTGAAAATCTGTAAACAAAATCTAGTTGCTATTTCGACGAAAATCGGTGGCCGCAATCGATGACCACAAATTTTGAATATATGTGCCAAAATTTAATTCAAAGATATTGTTATTCGGCGGAAGCATATCATATGGAAAAGAAATATTTCTGAGCCTATAAAGTCTGTGAATAACAATAGCACATAGTTAACTGGTAGGAAGCAGTTGGTTGTTTCAAAATATATATAATCAATCAACTGTAAATAACCAGTCCAAATTAAAATTTCTCAAAATAGCTAGTCGACTTATAAACCAATAGTCGACTGGTAAAAACATTGAGAAAACAAAATAAACCATTTGATTGTTCCTCTTCAACAATTAATTAGTTTGCATTTTCACTCTTTTTCTTTTTTTTTTCTTTTTTTTTCAATGACGGCTATCACCTACAACCTTTCAAGACATCAATGCTTCATCAAAGACAACAAGAAAAAGACATATTTCTGGTGATATCTTATCTTATGCTCTTTATGTGCTTAATATGGGTCACAATCATAACTACTGTACATATATATGCTTGCCGTCATTTTTGAAATTTTTTTTTCCTTTTAATTTAGCTGATATCCACCAATCACTCACATAGTTGTTCTAATAATACCCGGCCATTCGCATGACTATTATAAATATGCCCTTCTCTGAGTTCTATAAGGTGATAGAAATTATGGAGGGAACTGCATTCCGTCAATTTTGAAATATCTGTGTCTTTTGTGGTTCCAGTCCTGGAAAAGATGAGGAATATGTGAAAGCAGCACAAAACCTGGGTATGGTGCTGGCCAGAAGAAAAATTCATCTAGTCTATGGTGGAGGTAACTGTGGGTTAATGGGGTGTGTGGCTACAGCTGCACATGTAGGAGGATGCCAAGTTCTAGGTATTATTCCTACAGCTCTAGTTGCATCCAGCAACATAGGAAAAACAATTGGGAAATAATATAGAGTAGCTTCCATGCATGAACGCATGGCTAGAATGATGAGCAATGCTGATACCTTCATTGCCTTACTAGGGGGTTTTGGTACTTTAGAAGAAATTTTCCAAATAGTCTCTTGGGCACAACTGAATATGCATCACAAACCAATAGGTTTGTTAAATGTTAATCACTTCTTTGATGGTTTGTTATCTTTCCTTGATCATGCTGTGGAACAAAGGTTTATCCCACACTCAGCACGACGAATTCTCATCTTAACTTCAGATGCTGAGGAGTTGATTGATGCTTTACAAGCATATGTTCATGTACCTGATCCAATCACAGCTCAAATAGAATGGACAACAGACCATAGCAGAAAGCGCAAATTGGACTTGGATCTTCATCTGTAACTGTAGCAAGATGTGGATATTGCTGTACCACTTTTACTTTCTTAGGGTTATCTTATATACCATCTTGCTAGCCACATACCTTAAGAAAGTACTATTACTAAATCAAAATTCATATTTTGAGAACTTAGCATATAGCTTATATTCCCTTGGAGTTTGTAATATTATCTTTAAATATTGCTTATGATCCTCTGTACTCTTGAAATATTCTAGTATATTATCAATAATTATAATAACAAATTAATCCTTAGATGGCGTCAATACTCTTCTTCTTTTTTTCGAATATCCTCTTCCCTTATCCTCATTTGATAAGATCCAAATATCAAATCAATTCAAATTTTTTTTAAATGTTAAGCACCTTGTAGCTGGTCAAACATATCATCTATATGAGGTAATGAGTATTTATTTCACATTGTCACTTTAATCTATGCATAGTCATAGTGATGCATCTTTCTTTTTCATAGATAGAACTGAAACATTCCAAGTAATAGTACTAGGGTATATAAATCCCTAGTCTAACAAGTGTCTCAACTGATCCATCAATTCCTTGAGTTCAGTCGGTGCTCTTATATATAGAGGTATAGACACTGGTTAGGTTCCAGGAAGTAAATCAACACCAAATTATATTTTACGTTTCGAGGTAATCCTAGCAATTCTTCAAGAATTACATCAGAAAATTTTCTAACCACAAAAACTTAATTTACAGTGGTATACTTTATATCAACATCTCTCACTACTGCCAACTATCCTTAGCACCTTTTTGTAGTCACTTATGGACCGCCGGAAACACTATTCACCGTCACTATTCATCGCCAGAATTACTATTCATACGCCACTATTTATGCCAGAAATTAGTATTCACCGCCACATAAAAAGTTATCAAATGACCGAAAAAATTATATATTCTAATGTTTATCAAGCTTCTGAACCCATCTACGGTGTCAGATTTCTAATTTGAGGTCTTTAAGTAAGGTTTTTTAGAACTTACCTTTTACCGAGATTTTCTACTTCAGATCTACGGCGATTCAACGGTTGATTTGAAAAACTGATCAGTCAAAACTGAAGTACTCTTTGTTGTGAATCCAATAACACTTTTAGTTTTGATATTGGAAGCCCTTAAGCACTCCAAATTGAAAGATAAATTTTGAAATCACTATTCACTCACTATTTATTACTATGCATCTTTCTGTTTTTTTTCCTTTTTGATATTTCGTTTCCCTGGTTTCAATTTAACATACGGCTGCTCTTTTTTTTTTAAATATTATAATAATTATTAAATAATTAAGAATAAAATTTTCTTTTATAAAAATTCATATAAATTTCATTTTTCATCGTAAAATATCCCAAAAATTTCTAAAAATTTCCTTTCTCCTAAAACTTTAGTTAAACTCTTAAATCATGATTTTTCTTGATAAAAATCATATTAAAACAAATTTCAACACAAATATCTTTATTCATATTAAAAGAAAGAATATTTCTAAAAATACCATAAAAATTCAATAGAGGCCGATATAATTATTTTAAGCAACACAATACTTCTTTTACTTAAAAGTCCACTTACTTTTAACAAATCATAATTATTTCTACATAAATAATAATATTTTTGCTAATAGCACGCCAAAATATAAATTCTCATATTTCTTTTATAATTCTTTAATCCATGTAATAAATATACATATTTTCACTGGTTCTTATCTCTATTGTCAAAATTCTCTTTTTTATTCTACATTCCCTTTAATTGGAATTTTTTGTTAAATTTTATGGTTATTACAGAACCACACACATAAAAAAAATATATATACACTTTTATATAGGGCAACTAACCTTTCTTATTCCAAACTTCTACTAGATCATCCTTGATTCTCACATGTCAACTTCACACTATGAATCTCATCACCTGAATCTAGTATCCATTTTTATCTTACAATTATTAATCAATATATTAAGCATATATAGTAATAAGTCCACTAAACCTTTTATAATGCTCATGCACCATTGGCACATGCCTAAGAATTTTAGCTTCATCACAATGACTCTATACCCCTTTTTTAACACCAATAAGCCCATCACAAAAAATCTGAAGCCTTTTTCTTACTTTCATATCTAAAAGCATATCACTCTAGCTCATATCAATTCCATTTAATTTGCCCAATCATTTTAAGAAGATTTTTCTCAACAATTATTCACACATGAATTTCGAATCTCAACATAACTCACATCCTATATAAGAGACCCAACTTAGCATGGTATAAACCATTAATGCAAATATCTTGATCACTTTACACTATTTTAAGACATGCCCAAGATTAATTTAAATTCTACTTCCCATATTTTATTCCTGAAGAAACTTCAACACCATTAATTCTGTCACGGCTCCAAATGATGGAACACATGACCGGCACGGCATAAGGGTTTCTCCCTAGCCGCAAGCCTAACACATAGCATGTACAAACATCCAGCACACAATCCAGAGTACATAATAAATATAACTGGCCACATATGCCACATTCAATATAAGAAAATATTGTTTTCCAAACAACACATCAAAATACGCAAGAAGTGAGGATCCTGCCTGTAAATTCATGGAGGTACACTAGACATAAACGAAACTAGACAAACAGTACAAAAGAGCCTTGCCCAAACTGGGGCTCACCAACGCTATATTCAATCTCCTACGAAGCTGTAGCTGGATCAAAGTCTCTTTGACTATCTGTAGGGAGGAAACAGAAGAGGGGTGAGATCACATCTCAGTGAATGGGTAAATCACACTATAACATAAACAGGGCAAACCAAGCACGAGTGTTTCGCAATGAGTTTAATAATCGAAATCAAAGTGTAAAGATAATAATAGAAACATTAAGCATTTAACCATAATTTATTGAAAGAAAAGCTAAACAGTTCAAATGTATATTCAAAAGATAAAACAGGATTTAAATCAGTAACCGTAAAGCAAATCAATTATGCATGGTAAGTAATAAATAAAGTTATTTATGCAATAACAATGATGAATGAGATTGTTTAGAAATATTTAATCTTTAAGAAAAATGCACTAGTCTATTAGAGTTCTTTCCTAACAGATCTATCATCTTTCCCAAGCACATAGTAAGGAGAGGGTAATCACTGTAGGCGTAGACATAAGTCTACCATAAATTCCCCAAGCACATAGCAAGGGTGTGGCAATCACTGTAGGCGTAGACATAAGTCCACCCTAAATTCTGTGACTTAGGCGGTCATAAGCCCGTTACAATATCCTAGGCCGAAGCTTTAACATGACCATTGTGCACCAGGGCTAGCACTACCTGCGGCTAGCTAACAGTGACCTAAAAGGGTTCATCCAATAGAAAACATTTGAAAATATGCTATTCAAAGAGTTTAAAGTAAAACATTTCAATAACATTATAATAAAGCTATAATTCTCCATTTAGCTCTTTTCATGCATAAAAACTCCGTTCTAAAATATGTCTCATCCATGGATTCCCATGGAGACCTTTATCATCATAAACTTTCCCTTTAAACAAAGATCGTCCGTAGACGTCGCATAGATGTTCGTCATGCATCAAATCATTTCATGGCTATCTTAGTTCATTTCTATGACTAAGTTCGCATTTCTATACATTTAGCTCAATAGAGAATTATCAGCCTAGATGCTTGCCCTGCATACCTAGGGTTCAACTAGCATTGAAATTTATAATTTCTAACATGGTTGGAACATATTGATTTTCAAAGCGGTAAAAAAATTTAGCATACGTTCCAACTAGGTAAAAATCATACGAGAGAGTTACAAACCAAATTCGTAAAACATGTGCTATAGTAAAAAAATCCCACTCACCGCACTAGGATTCCAACAACGAGAATTTCACCTCGTGGTGGCACAACAACCTAGAAAACATAGACATAACATGAGAATTCGATGAACCCTAAATGTCACTATTCATGCCGGAAAATACTATTCACCGCCGAAAAATACTATTCACCGTCACAAAAATTTTACCGAATCAACGAAACAAATTCATATCCTAATGTTTATCTAGTTTCTGAATCCATCTACGGAGTCAAATTTCTAATTAGAAGTCTCTAAGTAAGGTTTTTCAGAACTTACCTTTTACCGAGATTTTCTACTTCAGATTTATAGCG
Source organism: Gleditsia sinensis (assembly GCA_037074535.1). Lineage (NCBI taxonomy): Eukaryota > Viridiplantae > Streptophyta > Magnoliopsida > Fabales > Fabaceae > Gleditsia > Gleditsia sinensis. Next base: position 66,914,326 of record CM073465.1, on the reverse strand, counting down.
ATTCAACGGTTGATTTAAAAACACTGATCGGTCAAAACTGAAGTACTCTTTGTCCTGAATCCAGTAGCACATTCAGTTTTGAGATTAGAAACCCATAGACACTCTAGATCGAGAGAAGAAAATTGAAGGTACTATTCACTCCTATGCACTATTCACTCCTCATCTTTGTTTTCAATTTTTTTGCAGACGATAACCTACGGTTTCCCCTTTTTATTTTGTCATTTGTTTTTTTTTATAATAATAATATTAAATAATTAATAATAAAATTTTCTTTTATATAAATTCATATAAATTCCGTTTTTCATCATAAAATATCCCAAAAATTTCTAAAAATTTTAATTCTCGTAAATCTTTAGTTAAACTCTTAAATCATTATTTTTCTTGATAAAAATCGTAATAAAACAAATTTCAAAACAAATATTTTTATTCATATTAAAAGAAAGAATATTTCTAAAAATACCATAAAAATTCATTAGAGGCCGGTATAATTATTTTAAGCAACACAATACTTCTTTTACTTAAAAGTCCACTTACTTTTAACAAATCATAATCATTTCTACATAAATAAAAATATATTTATTTATAGCAAAATACTATCATTTAAAAATAAAATTACGCGCCAAAATGTAACTTCTCATATTCCTTTTATAATTCTTTAATTCATGTAATAAATAAATTTATTTCCACTGGCTCTTATCTCCATTTTCAAAATTCTCTCTATTATTCAAAATTTTCTTTACTTTGGACTTTATTAAATTTACGGCTATTACAAATTCACTTGATTACATTTCTTTAAACACCATAAGACATTTATCAATCAATTCTTGTCATGTAAACATTTTTATGCATTTCAATACCCAACTCACTACCTTATATTATGAAAAGTTTAGTGCCCAACTTCCCCCAAGATTTCCTCCATTAATCACTTCCAACAAATTGGAATTGTAAATTTCTTTGTTTTTTATTACCTATCCTTAAGTAAACCCAATATGCTCAAATCTTCCTCTTATGACACTTTCCTATCACTAGCCAATTCTTAAGCAATCTTAACATATCTTACTTTCACCATTCATAATATATATACTAAAGGATCATATGTAAACCCAATATGCTCAAATCTTCCTCTTATTTAGATCATATGTAACTGTAAATAAAATATGGACTTGATTAACACTTTGAGGGAAAAAATGATTAATCTAGTATGATTACCCAATAATCTTAATTAAGAGATATGATAATGTCCTATTAGATTTGTAAAACCTTTGTACAAGCCTTATTTCAGTATATAACACAAAATGATATTTTGTAAAAATGATGAAAGCTTTTGTGATTTAAATTTTGAGGAACAACGTTAATGTTTGATTAATAGTTATAGGCATTCGTAAATATTTAAATTTAAAATAATGATTTGATAAATTTAAATAGATTATTTAAATTTGAAAAAATAAATATTAATTGATGACCATAACTGAGCATAGAGTCCAAGCCGATATATATATTTTTGAACGTAACAAAACCAGTTGGCACGCACAAGACCTAACCATACAATGCATAGAATATTGCTTAATCTTTTTTATCCTTTCCATAGAACCATCAAGATAAGATTAAAAAAAAAAAGTAAACATGAAAGAAAAAGATAATACAATAATTTCAAAAACATTTTAAAATTAGGATATGGTAATAATTGAGTTTAAAAAGAAGGAAGATTTAATTGGTAGTGGAAATTTCCTTTTTACAACTAACTTATATAAAATTAGAAAAGCTCACATAGCTTTGCTGTCATCCACAAACACACCAAGGCATTCATAACAATCCCAGCAAAAATTTATACATTCATTATTTTATCTATTTATGCTTTCCATAAAATCAAGATAAGATAAAAGAAAAATAATAGTAAATATGAAAAAAAAAGACAAAAGACAAAAGAAAAAGAAAAAAAGGAAATCGATAATTTCAAAAAAAAATTGAAATTAGAATATGATAGAAATTGAATCTAAAAGAAAAAACGACATAATTGGATGTTTAATGTTATATAATACATCCACCAAATATTGCCTTTTATCAGGTCGAGTTTTGGTATACTTTGACAAGAAATAGTTTCAGACCTTCAAAAGAACGTCGATAGAAAATTAAAGGTTATATTGCCTTTCATAGATCAAATGGTCTTAATTTTGAATATATATATATATATATATATAGATTTTGTGCACAACTTTTTTGTCCAACTCTAACAACAATGAATTCTGCTGATTTTACAGAAGCTAAACGATTCACAAACCCAAAAATAAAATTAGTATAATGAATTTATTAATGATTCATCAAAGTTACAAAACACCAGCAAATATGCAAAGGTAATTACAAGAGCATCAAATAAAAGAACGATTTATAACATGTAAATTAAAATGCTTACCAATAATAGCAAATTTGAAATTCAAATTTGCACATAAGGAGTGAGGTCATTACTGTTCAAGAAGTCCGATTGGACAGGGTGGTTGGGGCCTTTGCACGTCCTCTAACAACAAACTCTCAATTGATAGTCCCAACCTAGCTAATGCCTTTAGTCTTAGAACTTCTGAATGTTAAATAAATTAATTCCCAGTAAAGATTATTTATATATGTTTTAATAAACTACAAAATAAGCTATCAAATTCGTTAAGCAAAAAGAATTAACAATAAAGCGTGCGGTCAATTTTTTTAAAAGAAGGCAAAGGGAGCCATAAGCTTAAGGTTTACTATGCTCATAAGACAAGCATCATCAGATTTAGTTGACGGATCAGAAAGTAGACTGAAAAATAAGTTGAAATCGGATCAAGCAAAATTTAGTTTATTTGTAATAATACTATGCTTAAGCTATTTTTAGTGTTTCAATTATGCAGCTTTATCATCACTACAAAAATTACAGCAAATAGCGGTAGTTTCAAAAAGTTGGTTGTGGTTTAAAATTTTTCTAAACGTTCAAAAATAAATATAAAAATATAATATTTAAAAGATTTAACAGTATTTGTAAGATTCTTAAAATGTATTCCAAATATTAAAAAAATTATGTAACTAGACTAAACAAACCTAGTAATAAAATCAGAAATTGAAACAAAAATAATCACACTTGAAAAATCTAAAAATTTATAATAAAATTCTCAGCTCAAGTCATAATTACAGGTTAAGGAAATGAAAATCTTATAATAACTGTCAGTACTAGCTTAGATGCAAAGTTGCAGATGAAAAAAACAAAAGTTACATGCTTTGTAGATAGCCAAATAATGAGAACTGAGAGAATTACTTATATACCTCTTGAAACAGCATTCTTATTCCACTTGTTTCAACATAGCTGCCAATGAATGTACACTGTAAGTTGGTAATTCTACTAACCCGTTTGCTTTTTACTGTAAACAACAAATCCATCTTTTACCACTCATACGCATTATAGCATACTAAAAATTTATCTCCCCTTTAGCTTTAATCTTGTCCTCCCCTTCAATCCACCTTGTGATCCTATGAACATTAATAGTACTTTCTTGTAAGTGACTAAAACAAATGTAACTCCTGGTAGCACCACTAAAAACATATCCACAATACACAGACAACTAGATTAGGTTATTGCAATAATGAAACCCAAAAAAAGAGGGAAAACTCCAAAAAAACCATTAGTATAACAGATATAACTCCTCAAACAACATATCAGTGACTAGGTTATTGCAATAATGCTGAGATGAATTGTAGTACCAAAGCTATAATTCCTCAAACAACATATCAGTGGCATAAAATATCATTGAAAATAAATTACAATTTAAGATAATAAATCACAAGACAAGTGCAATCCTCAAACAACCACAGAGCATAATTAAGCTTTAATTGCAATTCAATATCAGTAACTCACAAGGTACAAAGTTTGAAGACCATACTTTCTAGGACAACCAATGGGCCACTGCCTCACTAATCAAAATCAAAGACCTTCAAACTCCACCCATAATTATGCCCTTGAGCTATGAAAACAAGATGAGCATGCCTTTGATTTTGGAAAAAAAAAATTCTAATACATATGTGGAACCCTTCAAGAAAGGCCAGACAAGATAAACATGGCTCAGTTGCACCTTAATATTTTTGAAAACTCTCCTATTTTCCAATACCTTTGTGAGAATATCTGTTGTTATTACTCATTTTGTTGCCCTTAAGAATTCAGAACAGAGCATTTTTATTCTTAACAAAAAACATGTTCTCAAATGTAACAATTACATAGAGTGATGCTGTTTCAAGAACTACAAATTTTATTTGAGTGTCCAAGTTTTTTAGAGTGACAAATGAGATATCATATTAGCAAAACAAAAACACAAAAAAGTAGGGATAGAAATTACAAACCATAACAAGCCTAAACCTTCCACCCAGATTAAAGAATTCAAACATGAGGTTAAGACCCAAGAGAGGAACAAAGCCTCGTTCATTGATGCCCACAATCAAACATGTGAAGGAAATAACAAAGAAACACATTTGAATGTGTGTCATCATTGAAGTATCAGCATAAGAAGAAGAACCATCTACTAATTCAATGTAAAGCAACCTTTGTAGGGAAAAGTTGAGGAGGAAAGGGAAAAAAACTTACTTGCTTGAGACATGAGCATTTTAGTCCACTATGAACATTGGTAGGAGAGTAGCAAGTGAAGGAGAACTTTATTGCTGTCATGATGATGAGTTAGTGCAAGGGACACATAGGGAATGAGCAAACATGATTGAAAAAGGGAAATGAGGAGTTAAAAAAGAAAAGAAAAGGACTACAGGAGAACCCCAATGGGCGGCTTGGCTAAAAATTTGAGGCCTACTTGGTAGTGCCAATGGTGGAAAGAGAATGATAATTCCACTAAACTGATGCATATATAAAAGAATGCTACTAGTGCCACATCTAGATTTATTTCACTTTTTGTGATTTGGTTGGATGCATACATCTAATCACTCTAATGTTCCTGCATCCATGTTTTCCTTTTGTTTTCCTTCTCTTAAGGATGTCTTTCCAACTTTTCAACCTACAAAACTTACAAAAACAACATTCAACCAAATATATAAAATCAAATCTTAGGCAATTAATTACTAGTGAAAGATTTCAATTTATTCATGATTGATAAGATTACTTTAAAGCAGAAAAAAGTTATGATCATTGAAGAATTTAAACTAAAAGAAAAAGTTAATTTCGCTAGACTTATGATCATTTTCCTTTCCTCTTATATCAAAAAATGCTATGATTATGGGAAAACAGAAATATCTATATTCAAGATAGGTGAACACTGTATTACACTATTGGGGAAGTAAAAAACCATAACAGATGGTTAAAAGTTATATCTCTAGGTAGAATTATACTCTGAAAGAACATAGATTACCTTTGATCAAGGTAAACCCTAAATGTTAAAGCCATTGAAGTCCTTTCCTCTACCAATGAACCTGACGCATTAATATAATTTACATATGGTAAACAAATTGCATTATGTCAATAGCATACCTGTCAAACATATCTCATTAACTAAAGATGAACTAAGAAATAAGAATTGTGATATATCAACTCACAAAATTTCAAAATATGTAAAAGTAATCCTTAAAATTTTAGGTGATCCTTCTTCTCTTCCATCACCAAGTTGATTCCCAATATTTTTAATTGAGAAAGTATGCCGTTGTAACAGAGAGGAGATTTTGTGCCTTTTGACTTCAAATTCAAACTTTTGAACTCACAGGTGAAACACCTTTTCTTCATTTGCACCTAAAATAGAGATGAGAAATTTTATCCAACATAACAGATACAAGAAATAGTATTAAAAAAATTTGGCATATTATAAATTATAAATATAATTCCAATATGTAAATTGTAATTCCAAACATATATGTTTCAGCTTGCATTCTTTGAAGCAAATAAGTAGTTCGGGGAGGTGTAAAAGATAAGCATTGGATCACAACTTTAGCATAGCATCTCTAAAGACGGGTTGACAGTAAGGTTAAGAAGATCAAAATGGAAGAAAGATATTAAATCTATGGAAAAATTCAAGAACCTAATCACTCACTCCTATTAACAAAATAGCTAGAAATACATAATGCACAGAGCTAATTAATTATTGAAGTAATATTCAGATAAAAACCCTTCAATAGTGATTTTTAAAAAAAAAATGAAAGAACTAGCAAATAGATAAAGTAAAAGGGTATAAAGTATGACTATCAAACAGATGGCTGTGATGCTAAGGATTTCACTCTAAAGAAGTTCCATAGCTAGGCATGAAAATTATATAACGAATAACTTTACCTCCGAAGTTAGGGATAGAAATGAGTAAAGCAAATTGCACCCCACAAGGAACGTCCACAAAAAGCAAATGGCCTATTACCACTGTCCTTAGCTGCACTAGTAGGTATATAAGACGTGGAAGATTAAGCCATTTTGTTCACTTCCTCCAAAAGCCCTTTTATATCGCTCTCCAATTTTTTCTTCATATCTGGTGACTAACCTTTCAATCTTTCCAGCATTGAGCTCAGAGCCTCAAGTTTCTGCTTTATGAAGTTCAATTTTGATGCTTCAATAATCAGTCAATGTGAAGCAAATGGCTATGTTTACCTATTGAATATATCTAGGTTTCATAAGAATTATAAAATAGTACCTGTGAACCATGAACAGAGGCTAATCTATGGCAAATGGAGAAACAGAGAGAAAGCGATTAACTACATAATGCAACAACTTCAAAACCCAAATATCTAAAGAGAAACAGCGACCAGTGTTATCCATGGAGGAAGACATCATCCAACACAGAAGAGATGAGGTGGAATATAATGAAGAAGAAAATGGCACGGAAACAAATATGGCGGTTGGGGTGGTACTTTTCCGAGTGATAAGGGGACAGGATTCAAAAATAATAATAATAATTGTAATACATTTTTATAATCTCTGCTATTTTTGTAACCACTGCTAAAAATACCATAAAATAAACTGGAAGTTCTTTACTTTTGTTTTCAAAACTACTGAGGGCATTTTTTTTAAGGTTTTAAATGCACTATTTATTATGCTTGCACAACAGAACCTGTACAATCTTCTCCCTAATATACTGGACTATGCCAAATTTTATTACAAATTTCCATAAAAAATAGTTTTCATTGTGAAAATTGTATATGTCCCCCATACAAGAGTTAGAGACAATTTTATATCATAAAGATTCTGCTAGATAATTGTATAAAACATATATGAGGCATATCTATTTAATGTCTTACACTATGTCGTATATAAATACGGGGACTCAAGCCTACTCTCACTCAGTTACTCATTGAGTCTCATTTGGTGATTTTGCTGAAATTTGCATATCTGTGTGTCTATCTCTCAATTCATTATTTTGTGAAATATATTTAAACATTCTAATTGCCATTAGGAATCTATTTTTTATTCAGAATATAATGTCATGTATTTGAATGAATTATCTTATTTCTAGAAGCATAATGCTTGGCTGCACTTTTTGCAATCAGCCCCCAAAAATGCAATTTATTCATCTTTACATAAAAAGTTTACCATCAGCCCCCAAAACACATAATTTGGTGCTATTTACTCATTTAATTAAAATTTCTAGTTGAAGGATTAACGGATATCCTTCCTCACTTCTCATTGTACTATTCTTTTACCCATTGGACAAAAGATATGCGAAGTTAATAGTGACTACACAAACGATATATGAAGTTCAGTCCTTTGCACCATTAGGGAAATTGTCTATTTTCTTCTGAATTGGTATGCTTATGTGGTAAAAGTTATATTTAATCTTGTAAAGCTATAACGTAAGAAAATTACAAAACATTTTGTTGGAGCTGGAGTTGAGGAAGGAGCGTAAGTTCAACTTTTTTCCCTTGTCTCCCTTCCCTTCATTTTTGTGTGTGGTTTGACTTTAACTCATTTTTCGATTCGGGTCTAATTTTTCCTATTTGCTTATTTTATCTTTGATAATATTCCTGTTAAATCTAGTTTGTCTTCATGCATGATATTACTTGCAATACTGGAAGGAAGGATAAAAGATATTTTGTGTTTCTTTTTCAGTTATTCAATATAAGCAACTTGGAATTTGTGGACATGGGTGGATAAATTCCTGTCAATGAATCCTAATAGAAGGCATTCTTAGACCAAGTTATTCTAATGTCTTGTGATAATTTATATGGTAATGTCTAATGGGAATTAATGATAAAGCCCTTATCGTGCTAGTAGTGCTCGGGTTCAATATCATGACTTCTTGAGGGTTTTAAAGCTTTAGCCTTGCCCTTTATCCAACGAGGTTAGTTACCAATTAACTTAACTCCCTCAAGATTTAAAATTTCGACCCATATGTTGTGTTAATTTCATTCATACTATGTGCGTGATACAAGACATCTGGATGCAATGTTATACACAACAATAAAATTATGATATAAATGAGCAGTTGTTTATTTTGTGTTAATTTCCTTTTGCTCTGCCTTCAAGCTTCGTAAAATTAATAAATGAGGTGTTATCTTACTTTCCTATTGTTACTTGGATTATCAAAATATGTGATCGTTTGGATTATCGTTTATAACTGGATGTAGTCATATTTGTTTTTTCAATTTAATTTTAATCTTTTAGCGGGAGTTAAAATTGCCGCTGTGATATTTAAATTAAATTTAAACTTTGGCGGCGGTTCCATGAAAAAATCAATTACCAATGTTTAATCTAGCGGTTCATAACATTTGCTAGAAAATATACACTCGACACCCATGATACCTGCATTTTTGTAACTACTGCAAAATACTGATTTTTTTTTTTTGGGAGTGATCGGATACCAATCTAAGTAATTATTATAGATTCTAAAATTGTCAAAATGCTGTTGGCCCAACCCTGGAAATGGGGTGGGCCAATTTGTGGCAAGAGCTTTTAGCCTTTCTCTACTTCAAACCTTAGGGTGGGATGGACTAAATCTGTTGGTTTTTATTTATTATTATTACATTTTCAAAATATGCTATATTAAAATTAGCCATATTATAAAGTGTAAAATACTCTCTATTCTTTTGAAAAATAAACTTATTACATGGCTCTTCTTTTTATTTTAAAAATATATACAAACCTCCTTTAAAATTAAAATTATAAAATAAAAAACTCTTTCATCTTTTAATCAATACACTTATTACACTATTTTTCCTTCTATTATGAAAAATATATACACAAATTTTTTTTAAAATAAAAAATTTGCTACAGTTTAATCTAAATGTCTAAAAAATATTGTATGAAAGAGAAACAAATAATAAAATAAAATAAAAAGTACTTTTGTAAATTTTCTTTTTAATTCACTGTCATTTAATATCAATTGGCTCTTCTTTTTATTTTAAAAATATATACAAACCTCCTTTAAAATTAAAATTATAAAATAAAAAACTCTTTCATCTTTTAATCAATACACTTATTACACTATTTTTCCTTCTATTATGAAAAATATATACACAATTTTTTTTTAAAATAAAAAATTTGCTACAGTTTAATCTAAATGTCTAAAAAATATTGTATGAAAGAGAAACAAATAATAAAATAAAATAAAAAGTACTTTTGTAAATTTTCTTTTTAATTCACTGTCATTTAATATCAATTGTTCTTTCTCAAAGTAATTGTGAAGTTATTTAACCTATTACAATACCAATTTTATTGACTTCGAAACTTAGTTGAAAATTTTAAAAAAAAATTGAGAGAGTAATATGTTATTTATTTATTTTTTGTCTGTTTCAAGTTGTAGTGTGTTTGTGTGTCTATATATATATATAAAGTAGATTCATGTATATGTTTATAATAAAAAGAGTGTGCGGTAAGAACATAAATCAAGGGAGAGGAGAGTATTTTACTCTTATTTTTAAGGGAGGTTTGTATATATTTTCTTAATAGAGAGAAGGGTAATATAAAAAAAATATTAATCAAGAGAAGAAATAGTATTTTGCTTTTATTCTTAAGAAAATTTGTATATATTTTTATAATAGAGAGAATAATTGTGTGATAAGAGTATTAATCAAGGGAGTCAATGGTAATTTACTCAATTATAAGTGATTAGGCATTATCATTTATAGACTAATTTTCTAAGTCTAATCATTTTTTAAAATAGTATATATAATTATATATAAGCAACTTGATACCATGCATCATCAAGCTGTGCATTGTTCACATGCAACTAAAGGACGCTATTTTGAATCAGGCAGTAACAATTTTTTTCCCAACAGTAGAAAATTATATGCATTCCTAAAATGAAACTGCGTATTTCATAAAACAAATTTAATTTTGCTTGGGAGGGTAAAGAAAGAAATTCATAGTACATGTGACAAAATAAAGAACGATTTGGATGATCACGCATGACAGATTAATATTCTGCAATTTGTTTCCAATTGAGCATGATTATATATGTTCATAACAAACATAAGCTTTCCATTTGAAACTTTTTTTAAAAATGGTCACTGGTCATATGAGCATCAGAAACAACGAAAGAAAATGTGATATAAAGCTGGACCTACCCAACTTATTTTGACCGGTAATTAATTCAATCTAGTTTTTGCGTTCCCCTTGATAACAACCATAGCTCTTTTTCTTTTTAATATTTGATAAATAGTTTCTTTTTTAAAATAGTAAAAATTTATATTTATTAACTAAAAATAAAATTATCTAGAATTATCAAACTTAGAAAAACTAAAGCTAAAAAAACACTAGTTGAAACTTTCATTCAAATTACCATTTTTCTGTTTACTTTTAAGCGAACAATCTAATTATTTGTTACGTATTAAAAATTTATGGAAATTAAGTATTAAAATAAAAATCACAAATTTGTTAATATGAATCTAGAACTAAACAAAAATTTTTACATGCTATCCTTTTTAAATTTAAATAGAATTATTATTGTCCATAGATAAGAATGGCATCTTCTTGTGGCCATACATGCACATGGGTTGTGCTACAACTACATCAAATAGTAGTATTTAATTATCAATAAGAGCTTATATAATTTGCATGTTAACTTAGTTTTTAATATTGAGTTGAATTTGGCATCAAGGGTACCTCCTCCTTTCCCAACTCCTTATGCGAAAGGCCTTGCGCACTTCATTGTAACAAAAAACAAATATTAGCATATAGTAGACAATGTTTTAGATTTGGAAAACATGGAACTACTAGAGAATATGGAGGAAAGAAATTACAGTAAAGTTTCGCACATCCTTCTAAATTTTAGAGGGTATATAGTAGACAAAGTGTTACTCCCATCATGGAAAATCTCAGTTGATTTGTCTATACATGAAGGAGGCTTTTATCTCATTAAAATTTTTGTAAATAGTTGAGTTGATATGCTAAGGTTTTTGTTGAATACTTGATGCAAAAAATAGAATGATGATATTGGGATTGAAGGAAAAGGTTTGGCAACTTGAATGAATAAATTATACCAGTTTGATATTTATAGGATTTATGGTCCATTTGGTAGATCCAGTGCTAACCAAAATCTTGAAAGTTCTACAGTCTATACTCTAGATCTGCAACATTTCTGTCAAGTTGGGAAGAAGACTTTTGCTGAGAAGACTTAATCCTCAGAAAGGATTGGGTAATGTGCTTTCTCCTAGTCTTCTATTTATATTATTGTGTTTTCTTGTCAATTGTATTTGGTATGTATGTTGTAATTTTTCTTGTATTTTGGTTAATAAAAGTTAGAAGGTGTGTTGTATTTTGATTTGTAATTTTCTCTATTCTTTAGAAGTTGAGACTTAATATTTAAGGTTTTTCTGCTGTGTCTTGTTAAAACTTTTGTCAGTTTCAAGGATAGCTTGTACATTAATGAAATGAACTCTTTGCTGTCAAGAAGAAAAAAAAGAGAGGGTTTAAACACAGTAGAAATTATTTAATGAATTCAGTTTATTTAAATAAAGTTTACAATTCTGTAGTTTAGGCAATTTTCACTTTACTACTTTGTGTTTGCGGTTTAAAAATTGATATTGTACTATTTTAAAGTTTTACAACACTACCTATGTGATATTGCATTTTTATTTTATTTATTATTATGAAGAAAATTACCCAAATACCCCTTTTATCTTAGAAGGAAAAGACTAAATTGCCCTTATATAATTTGAAAATGACAACAATACCCCTCCCATTATTTTTATGAATGCACGCTGCTTCAGAAGAAAATTTCCAGCCAGCAAAATGTGCATTTCTCTCCCACCCAAAACCCTACCATTTCCTTCCATTTTGTGTGCCATCTTCATACAAATTTCCAGCCACTCAAGTCCCTTATGTAAAGGCTGGAAATCTACTGCAAAACCCCTAGGAAGTTTGAAGCAATCCATTGATTTTTCAGCTGAAAAATTCTGCTCTGCGATTTACTGTAGCAGCAAGGTAAATTCTCAAATTTTTGGTCTTTTTGCTGTTCTATGGAAATTCTGGGCATAGAATCATGTTAAAGACTTGTTGTACAACTTCTATGCCAATTTTTATAAGTAGAAAACATCATTTGATTACCTAGATCATGGATTTTTACTTTGGTGAACAGTAACATGAACAGTACCGCACTCAAGAAATTTGATTTTGGATATTCTAGGTTGTAGAGAATGAATTGGAGGTTCAAATAATCCAATAAGTTTTGGGAGTAGTCATTTAAGAATCTATTAGTATGGAAGATTAAAGTTGGTATATGTATGTGATAGGAATTTTGAAAGTATAAGGAAAATTCTTGAATTTTGGATTATAAGCTAGCTACTAAAGGAATTGGAAATGCATATAAAATTAAAAGTTGGTGTTAGATTGAGAAGTATATAGCTTTAGCCAAATTGATGTAGGAACCAAAAGGTTTGGTCTTGAAAGAAATATAAATTTGTATGTGATGAAATATTAGACTTATAGCATGGTAATTATGTGCCATGCAAGAATAATGATTATGTGATGTTGTATCATAGGTCTCGAAGGAAGTCCTAACCAAGTTGGAAGTTCGCTTAATAGCTTGGACATTGAAAGTGAAAGGAAAAAGGGGTTGCCATCCATGAATCCCTAAAGTGTGAGTGGATATAGTTTACTATAACGCCTTTCTAAATCTCTCTCATGTTCATGCATTTTAAAACAAAATTTTAATTGTGAATAGCATAACTTGAGTTTCATGTTAACATTGATTTATATTCGTAGAAGCCATAGGACATGCAGAACAGACCTCTAATAATCCCTCCTGAGTTTGAGATGAAAATATGGTGTTATGTGACACTTTATTGAAAGTTATAATTGTATTATTTTATTTTATTTTTTTAAATTGTTTCATATGATTTATGTTATACTGATACCTCATTATTTCATGAATATGGTGAAATTGTATTTGGATTTATGTTTGGAATGTGTCTTTGGGACTGAATATCATGATTTGTCTGGATTAGAATAAAACTGTTGTATTTCTAATTTTGGAGAATGAATTTCTATGCCAGAACTCTGTCCGATGAATATCTTGAAAGGGAGGGATATATTTATGTCTTAAAAAGAATTTTAACTTCATGTTTTCCAATTTTCTTTTCGTTTTATATTTTTGGTTTATAAAATTTGTTTATTATGGAGGAATCATTGTCAGAAACACTGTTAGCTAGCGACAGAGATAGTTAGCCTTGGTGCACCATGTAACCCAAGCTAGCAAGGGAGTTGCTAGCCCCTTGTACGAACAGGCACATGAGGATTGAAATGTGAATAAATGTGGAGTTGAGGTATATCTCCTCCAATAGCCAGTGGCAATTGGCCTGATTACCTATGATGAGAATGTGATTATTTACCCGTCCCATTGCTGTGTGCTTGGGACAGTCAACATATGAAAAGGTTAGGGAGTTGAGGAAAGCTCCTCCCAACCTTATGATATGTATGATGAGAATATGGTGATTTACCCAACCCATTGCTATGTGCTTGGGATAAAACATGTATGTGGTGATTGCCCTTACCAGGCTTCGTGCTTGGGTATAAAAATTATAGTTATGGTTCTACTTTGAGTCCTCCTCTACACATTTTATTTTTAAAGAATTAATTTCTTATTTGATTTTGAAATTATTGTTTATTATATTAAATCTCAAGATCTCATAATTTCTTTTAATCAAATTTATTTAGTTTGTTGTTATTTACATTGATTTAGATATGTTATATTATTGCATACTTTGTATTTATGAAAACTCGTGCATATGGTATGTTCTGTTTCAGTTATAGTAAGCTATCTTTACTCACTGAGTTGCGTAAACTCACCCCCTCATATTTTATGTTTTCAGATAGCATTAAAGAGTCCAACCCGCATCCATCCGAACTTGAATAAAGTAGTAGTTTCAATGGTGAGTCCAATTGTTCTTAGGGCTCCTTAATATATCTTTTGTAATCTTGTTTATTTTCTTTTGTAATCTAGATTGTGCTCCAATGATCATGGGCAGGATCCTGCTTCTGTTGTGTACTTTATGTGTGTTGGTTAATGTTATCTATATACAAGGACTGTATGACATGAATTAGTAAGAAGATGATTATGTATATAACTGAAATGTTCATTTATAATATTGTGTGCTAGGTTCTAATTGTCTATTTTGTGGGTTACGATTTAAGGGTCATCCCCTTATGCCGTGCCCCTTATGCCGTGCCAGTCATGTATCCCAAATTGGGGTCGTGACAACCTAGTGCTTTGATTTCATTAAATCTCAAATGGAAATTTCCAAATTCCATCTCCAAATTTCACCTCAAAAAACACTAAAACTAATTAAGAACTTGGGGCTGAGACAAGAGTCGGGGATGGGGAAAGACTTTAGAGAGTTTGGGGCTTGATTGGGACAAATTTGAGAAAATTCAGGATGTTAGATTTAACAATTATGAAAGAATTTTGGGATGGGGCATGAAAGTGAGGAAGTGGGGATCGGTAGAAAAAATATGAGTTCTCATGACACTAAGTCAGGAGTAGGTAATCGGCACTGGTACTAAAATAATTCTATCTCATAAGCTTATAACATAATGCAAACATTTCCTGAATATACAATATCATATTAACATCTCTTGCCAATAAATCTTCATAACCACATACATTGGATAGTTTTGCTCTCTTTACTAGATAGAATCAGATATTATAAATATACATAACTAATATTATGAAGAGGTTAATTACCAATTAACTTAACTCCCTCGAGATTTGAAATTTTGACCCATATGTTTTGTGTTAATTTCATTCATACCATGTGCATGATACCCGACATCTAGATAATGCAATGTTATACATAACAATAAAACTATGGTATAAATGAGTAGTTGTAAATTTTGTGTGTTGAACATTTTTCCTTTTGTTTTGCTCTATCTTTTAGCTTCTCAAAATTATGATATAAATGAGCAGTTATCTTTTGGATTACCAAAATGTGGTACTATTAACATGTGTGGTCACTTGGATTATCTTTTATAATTGGATGTCATGATAAATGGTCATTGTTGTTTTTCAATATTTTACCTTTTAGCGACGGTTACAACCCCAGCTGTAATATTTTCATAGAACCAATTTAACTTTTTTGGGAGGAGAAAAAAAAAGGAAAGAAATTCATAGTGCATGTGGAAAAATTGTGGAATGAGAAAAGAGGCTAATTTGAAATGTGATTTGAAGAAGCAAAATGAATGGAAAATTATGTACTTTTAATCTTTTAACTTTGTAGAGTTTCACTTTTAATTTGTTACACTTTGCTTTTATTATTATTTTAATTTCAGAAAATTATTCTTTTTCTTTAATTCTCTTATCGCTGGTAATAGATATTGAAAACCTAACACCCACTTGGATTAAAAATTGACACTTGTCCTCCCGCTTCAAGCTAAACGCTGCGATTAGGAAAAATGCAGGGAAATTTGAATTAAGGCCCCCAAATCAAAATCCATCAAACCCTATTGCTTCTTAGGTTTTGTATCAGATCCTAGAGTCAGAATTTTCGTTAAGCTTGCATTTTTCTTTGGGATGAATTTGTATTATGCTGTTTAATATTTTGATTGTTCCTTGGGTTCTTTTGTCAGTGATGATGAGGCTATTTTGTGGAGTAGAGTTTATGATCTGAGTGCTACCATATTCAGAATTTGATTACCAAACCCTTTGTTGTCTGAGCACACCTTTAGGTAAGTTCCCCCTTCTTTTTTCTAATGAATTATTTTTTGAGCCACTAATTGTTGAGAGCTCAAGGATACCTACTATTTTCAATTAGGATTTTCCAAGAACAGATTGAGTATGTTGGATAGAATCCTTTCTATTCATCTGTCACAAAATGCCTCATTTTGTTCCCATTGTATAAGTAGTATGTTATTGTCGTTGATTTGGTCATGTTTTTGAGTGTTAATACGTTCTACTTAGGAAAGATCAATTAGTGGTGTTAATGAAGTTAGGGAGAAGGAATGATTTAATTGGTTTTTTTAAAAATAAAAAGATCAAAGTGAAACAAAATAAAATCAGGGCAACAAAGCAACTCAATGTAAAATTAAGAGACCAAAAATGCATTTTTGCCTAAATGAAATTTTGGGTAGATGGTACGTTATTAGCAGGAGATACAGTGAGGGGGAAAAAAAAGGAAAACAAAGCCCGATGTAGTGATGTGGTTTATCTGGTTCATGAATAGTGAATCAAGCTTACTACTTTATAGGATATATAGATATAGATATGTAAAAGTGCAATTTTGATCCTTTAAATTTTATAGTGAGTTTTGATGTGTATAATCAGTACAGATATGAAAAGTGAGTCAAGCTTATTTTCATCCTTATTTTTTAATTCTATTCACCTCTTTCAACTTATCAAATTACATCAAGTTAGTCTTTGTTATTAACTTCATCTATTCATTTAATAAAATTTTGATTTGGCTCTACGAGTATCTAATTTTGTTTATGTGAATTGATAAACGCTACATTATATGCTAAAAATTTTCTTAAAACCCAAAATATATGTGGCATTTAATGTTGAACGGTGTGTTTTGACTCTTGAGAGTTTTTGTTTATACAATGTGACATTTATCAACCCATATAGATGAAGTCAAATATCAATGCTACTAGATCATTAGTCATTTTAATTACATATATAAAGTTAGTAATAAAGACTAAAATGCTGTGTCTAGATAGGCTGCAGGATATGAATGGACCCAAAAAATAAAATTAGACACTAAAGTGAAATTTATTGTATAGTTAAGACACCAAAATCAATTATAAATATTAAAGCTAATCTACCTAAGGGATTAGCTGGCAAGTCATCTACTAGATTGGATGAAAACGGTTGGCAACTGACATTTGTGAGCATATCATTTGTCAACTAATATCTAACCAAACTTATTTCAAAAGATTTCAACTAATTTTAAAATAAAAAAATGAAATTATAAAATTTTGGGATGGTGAAAGTATCCATATCCGATGGGTACAGGAAAATTTCATCTATTTAGGTTTGAGTATGGAAATCAAAGAATGAGTTTAGGTTCAAGTAAGAGAATTTTTTTAATGTATTTTTAAGAGTCCGAACTGGTATCAAAATAAAACTAATTAAAATAAAAAATATTTATATTTTTTTTTGTCAAACTTGTAGAGAAAGAAGACCCTGTGTAGAGAGGAATTGTTTTCTTACAAGCAAGAAGGAAAAGAATCAGATTTTTGAGTAATTAAAAAAGAAAAAAAAGGAAGGCAGAGAATAAATAAATAAAATAAAAGCCGTTAAGGCGATGAGAAAAACGCAGAAGGAAAATCGGCCAATGGAGAAGAAAAGCCAGAACTTTCGCGTAACTTCTCTTCGTACAATCCAACCACCACGAGTCACCATCATTCAACTGCCAAGCCACTGCGGACTAGCCAGCCACCGTCGCACAACCCCACACAGACACCCATTACGAGCCCTTGCAGAAACCATTGCAAACCACCCTGAAATCCATCTCCTTTTGATTCCATTTTCAGGTTACATGAGAGTTCCTATTCTTCCTCGTTTCTGGTTGTTTTTAGAACTTTGAGTTCATAGAACAGGTGCTCAGGTAGTTTGATTTTGATGAGAATGTGTTGGTACATTATTATTCACACTGCTCTGGGTATTTGTTTTTGGGGTTTTGCTTTGCTAAAGATTTGTTTGTTAGAGAAAAATAGTTTGAAAATTAAAGTTTAAAAGATATAACTTTTCAAAAAAAAGTCACAACTTTTTAAAAAAGTCATAATTTTTTAGAAAAATCACAACTCTATTGGAGAGTTGTGTCTGATTAGATTTTTATTATAAATAAAAAAATCTGATTGATTGAAAAAAATTATGAACACATATCAATTCTCTTCCATCATTATCTTCTTTGAAACTTCAAGTAGTTCTACAAGAGACATTCTAAAAGTTGTTGTCTGTTAATCTCTAGGTGCTTAAGATAACTCTTAGAGGTGATTTGTCATATATCTTGCAACAAACATAGTGAGAGCAAATATTACTTTAAAGACAGTGTGATTACACATATTTTTGGATACAACTTTATATTCATCTTTTCATTATTTCTTAACATTGTTTATGTTTCCAATACCTTACAACCCTTGTAGTGAGTAAATTGGAGGACTTTTTAACTCAAGGTTGAGTATTTCAAAATTTAGAATCATTGATACACATTAGCAGTTTGGTAAAATGCAAAGAGGGATTTCTAGTTATATGAATTCTTACAAGAACTAGCATAGGGTTCATCTCGACAAACCTCTATGAATACCAATGTACATATTTTGAAACATTTGATCAACAAAATGACTATGGACCTCGTATCATGATCGATGACTGACAGATAGCATCATAGTTATGTGTGTGTGTGTGTGTGTGTGTGTGTGTGTGTATAAAGTATACTCTTAAGGAAGGAAACTCCACTCATATCATCCTTCAACAGATAACCGCATCCCCTTGGAAGTTGCTTGAAGATCTGCATCCCCACTACATGATCCGCTACTCTGTTGCATTCTCTATATACATATCATCCGTCAACAGGTGACCACATCCCCTTGGAAGTTGCTTGAAGATCTGAATCCCCACTACATGACCTATGTTGGCCAAAAGGTCCGCTACTCTGTTGCATTCTCTATATACATACCTCAGCTACACACCCGAATCTCTTCGAATGAGTTCACTGGTACTAGTTATCAGGCAGGGGTGGTTCTTACCACAGGTCTTCTGGATCAGGCTTAAAGCGATACTTGAGTCCACTTTCAAAATGACATTAAGGTAGCCAAGCTCCCAGGCACAATTAGGTCCACAGAAACACCCCAGAGCTCAGCGACCATAATGGTAGTACACCCCAGATTCCATGCAAAGTCATGCATGAAAGAACCTGCTTTGTTTTTTAATACCTCCTCCACAAGAAGCACTCCTACGACTTCGATTCGTCCACATTATACTTGACCCAACCTCTCATAGGTGCTTCCCACCATATTTGAGCTGTAGTTGGGGTTTCCCACAAAGATCTTCATTTATCATAAAAGATTCAGCTGTAAAATTTATCATAAAACATGGAAGCACAAATCAATGGAAAAGAACATCTACAAGGGCATGGAATGGTAAAAAGAGTAAAAAGATAACAATCTTGGTATGCATATAATACATGAATGCATAAAATTAATTCACAAGAAACTACACAATCTGTGGATATTCATTTTTTTTATGGCAGTTAACTACAAAATCTTGGACAAGAAAGGGCAATGTCGAAAATTTAGTTCTAGCTATTACAAATGTAATATAATTTACCAGTTTTATTAAAGATAAATTATTTTAGCAGCAATCTTTTCATTTCATCTGTAGGTGATTGACCATATTGCTGTGATGTTGTTTGTTTCTAATTAACTATCTCTTGTTAACTTGAAGATTCTTCATATTTCGTCTTGATAATTTAAATCTTTCATTGTTTTTATATACCTTGTCTTATAATAAATGATTCGATTACATTTTATACATAAATTTTCAAAAGGTCGACTACATTTTATACATAAATTCTCAAAATTCATTTTTTAAAAAAAGAAGACATTATTTACAATCATATTTTACTTCTTTGTGCTTCACTGTTCTTAAAAAATATCATGAACCAATCAATTTTTTTTAATATTATACTAACCTCTAAGGTCTAGTATATACACATATTATGTTCGCTAAAGTATTTCAATTGGTTGATGGTTACTATTCTTTTATTTCTACATGTTTCATAGAATCGGGAGAGTTAGCATATGGCATGAGATGATACATTATAAAACAAACCAACATTTTTCCGAATACAAATATAGAAGTGTTTTCTGTTTTAATGAAATTACATAAACAGATGAAGAAACTATTTCAAAGCCAGACATATGGATGAACAATAGTATGTATATACCATAAATGAGTTTGTCATTTAAGACAACCCAATGAAAGATATGTAGTTACTGATTGCTTTTGGAATGCTCCCCTTGAATTGATGAACAATGAAAGCGAAAACTTCAAGTAAAGGAAGTTGATGACACATATCTTGTGGGAGACTACTATATAAATATGCATAAAACCAAGAAAAAGAAATGACACATTTATATGCTATACTCATTTAACTAAATATTTTGCAAGAATTTAATTGACTTTTTGTTTCTTCATGTTTTTGTTTGTTTATTTCTAACATGGCTAATTGACTTGATTAGTAACCTAGGTCAACCTAATAATATATCTATTTTTTAAAGAATATGAATTGTACTTATAATTGCTATTTTTTAATTTAAATAAATTTTTAACATTAACATTAGGAATTATATTTGAAGGTGTCGTGGCCTAGAACGAATCTAATATTTCTATTGACTTATGGGCAAATTAAAATTGTTCTTTTTTTAACATTTCACCCTTATATTACATGCAGAAGTGGAAGATAGAATTGATTTATACATTGCTTCCAGAATACAAAATAATATTTGTACAACCTTAAATTAATTTAGCTACTATATTTGTTTTCAAAAACAAACTTCCTGGATCTCTCTCCTTCGAGTTCACTTTATAAAGCCGCTGTTTGAGGGTAACGAAGCATTGTCCTATGTGAGAGTAAATTTTTTTTTTCCAAAAAGGTGTGAGATCCCTTTGTAGTGAAAGGAAATTCGGCTTGGATGTGTAGGAGTTCTAAATGCTTAAAAAGGGGTCTGTTTTAAATTGTGCTTTCTGAGGAAAACACATAAGGAAGAACTGAGAAAGCCTTGAGGAGAAAACAATGGGGTCGGGTTAAATTGCTTCCAAGCAAATTACTTCAGAAACTATCACTAAAGTAGTGATTGGTACAAGATATTTTAATTTTTCATGTACCTACAAATTTATTTATAAAAATTTGAGCATGAGATAAATTCTCATGCCAAATACCACCTAATAGTTCTCCCAAAATAAATGCTATGAATTGCTTTACAAGCTTTCAGGATGTTTTGGATGATATCACGATAGTTCCAAAAAGAAAAAAAGGAGCTATCTCTCTTTTGCACTTGATAATTTCATATTTACTTCACTCTTACGGTTCTTTATTGCATACATGTTTACCTTTCTCATTAAACAATATAATCTTCAGCTAACTGAGACTTGAATATAACGCTTTCACAAAAAAGCTCACCATCACCTCACTTGTTTTTTTTTTTTACCTTGACCATCAATTACTTCATTCTTGCATAAATTGTTAGTTCCAAAGGTTTCACTATCCCTTTGTTAAGGTTGATTAAGGATAATCATTAAAACACAAAATATATAAATTATTTTGTGCATAAAAATGCTGATTTATTCGAATTAATTTCTTATACAAAATTCAGTTTTATTCGAATATAGTTTTCTAATTAAAATTATGATTATTTGATTGATATTGTCTATTTAGAATGCTCAGTTCATTGATTAAAATGACATTTAAAGATATGAATTCAAATTAAATGGCAGTTCCTCACTTGATTTGGTTTCCTTTTGAAACTAGTTAATCATCTTTCAATAGAAGACAATCAAGGAATATTTCAAGATCTCAATCAAAGATCCCAATATTTAAGAAATTAATCAATCAAGCCTCGTTAAGGCATCAATTCCTTGAATGAAAATTAATCAAAATATGCATGTTTATGGAAGGAACTCTGAAGAAAGATTGAGGAATAAAAGACTACAACTGCTAGTTCCAAACTCAAGGTACAAAATTCGTATTGGAAGGCGGAACTGAGGGTTTGACCACTTAAATTCACGGAAATCAAAGATGCAGTAGTAAATCAAGATTCTGGACTGTTAGACAACAAGGTTTTGAGTGCTAAATGTAAAATTTTTTCTTTTATTAATAATCAAATCCCATTATTCAGATTTATGGTCCAACATTTTTTTGATTAAATGAGAGATTGAATGGCCATGAAAAGCCATGATTGAGGTGGTAACTCCTCCATGAATGTTCTTGATGGTAGAATATCTATTTAAATGTGGTTTGGTCCCTGAGTCTGCCCCTTTTTGATATTCCTACGAATCTATACCATCTAGAGAGAGGGAGACCAGACTTGAAAGCACCATAACCTTTGGAAAGCTTGAAGAAAAAAGCAATGGCGGAAAGTTGGTGCAATCCTATTTTATTCTGCATTTGATTGATTTATTCATATTACCTTGAGTTTAGAAACATGTTTAGATCATATAAATTATTTTACATTTGGTATCAGAGCATGAAATGACCTCTGCTTTACTTTACATATATGGTGTTACTGTTCATGATTTTTCTAAAAAATTTTAACGTTTTTGATGCAATTTGAGATCATGAACCATTAGAAAATTGTTTTCTAATCGTTTAGATATATTATGCATCATTTTTTGTGGTCAAAATTGAGAGAAAAATTTGGGTTTTTCTTGGGTCTTAACCGGTTCATTTTGACCCATCTGGAGGTTGAAGACGATGAACAGTGTTTTTTGTTTTAAAAAAAATTCACACGAGATACAGCCTTATCACGTCTTGAACCCACGTGCTTGTGGATGTTGGGCATGCCTTTGACTGCTCAACCAAGCAACGTTCTTTCGTTATATATATGCTATTTTTATTATTTATAGCATTGTTTTAAGGCTTCTATTAAAATGCATAAGAAAACTGCAGAAGGCTAGAACCCGTGCCCTTGGGGTTGCACTGCATGGCTTTGGCCACTGGTCCAGTAGCTCATTTTGAGTCTTTTGTGTGCTATTTTTATATTTAAAGTACTATGAGAAAAATACTTTTGAAAAAATACATCCACGGGAATTGAACCCACTACCTTCAGGTCAGAAAGCATTTGATATTATTAAAATGTATATATTTTAGGATAATTCTCATAAACTTAAGTTTGAACATAAAATTATATATGTCTAATGATCCTTATAATTTTAATTTATTAGAGATTAGCCACAGCATCTTTAATTAATTAAAATTATATATATTAAGTTTTGTTTAGGATTACATAAGGAATTAGACATAATATTGTGATTAATTATACTTAATATAATAAATTTTATCCCACAGGAATTTTTATTATATTTATATAATTAATTAGGATAAAATATCAGATTATTTTCATAATTTACCTACAGGAATTATGAATTGGTACATAATCTGATAATTTTTATCATAAAGATGTATAATTTGATAATTCTATCATAAAGAATATATGAATCTACTTGAATTAAAAATTTAGCCCACAAGCAATTTTTATGTCACTAGATTCATATATATACATGCTTACATTGGTAATACATGAAAATTTAGACTAATGAGCCTCAAAATTTTGACATAAGCTTTTGAATTTTATACAGTTTCTCAATTTACTAGTTTCTTTGATATTCGTTGTGATATTCCCGAACTTAGAGGAGATAACTATAAGGTATGGAAGGAGAGAATACTCCTCCATTTAGAGTGGATGGACATAGATTATGCTATTAGGAAAGACGAACCACCTATAATTACTGATGAAAGCATGTCGGCTGAAATTGCACTATATGAGCGATAGGAGCGATCAAATTGGCTTAGCGTGATGTTCATTAAGACTAAAATCACTGCCGGTATACGTGGTTCTGTTGATCAGCATGAGAAGGTCCGAGATTTACTGAAAGCTATTGACGATCAGTTCATCACTTCTGAAAAGGCCTTAGCAAGCACCCTAATCATGAAGTTTTCTTCTCTTCGACTCACCAGTGTAAGAGGTGTGCGCGAACACATAATGCAAATGCGTGATATTTCAGCTCAACTTAGGAAACTCGAGGTTGATATGTCAGAGTCCTTCCTAGTGCACTATATTCTAAACACCCTTCCACATGAGTATGGGCCTTTCAAAATTTCTTATAACACACATAAAGACAAATGGTCAATTAATAAATTAATGACCATATGTGTACAAGAAGAAGAAAGGCTAATGATGGAGGTGGGTGAGAGTGCATTGCTGGCAACAGCTCATAGGAAGAATAAACCTGATAAGTCTCAAGCTAATCAGAAGGGGAAAGGTAAAATACCACCTCAAGTTGATATTAAGAAAGAAGCGAAGTGTTTCTTCTGTAAAAGAAGGGACACATGAAGAAGGGATGTGCTAAATTCCAAAAGTGGCTTGAGAAGAAAGGTAAATCAATCTCGTTTGTCTGTTATGAATCTAATATGGCTAATGTTAATATTAACACCTAGTGGATTGACTCTAGATCAACAATCCATATTGTAAACTCCTTGCAAGGTATGCAAAACCTAAGGAAACCAGTGGGAAATGAGCAGAGCATCTTATCAGGCAACAAGATGGGCTCACATGTGGAAGCAATTGGAACTTGTATTTTAACTTTAAGTAGTGGCTATGTTTTAGAGTTAGAAAGGACCTTTTATATACCAAGTTTCTCACGAAACTTGATTTCAGTTTCTAGACTTGTACCTTTTGGATATTCTTGTAATTTTCAAGACACATCATTCAGTTTATTATATAATTCAGATTGTGTTGAGAATAATATTTTGTCTGATGGTCTTTATCGTGTTAATTTACATAGCGAAGCTACTTATTGTTCAATGCAAGTTCAAACTAGTATTAAACAGTGTAATATTAATGAGGATTCCTCTATGTTATGGCACCGGAGATTAGAACACATCTCCATAGAGAGAATTTAGAGGTTAGTAAAAGATGGGATACTTAGTACTCTAGATTTTACTGACTTTAAGACTTGTGTGGACTGCATTAAGGGAAAGCAGACCAACATGTCTAAGAAAGGTGCTAATAGGAGTTCAAACATATTAGAAATCATTCATACTGATATATGTTGTCCAGACATGGATGCGCATGGTCAGAAATATTTCATCACCTTTATAGATGATTACTCATGATATATGTACATCTATTTGCTTCATAATAAAAACGAAGCATTGGATGCTTTCAAAGTCTTTAAGGCTGAAGTTGAGAACCAATGTGGAAAGCAAATAAAGATAGTGAGATCAGATAGAGGTGGATAATATTATGGTAGATACACGGAGAATGGACAAGCACCTGGTCCCTTTGCTAAGTTTCTTCAAGAGCATGGGATTGTTGCCCAATATACTATGCCTGGTTCTCCAGACCAGAATGATATTGCAGAAAGAAGAAACCGAACATTATTGGACATGGTGCGGAGCATGGTTAACAACTCCAATATTCCTAAATCCTTGTGGACTGAAGCACTAAAGACAGTTGTGTATATATTAAACCGAGTTCCAACTAAGGCTGTCCAAAAGACACCTTTTGAATTATGGAAAGGCTGGAAACTGAGTTTGCGACATATGCGCGTTTGGGGATGTCCGTCTGAGGTGAGGATATATAATCCACAAAAGAAAAAACTAGACCCGAGGACCATTAGTGGATATTTCATTGGATATGCCGAAAGGTCCAAAGGTTACAAGTTTTATTGTCCATCTCACACAACTAGGATAATGGAATCAAGAAATGCTAAGTTTCTTGAGAATGACTTGATTAGTGGGAGTGATCAGTTTAGAAACTTTGTTTTTGCACATGATCATATACAGTCTCAACCTTCCACTTCAAGTGATAGATTGGTTATTGTTCATAGCACCCCTCAAGTACAAACAAGTAATAAACAACCAGTTATTGAATTTCTACAAGCTGATCAATTAGATCAAAATGTTCAGGATTTACAAACAATTCCTGAACAAGTTGAACCACAAACTCTTCAAGAGGGTGAGGCTACAGCATTAAGAAGATCTACTAGAAAAAAAAAAGATAAGCTATTTCTAGTGATTTTATAGTGTATCTACAAGAGTCTGACTAAAATATAGGAGCTGAAAATGATCCTAAAACATTTTCACAAGCCATGAGTTGCAAAGAGTCAAATATGTGTCATGATGCCATGATAGATGAGATGAATTCCATGAAGAGTAATGGAGTCTGGGAACTTGTAAAGTCGCATAATAGGGCAAAAGCTATTGGTTGTAAATGGGTCTTCAAGACCAAGAAGGATTCATTAGGCAACATTAAGAGATACAAGGTAAGACTCGTTGCTAAGGGATTTACTCAAAAAGAAAGAATCGATTACACAGAGACTTTTTCTCTTGTATCTAAGAAAGATTCTCTTTGCATTATTTTGGCATTAGTTGCTCATTTTGACCTTGAGTTGCAACAAATGGATGTGAAAATGACATTTCTTAATGGTGATCTAGAGGAGGAGGTTTATATGAAACAACCTGAAGGTTTCTCCTCTAGTGATGGTGAACACTTGGTTTGTCAGCTTAAAAAATCCATATACGGTTTAAAACAAGCCTCCCGTCAATAGTATTTCAAATTCCATGGAGTAATTTCTTCATTTGGATTTGTTGAAAATCCCATGGATCAATGTATATACCAAAAGGTTAGTGGGAGTAAAATATGTTTTCTTGTTTTATACGTGGATGATATTTTGCTTGCAACCAACGATAGGGGTTTGCTGCATGAGGTGAAATAATTCCTCTCTAAAAATTTTGACATGAAGCATATGGGTGAGGCATCTTATGTCATTGGCATTAAAATCCAAAGGGATAGACCTCGAGGTGTTTTAGGTCTGTCGCAAGAAACCTATATCAATAAAGTTTTAGAGAGATTTCGGATGAAGGATTGTTCACCAAGTGTTGCTCCCATTATGAAGGGTGATAGATTCAATTTGAATCAAAGCCCGAAGAACAATCTTGAGAGGGAATCTATGCAAAACATCTCATATGATTCTACCATCGGAAGCCTTATGTATGTTCAGGTTTGCACCAGACCTGACATTGCATTTGCTGTGGAGATGCTCGAGCGATATCAGAGTAACCTAGGAATGGACCACTGGAGAGCTGCAAAGAAAGTCATGAGGTACCTACAAGGGACCAAAGACTATATGCTTATGTATAGACAGACGGACAATTTGGATGTGATCGACTATTTAGATTCAGACTTTGCTGGCTATGTTGATTCTTGTAAGTCAACATTAGGATACATTTTCATGCTAACCGGTGGAGCTGTTTCTTGGAGAAGTGTTAAGCAAACCTTGACTGTTACTTCTACTATGGAAGCCAAGTTCGTCTCCTGTTTTGAGGCCACTTCTCATGGTGTATGGCTTAAGAATTTCATTTCGGGGCTTAGAGTTATGGATTCAATTTCTAGGCCATTGAGAATTTTCTGCGATAATTCAGCTGCTGTCTTTATGGTTAAGAATAATAAAAGTGAAATTCGAAGTAAACACATCAAAATTAAGTACTTAGCCATTAGAGAACGTGTAAAAGAAAAGAAAGTGGTCATTGAGTACATTAGCACTGAATTGATGATCGCTGATCCTTTGACTAAGGGCATGCCACTACTAAAATTCAAGGATCATGTAGAGAAAATGGGACTTGGTTCCACTTTATAACTGTATACATACAGGTAATTAATGAAATTCTTATATATTGTGATGTTTTCTCATTTTAATGTGTACTTTAATTTATTTGAGAAAACATATTATGTTTTGGACCAAGAATAAACGTAAGGTTTATTCATTAAATTTTTGTTACCACATTAAGTATAACACTTGAGAAACTAAATACATGGTTGATATTACTCGATTTTAGAGGACCTATCACTATGATTCATGTATTTATTTCTTAATAAAGTTGTTTATTAACTCATTTAAGTCATTAGGTTAAACGTATGGACCAAGTGGGAGAATGTAACAGTTTTTCTTTTATTAATAATCAAATCTCATTATTCAGATTTATGGTCCAACGTTTTTTTGATTAAATGAGAGATTGAATGGCCATGAAAAGTCATGATTGAGGTGGTAACTCCTCCATGAATGTTCTTGATGGTAGAACATCTATTTAAATGTGGTTTGGTCCCTGAGTCTGCCCCTTTTTGACATTCCTACGAATCTACACCATCTAGAGAGAGGGAGAACAAACTTGGAAGCACCATAACCTTTGGAAAGCTTGAAGAAAAGCAATGGCGGGAGGTTGGTACAATCCTATTTTATTCCGCATTTGATTGATTTATTCATGTTACCTTAAGTTTAAAAATATGTTTAGATCATATGAATTATTTTACACTAAAAGAATTAGAATAAGCAATATGAAATTTTGGAAGAACAAAGTTATGTAAGACAAGTTTTCAATTTTTAGTTAACTAAAGACTTTTCAGTTAACTGAAAACTAACAAAAAGCAAGAATTCACTTAAAATGGACATAACTGCTATTTGAAGCATTTATGAGCATCTCCAACAATCAAGATTCTAAAACTATAAAAATACGTCAACTAACCGTGAAGAAAGATGTCCAAGATCTGCAGGCTAGATTTTGAGTACATACTTAGTCTGTATATTAAAAGTTCTCGTACTACCTTCTTTTTTTCTATCCTTAAGAACTCACATATTGAGCTTAGTATCCAATCTATGTACACTTAGATAGTGTTATATTTTAGTTCATTGAGAAGCTTTATCTTGTATTTAGGCAAAACTAAAAACCCTCTATACAACTGTATAATCGTAGTTATTGAATAAGTAAAAATAATCATGGTAAACATTCTTGCTGAGCACGTGACACCCTTTATGTTGCTGGTTAGCATAATAAATCATCAAGTTGTAATCTATTGCTTGTGAATGGGTTCAAAACAAGAATTGTTAGCGGCAACATTTCTTGAAAGTTAAGGGGATTGAAAGTAGACCATTGTTGGGCCAAGCCAGTATAAATCCTCATTTTATTGCTTCTCTTCCATCCCTCACTCTTTACTTTGTTATATATGCTTTAAGTTGTTCAAGTTTGCGAAGCACCATACCTTACTAAAGGCTTGCATACTGTTTTACAGTCAAGGCTATTTTAAAAAATTGGTAGATTATCTTTAAAGTTTTCATATTCGTTTAAAACAGTAGTTTATAAAATTGCTTATTTTCATTTAATTTTAAGTGGCTATATAATTTTGTTGTGGATGCTGATGCATCGTCTTGTCTTACCTTGATCCTGACTAGTTGGATAAGTTTTTGCTATCTTACCGTAAAACCAATGTTTAAAAATTTGATTTACTGACCCAACCCGTTTAGTCATTAATCTAAATGATTGGGTTCACTCATAATGAAAATGAATTAGAGTGGTTAAATAGTTATAAATTTTAATTGCCACAAAATTATGGTGTAACTCCTTATAGTATACCATGCTTTAAGAAAGTAAGACGTTTGGGGTAATTAGTTGGCTTCCTTGGCAAGTAATTTTGGCTTCCTCGTAATGGCTGTCTTCAAATACGAATGGATGATATACAGATTGACACCTTATATAGTTTGGACTGCTAACATGAGAATTGTGTAATCCTAAACATACTTTTTGAGGAACAAATCAAAACCATATATAGTTGTTACCTATAACTAACCATCAAATCATTTGCACTTCGAAAATTGCTGATAAATATGTATAGAAACTAGTAATTGTTTGAATCTCTATTTTGGTCAATCAATTCTTTCTGTTATATATCGTGGTACTTATTTGACTATTATATTCAGGTAGAAACTGCTCAATCCAGGCTTGTTATTCAATAATACTCTCTCTTGAAGTTTAAGACTGTATATTTTAATACATTTATATTACATGCAGAAGCTTAAGATAGAATTCAATATTTTAAAGCTTACCAATCAATAAATCTATATTGTTTGTCTGCTTCAATGCATGAATCCTTAAATTATTATATTGGAAAATTATGAAATAGCTTGTGACTTGTTAGTGCAGCTCTAAACTGATAAAATTTCAATCAAAAGTTTAATATATATCTCACAATCTTTGTTGTCTACTTAAAACAACTCTCAAATCACTTACACCCACACACTCACATGCATGTAACTAATAAAAGAAACTTTATTAAAGCATGAGAGTGTTTCTCTTCCAATAATAAGGAAAAATTGTACTTTTTTACTCTGATCCTTACATCCAATTATAATTTTTCCTCCAGTCTATTAGTTTTTGTAGTTGACTCCCTAATAGACTTACCCTATTGCATTCAACTTCTACCATCTAACTTAAATATTAACTTTAATAGTAATTACATGAAATAATCAAAGTATGCCTGATACTCTATTTTATTATACTCTTCATAAGGGTAATTACATTTAACAGTAAAAATCTGAGTGAGAAAATGTAATTTTCCATAATAATAATAAGAGTAGTAGTCAATGGATAGAGCATATCTGTGAAGGAGTTATGACCTAAAACCAGTTCTTCCAGCAGTGCACACTTGCCAATCAATTTTGAAAGATTACCATGCAAATTATTTTCACGAAGATTTAATTTTCTTAAAGAAGAAATGTGGAAGTGAAATGATGGAATTTCACCTGTAACGTTCATATTTTAACATAAATTATTAATACTAGTAAAAAATCGTAAAAGAATACTTGTAATCCAATTAGTCTAAAGTGAAATTGGTATCTATGGAAAGAAAAAAAAATGTGAAAGGAAATCCTAGAAGAAAATAGAAAAAAACTCATGAATTCTTATTAATTGATTTCATCTTTTCTTACTTTACACTTGGAAAAAAAAAACAAAATATGCACTATATACCCCATATCAGATCCTGCTTGTTTTTCGCTAATACTCTCTCTTGAGATATACCCACAAACTTGAACTTAAAAATATGCAGCCCTTATAGAAAATGGATCATACATCTAATATGTCAATAATACTGCAGGAAGTCAGCCACTTGCTTCTTGGGATTAATTGTGGAAGAGCACTTAATCCAATTACTCTGCCAGAATCTGCTACAGCTCTTTCTGTGGAACATGAATTCGACCTCCAAGTATGAAATATGAATACAACCCTATTTTCCTCCCTACATCATTCAGTTTTATCATTATAAGGCAAAAAGAATATCGGATTTATTTGCTTGTGTCCTTCTTCCTTACAATGATGCCACACCTGTTAGTTAAATTTTTAACTTTATATATGGATAAATGCTTGTGCTATATTTTATGGTGGAGCTTCTAGTATATTTTACATATGAAATCTGAAAAGTATGTTTGCTATATTTTAGGCCCTGGAGTTGAAATTTGCACGTGGGTAATTTTGAAATAGGCTTTGCATGACATGAATATCATGGAAAAATGTTGGTTTCTCATATTCTTTTATTTTTTATTTTTACTGTGAAGATTGTTAAGCTGTGAGTAAAACTGTTTTTTTGTCAGATAAGTCCCTCATACTTTAAAGTGCTTTAATGTTAGCCTTCCATCCAGTCGCCGCCCACAATTTAACATAGAATCTAAAAGAATAGACACCTGGATGTCTTCTTGTTACGTGGAGTTGTTATCTCACATTTGGCACATCTTCTTGCCACATCAAATAAGCTTAAGGCGGGAAAAGAAGATGAATTTCCCCCATAAATTGCAATTTACCCCTAATTTTCCATTTTCACACCAAAGAAGCTTCAAAAACCCCATAAAAAAATAACTCTGTTGAAGATCAATTTGTTCTGTTCACTCTTAAGTCAAATCCATTCCTGATGAAGCGCTCATTGACATTGAAGGGCATCCTGTTGTTGTTGAAGCTCTGCGTTTCCTTTGAGTACCATGCCATGGACTTCCACTTCTTTTCATGATACACGGGCAACCTTCAACTGCACCAAAGACCCCGACATGAGGTGGAAGTCCATTGGATGGCCTTCAACGTGGGATGCTCTTCAACAAGATTATTTGTTTCTTTTTGAATTCATGTGAAGTCCAAACCTTGAAGCTTAAGGATGTGCTTAATTGTGTGAAAATGGAAGGAAAGAAAATGAGGGATCTAATTTGTTATACATTATGTCCAAATACGTATCAAGTTTCACTTCTCCCATAATTTTCACTCATACTTGCAGTATGAATGTGGGGTCAACTAATCTTTCTCTTCTTTTCTGACTGTTGATAATCATTTATGGCAATTGGCAATATAGTATTACCAGTTTATTGGTCCAATGAGATGTCTTTAGTATAACAATTATCGAAAGCTTATTTCTTTAGTAAATAGTATAGAACCTCTTTCAATTATTTCTTTTATATTTATAGTTGCTCTGATTGTTTTGCTTTCATTTCTTTTAGGCTTTCTCATTTCAAGCTAACAGAGAACTATTAAGAGAACCTCAAGTAGTTAGGGTTGGTATGATTCAGAACACTATTATCATTCCAACCACTGCTCCTTTTTTGGATCAAAAGAGGGCTATCTTTAATAAACTAAAGCCAGATATTGATGTGGCTGGTGCTTCAAGAGTCAATATATTGTGCTTAAGTAGGTTATATGTGAGTATGAACATTTACCAATTGACTTCTCACTGAGATTTGAAAATCTTGAATGATTTAATATATCTTTGCTGCAGGAAGCATGGATGATGCCATTTGCTTTTTGTACATGAGAGAAAAGATGGTGTGAATTTGCAGAACCTGTTGATGGAGAATCAACACAGTTTCTGCGAAGTTTTTCTTTGAAATATAAAATGGTAGTTAAGAGTCCAATTCTTGAGAGGCATATTAGTCATGGCAAGGTTCTCTGGAACACCGGTGTTGTAATTGGAAATCATGACAATATAATTGGGAAGCACTGTAAGCTATTTGCATAAGCTTTCAGCTTTTAACATTCTCTTCCAGTTTCAGTTATCCTATGAATGTGTAACATTTGGCAGAACCATATACCCAGAGCTAGGGACTTCAATGAAAGTACATATTATATGGAGGGAAATAATGGCCACCCTGTATTTGCAACGGCATATGAAAGGTTTCTGTTAATATATGTTATGGTAGGCACCATCCTTTGAATTGGTTATCCTTTGGCTTGAATGGTGCAGAGATTATCTTCAACCCTTCTACAATTGTTGGTGAACTCAGTGAGCCAATGTGGCCAATAGAGGTCAGTTACTTTATATTTATTGCTGACATGCTAAACTCCTTAAACAAAATTGATCTTGCACATATAAATTTTTTAATTTGACATTTCCTTGATGGGCTATAACAATAATTTGATGCTAATGCTATACTTTGATATTTAGCATGAAATTGTTAATAAGTACCAAATAACAAGTAAATTGACATTATGCTAGTCGAACATCTATGTAATAGTGTATTGCTTGTGTCAAATATTATTTCAACTCAAAAGTTGAAATTGTTAGGTGAAGGCTTATGATAACTTTTATTATAATTTCTAATACACCTCAAATGAAAGCCCTGTTGGGCTTGATGAATAGAAAAAGTACAGACCCATTATATTATGTTGAAACTTAACTTTGATAGAGAGAACAAGAGGCGATAAGGATTGAATTTTTGATCACTTGACCATAGAGATTCTAATATTATATCAAATTTCATTTTATCGTAAAAGCTTAAGTTCTTAAATGAATACCTATGATTAGTTTCTATTATAATATCTAAGACCTTTATCAGCTTTCTATGTGTTATGGTTTTGCAGGTAAGTAATGCTGCAATAGAAAACAGTTATTTTATTGCTTCAATCAATCATGTTGGTACTGAGACATTCTCCAACCCATGTACTTTTGGAGATGGAAAGCCAGTGCATGCAGATTTTGGCACTTTGATGGATCCAGTCATTTTTCAACACCGGATGCTTCGTGCACTCCATCACTTTCTCGTAATAAGGATGGCTTGATAATTGCAAACTTGGATCTCAACTTGTGCCGACAATCGGAAGACAAATGGGGAATCAAAAAGACTGTTCGATATGATTTGTATGCAGAGACACTAGCAAACTATCTCAAATCAGACTTTCAACCCCAAGTCATAAGTGACCCCTTATTGCACAAGAAATCCTCCAACTAACACTAGCTAGAAAGTGTCATATTCTCAAATAATTTCAGTGAATATTAAGATTAGCTATCTCAGTATGAATGACAAGAGAACAAGGGAGAAGGACGAAAGCAAGTCACTGAGCGTGGGCTAGCGTAGGAAGGTTAGGTAGTTTTCCTGTATAAAGAAAAAACAATGGGGGGAACAAAGTACAAGGAAAACAAAATAGAAAATAAATGAGCTCTGTAAAGCATTTCTTTGTTTAATAAAATCTGAAATGATTTCCTTTTGTAAATGGGTTTTTTAGTGGGTTGGCTGGAAGAATTTTCTATGCTTATGGGTCCTCAATGCAATTCATTTTTTTGTTTTATTTACAAGTTTTGGTATGATTGGATTAAACTATAGTTATTAAAATCTGACTAGCTATAGAATTGATAAGAGATTAGGTTATTTGATCATTGGTTCAACAGTTAACTCGTTAATTAAATAAGTTGAATTGATTATTTATAATTAAAAATAAATATATATTTTAAATTAAAATAAATATAATATATTTTTAAAAAGTAACATTAATATACATAATATATTTTATTTTAATAAATATTATGTAACTGCCAATTTGTAGAAAAAAATTATTGTCAAAAATTTTTTTGGTATAATTCAATTGTCTTGGACGCTAATTTACTTGTTCAATTATCAAGTCATTGTAGACTAATCTAGTTCAACTGTTAAAAAAAAATCTAATTATTAAAATCGGATACAATCTATCGATTGGACCAATAAGATTGGTCTGAAATTACTATTCAAACGAAAAGAGATATACTGAGTCATTCGTGAAAAGACAAGGTCCTCACTAAAAGATATTTATTTGAAGAAAAAAAAAAAGAAACAAGCATCCTCAGATTTATTTTTCAGAAAGATAGGAGAAAACGAACCTTCTAGAATTTGTATGAGTTGTTATTGAGATTGTTGTCAATGGACTGATTTGGCAATTTGCATACTCCTCACAATTAATACATTTTTTAACCTTTTTCTTTATTACATAAAGATTTTGGTGCATAAATAAGAATAAATAAATTACACATAGTTTTCGTAATTTTTTTTAAAATCTACATTTATATTTTTTAAATTCAAACTAAATTTCTTTTATTTGTTTATAAAGTTATACTTTGCACTTTTTTAAAAAATAATAATAATTTAATTCAATACAACATAAATTGTTACTAGGTCACATAAAAAATTAATTTGATATTTTTAAAACTATAGAAGGAGGTGTTGGTATATGTTATTGAAATTAAAAAAAATTATAAATTAAAACTATAAAAATGTGAATATAAATTTTAAAACTTTTATAAAAACAAATATAAATTATTCATAAATAAATATAATAGTCTGCGTTCTTTTTTCTTTTCTTTTTTTGGGCCAAAGAGTCAAAACTAGAATAGACATTTGAAGTTTTTCCAATTGAATATAATTTTTTTGTAAGAAAAATTTTAAAGTAAAAATTATTTCGCCTTATGGTAAAACATATCGCAAATTTTAATAAAAATTTATAAAAATACTTATAGACCTCATTTTAAGAGAATATATTACAGAAGAATCAAATTTAAATTTTACAAACAATTTGTTTAAATGCTTACAATATGATTTTATCACTTATTAATTTGTAATTGTCGTCACCAAATTTTTGGTTGCTAAAGGGCTTTACTACTTTGCCCACCGAACCCCTCAATATCAGAAGGCACCATGAAAAACTATCCTAGTTTGCATAAACAAGTAGTCTTCCCAAAGGATGACTGAGAGTTCATCCTTATCCCCATGTTTGCTCAATCTTTCCAGCTATCTGTAATTTACTGTTAGTTTCACGGCCTCATGTTTTCCACATAATTTTTTGTTTTATTAGTCATTTTCGCATTTCCCAGTGGTGACTCTGCTTCACTTTCTTCCTCTTTGCAGCCACAAACTCTCACAAATATTCACAAAACTCGGTCCTCTCTAACCTAGGTAGATTATTCACGGCTTTTATATCTGCTCCTACACCTCCCAGTCTCCGCTTCCCAAACCCAAAGTTCTCTACCCTTTTTCCTTTAAGAACACCCTTTTACCCTTCACCCTTCCTTCCATTCCCTTCGCATTCTCACTCCCTCTCTGTTGATTTCACCACCCTTTGCCGCTGCCTCAACCCTTCCTCTGGTTCTCCATCTCCCTCCAACAACTCTGTCAATCGGCGATGGGATTCGCTGCTTCACAATGTCATCAGGAACGCTATCAAGCGCTTCGATTCGTATATAAATTCTCTTCGGAATGAGTCTCAGGATGCGAGGAAAACTGCCAGTGTTGCTGAGAAGGAACGCTCGAAGAAGGCGAATCTTGAACCGAAAGATGAAGAATAGGATTGGGATCATGGCGCAAACATTTCCAGGATGTCGATGAGCAGAAGCGTCTCGTTTCAATTCTCAAGGTACAATAGAAACGCATCCTTATGGTTTTAGACGCCTGTTGGTATTTGTTTGTACTTAATTATCATTTTTGTTAGCAATTCACTAACTGAAGGTTTTTTTTTTTTTTTTGAACTTTAGGCCATAGCCTATTTCATTAAAACAAGACCGGGCAAAAGCTCAAACTCGAGAGACGCAATAGATTCGGATTACAATAAGCAACCAGAGATCCAGCTCTCAGAGTAGAACCATCGCGAAACCAAGGGTGAAAAAACAGAGCAACACACTCTGTACAACCCTTCCCAAACGAAAACCTAGAACCATAAAACTCGAAATTGCTAAGAGGTTCTCCTTGTTGATGCCTCTTCTTCCCTTAAGATTCTCTTTAAACTCGCTGGGGGTTGAGAAACCCAGTTTGTGTGGAGGGAATTTTTCTCCAGAAGCTTTGCCACCGTGTGTGCCGCCATGTTCTGATATCTTCGGATCCACTCGACGCTGACTTGCAACCAATGGAAAAAAATTCCTCTTGAGTGACCCACAGTTAAATTTTTTTTTTTTTGGCTGTGCGAGTGCCAAAGTAGATTTTGCGGTGGGCTGCGCTTATGCTGCTATTTTATTGTTATCTTGATATTCTTTCTACTTTCACAATGGAAGGTTTTATATGGGGTACAAAAATAATTTTAACCTCTAAATTTATCAACTCTTTAAATATTAACCTTTCAATTTGTATTATTATCTCTAAATATCATATAATTTAATATTTTAACTATATTTTCTCTTACTATAATTAAAAATACACTGAAGTAATGATTACGTAACAAGGCCCTAAGCTAACTAATCAACCATTTATTTAAAAAAAAAAAACAAATTGAAAGGATGCGTTTTGCAGCTCTCTTCTTCCTTCTGCTTCAACATTTCTCAACCAATGTTCCCCCAGTTTTATCTAATGTTTTAATTTCTGATGTTTTGACGCAACTGAGTTCCTAAGATTTATGTCTATTTTATTCATTCTTCAGATTTCTACAAGTTAATTTTCTCTATCTCAATCTCCCTGTTTTCAGCTCTAGCTCTTTTCAGTCCTTAGGCAAGTTTCTAAAATTCCAATATAACCTTCTGTTGCTGCTTATTCCACTTAGTTTTACAATTTATTTTATTTTTCGCAACTGCCTTCTTGAATGAAATTCTTAAATCTTCAGGTTCCTCCGAGCTAACTTTCTCTCTCTCTCAATTTCCCCTGTTTCTGCTTCTTGAGAGTGTTGGGGCTGAGCTTTTGTTTGTCTGAAGCTTGTGATGTAATTCTCGAAATTTTCCCATGATGTTTGTTTTGTTCATTGACTATGAATTTTACAGGCGAACTAGTAAGCTTTGAATCCATGATTCGTAATCAATTATAATGTCTGAAGCCTTGAAAACGATGTTGTGATCTTGATTGGCTTTTCCTTTAAAAGGAAGAGATGATAACTTGAATTTTCAGCTTTCTCTGCAGAAACTTGAGCTATCAAGACCTGTGTATGAAGAAAGAAGAGATTGATATTTGATGTCTCCCCCACCTCCAAAGGAAGCTACAATGCCGTGAGCTTCACTCAGTTGGGGAAACTTACGAGACTGAAATTGGAATTCCTAGGTGCTTTGTAAGTAGAATCTTGAGGCTGCATCTCTGTCTTTTACTCCTTTTTATGTCAAGTCAAAACGGTCCTGGATAAGTGGTTCTTATTTCATACGTTTTTCATTTTTCTTTGATTGTTCTATTCTCATCGTATGCCTTAAATTTGTAATTTGACTGAGTTTAGCTGCATCTTATACCATTTTCTGTGGAAACCCAAATTTTTGTCCCCTTGCCTAAAGAAATTAGTTTTCTCTGGATATATGAGTATGCGCTTTTCAATTTTATAGTTTTGGGTTGTTAGAGAGATCAATTTTATTTATATACTTTATGATTTTGCTCATCATTTAGGTTGTGCGAGACAATACCTGTGAAAAGTTTTGGCTGATCCTAAGTGAAAGAAGTCAAGAATACCTTAGCATGTTAGAGAGGGAAAAGAGATAAAGAAGCAACTCACGGGTACCCAATCATCATGGCAAAGAGGTCTCAAAGACGTCCTCCTTGGTATGAGAAAGATCATTCAGACTGTGTGGGGCTTTATAAAAGGCGCAGCAGCAGGCATGCTGTTTCGTAATTTTATTTTTTAAATAAATGGTTGATGAGTCAGTTTAGCGGTATGTTATGGTTGGCTAGTAGTTAATGTGCTGCTTAATCATTTAATGGGCCATAACAGCATAATTTTAACTAAAATAAAATGGATTATGATAAAAGAAATAAATTATTTGATATATGATAAATTTAAGGATTAAATATTATAGTGATATAAATTTAGAGATTCATACTTAAAAATTTAATAAATTTAAAAATTAAATTATATATTTACTAATTTAACTAATAGTTGCT
Organism: Gleditsia sinensis; assembly: GCA_037074535.1. NCBI lineage: Eukaryota > Viridiplantae > Streptophyta > Magnoliopsida > Fabales > Fabaceae > Gleditsia > Gleditsia sinensis. The sequence continues at coordinate 66,875,309 of CM073465.1, read as the reverse complement.
ATTTTAGTTAGTTAAGATTAAGAAATGAGGAGGGGGGAGAAATTATATTAAAATCCTTTAATTGAAAATAAAATTTGTTTCACAAGTAATTATTGCAATAACAATTATGTTATAGTATGAAGAAATGGTCATGTTTGTTAGCAATTCACTTTATTGTGCGGAAGATGGTAAGTTAATGAAAACTGAAATAATTTTTCTCTTGAGTGCCCAATCAACATAGATAAAACAGACTATTATTATTATTAGTAATCTTTTTCTCTATGTGTATTATTAAACTAGATTGCTATCTATTTTTCTTGTTCCAGTTAGTTGTATAATTAATATAACTTGTTTATTCTCTTAGATGGTATATTTTGATCTTAATATTTTTCTTCTATTACATTGAATATGTTTTGTACTAGATGACTGGGTAGAAATTTGAATCAAATGAGTTTTGGTAAAACTTGAAGATAATATGCTTGAAATTGTTGGCTTGCTGATGAATATTAATGCAATATAGCCATCATTGTGAGTTTTACTGCGTCACATAGACGTGGAGAAGTTTATCAAGCTGTAATGGTAACTAATTAGTGTTGCTTGAAGAAACATGCTATGAAAGTTAGTCTACAGCAGGGGACTTGCTACACCAAACAAGGAATTTTCTGAAGTTATATAACGCAAATCATTGGTTGACCTTTCGTTTGGAGGGTTATGAAGATACTACGAGGCTAAAGGTGACAATAGCACCTGCAACTACTAGTGGTAGTGTTGGCAGACTGATGTCTCATTTCAATGTAAGAATTTGGATTTTTGTAATGGCTTTTCAGATAAAAAGAAAACATTTCGATAACGGCCTTTAAATTTTTGTAGTTCCTTACTCATAAACATATGAAATTCTCTAAATCTTAGTTTATAATTATTTTCAAAAAGCCATAGAGAAAGAGCTTTACAATGATGCAGCTTTCCTAAGATATAAAGCTGATGCTGGACTTGCGTGTTCACATAAAATATGTCACAATCACAATTTGCATAGATATATTTGCATTTTGGTGGGAATGGAATTTGATATACAATTTCATAGGGTGACCCTAGTAGCCACTGATAGCTTAGGTTGGAAATTTGTTTGAATGTCTTTCATCTTGAATTTTTCTGGTATAGTTGTTTGTTCCTCTTTCTATTTTTTTTTTCTCAGCAATGATATGTCATTTGTAACGATGGAAGTCATTAGGGAGTAGGGAGCAAGGATTGGCTCTTCCATAAGCGTATTTATCGGATGTCATCACTGCAATTTTCATGCTAATTTATTTGTCCCCGTGAGTTGTCGTAGACTCTTGAGTATATTCTCAGATCTCAAATCAGTTGTGGGATTAAGTTTGGTTTGTTTATTATTGTTTAATTAGGCCGCTTCTCTCTTAAAATTGGCGGTTTTTTTGCTTTCTTGTTTCGTATGCTCTTCCATTAAAGTGCAATTTTATTGACCTATAAAATTGTTAACTCTCTGGAACTAACCAACGGTGGTATACACTTACTTGGATTATTCATATAACTCCAGAGCATTCATATAACTTAAACTTGCTGGATTTTGTTCTCTTGATGATATTGCATTAAGAATTTTGCCTCTCATGAAAGGAAGACCATTATTTGGGAAGGGAGATGCGTTTGCTTCTCATGAAAGGGAAAACCATTATTTGGGAAGGGAGATGCTACGCGTTATCACTGTATTACAGAGGAATGAGTCAGGTATCGATTCGAATAAATCGATTTGAACTAAAGTAAAACTAAAAAACATTGATTAAAATTAGTTTAAATAAATTCTTTTTTAAAAAATTGATTATTTAGATTTAAATTTCGATTAAAAAAATTTGAACCTAATCAAATTAATATAATAATTTTATATATTGCTCCTTAGCTATTCCTGTGTGAAGTTGCTTCTCCAGACAACGCTTCATCCTCCGGATGTCGGCTCTGTAGTTCTCTGCGTGCTTCTCGAGCCCACCGCTTAGTCATGAATTTGGGAGTTTTTTTTTTTGTTTTTAGCCTTTGGCTTCTCTCGAGGCTCGAGCGTCTACCAATCAGCAGATAAGCTTATTTTAAATTTCTTTTTTTGGACGAGGCCTCAGTTTTTCAATAATCCTCTCACTCATTAATTTAATACTAGTATTATTTTAAAGAGTTTGTAGATAAATAGTAATATATTATAATTAAAATAATTGAAAAATATAAATAAATAATAATAATAATTGAAATAAGCAAAAAATGATTAAATAAATAATTGATTTCTAAAAGAATTAATGTTTTTAAAATAATTATTAAAATATTTAAATTAAAATTTTATGTTGTCAACGTCGTTAGAAACTTTTTAAATTAAAGGATCGCCAAAAGCTGCACAAAGCAAGTCTCGCATCCAAAATAAAAACGGTTGCAAGAGCAGGACAGTTTCGAAGAGTCTCAGGTCTCACAACAAAACAAAACAAAACAAAAATTCAACTAAGTAAAACTAATTTTTTATTGATTCAATTTGATTTAATTTTATAATTTAAATCAAATCGGTGTAATATTTAAAAAAAAATTTATAATCAATTTAATTTAGTTCAACTTTTAAAATTGAATCGAACTATTCTATAAACACTTTTAAGATGAATGTAAAAAAATATTTGAAAGAGAGTTCCAATACTACTGCTTTTGATTATTTTGTGGCAATTAGTAGTTCATTTTCTTTATCACAAATAGATGGTGAATTATTTTGTATCATGTCCAACCTAAAAGTATATAATATGTATGTAGATTTTTCTTTTAATTAACTATTATATTATTGACTCTTTTTCAACAAACACTTGAGAATTTGTTAAAAAAATTATAAAAAAGTTGTACAGTTTTGAATAATAAAAATTTTCTTTGGGTATTTGTTTTTAAACACAATTTTTCTTTATTAAAAATATTTTTTTGCATAAAAATGTTTACATATGATTTATTTCATATATTTAAAACAATAAAATAATTAAATAATAATTTGGTAAAAAATAAATAAAGTAATTATGCAAGTAAATTTAATAGTAACAGCACATAAAATTAAATATTTTTTCATAATTTTATATAAAATAATATCCATTAGAAGTCTTCGTGAAAAAAGTTTATACAAAATTTCAAATTTAAAAGACATAAATAATACTACCTTATCAGTTTTTATTTTAGAAAACATTAATATTATTTTATCTAACTAAAATGTGAATTTATATAAAGTCTTATCGGCCTCTTATTTTGACATATTCTTCATCTTTTTAGAATCACATTGACATGAAAATTTGAGAACGTAACAATATTTTTCAATAAAATGTAAAACCATAGTTAGTAAAATTGGATCAGTCATAAACCTATTAAAGATAACAAGTTTGCCTTTTATTGGTTCAATTGAACTAGTCGAATTATTTTTAATTGATAAAAAATAAATTTTATAAATTTAAAAATAAATTATAAAATTAAATTATAACTAAATAGAATGGATTAAAGTATTACAAACAAGAAAAAGCATATACTAAAGTTATACATTTTATTTAAATTTAAGCTAACTATAATAAATTCAATTTAATATACTTTCGTTTAATTTTTAATACATGAAAGGAAACAAAATTTTCAAGAAATAATAGAAAAAACAAAAAAATTTCAATAAAAATTAGAATAAAAAAAAATTATCACCCTGATTTACATTTATAAATTTTTTCTTATTCTTTAAATCGTTACAATATCATCTTTCATTTTGTTTTTATTGTATATTTTACCCTACCATTAAATTTTTCGGTTAAATTTAACATTTGGAGCAGCAATGTTGCAAAATTACCCTTCAAAATTTTTCCTTTTTTTTTTTAACGTTGAACTATTAAAAAAATAAAATCGGATGCCATTTTTTCAGTTTATCCCTTCTCCCTCCCACGAGTACCTAATCAGCTGAATCACCATTGCAGCATCTCCCTTCCATACCGTTTGCCTTGCCCTGTGAAACCATCTTTCTTTCCCCTGCCACTATCCCTCTGCTTTGAGCTGCCATTTGTTCTGTTCAGAGGACCTGAACCTGCTCGCAAACTCTTCTCCCAGTCAAACTACTTACTACTGAAACCAGGCATTTCTTTCACGTTTTCTGACCTATAACTCAGAGAACGACCCCTTCTAGTTACTTTTTTCTTATTCTATTTGATTTCAACTTTGGTTTTCCCTCCATTATTATGCTTATGTTCACCTCAAAAAGTGCTCTGTTTCTATTATCTTACTGGGTATCGGATTCAGATGCTTCTTTCTCCTCTCTCTCCTTCTGTCGTTGATAAAGCCTATGTAATCTAAGAGAAAGATGGTATATATTGTCCTTAATCTCTTCTTCCAAATCCCTTTCTACCTCCATTTCAAGCTGACCACGTATCTTCAACTGCTCCGCCGAAACAGAGGCTCCCAAAATGTGATTCAACTCCTCCCAATGGCCATGCATGAAAGATATGGAAAACTTGAAATTGAGATGAAATTGGCAGTGGCTGATGTTGGCAGGCATTTGGTCACATTATCGCCACGAGATGCTGCAATGGTGGTTCAGCCGAGCGTTTAGCAACACGAAAGAAAACGGGTGTGCTAACGCCCTTATTAGAATAAAGGCGAGGCGCTCAACGTAATTGGCAGGCGATTTAAAAAAAAATGCTGGATGTAAAAAATAAAAAAATTAAAGGGTAAAGTAAAATATGTAATAAAATAAAAAATGAGAAACGTCGCAATGATTTAAAAATAAGAAAAAAAATTTGCAATTACAAATAGAAATTAGAGTGATAAATTGCTATTTTTCTTAAAATAAACAATTTCAATTAACATGCATAACCATAAAAATAGTGTCCGAACATTTTTCTTTTAAGTCCCATATCATAAGAAAGCCAAAATGGGGGTATGTTTAATGAAAGATAACGATGGTAAAATATTTAATAAAATTTTATTAATAAATTTATCTAATTACGAAATTGCCACCTTAAACATAAGTGTACTTAAAATAATATTTTTTGAAAACATGTTAGAGCTGTTTTCACTTTTTCTGCTTTTAAAACAACAATCTAAAAAAAAAATTGAAACACGTACTGAGTATAAGTTTCAAACATGTTTTATTAGTTTAATTTTTTAAAAGTATATGTATAATAAAACAACAACCATTGCCAATCTCGTGTTACTATCTCGTAAATTTTTTTTCTCCAAGATCTACATAGTGTATGAATGACATGTGCCATATTATTCTATATAATTTTTTTTATAAAAATAATTAATATCATTAAAATTGAAATAATGTTTTATAAATAATTTCAATGGTATATGAGAAAATGGAATCATGAAAAATCTTTAGAGAATAAAAATTTCAATAAAAATTATATCTATAAATATTATATTACATTTATAATATAAAAATTTTCAACAACCATTGCCTAATAGTAAAAATATTATAGTAATTAACTTTTTTCGCATTTGATGTAATTAACTTGAAGGAGAAGGTGCTGTGTAATAATTTATATCATCTAGATAATTTTTTACAGATAAAAATTTTAAATTAAAGAAAGAGAAATAACCCAAAACAAACAAACACTTTCTCTTTCTTTATTAAAAAAACAGAGAAGCACTTTACTAATCTTGGAGAGGAGGCGCACTGCTACAAGGGGCAAAGATGTTCCAATTGTCCTTGGAATTACTTGCTATTATTCTTAGTTCTCAAGAATGCTATTGAAGGTTAGTACAAGGTATATGCATCCACTCTGATAGTGTCCATCAACGTGTAAATTAATATTTCTTGTTTTTCTGAATTAACAATCAATGAAGATAATGGGATATTATATATGTGCATTCAAAAATTGATCTTGGCTGAAGAGAAACGAAAATAAATGGTTACTTGGTTTTTTTTTTATTTACAAAAAGACAATATTTCATCCAAAATAAAGTCAAGTAGCATTTAAAATAATAAAAATTTTAAATCTAATAACAAATGAATATATATAATTTCTCATTAAACTAGAATTCAAATAATAACTATATTGATACTATATTTCTGAAACCAAAAAATTGTCACTATCACTAGTACTATAGTGAGATAATTAGAGATAATTAATTTTATTTACTTATTGAATCATATCATAAAATCTTCAAAATATCATAACACATGAATTAAAGTAAAGAAAATCACTAAATCTTCAATCAAATCAAAGCAAAAACATTCACTCCGACAAGACTATGATAAAAAAAACTATAAAAAAAAAATTAGATTTACTTAAAAAAGAAAAATCGAAAGATTTTATTATATCCATCATAAAATATAAGTCCAATATATTTATTTAAAAAAAAAAAGAGAGAGAAAAGGGGGAAAAATTAAGGGGAGGCTGCCACAATTAGGCAATAGTGGTTACTTGGGATGTATTCCTCTTGTCTCTGTTATTTGGGTTATTGATTACTTTTTCCTTTTGTTTAATTCAAATAGGTTCCTAGGAAGCATGAAAATGATTAGCAAGGTCATTGCTTTACTATATCATCTTTGAAATAGATTATGTTATATCAATGGTGCTTGAATATTTTTAACATATACTATATTTAACTTGAATCTTATTTTTTTATATTAACATAATTTAAATTTTTGAATATACCGTATATAACATAGGTACGAGACTAGTTACTCAAACAAAGTAACAAAGGTCCTGATTTTCTATTTTCTATGGCCTTGTTTTTATAACATCATTAATTTACTACCAACATGTAGACTATCTAGTGCAGATAATTGATTCTAGAATTTATATACAAGCCTAAATTTGTTTAAACTTAATAATATTATTATTGTTGTCAATATTTTTTTTATAATTCTAAAAATGGTATATTAATGAATTTTAATTATATAGTATAAGAATAAATTTTGTAAATAAAAATTCAAAAAAATTGTGAATAATATTATTGTGGTAAATAATTTATATTTATAATTCCAAAAAAAGATATAAGAATGAATTTTATTTGTATCCTATAAAAAATAATTTTTTAGGCAAAATAATAATTTGAAAAACATTGTGAATAGAATTATTGTTGTCAATAATTATATTATAATTCTGAAAAGATAGAACAATGAAATTTAATTATATTGTATGAAAAGTAATATTGTAAAAAAAATAATGATTTAAAAACCATTGTGAATAATGTCATTTTTGTCAATAATTTATATCTATAGTTCAAAAAAGATAAGAGAATGAATTATAGTATATTGTTGGAGCTTTTAGGTTATCAAAATTAAGAGGATTGTAGTTGACTATTAGTTTAATTAGTTTGCCAACTGAAATATTTTTGTAAAAGAAGGTAATATTGTAGAAGAATCAAGGTTGTAGGTGAATGTGTGATACATATATAATAAATTCATTAGGGGTTGTTGATGATCTTTTCCATGTTTTGATATGTAAATCTTCTTGTAGAGAAAAAATGAGCAATAAATTTATAAAGTAGTCTAACTAAAACTCTACAGAGCTCTCTCTCATTCAAGCAATGGCAAAGTGTTTGGTTTGTGTTGTCGTTATACTTTATTTTTTTTTTCTCTCTCTCTTTTTTTGTTAGAGTTACTTTCTTTTGTTTGTCTTTATAGGAAAGTTATTATTTCATTTGAAAGTATTTTTCTTTTCAGAATAAAAGTTTTCTTCTCTATTGATTAACTCTTGAAAGATATGCAATTTTCTCTATAGGTTCTCAACAATATTAATGAATTAGAAAGAAAGAAGAATTGTAAAAAACTTAACCTTAAAAAAAGTTAAGAGATATGTGACCTCTCTTTATATGCCATCTATTTAATGGTTAGTTTTTGAGAAAAAGTTGTATCTTTCTTCTAATATTTTAGTTTTCATGTTTATTTTCTATTCAATCAGCCACTCTTTAACTCTTTCTATGACGTTGTTGTAAGGTTAATTGTATTATTTATGATTTATTGAAATTCTTTTTTTTTTTTGGTACTACAAGGTTTTTTTTTAGTATCACTATTTTAATGAAAGAAGAAATGATATAACACCAGACTGCGTTATCTATATAATTTCTTAGGGATGCCTAAATTTAAATTAAACATTTGTTCACATATCCATATATTGTTCCTAAGACAAAACTGAAATCATTATTTATTGATGTTAAGTCTATATAATTGAATAATATTAAATAATTATATATTAATTATTTTATAACATTTAATATTATAATTTTTAAAACTATAAATAATTATTTAGTTTTAAAAACAACTTCCAACATGAATTGTCATATTATTGCTTGATGATTAATTCAGGTTGAGATTGCAAAAAAGGGTACAAATTGGGAATATGTGTTCAAGATAGCATAACATGATGCTAGGTAGTGTATATAGATTAAAAAAAATTCATATATATATATATATATATATATATATATATATATATATATATATATATATATATATATATATATATATATATATATATATATATATATATATATATATAATTTCGCTTGGAATGGAGAGAAAAGAAATTGGTGATAAATTGATAGAAGCTATATAACACGCAGCAGTTTGTCTCCAATTGAGTATTGACATAGTTGTGCTTGATAAACAGAAGCTTTCCATTTAAAATTAAAAAAAAATGGTCACTGTATTTACGATTTTGATATATTTGGTATCAGATATATTTTAAAATTAAAAAAAAGAATGAAGTGAGAATAAAAAATTTTCATAACAGAAGACAAAATATTATTTAAAGAATGGAAAAATATTTGATCTACTGGCGGTGGATAATTTTTTATCCACAAGCAGTGTCCAAATCATGACATGTGACAAGAATAATATTTTGTAAAATGATTTTTGTCATATGTCGTGATCTAGACATCGCTTATGAATAAAAAATTATTCATCGTTGATGGACCAAATATCAAGGATATCTAAAAATAAAAATTTGTAATATCAGGATATCTAAGAATAGAAAGTTGTAAATAAAAGTTAAATTTTTTTATAGAAATAGAGAAGTTTTAAGATATTTAATTACTCAGTTAAATCTATTTATTTTAATCTTCTCACTCGCAGAAAACGCACACTTACTGAGTCGGGAGGAGATCTTCAACGGAAATAGAGAGAGCGCAGGGAAAGAGAGTGGCAGATCCAGGTCCGTTTTGGAGAGAATAAAAAAAGAGAGCCGGTTCATCCTCCCCTTCGCGAAACGTGCAACCCCTCGCAAAGCTTTCCTTGCGCCGTCGAGACCACCTCTGCCCAACACGTAGCCACTGCTGCCACCGTCGTTAACCATCGCCAGTACGCCGTGGGGTCGTGGGTAACGTTCAGATTCAAGAGGTCTCAGTTCTGAAACGTAGGCAATGAAATCTGAATTTTCCTTCTGATTTTCGGATATGATTCAACGAAAGAGAGTTTGATTATCCATCTTTGATTTAGCTTACCTTGTATTACGAACCCGGATTCTCTCTGCTGTGTCGGCCAAACTCATCCCTTTATTTTTTTTTTCAAATACTGTTTTGCTGGGTTTTTGAGTTGTATTTCCTTGTTCTACGCGCATGCTTTTTCAAATTATGAGATTGGGTTTGCCTACTGTCAGTGTTTGATTTTCTTTCTGTTTTTAGAAATGGGTATTGATGCTGAATGGCGAGGATTTGATGTGGCTTGTGAGAGATAATTGGTTGTGGATCAGTTTGGATTTATAATTTCTTGCTGCGGACATTTTTTTAGTTCTCTATTTTCAATTTTTTTTTCCAAAAGTTAGCGAAGGTTGATTTGAACAAATTTTTGGTGATATTGATTTTGGTTACAGAGCAGTGTCTATGTTGATATGGATGTTTTGAAACCAAAATCATTTTTTCAGTATTTACTGACCTACGAAAGCTTGCTAAATTTGCGTTGAGAGATATATATGGTCTTTGAGTATCTCTATTATAAAGCCTTAGTGGATTGCTCTGTTTTTATCTTGTCTCTGCATCATAAAAGAGAATTCGCTTGTTTCCCTATTCGTGACTTTTGAAGAGGTTACATCTTTAATACATTGTTTGTGGCTTGAAAGGTTTGAAATTTGTGGCAAAAATAAAAAAAATTTGCCATGATTTTCTATCTCGTGTATTTCAATTTAAATATTTGAGGGTATAATCTAATGCATGAAATGGTTTTTTTTTTCTTTTTATATACCAAAATCTCTCTTTGGGTCTCAGAAGAGTCAAATGTATGGATATTATATGTTAACTTATTTTCAGATACCATAATCTTTGAATTTTTTTGATATAAATTGCTCTATTGTTAAATAAGTTGACTATGAGCATATTTTACTTTTTCTATAAAAATAATAGTTTGTATTTTTATTTTTTCAATTTATGTTTTATACCATTATATAATAATAATGATTTGATATATTTATGACCATATCAATTCAGTGATATATATTTTTATATATTTTAAAATTATTTATAATGTTGACAGTCTTTTTACTCTTCTATATCATCATTTTTTTAAATTTTGAAAGCTTTTTTTTATAACATTATTTTTAGAAAAGTTAATTATATTCTGAGACTAACGGTTTGGATAGGATGAGGCATGGGATAGGTTGTTCGTGGTTTCGACCTCATGTAATATATTAAAAAATTAAAATAAAACATTCCATCTCATTCCCCGGGAATGAGATACAAATTGTTCTTTAATACATTATAAAAAACCAATTTAAGTCTTGTCCTTACAAAGGTTTTTTGTTGGTTGGACATAACCTAATTGATCCAAGCCTTGTCCTTACATAAATTTTATGTTGGTTGGCCATAACCCAATTTAGCAGCCCACCAATTTCTAAGTTCTTTAGTGCTGGGCTGACCCAACTCATTTTGAGCACTAGTTAATTTTATCTAGTTTTTTTTCTAGCCCTCTAAAGATAACCATAATTATTAATATTTTTACTCAAATATTGAATAACTATAAACTCTATAAATTTTTTATTCAATATTAATAATAAAATTTTAATATTTGACAAATAATTTTTTTGAAATATTATAATATTATATTTATTAACTAAAGATAAAATTAGTTAAAGCTATCAAACTTATAAAAACTAAAGGAAAAAAACACAATAGTTGAAATTTTTATTCAATTTACCTGTCCTTTATTTACTTCTAAGTGAATAACATGAGCTATTTGTTATGTATTAAAATTTTGTACAAATTAAATATTAAATAAATCACAAAATTGTTTATATAAGTCTGAAATTGAATAAAACTTTTTACATGTTAACCTTTTCAAATTTAAATATAATAATTTATGTTTATAATTCCAAAAAGATAAATAAATGAATTTATTACAATTTATTAGTTAGAGCTTTTAGGTTAGTAAAATTAAAGAGCATTATAATTGAATATTAGTTTAATTATTTTGCAAAGGAAATATTTTTGTAAAAGAAATATTAATTTTTGAAAATAATAATGTTAAGGATTAATATTTGTGTAGAAAAATCAAGGTTGTAGACTAATATATGATACACAATAAATTCATTTACGGGTTGTTGATTATCTTTTTCATGTCTTCCAAAGAAACAAATTCTATTTTCTCTACTCTACTATTTACTAGGACAACGAAGAATCAAATTATCACTATATTTATTTATTTTTTTACTTCTTCTTCTAAGTGCAGGATATCCTCAAGGAGTTGTGGGTTTTTTTCTACCAATTGGGGCCCTCCCTTTACCACCCCTATGGGAATGGTTTACAGGATTCATAACTACTCTTCTTGTTATAGGACGCTTACTTACCCAACCATGTTGTAGAGAAAAAAAAAATGAACAAGAAACTTCTTGCTTATTTATACCAAGAATATTTAATGGTCTTCAGACGATTATATTTGAATGTTCAAGGCCTAAAAGGGTGATGTTTTATGAAAACAATAGTTTAGAGGAATTAATGGGTTTCATTTGGATGAAATTAGAACTTTTCTTGAATCAACACTTGTCACAACTCACATACAAATCTCCAATATCGTTTAGTTTTGCTAAATTTGGATGACAATGATGATGATCAAATGATATTTTTTTTTTTTTTGCCTTTCTTAGCATCCTAAGGTACATGTAGTTGTATGCTGAGGTCAAGTCTCATTCAACTTAAAATTATATTCATTTGCAAATGTCAGTGTACATGAACCAAAGAAGATTGTGCTTGAGAAGGATCCAGCTTTTGATCTAGTTCCGGTATGATAACATTTCAGAGATACTGAGTGTTCTTATATTATACATCAATGCCTCCATAAATAGATATCGGTAAGTAATCATTACACTTTTGACTGACCTACCGTGCATGGGCACCAAGAGTTTAATTGTTTAGTACAAATTCTAGAATGGAGGACGATGATACCAAATATAAGTATGGTGTAACTTGTCACGCTTTTAATTTAAAGGTATGTGAAATACGTATATTATGAACATATATTTTTTATAAACATAAATATTTTAATTCTTTATCAAAGAAACAGATACATATAGGTTTTTTTCATACAAATACCATATACAAATCAAGTGCATATATATCAGGTTATAGCAGAAGTAGGGATCCTGTCTGTGACTTTCAGAGCAACTCTAGAGTATATTTATATTACAATTAAACACTGAGAGCCCATAAACAATTTAGGCTCACCATAGAAGTACGATACCTAGTCGATCAAGAAACCGTAAGACTAAACTCTGAGTCTTTATTTGAAAAACATATAAACCACTTGTAGTGAGTTTTACAATTCAGTGAGCAGATAATACCTCCTATAACCTCTTAGGTCAATATATGGATGTACTCTTTATTTTTAAACTTATCACTTTGAAATTCACAATTCAGAAATACATCCATATGGAACCTGCATTTTAAAATCATCTCTGTTCAAATTCGTATTCATATTCAATTCATAAGTAATGTTATAAATACGATAATAAAATCATAGTATGCCTCAATATAATTCATGTGAAAACATCTAGAGGATCCCATATCAAAACCACCATATCAGAGTTTGTCCCTTTCCGTACTTTGGTGGTATAGGATTTGTCTAAACTTAGCATCCCGCTGAAGTTTGCCCTACTACCATTCAAGAAAACACGCGAAGGGACTCTATATGGGTATTTCCTAAGCACACAACAAAGGAAGGCAAATAACATCTCATATAACTGCCATCTTGCCCATATATAGGAGGCATCCCGCTCTCCATCACATATCATCTCTCGTGTGTTGGCCCTCACACGAGGTTAGCACCACCCCCTGTTAGCTGAGGCAATTGCCCATATATAGGAGGCATCCCGCTCTCCATCACATATCATCTCTCGTGTGTTGGCCCTCACACGAGGCTAGCACCACCCCCTGCTAGCTGAGGCAATCAAGGTGCGTACCAGGGCTAACATTACCTGCTGTTAGTAGACAGTGTTTCCAATAGGATTCCTCCATAAAACTATAATTTCATATATTCCGTATTAATCAAAACACGCGAAAGGACTTTATATGGGTATTTCTCAAGCACACAGCAAGGGAATACAAATAACATCTCATATAACTGACATCTTGCCCCTATATAGGAGGCATCCCATTCTCCATCACATATCATCTCTCGTGTGTTGGCCCTCACACGAGGCTAGTACCACCCCCGGCTAGCTGAGGCAATCAAGGTGCGCACCAGGGCTAACATCACTTGCTGTTATCAGACAATATTTCCAATAGGATTTCTCCATAAAACTATAATTTCATATATTCCGTATTAATCAAAACAAATGTACTATTATAATACAGCATTTTCATTCTCAGTATATTCCTCTGTCAAAACTTCCCAATCAAGGGAATCACGTATATATACCCATATCCGAGACAAACATATCACTGTATAAATTAATATCATATGCACATATGCCATATAATTCAGTATAAAATTCTCAATATAATGCAGACTTTCAGTCTCTGTATATTCATCTGTCAAAACTTCCCATTCAGGGGAATCATGTATACATGCCTATATCTGAGGCAAACATATAGTTTTATAAATAATGCCACATGCATAAATATTCACTTTATCATTTAATGAAAAATACATGTGAAATCAGATACATCATGAGTTCATAAATATATTTTCAAATACTATACTCTTCTTGAATCATATTTCAAATTATAAGCAATTCAGATCATTTTAATGCATTTCAAAAACATATCAAAGTATAAATATCTCATAAACATAATCATATACATGCTCAAATATCAAGAAGAGTATAGGGCAAGTCATAAGAAGAATCATCTACTCACTAGGTAAGGGCTCCAGATTGGACAGTCCTAAAATATATTTTTCCAATCTCTATTTGATCAAATTGACCTCAAAAACGTATCCGGAGGGTCCAAACAATCAAGATAGCAACTTCGGGAACTTGATCACTATTCACCGCGGAAAACACTATTCACAATGAACAAAAAGGCTGTTAGATGGCTAAAAATATACCTATCCTAAGGTTTATCTAACTCTTGAATCTATCTACGGTGTTAAAATTTCAATTGGAGGTCTCTAAGTAAAAATTTTAGGATTTACCTTTTTCTGAGATTTTTTACTTCAGATATACGGCAATTGAACGACTGATTTTAAAAATTAATCGGTCAAAATCGTAGTATTTTTCGTCTTGAATCTAGTAACACTTTCAGTTTTGAGATTGAAAGTCAATAGACACTCCAGATCTAGAGAAAAAGTTGAAGGTTACTATTCACTCACTATTCATTTCTCGATTTTTCTCGACATTTGCACGGTTGTCTCCCCAGTTTCTTCTTTCCTTTTATCTTTTTTTTTTAAAAAATAATAATAATAATTTAATAATAGGATTTTTTTTTATATAAATGCCGTTTTTCATCATAAAATATCTCAAAATTTTCTAAAAATTTACATTCTTATAAACTTTTAATTGAACTCTTAAATCATAATTTTTCTTGTTAAAAATCTTAATAAAAAAAATCTCAAAATAAATATCTTTATACATATTAAAAGAAAGAATATTTCTAAAAATACAATAAAATTTCATTAGAGACTGATATAATTATTTTAAGCAACAAAATAATTATTTTACTTACAAGGCTACTTAATTTTAGCAAGATATAATCATTTTTAAACAAATAAAAATATATTTGCTTATAGCAAAATACTATCATTTAAAAATAAAAAAATAGGCGCTAAAACGTAAATTCACATATTTTTTTTGTAAGTCTTTAACTCATATAGTAAATATACTTATTTTCTATGGTTCTTATCTCCATTTTCGAAATTCTCTCTTTTATTCTAAATTTTTTTTAATTTGAACTTTTCGTTAAATTTTACGATTATTACATAACTACCATTGAAGTTGACACGTCATATATAAGATCGCAAAGTCTATAGACAAAATTCTAAAATCCAAATAAGAAGAATAAGGTGTGGTCAATGTTTGAAATTGTGGTTGCGGTATTATTTCAAATTCTATTAAATTTTGAATTTTCCTGCATCCTTGTTCTTCATTTTGTTTTCCTTTGTTTTAAGGATATCATTCAAACTTTTCAACCAAAAAAACTAACACAAAAATAAAATCAGCCAAATATATAAAATCAAATCTCATGCAATTAATTAATAGTGAAAATTTTCAATTTATTCATAATTGATAAGATTACTTTCAAGCAAAGAAAAAAGTTATACATAATTATTGAAGAATTTAATCTAAAAGAAAAAAATTAATGTTGCTAGACTATGGTCATCGTCCTTTCTTCTTATATCAAAAAATGCTAAGATTATGAGAAAGTTGGAATATCTATATTGAAGATAGGACAATAGTGATTGCACAATTGAGAAAGTAAAAAATCATAATAAATGATTAAAAGTTATATTTTCAGGTAGAGATATATACTGAAAAAACATAAATTACCTTTGGTTGAGTTAAGCCCTTAATGTCACACCCATTGAAGTCGTTTCCTCTCCCAATGAGCCTATCACATTAATATAAATTCAACTTGTTAAAGAGATTGCGTTGTATCAATAAGACACATGTCAAACATAACTCATTAACTAAAAGTGAACTGAAAAATGTGATATATCAGCTTTAAAAAATTCAAAACATGTAATTGAGAAAGTATGTCGTTGGAATAAAGTGAAGATTTTGTGTCTTTTGACTTCAAATTCAAAATTTTGCACCTAAAATAGAAATGAGAAATTTTATCCAACATAATAGATACAAGATATAATATTCAAATTATAAATATAATTCCAACATGTAAATTGTGATTGCAAATATATATGTTTCAGTTTGCAATCTTTGAAGTATTCAGGGGAGGTGTAAAAGCTAAGCATTGAATCACAACGTTAGCTTAACAGCTTCAAAGATGGGTTGACAGTATGGCTAAGAAGATCAAAATTAAAGAAATATATTAAATTTATAGCAGAATTCAAGAACTTAATCACTCACATAAATTAACAAAATAGCTAAAAATACATAATGTATAAAACTAATTAATTATTGAAGTACTATTCTGATGAAAGCCCTTCAACAGTGAAATTTTTTTTAAACAAAATGAAAGAATTAGAAAATAGATCGAGTAAAAGGGTATAAAGTATAACTATCAAACCGATATCTGTGATGGGATTTCGCCTTGAAGAAGTGGCATAGCTGGGCATGAAAATGATATAATGAATAACTTTGCTTCCCAAGTTTGGGATACAAATGAGTAAAGCAAATTGGCCCCCCACAAAGAATAGTCCACAAAAAACAAATGGCCTATTATCACTAAAACTACCCTCATCCTTAACTGCACTAATATTTATGTAGGACGTCGAAGATTAAGCCATTTTGTTCACATCCTCCAAAAGCCCTTTTATCGCGTTCTCCAATTTTTTCTCCATATATGGTGATTAACCTTTCGCTATTTCCAGAATTAAGCTCAGAGCCTTAAGTTTTTGCTTTATGAAGTTCAATTTGGATGCTTTGATAATCGGTCAATGTAAAGCAAATGGCTATGTTTACCTATTGACTGTATCTAGATTTCATAAAAAGTGTAAAATAGTAGCTATCAAACAAAAACAAAAGCTAACGTGAGTGATTACCAATTGCAGCAGCTTCAAAACCCAAATATCCAAGAAGAAACAGCGACGATTGTTATCCATGGAGGAAGACATCATCCAACACAGAAGAAATGATGTGGAAGATGATGAAGAAACAAAGGGCACGGAAACAGATATGGAGGTCTTGGTGGCGCGATAAGGGGATTGGATTTTTAAAAAAATATAAATTGTGATACATTTTATAAATTTTTTAATAAATTTATTTTTTGATATTCTAATTTCAATAATAAATTTTGTAAGTATTAATATAAATTTTTTTTGAATTTAATATTTATTGTGATAAATATCTCTTTAAAAGCCCTTAATTTAGGAGAATTAAAAAAATAGAAGAAAGATTATTTAAGTGAGTTAATCCAAAAAAATTTCTTCTCTTAAATTTGATCTCCCGAAAAAGTAAAAAAGTGCATTACAACTAACAATAACTTTTTATTTTTCTTCCTTATTTGTTTAAAACATTTAAACAAGAGAAAGAAAAATTAACAATTATCTTTCATTTTCATCTCTTTTCTTCTTCTTTAATTTCTTTCTTTCTTTTTCCCTCCAACACCTAAAGACACCCTTGGAAATTTTTAGGGGTGTATAACTTAAAAGAGAAGAATAAAAAAACTTAATGGTGCTAAAAGTACCTGGGCAAACTGTAGCTAACTGTATCAATTAGCAACTATTTTTTGTCACCACGGCTAAAAATACTATAAAATAATTTGGAAGTTCTTCATTTTTGTTTTTAAAACTACTGAAGGCATTTTTATTTTTTAGGTTTTAACTGCACTAATTATTGTACTTGCACAACAGAACCTGTATAATCTTTTCCTTAATATGCCGGCCTATATATGCCAAATTTTCATAAAAAAACAATTTTGGTTGTGATTTATGATTCTGCTAGACAATTGTATAAAACAAATATGAGGTGTAGCTATTTAATGTCTTACACTGGATTGTATATAGACACGGGGACTCGAGCCTACTCTCACTTGGTTACGGACTTATTCTTATTTGGTGAGTTTGTTGAAATTTGCATATCTGCGTGTCTTTCTCTCAATTCATTATTTTGTGAAATATATTTAAAGATTGTAATTGTCATTAGGAATTTATTTTTTATTCAAAATATAATGTCATTTATTCGAATAAATTATCTTCTTTCTAGAAGCATAATGCTTTGCTGCACTTTTTGCAATGGGGCTCCAAAAATGCAATTTATTCATCTTTACATAAAAAGGTTGACCATCAGCCCCCAAAACACCTAGTTTGGTGCTATTACTCATTCAATTAAAATTTCTACTTGAAGGATTAATGGATATCCTTCCATATCACTTCCCATCATACTATTCTTTTACCCATTGGACAAAAGATATGTTAAGTCTATACTGACTACTCAAAAGATATGTGAAGTTCAGTCCTTTGCACCATAAGGGAAATTGTCCATTAATTTTCTTCTGACCTGGTGTGTGGTTATGTGGTAAAAGTTCTACTTAATCTTGTGAAGCTATAACGTAAGCAATTACAAAACATCTGTTGGAGCTTGAGTTAAGGAAGGAGCGTAAGTTCAAATTTTTTTTTCCTTGTCTCCCTTCCCCTCATTTTTGTGTGTGGTAAGTGGTTTGACTTTAACTCATTTTACTATTGGGGTCTAAATTTTCCTATTTGCTTATTTTATCTTTGATTCCTGTTAAATCTAGTTTGTGTTCGTGCACGATATTACTTGCAATACTGGAAGGAAGGATAATGGAGATTTTATGTCTCTTTTCTGTCATTCCATATAAGCAACTTGGAAGCTTTGGACTGGCTGGATAAAATCCTGTCAATGAATCCAAATAGAAGGTATTCTTGGACCAAGTCATTCTAATGTCTTGCGGTAATTTATGTGTTAATATCTAATGGGAACTAATGATAAAGCCCCTTGCAGTGCTCGTGTTCAATATCATGACTTCTTGAGGATTTTAAAGCTTTAGCCTTGCCTTATATATACAAAGAGGTCGGTTACTAATTAACTGAACTCCCTTAAGATTTAAAATTTAGACCCCTATGTTTTGTGTTAATTTCATCCACACTATGTGCATTATACAAGACATCTAGATTATGCAATGTTACGCTTAACAATGAAGTTATAATATATATGAGCAATTGCTTGTTTTGCTTCTTGTTCTGTCTTTTACCTTTGCAAAATTATGATATAAATAAGCAGTTATCTTGCTTCCCTACTCTTACTTGGATTATTTTTTGAATTATCAAAATATATGGTGATTTGGATTATCTTTTATAACTGGCTGTCATGATAAATAGTCATTATTTCTTTCTCAATTTTTTTAACTTTTAACGGCAATTAAACAGCTGCTGTAATATTTTTAATTGTATTTAAACTTTAGTAGCGGTTCAAAAAAAATCAATTACAAACATTTTTTTCAAGCGGTTCATGCCACTAGAAAATATGCTCTCGACACTCATGATTCTTGCATTTCTACGACTGCTGCAAAATGTCGCTAAATACTAATTTCTTTGTAATGATCAAACATTAATCTAAGTAATTATTACTATAGATTCTAAAATTGTGGCCAACCCTTAAAATAAGGTGGGTTGGGTCAATATTTTGATAATCAACCTGCGGCAAGGTCTTTTAGTCTAGCCTCACTTCAGCCTTTAGGATGGGATGGGTTGGGTTGGATATGGTGGTTTTTTTATATTTATATTTTCAAAATATCCTATATTAAAATTAGCCATATTATAAATGATTAGGCATTATCACTAGCGATATTCTATGTTTAATCATTTTTTCAATATAGTATATATAATTATATATAATCAACTTAATACCTAGAAGGCGCTCTTACCCAAAAGGCATACTTCTCATTGACAAGACCCCAGCCTGCCTTTAAAATAAAGGCTTGATTATAAACCCCCATATTTCGGATGCCAAGGCCCCCTCTATCTTTCGATGAACAGAGTCTCCCAAGGCAACAAATGAATTTTCTTAGCACTTTGATTAGTATCCCATACAAAACTACGACTTCTTCTTTCCACCTCTTTGCAGATGCTTTTCAGAAGCTGAGATGTGCATTGAAAGGGTAGAAGCCTCCCAACCTCCCAGTCACGTGACTTAGTCTAATCTGTTAGTAGATGGTTATTCTGTATACATACATTGTATAGTGGGTTATCAGCAATTCTTCATCATCATCTTCGTTCTTCTACTCTGTACTCTCTGTTATTCTCTTGCTTCATATAATCTCATAGGGTATTAGAGCCATATGTGCCTGTGATGGAAAACCTTTAGTCCTCACTGTTGAGTTATCTGAATACTGTAAGTTCTGCCAAGTCAGATTATGTGTCTTTTTTGCTCTTGGGGAAATTCAACGAGAAGAATTATCTTCTTTCAAAACCACAAATGGTGGCTGCGATTAGAGGTCATCAATTGCAGAAGTTCTTGGACCAATTGTTTCTGCTCCAGCGAATTTCAATTCAGAGAGAGATGTATTGGCTGGAGTTTATCTAATTACAAAATTGCCACATTAAAAATAAGTATACTTAGAATTGTATTTTTTAATACATATTAGGGCTGTTTTCAAATTTTTCCTTTTTGCTTTTAAAACAACAATTTAAAAAAAATTGAAACACGTCCTCAAATGTATAATTTCAAACATGTTTTTTTATTTTAAATTAAACAACTTCTATTGCCAATGTCACGTGTTACTCTCCCATGAATTTTTTTTTCTCCAAAACCTAATTAGTGTATGAATGAAATGTGGCATATTGTTCTATATATTATATTTTTTTATAAAAATAATTCTTATTATTAAAATTAAAATGATATTTCATTAATAATTACAATGATATATAAGAAAATTTAGAATCATGAAAAATCTTTAGAGTATAAAAATTTTCAAAAACAAAATCTATGTCTATACATATTATATTATATTTATAATATAAATATTTTTAACGACCATTGCCCAATATAAAAAATATTATAGTACCTATATATGAGAACCATGGTAAAATATATAAAAAATACTAATTGACATATTGGCCGATAAATTTAATTGATATTTTTTTTAAATGATCATTAGTTTGATGAAAGAGATAATGATAATAATAATAATTGTTAATAAAATATTTAATGCAGATAATAAGTGATTAATTTTTTTTTCTTTTTTTTTGCATTTGATGTTATTAATTTTTCTTTTTTGTATCTGATGTTATAAAAATAACTTCAAAAGGAGAAATAATAATTTACATATAAAAAATTTTAATTAAAGAAAGAGAAAGAACCCAAAATCTCCACCGTAATTGCTTTGTTTGTTCTCTTTCATTATTGAGAAGCACTAATTTCTCTGTTCATTTTTTTTGTTGAGAAAACAGAGAAGCACTTTACTAATTTTGGTGACAAGGAGGCGCGCTGCTACAAGGGCAAAGAAGTTCCAATTGCCCTTGGAATTTACTTGCTGCTGTTTTTAGTTCTCAAGTATGCTATTGAAGATTAATATGAGGTATATGCATCCACTTTGTTAGTGTCCATCAACATGTAAATTAATAGTTCTTATTTTTCTGAATTAACACTCCATGAAGATAATGGGATATCATGTGCATTCAAAACTGATCTTGGCTGAAAAGAAAGGAAAAAGGGAGCAGCAAGCCTGCTGTAGTTTAGTTTCTACGCCTGACGTAATTAGTATATTGTGAAAAAATCATAATTTGAAAATTATTGTGAATAGTATTATTGTTGTTGTCTATAACTTTTTTTTTATTCTAAAGAAGATATATTAATTAATTTTAATTATATATTAGAAGAAATAATTTTGAAAATAATAATTCTAAAAACATTGTGAATAGAATTATTGTGTCAATAATTTATATTATAATTCAAAAAGATATAAGAATGAATTTTAATTATATTCTATAGGAGTGATGCTATTTCATTTGAATTTTTTTTTCTTTAGAGTACAAGTTTTCATCTCCATTGATAAAATCTTTAAAGATATGCAGTTTTTTCCCATAAATTCTTAATAATACTAATGAATTAGAAGGAAAGAAGAATTATAGAAAATTTAACTTTTAAAAAAGGTTGAAAGATCTATAACCTCTCCTTATATGTCATCTACTCAACAATTGATTTTCAAAGTGGAGCTGCATCTTTTTTTTTTAAGGTTTTAATTTTCATTTGTCTTCTCACTACAAAAAATGAGTGGTTTAGTGATGGTTTAATAAACTGTCATTAAAACTAGACATAAGAACAATTTTAAAACTGTGGTGAAACTATGGCCTTAACAGTGGTTTCTAATAAATGGCCGTCAAATAATAATGGTTAAAATCTAATTGTCGTTATTTTCTGATCATTTATTGGAATGATGAAATTTAACGATAGTTTTTGCGTAAACCATAGTTACATAGTTAAATAACAATAATGGTTTCTGACTGTTCATGAAAAATGGTATAATGTAACAGACAGTTTTTGTTGTTAACCGTTATTTTATGGTGGTTTACATAAAACTGTCGTTAAGTAAATCTTACTCTGTATTGGAATACGAGTTGTGTCCGCCTTT
Organism: Gleditsia sinensis; assembly: GCA_037074535.1. Classification (NCBI taxonomy): domain Eukaryota; kingdom Viridiplantae; phylum Streptophyta; class Magnoliopsida; order Fabales; family Fabaceae; genus Gleditsia; species Gleditsia sinensis. Next base: position 66,852,707 of record CM073465.1, on the reverse strand, counting down.
CTTCTCCTTCATTTTTCTCTGCATCTTGGTTCACTTGCGCGCAACTTTCATTCTTTTCCCCGATTTCCTCCCATGTCGGAGAAGAGGCTCCACATTGGGCAACCCAAAACGCATCTTATCACCTCAACATTCGAACTCATTTTCTTCAGCTTCTTCCAACTCTGGGTCAGAGCTCGCCAATGAGTTGAGGCACAGTTTTTCTTCTTTGGCCGAGCTATAATGTTGTCTCCACGACGATACTTCCCTCTAAGCTCTTTACCTAGAAAGGCATCTTTCTTATTGAGAAGACCCCAGCCTGCCTTTAACATAAAGGCTTGATTATATGCCCCCATATTTCGGATGCCAAGGCCCCCTCTATCTTTCGACGAACAGAGTCTCCCAAGTCAACAAATGGATTTTCTTAGCACTTTGAGTAGTATCCCATATAAAACTACGGCTTCTTTTCTCCACGTCTTTGCATTTGCTTTTTGGGAGTTGAGATGTCTGCATTGAAAGGGTAGAAGCCTCCCAGCCTCCTAGTCATGTGACTTAGTCTAATCTGTTAGTAGATAGTTAAGTCTGATAACTAATTATAGTTAAAGCATTGTGTATTATATACATTGTATAGTGTTTATCAATGCTTAAGCAAGATTACAGGTCTTCATCTTCTACTTCATTCTTCTACTCTGTACTCTCTGTTATTCTCTTGCTTCACAGAATCTCACATGATCTCAGATGGCATCAGAGCCATCTGTGCTTTTGATTTCATCTTCACTGATTTTTTTTTTTTTTGGACAGATCTTCACTGATTTTAAATACTAAGTTATGTGAAATCAAGTTATGGGCCTTTTTCACATTCGCTTTTAGTGAAATTAGATGAGAAGAATTATCTTCTCTAGAAACCACAAATTGTGGTTATGAATCAATTGCAGACAAACGTTCCTGTTTCAGCGAAATTCAATTCAGAGAGAGATGTGTTGACTGAAATTTTTCTAATTACGAAATTGCCACCTCAAAAATAAGTGTGCTTAAAATAGTTTTTTTTTAACGCATGTTAGAGCTGTTTTCACCTTCTTCTTTTTTTGAAACAACAATATAAAAAGCAATTTGAAACACACCCTCAAATGTATAATTTTCAAACTTGTTTTATATGTGTGTGTGTGTGTGTGTGTGTGTGTGTGTGTAAAATAAAACAACTACTACTACCAATGGCATGTGTTAATCTCTCATAAAAATCTTTTTCTCCGAAACCTAATTAATTTATGAATGATACGTGGCAAATTATTTTATACATTATATTTTTTAATAAAAATAATTCATATTATTAACACCCCACAAAAATATTGACATATTATGTGCATTCATAATTGACCTTGGTTGAAAAGAAAGGAAAATAAAGCGGTTATTAGTTTTTTTTGTTGACAAAATGGCAATAATTACATTCAGAATAAAGTTGAGTTGCCCTTGCAATAATCATAAAAATTTTATATCTAACAAGAAATGAATATTTCTAATTTCTTGTTAGAATAGAAGATGAATAATAGATATATTGATCCCTTATAAAGATTGAAAATCACTACAAAAATCAGTGTTGTGATGGGATAGATCAAAATTTTTTGTTAGATCTATTTGAAAAGATAAATCTAGGATATTTATTTGCAAGAAAGGAAAGAAAAAGAGAGAGAGAGAGAGAAAAGGAAAAAAAAAGAAGAAAAAAGAGAGAGAGAAGAATGGTTGCTGCACCAGTTAAGCAGCAATAAATTTTGACATTTTAAATATTATCATAATTTAAAATTTTGAGTATCTTTGTGTATAACACGGATATAATTCCAACAATGAACAATAAATTTAAAAAGTGATTTCGCTAGAACTTAGGGGTGTACATAGGTTCAGTTCGGTTCGGTTTTGGACCTCAACCAAATCGAACCGACCATAAAAAAAAAAATTGGACTTATTCGGTTCGGTTGGTTCGGTTTTTAAAAAAAAAAAAAAATTTGCCAAATTTTTTTAATTTTTGGCCCATTTGAATTTTTTTGGGCCTATTTCAAAAAATTTAAAAAAAATTATGTAAAATATTTTTTAAATATAATAAAAAATAAATTTAATAATATAAATTAAATATATTAAAAATAATTTGGTTCGGTTCGGTTTGGTTCGGTTGGGACGGTCCAACCGAACCGAACCGGTCGGTTTTTCAAAAAAAAAAACCGAACGAAACTGATTTTAATCGGTTTGGTTCGATTTTTGGTCGGTTTGATTCGATTTTTTCGATTTAGTTCGGTCCGGTTTGATTTTTGTTCACCCCTACTAAAACCCTACATAACTCTTCCTTTTTCTCTCTCATTCCAATGGCGCTGCAGTCTTCGATTTGCACTGTTTGCTATACTTTATTCTCCTTTTTCCTCTCTTTTTTTTTGTCAGAGCTCTTCTTTGTCGTCTGCTTTCACAAAAGTGTTGTTATTACATTTGAAAATATTTTGTTTTTTTTTTAAGTAAGAATTTTCATCTCTATTGATAAAGTATTTAAAGATATCTAATTTTCTCCATAGATTTTCAACAGTACTAATGAATAAAAAAAAATAAAAATATTTATAGAAAACTTAACTTTGATACAATGCTGAGATATGTGTGGCCTCTTTTTATATATCATCTATTCAACTATTAGTTTTTGAAGTGGAGCTGAATTTTTCTTTTAAGTTTTTAGTTTTCATCTTTGTCTTCTAACCAATCAACCACTTTTTAATATTTTTTGTAATGTTGTTATAAGATTGATTGGGTCATTTATGATTTATTGAATCTCTTTCCTCCTGTACTACGGAGTTTTTCTTATATCACTATTTCAATAAAATATGTTCATCATTTTTTGAAAAAAAAAAAAGGGAGAAAAAAATGAGTGAGAAAATTTTTTCTAATGTATACAAAAATAATGAAAAAATATTTAATGGTCCTTAAATGATCACATTTGAGTGTTCAAAGGCTAAAGAGGTGATGTTTGATGAAAATATTAGCTTAGATGAATCTAAGAACTTGATTTGGGTGAAATTAAAACTTTTTTTAAATCAATACGTGTCACAGCTTACATATAAAATTACAATATCCTCGAATCTCAAGGAATTTATTTGGATAACAATGATGATGTTCAAACTATGATTTTTTGCAATTCTTAGAACCCCAATCTTAGTTGAATGTAGCTGTATGTTCAGGTTAGCTCTCGTTGAACTCGATCTCAGTGCACAAGCTCAAGTAGTAGTTAGTGGACGTAGTCCAGCTACATTATTGGGTCTAAATCATGTTCATATGGAAAGGTTAGTGGCCCAGGAAACTGTTGCGTTATTTACTTAGACTACATTCTCCCAGCAGGAGGTAAAGTACGCTACATGCTGGGATTTTATGGGGAGGAAACCTGTTCATCTCCCTTTGGCTAATGAACTATAGAAGACTCTTAAAGGAGGATCTAGGTTCTGATTTAGCTCTTTTGTCCTTAGGCAAAATCCTAAACACCAAGTAAGAAGGATATGATATAGCACTGAAGGGCATTCATTATCCATATTGTTTTTCAACTAGTGAGGCCCAAATTTAAATTAAACATTTTATTTTTGTTTATGCATATAATTTTGTCAAGCCAAAAAGTAGTAAAATTATTATTGATTGACGTTAAGTCTATATAAATGTATAATATTAAATAATTATATATTATTTGATATTATAATTTTTAAGACTATAAATAATTATTTGGTTTAAAAAAAAAAACTTCCAACATAAATTGTCATATTGCTTGATGATTCAGTTTGAGAATGTGATACGTACGAAGTTTGAAGGAAAAGAAAGGAGCCTCGCTTCGAGGGGAGAGGACCTCCTAAAAAAAGATTTCTGAAATATTCTTTTTTTTTATTCATGCATTGCACGTATTACATATATAACGTGATTCTTAGCCAATCATATGGCTCCACACAGCAAAATGGTTACATAACCACTCTCTCACATGCTTATGACATCACAAAATCATCCATCCATTTCGGCGTCCTTCTTTCACGTGAAGATTTTGCCACTACCTTCGTCTTTGCTGACTCAGCTTCTCTGCATGGCATTTCTTCGCACGTAACATTTGCTTCCGCTGGCAAAAACACCTTGTCCTCAAGGTGTAAGTTAGGGTAGGCTTGCATGACATCATTGAGATCTTCCCATGAGGAGTCTTCTGGATACAGACCTTGCCATTGAATAAGGCCTTTGCTGGGGTCATGTTGGTGTTGTTTTGGACGTCCACTATAGCAAGGGGCTGGATGAGTGGTTGGTTTGACACAGCTTCTGGTGGGAGTGAGAGTGGCTGTAAGCTTGCATTTCCCAGGAAGGGTTTAAGTAGTGAAGCATGGAAGACTGGATGGATTTTTGACCCTGGAGGTAGTTTCAACTCGAAAGCAACTTCTCCAATGCAGTGGGTTATTTCGAAGGGTCCATAGTATTTCTTGGCAAGCTTCTGGGACTTGGATGTTGCAATGGAAGTTTGTCGGTAAGGCCGGAGCTTGACAAATACAAGATCACCCAATTTGAATGGGTGGGGCCTCCTCTTTTTATCAGCGTATAACTTCATGGTCTGTTGGGCCTTGATAAGCTTCTTGCGAAGTTGGGCTAATATTGCTTCCCGAGTGCTAAGTTCGGATTCTACAGCCTCTAAGTTACTACTACCAGCTGTGTATTGTGGAATGGAAGGTGGAGGTTTGCCGTAGACTACTTGATATGGGGTAAGGCCTGTGGATGAGTGCGTGGTCGTGTTGTAACTCCATTCAGCCCAATGTAGATAGCGGCCCCACTGTGTGGGTTGTTCATGCACAAAGGCCCTCAGGTATTGTTGGAGAAGGCGATTTGACACCTCAGTTTGTCCATCACTTTGTGGGTGATAGGCTGTGGACATCCGGAGCTTAGTGCCGCTGAGCTTAAAGAGGTCTTGCCAGAAATGGCTCATAAAGATGGGGTCTCGATCGGAGATAATGCTCTTAGGCAGCCCATGTAGTTTACACACCATCTGTGCGAAAAGGTCTGCTACTTTTGCTGCAGTGTGATGTGTGGGTAATAAACCGAAGTGAGCTGCTTTAGAGAATCGATCAACCACTACAAGAACTGCAGTCTGGCCATGGAAAGGTGGTAGGCCCACTATGAAATCCATAGAAATGTCAACCCACATTTCTGTGGGGATAAGGATCGGTTGCAGAAGGCCGTAGGGAAGCTTAGTGGTGGTTTTGATCTGCTGGCATGTGAGGCACGAATTGACAAATTGGGTGATATCTTGCTTCATCCCTTGCCAAAAGAAGTTTTCCCTGAGGCGCCCATAAGTTTTGTTGATGCCCGCATGTCCTCCGATGGGTGTGGTATGATATTCTTCAAGTAGGACCGTTTTAAGGGATGAATGAGGTCCAATAACCAGCTTTCCGTGACGATAGACTAGGCCTTGGATTAACTGCATATTAGGGTAGATGGCTGGACTTTCTTGTATTTCTTGGATTAGTTGGGCCATTGTAGGATCAGCAATATATTCTTCCCGTAGCTTGGTTAGGAATTCATAGTGAGGTACCGTTAATCCGAAGGTATGAGCATGAAGAAGTAGGACTCAAGAGAGGGCATCAGCAACCTGATTTTCAGTCCCAGGTTTATAATGGATTTCATAGTCAAAGCCTAAGAGTTTGGCTAAGTAATAGTGCTGCTCTGGTGTCTGAATCACCTGCGTCATCAATTCTTTAAGGCTCTTTTGATCCGTTTGGATGACAAACTTTCTGCCTAACAGATACGTTCGCCATTTCTTTACAGCTGAGGTGATGGCATGCAATTCACAGACATAGGTGGAAGCTGAAAGTAATTTAGGGTAGAGTTTCTTGCTGAAATAGCTAATGGGGTGCCCTTGTTGAAGTAAGACTGCACCCATTCCCTGACCGGAAGCATCTGTTTGAAGAATGAATGTCTGCTGAAAATCTGGAAGGGCCAGAACTGGAGCCGAAGACATAGCGAGCTTGAGTTCCTCGAATGCTTGTTGGGCTTGCTGGTTCCAGATGAAAGAGTCCTTCTTGAGCATATTGGTTAAGGGTGCAGCAATGGAGGCATACCCCTTGACGAATTTACGGTAGAAGCCTGTCAAACCCAAGAAACCACGTAGTTGTTTCAATGTATTCGGGGTTGGCCACGACATCATTGCCCTGATCTTCTCTGGGTCAGGCCCTACTCCCTCCCATGAAATAATGTGGCCTAGATAACCAATGGTTTGTTGGGCAAAAGAGCACTTGGATTTTTTTAAGTAAAATTGATGTTGAAGCAGATGAGAGAAGGCTGTGGCTAAATGTGTGGTGTGCTCTTCTAAGGATTTGCTGTATATGAGTATGTCATCAAAGAAGACGATGATAAATTGCCGCAAGAAGGGTTGGAAGAGGGTATTCATCGTGGCTTGGAAAGTAGCCGGTGCATTGCAGAGGCCGAAGGGCATAACCCGAAATTCATAGTGACCCTGATGTGTGCGGAACGCAGTCTTATGGATGTGAGCAGGGTCCATTCGAATTTGATGATACCTGGAACGTAAGTCCAATTTGGAGAACCACCGAGCGTCGTAGAGTTCATCCAGCAGTTCGTCAATGGAAGGGATAGGAAAACGATCCTTGATTGTGAGTGTGTTCAATGCTCTGTAATCGACGCAAAACCGCCAAGTGTCGTCCTTCTTTTTGACGAGCAGAACAGGGGAAGAGAAAGAACTAGAGCTATGCTGGATAATACCAAAAGCCATCATTTCTTGGATCATCTTTTCCATTTCATGCTTCTGGAAGTGTGGATATCGGTATGGACGTACATTGACTGGATTAGATCCTTCCAATAATGGGATGCGGTGATCCGTAGGTCGTGGAGGTGGCAGGGTGGAGGGTGTATTGAAAATGGTCTAAAATTCTTTGAGGACGGAGTCAATGGGTGGTGGAATATTTTCCTCATCCTTCGGCTCTATGGATGGTATGATCTGCAGATGAAAAAGGGCAGCAATAGATTCAGTATAAGTCATGCGTTTCAGCTGATGTAAACTCACCGCTTCCGGTTTGGGCTGTGATGTGCCAGATATTTGGACCAGTTTGCCTTCCTTTATAAATTTCATGGTTAGGGACTCATAATCCGTGAGGATGGGCCCGAGAGTTTTGAGCCATTGAACACCCAACACGAGATCTGCTCCACTGATGGGTAACGAGAACAAGTCCACGTAAAACTGATGGCTGCCAATCATAAGTGGGACTTGCTTGCAAACAGAAGAACACTGCAATTCATCACCATTGCCCACCAGCACATGGAACCCTTGGGCTCGTTGGGGTTGCAAGCCCAGGAAACGAGCAATCCGTTCTTGAAGGAAATTATGAGTTCTCCCACTATCAATGAGAATGGATAATTCAGAGCTGGCAATTCGCCCATCTACTCGTAAAGTTTGAGGAACAGAATGACCCATTAAAGCATGAAAACTTATCTGGGCCTGCGTTGCTTCTGCGTCTGGGCCAGGATCGGGTGGAAGGTGAAGTTCTTCGAGCAACATCTCTTGCAAATCTGGTTCGGGCACTTCTGAGAAGTCAGGGTCAGCCACGAGCAACATGAACTGCCGTTTGCATTTGTGGCCCGGTTGGAACTTATCATCACAGTTGTAACAGAGGCCTTTGTCCCTTCGTGCTTGCATTTTAGTCGGGGTGAGACGTTTAATGGTGGGTCTATAGGTGGAAGAAGGGTTGGAAGATGCGGATGTGGTCTTTGCTGGTGTAGAAAATGTGGCTGTAGTATGTGACCGAAAGGGTGATCGTGAAGGAGAAGATTCAAGGGGTCTAAAGGGTGAGGAAGAGGGTTTGGGTCGAAGAGGAGAGTCCCGTAATTTATCTTCTTGGAGTTTGGCAAGGGCTATAGCTTGTGTGAGTGAAATAGGTTGCAGAGCTTGGACTTCTCGACGAATTTCAGATTGAAGACCTGAGATAAAACAGCTGAGAAAAAATGGTGGGGGAAGACCTATGATTCGATTAGCAAGGGACTCAAATTGAGCTTGATATTCTCGGACAGAGCCAGTCTGGCAAAGTTTAAATAACGCCCCCTTGGGGTCATCATATTGGGATGGGGCAAATCGAACTTCTAACGCATGAAGGAGGCTGGGCCAGGAAACAATCTGACCGTTAGCATGCATCCATTGGAACCAGCTTAATGCCTCACCATCCATGTAGAAGGATGCGATGCGAATACGTTGCTCATCCGGGGTGTTGTGAAATTCGAAGAACTGAGTAATTTTGAAGATCCATCCGAGAGGGTCTGCGCCATCAAATCGTGGAACATCGAGCTTGAGGGAAGTGGGTAAGGAGACGGGATTATGGGTGGTGGTGGAAGAGGATTCATGGGGTGGTGTAGACGTAGTTGCTAGTTGAGCTTCGAGGGTAGAAATCTTGGTGGCCATGGTATGCATGTCGTGTTTAAAGGATAATTGGGTTTCCAAGAGTTTGGCGAGGGTGGCTTCCATGCGGTCGGCGGCCGTAGGTGGAGGTTGGGAAGAGCTCACCATGATGCTCAATGAAAGCACCAGATGATACGTACGAAGTTTGAAGGAAAAGAAAGGAGCCTCGCTTCGAGGGGAGGGGACCTCCTAAAAAAAGATTTCTGAAATATTCTTTTTTTTTATTCATGCATTGCACGTATTACATATATAACGTGATTCTTAGCCAATCATATGGCTCCACACAGCAAAACGGTTACATAACCACTCTCTCACATGCTTATGACATCACGAAATCATCCATCTATTTCGGCGTCCTTCTTTCACGTGAAGATTTTGCCACTACCTTCGTCTTTGCTGACTCAGCTTCTCTGCATGGCATTTCTTCGCACGTAACAGAATGCAAAAAAATAGTACAAATTGGAAATATGTAGCATATGATATTATAGAGTTAGCTAGATGGTATATATGGATAATAAAAAAAGCTACATATATTTAGACTTAAATTTTAAAATTGGATGGTAGCAAACACCAAATCAAGTAATTAATTATTCTAAAATTATCAAAATATAGTTGATTCATATAGGGTCAATTTTGCTCTACTTTATAAATGGAGCGAGCTGGATTGATATTTTGATAATTAATTTGTAACAAGGCCTTTTAACCCAATTTCACTTGAGCTTGGGTTTTTTTTTTTTACACTTCTAGAACTTATCTATATTAAAAATAATTAAGTTATAAATAATTGTATTCTATCATTCAAACTAATTTTTTAAATTTAATCATTTTTTTAGTATATTATATATAAATATATATAATTAACTTGATATTGTCACTTATTTTTGCTTTTTTCATATGCAACTAAAGGACCTTATGATAATTTAGGTAGTAGCAGTTTTTTTTTCTTAATTAAGATGGACAATAAAAAATTAGATATGTTCATAAAATGGAAGTATATTTTGTGAAAAATAAAATATAATTTTTCTTGGAAGGAGAAGAAAAAAAATTGGTCATAGATAGATAGACACCCTAGTTGTATAATATAGATACAGTTTATTTCTAATTGAGCACTAGCATAGTTCTGCAGGATAAATACAGGCTTTCCATTTGAAATTTTGTTTTAAAAAATATGGTCATTGTATTATGTATACGAGTTCTTGATTTCAGATTCTCGAAAATAAAAATTTGTGAGGGTGAAAAATAAAAATTTCAGTGGAAACGAAAAAGCTTTTGAGAGGTTAGTAAAGTGAAATTGTTCAGATATCTCCGATTTCTCTTCAGTTTTCTCACCGGCAGAAAACGCACACCAAACAGAGAAGGAAGGGGATCTTCAACAGAAATACAGAGAGATCCAGCCGCAGGGAAAGAGAGGGGCTGATCCAGGTCGGTTTTGGAGAGAATAAAAACGAGAGTTGGTTCATCCTCCCCGTTCGCGAAACGTGCAACCCATTCTGGCGAAATAGAGCACCCTCTCGCAAATCTTTCCTTGCGCCGTTGAGACCACCTCTGCCCGACACGTAGCCACTGCTGCCACCGTCATTAACCATCACCAATACGCGTGGGGTCGTGGGTAACGTTCATATTCAAGAGATCCTTCAGTTCTGAAATTTAGGTAATGAAATTTGAATTTTCTTTTGATTTTCGGATATAATTCAACGAAAGAGAGTTTGATTATCAATCCTTGGTTCAGCTACCTTGTTCTACGTGTGTTTGCTTTGTCTTAGTCGTTACAAGTCTGGCTATGTGATTGGGTTTGCCAACTGTAGATATGGATCCTCTGCTGTGTGCCTCATGGCACGGCAGGGCTTGCGGTGGTTCAAAATCCAGTCTTTGGATTGAGTTTTAATTTTTTTTTTAAATTTAATTTATATAAAAAATTATTTTCCTTTAAAAAGAAAAATAGAAATAAAGTAAATAAATAAAATACTTTTTTGAAAAAAAAATTTTGTTAAAAATTCTTAAATTTTATTTTTTATTTAAAATTTGTTAAAAAAATTTAAAATTTAGAAATATATTAAAATATATTTAAAAATAAAAAATCCAAATTTTCAACAAGTTTTATATTTTTAAGTTTATTTTCTCATTTTTTTAAATATATTTTTAAATTTATTTTCAAAATTTAGTTTTAAATAATTTGGATTTTTATTTTTAATATATTTTTAAATTTTAATTTTTTAACAAATTATTTAAAAAAAATTTAAATAGAAAAATAAATTTAAAAATTTTATCCTTTATTTTTCTTTTTAAAAGAAAAATATTTTTTTTAAAAAAATAAATTAAAAATAAATTTTAAAATTAAAAAAAATAAATTCAAAACGTAATTTAAAGGCTGCATTTTGACTGTGCCAAGAGGCACAGCAGAAGATCCATATCCGCCTACTGTCAGTGTTTCTTTTTGTAATAACCGTAAAATTTAACGAAATTTTCAATTAAAGAAAATTTAGAATAAAAGAGAGAATTTTGACAATAGAGATAAAAACCGTAGAAACTATGTATATTTATTACATGGATTAAAGAATTAAAAAAAAATATGAAAATTTATATTTTGGCGCGCTATAAGCAAATATATTTTTATTTATGTAGAAATGATTATGATTTGTTAGAAATAAGTGGACTTTTAAGTAAAAGAAGTATTGTATTGCTTAAAATAATTATACCGGCCTCTATTAAATTTTTATGGTAATTTTAGAAATATTCTTTCTTTTAATATGAATTAAGATATTTTTTTTTAAATTTATTTTATTATGATTTTTATTAAGAAAAATCATGATTTAAGAGTTTAACTAAAGATTTATGAGAATAGAAATTTTTAAGAATTTTTGAGATCTTTTATGATGAAAAATGGAATTTATATGAATTTTTATAAAAGAAAATCTTATTATTAATTATTTAATAATTATTATTATATTTAAAAAAAAACAAACAAACCTCAGAAACCATAAACGAAACCGAGGGGGGCGACTGCGTCGAATTCGAAGAATAAAACGGAAAAAAATGAATAGTAATGAATAGTGTAGGAATAGTAACATCCAACATTTTCTTTCGATTTGGAGTACCGATTAGCTTCCGATATCAAAACTGAACGTGTTATTGAATTCAGGACGAAGAGTACTTCAGTTTTGACCGATCAGTTTTTCAAATCAACCGTTGAATCGCCGTAGATCTGAAGTAAAAAATCTCGGTAAAAGGTAAGTTCTAAAAAACCTTACTTAGGGACTTCTAATTAGAAATCTGACTCCTTAGATGGATTCAGAAACTAGATAAATATTAGGATATGAAATTGTTTTGTTGATTGGGTAAAATTTTTATTACAGTGAATAGTGTTTTCCAGCGATAAATAGTTGCGGTGAATAGTGTTTCCGGCGGTGAACAGTAACCAAGCTCATTTAAGGTTTTTGAACCTTCCGGACTCAATTTTGGGGTCTGTTTTACTGAATTCAGACTAGGAACTAGGATTTTAAGGCTGTCCAATCTGGAGCCCTTACCGGTGAGTGGGTTTTTCATACTATAGTGCATGTTTTACGAATTCGGTTTATAACTCTCTCTCGTATGATTTTAACTAGTTGGAATGTATGCTAAATTGTTTTACCGCTTTGAAAACCAATATGTTCCAACCATGTTAGAAATTATAAATTTAAATCCTAATTGAACTCTAGGTATGCAGGGCAAGCATCTAGGCTGATAATTCTCCATTTGAGCTAGATTTATAGAAATGCGAACTTAGTCATAGAAATGAACTAAGTTAGCCATGAAATGATTTGATGCATGATGAGCATCTATGTGACGTCTACGGACGATCTATATTTTAAAGGGAAAGTTTATGATTATAAAGGTCTCCATGGGAATTCATGGATGAGATATATTTTAGAACGAAATTTTATGCATGAAAAAAGCTAGATGGAGAATTATAGCTTTATTGTAAAGTTATTGAAATGTTTTACTTTAAACTCTTTGAATAGCATATTTCAAATGTTTTCTATTGGAGGGACCCTTTTAGATCACTGTTAGCTAGCCGCAGGTAGTGCTAGCCCTGGTGCACCATGATCATGTTAAGGCTTCGGCCTAGGATACTGTGACGGGCATATGACTGCCTAAGACACAGGGATTTATGGTAGACTTATGTCTATGCCTACAGTGATTGCCATACCCATTGCTATGTGCTTGGGAAATTTAGGGTAGACTTATGTCTATGCCTACAGTGATTACCATACCCATTGCTATGTGCTTGGGAAATTTAGGGTAGACTTATGTCTACGCCTACAGTGATTACTCTACCCTTGCTGTGTGCTTGGGGGAGATGATAGATCTGTTAGGAAAGACCTTCAATAAACTGATGCATTTTTCTTAAAGATTAAATATTTCTAAACAAGCTCATTCATCATTGTTATTGCATAAATATCTTCATTTATTACTTACCATGCATAATTGATTTGCTTACGGTTATTGATTTAATCATGTTTTATCTTTTGAATATACATTTGAATTGTTTAGCATTCTTTCAATAAATTATGGTTAAATGCTTAATGTTTCTATTGTTATCTTTACATTTGGATTTCAATTATTAAACCCATTGCGAAACACTCGTGCTTGATTTGCCCTGTTTCAGTTATAGTATGATTTACTCATTCACTGAGATGTGGTAATCTCACCCCTCTTTTGTTTCCTCCCCACAGATAGTCAAAGAGACTTTGATCCAGCTACAGCTTCGTAGGAGGCTGAAGATAGTGTTGGTGAGCCCCAGTTTGGGCAAGGCTCTTTTGTACTGTTTGTTTAGTTTAGTTATGTCTAGAGTATCTCCATGAATATACAGGCAGGATCCTCGCTTTCTTGCGTATTTTGATGTGTTGTTTGGAAAATGGTTTTATATTTACAACAATGTTGGTATTATGAGGCCTTGGGCGAAGTTGAATCACATGAATATTATGAGGCCATAGGCCAAGTTGAATCAAGGATGTTGGATTCATGAGATATATATATATATATAAACAGTATTTTCTAATATTGGATGTGGCATATGTGGTCAGTTATATTTATTATGTATTCTGGATTGTGTGCTGGATGTCTGTGCATGCTATGTATTAGGCTTGCGGCTAGGTCATGTGTTCCATCATTTGGGGCCGTGACACTTTTTGTTCTTATTGATACTGAATGGTGAGAATTTGATGTGACTTGAGAGATAACTGAGAGAGATAACTTTTGGATCAGTTTGAATTTCTATTTTCTTGCAGCCTTTTGAGTTCTCTGTTTTCTGATTTTTTTTCCTTAAGTTAGTTGGAAGTTGTCATGAACAATTGTTCAGTGATATTGATTTTCGTTATAAAGCTGTGTCTAAATTGATCTGGTGTTTTGAAATCAAAATATTTTCTGACCTAAATTTGCGTTGAGAGATAAATATGGTATTGAGTATCTCTATTATATAGTCTTCTTGGGATTGCACTGTTTCTATCTTGACTGGTATCAATTCAGTAAAAAACATTTTTTTGTATATTTTAAAATTATTTATAATATTGATACTTTTTTATTAATATAAATTAATATTTTTTTTATTTTGAAATTTTTTTATACATTTATTTTTGAAAAGGTTAATTATATCTTTAAAACTATTTCATTTGAAAAAAACATGAGAATGAATGAAATTTATTAAAATTACAGTATATTATTCATAAAAAAATAAATGACAATCAAATATATTTTTTAATTTTTTTTATATATCTCAATTTTTAAAATGAGATATTTAAAAATGTCATTTAATTGAAAGTAAAACATTCCATATGTCTCATTGTTGATAATAAGATACAAATTGTTCTTTGACATGTAAAAAAAAAAAAAACCCCCCAATCCAAGTATTATCGTTATAGAGCTTTTTTGTTGGTTGGACATAACCCAGTTGGTCCAAGTGTTCTTCTTACATAACTTTTTTGTTCGTTGGGTACCTTATTCAGCAGCATGGTAATTTCAAAGTTCTTTGGGACTGGCTGACCTAACTCATTTTGAATACTAATTAATTTTATCTAGTTTTTACTTAACCCTTGATGATAACTATAATTTTTTTTGGCCCAAATATTAAATAATTATAAACTCTATAAATTTGTTATTGAATATTAATTATATAAAATTTTAATATTTGATAAATAATTTTTTGTTTGAAATAGTATAATATTATATCTATTAACTAAAGATAAAATTATTTAAAACTATCAAACTTAGAAAAAGAAAGGAAAAAAATAGTCTAGTTGAAATTTTTATTCAATTTACCTGTTTTTTTGTTTACTTCTAAATGAAGAATGTGAGTTATTTGTTATGTATTAAAATTTTGTATGAATTAAATATTAATATAAATCACGGAGTTAATTAATTATTGGAGTAATATAGTGATGAAAGCCCTTCAAAAGTGAAAATTTCTTTAAAAGAAAATAGATTGAGTAAAATTATCTAAACAAATGAGGAACAACCATATATTAATATACTCCTTCATTTCTCTACTCTTTTGCTTTGAGTAAAATAAAGTTTACTATTTAGGTCATTTTCACTTTACTACCTTGTGGTTCAAGAGTTGATATCATACTACTTCGAGATTTGCTTCTTTGACACTATACTACCTATGTTTTAGTTTTGTTAAATCTCAAATGAAAATTTTCAAATGCCATCTAATTGCCCCACATTTCATTAAACAAAAAAACACTGGATAGGTCAACAATGTTATCACTAAACCTACCTTCATCCATGGATTCAAATTCCCCATGTGTGTACATTGTTAGTTTGGAGATCAAACTTTGTATTGATATTCTATTTCAAAGTAAAAAACTGAACTCCCACAAGCTTGGAATGTGAAAGTGTGTTTCTGGATGGCGAATTCTACTTTTCTAATATTATTGATGTCTGTCTTTTTTTCCGAATTTTCACCACTGCCAAAATTCTAATATTTTGTGGGGGAAAAATAAAACTCTTGTGCTTTACCATTAATCTGAGAGAATGGCACAAAAACACTGTTTTTTGCTTGTTCTCAAAAGTTGTGATATTAGTACTCAGTGCCCAATATTCTGCATAAATTTGTGCTATACCCACCTGAGGGACCCATGTCTCCATAGTCCAAATCACACTTTTTATTTTACTTTTTTTTTTTGAATTTTTAGATTTAGACTTTTAAAAATTAACAAAAGTCATGTAGGTGATCCAATTGAGAAAGCAACAAACTTGAATGTAATTTTTAAGCGTCTATATTTTAGATTTTTCAATAAAAACATAATGAATGAATATTTATTATAACTCAACAACTTAATACAAACTCCTCTAATTATTTACATATTATAATTTTACTGAAAAATTTAATAACAAACACAACAACATGTAGTAATTACTAAACAACCAACAACAACAACAATATCAGAGTACCTAGAGATGCCATTTTTTTTTCTTCCAAAACTTTAATATCTACTAGCTAGTGCTGACTTTTGGAATGCCAAGAGAGTTCTAATACAGTGCTTCAACTTGCTTGCGAAACGACCAAACGCAATCTCCAAAAAACAAAAATCTTATATGACTTTTTATAGGAAACAAAAGTGCACCACTAATTGAAAATAATTGAAATATCAATTAATTTTAGTCGTTTTATTAATTGGTATGATCTTCAAGCAAATAGCAACAACTACACACAGAGTGAAAATCAATTATGGGAACTCTATGGGTGCATTAATTATTCATATGGAACATTCAATTAATTGATCCAGTTTTGGGGGCTATATTTATGGCCTAAGAACCACCTTCCATATATGTTTTGCCCACTCATATATGATGAAATAGAAAGTTCCATATAACTGGAAGCACGATGTGGCTCTTTCGTTCTTGAAAAGAGTAATGCACCATAGCCACTTGACTTCCTTATATTTGAATTCTATGGGTAAAAGAGTTCTGCTAAGAAAGATATGGAATAAAGTTTTAAAAAAAGCCTTATTATAAGCCTAATGCACCATAGCCTCTTGACTTCCTTATCTTGATACTCATTTCTTCAAAACTCAGGTTTTGAGAGAAACTAAAGAAAGATAAAATAATACTATTCTAAGACATATAAAGACACTAAACAGGCCAATGGGCAGTGGCACTAATTTCTGAACAGGAATTGATTTGATCTACCTTATGGCGCATTTCTTCAGCAAGAGCTCAAATTTTTTCTGTGGTCTACATGTGCATGCTGTTAACCTCTCTCAGTGGTGGTTGGCCATCAAAATTTGCTTGATGTTTCTTTGTGGCAAGACAAGAACTATCTGCACAGTTTATTGTAAAATCATGTAGCTTGTCACACACTATTGGATCCGTTGCCCTTTCATCTTCATCTACAGAAGTACTCAATATATTTTCCAGATTCTTCATCAATTGCATATCCTCGCCGGAGAGCTCTCCAATTCTGTTACAGATGTTTTCAATATATACCAACATACCTTCCCTTTCTGTTGATAGTTTCATGATGTCTTGGAGAAAAATTCCTTTCTCAAACTCAAGCTCTCTAATTATGCCTTCCATCGTCCTCTGTTTCTCCGTCTGATTTTTAGTTTCCAAATTCTTGGCTTCTAATGATGCTTGAAGCTGCTCTGCTTCTTGTTTCAAAAGGAAGAATGAGTCTTCCTTATATGCAACCTTCTTAAGCAAATTATTAAGTTCTAATTCTGATTTTACTATTCTCATGTTCTTTTCTTCAATTATTGCTTTGTTAGGTGTTCCGCTTTTTTAAAGGCCTCAGTAACCACACTAACCTTAACTCACTTTTCCACCTGTTTTGAGAAAGAGAAACACTGTGCATCTACCAAATCTTGCTCCAAAGAAGTAGCTAGTTCTGGTAAGAACTTTATAATTTGCTCAGTAAAAATAATTGTATCTTCTTTCGTTTTGATATGAATAGATTTATCTGATTCTGCACTGAGTAATTTGGAGTAAACCCCTATTTGTTTTGATTTCATGACAATTTTTCAGTTCCATCTGAAGCTCCTTGATTTCTTGTTCTTTACTGGTCAATTTAGACTTATAATTATTAATATCTGCTTCCAACTTTTCCACTTCATGATCCCATTGAGATTCCTTAGACTTCATGCTTGAGGAATAGTTTTTGTGGGCCTCTTCCAATCATTTAATCTTGTTGCAGAGCTTCGATATCAAAGAATTTTCTCCAGCATTAGCTTCCCTTGGTTCTTCAAGTGAATCATCTAATTCTTGATTCTCTTGTTCAAGGCAAACAATTTTAAGTTTCATTTCTCTCTCTAATGTCTCTTTTGCTCCTAGGGAATTCTTTAGTTTTGCTGTCTCAAACTGTGACTTGAATTCATATATTTCAATCCCTAGGAGATTCCTCCTTCACAATTTTAAGTTCCAAAATTCTTGTTTAAGAATCCAAATTAGTCTGCAAGGAATTGATCTCTTCAAGCAGTACAGATTTCACTTTCTCCCACTCCTCCCTGTCCGATTGGAATTGGCCTTGAAGCTTTTTGCGAGCTTCCTGAAGATGTTTAAACTGTTCACTTTTGCATTTTATTTTATCTTGCATACTTCTATTTCTTCCTCCAGTTGCAGTACCACATCATCTCTCTGTCTAAACGTTTTAGTTTCTTGGGTTCTCTCTTCTGCTTCAAGGTACTTCTTCTTTGCAGTCGATAGGAGTGTTCTAAGGCCCAAAATTTCTTTGTAGATGAAACAAGCATTTTGCTCCAACTCACTGTCTTTAACTATCCATTCATCTAAAGCTAACACTAGCTACCTTCTTATTCTCTAAACTCAAATGCATGATGTATGTTTCTCTTTCATGCAAATTAGACTTGAGATCTTTATGGATTTTCCTCTGTTTGCATATCTCTTTAGACTTAAGATCTAGTCTGCTGCATAATTTCTTGAAATTTCAAAACTTCTTCATGGCGAGAATTCTTTAGACTCTCAACAAGTTCTATTTTTACTCGGCATTTTATCTTTAGATTTTCCATCTCTACTTTAACTTCATCTAATTCTCTATAAACATTATCCATTTACCTCCCCTGAATATTGATTTCTTCCCTAATACACACATTTTAAATGAGGAATAGCACAATAGAGTATATTGGATCTACATCATTAATACACAGCAGTATTATATGCTACAACAGTCCTACACCCACCGAAGTAGAAGAAAAGGAAACCTTAATCATTAAGTAGAACTTACTCCATGAGACAACGGATGCATAACATAAGGAGGCAAGCAACAATTAATAACAATAAATACTTATCTTAAAGGATTTAAGTTGGTCAAAGAGTCTACATTGGTGGAGGCAAGGTATTACTTCTTCAAATATCAAAATAGACTAGAATCTCATCAAACAAGGGTTATATAACTATAGGAGCATAAGAAACTCACTCTTTCTAAGTTGGAGAAAATATAGAACAAAGCAAAGCACCAGTAACAAGCACTCAAAGAGATAGTCAGGTATTATAACACGCCCGTTCTACACTTCAAAATTACTTCCAAGATAGATTCTCTTAAACATTGTATGATCAGAAAAACAATTACAACAAGAAATGCTACAACAATGTGAGGCTTAAAATCATCAAAATGCAATATTGCTAGCGCCTATATACCTGAAACCTTACATTAGAAGAGAGGTCTTAGTAATCATCATCCAAATTGGACGTTCAATCTCCAATTTTGTACTTTATTAAGTATTTGGTGTTTAAATTACATGCAGAAATTTGGAAAAAGATAAACAAATTAGTTGAATTTGATTAGAAATATGAGTGCAGATTAGATTTAGATTCATATATGTATGATAGAAATACGGTTTTGAAGCTTTTCTGGTTTATTTTTTTAGCAGATTCATAGTCAAAGATTTAAATTTACAAATAAGATAAACCAAAAATGTATTAGGACCTCACCTCTCAGTAATAAGCAAGCGAGGGATGAGAAAGTTTGAAAATGGATAGTTAGTGAAGGGCATGTAAAGTCACCGTTTTTTACAAATATTGAATGAAACTAACCTTTATGAAGTGGCGTTGATGAAACTCAGAGACAGAGAGACAGAAAGCCGAAAGGAGCACGAAAAGGTTTGGAAAGTTGGTAGCAAGGCGGTGTTTTTGAAATTTGAAAATGGCTTTGGCATCTCAGGGTCAAAAATGGAAGACAACGACTATTTTCTATTTGTTTCTGCATTTTAATTTTCAAATAATTAAACTTTTATTTTAAGATTTTAAAATATTTAATTTTATTTTTTAGTGAAGATAATAAAATAAATGAGTGATACAATAATACTTTTTAAAAATTACTTGGCGATTTATTATTTTTAGAATTTGTAAAAAGAAAATATAAAATTATTTTTCTAGGGAAAAAATATTCAAAACATTGTTTTGATAGTTAAAAATGAAGATAAATAGGATTGGATATGGGACAAAGGGAGTAACCCTTTCTTGTTCTCGTTCTTCATGGGTAAGGAGATTGATCAAGATTCGTATATTTCTAAAGTTTTATTACAATAAAGTAAAATTGAATAATATTTGAAAAATTCAATATATTATAGACTTAAATTTAAATGCATCTCTAAAAATAAATATATATTAAAATTATTAGTTCAAATTATAAATAAAAAATTACTAATATAAGCATATTTATATTAAATTTTGTGAATAAATAAAAGTAGTTTAATAATTTTAATATAATAAAATTCCTTTGCGTCAGGAGATATAGTTTCCATCCCTACTTCCATATTCCAAGTATTGAAAAATTTACTCCAATCCCATCTTCATAGAAGAGAAATTCTACCTATCCCTGCTCTATAGGGGGCAAATTTCACAAAAAAAAAAAAGAGAGAAGGAAATGTCATCCTAATTCTTGAGAGATGAATTATGATGAGTTTCCAAATCTTTCCTCCTTGTACCCGCACTAATTTCAAAACTAAAGTCAGTTCGCTTTTATGGGCCTTGAATAAGGGGTGAAAAAGTAAATATATAATTTTGAAACATTAAACTGCCACAAAAAAAGACGAATAATTAAAAGTAGCAATTAGCAAGATGAAAATGAATTATTGTATAATACTTTTTTTGTTGTCGAAATTAAAGCCTTGAATATTATTGTGTAGGACAAGTCCAGATAGGAAAAAGTATGTTAGATAATTAGATTAATATATTTAATGATTTGAAAGTGATGAAACTCTTTTACAAGTGAAAATCCCATTGACCTTTAAGCAACAATAATTTATTGAACTCATTTTCGATTAATGAACTTAAAAAAAAAATTGTTATGCATTGAGTCAATGATTTTGTAAAAAAAAAAAAAAATTAATAAGCAATAGTCAATTCAACATTTTACTCTCTATCTCTGAGAAGTCATGATTGTTTTTATACAATTAAAAATGTTAACAGTATTTTATCTGAAAATGACATGTAAAATTTTTATTCTTAAAAAATTCATGTCTTACAGTTAAATTAAAAAATTAATTATTTAATTAGTTCTTATAATTTTAATCAATTCCTAAATGAATCCTTATAATTTAAAAATTTTTAGTTGAGTTTTAATCAAGCCATACAACACGTCAAAACTCAGTTCAAGTCCCACCTCAACTCAATCCTCGCTTTGCATGTGCTCCCTCATCTTTTTATTATTATTTATTTTTATAATTTCAAAATTTAAAAAAAGTATACATGACTCATCAAATTAACTCGAAATTATTTTAAAAATTCTTTTGTATAAACTCATCAACTTTATTCAATTCACTTAGAATGATTTTCTTTTACCGTATTTGGATGAATTTATTCAGTTTAGTTGAATTTTACTTACCCCTACTTCAACTATTGCAAATATGCTAAAAATTCCTCCATTGCACTCAATGGCTCCCTCACCTGACTTAATTCAAATTTCCACCACATCCTCTCAACTTTGACAAAAGCTATTGATTCCAAGGCATCGGCTCATACTGAGTTGGAAAGAGTGGTATAATATGAAGTCGCTGCAATGGAATCCATGGTCGTTGTTGGAGTTGGAGGCATGTAGTGCCATTGAGTGCAATGGAGGAAGTTCTATCTTGTTTGGATGTCTGAAGCGTGAAGTTACAAAAAGAACATAGAAAAGAGAAAAAGAGGGAGCACGCGCACCACACACGGGTATTGGGCTGAGGTGGAGATTATAGTGACTTCTAATATGTTGTCACTGGTGTATTCAATTGGCCATGTCAGTTTTTTATTAACATTTTGACAGAACATTAATTTGATTAAAAAAATTTCAAATATTAAATTCTTATTAGAAAATTTTCAACCATAAAGACTTAATTAAAATTAAGTAAAATCATAAAAATCAACTGAGTAATTAAACTATATATAAAAAAAAGAAGATAAGCTGAAATAGCAAAATGGTTTAAGTTAAAACCTTCAAGTCAAAATATTTTTCTTAGAAAGATTGAAGAATTAAAAAAAAATAGAATATATCAACTAGTTCAGTTAATAAAATTATTCACCACCGAGATTAAGAAACTATAATCAAATCTAGTCTTCATGAGACACAATTTGTAAAAAGAGAGAAAATTACCTCCCGTGTACAGTTCACATAAAATGGACCAAACAAAAACATCTTGAAGCTCAAAATTCTTTACGAGAACATAGAAGCGGATGATACGTGCTCAAATTTATTAGGCTGCTGCATTTCTTTCCACGCCTTCCTTTTTCTACCATTCTTGTAATACACAACTGTTCATCTTTTGCTTCTGGCATTGTAATTATCTTTACTAAATAATCTTCTCAAGTTGTGATTTACAATCATGACAAATTTTCAACATTCATTGATGGGAATTACCGTCTCTAAATCTAAGTGCATATCATCTTATTGTTATTTTTGCTACAAAAATTGTTCTGGAAAATTATATTTCAAAGGTCTTTAAAATTAAAAAGATTATCTAATTACATCAGTTAACATAGAGCTACAGAACGTAATTCAATAGCTACAAAGAATGAACAAACAATATTGTATGAAACAACAATAACAAAAACTAAGACTTGGCATTTTTCCTGTGGAGGTAACTTCACACCATGGAGTGAGAAAATTTGGCACTATTTGTTTCAAAGTTTCAAACTCTTCCTGGGAGAAGAAGTTGTTCAAGTTCCTCTTTACGCCTTGCCAATTCCTGGTAACTGTCCATAGAAGCATGTAACTTTTCTAATGAAAGTAATTTTGTTTAATTAAGGATAAAACTCAAGGAGCAATTTCTTTAGTGTTTGTTACAAGGTTTTTCAATAGAATTATGGCATGCAGAGAAATAACTTTTTTTTAAAAATGTGTCAATGATTTGATGTTGAGTTGTAAAAAATATCTACATATAATGCTTTTATTGAAGAACCTAAAAACGTCAAATTAAATGTAGTCACAATAGAGTCTAAAAAGAAAAATAGATATATAATTGGCAGTTGATGTATGGGGTAACTCATATGAGGTCTCCTAAGTTTGATGTGATGTTATATTTAAGTAAGATGACCTCAGCTTGCCAAAGTAATCAAGGGGACGTCATCGAATTGGTCAGTCCATATGAATTTTTTTCCTTATTATCATTTGATAGAGAAGACAGCCAATTTACCTAGCCAATCATCGCCCATATTCGCAGTCCTGCTAGGTCTGCTCAAAGAGAGAATATCAAAAGTCAGTGTCTTTTCATATCTTTCTGCTTTTTTTTTACCTTGGGTCTGTTGAAAGCTTTGGCAGTAAAGGAAGGCTTGATTCTTGCTCGTGACCTCTGTATCAAGGATGTTTGTCTGGATGATTGCAAAATGGTGTTTGATAATTTGCAAAAGAAAATATCAGGTCACACCTTGCTTTGTACTATTTTGCATGAAATATTCTAGCCATTTCATTAGGTGATTTTACTCTTGTTTCCGTATAATAAGGATGATAAGGATGCTTGAGTAAGGTTAAATTTCTAACATTTGGTTGAAGGGCTTGAAACTAAAGAATTGCTTTGGAAGAAAAGGAAAATTCGTTAAGATTAATTGGTAGGTTTACTAAACATCAGCATTATATCTTTCCAAAAGATTGAATAGAGAAAGGAAAGTCATATGATAAAAAAGGGAGGAGGGGAGAACAGAGGGAGAAATTAATGTGCAGATTTTGATTGTAGTTAAAGATAAGAAGACAAGAATTGTTATAGCTTGATGAAGATGGCAGTATGAGAGCAAAAGACGAGAACTGTAGTAGTTATTCTTTAGAAATAAGTTGTTAGGGAATTTAGTGACTTTTAAAATTCTACAACTATTAAATGGTTGTTTACTGATAAGGTAAAAATAGTACTAGTCATAATATGGTTAGTAAAGCTGAAAAAGATAGATGGATGGACTGTACATAAGTTTTTTTACTTTTAAAATTACATCAACGACTTAAATATTGAAATTCAAAAGGAATAGTCAACAATTAAATATTTTTGGGAAAAAATTTAGGTTGAGGGAAGATTTTAGAATTAAATTAAGCCTCCCAACTCAATGAGCACTTACAAAAAATTTATGGATAATCCATTACTAAAAGAGAAATGGCAAGATCCTGAATTAAACTTACGACCGTCATGTTGTAAATTTACTCACTTATCACTTGATTCATTCTTTGGTGACATGAGTACAGTAATTTCAAAAGTGTCATAAATTAAGGTGTTATTTTCGTTACCCAACAAAGTTTATACCATTCATTTAAATTTTCATCAAACAAGTACATAATTATTATTTAATTTTTAATACCGTAGCTCTATATAACCTTTAATATAGGAAACAAAATAAAAAAATTTGAAAAAGAAGTTATTTGTGAATAAATTTTTAGAAAAAAAATAATAAATTAAGATCAGTTACAATTAAGTCTAGAAAGAAGGAAGATATATGTAATAACCCAAACCTTTGAAGGTTAAGTACAAATCATCTGAAACAAGGAAGTTAAGAATAATGTAAAATTTTAGAGCGTTTCTAACCTTTTTTTCTGACCTTTCTTCACTCATATAAGTATAACTTTCTCATATGAAATCTAAATTGAGTGATTACAATTTCTTTTAAAAGATAAGACATATATCTACAACTTTGATGTTGGGCACTTTTGCTAATTCCGTGAATATTATAGTGATAAGAGACAAAAACCGCAGCGTAGTGTGGTCTGGACCTTTGCTCACTATTTTATACATAACTCCTTCATATGAACTCTAAAGTAGGTGATTCAAGTGGCTAATGAAAGCTAAGATAAAGGTCTACAACTTTCATGTTGGACGTTTTGTCCAAATCGGCAAGATGGGTTCGCCGAGACGAGAATATTTTGCCGGCAGCGAGAATGCTGCAGCATTTTCCCGAGAGCATAAGTTTTTCTAGTTTCGAATCTGGCCGCGGCGAAAATAGGTTCGCCGCCGGCGAAAATCGCGGACTAGAAATCTCGCCGCGGCGAGAATGAGTTCACCGGCAGCGAGATTCATCAGATAGGCATTTTTTTAAGCGTCCTCCTCCCTTTTTCCTTCATTTCCTCCATAGCTGAACCTTCCTCTCTCTCTCTAGAATTTTCTCCACCTTCTCTCTAAAATATCTCATCATCCAAACATCCGATTTGAGCAAGCAAGGTACCGTTGGAGTCATGGGAAGGAGAGCTACAAACCCCACCGATCAGTTTCGCCGAAAAACCACCGAAAAGTCACCAAAAAATTGCATGAACAGTAACTTCCAAGGTAAAACTCCATCCAATCGCATTTTAAGCTTCGTTCTTCCGAAATTCTTTCCATAGATAGTCTTAGAATTAGTTTTTATTTTAGAATATAAGGTTTTTAGGTTTAGGGTTAGTTTTCCGGCCGGCATGAATAGTGTTTTCAGCATGAATAGTGACGTTTAGAGTTTCCAAATTCTCATGTTATGTCTATATTTTCTAGGTTATTGAACCATCACGAGGTGAAATTCTCGTTGTTGGACTCCTAGTAAGGTGAGTGGGTTTTTCATACTATAGCGCATGTTTTACGAATTCGGTTTATAACTCTCTCGTATGATTTTAACTAGTTGGAATGTATGATAAATTGTTTTACCGCTTTGAAAACCAATATGTTCCAACCATGTTAGAAATTGTAAATTTCAATCCTAGTTGAACCCTAGGTATGCAGGGCAAGCATCTAGACTGATAATTCTCCATTGAGCTAGATTTATAGAAATGCGAACTTAGTCATAGAAATGAATTAAGTTAGCCATGAAATGATTTGATGCATGCGAACATCTATGCGACGTCTAAGGACGATATGTTTAAAGGGAAATTTTATGATGATAAAGGTCTCCATGGGAATACATGGATGAAACATATTTTAGAACGGAATTTTATGCATGAAAAGAGCTAGATGGAGAATTATAGCTTTATTGTAATGTTATTGAAATGTTTTACTTTAAACTCTTTGAATAGCATATTTCAAATGTTTTCTATTGGAGGGACCCTTTTAGATCACTGTTAGCTAGCCGCAGAGAGTGCTAGCCCTGGTGCACCATGGTTATGCGAAGGCTTCGGCCTAGGATACTGTGACAGGCATATGACTGCCTAAGACATAGAATTTCATGCGAAGGCTTCGGCCTAGGATACTGTGACGGGCATATTACTGCCTAAGACACAGGAATTTAGGATGGACTTATGTCTACGCCTACAGTGATTGCGATACCCTTGCTATGTGCTTAGGGAAATTTAGAGTGGACTTATGTCTACGCCTATAGTGATTACCCTTCCTTTGCTATGTGCTTGGGGAAAATGATGATCTGTCAGGAAAGAACTCCAATAAACTGATGCATTTTTCTTAAAGATTAAATATTTCTACATAAGCTCATTCATCATTGTTATTGCATAAATAACTTCATTTATTACTTACCATGCATAATTGATTTGCTTTACGGTTACTGATTTAAATCCAGATTTATCTTTTGAATATACATTTGAACTGTTTAGCTTTTCTTTCAATAAATTATGGTTAAATGCTTAATGTTTCTATTATTATCTTTACATTTAGATTTCAATTATTAAACCCATTGCAAAACACTCGTGCTTGATTTGCCCTGTTTCAGTTATAGTATGATTTACCCATTCACTGAGATGTGGTCTCACCCCTCTTCTGTTTCCTCCCCACAGATAGTCAAAGAGACTTTGATCTAACTACAGCTCCGTAGAAGGCTGAATATAGTGTTGGTGAGCCCCAGTTTGGGCAAGACTCTTTTGTACAGTTTGTCTAGTTTAGTTTATGTATAGTGTATCTCCATGAATTTACAGGCAGGATCCTCGCTTCTTGCGTATTTTGATGTGTTGTTTGGAAAATGGTTTTATGTTTTACAACAATGTTTGTATTATGAGGCCATTTGCCAAGTTGAATCACGAATGTTGAATTCATGAGATATATATATATATATATATATATATATATATATATATATATATATACATATATACAGTATTTTCTTATATTGGATGTGGCATATGTGGCCAGTTATATTTATTATGTACTCTGGATTGTGTGCTGGATGTTTGTATGTGCTATGCGTTAGGCTTGTGGCTAGGGGGAAACCCTTATGCCATGCCGATCATGTGTTCCATCATTTGGGCCCGTGACAATATAATTAAGAGTAAAATAACATTTTGATTCACACAAAAAAATTGTGTCATTTGTTTAAATGTTTCAAAGTTATTTGTCATTATTTTATTCTCAACATTTTACAAGATATCATTTTATTTTTTAACATCAAATTTGTTAAAAATAGATTAATAGAGCTGTCCATATGCATTTTTGTTTGGCACATAATAGCAATAATTTCAAAATTGGGTAAATTTGTGTGATCTTATTTGATGTCCATCGAGAAACGGCTTTAAGACTACACCTAAAGAATGTTCATGTGAAGATAGAGGTTTGTGTGATCTTGTCTCATGTCCATCTATTGATCTTCATATATATATATATATATTTAGACCCAAAACGGGTGAATTTGTGTTATCTATTGATGGGTATCATGGTAACTACATGCTACATTTGTTTTAAAAAATGATAATGAATAGGAGAACTTATAATGTAGAACTTATGTATATTAAGCTACTAAAATGAATTTGTAGCTAATAATGTTACATATTGTGGTGCGTAAACTATACTCTCAAAATAAGTACACAAATTTGATTTTTAGAGTAAATATTTGTTGAGGGCGCCTTTTCATTACAAAAAAAATTTAAATAAGATTAGTATTACAATATTAGCTAACACTCTATAAAAATACTTTGAGATAACAAAAAAAATGTAGTAATTTTAGACATAGGTCTCACTAATTACTTATTTTTCATTGATTTAGTATACAAAGGGTTTATTTAAAATTTTTAATATTTCTATAATTAATAGTTCAATCCTTAAAGTAATTTTATGAAATAAAATAAAAATACTCAAGGGAAACAAGACAGACACTACCCGTGCACTTGTTTCCAATATCTTGTACTCCATCTGTTGAGTGCCCTTGCTGTTAGCTGTGACTTGAATTATTACTATTATTATTATTTTGAAAAGGCAAATATGGAAGCTTGCTTTTTAGGCCTCTGCAACATTTGCAGCAAAAGCATGTTTCCTTCATTTATTTTGCCTCTGGCCACTTGCAAATATTTTTCTCCACTTGAGCAGCAAAGACGTGCTGCACTTCGGCGCCACCCGGAAGCAAAGACGTGTAGTAGAAGCTTTCAACAGTTGCAGAAAGAGGCGCCAAAAATTGCACCCGTTTGTTTTTTTTTTAATATTATTCCCACTTGCTTATTTTTCAACTTGTATTGTTGGTTTTGGCATCTTTGCCTATGAATAGGCAAAGGAAACGGCGCAGAATTCATTCATTCAGTGTGGGAGGCGAAGACGTAGGAGCTTAACTCATTTGGCTATGAAGTTTGAGTGATCATTTGGGGTGTCATTTAGTAATACACCGTTGACATTTTGGTTGTAATTGGAGTATGTGTAAAGTGATACAAGGGCGAAAAATATATTGAATTGAGATAAAATTTGGATGTATTTGGGCTAATTTATTTCTTTGGTAAAAATTTATTGACTGTTTTGTCCGTAGATGTAGGGCGAACTGTGTTAATTCTTGTGTTTATATTTTTTTTTTCTCTTTTATTATTTTTCCCCGTTAATTCCTGTTGGGGTCCTTCAAAATCCCAACACTTCTCATGACAAGAGCTAGCATTCTGGTACGGCTGAAACTGACTCGTGCTCTTCGCAAGAATTATTTTGTTTTTCACCATCGGATGGTGAATCGAAAGCAACTTCTTCAGTAATTTTGATCAGCCGTTCCCCACCCCACTTGTTTTAATATCTTTCCTTCTATTGTGATCTCTCAATGGGTATCCAAAAATCCAGCTTCTTAAGGCATTTCAACCGCTGCAGCTGCACTTTCTTCGGATTTTCTTCAATATTGGATTGCCTTTGATTCAAGATTTCTCCCATTAACATTAAGATCTTCTGCACATTTTCCTTCAGCCCTCGAATATCCTCTCATATTATCCATCTTTCCTTCCACTCCATCAATCCTCCTCTCCACTTCTGTCAACCTCTACTTAATATATTTCGCTATCACCTTCTTGCCCAGACTGATAAGCAGCTCTGATACCATCGAAACACTGGTTTTTGTTATACCGAAAGAGTAAGCAAACTAAGTGAGCATCAACAATAGATTTCTCTTATTGCTAAAGAAAGCTATTGGAAGATGAATGAAAATACTCAAATAATGAAATCTTCCCTCCCCTCTCATTTTATACTTACAATTCTAAACTCCTTGACCAACGCTAACTAACCTGCAACTGCTTTTTTATTGCTAGCCTATTAAAAAAATACAGCATTTCGCATTTGCTTGTTCAAGTGTAATAGCAGGTTTCGTGTGCTCTCAAGAATAGTGGTTTTCAAACTAGATTACACTCTTTGGCCTTTCTATTGGTAACTTCTCTACATTTCCCTTATATATTTCTTGTTTGTTTTCCAGGAAAAAAGAAGAGAAAAAAATCATGAAATTCCCAAATTTGTTATCTTTCTGTGACCATATTCTCTATCCCACTTGTTTCGAAGAACCCGAAAGAATAGATTATGCAAATGACTCAATAATACTTTGTTGAGGATGACATATTTTTTCACTTTACCAAAAATAATTGTTTTCCTTGGTCTTTTTTCATTTTCCCCTCTCGATATCCTTTTGGTTATTGTTTTTTTATTGATACCGCCGATTAACTATGAACTCTTTCTTTTGGAATTTCTAGCGTTCATTTTTCCATTTAGTTATTTGGTTGAATCTAATGCTACCTTTCTCCTTTGTTGGATATGAATTTTTTTGAACTTCAAGGAAAATGTTGTGTTTTATTTTTTGTGTAAAGTGCTTCATCAATTGTGGAAGTTGATTAGCTTCAATTTTTAGAGCTTAGATGAACTGAAAGGATAAGTTTTTGTTGTTAATTTGTCATAATTTCTTTATAAAAGATGGTTGAATTTTCTTTCAAACTTGCTAATTATCATATTCTTTGGATGCTTAATGGTTTCAATTTTATTCTTGTGTTTGGCCACTTGACTAAGATCAACTTTGTCTGCCTTGTGACAGCATCCATTGTTCACTCTAATTTTATTCTAGGGTAACTTACAGATCATGGTTTTGGCTGGAAATTAGTTGTTTCCTATGCCTTAAAGTGTGTCATTCCTTTCCAAATTTTAACGAAAATATTCACAAATTTAGATTAATATCAAAATGGTGAACAATACATTGTTTAAAATCTTTTTTCACTTATACTCTGAAATGTTTCACAATATCTTGAAGCTAATATTGTGATTAAGTCGACATTTGGAAATAAAAAATTGTGGCTTCAAAACCTAAACGTTTTTCCCTTTCGTTTGTTTGTTTTTTAATCTCAGCAATAGCTTCAGAACATTGTGAAACTCTTCAGTTTTTCAACATTCACATGTTCAAGTGGTATTAGACAAACTACATGAGTTGAATAACATATTTTAAAGTAAACCACTGGAGCCGTATTGATTTCAGGCTGAACTACAGGAATAAAACTGTAATTTACTCTTTATTCTATATTCATAATGCTATGGAATTACATATTTTAGACTCAATTCCTCTATGTGAAAATGGAAAAATGAATTTCCTCAATAGTATAACTCAAGATGTTTGCCCTGCAAAGTATTGTTAATTTTAATATTCAATTCAGTCACTATCCTACATCAAAACTGAGCATCCAGTCAATGTTTGTCATTCAGGTGTGTAATTGAATCATACTCTAATCTTCTTTTCTTTGTTGTTCTGTTCATTGCTAATATTATATCATCCTCTTGATGCTTTGAGAAAAATGAAAGTTTAGTATTGGCTTTTGTAATAGGAGATAGATAGCATTATTAGCAGTTAAGCTGGGAAACTCGTTTTTCAGAACTCATGGCAGCTGAAACAGAGTCACTTCTGTCCCCCCTCAAAGAAAAAAAATCCTTCTCTCATTTTCTGCCCTCTCTCTCTCTCTCTCTCTCTCTCTCTCTCTCTCCCTCTCAACTACTTGTAATTATATGCTGGATTCAAGTAGGATAGATGACTTCTAGAGGATGATTATCTTCATGGGTCTACGTGTCTCCCTCTGCCTTATAGAGAATGTATATTTCAACCAAAAAGACAAAAAGATTGTTTCTCAAAATGAAACAGGGTCATCATTGGAATAGTGTGTTTTTGTATGAAGTAATATAAGGGGGTAGTAATTTTAGAGAGTATTTAAGATAATTTATCAAAGAATTTTAGAAATTTCAAGTAATTTAATCATGCAATTGTTTTGTCAAATAAATAATTTCACTTACTTCACTTTCCCTCTTATTAGCTAGATTTTGGAATTGGCCACTAAACTACACTCAGACCCTGGCACCCGGTGGCCATAAAAAAGTTAAGGAAAAAAAATACAAAAGGTGAAATTATTTTATAATGATTAACTATTTAAGAATGGATTTTCCAAATGACAGAAATTGAATTTGAGCAATTAATTCCCTTGCATTTCAAATTCCATGGATTGCTACAAACATAACTAAATGGTGGTAATGGCATATGACCAAATGTAATTCTTATTTCTGAGTGTTCAGGAAGTATTTACTAGTTGGACACACAAAACTAATTATTTTCAGAGAATTCATTCAAGGAACAGGGTGCCCTTTAATTCCTATTTTTTGACTATGAGAATAGGAACATCCAAACGGTGACAAAGCTTCTATCATTTTCTATTTTATAAAGTTTCTTCATTCTTCTTCTCAAAATTAGCTTTTATATTTCCAAATGAGTCTTATAATGACTTAACTAAGAAGCACTTATACCAATATAGTATGGAATATGACATGATACAAATATAGAGACACAATAAAAAAAATATGATATTTACATAGAATTTAAAGTATTGTGTCGTATCGGACATGAGTATGAAACACATATCAAATATGATACCTCTCTATCTTTGAGGTATCGATGCTTCTTAGGCTTCAATATAGAATTATGTGTCTATTTGCACATCTTCTTTCTTTGGCTGAAGAAGGGTTGCCATCCATATTTTCAAAATTCTAGTTTGTCATTCTGCATAGTGGGAAATGGGTCACAGGTCTCAAATGTGGAAGTAATAAGCATTTTGGTTGGAAATGGGTTGAATCTAGGATCATTAAGAGAAGGACTCACAAGATTTTCTCAAAACTGGAACGCATCAGAGAAGAACAAGCAGAAATGGATGACCAAGTACTCTAAGAAGGAAGATTCTTCCAACAATGATGGATGAAATTGAATATTCAATTGAAATTTCTCTAAATTTTAGTTATAAACAATATTGGTTGATCACATACATTGTATCATTTACTCTCCATACATTGTTCAAATGTAAACCTTAGTTGAATGGTAGTCTTAAAATGCTAAATCATTAACTCACTAAGCACTCTCTGAAAGGCAGATATTCACTAATAATTAAAATAGAACTCTTGTGCTGGACTGTTAATCTGAGATGAGAGAATGGCACAAACACATCGTTTTTTTCCATGATGCCAAAGTTATGACATGAGCTTTACTCAGTGCCCAATATTCTGCACCATTCTTTTCTATACTCACTTGAAGAACCTATGCCTTCATAGTCCAAATCATACATTTTATTCTACATAATTGTTTTTGAATTTTTAGATTTAGAATCTTAAAAAAAATAGTGGAAGCCAAATAAATGTTCCAATGCAAAAAAAAATGTAATTTTCAAGCGTTTACACATTTTATGTATGGATATTTATTTTAACTCACTAATATATCACAAACTCCTCTGATTATTTACATATTATAATTCTACTGAATTATTTAATAACAAACAGAAACAACATCTAATTCTTTACATACAAAATTAATTGATAGATAAACCATTAGTCCATTAAAAATGGATTAAGAATTGACTACTGACATTGTAGATAGTTATTACCATCCAAGGTAGTTAAAGTTGAACTTAAACTTGGGTTGACCCCCATAATGGAAATACATTCTCAAAGCAGCAAATTATGGTTTCTTCATCCATCAATATAAATTAGAATAAATTATATTCACTTTCTTTTTAAAACTTACACTTAACATTTCTTATCATTTTAATTTATATTAAAAAAACTTTAATTTAAAATTTTTTCATGAAACTTATATTTTATATATCTTTTTGTCCTAAAGACTCTTAAATAATCTCATTTAATGCAATATAAATCTTTAAAAAGTCAAATTAATACTAATAAAAACAAAAATTAAAAAATGCTAGTTTAGTTATTTTAAAACTTAAAGAATTGTGAGTGTAACTTTTATAAAATTTAAGATATTCTTATTTTAATTTGAAACTAAGAGGAATATAAATATAATTTTCACAAATATTCAAAAAGACTTTACAAACTATATAATGAATGACAGCTCTTGCTTTCCGATTCATGTATTCAAAAGCTAAAAAGAATTGGATGATTTATCCATATAAATCAGTGGGTAAAACTTGATCATTCAACTAACTTAACATCTGTAAATGCAACATATGAGAATTACTAAAACAACAACAACAACAGAGTAGTACATATGTCATTTTGTTTTTGTTTTTCCACTCCTTTTATATCTACCAGTAAGTGCTGACTTTTGGAGTGTTAATACAGTGCTTCAGCTTGCTGGCAAAATAACTAAGCCTTGCATTTTTCAGAAAAATATATCTTAGATGACTTATAATGGGAAACAAGAGTGCTCCACTAATTGAAAATAATTGAAATATCAATCAATTTTAGTCGTTTTACTAATTGGTATCTTATTCAATAAAATAACAACAACTTCGATTATGTCTCTGTCAAATCGATCTAGAATGTGATATCCATCGAGAGGCTCTGTTAGCGTTGTGGGTGCCTATTTGTCAAATATGTGAATGGATATTGTCTTGAATATTTCAAGTTGCATTATAATTATTCTGTTAAATATTCACATGTTTACAAAGTTGTCCCATTTTACTTATTATTTAAAACAAATTTTCTTGAGAGTTGATGAGTATGAAACCCTTGGTAGATCTAGGAATAATTAATATGTTTAACTGAACTCTTAAAATGTTAGACATACATGAATACTTCATATATCTCTGTAATGAATGAAAATTCTGAGAACATGCTAGTCATGAGTCTGAATTTCTCAAATCCTCTTTAGTTAGGATGACTAATTCCATGAATTCAATGAAGACAATTGATTTCTTGACTCATGTTTAGTTTGGTGGATCAATCCTGTAGCTCTTGTTTAGTCAGATGGAGCAATTCCTTGACTCTTGTTATAAAGCTGGTATAAGGTTCACCTCGTTAAATGTCGACCAATCTCAATATGCCTATTTCTATATGTCTGGATAATCAAATGTTCTTGAACATTATCATACGTTGAATTTACAATTTTAAAGAATGATTGATATAGAAACATAATTTGAAAGTGTATTATATGCATTGAGGTTATTCATGAGCATGCATTTTTATTTGATTATGATTTAAATTACTCTCACAAATTTTCTATATGTATGTATTATTTTTTGTATCCATTCACTGAGTCCCTGTGGCTCACACCAATCATTACTCTCTATTTTTTTTCAACTCCCGGTTTAGTGTTAGACCATGGGTTTTGTGTGTTTATAATTTAATGTTTTGGAGAGCTGAGCTCTTCTGTAAATATTCTTAATTGTATGTTATGTTTCTAGTATCTATGGGAGCAGAGATACTTTGTGGTTCTGTATATTATTTTGATTTTATATACATTCAGAAGAGTTCCAATTTACGGGAGAATTTTGTCAAATTTTTGTTTGTATTATTTTCATTGAAGGATTTGTATTGTGTTTAAAATTTGGATTCAAGTGACTTGTGAATATATATCTGAGGCTTACAGATCAAGGTTCTGCATTACCCTCGTGTGGGTCCTGTGCCTAGTTTGGGTTAGGACACCATTGGTACTATTTTATTAATTCAAACTTCATTCTAATCTATGTAAATTTAATTTCCTAAATTAGCATAAATTTTTTATTTTTGAAACTTAAATAGAAAAAGGAGAAAAGGAATTATTTAGGGAAAATTTTTGTTGATTAAGAAAAATAAATTCTTTCATTACAATCATTTTGCAACACCAGACGTTGAAACTGAAAATCTCATCTCTAAAAGTGCCATTTTTCTTTTTCTTTTTTTTTTAAAAAAACTTGCTATTCAAATTCAATTGTAGTACTGAAAATTGTCAAAGGAAATAATATCTTATAGAAACTATTCAAGTAAACATAATTTTACTAAACAATGAATTCAAACATAAGGTCCAAGATATCCACCCAAAAACATCATAAATTATTACAATAATCATGTAATTCATCTCCTTATTCCACATTACTAGGCATATTACAACAAAAAATACAAAAGAGAAATAAAGAAAACAATTATTACATGATGATTTCATGGTTACTCAAATTCATGGTGCCCCTGCCATTTTGCATAAACATGACCTTGATTTTGTTCAATGACACCATCATATTTGTCATATTGATTCGTGTTTCAGGTAAATCAGTGCAACAATTCAAGGCTAATTTCAAAATCGATGATATATGTGGTAATATATCATTGATATTTTGATTGTATCCTTGAAACAAATTGGAATCTATAATCTGAGTTATTGATTGTGGTATTGACTTGTTAATCCAATCTTTCAAACTTAATTCTTCAGTAAACATGTCATCTATTGGCTTTTTCCTTGTAAACGTTTCCATTAGCAAAATACCATAGCTGTACACATCTCCTTTGATGGAAACAATCCCTTTGGATCCATACTCTACATGTCAATTTGAAGTGTAAGTCAAAAAATTTTTTTTGTCAATTTGAGTATAATTTTTATGATGAAAATTTTCTATTCTCTTTTAGATTTCTTCAAATGTGAAAAGATGAGAATTACATAAATAATCTACAGCTTTTGTATACATTAAAACATTTAATAATAACACGTAGGAGTGGCTATCTATATGTAAGAATATATAAGGAAAATAAAATTTATGAAAAACAATAAGATAGAGAAATCATCACCTGGTGCAATGTAGCCAAGAGTTGCCAAGGTCTTTGTATGAATTTCAAATTGCCCTTCACCCAATAGTTTGGCAATACCAAAATCAGTAAGATGAGCCACCATATCTTCATCTAACAAAACATTACTCGGCTTCACATCACAATGAACCACAGGTGTTAAAGAACTGTGATGAAGATACTCCAATGCAAATGCCACATCAATCATTATGTTCAATCTTTGTAAAAAATCTAAGCAATAGTTCTGAGAATACAGCCATCTATCAAGGCTCCCATTTGGCATAAATTCCATTATTAAAGATTTAAAATCAAGATTTGAGCAACTACTGATGATCTTAATGAGATTTCGATGACGCAAGTTGCACAAAGCTGCGCATTCAATATCAAAACTCCTTGCTGCATGTTCCAAGTCTAAATGAAAAACTTTAACTGCTACTATCTTTCCACTTGAAAGCACTCCTTTGAATACTGATCCAAAACTTCCCTTGCCAAGAAAATTAGTCTCGTCGAATCCATTTGTTCCTTGTAGAATTTCATGGTAGGATATCCTTATTGGCATTCCCAAATTTACTAAACCTTTATTAGTTGAATCACCATCATGATCTCTCTTACATTTTAGAAAGGCTAAGCATGAAACAACCAATATGGTTGCCAACGAGATAGGCAATAAGCATTTGATCAAAAACATCTCCTTAGTTGACATATGCTTTCTTCCCTTTCTACATGGTTGGACTCGTAGTTGGGGCTTCCCACAAAGATCTTCATTCATTATAAAAGATTCA
The DNA here is from genome assembly GCA_037074535.1 of Gleditsia sinensis. Taxonomy (NCBI): domain Eukaryota; kingdom Viridiplantae; phylum Streptophyta; class Magnoliopsida; order Fabales; family Fabaceae; genus Gleditsia; species Gleditsia sinensis. The sequence goes on along the minus strand of CM073465.1, from coordinate 66,815,940 downwards.
GCAATAAATTTTGTAAAAGGCCCACCATTTGGAATCTCTCCATGCAAGACATTGTAAGACAGATTAAGATACTTAAGATGGATAAGTGACTCTAAGGATTTTGGAATCACACCAGACAAATTATTTTGGGAAAGATCCAAAAACTCTATGTTTATCACGTTGCCAAGTGATTTAGGAATAGGACCTTGCAATCTGTTATGTGCTAAAGATAGCATTTCCAAAGTTTGCAAGCCACCTATGGTTGTAGGAATGTTTCCTAAAATCTGATTTCTTGACAAGTCCAAATGTGTAATTGCTCTTAAGTTTGAAATGTCAAGTGGAAGAGATCCACTCAATGCATTGGAGGATAAGTTTACCTCCAAGATGTCTCTAAGACTCCAAAGAGAATGAGGTATTTTTGAAATCAATTTGTTAGAGCTCAAGTCAAGCTTTTGCATAAAAGTGAGACTCCCAAGGCATACTGGTATCGATCCAGAAAGTTCATTATTGGCTAAATGCAATACAGACAAACGTTTGATTTGGCAAATTTCTTCTGTGATGGATCCTTGCAATTTGTTGTCATCAAGATTCAAATATTGAAGATCTTTTAATTTTTTAATTGTCACAGGAATGGATCCATTCAAATCATTCCCTTCTAAACTTAAATCATATAAGTTGGCTAAATTCCCAATTGTATTTGGTATAGCTCCACTAAATTTATTCATAGCTAGATGTAGGCTAACAAGCTTAGAAGCATTTGATATACTCTTTGGAATTTTTCCAGCAAGCTTATTTTTTGATAACTAAAGTTCCTTGAGATTGGGAATACCACGTTCTATATTTGGTGGAAGAAGGCCAGACAAAAAATTTTGTGCAAGATTCAAGAGTGTCAATGTTGAAATATTGAAAATATTTGAAGGAATAAGTCCACTTCAATTGTTATGACCCAGGTCTAATCTCTCAAGTTTTTCTAGATTGCCTATCTCCTTGGGTATAAAACCTGGAAGCACAAACCAATGGAAAAGATCTGTAAGGATATGGAAAAGTGAAAAGAAAGAGTAAAAGGATAATAACTCTGGTATACACATATGCATATAGTGCATGGAAGCTTAAATTTAATTTACAAGAAACTATACAATATGTAGATACTCATATTTTTCTTATGTTAATGTATCCATACATTAACATTAAAACTTTATATCTATCTTCCTAATTAGTATTTTTGTAGTAATTAAATTTTCAAATTCTAAAAAACTGTATGAATGAAGGACTTCTAGAAGTAATTATATATGATTATGAGTGCAGTGGATATTTCTTATCTGATGTCAATATGTAATTATTCCAATATATAGCAAATTTAGGAAAAAGAAAAAATAGAAGCAATAAAGATATTTGATTACAAATATAAGGTAAGTGCTACGATTGGATATGCTTAGATGCCATTCTCCACAAAACAAGGAGAAACCGACTTAGTTGAAGAGAGATTTGATTTTTAGCGTGGAATACCATATAATTGCCTTGTTATATTTACATAATATTAAAATTTTCCTCTTTTCATTTATTTTAAATATTCAATATATAGAATATATTAATATTCTTTATTTTTAACACAAAAGTGACTTTTTCTTAATTTTTATTCATTAAAAACTTATTTACATTACTAAATAAAAAGCATTTTATGATTCAAAACTCTTAATTTACTGAAGTACTTGATAAAAAATTATTTATTATACATATAAAAAGAAGACATCAATTTGAAAGCAAGAGCTGAATGCTGAAGGTGTGATAATTTCAGGCCAAATATGTCCTTCACAAAACTGGTTAGCCACACGATTGCCTCTAAGGCTGACCAAAGAACCCATGAAAAAACTCAATCAAAGATTTATAAATCAAAACTCTAACTAATATAAATTTAATTTAATCTTTTTAAGAAAAAAGAAAAAAGAAAAAATTACATTTTTTTCACTTGAATCTTTGAGCCCAATTGGTAATTTATTCTATAACTAATTTTTGTAATTGGCCTTTAATCCATTGCATTTATTTACTGACATCTAAATTAAATGTTAACTTTAAAAGAAAAATATTTTTCTCCCTCTTATATATTGATCTTATTACACATCCTTCTCTTCTATTTTATTTTCAAAAATGTACGCTTTAGTCTATTTAATTTAACTATGATAAGAATATTTCAAAAAAATACTTTAATAAATATTTTTTGGGTACAGAAGATACTTTAATTATCTTAATTATTTAAAAAAATTAGTTTTCTTCTTTGAAATCACCACAATGCCCTCAACTGTGTGCATGCCCCTTTCAACTCTGCACGACTCAGCACCCTCGTGTAACTGGACCACCGTGATTAGCACCATTGTTTTGCGCCCACGGCCCCACGGACTATTGCAGAGTTAAGGAGAAAAGCAATGAAACGTAAAGCATTCTCAATTCTACAACAGTGGCATCAAAGCCTGTGCAGAGGGAGAACGAACTGTTAGAAATAGAGAAGAAACAGAATGCAGCAGAAAGAATGAGAAGTAGCTAGGGGGATAAAGGCAAAAAATAGTGGTGATGCATAGTAGAAGCAGAGAGAGGGACGGCAAGCAGAGGAATCAGAACGTGAAGCTGGAGATGCTAAGCTAGAGAACAAAGCAGACAAACAAAAGCAGAAGGATGCAGACAGAAGAGTATTGGCTTGCGAGTAGAAAGGCAGAGGAGAGCAATGCAAAAAACAGAGGTAGAAACCGAGGAACAGAAGCATAACACAAAAGCAAAAGCAAACGCAGAACGGGGAAGGGAAGAACTCCCGAGAATTTTGTTGTATGAAATTGAACGACTGAAGAACGGACCACAAAAAGATGAAGCAGCTCATGAACGCTGAAGCAGATGAACCAACGCAAAAGAAAGGAAAAGGACGCTTGTGAACCCGATGTGTTAAAAAAATATAAGAAAACAGCATCCTTTAATTTAGTGAAGGGTTAAAGTCGTATAATAAAATAATATAAAAGGAGATGAGTGTATTATTCTTTAATTTAAGCTATAAAAAATTATCAAAATATATTTTTTATAAAGAATGATAAAATGAAATGTCATAAAATAAAATAGAAAGATATTTTAATAATATTATATAATTATTGATAATGTTAATATATAATTTAGACAATAAAGATGTATAAATACAATGAGTTAGATAGATTAGATGATTAGTTGTAAAAATTAGTATATGAGAGACTGAGAGAGTGAGTGAGAGAGAGAGGAATGGGAGTTGGATGCAGAATTCAATGTTGTCATGTGTAATATCCTTAAAAAAATGAATTAATCTTTTTTTTAACACTAGACTAACTCTAAAGTCTACTGTGTATAGTAAAATATTTCAATTAGTTACAAGATCTAATTTTCTAAAATTAAAAATTATTAAATTCAAATACTTTACACATAACATCCCAAACTATAATTACATGTATAATGTATCAATGACCATAATTTAATAACAATTTTTACAAGACTCATTCATTTGAATCTTGAATTACTTCAATTGATAGATTTTTTTTGGCTTTTAAGAAATCTATTAAACGATTTTTTAAATTGAATCCTTAATTACGAATTCTAAAAATATGATATTTTTTTATGTAATTAGCTCAATATGTGTTTCAAATGTATTAAAATGTAAACATTATTTTTTTGCTAACATCCTAAGTACTTAACATTAAGTAGATATAAAAGTGGCACATGCATGCATATATATGAAAACAAGAATAGATATTGATACGGGGTACGGAAGCAATGCATGTCACAAATTCTAATATCATAAATACAACATTATCACTCAAGTGTAAGCATTTAAAAGATAAACTTTGATAGTTACTATTATTTTCTTTCTACATTTTCATGTTTGAATTGGGCCATTTAAAATATTCAAATTAAGGTTATATATACCTCAATTTTATAGAATCGGGGATTAGCATACGGCATGCGATGATAAATTATAGAATAAGCCACATTTTTTCTAAAATCACATAGAAGTGCATTTTATTTTTATGAAATTAAGAAAAATGAAAAAAAATCCATTTCAAAGCTAGACATATGGATGAAATAAGATATACGTACCTGTAAATGAGTTGATATCTAAATATAACCCTTTCAAAGATGTGCAGTTACCGATTGATTTTGGAATGCTTTCCTTAAATTTATTATCAACAACACTGAAAATTTTAAGTGAAGGAAGTTGATGGCACATCTCTTGTGGAATTTCACCTATAAATAACACATTTATAATGTCAATTATCCACATACATATAGAATCACAAAAATTGAATCATCTATACATGTAACTCCAATGTTAGGAGGATTTTGATTGGCCTCTTATTTTTTCATTCTTCATTTGTAACATTGTTAAGCTAATCTATGAATATATTTGGGTCCTAATCGTTGGCCTAACTAACAATCTAGGTCAACCTAATACTATACATGTCATAATTTCATGTCATATCAAAAATATACAAATATTTGTATTAGAGAAAATATAATTTTCTAGATATATTGTGGCCGTCGGTCTCATTATAGATAAAAAGAAATAAAAGATTAAGAATTAACAGAGTGAGAATAGTAACTATTGTAAATTATTCAGATTTTGTATGTAAATTAACTATTTAAATAAATAATTTAATATATTAAATTTTACATGTGTTTAGGTTAACATTTTCTATTATTTTATTTAATAGAGTTAAACCTAAAGATTAAAAAATAAAATTTATGAGACGTATTTATTTAAAGTAAAAAATAATTTAGAGGCTAAAATAAATTTTGCTACAAATTTAATATATTAAAATAAAAACTAGTAACATCTGGAAGTATTTAGACATTTTTTTAACTGTCAACCTTCTTAAATGAGAGAAAACGCAGGGCTTGACCAAAAGGAAGCCAAATCATGAGCTCATTGGTTCTGAAGGGTCATAGCGCGAGAGTTTTTCTGCTAACCCATTGTCCACCCTTGGGTCCATCGTCATCCACCGCGAGGACACTCTTTTCATTATTATGCCATATAAGGTGACTCCAACAAAAATCTTAGTTGTTTCGGTGAACTTATCTATCTTCTATACTTTAAATTTTTATTATTTCAGGCTATGAATCTATGAATATTTTAAGGGAGAATTTGTAGGTCATTAGACAAAATCACACTTATGACGATGTAAAACGTTTAGGTAACTAGATGGTGTCCTGGGGTCAGTCTGATTTTGCTTTATATATATATATATATATATATATATATATATATATATATATATTACTATAAAAATTTTATTTTTACATTCTCCGTTGCTCTTTTCATTTTAATTAGATAGAGAAAATATTACTATAAGGTTGTAAATGAGCACCATTTATATAATAAATAAAGAAATAAATACATTTCAATTTAATTTAAAATTCATTAATTATTAAACAAATCTTGAAAATTTGATTACTCTACATAACTAACTAAAAGTAAAAATAAGAATAAAATATTAAATAAAGCATAATGTATTTACATTATATATAATTTGACATTAGAATTTTTCTAACGGATTCAGAGAACCCGCGCCCCCTTCCTTTGGAAGCAGCCAGCTCACATAATATAAAATAGGAATATATTATAATATAAACATTATCTTTAATATAAATCCAATTCTAATATATTATAATTTTAGTATTCTACTTATATTTTAGTTTTTTATTTACTATAACTCAAATTTATTAAAAAGGTGAATTTTTATCAACTTTCATCAATATCTTGTTTTTAATTAATGTTCATTTTTTAACAATTATAATCATTAAATTATTATTTTAGTTAAATAATTTTTTAGTATACCAAAGAATTAAAATTAATTAATTATATGATCAATTCAATATTATTTGTAAAATTAAAATAAACAGTGATCTATTTCATAATTATATGAAAAATTATCATTAATATAATTTTAAATTTATAGTATTAGCATCACTGCTTTCAATCCTCTGTATTTCCCCATAAATATCTTTGGGTTTTAACATCCTTTCTTATGAGAATAAGATATTGGATCTTAATAAATTCTCATATCAAATCTAAGTAACTCAACATTAATTTTGAAAATGTTCTTTTATTAAATAATATATATTACAGCTGGACAAAGATGATATTATTGCAAAATCTAAAATTGTGAATGAGTTAACAAATTAACTTTAAGATTTGTTCAACTTATATAATAAATAAATAAGTTAATGAATTAATAGTTCATATCTCACCAACTTCAATGTTTAAAATTGAAGTATGCTTGATATCAAAGATTTCATATCCCCTGCCTGCTACTCTGTACAACTTAAATTCCAAATAGTCGAAACTTTTAGTTTGAATGAAGTTACAAGCTCCATGAGATATCAATGGCAAACTTTTTTGAGCCCAATATTGTCTTAACTTAAGGAACCAGTTAATGCCATTTCAAGACCTAAAATCCATCATTTTGGCATTATTTTGTGCATTGTTTTTTTATTTTTTAGTTACTTTTCTGAATTTTTTGTTTTCAATTTTTTAATTTAATTATGTTTCCTAATTTAATTAGGAGTCTCGTTAGTATCATAGAAATAGCTTATTTTTGTATTTTATTCAGAAATTTCTGATCATTATTGAAATTTTAGAAAATTTCTTTTTGTTCTTTTGAGTGTGTTTTTTTTTTACTCTATTTTGACTCTATATGTACGTATTTCCACTATTGTTCATTTCTTCATGACGCTATCAAAGCTTTGTTTCTCAACAGTTTATGTTTTTCTCAACCTTTCTTATCTGGTTTGATTGTCATTTCTAGTTCCAAAATCCTTCAAATAATTACTCTCACTTTTCTGTTGTATTTCAACAACTGATTTTTTTTTTGCACGCCTTCTTCCTAGTTTTAGCATATCATATTGATATGAAAATAGATTTATACCTTCAAGAGCTCTGTCTTTTTCACCTCAGAAAACACTCTTCTACAATTATGACAAACTCTTTCTCCACCAACACTGCTTTTGATACTCAAAGAAATTAATGTAAGCATCAACAAGGACATAACAACTACTCAAGACATAGTTGTAGTCATGGGGTAATTCATATCTGGTTTCTTTCATATTTTCAATCCATTCATAAGCATGCTTACTTAGACCTTTCCTTAAAAGCTAAATCCCAATGGGGATTCTGTTTCCGAAAGTGCTCCATTTGGTCTTTTGTCTAACGCCATTAACTCTTGCAGCCTACCTAATGTCAGATTCACCCTGTACTAAGTGATAGCAACTGACCCTCACTTGATTTAATTTGTTACATCATCAACTGACCCTGTACTATGTTGTAGCCCCACCTAATTTCTTTAGGACTAATGGTGTTTTGGAGTTTATATGAATAATCTGGTAATCTAAATGAAAAATAATTTATATATCTTATTACCATTTTTTTATTTTTTGAATCTTTCAATATATTATTAAACATTTGTTTGCAATAATTTGGTGACTTTGATTTAATAACAAACAAAAAATCATTCAATAAAGCATGTTTTTATCCCTTAAAATTTTGTACCTCAATTTTTAAATTAAAAAACAAACAATTTAATTATTGAGTGATAAAATAATTATTATTTTAGTTTTTTTAATGACGATAATTATAAATCATGTTCTTAATTTAAAATATTTTAATTATTAAATATAAATAAATTAAGAGATGAATTGACATCCACCATAGTACAACTTTGAAGTTAATGTTGTCTATCGCCTGAAAGATTTGACGTCCGCTGAAGGATTTGACGTCCGATGTGCACAGAAGAGAACAAAACCTAGGATGAGAATCCTTATGAGAAGATTTACAAGTGCACTGAGGCCATCTCCGGTAGGGGTTGCTTAACCTTCATTGGGTTTCTTAAGTCTGACCCCAATTCTAAGTGGCAAGGAGAGAGAATAAATTTTTAAACACCGTTACTTCTATAAACAACGGTGTTTAAATAAAATATTATACATTTAATGTGAGTCCCATTTAAGCTATCCTCAGCGTTGGAGATGCTCTGAGGCCCCCCAAATTTTAAGAAAAGATCCAAGCAAGCCAAAAAGAAAGAAAGTCTCAAATTGTTGTGGGACTTGGATAAGCAAAATACTTTGGGGCTTTATTCTTACTATCGTCTATAGACAAAGAATGCTATAATATGAATTTTCAACACATATTTTTTATTATTTCAAACGTGTTCATATAAAATATTTATTTATTAATATCTAATATTTATATTTTTTTTTTTGTGCAATAGGTTAAGGAATTTGGTCGGAATTCAACAGTTAATTAGTTGTTCCTTCACATGTATCACAAAAAGGACAACAACTAGCCGTGTTTTAGCTATTCTTAAAAAATTTTAAAAAGAAATTAATATCTCCTACAGTTTGGCTTGCCAAAATGCTTTATAATTAACAATAAAAACTATAATTTTTTATATATAATCTACCATCAAACGATTGTAATTTTAAAAGTATTGTTATTCAATAATGCTCTCTCTTGGGATTTTCAAACTTATCAAAACTGCATTTTAAAATACTTCATTTATATATATTACTTCCTAAAGTTTAAGTCAGGATTCAGTTTTTTAAATTATATTAATCAATTGGAACTTATGGAAAAGCTTGTGACTTGTGAGTGTAGCTCTTAATTTTGTGCATCAAAAGTTTAAACTCATTTAAAGATGTATTCACACATTCACATAACAGAGTTCTTGCATTGCTTTACATTCACACGGTGACATGTGATAATTATCGATGGAATTTTATTAAAACATAACAATTTCATTCAAACATATAATTTGATGTTAGAATTTTTTTTAACAGATTCAGGATTTGAACCCACGCCACCTTCCTTTCGAAGGGGTGGGTCTTACCACTTGAGCCAACTCAAATTATTAAAAACAAGAACGTAATATAATATAAGCATTATCTTTAATATAGATTCAATTTTAATATATTATAATTTTAGTATTCTACTTATATTTTTTTATTTACTATAACTTAAAATTTTATTAAAAAAACGAATTTTTATTAACTGTCATCAATAATTTGTTTTTAATTAATGTTCATTTTTTTACAATTATAATTATTAAATTATTATTTTATTTAAATAATTTTTTAGCATACCAAAAAATTAAAATAAATTAATTATATGATCAATTCAATATTATTTGTAAAATTAAAATAAACAGTGAACTATTTCATAATGTATATGAAAAAATAAGCATTAATATAATTTAAATTTATTGTATTAGCATCACTTTTTCAATTGTATGTATTTTCCAATAAATATAATTTAAATTTAAAATTTGTAAATGTTATTTTATTAAATAATATATATTACAGTTAGACAATGAAGATATTATCGAAAAATTCAAAATTGTAAATGAGCTGACCGCTTAACTTTAACCTTTGTTCAACTTATATAATAAATAAATAAGTTAATAGTTCATATTTTACTAACAACAACAACCACCAAACCTTTACCACAATATTTAAAATTGAAGTATGTTTGATGTCAAAGATTTCATACCCCACCATGCTACTCTTTATTCTCAAATGCAAAAACCAAATTTCAAATAGTCATAACTTTTGATGTGAGTAAAGTTACAGGTTCTTAAGATATTTTTCTTTTTTTGAACAAACAGGTGTCTAAGATATGAACCACAAGTTTTTTTGAACCCAATACTGTCTTAACCTACGGAACACATTCACGGCCATTTCAAGGCCCAAAATCCATTGTTTTGACACTGTTTTGTGTATATTTTTTTTGTTAATTTTTAATTTTTCTGTTTTTAGTTTCCTACTTTAATTATGTTTCCTTATTTTATTAGGAGTCACGTTAGTATCATATAAATACATTATTTTTGTATTTCATTCAAATTTTTTTTTATCATTAATTGTATTTTAGAGGATTTCTCTTTCACTCTTTTGAGTGTGTTTATTTTTTTACACTTATTTACCATATCAATGTCTTAGGAAAAATGACTCAATAATGACAAAAATCCTGGATCTGTCAATCTTTTAAACAAGGTTTTGCAGTTTTTAGAAAAAAAAACCGCACTCAGGAGGAACGAAAACAGTTTTTGGGTAACTGGATGGCATCCTTGGAATGGTTTAATTTTGGGTTCCCTATAATGGCTGTTTTCATTACTAGTACTAATGGATGATATATGCGGGATTTGGGACCTCGTATAGTTGGTCTGCTAAAACACTTTATATGCAATAATCAAGACTATAACTTCTATATATAATCAACCATAAAAAATTTGCAATTTATATATATATAGACACACACACGCACACACTATAACTTATCAGAATCTTCAAATAGTTTCCTTCAGTAGTATATCATCACATGCACTCTTTGACGATTCACAAATATGTAATATAACAATCAAAACCTGCTCGATCCCTCCGTGTTATTCAATAATGCTCTCTCTTGATAAGGTTGTGTGTGTGTGTGTGAATTATTGTTAAAATTATAATAAAACATAACAATGTTTCTTTTTAGTAATAATAATGAGTAAGAGTCAATGGGTATAGTAAGCATACCATGTAAATTGTTTTGTCCAAGAGTCACTATTCTCAAAGAAGATATGTTGAAAAGAGATGATGGGATTTCACCTGTGTAACACTCAGTAGTTTAGCTTTAATGATCCATTCTAATATAAAACTTGAAAATATTATTGCACAACCTTAATTAGTCTGGCTAATATACTTGTTTACATAAAAGTAATAGCTCACAAATGGTGCCTTTAGAAAGAGAAAAACGAAAATAAAAATCCCATTCCTCCACCAACACTGCTTTTCACACTCAAAGAAATAAATTATTCTTAATTAGTTACTTCAAACATAAATTACTCTTAATTGTGGAAGAACGTCAATCTCTATTGAAATGCCTCCATTGGTACAACACAAGCAGAAATTTTTTTTTAAAGAATTTTCATATCAGTATGTAATATTAGTTACTTTTTTTTTTCAAACATAAAATCAAGTTCCAATTTTACGATTAATAATACAGTGTTCACTCTATAGAAGTATACTTTACATGTAGGAATAATCTGGTAATCTAAAAGAAAGACAATTTATATATCTTATTATCATTTTTTCATTTCTTGAATAATTAATTCATTGTTAAGTCATTATTTATGCAAGAGAACAGCTAAGTTTATATTACAAATTAATGAGCTGTAGTTAAAATATAAGACAAGAAGATATTATAAACAATTAATGTTCATTTTTTACAATTATATTCATTAAATTATTATATTAGTTAAATAATTTTTTACTATACCAAACAATTAAAATCAATTAATTATATGATCCATTCAATATTATTTGTAACATTAAAATAAACAGCGAACTATTTCATTGTGTATATGAAAAATTAAATTTAATATAATTTTAAAGTTATGGGATTAACATAACTGTTTTCAATCCTCTGTACTTACCCATAAATATATAACATGTAGTAGTACTTTCGTTTTAACATCCTTTCCTACTAGAATGAAATATTGGATCTCACTAACCTAAAATTAATTTTGTAAATTTTATTTTATGAAAGAATATATAACAAAAAGAACTAATTCCTTTTGACACTCATTTCATTTTAGTTAGACAAAGAAGATATTATTGTAAAATCCAAAATTGTATGTGAGCTGAGAACCTTAGCTTTAAACTTCTTTCAACTTATATGATAAATAAATAAAGTCAATGAATTAAACGCTCACGTAATCACCAACTTCAATATTTAAAATTAAAGTATGCTTAATGTCAGTTTTCGTATCCTTGCATCCCACTCTTTACTAGAAAATACACAGTCCAAATTTCAAACAATCACAAAGTTTAATTTGGATGGAGCTACAAGTCTTGTAAGATATCAGCGGCAAGTATTTTTTAGCCCAATACTAGCTTAACCTAGGGAACCCAATTAAGGCTGTTTTGAGACCTATCTTGGCAACGTTTTCTACTCTTTTTGTTAATTTTTCTGAATTTTCTATTTTTAGTCTCTTGGAAACCCATGACATAAATTGGAAACAACTATCAGACAAATTATTATAAGAAAGATCAATCTCTTGTAGTGCTGAACTCTTAAATATTGTTGATGGTATAGAGCTAGAAAATTTAGGATTTGTTTGGAAGTGTTTTCAGGAATTTTTATTTTACTGTTTGTTAAAAACAAAAAAAATAAAAAACTTGTTTGAATGTAAATTTTGGAAACAGTATTTGAGAACATAAGGTGTGATATGCCTGATGGCTACAAATTAGTTTTAACAAATTATTTACAACTCTGTATAATTCTTTTTGTTTTTTTTTTTAAATTAAAATAATTTTTGAACAAAAACAAGAAAAACAACAAAATAGTGTTTCTTAAAAACTGTTTTTTGAGTTATACTTTTATAAAAAAATTATAAAAATAACATGACAAACAATTTTTTTTTGTAGAACAAAAAAAAATTATTTTGAAAACAGTTTCCAAACAAGTCCTTAATATTTGAAAGATATATTTTCTTTAGTTGTTAAAGATCACCAATCTATTTTAGAATACCTGTTTTAAATATTAAAAAAATGTGAATTTTTTTGTGATAAAATTGTATGTATCATTATTCATAATAACATTTATATGTATTATTATTTTCACAAACCGCCATCAAACATAAGTTAATAGTAGCTTTTTCACATGGATTTAATTTGACTAGGTAACAAAAGCACGTCATTAGTCAATATGTTCTTAAGACAAATTTATATTTGTTTGTATGTCGTTGAATAATAAAATATGACGAGATACCAAGAGGCTTAAAACAATGCCACTATTCTTATTCCTCAAGTTACAGTTGCATTAGGACTAATAGTACATCAATGAGAAGGTGCCGTTTTGATATCATTTAATTAAATGCAGATTTAATCCTAAAGGAAAAAAATATTTAATATGTTTCAAGTTTGTATCTACCATTTAATTTTGAATAACCCATTCAAAAAAAGATGACGAAAATTGGCTAAAAATGGAAATAAATCGCAAGGAATGAAAAACCAGAGGAAAAGAAACCCTTCCGAGGAAGTCCTTTAATGGTCATTCTCCACCTAACTTGGCCCCACTCTAATGTCCAGCTTATTCAAGCAAAGTAGATAAATAAATAAAAAAAGAAAAAAAAGAAAAATGAAGTAGCTTTAGTATAATATATTTTATTTTGGTATTTGAGTTATATATTATGTATATTCTAATATTTTCTTTATATTTAAAAACTATGTATTTTTAAAATAATATATTGTAATTAGTTATTTTCAATATCTTGTGATTTCATTATAACTTACTATGTCATGTTCAATTCTTTTACAAATTTTTCCTCTTTCATTATTTATTATAATATAATATTTTTGTTAGAACTTATTTCAATATTTATTTAATAAAAGTACACTCCGGTTTATAATTCATAAACAGTAGTATCAAACTAAATAAACTAATTCTATATAATATCATTTTGTTCAAGCAGCAATCCGACGCAACTTTTTAGGGCTTTTTTTCATTCACTATTGAGTCCAATTTTTTGTACAAAATAAATTCATATACAGTAGTATCAAAATAAATGAATTTCTATTATACTGTCATAACTAATTTGATTTAACCAACCTTCACTTTTTTCAATTACGAGAATTACAATATTATTTTAGTAAATCATTTTTTAATATACTGGACAATAAATTAAAATAAAATAATTTTATGAACTATTCAATATTATTCATAAAATTATTAATTCGATCAACAGTAAACAATTTCATAATGTATATAAAAAATGATCTTTTTATATAATTTTCAATTTTTTTTAGCAGCATCACTGTTTTCCTTCCTATTGACCTTCAAATATCTAACAAGTAGTACAAAATTCGGAGACTTTCGATTTTAACATATTTTCGTATAGCAATGAATAATTGAATCTTAATTACTAAAATGATTATTTTATGAAATAACATATATAAAAAAAATTATTTTTATATTCTTTGTTGCTCTTTTCATTTTAATTAGTCGGAGAAGACATTACTGTTAGTTTGTAAATTACTGTAAGGCTGTAAATTAAATGAGCCTCCAGTTATATAATAAATGAAGAAATAAATAAATTTGAGTATAATTTAAAATTCATTAATTATTGAACCAATCTTGAAAATTTTATTACTCTACATAACTAACTAAAGCTAAAATAAGAATAAAACAATATAGATATCATGCATTATATAAATTACGTAATATAATATGTTTATATATTATAAAATAAGAATATATTTTCATGTAAACATTATCTTTAATATAACTCAAATTTTAATATATTATAATTTTATTACTCTAGCTATTTTTTATTTATTGTAACTAAAATTTTGTTAAAGACTGAATTTGTATTAACTTTTCATCAATATTTTGTTTTCAATTAATGTTCATTTTTTACAATTATAGTCATTAAATTATTATATTAGTTAAATAATTTTTAACTATATCAAAATTAAAATCAATTAATTATATGATCTATTCAATATTATTTGTAAAATTAAAATAAACAGCAAATTATATCATAGTGTATATGAAAAATTAAATTTAATATAATTTTAAATTTATAAAATTAGCATAACTGTTTTCAAGGCATCCAAAGCCCAATCTAAACTGTACAGAGTACCAATAATAAGAGATAGAGGCCTCAAACCTTAAGATGACTTGCAAGAAAGGGCTTCAAATCAACAGATAGGCAACTAGCTGATTTGTCTAAACTAGCAAACCAAAGTAAAGAACCCACGACAAATCAACTAACTAGTACATGGTACTAGTCCAAAAAAAAAGTACATGGCTCCCAAAAGTTAGCCAGAGATATCATAGTTTCCAAAATGGACAAACCACCAGAGGAACCTAGCGAATATATACATGGTACTAGTCCAAAACTAAATGTTTCATTTTTTTTTCGAATTTGGTAAAAAAAATTTAAGTGCTTGAGTTGAATTATGTCTATATATGTTTAGTTATTTGAAACATAAAGCCCTCTATATGAAGGAAGTAGAATTGTCAAGTGCACATGGATCTGGCTAATTATACTTCGAATACTAAGCAATCTTCACTGTACAATTTTTTGTATGAATGCTAATGAGCTGTTCCTTCATATGCATCACAAAAAGGACAAAAATTAGCCAAGTTCCAGCTGTTTCTAAGAAATTAATTGATATGCTTGGGTTACATCTCCCAGGTATCAGTTTCAAATATACATCTGATATTGATGCGTCTACAATATGCGCGTATCCATGCATTAGAGGTATATGTAGTAACTCCCTTAAAATGTGGTATCTCAACCCACCTTATTTCATTAAAGAAATAATATGAGGAGCATTGGAGGATTTGCTTAAACTTATTGGAGACTCCTGACTTGAAGAATCTCTCATATTTAATTCATCAATTATTCATATTTTTTTAATTTCGTAAACTTATTTTCTTAAAGTATTTAAGTTGAATTATGTCTATCTATGTTCAATTATTTAAAACAGAAAGCCTCTCATCTAAAGAAAAGTAGAATTGTTAAGTGCACACGGATCTAGATAATTATACTTCTAATACTAAGCAATCTTCACTGTACAATTTTTGAATGAATACTTATTATGTTACATAGCAAAAGACGTGTATGATACTATTTCTAATGAGGTTGCAATGCATTGAGTACAAAATATGAAGACTGGCAGAGGAAAATCTAGTTTATTTTATTTAACTAAATGCTTATATACAATTATATTTTAATTTTATGATTTTTTTTATTATACAATACGAGGTGACTTCAACTGACAAAAATCTTGGTTGTGCCTGTAAACTTACCTATCTCTCATACTTTAAAATTTTATTATTACTGATCGTATATATGACATAAAGAAAATAAATGCATTTCACAAAAATCCTAAATCTACTAATCTTTTAAGGGAGGCTTTGCAGGTCGTTAGATAAAACCTCACTTATCAGGAAGTTAAACGCTTGGGTAGCTAGATGGCCTTCTTGGGTGATCACTCTGATTTTGGCTTCCCCCCCCCCGTGGCTATTTTTCTTACTACTGATCAATGATGTGCTGATTGCATTGAAGGAGGAAGTATTGATGTTGGAATACACTAAAGCAAAGCAAGTCCATCTTGCTTTAGCTTTGCTGGCTGCATCATATTATTCTGATATAATTGTTAAGTTATGGTTGTAAAGCTGTTAATCAAAGCTGTAATTAGTTAGAGTAGTTAGCTTAGCTGTCAATGTTTAGTTAACTTATTAGTCTAACTTAGCTGTTTATAAATACTCATGTACTCAGCTTATTCTCTCTCAACAAAATTCACATATAAATAACAATCAAAATTATAATTTTTATATATAATCAACCATCAAACGACAGTAGTTTTAAAATTGTGGACACATATTTATAGATACTATTATTTATTTGAATCCTCAATTTGGTCTATCATTTCAATAAATCTCTCTCTTGAGATGGGATTTCCAAACTTATCAAAACTACATTTTAAAATACTTCATTTATATATATTACATGCTAAAGTTTAAGCCAGGATACAATTTTTTAAAGTATACTAATCAATAGGAACCTATGGAAAATTAAGCTTGTGACTTTTGAGTGCAGCTCTTAATTTTGTGGATCAAAAGTTTAAACGTATTTAAGGATGTATACCCACATTCACATAACACAGCTCTCCTATAGCTTTACATCCACACATTCACATATGAATTATCGATGAAATTTTATTAAAACATATCAATGTTTCCTTTTAATAATAATAATAATAATAATAATAAGCAAGAGTTAATGAGAGTGGCAAGCATACCTGTTAAGGAGTTATCTCTTAAATTTAGTTCTTCCAACAATGTGCAGTTAAAAAGAGATGATGGAATTTCACCTGTTTAATATTCATATTTTAACATTAGTTATTAATATCAGTATAAAATCCAAAAATATTATTTGTACAACCTGAATTAGTCTACCTAATATATTTGTTTACATAGAAGTAGTAGCTCACATATGAAACTAACCTTAATATTTAACATTAAAGGTGAAAATTGTACCTTTAGAAAGAAAAATACGAAAATAAAATCCTAGATGAAAAGAGAAAAAACCATGTGTTCATATTAGTTGATTCCATCCTATATACATCAGCCTTAGTTGTGGAAGATCAACAATCTCACTTGGAATATCTCCTTTCATTCAACATAAATGGAAGAAAATTTATGTTTTAGGAAAACAGAAATATAATAGTTACATTTGCTTCAATTTGATAGGCTAAGTAGACAAACATTATATTGTTTTGTAATAATTATCATATGAACAATGTTTTAAACGACAAGGTTATATTTTTGTAACATGCTCAAGTCATCAAATTCAAGGATTGATAGATAGTTATGGGGAAAAAAAAGATCGTCGGAAAATTAAAATGCATTTTGATTTGTGTTGGATGATTATTTTGTTGACTATGCATTTTGATTTTACGCCACGTGTATTGTAAACGGACATAAATTAAGTATATACAGTTTTTGGTGATAGAAAAAATTAGTGTGGTACAAGAGCAATACGTACATGAGCAGAGCGAAACAGAACATAAGTCTAGTTCCATTTTACAATTACGGTGAACACCCTAAAGAAGTATTAAAATTTAATTATTAAGTGGGTATGCATTTTTTAAAGGAGTATCCAAACTATATACAAAGATATTATCTATGACAACAAATGGAGTTCAATTATTTCCTAAGTATTGGAAGTTTTCTCTAAAAGTATACTTCAATTGCAGGAACACGTTCAAGGAAAGTAAAGAACAAACAGTTTATATATTTTTTTTATCTTCTTTTTTTGAATTTTTTTTAAATATTTTCACACATTTTGATTTGAGATCGTTAAATATATTTCAAGTTTAATAAAGAGAAATTTCTTTTCTATAAATATTTCCTCTTCTTTCAATAAATATTATTACTTTTATTTATTTCATAGTCTAATACAAAAATAGTACTTAAAAACCTTTATATATATATATATATATATATATATATATAGACAATGAATAATTGAATCTTAATGACTAAAATGACTGCTTTATAAAATAACATGCTACCAAAAAATTAATAATTTATTTTTACATTCTCTGTTGCCCTTTTCATTTTAATTAGATGGAGAAGACATTACTGTAAGGTTGTAAATTACTGTAAGACAATAAACGAGCCCCCAATTATATAATAAATGAGGAAATAAATAAATTTAATTTAAAATGCGTCAATTATTGAATCAATCTTCAAAATTTTATTACTCTACATAACTAACGAAAGCTAAAATAAGAATAAAACAATAAGTATATCGTACATTATATAAATTAAGTATTATAATATGTTTATACATTATAAAATAAGAATATGTTTTCATGTAAACATTATCTTTAATATAACTCCAATTTTAATATATTATATAATTTAATTACTCTAGTTGTTTTTTGTATTTACTGTAACTACAATTTTATTAAAAACTGAATTTGTATTAACTTTTCATCAATATTTTGTTTTCAATTAACATTCATTTTTTACAATTATAGTCATTAAATTATTATTTTATTTAAATAATTTTTACTATATCAAACAATTAAAATAAATTAATTATATGATCCATTCAATATTATTTGTGAAATTAAAATAAACAGGGAACTATTTCATAGTGTATATGAAAAATTAAATTTAATATAATTTTAAATTCATAGGTTTACATCACTGTTTTCAATGCTCCGTACTTACCCATAAATATATGACATGTAGTAGGACTTTCGAATTAACATCCTTTACTATTAGAATAAAATATTGGATCTCAATAACTTAAAATTAATTTTGTAAATTTTCTTTTGTCAAAGAATATATAACGAAAATAACTAATTCCTTTTGACACTCATTTTCATTTTAGTTAGACAAAGAAGATATTGTTGCAAAATTGTAAATGAGCTGAGAAAGTTAGCTTTAAACTTTCTTCAACTTATATGATAAATAAATAAGTCAATAAATTAATAACTCAAGTAGCACTAATTTCAATATTTAAAATTAAAATATGCTAAAGATTTCATAACCTTGCATCCCACTCCTTACTAGCAAACACACAATCCAAACTTCAAACAGTCATAAATTTTAATTTGGATGGAGTTACAAGTCCCGTAAGATATCAATGGCAAACTTTTTTGAGCTCAATATTTTCTTAATCTAGGGAACCCAATTAAGGCCGTTTCACAACCCATTTTGGCAATGTTTTCTGTTTTTTTTTTTCTGAATTTTCTGTTTTGAGTTTCTTATTTCAATTATGTTTCTTAAATGAATTAGGAGTCTCATTAATAGCATAGAAATACAAATTCTTTGTAAGTATATATGCGTAATATATGTACTAAAAATATGTTATCTATGACAAAAAATGGAGTTCAATAATTTCTAAAGTATTGGAAGCTTTCTCTAAAAGTACGCTTCACTTGTAGGAACGCATTCCAGTAAAGTAAAGTAAAAACATTATATATATATATATATATTAGTCTTTTTTCTTGAATTTGTTTTTAAATTTTAACACATTTTGATTTGAGATCATTAAATATATTTCAAGTTTAATAAAGAGAAATTTATTTTCTATAATTAGTACATCCTCTTCTTTCAATTAATATTATTACTTTTATATTAATTATACATGTAGGTCAATCTTCTTTCTCATCATTTCCAATTTACTATTTTACCTCCTATTATAAATTTCTTCATGGTGGTCTCAAAGAATTGCTTCTCAAGAGTTTATATGTTTTCCTTAACCTCAATTATCGGAGGCTCCTAGAATGACAAAAATTTGTAGAAGAGTCCCCAATTCTCAATCTCTAATTCCCCTGATGTTGCATGTTAGAATTTAGTAGCATATATAATAGCGTAAGAAATTAAGAATAATCTTATCCCTTACTCTCATATTCTATTTGTCTATTAAAACATTATATATGTTAAGCTACTTAAAATGAAAAGCCCTCACATCTAGAGAAACTTAGATAATTTGAAATGTAAACTACACGGGGTTCTAATACTCATAATATCTATATTATTACCATTTTTTTCTACTAATTAACAAAGTCTTACATTATTTTACACCCATTCATTCAAGTGTGAATAATAAATAAAATTTTACTGAAGCAAGAAAGTGTTTCATATAATAATAATAGTTTTAGTAATAGTAATAGATGGGTTGATCGAGCATACCTATGAAAGAGTTTCCACCTAGCTCTAATGCTACTAGAGAAGAAATGTTGAAGAGAAATGATGGGATTTCACCTGTATAACTCTTGTATTTTAGCATTAATTATCAATATTGGTATAAAACCAAGCATATATGTATTTATATGACAGATATAATTTAAAATCATACCTTCCAAATTGTTGGCACTAATGTACATTATTCTTAGTTGTGGAAGATCACTGATCGCTTTCGGAATACCTCCTTCAAATATTAAAGAAGAGCAATGATTTTTTGTGTATGATAACATTGTATGTATCATTATTCATTATAACATTTGTATGCATCATTATTTCCACTAACAGCCATCAAACATAAGTCAGTAGCATGTAATTAGTCAATATGTTCTCGAGACAAATTTATATTTGTTAGTTTGTTATTAAATCATAAAATATAACAATATTACTATTCTTATTTCTCAAATTGCAACTGCATTAAACAAGTGGAAACAAGAAGCACTAGTAAAACATCAATAACAAGTTGCCGTTTTGGTATCATTTAATTAAAAATGCAGATCTAAGCAAAAGAAAAAAAAATATTTTAGCTGTTTCAAGTTTGTGTCTATCCAATCAAAAAAAGCTGATCGACATTGGCTAAAAATGGAAAGAAAACACAATAAATGAAAAACAGGAGAAAGAGAAACCGACCCAAGAAATCCTTTAATAGTCATTCTCTAGCTTAGTAGGTCCCACTCCAATGTCTAGCTTATTCAAGCAAAATAGACATTGAAACAAAAGAAGAAGAAAAAGCATGCTTGAGTATAATATATTTTATTTTATTATTTGAGTAATATATTATATATATTCTAATAATTTCTTTAAATTTAAAAATTTACGAGTCTTAAAATGATATATTGCAATTAGTTATTTTCAACATCTTACCATTTCATTATAACTTAATCCACTATTTCATGTTCAATTTTTTTGTAAATTTTCTTCTTCCATTATTTATTACAATATAATATCTGTATCAGAACTTATTTTAGTATTTATTTAATAGAAGTATACTCCGATTTATAATATATAAACCGTAGTATTAAAATTAATAAAATAATTCTATATAATTAGGATATCAATTAGTTCAAGCACCAATCCAACGTGATCTTTTAGTTTTCTGTCATTCACTATCAACTCCAATTTTTGTACAAGATGAATTTATATTATACTTTCATCAATAATTTAATTTGACCAACGTTCACTTTTTGCAATTATGAGAATTTCAATATTATTTTAGCAAATCATTTTTCAATATGTTAATGTTAAATGAGATTCACAATGTAAATTTAAACGAATCATTTATTGAATGAGTTAAATCTAAGGAAGCTAGTGTTTGTTTGGCTAAGCTTACACCCCAAATTGATTGTATCATATTGCCAAATAGTAATAAGCAGAGTAAAACTAAATACATATAACACAAATCATTAAGATGTACCTGATAAAGTGTTATAAGCCAAACTCAACATTTCAAGTGAAGATAAGTTGGAAATGGTTTGGGGTATGATTCCTGAAAGCTTGTTTTTGGCAATTCTTAAAATCTTCAAGTTCTTAAGTCTTCCAATCTCAAGTGGAATGGTTCCTCCAATAAAATTATGAGCCCAATCCAAGGTCTCCAACTTTGACAAGTTGGATATGGTTGATGGAATGATTCCACTCAAACTATTGTTGAATAGAGACAAGTGTTGAAGCATAGATAAACCCCCTATCCACGTCAGAATTTCTCCATCAAATTCATTGTAGCTTAAATTAAGCATTTTCAATCTGCGCAAGTTGACTAACTCTTTTGGCAAGTGGCCATGGAAACTGTTGTTATGAAGATCAAGTTCAACTAGGAATGAGAGATTTCCGAGTTGTGAATGTATGGTTCCCTTGAGACCCATGTCACTAAGATTCAAGGCTTGAACCCTTCCATGGCGGGTATTACAAGTGACACCAACCCAATTGCATGGAGAAGAAGAGTTAGACCAATTAGCTAAGAGATTGTAAGGATCCAAGACAGAAGATTTGAAAGCAAGAAGTGCAGACTTATCTGTGGTGATATTTGGCTTACTCAAAGCTAAGTAGGCCACGAAGCAATGCAGTGAAAGCATGAAAGCAGAGAAGCGAAGTTTCCCCATGTTTGGCCTATGGGACTTGTCAAAGATGCAAGCAGTGAGCAGTGAGCAACAAAAAAGAGAATAGCCTATTATAAATCTGGTAAATCATAATAAAATTAAAAAAAATAATGGAAAAAAGATCGGGTGTGGCAGTCAAGTTTAGTAGGCTTGACTTGTGGCGCAGACAAGGTGTTTGAAAAGCACTTTTTTTCTGACAAGTAAAGCAGGTTTATTTGCATAACTTGAAAGTGTCAATACAATATTAAAGTGTAGTTTACTTTATGAAAAGTTTATTTTTTAAAGTTTTTTTAAATCATAACTAAGTTGTTTTTCAGCACTAACTTATATAAAATTTAGAAAAGCTCAGGCAGTCTTGTTGCCATCCACAAGCATACCAAGGGATTCATAACAATCCCAGAAAAAAGTAATCAAATATGAAACAGCGTATCATCTAAGCGGAGTACAATAATTTGAGCAAAACTTATTTGCCCAACTCCAACAACCATGAACTCTACTGATTTTGTAAAAGTTAAACAATTCACATACCCAACCTGTGTTGCAAAAGGTTTAACTAAGTGCCAAACAATATTAGTAAAATCAATTTATTAATGATTCATCAAAGTTAATAGACACCAGCAAATATTCGAAGCTATTTCCATGTACACCAAAGACAAGAACGACTTATGAAGTGTAAATTAAAAAATTAAAATACTTACCATTATTTAATAATAGTAGGAGGTCACTCGTGCTAAGATATAAAAAAAAGTAAAATATAATTAAAAAAAACTTATTTTCCTTTTTATAATGTATAATAAGACAATTAAAATTATATCAATCGTGAAGTTTGGGAAACTTATGCTCACGCTATTGAAGTTTCAAATTTTATGCTAAAAGTATTAATTGAAATTGTCGTTATACAAATATATACTTATTATTTAAATTTTTGGTACTCTCCCTTCAGTAATAGATGAAAGTAAAACCAAAAATTACTATAAAAAAAAATAAAAATGAGTAATGTATGCAATAATCCTCTCGAAAACGTCTTCAAATTAGATGTAGTCACAGTTGAGTCTAAATATAAAAAATATATATAACATTTATGTTGGATAAAATATTATTATGAATATCTATAAATATTTGAAATTCTAATACATAGATTGTATAAAGTTAAATTGATAATTTTAATTTGTAAAAAATAAATTACCATGGCTTTTGAGTGTAGAAGGGAACCCAAAATTAATTTTTTTAATACAAAATGAAATTTTTTAATTTTTTGTTATGAGTTTTTCAAATAACAATAAAATTTATGGACCATTTCTTACACGTGTTATAATTATATTGGAGAAAATCATGATAAATACTTAAAAACTACACCTAAATTTTCTTCTCTTTTTTTCTCTCTCCTAACAATTGATAAAACCAATTGGCACGGACATGACTTTGAATTGACTTTTCTGATTGTAATTGATCTCAGTCTCTGTGAATTGTCCATGCATTTATGTATGGTGTGTAAGGATATCTTATCTAGCCTAACCCATTCTTGTCCTTGCATTTGTGTACAGTGTGTCAGGATCACTGTTTAAGAAATACGTTGTGTAGACCCAAGACTTGAGATGTCAGAATCACTATCTAACCTCAAATTTGTTGGGAAGACCCAAGACTTGAGATGTAACATAATCGGTAGAGTGAAAATTTTGTTACAAACTCTTAGTGGTGCTATACCCTTCCCTTTCATTGTCATTATAATTAACCCCAACAATATATGAAAAAAGATTTTGTTAATAATATATATAAAAGCCAATAAAGTAAATTTTTTGAAGACCTGAGATCTCTATTTTTTATGGTATTAGATATTTCTACAAATTATAAAACAACTGTATCTAATATAAATTTTTTGAATACTTTCATAAATTTATAAAATGTCTATATATTTTTTTGGGTATCACATATCTTCAAAAGGAGAAGACAGGAAAACAAAATAGCACACCCAACAGTCAAGCATAACACAAACATAGAATACCAAACTAAATCAATCAGCCAACACCATCTTGATGACCCTCCCGTTTGTCACCAAGATGGAAGCCTCCGCAGCCAATTTAGCCCACCAATCATCGTCCATATTAGTCCTGCTCAAAGATAGAATATTGAAAGGCCTATGATTAAATTTAAGTGGGAAAATTGAAGTTTAAATATAACTAAATAATAAATTGTGATAATTATAAAAAAAAATTGTATGCAACAATTACAAAAGTATCTTATTAAGATGTGGTTATATTTAATTCTAAAAAAAAGTAAGATAGAATTGATATGACGACATGCTGCATAATGAAGAAAATGAAGAAAAGATGCAAATTTGACAGGAAGGACAACAACTCTGGTTGAAAATGAAGCAGTATGGAAATGCCCCCAATTACCCTTCTTCAAAGCAAATGTGGATAGTGAGAGGTAGCAGGGAGAGAGAGCAGTAAGTCGAGAGTTCTAGAGAATGAGCTCGCCTCCCTCCTCTATTCCTTTTCTTTTTCTTCTCATTTTAGATTTTTTTTCTCTTCTTATAGAGAAATCTTAAAGAGAGAAATCCTTTTCTCTCTTTTTAGTTTTTACTTTTGTTAGATAATTTTTTATTCTTTTGAAGAGGTTTGGAGCTTTAAAATTTTACATCCCTTATATTCAGATATGTAACTCTGAGTTGGTATTTACAACTTTGTACTCAGATTTAGATAAAAGAATATCAAATTTACAACTTTATGTTCATATAAATAGAAGAAGGTTAAAAAGAGCTAACCCTTAAAGAGAGTTGAGAGATGTATCGTGTTTCTAAGAATGTGTCTTCATTTTTTCTTTCTTTTTTTATTATTGTATTAGTTATACATTTGAGATATTAAAGTGTGATTTTTAATATGTTAGTGTTTGTTAGATGACTTGCTTTTTTATTATTTAATTGTAATATTTATTTATTTGTTTTTTTTATCTTCAGAAATTGTAAAATTAAATTAGTCATGTTTAGTTCACCTGATTTTAACTTCTATTTTATTATTAATTTTGTACTTGATATATTTTTGTGAATAGTAATTTTTTAATTGTTTCACAAAACAAACAAAAAAGCACAAATGTAGATGGCACTTTGTTTGGTAGTTGGGATAGCGCTATGAGATGCAGAAAGCTTTCATGTGGCTTGAGTAAAACTCGTTGCAGGCTTTTACTCTGGATCAATTGAAAGCCTTGACAGTGGACAAAGGCTTAATTTTTGCTTGTGAACTCTCCATTAAGAACGCTTTTCTGAAAAGTGATTGTAAAATAGTGTTTGACAGTTTGCAAAAAAATATATCATATCACACCAACTTTGTTTGATTTCTTGAGGTGGGAACACTACTTTTTGTTTGATTCCTAGAAGTGGAATAGTGTTGCTCATAGTCTTGCAAATTGGGTAGACATATTACCCATATGAGTGTACATGTTTGGTTACATTCATCATGAGAGTGTG
This sequence comes from Gleditsia sinensis, assembly GCA_037074535.1. Taxonomy (NCBI): domain Eukaryota; kingdom Viridiplantae; phylum Streptophyta; class Magnoliopsida; order Fabales; family Fabaceae; genus Gleditsia; species Gleditsia sinensis. The sequence goes on along the minus strand of CM073465.1, from coordinate 66,790,100 downwards.
CAGTACATTGCTTGGTTGGTACATGAGTTGAATAATTTTAAAAATATGATAAAATTACGATGTAATTGATATTGAGTTTTAAAATGAAGATATATATAATTGGTATAAGTTGTATTTTAAAAGGACAAAAGTTATTTACAGTCTCATCTATCTTTACTGTAAGTTCTCAAATGACATGTATGTTGTTTTTACACCTCATCAATTAGTAAAGAGAAAAGCCATATTTTGATTATTTACAGATAGATCAATTTTTAATTTAATTTTTCATAAATTATTATTTTAAATTATTCTCTCGGAGATAAAAATGTCTATAATATTACCTTTAGTTATGCTATCATTTAAATTTTAATGCCAAATTTAAGTTCCTACTGAAATTGTACTTTTTGTCATATTTATTTAATTTTGTATATAAATTAATACTCACTTAATAATAAATTGACATTCTCATGACACTCACAATAGAATTCTTAATTTTTCAAATAAATTAATTCTATTTAAAAAAATTCTATAAATATCACGTAAGTGTCAAGTTATCATTAAGTGAATGCTAATTTATATGCTAAGTTTAATAAATATAACAAAAAACTACAATGTTAACTATAAGTTAAGTTTGACGTCAAAGTTTGAATAATATTTTAATTGAAAAGTTATAAAAATAAAAAAAATTCAAAAAAGAAGTAATTTGCAAATAATTTTTTTAAAAAATTAAGAAATTAACATCAGTGATAATTATGTCTAGAAAGAAAGAAGACATAACTAAGAGTAAACTACCATTTTGATTCTTACAAAACCAAAACTTGTGTCATTTATTTGTCATTATTTTATTCTCAACTTCTTAAAACATCAAATTTGTTAAAAAGAGATTAATATAGTTGTCCCTATAGATGGACTTACTTTATCCAATGTGCATGTAATATTAATTGTTGATATGGAACGTATTTAATGTCAAAGATTAAAATGATTTATTTTTTAAAATGTTGAGAATAAAATCATAATAAATTTTTTTGAAAAAGTTTACAAAAATAAAAATGGTGATTTGCTCTACAATCAATAGAATTTTATGTGTTTTTGATTGACATATAATAGCAATAATTTCAAAAATATCTTAAAGTGTCACAATAATATCTTAGAGCAGACATTTGTTGAGAGAATTTTTTGTTACAACCTAAATTCCACAAAGGATTAATCTTAAAGTGTTAATAATTTATAAAAGTACTTTAAAAATAAAATGAATATGCAGTAATTTTAGAGATATATCTCACCAAATACTTATTTTCCATTGACTTTGATACACAGAATCTATTTAAATTTTTTAATAGTTTGTAATTAATAGTCTAATTCTTAAAATATCTTAATAAAATAAAAGTAAGTGATGTGTGCAATAATAATTTCAAAAATATCTTCAAATTAGATGTAGTCACAATTGAGTCTAGAAAGCAAAAAAAAAAAAAAAATCTAGAAATGTGTTTTATTGAAAAAAATTAGAATTGCTATATTTTTTTATTCTTTATTGTAAGAGATATGTCTAAAATATTTTCAACCATTTTAAATAAATAGATATTAAGTACAACCAAAATTAAGTCCACGAGAATAATTTTTTCATATCTATTTAATGTTACAAAGTTGAGTTATATCTATGGAAATAATAGCAAGTTATTGAAGAAAAAGTACAATTATTATTAAATATAAAAATCTGATAAAGTAAATTTTTTAAAGACATGCTATCTTTATTTTTTTATGGTATTAGATATCTTCAAAATGTTACTACAAATTATAAAAAAAGTGTATCAAATATAAAATTTTTGGATACTTTCATAATTTTAAATTGTCCTTTTTTTTTCGTTTTTGGCTATCACAGATCTTCAAAATCAAAAGACTAGAAAACAAAACAACACAACCAGAAACAACCCAAAGGGGGTGATTCTAGGCAAAACTTTTTAACAAACAATTTAACCAAGCAATCATCATCCATATTCGTAGTCTGCTAGCCCTACTGGAAGACAGAATATTAGAAGTCAATGTGTCTATATCTTTTTGCTGTTTTTTTTAATTAACTAATGTGCGACTATGACTAAATTTAAGTGGACGAGTTGAGGTTAAATATAACAAAAAAATAAGATATGATAATCATAAAAAAAATGTGTATGCAATAATTTCAAAAATATCTTATTAAGATGTGGTTATATTTGATTCTAAAAAAAAAGGAAGAGATAATTGATATGGTCAACTTCAAAACCAGTAAAAGACATGTGGCCAGACTTTTCCATGCTACATAACAAAGAGAAGAAAGCGAAGTTGACGGAAAGGACAACGACTTTGGTTGAGAAAGACACAATTTGGAAATTCCCTCAATTACCCCTTCTTTAAGGCAAATGTGGATGGCACTTTGTTTGGCACTTGAGACAGTGCTATGAGATGCAGGAATCTTTCAACAAGATCAGTTGAAAAGCTTTGGCAGCAAAAGAAGACTTGATTTTCACTCGTAAACTTTGCATCAAGGACGCTTGTCTGGAGAGTGATTACAAAATAGTGTTCAACAGCATACAAAAAAAAAAATCAAATCATACCTATTTTGTTTGATTCCTTGAAGTGAAAGTACTACTTCTTCTTTGACAGATGATCCATATGAATCTTCTCTCTTTCACACACACACTTTGTACAAGGTTATTGAAACTTAATGTTATAATTAATTATATATATAATAAATAAAATAAAATTGCAAAGAAAAATAGTAATTAGAAAATATGTGAGTATTTAGAAAATATTGTTAAATTAACTAATTATGTTTATAAGATATCTAGAATAAATATTGAACTCAAAAATTTGATTAAAAATAATTTATAGTTCTCAATGAAACAATTATTTTTTCTAATTTTAATTATATAAAATGATAATAATATGTCACAGAATAAATTTTAAATAAGTGATAATTAAATAAAATTGTGCATAATTAGTGAAAACTTCCAATTAGCATGTTCACTTTAAAGAAGTTGAAAATTTTACAATAATCCTAAGATGCTGATAATTAAATTTAATTAATTCTGATTAAAAATAGAAATGTATCAAAAACCTATATGAAGATAATTCTGAAATTAGATAAAAAAAATTTAAATAAGCCGATTAATTCTAATTAGTGGTTCAGGTAGTAAGAACCAATCTAATGCTTTCTCAGCATTTTTTACATAAGCATAAACAATAGTTCTCCTTATACACATGATTTATTTAGAATTTTCCTTGTAAAATTTCCAAATGCAAGCAGCCAAGTTTTCAAAAGTGAAAATATACAAATATTGATCTTTTTTTTTTCTCTTAACTTGATAAAACCAATTGGCACGCATATGACTTTGAATTGCTCTTATTCTCTACCAATTGGCATGCACATGACTTCGTTGATTTTTATTGCTCTTAGTCTTTTTGATAAAACCAATTGGCATGCACATGCCTTTGAATTACTCTTAGTCTCTACCAATTGGCATGCACATGACTTCATAGATTTTTATTGCTCTTAGTCTTTTTGATAAAACCAATTGCCACACACATGACTTTGAATTGCTCTTAGTCTTTACCAATTGGTATGCACATGACTTTGCTGATTTTTATTGCTCTTAGTATGTTTGATAAAACCAATTGGCACGCACATGACTTTGAATTGCTCTTAATCTCTATCAATTGGCATGCACATGACTTTGCTGATTTTTATTGCTCTTAGTCTTTTTGATAAAATCAATTGGCACGCACATGACTTTGAATTGCTCTTAGTCTCTACCAATTGGCATGCACATGACTTCGCTGATTTTTATTGCTCTTAGTCATAACTTCGTTGATTTTTATTGCTCTTAGTCTTTTTGATAAAACCAATTGGCACGCACATGACTTTGAATTGCTCTTAGTCTCTACCAATTGGCATGCACATGACTTCTCTGATTTTTAAAACATATCATTTTAATTTCAAACATCAAATTTGTTAAAAAGAGATTAATGTAGTAATTTGATTTTTAGAATAGACAAGTGTTGAGAGGACTTCTTTGTCACAAATTTTTTTAAAAGGGATTAATATTAAAGTGTTAACAGTCTATATAAATACTTTAAAAATAGAATAAAATGAATATGTAGTAATTTTAGGGGTAAATCTCACTAAGTACTTATTTTCCATTGTTTTAGTGTACAAAGAGTCTATTTAAAAATGTTAATATTTACGCAATTAATAGTCTAATTCTTAAAATATTTTTATAAAAAAAAATAAAAAAAATTAATGTGTGCAATAATAATTTCAAAAAATATCTTCAAATTAGATGTAGTCACAATTGAGTCTAAAAAGCAAAAAAAAAATAAAATAGAATGGTGGTATTTTTTATTCTTGATAGTAAGAGATATATATAAAATATTTTCAAACATTTAAAATAAATAGGTATGAAATACAACCGTAATTAAGTCCACGTGAATAATTTTTTTGTAGTTATTTAATGTTACAAAGGTAAGTTATATCTGTGGAAATAATAGGAAGTTATTGAAAAAAAAGTACAATTTTTACTATATATAAAAGTCTGATAAGGTATATTTTTTGAAGATACGAAATCTTTATTTTTTATAATATTAGGTATCTTAAAAGTGTTAAAAGTGTTTCTAAAAATTATGAAACAAGTGCATCAAACATAAAAAATTTGGATACTTTCATAATTTTAAATTTTTTTCTTTCTTTCTATTTTTTTTTTTGGCCATTACAAATCTTCAAAATCAGAAAATTAGGAAACAAAACAGCATAACAAGCAAACAACCCAAAGCAGGTGATTCCACCCAACTTAAGGGGCTCAACTCTTTAACAGCCAATTTAGCCAGCCAATCATTGATGATATACGGAGTCTTGCTAACCTTGCTCAAATACGGAGTATCAAAGGCAGTGGTTGAATATAACTAGATAACAAAATTGTGTATGCAATAATTTCAAAAATATCTTATTAAGATGTTATTATATTTGATTTCGAAAAAAAGAAAAAGATATAATTGATACAGTCGCTGTAAAGCCATCAATGGACATATGGCTAGACTGTGTCATGCTGCACGGTGAAGAAAAGAATGCAAATTTGACATAAGGGACAGCGACTGTGACCGAGAATGAAGCAGTTTGGAAATCCTCCAATTAACCCTTCTTTAAAGCAAATGTTAACGGCGCTTTTGTTTGGTAGTTGTGATAGTGCTGTGAGATGCAGGAACCTTTTATGGGGCTTGAGAAAAAGTTGTTGCAGGCTTTTACCCCAGGTCAGTTGAAAGCTTTGGCAGCAAAGGCTAGCTTAACTTTTGCTCGTGATCTCTGCATCAAGGACACTTGTCTGAAGATTGAATGCAAAATACTGTTTGATAGCTTGCAAGAGAAATTGTGGGATAGAGAAAAATAATTTCAAAATTAAATTTTAAAAAATATAATTATTTTAAAAATTCACAACTCTTTAAATGGCTTATAATTTTAAAAAAAATCATAATTTTTTTAAAAAAATAAATTTTTTTAAATTACAACTCTACTAAGATATTGTATTTGATTAAATTTAATTTCTAGTTCTCAAAAGTGAAAATATACAAATATTGATCTCTTTTATCTTCATTCACCAATACAGTTTTATAATAACTACATCATGTTAGCGAACTATGTTACTTTGTGTATTTTAGTGGTGTATGTGCTGAATCTGAGAAGGTACAGAAAAGGCAACGTGTGACAGTTATGTAGGTGAGAAAATAAAAGTTGTGATAAAAAAAAAAAAAGAATGACAGACTTCATGCCATAATCATATGAACAGCAAAAATAACTGCATGAATTGCAAAATTAAGTTCTCCAGCGTTTGTAGAATGTAAAAATGAATATATGCTGGATTGTTGGGTACCCTGCTTGTTGTAGCTACAAATTCAGTAAACATACTTATACATTTAAGCTTCCACGATATCGCTTATGCAAATTCGTATTTTGGACATATCAAAACATCAATTTTATGTAGACTCAAAATTTTGTAGCAATAAAATCAAAACATATAATAAGTTAGAGGAGAAATAGCACTGACCAATGGCCAAAGAGTTGCCTACAACTAATTCCAGCCAAGTAAGGAACACTTGTCAATGGTCGAAGAGATGAACTACATTTCTACTTTTTATGATCCTGAAATTAAAAGGAGACTACTTTTTTAGATTTCTCACAAAATAATCAAAGAATGTTATTAGTATTCGATGTGCCTATTGAAGAGTTATATTAAATTTTCATATCAAAAGTGCTTCTAACTTGTAACTATGCCATGTCTTTAAATATTTACAATTATACAATTGTGCCACTTGAACGGTATCCTCCATCATCCTACAAAAGAAATAGAGCCATAAACTTTTTTAACATGTAGTGAAACTTTAAAAAGACATAATACACATTGAAATCTATTTTATTCTATCTTGTAGAAACAATGAATTAATTTATAAAGACATTATCCTTACTTAAATTTTAGACATTAAACTTGAAACATGTTTGCAAGAATATAATTTTGTCATAAAATATAAAATACAAAAATAAGAAGCACGAACATTTGATAATGATCAAAGATTTATATGTAAAAATTAAAATTTTAACTGAAAATTTGATTGAGAGAGAGAAATGAAGATTGTAAACCTATCAATTTGACATATAATTCTAGATCTTTTAACAGTTATTGCGTAGTAAAACATTTGTCATAAGTTTGTAATTTTTACATAGTAAATTATATAAAGAGCCAGCTTAGTGTAAAAAGTATATAATTTATAAGCATATGTTACCCAGGTTGAACAGTGCATAAATCAAATTAATGTCCTTTTAAAAATTTATACATCCAACAAAAAAGATAAACAACAAACAGAGAACCCATAAATTATTCTCGTTAATCTCGGTGAAGCACACTTGGAAATCAAATGGTCGTTAAGTTAGATCAACTCCAAACTGGATAATTGATCTGCTAGAAAAATATGCGAATAAATCAGGATGAATAATGAGAATAAAGGTGGAGAGTTTGAGCAGAAATCAATGACGCGGAGGGAATAGAAGAGAAGAAACCAAATAACAGTAATCCGTTGCCGAAAAATTTGTAGAACTTTGCGGCTGCAAATTCAAAATCTGATCCAAAATTGCCGGATTTTCTAGGCGTTACAGCTATATCCTGGGCATCCCAGCTCATGGAAGCACAAAGCATCACGAGTGAGAGAGGATGACAGACGAGTAAACCAGAAAGATGAACGCGAGAAGCAGTTGGGAACAGAAAACATAGAGGCAAAGCGGTTGAACAAAAGCATCACGTGAACGTGGAAGCAAGACAGTGGATGACAGCTCTTGATCAGTTTGATTTGTATCTATTTTAAACTCTCATGATGTTGAATTTATTTAGGAAGTATTTAATTTTTAACATGAACTAAATCACTTTACTTAAGAAAGATGATATGGTGAAGTCTGAATCTTATGCTTATCTTTCCATATTTAATTTGAATGAAATTTCTCCTTGGTTTGTTCAAATTATTATGTGTCTAATTAATTAGTTATTAATTAGATGAATTTGATCTTATTATTTGCTATTGTAAAAGGAAATTGCAAATTAGATATTCCAATATTTCAATTTAGGTGATTATAGAGACAGAGAAACTTATACATGCCTAGGTAGTTAGAATCAAATCATGGATCTCAAACTGCTCCTGAATTATTGACTAGCATAATCTTGTATAAGTGTATTTGTAAAGTAAGTCTAAGTAGACTATCAAAAGAAGTTATTTAGTAACTTAGGATTTGTTTTAGCAAACTTCAAAAAAAAAATTTGGGTTAGTAAGATAAGGAGACACATAGAGAAAGGGTAAAATCAGATTCCTAAGGGTTTTTCCACATTAATTTGTATAATCAAACAATTTCAATTATTCTTTTATTTTAATTTTACCATATTTCAATTTATAAGCTCCACAATCTTGCAACAATTTATTTTCTAAATAAATTTGAGATTTTTATAATTTTGATACTTGACAAAATAAAATAACAATCTCCAAGGATGATCTTCTCATCATTTTACTATAGAACTATAATAATGTGTACTTGCATTTTTCCACCAATTATCTTCTTTCATTAAATAGGCTTTGGTCAAAGCTTTTGAAGCTCCTAAGGCCACATCAAAATTTTAATCATAATTGTGGATTAGACGGGAAGGGATTAAATACAACTAAACTCATTTGCAAAAATTAAAACAAAAGGGTTTGTGTAACGATAATTTTACTAGTAGTTAAAAGGAAAAATCATGCAATAAGAGATGGTAACATTATATTTGAAAAAATAAGTTGCTCTCCAAGCACCCCTCCCTCTTTTTCCACTCCTTGGTACCTTCCACTACCAAAAAAAGGGGGGGATTTTGGTGGTAACCTTTTTATAGTAACTTTCAAAGTTGTCATCAAAAGTATAGCATCAGCGATGACATTTAAGAGACTTTTTTTACCTTAAAATGTTGTTGAAAAAATTGCAATGACAGAATTTGATAGTAACCCAATTTGCATAGAACTTATTCTTGTATAGAAAAAATATAACTGTTATATATCATTCTACAAATCCTGTTGAGAGAATTGAATTTTTTATTATCATCTAAATTATAGATATGAAATTAGAAAGCTTACTTAAACGTTTTCCCTAATTTCTCTAATTTTTGATACCATGAATCTTGATTATCTTCTGTAAGAATGCTTTCTCAACATTCATGTAATAACCGTAAAATTTAATGAAAAGGAACTTTAAAATAAAAGAGAGAATTTTGACAATAGAGATAAGAACCGTAGAAAATATGTATATTTATTACATAAAAAAAAAATATTAGAAGTTATATTTTGGCGCGCTATAAGCAAATATATTTTTATTATGTAGAAATAATTATGATTTGTTATAAGTAAGTGGATTTTTAAGTAAAAGAAGTATTGTGTTGCTTAAAATAATTATACCGGCTTCTATTGAATTTTTATGGTATTTTTAGAAATACTCTTTCTTTTAATATAAATAAAGATATTTGTTTAGAAATTTATTTTATTACTATTTTTATCAAGAAAAATTATGATGTGAGAGTTTAACTAAAGATTTATGAGAAAGGAAATTTTTAGAAATTTTTAGGATATTTTATGATGAAAAACGGAATTTAAATGAATTTTATAAAGAAAATCTTATTATTAATTATTTAATAATTATTTAAAAAAAAAATTAAATTTTACTGTAGCATCAGCACATATATGTGCATACGGATGCCAGGCAGAGAGCAGAAAACCCGCAGCCCCCTCCCCCATTTTTCCCTTTTCCCCTTCGAATTTCAAACCCTCATATCTGGAGTTACGGACCTCCGATTGACGAACCGTCTGGACCGTTGGACTCGTGGCAACGAGTACTTCAAAACCCACCGATCAATTTCACCGGAAAGTCGCCGGAAGGTGGCCGGAAAATCGCGTGAATAGTACCTCCAAAGGTAAAATTTCGTCCCATTGCGTTTTAGGCTTCGTTTTTACCGAAATTCTTCCCGTAGATAGCTTTAGAATCGAATATGGGGTTTTTAGGTTTCAGCATGAATAGTATTTTACGGCGAGTGAATAGTGTTTTCCGGCGAGTGAATAGTGTTTTCCGGCGTGAATAGTGATTTTAGAATTTTCTAATTTTCATGCTATGTCTATATTTTCTAGGTTATTGAGCCACTACGAGGTGAAATTCTCGTTGTTGGACTTCTAGTACGGTGAGTGGATTTTTCATACTATAGAGCATGTTTTAGGAATTTGATTTATAACTCTCTCGTATATTGTAACTAGTTGGAATGTATGTTAAATAGTTTTACTGCTTTGAAAATCAATATGTTCCAACCATGTTAGAAATTGTAAATTTCAATCCTAGTTGAACCCTAGGTATGCAGGGCAAGCATCTAGACTATTAATTCTCCATTTGAGCTAGATTTATAGAAATGCGAACTTAGTCATAAAAATGAACTAAGTTAGCCATGAAAGGATTTAATGCATGATGAGCATCTATGTGACGTCTACGGACGATCTATGTTTAAAAGGGAAAATTTATGATTGTAAAGGTCTCCATGGGAATTCATGGATGAGATATGTTTTAGAACGAGATTTTATGCATGAAAAGAGCTAGATGGAGAATTATAGCTGTATTGTAAAGTTATTGAAATGTTTTACTTTAAACTCTTTGAATAGCATATTTCACATGTTTTCTATTGGAGGGACCCTTTTAGATCACTGTTAGCTAGCCGCAGGTAGTGCTAGCCCTGGTGCACCATGATCATGTTAAGGCTTCGGCCTAGAATATTGTGACGGGCATATGACAGCCTAAGACACAAAATTTAGGGTTGACTTATGTCTTCGCCTACAGTGATTACCCTACCCTTGCTGTGTGCTTGGGGGAGATGATAGATCTGTTAGGAAAGACCTCCAATAAATTAGTGCATTTTTCTTAAAGATTAAATATTTCTAAAATACCTCATTCATCATTGTTCTTGCATAAGAATCTTCATTTATTACTTACCATGCATAATTGATTTGCTTACAGATATTGATTTAATCCTGATTTATCATTTGAACTGTTTAGCATTCTTTCAATAAATTACGGTTAAATGTTTAATGTTTTCTATATTTTGATTTCAATTATTTAATTAATTGCGAAATATTCGTGCTTAGTTTGCCCTGTTTCTGTTATAGTATGATTTATCCATTCACTGAGATGTGGTAATCTCACCCCTCTTCTGTTTTCTCCCCACAGATAGTCAAAGAAACACTGATCCAGCTACAGCTCCATAGGAGGCTGAGTTAGCATTGGTGAGCCCCAGTTTGGGCAAGGTTTTGTTGTACTGGTTGTTTAGTTTAGTTATGTCTAGTATATCTCCATGAACATACAGGCAGGATCCTCGCTTCTTGTGTTGTTTGAAAAATGGTTTTACGTTTACAATAATGTTTGTACTATGAGGCCATGGGCCAAGTTGAATCAAGGATGTTGGATTCATGAAATATATATATATATATATATATATATATATATATATATATATATATATATATATACAGTATTTTCTGATATTGGATGTGGCGTATGTGGCCAGTTATATTATTATGTACTGGATTGTGTGCTGAATGGTTGTGCATGCTATGTGTTAGGCTTACGGCTAGGGGGAAACCCTTATGCCGTGCCGGTCATGTGTTCCATCATTTGGAGCCGTGACAAATATGGTATCAGAGCGTTAGGTTTCCCTGTGTTCATGGAGTAACGGACCTTTAGGTAGGACTTTGAGTATGGGTATGAATCCGGACATGCTTATACTCACGGTGCTGCTAAAGGGGTTCGATAGGATGTTGTCTTTTTATTTAAGTGAGTCAGTTTATAGTATGCTATGTTGGTATGGTTAAGTGATGGTTGAGCTATTTCTGTTTTATAGCGAAATGCCACCAAGAACCAGATCAAAGGTTAGGCAACCCGCGGTTCAAGAGCAGATGGTTGAAGAGTCTGCTCAGTCCGCAGTACCTGTGCCTAGAGGCCGAGGTAGAGGTCGTGGCAGAGGCCGACCTAGAGGCAGTGGCAGAGGTGTAAGGGCTGCTGAAGCAGCCGAACAAGCTGAGTTAAGAAGTGAGCAAGCTGAAACTCCCAAGACGGGGGAAATGTCTTCTCACCCCCGGGATGATGTGATAGCCCAGATGCTGGTAACCATGCAGGGTATGCAGCGGGCAATAGAAAATCTAGCTGAGAGAAGGGATGGGCAAGATAGAAGGGACCCGCAACAATCCAAAACAACTACCTCCGTTCCAGAACCAGTTAGGTCCGTGGAGCGGCAGGTGAGACCCGCTGAGAGGGAAGTGGAACTATCTGAGTTCCTGAAGCTGAAACCGCCAACCTTTAAGGGGTTGTTGGCCAGTGAAGATCCCCAGGAGTTTATAGAGGCTACTGAGAAGATCTGCGAAGTTCTTAAGTGTCCAGAGATTCGCTCAGTAGAATTGGCAGCCTTCCAGTTGTCTGGCGTAGCGCAGATATGGTTCAAGACCATGATCCGCGGAAGGGGAGCTACAGCGCCACCTTTGAGATGGCCAGAGTTCAAGGAAGTCTTCATGGAGAGGTTTGTGCCTCAGAGTATACGATATGCAAAGTGTCAAGAGTTTGTGGAGTTGAAGCAGACTCCTGGTATGTCAGTCACGGAGTATGACTACCGCTTCACACAGCTGATGTCGTATGCACCGCACATGGTCCCTACTGAAAGGGACATGATCAGGAAATTTATCCAGGGGTTGGTGCCAGCATTGTTTAAATCAGTGGCACCCCAGATGAAGCAATTCCCGAACTATGCAGAGGCTGTAGATTGCGCAAGAATGATGGAGACTAGGCATTTGGCCGATGTTGAGAGTGCCAAGCTGAGGAAGAGAGATAGAGACGGGAGCTCCAAAGAAGGGCAAAGTTCTCATTCCCAAGGACCCCGATTCCAGAGCCAGCAGCGCCCAGCACCACAGAATGTTGGAAACCCCAACCAGAGACCAGATGCAAGTGGTAGGCTAGGTCTTAGCTAGGGAAACACCAGGTATCCAGGACAACCGGGACCAAGAGCCATTCAGCAGAACAGGCCACAATGCCCTATTTGTGGCAACCATCATTTTGGTCAGTGCCGCAGGGAGATGATTGTTTGCTATCATTGCCACCAACCTGGACACATGAAGAGGGAATGTCCTCAGTTGTATGGCTCAAGCCAAGGGCCAACTCGACCAGCTTTACTACCAGCCCCAGTGGCAGCTCAGCCTATAAGGACTATACCGGGTCAAGCAAGTAGCAGAGGTACTGGTAGAGGGATGATGGGCCGCGATCAAAGCCAAGCAGGCCAAGGTGAACCGAGGATTTTTGCTCTTACCAGGCAGGATGCACAAGCTTCAAATGCGGTCATGACAGGTACTCTTTCAGTTTGCCTACATGAAGCATATGTTTTGTTTGACCCCGGGTCTACATATTCCTATGTTTCTCCTAGTTTTGCTAAGAGTTTGGGTAAAGATCCGATTAGGATGGATGCCCCTTTCTTTGTAACCACCCCAGTCGGTGATTATTTGCCAGTAGAGCATGTATGCAAATCATGTAAAGTGTCAGTGGGTGATAGGGAGACATCTGCTGATTTGATCATCCTAGACATGGTCGACTTTGATGTAATCCTAGGAATGGATTGGTTGGCAGCATGCTATGCTACCTTGGATTGCTATGAGAAGGCAATCAAGTTCAACCCTCCAAGTGAAGTTCCTTTCCGGTTCCAGTGTGATCGAAGTAAAGCTCCAAGTAACCTGATATCAGTCTTGGGTGCTCAGAAGATGTTGAAGAAGGGATGCCAAGGATATTTGGCATATGTTAGAGATGTGGATGGGAAGGTACCGGATGTAGACAAGATGGCAGTGGTAAGAGACTTCCTGGATGTCTTCCCAGAAGAGTTGCCAGGATTACCTCCTGAACGGGAGATAGAGTTTGGTATCGACCTTATTCCAGAGGCTCGACCAATTTCTATACCGCCTTACAGGATGGCACCCACAGAGCTTAAGGAGCTAAAGAGTCAGTTGCAGGATTTGTTAGATAAGGGCTTCATCAGGCCGAGTACCTCTCCATGGGGTGCTCCAGTTCTTTTTGTGAAGAAGAAAGATGGGTCTTTGCGTCTTTGCATTGACTATCGGCAACTGAATAAGCTAACAGTGCGTAACAACTACCCTTTACCCAGGATTGATGATCTGTTCGATCAACTTCAAGGAGCGAAATGTTTCTCCAAGATTGATCTGAGGTCAGGGTATCATCAGTTGAGGATCAAGAAGGAAGATATTTCCAAGACGGCTTTTAGGACCCGTTATGGTCATTATGAGTTTTTAGTTATGTCTTTTGGACTAACTAACGCACCAACTGCTTTTATGGACTTGATGAACAGAGTGTTCAAGCCATTCTTGGATCAGTTTGTCATCGTGTTCATTGATGACATATTGGTTTATTCTAAAGACCATGAGGAGCATGAACAGCACCTACGGGTCATTCTGCAGATTTTGAGGGATCAGCAGTTGTATGCCAAGCTCTCTAAGTGTGAGTTCTGGTTGGACAGTGTTATGTTTCTGGGGCATGTAGTCACGAAGGACGGCATTCAAGTAGACCCCGAGAAGGTAGAGGCAGTACAGCAGTGGCCTCGCCCAGCTAGTGTGACGGAGATCCGAAGTTTCTTGGGTCTAGCAGGGTATTACCGGAGGTTCATCAAGGATTTCTCCAGAATTGCTGCTCCTTTGACCAGATTAACCAGGAAGGGAGTTAAGTTTGAGTGGTCGGATGTATGCGAAGAAAGTTTTCAGACCTTGAAGAAGTGTCTAACCACAGCCCCAGTTCTAACTATCCCAACGGGCACTGGAGGATACTCAGTATACTGTGACGCCTCAAGGGTGGGCTTGGGTTGTGTGTTGATGCAGAATGGTCATGTTGTAGCCTACGCATCTAGGCAGCTCAGGAAGCACGAACAGAACTATCCTACACATGATCTAGAGATGGCGGCAGTGGTCTTTGCCTTGAAGATTTGGAGGCACTATCTCTATGGTGAACCTTGTGAGATTTACACGGACCACAAGAGTCTCAAGTACATCTTTCAACAAAGAGATCTTAACTTGAGACAGAGAAGGTGGATGGAGTTGGTGAAGGACTATGACTGCACTATTTTGTACCACCCAGGCAAGGCCAATGTGGTAGCAGATGCTTTGAGCAGAAAGTCAATGGGGAGTCTAGCCCATATTACCCTACTCCGGAAGCCGTTGGTAAGGGATATTCATCGGCTAGAAGGAGAGGGGATGCGCTTTGAAGTGAAGGAGCCAGGGGTGTTGCTAGCCCATATGCAACTACACTCTCCACTGGTTGAGCAGATTAAGGCAGATCAGGACAAGGATGCCAAGCTGTGCAAGCTCAAGAATGAATCCAGGAATAATCAGACTTCTGAATTCAGCGTGGATGCTGAAGGAGTGTTAAGATATGGGAAGCGCTTGTGTGTACCCGATGTAGATAGCTTGAGGAAGCAGATTTTGGAGGAGGCACATCAATCAGCCTATACTATCCACCCAGGAACAAATAAGATGTACAGTGACCTCAAGGACTTGTATTGGTGGAATGGGATGAAAAAGGATGTAGCAAACTTTGTGGCTCAATGCTTGGTTTGTCAACAGGTGAAAGCTGAACACCAGAAGCCTGCCGGTTTGCACCAGCAGATTGAGATACCAGAGTGGAAGTGGGAAAGGATTACTATGGACTTCGTTACAGGATTACCGAGGACCCCTAAGGGTTATGACTCAGTATGGGTGATAGTGGATCGAATGACCAAGTCATCCCACTTCTTACCAGTGAAGACTACCTTTAATGCGGCTCAGTATGCAAACCTGTATCTGAATGAGATCGTCAGATTACATGGAGTCCCTATATCCATCATATCTGACCGAGGTCCACAATTTACGGCAAGGTTTTGGAAAGCTTTTCAAGAAGCTTTGGGAACGAGGTTGGATCTAAGCACCGCTTTTCATCCTCAAACAGATGGCCAGTCAGAACGCACGATTCAAATTCTGGAGGATATGCTTAGAGCATGTATATTGGATTTTGGTGGCAGTTGGGAAGGATACCTGCCATTAGCTGAGTTTGCATACAACAACAGTTATCAAGCCAGTATTCAGATGGCACCTTTTGAAGCTCTTTATGGGAGAAGATGCCGATCTCCCGTTGGATGGTTTGAAGTTGGAGAAGTCAAGCTGCTAGGGCCAGACTTGGTGCAAGATGCCATAGAGAAGGTTAAGCTGATAAGGGAACGGCTTTTAACTGCACAAAGTCGTCAGAAGTCTTATGTGGACCATAGGCATCGGGAGTTAGAGTTTTCTCTAGGCGATCATGTGTTCCTCAGAGTTTCACCTATGAAGGGAATCATGCGGTTTGGTAGGAAAGGGAAGTTAAGCCCGAGGTATATTGGACCTTTTGAAATTCTGGATAGGGTAGGAGCAGTGGCATACCGCCTAGCCCTACCACCTGGGTTGAGTGAAGTGCATCCAGTCTTCCATGTCTCGATGTTGAGGAAGTATCTACCCGACCCATCTCATGTGATTCAACCGCAAGAAATCCTTTTGGATGACAAGTTGGCCTACGAAGAGAAACCCGTGGCCATTGTTGATAGACAAGTGAAAAAGTTGAGATCTAAGGATATCCCTACAGTGAAGGTGATTTGGCAGAATCATTCCAAGGAGGAAGCTACGTGGGAAGTAGAGGATGTCATGAGAGAGAAGTATCCTCAGCTGTTTCAAGAGTAGTCAAATGTTTTCATGTTGTTAGTTTTTGTAAAATTCGGGGACCGAATTTCTTTAAGGGGGGAAGAATGTAATAACCGTAAAATTTAATGAAAAGGAACTTTAAAATAAAAGAGAGAATTTTGACAATAGAGATAAGAACCGTAGAAAATATGTATATTTATTACATTAAAAAAAAATATTAGAAGTTATATTTTGGCGCGCTATAAGCAAATATATTTTTATTATGTAGAAATAATTATGATTTGTTATAAGTAAGTGGATTTTTAAGTAAAAGAAGTATTGTGTTGCTTAAAATAATTATACCGGCTTCTATTGAATTTTTATGGTATTTTTAGAAATACTCTTTCTTTAAATATAAATAAAGATATTTGTTTAGAAATTTGTTTTATTACTATTTTTATCAAGAAAAATTATGATGTGAGAGTTTAACTAAAGATTTATGAGAAAAGAAATTTTTAGAAATTTTTAGGATATTTTATGATGAAAAACGGAATTTAAATGAATTTTATAAAGAAAATCTTATTATTAATTATTTAATAATTATTAAAAAAAATTAAATTAAATTTTACTGTAGCATCAGCACATATATGTGCATACGGATGCCAGGCAGAGAGCAGAAAACCCGCAGCCCCCTCCCCCATTTTTCCCTTTTCCCCTTCGAATTTCAAACCCTCATATCTGGAGTTACGGACCTCCGATTGACGAACCGTCTGGACCGTTGGACTCGTGGCAACGAGTACTTCAAAACCCACCGATCAATTTCACCGGAAAGTCGCCGGAAGGTGGCCGGAAAATCGCGTGAATAGTACCTCCAAAGGTAAAATTTCGTCCCATTGCGTTTTAGGCTTCGTTTTTACCGAAATTCTTCCCGTAGATAGCTTTAGAATCGAATATGGAGTTTTTAGGTTTCAGCATGAATAGTATTTTTCGGCGAGTGAATAGTGTTTTCCGGTGAGTGAATAGTGTTTTCCGGCGTGAAATAGTGATTTTAGAATTTTCTAATTTTCATGCTATGTCTATATTTTCTAGGTTATTGAGCCACTACGAGGTGAAATTCTCGTTGTTGGACTTCTAGTACGGTGAGTGGATTTTTCATACTATAGAGCATGTTTTAGGAATTTGATTTATAACTCTCTCGTATATTGTAACTAGTTGGAATGTATGTTAAATAGTTTTACTGCTTTGAAAATCAATATGTTCCAACCATGTTAGAAATTGTAAATTTCAATCCTAGTTGAACCCTAGGTATGCAGGGCAAGCATCTAGACTATTAATTCTCCATTTGAGCTAGATTTATAGAAATGCGAACTTAGTCATAAAAATGAACTAAGTTAGCCATGAAAGGATTTAATGCATGATGAGCATCTATGTGACGTCTACGGACGATCTATGTTTAAAAGGGAAAATTTATGATTGTAAAGGTCTCCATGGGAATTCATGGATGAGATATGTTTTAGAACGAGATTTTATGCATGAAAAGAGCTAGATGGAGAATTATAGCTGTATTGTAAAGTTATTGAAATGTTTTACTTTAAACTCTTTGAATAGCATATTTCACATGTTTTCTATTGGAGGGACCCTTTTAGATCACTGTTAGCTAGCCGCAGGTAGTGCTAGCCCTGGTGCACCATGATCATGTTAAGGCTTCGGCCTAGAATATTGTGACGGGCATATGACAGCCTAAGACACAAAATTTAGGGTTGACTTATGTCTTCGCCTACAGTGATTACCCTACCCTTGCTGTGTGCTTGGGGGAGATGATAGATCTGTTAGGAAAGACCTCCAATAAATTAGTGCATTTTTCTTAAAGATTAAATATTTCTAAAATACCTCATTCATCATTGTTCTTGCATAAGAATCTTCATTTATTACTTACCATGCATAATTGATTTGCTTACAGATATTGATTTAATCCTGATTTATCATTTGAACTGTTTAGCATTCTTTCAATAAATTACGGTTAAATGTTTAATGTTTTCTATACTTTGATTTCAATTATTTAATTAATTGCGAAATATTCGTGCTTAGTTTGCCCTGTTTCTGTTATAGTATGATTTATCCATTCACTGAGATGTGGTAATCTCACCCCTCTTCTGTTTTCTCCCCACAGATAGTCAAAGAAACACTGATCCAGCTACAGCTCCATAGGAGGCTGAGTTAGCATTGGTGAGCCCCAGTTTGGGCAAGGCTTTGTTGTACTGGTTGTTTAGTTTAGTTATGTCTAGTATATCTCCATGAACATACAGGCAGGATCCTCGCTTCTTGTGTTGTTTGAAAAATGGTTTTACGTTTACAATAATGTTTGTACTATGAGGCCATGGGCCAAGTTGAATCAAGGATGTTGGATTCATGAAATATATATATATATATATATATATATATATATATATATATATATATATATATATATATATATATATATATATATTTATATTATTATGTACTGGATTGTGTGCTGAATGGTTGTGCATGCTATGTGTTAGGCTTACGGCTAGGGGGAAACCCTTATGCCGTGCCGGTCATGTGTTCCATCATTTGGAGCCGTGACAATTCAGGTTCCGTAAATTAGAGATTTCATAAAACATAACCCCTCTGTTTCTACGAAGCCTTTTTCTTCTTCTTTCACAATTTCTCTTGACTGACCAAATTAGGTTTGTTTCCCACCAAAATAAGCACCATTTATGTCTTTGTTCCCAAATTCTCTAAGCTCCCTTAACCATTTGCTTACACTCTCATGTGATGCTTGTTTGGTGTCTTGTCCATTCCTTGTAGAGCTACAATCCTTCCATTTTCTTTTTCTATAGCCCTTTTCCCCCTTTAAATGAAAGATAGATTCCTAACTATAGGCTATTTGAATAAACTGGTGGTTGAACATATATATAGAGAAGGTATACTATAAGTTGGTAATTCTACTAATCAATTTGCTTTTTACTATAAATAACAAATCGATCTCTTACCACTTATACACATTATAGCATACTGCAAGTTTGTCTCCCCTTTAGCTTTAATCTTGTCTTCCTATTCAATCCACCTTGTGAGCCTATGAACAGTAATAGTATTTCCTTGTAAGTGACACATAATATCACTGATAGTAAATTACAATATAATATAACAAATCACAAGACAAGTGCAATCCTCAAACAACCATAGCATAAATCCAACTCATAATATCAATAACACACATGGTATAAAGTTTGAAGACTACTTTCTGGGGCCACCAATAGGCCAAAGCCTCACTAATAAAATCAATGACCTTCAAACTCCACCCAAAATTATGCCCCTGGGATACAAAAATAAGACACAAGCATAATTGATTTTGGAAAACAAAATTCTAATAAATAAGTAAAACCCCCCATGAAGGGCCAGACAATATTAACATGGCTCAGTTCCACTTTAATATTGATGTGTTGTTATTATCCATTTTTTTCCCTTAAGAACTCAAAACAGAGCATTTTTTTTCATAACAAAGAACATGTTCTCAAATGTAACAGTTACACAAAATGATGTTGCTTCAAGAACTACAAATTTTATTGAGTATCCAAGTTTTTAGAGTGACAAATGAGATATTATATTACTAAAATAAAAACAAACGAAAACACAAAAAAAAAAGGGATGGCAATTATAGACCATAACAAGCCTATACCTTCCACCAAGATTAAAGAATTCGAACATGTGGTTAAGACTTAACAGGGGAACAAAACCTGATTCATTAATGCCCACAATAAAACATGCTAAGGTAATAACAAAGAAACACATCTGAATATGTGTCATCATTGAAGTATCACCAGAAGAAGAAGAAGAAGAAGAAGAAGAAGCATCTACCAATTCAGTGTAAAGCAACCTTTGTAGGGAAAAGCAAAGGAGGAAATCGTAAAAAACTTTTTGAGACTTGGATGGTTCAATCCACCAAGAACATTGGTAGGACAGTAACAGTTGAAGGAGAACTTTATTGCTGTCATGATGATGAGTTTCGACATCAACTAAACTAAGTGATGAATTAGTTCAAGGGACACAAAGGGAATGAGCAAACATAATTGAAAAAGGGAAAAGAGTAGTTAATGAAAGAAAAGAAAAGGAATATATGAAAACCCTAATGTAATAACCGTAAAATTTAACGAAAATTCCAATTAAAGGAAATTTAGAATAAAAGAGAGAGAATTTTGACAATAGAGATAAGAACCGTAGAAAATATGTATATTTATTACGTGGATTAAAGAATTACAAAAGAAATATGAGAATTTATGTTTTGACACGCTATAAGCAAATATATTTTTATTTATGTAGAAATGATTATGATTTGTTAAAAGTAAGTGGACTTTTAAGTAAAAAAAGTATTGTGTTGCTTAAAATAATTATACCGGCCTCCATTGAATTTTTATAGTATTTTTAGAAATATTCTTTCTTTTAATATGAATAAAGATATTTGTTTTAAAATTTGTTTTATTATGATGTTTATCAAGAAAAATTGTGATTTAAGAGTTTAACTAAAAATTTACGAGAATGAAAATTTTTAGAAATTTTTAAGATATTTTAAGATGAAAAACGGAATTTATATGAATTTTTATAAAAGAAAATCTAATTATTAATTATTTAATAATTATAAAAAAAATAAAAAAAAAAATAAATTTCAGAAACCATAAAATGAGAAACCGGGGGCGACGAATTCGAAGAAGAAAAAAACGGAAAAAATGTATAGTGCTGCATAGTGAGTAAATAGTGACTTCAAATCTTTTCTCTCGATTTGGAGTACCAATTGTCTTTCGGTATCAAAACTGAAAGTATTATTGGATTCAGGACGAAGAATACTTCAGTTTTGACCGATCAGTTTTTCAAATCAACTTTTGAATTGCCGTAGATCTGAAATAGAAAATCTCGGTAAAAGGTAAATTCTGAAAAACTTTACTTAGAAACTTCTAATTAGAAATCTGACTTCGTAGATGGATTTAGAAACTAGATAAATATTAGGATATGAAATTATTTTGTTGATTCAGTAAAATTTTTGTGACGGTGAATAGTATTTTCCGGCGATGAATAGTGGCGGTGAATAGTATTTTCTGCGCGGTGAATAGTACCCAAGCTCATTTAAGGTTTTTGGACCTTCCGGACTCGATTTTGGGGTCTGTTTTACCGAATTCAGACCAGAAACGAAGATTTTAGGGCTGTCCAATCTGGAGCCCTTACGTGTGAGTGGGTTTTTCATACTATAGCGCATGTTTTACGAATTCGGTTTATAACTCTCGTATGATTTTAACTAGTTGGAATGTATGCTAAATTGTTTTACCGTTTTGAAAACCAATATGTTCCAACCATGTTAGAAATTGTAAATTTCAATCATAGTTGAACCCTAGGTATGCAGGGCAAGCATCTAGGCTGATAATTCTCCATTTGAGCTAGATTTATAGAAATGCGAACTTAGTCATAGAAATGAACTAAGTTAACCATGAAATAATTTGATGCATGCGAACATCTATGCGACGTCTACGGACGATATGTTTAAAGGAAAAGTTTATGATGATAAAGGTTTCCATAGGAATACATGGATGAAACATATTTTACAACGGAATTTTATGCATGAAAAGAGTTAGATGGAGAATTATAGTTTTATTGTAATGTTATTGAAATGTTTTACTTTAAACTCTTTGAATAGCATATTTTCAAATGTTTTTCATTGGAAGAACCCTTTTAAATCACTGTTAGCTAGTCACAGGGAGTGCTAGCCCTGGTGCACCATGGTCATGCAAATGTTTCAGCCTAGGATACTGTGACGGACATATGACTGCCTAAGACACAGGATTTCATGCAAAGGCTTCGGCCTAGGATACTGTGACCGGCATATGACTGCCTAAGACACAGGGATTTAGGGTGGACTTATGTCTACGCCTACAGTAATTGCCATACCCTTGCTGTGTGCTTAGGGGAATTTAGGGTGGATTTATGTCTACGCCTACAGTGATTACCTTACCCTTGCTGTGTGCTTGGGAAAGATGATTGATCTGTTAGAAAAGACCTCCAATAAACTAGTGCATTTTTCTTAAAGATTAAATATTTCTAAAAAATCTCATTCATCATTGTTATTGCATAAATAATTTCATTTATTACTTACCATGCATAATTGATTTGCTCTACTGTTACTTATTTAATCCTGTTTTATCTTTTGAACATACATTTGAACTGTTTAGCTTTTCTTTCAATAAATTATGGTTAAATGCTTAATGTTTTTATTATTATCCTTACACTTTGATTTCAATTATTAAACTCATTGCGAAACATTCGTGCTTGGTTTGCTCTGTTTCTGTTATAGTGTGATTTATCCATTCACTGAGATGTGTTGATCTCACCCCTCTTCTGTTTCCTCCCCACAGATAGTCAAAGAGATTTTGATCCAGCTACAGCTTCGTAGGAGGCTGAAGATAGCGTTGGTAAGCCCCAGTTTGGGCAAGGCTCTTTTGTACTGTTTGTTTAGTTTAGTTTATGTCTAGTGTACATCTATGAACATACAGGCAGGATCCTCGCTTCTTGCGTATTTTGATGTGTTGTTTGGAAAAATGGTTTTATGTTTTACAACGATATTTGTATTATGAGGTCATGGGTCAAGTTGAATAACAGATGTTGGATTCATGAGATATATATATATATATATATATATATATATATATATATATATATATATATATATATATATATATATATATATATATATATATATACAGTATTTTCTTATATTGGATGTGGCATATGTGGTCAGTTATATTTATTATGTACTCTGGATTGTATGCTGGATATTTGTGCATGCTATGTGTTAGGCTTGCAGATAGGGGGAAACCCTTATGCCGTACCGGTCATGTGTTCCATCATTTGGGGCCGTGACACCTAATGGGCAGCTTGGCTAAAAATTTGAAGCCTACTTGGTAGTGCCATTGGTGGAAAGAGAATGAGAATTCCACTAAACTGATGCATATATCAAGAACGCTAGTAGTGTCACATCTAGATTTCTTTCACTTTTTGTGCTTTGGTTGGATGCATACATCTAATCACTCTGTTGTTCCTGCATCCATGTTCTTCCTTTTGTTTTCCTTCTTTTAAAGACGTCTTTCCAACTTTTCAACTAAAAAAACTTACAAAAAGATCATTCAGCCAAATATATAAAACAAAATCTGAGGCAATTAATTACTATTGAAAGATTCAATTTATTCATGATTGATAAAATTAATTTAAAGCAGAGAAAAAAGTTATGATCCTTGAAGAATTTAATTTAAAAGAAAAAGTTAATGTAGCTAGACTTATGATCATTGTACTTTCCTCTTATATCAAAGAATGCTATGATTATGGGACAATAGAAATATCTATATTAAAGATAGGCCAACACTGTATCACAGTATTGGGGAAGTAAAAAACTATAATAGATGGTTAAAAATTATATTTTCAGATAGAATTATACACTAAAAGAACATAGATTACCTTTGATCAAGGTAACCCCTAAATGTTAAACCCATTAAAGTTGTTTCCTCTGCCAATGAGCTAGCTGTATTAACATAATTTTCATATGGTAAACTGATCACATTGTGTCGACACTATGCCTGTCAAACATAACTCCTTAGCTAAAGGTGAATTAAGAAATAAAAATTTTGATATATCAACTCACAAAGTTTCAAAATATGTAGGGGTGTACATAAACCGAACCGGACCGAACCAGACCGAAAAAACCAAACCGAACCGCTTAAAAATCGAACCAAACCGATTAAAATTAGTTTGATTCAGTTTTTTTTAAAAAACTGATCAGTTCGGTTCGGTTTGCGGTTTGGACAAAAACCAAACCGAACCGAACCGAACCGATCGGTTTATTTTAAATATATTAAATATATTTTATTAAATTTAATTTTTATAATATATTTTACATTTTTACATGTTTTTTTTCAGAAGCCCTAATCTTATCTACCCGACTTCCTTTCTTCTTTTCTTCGCCTTCAGTTCTTTCTTCCTCAAGTCTCTAAATCGGTAAATCCCTAGTTTCCCTACCCGGCGTCTCTACTTGCTGAGTCTTCTTTGTTCATCGTAGCTGGCATCACTCCCTCAGCAATCGATTACTACGCGTCCCGTAAGCCCTCCGGTGCCGACAAGCTTAGCTGCATTGTGAATGAATGTGATTTTGAGCAAGTGTGACCCGTCCTTGCCCCTAGTCAATCGGCCACATTGAGGGTCATTCATCTGCTCACGCCATACGAGCTCTTTCTGTCACGTATACCTGACGCTCTCCGGCCTCTGCAGCTGCTAGATTGGTATGATTATCTCTATTTCTCTTGCATCACTTCTACGAGTGCCGGCCTGGTGCTCTATTTATTTTTACTATTGCATTGTGGTTTTGCTAATTAGTAATTAGAAGTGTGTTCCATTACTAGTTGTCGCTATCTTGGTGATAGGTGGAATCCTTTTAATGCTTTTATTCAATTATTCTTATCTGTATTTTCTGTTTTGAAATCTTGGGATAGATATTTTTTCGGTTTCTCTATGGGTGGCTTTTGTGTGTTGGGAGAGGGTGTTTCTCTAATGATTTTGCAGAGAAATTGGACAGTTCTTTTGAGCTAATGCTTTTTCTCTGGAATTTCTTCTTCGTTGCCTTGTATGTTTGTTTTAGGAGGATATCTTATCTTCCCCTAAAATTGGAGGGGAATCACAATGCTCAAAGATCATTGTAAAATTTGGTTATTCTTTGTTTTTTCTACCTGTATATCATTTGCAGAAAGAATATGTTGGTTTCTCTTAATGCTCTTGGCTAATACGATATATGTTGATTTCACATTCATTTTTTTCCTTTCTAGAGAGTAGATACATGTCTCCCTTTTAAAGAAAACATATCATCATATATGTTGTCATTTTGAGCTGCTAATTGTATTTGTTTGCTCATTCATTTTTCCATGGTTACAGACCCAGGCTGAATCTCTTGGCATCTGAGGTAATTTGCCATTTTATTTTGCCCCAAAATTTATATCAGCAATTTTGTCTCTCATATCCATTTCCTTTATTCTTGAATCTTATAGATGATGTTATATAGGAAAATTAAATACATTTCAATTACTATTATAGCTTAATGTTTGTTGGGATTCCTATTTTATGCTTTTTATAATTTCTTTTTTGGTAGAAAGTTAGAGACAAAGAGTAGTCAAATATGACTGATTCAGAAGAAATACAACAAAAAATTGTGGAGGGTGCAAATGCCACTGAAGGATCAAAATCTCCAACTCCAAGTGTGCATGAAGATGTTTCAGTGCCTTCTAAAAGAAATAAAGATATCAATACGTCAGCTTCGAAGAAGAAAAAAGTGCAAGAGGGGCAAAACAATGAAGAGGATGACATTGAAGAGGGTAAGAGAAAACCCACTAGACCTGAATCTTGGGTATGGTAACATTTTACTAGTATTAAGAATCGTGATCCAAATTGGCCTAGAGCTTCATGTAATTGGTGTGGGGCTAGTTATGCTTATCATAAAAAAAGAAATGGAACTTCTAACATGGCCCACCATTTAGAAAAGCAATGCAAAAAATTTCCTAGAGAATCATTAGACTCTAGCCAAGCTATTCTTTCTTTCCAACCATAAAGAAAAGAGCTAGGGGAAGGGACTGGGAGTAATTTATCATCAGTTAGTTTTGATCTTCATGCATGTAGGCAAGCTCTAGCTAGGATGACTATTGTTGATGAATTACCCTTCAAGTTTGTTGAAGGTGAAGGGTTTCGGTATTTTATGAGCGTTGTTCAGCCATTATTTTCTATTCCATCTCTGTTACAGTGGCTAGGGATTGCTATAGGCTTTTTTTAGATGAGAAAAGAAAATTGAAAAATGTGTTATCCTTGAATTCTCAAAGTGTTTGTTTGACTACTGATTGTTGGACTTCTATGCAAAATTTGAGTTATCTTTGTCTTACTGTGCATTTTATTGATGCTGAATGGAAGTTGCATAAGAGAATTTTGAATTTTTGTCCAATTGCTAGTCATAAAGGAGAAGTAATTGGTCAAACTATAGAAAAATGTCTTACTGATTGGGGAATTGAACGGGTTTTCACCATAACAGTTGATAATGCTAGTTCAAATGATGTTGCCATAGCATACTTGCGGAGGCAAATAAATGAGTGGAATGGAAGTGTGATGAAGGGGGAATACATGCATGTTAGATGTTGTGCTCACATTTTAAATCTTGTTGTTGCTGATGGTTTGAAAGAAATGCATGAATCAATAAGTAAAATTAGGGATGCTTGTAAGTATGTGCGTGCTTCTCCTGCACGAATGCAAAAACTTAAGAAATGTATAGAGCTTGCTAAGATACAAGATAAGAGCATGGTTCAATTGGATGTTCCAACAAGGTGGAACTCTACTTATCTTATGCTTGAGAGTGCCTTGAAGTTTCAAAAGGCATTTCTTAAGTTAGAAGAGTGG
The DNA here is from genome assembly GCA_037074535.1 of Gleditsia sinensis. Lineage (NCBI taxonomy): Eukaryota > Viridiplantae > Streptophyta > Magnoliopsida > Fabales > Fabaceae > Gleditsia > Gleditsia sinensis. Next base: position 66,763,361 of record CM073465.1, on the reverse strand, counting down.
GATACTCAATTTCTTTTTGATTCTCCACTTGGTCCCCCAAACACAGAGGATTGGCTTAATGCAAGACATTTTGTGAAGTTTTTGAAGATTTTTTTTGATGCAACTAAAAATGTTTCAAACTCTTTACATGTGACTTCATCTCAATATTTTCATGAATATTGTCTTATTGTGAAGACTTTGAAGGGTTGGTGTGAGAGTGATGATGATGCACTATTAAAGAATATGGCTATTAGAATGAAAGCTAAACATGACAAATATTGGGGGAGTTTAAAAAACATGAACATGTTTATTTTTGTAGCCATAATTCTTGATCCAAGATACAAGTTGAAATTTGTTGAATGGAGCCTCTCAAAACTCTTTGATCAGGACTTGGCTATTTCTATGGGTGACAAAGTAAAGGAAATACTCAATGGTATGCATGATAAATATAAATCTTGTTATGGTGTTAAAAAATCAGAAGATGTTGGTCAATCTTCCCAATCTAGTAGAGAGGTGAATATTTCATCAGTAGATGCTAAAGATTCTTTTATTATGGAATTTGACATGGATATGAGTAAGGATGATAATGTAGAGCACAAATCTGAGTTGGAAACATATTTAACGGATCCCCGAGAAAAGATGTCTCCAAAGTTTGACATTCTTAGTTGGTGGAAGGTGAATTCTACTAAATTTTCCATTCTTGCTCAAATTGCTAGGGATGTCTTGGCAATACCAATGTCAACAATTGCTTCTGAATCAGCTTTTAGTACAGGGGGCCGAGTTCTTGATCAATATAGGAGTTCTTTATCTCCTAGAACAGTAGAGACTCTTATTTGTGCACAAAATTGGTTTCGGTCTACCCCTTTATCTCTTGACATGGAAGAGCAAGCAGATGACATTGATAAGGCTGAGATAGGTAATATTATTTTTGTTTCAACTAAACATTATTTAATAAATTGCTTGTGGTTAAAAGGGTTTGTAATAATTTTTTTCTTTCTTGACTTAATGTGTCTATTCAATTATTAGATGAAGCTAGTCCGTTGGCTGAATCAGAATCAGATTTAGATTTGTAAACGAACATGTTCTAAGTGGTATGAGCATTATAGTTAATCAAATAAATTATTTATGTATTTTTACCCAATACATTTTAAATTGTACTAATTATTTTTTAATTATTGTTATATTTTAACAGGTTGTGCAATTGATTATGGGAATCTGCAATCTTAGTCTCAGAGAAACATGGAATTATTATGTTTTATGAATTTTTGTTGTTAGTATTATGGAATTATTATAATTTGTGGAGTTCTGTTTGTAGCATTATAGAATCATTATATTTTATAAACTTCTGTTGGAATTATTATTTTCTTCTTGCATTTCATCTGCAATTGCAAACAGCCAAACATTGTTCCTCTCCCACATCTTTTCTGTTAATTTTTATCTGGAATTCCTTTTGGTGAGGTCTGTTAGACTGTTAATTGTTCATACCATACGTGGCAAATTGGAATGATCCAAGCCCTCCCAATATGTAAGTGGATTACACCTCTAATTGTTTACATATTTATTCATGGTTTTGAGGGTTGTTGCGGGATTGGACCTTTACTCCCTGTCAACTAAATAGTTTTTTTGTTGGTCCCCTTATTTAAATAAGGCATGGGCTATTGCAGATTCAAAGCGACAAGGATATCTTGGTTTTCAAGAATTTATGGTTGCTATGCAAGTATTAAAATGCTCTGCTTTTTTGAAGTTTTTTGCTGAATTGCTGATGTATTTCTAGAACCTAACCTTTTTGAATTGTACTATTGTAGCTAGTTTCTTTGAGAAAATGGCAGATGCTTCCCTATGCGTAAGAAGAGCAATGCAGCATGAATTGGCTCAAAACTGGGGAATTAAGTAAGAGGGTCAGCTCAATGTTCAAAGTTTGTGTAAAATTAAAATGTTGCGGCAATAAATGAAGTAATCTAATTTTGATTTCTTAATTTATAGAGCCACAGTTTTGTACGATCAGCCTCCTGACTTTTTTCATCCTGCTTCACTTGAGGAGAGGCATAAGGTGAGCTAGTTATTTTGTTATCCAGTAACTAATTGTTATTACTTATCAAGCATTCTTAAAGACTCAATTATATAATCTGGACAGCTTGTAGTTGTTTCTGCAGACTGATGCTACTTTGAACTTTCAGGACTCCTGATGAAGATTTTGGTATTCTCTTGGAAGCTGCAGTAATGTATCCCAGATTGTTATTCATCATTACTGGTATAACTTGTTCCTTTCCTTCTGAGTATTGGCTTTCATTTGGAACTTACTAACAAGGGATCTTAAATATAAAGGTAAAGGTCCTGAAAAAGAAAGTATGAAGAGAAAATAAAGACTCATTTATTTGCACAATTAAGACTTCATTTTTATTCTGAAATGGTGCACTTCATTGGAATATCTCTATCTGTTATTCTGTTTAGTCTAATAGTGGATCTAGGATGATGTTAGGTTTATGTTTTGAATACTGTGGGTCATTTTGATGTCATATTGTTTCATAACAACTATCTGATTAATTATTAAATAAAATTCATTTTCTCACAGTTTTTCAGGCAATTAGTTTAAACTTTTTAACATAGCCCACAACTATGAAATATGTTGATAATATTTTTAACAAGATCAAATGGTGAAAATTGGGTGCCATTTTTTCTTCTTATTTCTAAATGTCTCTGCTTTGGCTGTACTAGGTTGTTGATATGTTTGGTTGTGGACTGTCTGTTTGTGCTGTTTCATACTCTTGGTAAGTTGTGTGTGTGTGTGTGTATTTTTTTTTTAATTACTTGTGATCTAGTTCCATTTCTTATTTATCCAGTCAATTTATTGTTTTCATTTATCGGTCAACTTTTTTATCTTCTTGAAGCATTGAAGAACTTGTTAGAGTTGACAAAAATGGTCTTCTCTTCTCTTCATCTTCAGAGCTAGCCGATGAACTTCTGGTAAGGTTTTAAGGGATTTTTTTTATACATATTATCAATTGCAATTGCGCACAATCTCTTATACCCTAAGACACGATGTTTTAAGTGGAGTTGTTTGTTATATTATCATATATTTTTAAGGGTTTCTAACAGAGACACAAGTGTGAAACAACTAGTTTGGCTTGATATGCCTACTATGTGCTGTCTGTATAGATTTTCTCTTTCTCAAACTGGCTATAATAAGAATGAGCATCCAAATTATTGGGAGATTCGAATGGTAGCATTTTGAGAACTTACATTTAGACAAAAGTTACAATTGAATATCTTTGGAATGTGGTGACATCTCTCATTCTTCATATTGATGTCATACATGTACTTGATTTTTAATTACTATATGAACAAATTTCTTGGTTTAATTTACATGTATTATCTATATGTACCCATTCTATTGTCAGCAGAAATATGCTCAAACTTTGAACCTTAGGTTGGCAGCTACTACATGATTTTTAATTACTACTGAGCCATGTGATTGACCTTATTTTAGTGCTAAAAACTAAATACATCAAGTTTATCAAATTTGTATCATATGTGAAGATTATGATGGTTTGCATTTCAATTGCTGAGAGGTTTGAAGATTGTTCATTGCTATAGCCATTAAACTTTCTTATTTTCTAATTCCTTTGGAGACACTTTTGTGTTGTGAGATGTTTAATATAGTAGAAGGTACTTGGGAGCCTCATTTTAATTGCAATAAAATGCTTGATGAAGCAATTTCCTTGCTTTATAAAATGGGAGAGAATGGCTGCTTGCCACATTCTGTACATGGCAGTGCTAATGTTGTGTCTTGGAAATGGCCTCACAGGTTACAATTTACCATACACAAAATTATTCAATGTCTAGTAACATGTATTAGCTAGCAAATTGGTATTTGATAACAAGTTATGTGATCTTGATCATTCTTTCCAACTGATTGATATGTATCAGGTAGTGGTAGGCAGTTTTTTGGCAGGAAACCAACATGAGCAGAAGCCAAAAAAAATAAAAACATGAGACTATATCAACTCCCAGGCCAATTGCAGCTGTTCCATCGTCTACTGCTGATCCAATACGAGGAATAAGCCAACTGACATTAATGTGTCACTGCCCACAAGATAATTTATTGGGCTTCATCCCATCAGAAGTTATATTTGTTGCTGACATTATTTGTTCGGTTGCTTTGATGCTTTCCTATTGTTTGGTGCGTCTGTAAGCTTATTGACAGTATATTGGAAATAGAAAATTTTTTGAGGTTTATTCACCGGGTTCATTTCCTTTTCCTTGTAGTATTTAGTATTTATGATCAGCTTGCTGATCAGATTAGATAAGCTTCGGCTGCCAATGTTGTGTCACGTAGAATGTTCTAATGTAATAGTTATTTTTGAGTACAAATTTTTTTGGAGTGATAGAATGTGACATCAAAGTTATTCTTTGTTATTATAGCAATCTCTGAATTTGTTGTTGAATTTTATTTTTGAGAATTAATGAATTATAATTACTAATGTAATATTCATAAACAGGTCAGAACTCAAATAGTCAAATTTAGTCTAGGTATGGCAAATATCTCTATTTGCTTATTGGGATCCATTCCTTACAGTGATTGGCAGTGTGGATACAAAAAATATTTAATAAAGCGATTGGCAAAAATCTCTATTTAATAAATTACATATTTATTTCAGCAATTTCATATATTATTTTATTAAAAAAATTGAAACAAAAGATTAAAAAAAGAAAAGTGGATACAAAAATTACATGGCAGGAGAAGGTATTTCTCTTACTTTCTGAAGCAACCTTGGCATCCAAAAGCGCCTAACAAGTTCTTGAAACTCTGCGCTGCCTGTCAATCTTCCAATGTCTTGCTTGTTTTTGAATTCGAGTTCGCCAGTAATTCTTGATCTCGTTGTCTGTCCTGCCAAGCAGATGTTGTGCAATTCGGGGCTCAAACAAAAATGAAATGGATACAAATTAAAGGAATGGGCTGAAAAAAATTTCAATGGGCCAAAAAAAACACTTGGCCCAAAAAAAAAATCAAAAAAACCGAATCAAACCGAACCGCCATTTAGGAGGTTCGGTTTAACAGGCACGAACCGAACTGACCAGGTTGAAATTTTTTTTTTTAATAGTTCAGTTCGGTTTGGTTGGGCCTCCAAAAACGAACCGAACCGAACTTTGTACAGCCCTAAAAATATGTAAAAGAAAACCTTAAAAATTTATGTGCACATTTTTCTCTCGCGTTACCATGTTGACTCCCAATATTCGTAGTTAACAAAGTATGACGTTGGAACAAAGTAAAGATTTTGTGTCTCTTGACTTCAAATTCAAACTTTTGAATACACATGTGAAACACCTTTTCTCATTTGCACCTGAAGTAGAGATGAGATATTTTATCCATCGTAACAGATACAAGAACTAGTATTCAAGAAATTTGGCATATTATAAATTATAAATATAATTCCAATATTTTAATTGTGATTGCAAGCATATATGTTTCAGCTTGCAATCTTTGAAGCAAATAGGTAGTCAGGGGAAGTGTAAAATCTAAGCATTGGCTCACAACGTTAGAATATCATCTTTAAAGGAGGGTTGATAGTAAGGTTAAGAAGATCAAAATGGAAGAAGGATATTAAATCTATGGCAAAATTCAAGAACCTAATCACTTCCATCAATTAACAAAATAGCTAGAAATATATACTGTATAGAGCTAATTAATTATCGGAGTAATATTATAATGAAAATCCTTCAATAGTTAAATTTTCTTTAAAAAATGAAAGAAATTGAAAATAGATCAAGTAAAAGAGTACAAAGTATGACTATCAAAGAGATGGCTATAATGCGGAGGATTTCGCCCAGAAGAAGCAGCATAGCTAAGCATGAAAATGATATGACAAAAAACTTTACCTCCGAAGTTAGGGATAGAAATGAGAAAATAAATGGGCCCCCACAAAGAACAATCCACAGAAGGAAAATTGCTTATTATCACTAAAACTACCCTCATCATTAGCTGCACTAATACTTACATAGGACGTTGAAGATTAATTCACATCCTCTAAAAGCCCTTTTATCTCACTTTCCAATTTTTTCTTCATATCCGGTGACTAACGTTTCCATCTTTCCAGCATTGAGCTCAGAGCCTCAAGTTTCTGCTTTATAAAGTTCAATTTGGACGCTTCAATAATTGATCAATGTGAAGCAAATGGCTATGTTTTCCTATTGATTGTATCTAGTTTCATAAGAAGTGTAAAATTGTAGCTATCAACCACGAACAAAGTTTAATCTATGGCAAATGGAGAAACAAAGAGAAACAGAGAGAAAGTGAGTGATTACCTATAATAGCAGCTTCAAAACCTAAATATCCAAGAAGCAACAATGACCATTGTTATCCACAGAGGAAGACATCATCCAACACAGAAGATATGAGGTGGAAGATGATGAAGGAGAAAAGGGCAAGGAAACAGATATGGTGGTCTGGGTGGTGCTTTTCCAAGCGATAAGTTGACGATTGAGAGGCTAGAGGGGGATTGGAGAATTCCAAAAAGAAAGGGTTGGGAGATGAGAAATGGCAGAGGTCTTTTTTTTTTATATTTAAAATAAAAATATTAAAAATATTAATTGTAATAAATTTTTATAAATGTATTTAGTAAATTTGTATATTAATATAGTTTTGTAAGTAGTAATATAAAAATAGTTTTGAATATAATGTTATTGTGATAAATATCACTTCTTCTTTTTTTAATTTAGGAGAATTTAAAAAAAAGAGTGATTTAAGGGAGTTTATCTAAAATTTATTTATTTAAGTGGAAATATAAAAACAATTGCTTTTTCCAGCAATAAGTTGACGACTAAGAATATGGGGGATAAGAGAATTCCGAAAAGCATTTGATATTCAAGATAAAAAAAATATTAGTGTAATCTATTTTCATAAATTTTTTTTTTATAAATTTGTATATTTATATTTTAATTTCAATCATAAGTTTTATAAGTATTAATATAACTACAGTTTTGAATATAATGTTTATTGTGATAAATATATTTTAAAAAATAATAGAGGAACGATAATTTCGGTGAGTTAATCCATATTTCTTTTTTCTCCTCTTAAATTTGATCTCCAAAATAAAAGGAAAGACTTCATTTAAACTCTCCTTCCCTTTCTTTCCTTCCAGTATAAAGCTCATTACAACTAATAATAACTTTTTATTTTGTAAGCTTCTTTGTTTTGAACATTTAAACAGAGGAAGGGAAATTCATAATTACTTTTCATGTTTTTCTCAACACCTAAGGATATTGTACTCATATATATTGTATAAAACATATTTGAGACGTAACTACTTAATATCTTACACTCGGTTGTATGTACACGGAGCTCGAGCCTACTCTCACTTGAATGCTTACTTAAGTTCCTTTTGGTGATTTTGTTGAAATATGCATATGTGAGTGTCTTTCTCTCAATTTATTATTTTTTGAAATATATTTAAATATTGTAATTTTCATTAGGAACTTATTTTTTATTCCGAATATAATCTCATTTATTTGAATGAATTATCTTCTTTCCAGACTTTTGTAGCATAATGTTTTGCAGCATTCTTTGCAATCATTCAGTCAACTCTCACTGTATATATAATGGCTTAATTGAGGCTAATGATAAATTTTATTAGTGAAAATGAATATTAAATTAGTGTTATGTATATGGTTCTAGTGGGGATCTAGCATAGACTATATATATTAATATCACATCAATAATTTGTATATGATTAAATAGCTCCCTTTCCATGTACTTACATTTAAAAATTGATAATTAATAATTATCTACTGTATAAAAAATCATTTTTAATAATAATTTTTTGATAATAATTTAAAAAATTGTCACTAAAAATCTTTTACACTTCTATAAGAGTCGTCATTAAAATTTTCTAAAAGTGACCATTCAAAATTATGTCACTTTCAGTACATTTATAGTGACAACTGTCATCCAAAATTATCTCACTTTCAGTTACGAACTTGGAAGGCTGTACTGAAAGCGGACATTTTCTTCCTTTCCCTCTTAAAAACTCCATTTCAGCGCACCTCCAAGGCTTGCCACTGAAAGCAGGAAAATAGAAAACTACGGCAGTTTTTCCCCTTTCTCCCACCTCGACAAAAGCACTGCAAACCCCCTCACTCACTCACTTTGTTTCGGCAAAGGAGCACTGAGGCAAACACCCTCACCCTTTCTACTTCGGGCTATTTATGTTTTACGAAAAGAAGCTTCCTTTGTTCATTCTTAATGGACCCAAGCTTCTAATTTTCTTTTCACATTGAAAGTAAAAGGTCCTCTCTTTAGGGTTCATGCACCTTTCCGTCTTGGGTAAACCCAATTTTCACTTTTATTTGCCTTCTTTTTTGTATCTTGCAACTGGGTTTTGTTCTATTTTGTTTCTATAATTGGAATTGATTTTGTTATTGCTAAAGCAGCAGAATCTGAAGTTGGGTTTAGAGTTTATCTGTGATTTTGAAAAACTTTGAGCTGGACCTACAAGATTAGAGGTATGGATTATATTTTGGAATTTAAATTTCCCTTTTCTTAATTTCTGATTTCCACTAGTGTTGTCCATGTTTATTGTGCTGTTTTTACTTTTTCTTTTGTTAATAAACTCTGGCATGTTGATTGTAAATGGTATCTTATGTCGTTATGTTACAAGCTATGAAGTACGAACACTTCATTTTGGGGCGTGTCGGACACTCTTCGGACACGGACACGCCCCGGACACGTTTGGGACACGCCCCGGACATGACACGTGTCCTGTGTCCTAATATTAAAAAAAAAATTCAACATGTCCGACACGGTTGGAAAGGGCTAGGCATAGGAAGCCCAGCCTTTAACAAAACGAGCCCTAAGCCCCACCCGATACCTAAGCAGAAGTCGAATTTTCCTCATTGCCTCTGCTCCTCTTCGTTGTGTGGTATTTGCCTCTGCTCCTCTTCGTCGCGTGGTCTTAAGCTCTGGTTCCTAGTCTTGGTCGCAGTTGCAGCACCTCCTTCACCGAGCTTCGGTCTCCATCACCAGGCTTCACCGCTTCAGTCTCCATCACTACCTCTCCGTCGCAGCTCTATCACTCCATCATTACCTCTCTGTCACACCTCTCAGTCTCCATTTTCACCCAGCCAAAGCTATCAGGTAGGTTATTTCCTCCTGCTGCCATTTCTTTTCTATTGTTCGGCTGTTCCCCTTGCCTGGTCCATTATCTTGCCTCATTTGGTTGTGTTTAGTGAAAAATGTGTTTGGTCCAATAGCCATACTCCATTCACCTTTTTGCGTTTTCTGGTTTTGGCTTTTGCATTTTCTGTTTTTGCCTATTTGCTTTTGGTCTGATGGAAATATTCCATTCACTTGCTGGTTTGATGGTTTTCTGATTGCTGGCTTAATGGTTTTCTGATTGCTGGCTTGATGGTTTTCTAATTTTGCCTGATTGTGTTTGCTCTAGGATAGGATTTTTTTTATAGAAGAAAATGTATTAGCCTTATTCCATTCACTTGCTAGCTGCTGCTTTTTTTCCTGCCCTATGATGCTCTGATCATGACTTCACGCTTGCATCTCCATTCCACGCAGCTATATCTGTTCATGCTTGCTTCTCCTTGCATTTACTTGTGACTTCTGTTATTGGTTATTAACTGCCTCTGATTTACGTATGGATGCATGCCAATTGCTTCTGTTTTGTGGGTTAGTAGTGTATGATGGATGGGTTAGTGAGAAATAGCAGTGTCTGTGATCTATGGCTTGCTTATGGTTAATGGATGCTCTAATATGATGGTGGGGTTAGTGAAAAATAGCAGAGTGAGTAAGTGAAAACTGGGAAATAGCAGACAAATGGATGTCAAATTGCCAATTCTTCTGTTTAATTTTATTTTTATGTTATTTCATCTAGGATGTCTGAAAGTTTTGATATTGCAAGAGATGACTACAAGTCTTTGTGGAGGTTTGTTACAAAAGGGGAAAAGGAAGTAAGGGGTGGAGGTAATGTTCCTTTCACAAGTAATTATTGTGGAAATGATTACAAAGGAACCTATTCTAGAGTCAAAGCTCACTTGTTAAAGTTACGAGGACTTGGCATTGGACCATGTAATAAAGTCTCTAATAAAGATATTATTAATATGAAGAAATTAGAAGATGATGCTTGTGCAAGAAAAATAGCATCTATGCCAAAGAAAGTTCCAATGCCACCACCACCATCTACTCATGCATCAAGGATTGATTCATCTAATAGCAGCTCTTCATTCAATTCATTTAGAGTAGGGAGTTTGGGAATTGGAAGCAAAAGAAGAAAATGTGCAAAAGAATGTCCTCTTGAGAAAGTATACAATAACCATGAAAGAGATGAATTGAAGGCCCATATTGCCAGGATGTTCTATTCAGGGGGCCTCTCATTCCATCTTGCTAGGAGCCCTTATTATGTGAGTTCCTTCACTTATGCTTCCTCTCATAATTTGTCTGGTTTCATACCTCCAGACTACAATTTGTTGCGAAATTTTTTATTACAACAAGAGAAGGCACATATTGAGAGGATGTTGCAACCTATAAAAGCAACGTGGAAGGAAAAGAGTGTCACCATTGTTTGTGATGGATAGTCAGATCCACAAAGACGACCTCTTATTAATTTTATAGTAGTGACAGAAAGTGGCCCTATGTTCATAAAAGCTGTTAATTGTGAAAGTGAATATAAAAACAAGGAGTTCATAGCAAATGCCATTCTTGGTGTAATTAGAGAAGTGGGAGTGGAGAATGTGGTTCAAGTTATCATTGATAATGCTCCAGTTTGTAAAGCTACAGGGGTTCTTATAGAGGTTGAGTATCCTCACATCTTTTGGATTCCTTGTGTGGTCCATATATTGAATTTAGCTTTGAAGAGCATTTGCAATGTAAAGAATAAGGAAGGTTATGAAGTTGCTTTTAATGAACTTGGTTGGATAAAGGAAATAGCCGATGATGCTATGGTGATAAATTTTTTTTATCATGAATCACAATATGAGATTGGTTATCTTTAATGAGTTTGTGCCTTTGAAGTTGCTTGTCATTGCGAATACTAGATTTGCTTCAATTATCATTATGTTGAAGAGATTTAAACTTGTGAAGAATGGCTTGCAATTAATGGTAATTAGTGATAAATGGAATCTTTATAGGGAGGATGATTTGGGAAAAGCTCAATTTGTAAAAGATAAAATTCTCAATGATGTGTGGTGGGACAAAGTTGATTTTATTCTTACTTTCACCTCTCTAATTTATGATATGTTGAGAATGGGAGACACTGATAAGCTTAGTCTTCACAAAATATATGAAGGGTGGGATAATATGATTTAGCAAGTGAAGAAGGCAATATTTTGCTATGAAGGCAAGCTTGATTTCGAGGAGTCCACCTTCTTTAATGTGGTGTATGATATTTTGGTGCAAAGGTGGACTAAAAGCAACACACATCTTCATTGCCTAGCACATCCTTTAACCCCTAGGTATTCTTATTCTTATTTTTTGTTAAGTTGTGTTTTTTAACTTCATTATGTTAGTGATAATAATATATTGTTTCAATTCTCTTTATAGGTATCATAGCCAATCTTGGTTGAATGAAGCTCCTAATAGAGTCCCTCCACATAAAGAGAATGAAGTGTTTGAAGAGAATTTTTCAAGATCCCGATGACTTGAAAAATGTTTATGTTGAATATGCAAAATTCTCCTCTTGTTATGAAGATTTTGCTGATTAGGACTCTATGAATCAAAGAAGGAATATGGAGCCACATTTTTTGTGGGCAATTCATGGTCATTCTACTCCACTTCTTCAAAGCCTTGCTTTGAAGCTTGTTGGACAACCATTTTCCTCCTCTTGTTGTGAGAGAAATTGGAGCACATACTCATTCATTCACTCATTTAGGAGGAACAAATTGACACCAAAACGTGCTCAAGATTTGGTGTTTGTTCATAACAACCTTCGACTTTTGTCAAAGAGAATCCCACAATATATGCAAGGTGATACCAAGATGTGGGATATTGGAGGAGATTGTTTTGATGATGTGGTAGGAGATATTGGAGTTTTATCGGTTGCAAGTCTATCATTGGATAAACCGGAATTGGAAAAAGTCTTTTTCCCAGATGAAGGGGATGAAAATATTGGTGATGATCAAGATCAAGAGATTATTGAAAAAGAAGAGTAAATATTTATTATGTTGTAACTTTATGACAATTTTTGGATATTAACTTGTATTGTGAATTATAAGTTTATAACTCATTCTATGTTATTGTGTGTTAAATTATATTTCATTCTATGTTATTGTGTGTATATATATATAATTTGTTATTTTTTTTAATTCATGTGTCCTCAACATGTCGTGTCCTATATTTTTTAAAAAATTACGTGTCCCGTGTTCATGTTCGTATCGTGTTCCGTGTCTGTGTCCGTATCCGTGCTTCATAGGTTACAAGTGTCATGTAATTTACTCCTATGTTGCTTGCAAAGATGAAGCACTTAAAAATTCAATTATTATGAATTCAAGTTTCCATATTTAGTTTTGTAGTATTTGTGTTTGTAATATCATGTTCTGCGTGCTTGAGTTGTGTGGTACTTTTAGCATTAATCCAGCTTTACATGATTTATGAGGGAATGAGGGGAATTTAGAAATTTTTGAATCTAATTACTCACAGAATAAACGATTTGAAGTTGTCCTTACATTGGGACAAATTCATCTTTGAATTTGGCTAAAATAACTTAGAAAATGAGTTTATGAGGTTCAAACCCTATGAAAAGAGGTATTGTTTGCTGAAATAAAATTTAGGAAGCTTTTCAATGTCCCAGTCAACTCAATGGTCTATAGGTTAGAAAAGCCAACGATCAGCGTTTAAATGGTCAATGACTCAATAGGTCAAACGTGGGTCAAGTCACAGGTGAAACAGATCATACAAGGTCACTGTGCATGAGCCTTGCTTCTTGCCATTAAACTTGCATCCTCACCTTTTGGCACCTTCTAAATCCAACCGTGGTATCTTTTTTTTGATATGAGCACCCTAAGTATGACTTTTAGAGTTCACCATTTTGGCTTTCTCCTTTGTGGTTCTTTAGATTTTCGGTATTTTTGAGTGGTTGTGATTGCCCAAATTTAAAGATATTCTTGTTTTGGTTTCAACTGTGCTGAAGGTATCAAAAATGGAGGTCATGAAGTGCAAAAAAAAAAAAATTCATGTTACAATAAGTTCTAACTATTGATGGTTGATTTATGGTTCTAACTAACTCCTACAACAAACATTTCTTGGTATACAAGGATTTTTGAGGGCATTTGAACATGATTATCAACTCTAAATTTTTATTTGGGCTTCAAATCTTAAAGAATTGAAACCCTAGTGCACTTTTAGATAGAGAAAGAGACAGGCATAGAGAGGTAAAGGAAGAAAGAACCTTGAAGATGAAAAGAATTCAAAGGAAGAGAAAAATAAGGGGTGGGTCAAATGAAATGTTGGCTCTTGTTGTGTGGTCTCTAAAAGAATTAGAATTTATAATTTGGCCATAAAGAAATTTGAAGCTGAACCTTAGCCTTGAAGGCTTATGACACGACATTGGTGGCCTTGATGGTTTTTCAAAGGACTCTTCTCTTATATCTCTTTTTTTATATACAACTCCTATAACTCTCTTGTAATCAAGGATCACAGAGTTTTTGTTGTCACATTTTTGGAATAATTTTAATCCTATTTGTTACTTTTTATTTTTGATAACTATTCTAATTATCCTTAATTATATGTTTAAAATTTCAGGTCATTACAAATAGTTTCACCAAGTGTGCGCGCGCAAACATCTGTGTGTGTGTGTGTGTATACACCTATTGTCAGACACCCCCATGAGATTTCATCCTGAACCACCATCCACCATCGCATGGTGCCACCAGCTCGTGAAACCCATTATGAGCCACTTTAAAAAACCATTGCGAGCTATTCCTTTTTCAGTTTGCAAGGTAACTACTTTTCGCTTGTTTTTGGCTGCAATTAGTATGTTGGTTTCATAGAATGGGTGCTCATGTAATTTGATTTTGATGATTTAGTTTGGTGATAGTCCTTGAAATTCCGAATGCCGTAGAAACTTTTATAGCTGTTGCTTTGGGTAAATTTGAGTCATGTGCCTATTGCCTATGATGATTTAGAAATTCCTTGATTCCCTTGAATGGGTCAATGAATTTCTCATATAACATTACATGAGTTCTCAGTTATGAATTTCATGAATGCAGGTTCATATTTTACTTTTATGTTGGTTTTGGGTACCAAACTCTCAATAGGATAGATAAATGTTCTTGTTGAGTAAACTTGATCTTTTCATCAATCAAAGTTGTATATTGAAGACTTGAATATAAAAGTGCCCACTTGATGTTCTATAAAATGTCCAAGAGAGGTTCCTAGCCGTACAAGATCTTAAATTCTCAATTTTCAACTTAACATTTGATTGGATTTTTATTTTAACAAAGGCAAGTTTAAATTCACAATGAAATCTATTTTATACTTGAAATCTTCGCCTTTCCAGTGAACTTAAGCTGATTGAAACTTCTTAGTTGATTGATCCATTCTTAGGTGTTCAAAATTATATATCCTTTAAATTTGTCATGTACCAGAGTCTCCTTAATAGTAATCAAGCACCTTGTTAAACGTCCACCAATCTCAATATACCTATTTCTAGATGTTTGGATAATGAATGTTCTTGAACATTCTCGTTAGTTGAATTTACGATTTTAAAGAATGATTGATATAGAAATATAATTTGAAAGTGTATTATATGCATTCAGATTATTCATGTGCAGGCATTCTTAATATGATTATGATTTAAATTACTTTGACAAATTTTTTATGTATTATATGTATTATTATTTTTCGTATCCACTCACTAATCATTACTCTCCATTTTTTTAAAACACCAAGTTCAGTTTCAAACCATGGGTCTTATGTGTTTATATTTTAATGTTTTGGAGGGCTGAGTTCTTTCGTAAATTTTCTTGATTGTATGTTATGTTTCTGATATCCATTATTGAAGCAAAGCTTCTTTGTGGTTGTGTATATTGTTTTGATTGTATGTACATTCAGAAGAGTTCCAATTTATGAGAAATTTTGTCGAATTTTTGTTTTTAATATCTTATCAAAGGTTTTGTATTGTGTTTAAAATTTGAATTCAAGTGTTTAGTGCGTATATGTCAAAGACTTGGAGTATGTTTGACAAATCAAATAAGCTAACTTATAGTTTATTTGACTAACTTATAAACTTGTTGGACCAAATTAAAGGTATTTGGTAAACAAACTTATTTGAATAGCTTATAACTTTTTATTATACGCTACTTTAAGTAGCGTATAACTTTTAACTTATAGCTTTTATAATTTTTTTTTTTTATCTTTATTATTTTATTCAAATTCCAACACTATTTTATTCACAAGATGACATTATTTTTACTATATTTGAGCAACATTCAAATTACATACGCCATGATAAACTTTCAGATATTATTGATAATGATACAAGGAATAAAAATTTAGAAGTATCTACTGAGATGAAAGAGATTCACAATAATATTGTTAATTTATTGTAAGACTCTAGATGATATATTTATTTTGTATTTTTTTGAATTATATAATAAAATGTAATTACTAACAAAAAATAATAAATTTTATATAAATATATTATTTTATATCATTTTATATTTATCAACTAATTCAATAAATTAACTTAACAGTTTTCAGTTAACAGCTTTCAACTAAAAATTAACTTTTAAACTTTTAACTAACTTATCAGCTATTTTTACTAAACATAGTCTTATAGGGTCAAGTTTTGCGTTGCCCTTGTGCAAGTCATGCGCTTGGTTTGGATGAAGATACTATTTATACTATTTTATTAATTCAACTCCATTATAATCTATTTAATTTAATTACTGAAATTAGCTTAAATTTTTTATTTTTGAAACTTATGTAGAAAAAAGGAGAAATGGAATTATTTAGAGAAAATTTGTGTGTAATTTGGTGTAAAACAAATGTGTGAATATAACATAAACCTATGTCATACCATAAAGAAAGCTCCCCTGTAGTTTTAAAGACCAATTTAATTAAATAATCTTTCTGTAAATCTTTTTGAGGGCATAGAATTTTTTATTATCATTCAAATCACAGAGATAAAATAAGAACACATGCTTACTTAAGGTGATGCTTGGTACATAAATATATTAATTTTTTATGTATCTAAAAACTTATATATAAAATATTTAAACATGAGATGAATAAAAATAATCAATTTTTTTTATATTATTTACATCATATATAGCGTGTAAAAAAAATATGGACTTGATTAACACTTTGACGGAAAAAATGATCAATCTAGTATAATTGTCTAATACTTTTAATACACACACACACAAATATTATACAACCCTTACTTCAGTATAACATCCAAAATGATATTTCTTTAAAATGTGATGAAGGCTTTTGTGTAATTACCTTCTGAGGAGCAACATTAATGTTTGATTAATAGGTATAAACATAAGTAAATATTTAAATTTAAAATAATAATTTGATAAAGTTAAACAGATTATTTAAATTTGAAAAAAAAATATTCTTTTAACTCACCAAAACCAGTACCTAACAATACAATGCATAGAATATTATTTAATACTTTTATCCTTTCCATAGAACCAGCAAGGTAAGATTAAAAAAAATTACCGTAGACACGAAATAAAAGAAAAGCATGTAATAATTTCAAAAAATTTAAAAATTAGAAATAATTTCAGTCTAAGTTCTTTACGTTGTAATAAACTATGAAATAAGCTATCAAATGGGTCAAGCAAAAAGAATTAACATTAGAGTGTGCAGCCAATTTTCTTAAAAGAAGGCAAAGGGAGCCGTAAGCTTAAGGTTTACTCTGCTCATAAGACAAGCATCATCAAATTTAGTTAATGGATAACGAGAGATACAAATCAATTTCAAAAAACATAAAGAAACTCTAATTTTTAACAGACATTTTAGCTTGGAGGAAAATTTATAAGAACAAAATTTAGAGTAAATTATTCTTTATTCCCATCACTAATACACTTATTATACAATCCTCCCCTCCATGTTGATAATATACATAAACCTTCTTTAAAACTAAAAATCCAGAACAAAAAACTCTTCTTCTTTTTATTAATGTATTTATTACACTATCATAACTTCTATTATGAAAAATATGTTTATAAATCTCTCTTAAAAACAAAAAAATACTACAACTTAATTCAAATATTTTCAAAAAAATTTATGAAAAAGAAACACAATAAAATAAAATAAAATAACACAAATTTTGTTTTTTAAGTTACTGTCATCTAACACTAATTATTCTTTCTTAAAATAATTATAAAGTGACTTGAATGATCAAAACACCAATTGCGTTGGCTTAAAAATTTAATTAAAAAATTGAGAAAATAATTTTTTTTTGGTTTCTTTTTTACAAAATGTATTTAAGATATTTAAATTGAATTGTAATATATTATTTTATTTTTAAGAGATATTCATTTACATTTTCATAATAGATGAGAGAGTTATATAATAAGAACATTAAGAGAGAAGAGAATATTTTACTCTTAGTTTTTAAAAAAATTTGTATATATTTTTTTAATAGAAGGGATAGCAACATAATAAAAAAAATTAATAAGAGGAGAGGAAAATATTTTACTCTTATTTTAAAGAAAATTATATTTTTTTTTATAATAAAAGAAAAAGCTGTGTAATAAGAATACTAATCAAAGACAAGAAAAATAATTTAATCTAAAATTTAATACCCAAGTTACGGTTGTAAATTCTTCCATTTTCCTTTGGGTCATATTCCACCATCTTAGTCAATACAACATAAGCATTCCTCACAATGTAAGTAGGCTTTATGCTTCGAAGCTTAATGCTTCCATCATCTGAGCCAGACAAGAATTCAATCTAAGCCAGAGAGAAAAGTAATTTAATCTAAAATTTAATACCTAAGTTAGCATTGTAGATTCTTCCATTTTCCTTTGGGTTAGATTCCACCATCTTAGTCAATACAACACAAGCATTCCTCACAATGTAAGTAGGCTTTATGCTTCAATGCTTAATGCTTACATCATCTGAGCCAGACAAGAATTCACTCTTTTTAACTAAACAAAAACATTTTAAGCAACAAGCAGTATTCTTGAAAAAAAAAAAGATAAAAAAAGTAATCAATCATATAGAAAATGCAAATGGCATTCCGGCTATGCAATGCAGTCAGCAAGTAGATTGAAAAGAAAGTTTAGGCAGATCAAGTTAAAATATATGTTTTGGATAAAATTATTCAAACAAAGAAATATTGCAAAATTTGGTGTAAAACAAGTGTGTCAATATAGCATAAACCAATATCATGCAGTAAAGAACGGTCCCCTGTAGCATTAGTACAAGGCAGGTCACAAAGTTTGTATAATATCCAATTACCAAGGCCCGACTTACATATATTGGGTCAGTTAAAAGCTTCAAATTTTTTTAATTGGATTTTTTTAAGTGTTAAATTTGAATTATGCTTGTGTTAATTTATTTCAAACAGAAAGACCCTTTTTGTAAAGAGATTATGAATGAAAGTTCAAATATCTATGGTTTTAATGATCCTGATACCAACAATTATTACTGTCTAATTTAATTAATTTAAATAATCTTTCTGCAAATCAAATCTCGTTGAGAGAATCGAATTTCTGATTATCATCCAAATTACAGAGAGGAAATTAGAAAGCTTACGAAAACGTTTTCCCTAATTTCTCTAGTTTGTAATATTATGAATCTTGGTTATGTTCTGTAAGAATGCTTCCTCTATATTCAGGTTCTACAAAGCAGAGGTTTCATAAAACATAAATCCTGTTTCTGCGAAGCCCTTTTCTTCTTCTGCAATTTCTCTTACCAAATCAGATTTGTTTCCCACCACAATAACCACCATGCATGTCTTTGTTCCCAAATTCTCAGAGCTCCCTTAACCATTTTCTTCCACTCTCATAAGGTGCTTGTTTGGTGTCTTGTCCATCCCTTGTAGTGCTACACTCCTTCCATTTTCATTTTCTGTAGCCCTTTTACCCCTTTAAATGAAAAATAAATTCCTAACCAAGGGCTATTTGGCTAAATTTGTGGTTGAACATATATATGAACAAGTTACATTATTCTTTTTGTCTTATTAATAATCTACAAATAAATGTAAAATTCAGGGGTCGAATTTCAATTCGCTTGAATGTGCTCAAGACATGGATGCCTTAACAAGTTGATAAATTTTAAAAATATATTGATATATTTAAAAAGTTTCAGTGGCAAAGCTGATATTTCTAATATCTTGTTCATTGTCTTAGCAGTATTTTGTAGGATGACCAATGTAGTTGGACTATTGAAAAAGTTAGATTATTTGTAATAATATTATGCTTAAGCTCTTTTTAGTGTTTCAATTATGTAGCTTCATCATCACTATAAAAAAATACAGCAAATAGCAGTGGTTTCAAAACCATCCATAGTGGTTTAAAATTTTTTTAAATGTTAAGAAATTAAGAAAAAAATAATATTTAAAAGATTTAACAGTATTTCTAAGATTATTAAAAAGTATTTCAAATACTAAAAAAATTATATAACTAGACAAAACAAACCTAGTAATAAAATCAAAAATTGAAACCAAATAATCATACTTGAAAACCTTTCTAATAAATAAAATTGTCAGCTCAAGTCATAATTACAGGTTAAAGAAATGAAAATCTAATAACTCATTACTAACGTAGATGCAAAGTTGCAGATGAAAAAAGAAGAAAGAGAATTACTTACAGACCAGACCTCTTGAAACAGCATGCTTATTCCACTTGTTTCAACATTCCCAACAATTGCCAATGAAGGTATACAGTAAGTTGGTAATTCTACTAACCAATTTGCTTTTTACTGTAAATAACAAATCCTGCAAATTTGTCTCCCCTTTAGCTTTAATCTTGTCTTCCTCTTCAATTCACCTTGTGATCCTATGAACAGTAATAATATCTTCTTGTAAGTGACTAAAGCAAATGTAACTCCTTATGACACCACTAAAAACATATACATAATACACAGGCAAGTAGTAGGGTTATTGCAATAATGAAACCCATAAAGGAGAAATATTAAAGAGGAAAACTCCAAAAAAACCATTGGTATACCATATTTAAGTGCTGAGATGAATTATAGTACTGAAACTTTTACTTCTCAAACAATATATCAGTGACAAGATGAACATGGCTTAGTTCCACCTTAATATTTTTTTAAAATCTCCTATTGTGCAATACCTTTGAGAGAAGATGTGTTGTTATTATCCATTTTGTTGTCCTTAAGAATTCAGAACAGAGCATTTTTTTTTATAACAAAGAACATGTTCACAAATGTAGCAGTTACACAAAGTGATGTTGCTTCAAGAACTACAGATTTCATTGAATATCCAAGTTTTTAGAGTGCAAACAAAAACAAATGAAAACACAAAAAATAGGGATAGCAATTAAAGGCCATAACGATCCTATACCTTCCACCCAGATTTAAGAATTTGAACATGTGGTTAAGAGTTAACAGGGGAACAAAGCCTAGTTCAATAATACCCACAATCAAACATGGTAAGGTAATAACAAAGAAACACATATGAATATGTGTTATCATTGAAGTATCAACATACAAAGAAGAAACATATACTAATTCAGTGTAAAGCAACCTTTGTAGGGAAAAGTAGAGGAGGGAAGGGTAAAAAAAGTGCTTGGGACATAGGCAGTTCAGTCCACCATGAACACAGGTAGGAGAGTAGCAAGTGAAGGAGAACTTTATTGCTGTCACGGTGATGAGTTTCAACATCAATTGAACTAAGCGATGAGTAAGTGCAAGGGGATGCATAGGAATGAGCAAACATGATTGCAAAAGGGAAAGGAGTCAACGAAAGAAAATAAAAGCAATACATGAGAGTCTCAATGGGCGGCTTGGCTAAAAATACGAGGCCTACTCGGTAGGGTCAATGGTGGAAAGAAAATGAGAATTCCACTTAACTGATGCATATATCAAAGAATGCTAGTAGTGTCACATCTAGAATTTTTTCACTTTTTGTGCCTTGGTTAGATGCGTACATCTAATCACTCAAATGTTTTTGCATCGACGTTCTTACTTTTGTTTTCCATCTTTCAAGGATGTCTTTCCAACTTTCAACCGACAAAACTTACAAAAAGAACATTCACCCAAACATATAGAAGCAAATCTTGTGCAATTAAGTACTAGTGAACGATTTCAATTTATTAATGATTGATAAGATTACTTTTAGAGAAAAAATTTATACATGATTATCGAAGAATTTAATCTAAAAGAAAAAGTTATTGTGGCTAGACTGACGATCCTTGTCCTTGGCACTTATATCAAAAAAATGCTAGGATTATGGGAAAATAGGAATATCTATACTGAAGATAGCCCAACATTGTATTGCACTATTGGGGAAGTAAAAAACCATAATAGTTAGTTAAAAGTTATATTTCCAGATAGAATTATACACTGAAAAAACATAGATTACCTTTGATCGAGGTAACCCCTAAATGTTAGACCTATTAAAGAAATTTCCTCTACGAAAATTTTTTTTATGGTAAACGGATCGTATTGTGTCAATAGCATGCCTGTCAAAAATAACTCATTAATTGAAGATGAATTAAGAAATAAGAATTGTGATATATCATTTCACAAAATTTCAAAACATATAAAAGAAAAACTTAAAAATTTATGTGCATATTCTTCTCTTCCATTACCAAGTTGACTCCCTATATTTGAAATTGAGAAAGTATGCCATTGGATTAGAGTGGAAATTTTTGTACCTTTTAAATTCCAATTCAAACTTTCAAATTCAGAAGGTAAAACACCTTTTTTTTTCATTTGCATCTAAAATAGAGATGAGAAGTTTCATCCAACATAACAAATACAAGAAATACTATTCAAGAAATTTGGCATATTATAAATTATAAATATAATTTCAATATGCAAATTGTGATTGCAAACATATATGTTTCAGCTTGCAATCTTTGAAGCAAAAAAATAGTCAGGGGAGGTGTAAAAGACAAGCATTGGATCACCACCTTAACATAACAGCTTCAAAGAAGGGTTGACAGTAAGGTTAAGAAGATCAAAATGGAAGAAAGATATTAAAGCTAGTGCAAAATTCAAGAACAGAATCACTCACATCAATTAACAAAATAACTAGAAATATATAATACACAGAGCTAATTACTTATTGAGTAATATTCTAATGAAAGCCCTTCAATAGTGAAATTTTCTTTACAAAAAAGAAGAAGAAAGAATTAGAAAATAGAACGAGTAAAAGAATATGAAGTATGACAATAGAACAGATGGCTGTGATGCAGAGAATTTTGCCCTGTTCTTATCGTTTGGCCAAATCTATGAAGCACGGACACTTCATTTTGGGGCGTGTCGAACACTCTTCGGATACGGACACGCTTGGGACACGTGTCGGACACGTGTCCCAAGCGTGTCCTAATCTTAAAACAAAAAAAAATATTTTGAACGTGTCCGACACGTTGGGCATTGCTGGGCATAGCAAGCCCAGCCAGAAACCCACGCCCAACGTGTCCAGACACGATGGGCAATTGCTGAGCGTATAGCCCGAGCCCCACATCCCGCCCATACACCCCTAGCTCATTTTCGGCCTTTCTCTTCTCTGGTTCAGTCTCACGTTCCCTCTTCGGCCTCCTTCTCGCCTGCTCACGTTCTCTCTTCCACCTCCTTTCATCTTCTACTACCCAGCCGAGCCGAGCTTCAGTCTCCATCGCCGAGCTTCAGGTAAGTTACTTCTTCCCTCATCGTTGGTCACGACCTCCATTCTCACCCAGCCGCAGGCAGCTCTCAGGTAGGTGACTTCCTCCCTCATCGTTGGGCTTTGGTTTTCTAATTTTGCCTCTTTGCATTCGGTTTGATGGTGCATTTTGATGGTGTGATTTCTAGTTTGATGTTTGTGTTTTCTGTGTTTGCTGTCTATTTCCGTGTTTTTCCCCTATGCGTTTTTCCCCTGCCTATGCGTTTTGCTTTTGCGTTGCTTCTGATTTTGTCTCTATGCATTTTTTCCGTGTTCTGATGGTGTGATTTTGCTTCTGTTTTGCTTCTGTTCTGATGGTGCATTCGGTCTGTTTTGCTTCTGATTTTGCTTCTGTGTCTATGCCTATGTGATTTTGCTGGCTTGATGGGTTTCTGTTTTTGGCTTTTTGCCTGTTTGCTGGCTTACCTGTTTGCGTTTGGCCTGATGCATTTTTCCCCTTCCCTATTTTTCCCCTTGATGGTCTGATGCTCTAGGATAGGATGATGCTTTGTTCATTTGTGGTTTCTTTTGTTATTACTTATTAATTGCTTATGAATATGATTTATGTATGGATGCATGCAGTTGCTTCTGTTTTGTGGGTTAGTGTACTGTATGATGGGAGTTAGTGGGAAATAACAGAGTCTGTGATCATGGTTTGCTTATATTTAATGGATGCTTTAATATATATGATGGATGGGTTATGAAAAATAGCAGAGTGAGTTAGTGAGAACTGGGAAGTGGATGCCAAATTGTCAATTCTCTTGTTTAATTCTCTTTTTATGTTACTTTATCTAGGATGTCTGAAAGTTCTGATATTTTAAGAGATGACTACACACCTTTGTGGAGGTTTGTTACAAAAGGGGAAAAGGAAATAAGGGGTGGAGGTAATGTTCCTTTCACATGTAATTATTTTGGAAATGATTACAAAGAAACCTATTCTAGAGTCAAGGCTCACTTGTTAAAGCTACGAGGGCTTGGCATAGGGCCGTGTAATAAAGTCTCTAATAAGAATATTGTTGATATGAAGAAATTAGAAGATGATGCTTGTGCAAGAAAAATAGCATCTATGCCAAAGAAAGTTCCAATGCCACCACCACAATCTACTCATGCATCAAGGATTGATTCATCTAGTAGCAGCTCTTCATTCAATTCATTTAGAGTAGGGAGTTTGGAAATTGAAAACAAAAGAAGAAAAAGTACAGAAGAATGTCCTCTTGAGAAAGTATACAATAATCATGAAAGAGATGAATTGAGGGCCCATATTGCCAGGATGTTCTATTCAGGGGGCCTCCCATTTCATCTTGCTAGGAACCCTTATTATGTGAGTTCCTTCACTTATGCTTCCTCTCATAATTTTTCTGGTTTCATACCTCCAGGCTACAATTTGTTGCGGAATTCTTTATTACAATAAGAGAAGGCACATATTGAGAGGATGTTGCAACCTATAAAAGCAACGTGGAAGGAAAAGGGTGTCACCATTGTTTGTGATGGATGGTCAGATCCACAAAGACGACCTCTTATTAATTTTATGTCGGTGACAAAAAGTGGTCCTATGTTCATAAAAGCTGTTAATTGTGAAGGTGAGTACAAAGACAAGGAGTTCATAGCAAATGCCATTCGTGCTGTAATTAGAGAAGTGGGAGTGGAGAATGTGGTTCAAGTTATCACTGATAATGCTCCAGTTTGTAAAGCTGCAGGGGTTCTTATAGAGGTTGAGTATCCTCACATCTTTTGGACTCCTTGTGTGGTCCATACATTGAATTTAGCTTTGAAGAGTATTTGCAATGTAAAGAATAAAGAAGGTTATGAAGTTGCTTTTAATGAACTTGGTTGGATAAGGGAAATAGCCGATGATGCTATGGTGATAAATTTTTTTATCATGAATCACAATATGAGATTGGCTATCTTTAATGAGTTTGTGCCTTTGAAGTTGCTTGCCATTGCGGATACTAGATTTGCTTCAATTATCATTATGTTGAAGAGATTTAAACTTGTGAAGAATGGCTTGCAATTAATGGGGATTAGTGATAAATAGAATCTTTATAGGGAGGATGATGTGGGAAAAGCTCAATTTGTGAAAGATAAAATTTTCAATGATGTGTGGTGGGACAAAGTTGATTTTATTCTTACTTTCACATCTCCAATTTATGATATGTTGAGAATGGGAGACACTGATAAGCCTAGTCTTCACAAAATATATGAAGGGTGGGATAGTATGATTGAGCAAGTGAAGAAGGCAATATTTCGCTATGAAGGATAGCTTGATTCCGAGGAGTCCACCTTCTTTAATGTAGTGTATGATATTTTGGTGCAAAGGTGGACTAAAAGCAACACACCTCTTCATTGCCTAGCACATTCTTTGACCCCTAGGTATTCTTATTCTTATTTTTTATTAAGTTGTGTTTTTTAACTTCATTATGTTAGTGAATAATAATATATTGTTTCAATTCTCTTTATAGGTATTATAGCCAATCTTGGTTGAATGAAGCTCCTAATAGAGTCCCTCCACACAAAGATGGAGAGATAACAAGAGAGAGAATGAAGTGCTTGAAGAGAATTTTTCAAGATCCCGATGACTTGAGAAATGTTTATGTTGAATATGCAAAATTCTCCTCTTGTTATGAAGATTTTGGTGATATGGACTGTATGAATCAAAGAGGGGATATGGAGCCACATTTTTTGTGGGCAATTCATGGTCATTCTACTCCACTTCTTCAAAGCCTTGCTTTGAAGCTTGTTGGACAACCATCTTCCTCCTCTTGTTGTGAGAGAAATTGGAGCACATACTCATTCATTCACTCATTTAAGAGGAATAAATTGACACCAAAACGTGCTCAAGATTTGGTGTTTATTCATAACAACCTTCGGCTTTTGTCAAGGAGACGCCCACAATATATGCAAGGTAATACCAAGATGTAGGATATTGGAAGAGATTGTTCTAATGATGTGGTAGAAAATATTAGAGTTTTATCGGTTGCAAATCTATCATTGGATGAACCGGAATTGGAAAAAGTCTTTTTCACAGATGAAGGGGATGAAAATATTGGTGATGATCAAGAGATTGTTGAAGAAGAAGAGTGAATATTGATTATGTTGTAACTTTATGACAATTTTTGGATCTTAACTTGTATTGTGAATTATAAGTTTATAACTCATTTTATGTTATTGTGTGTTAAATTATATTTCATTCTATGTTATTGTGTATATATATATATAATTTTTATTTTTTTAATTCACGTGTTCTCAACGTGTCGTGTCTTATATTTTTTTAAAAATTACGCGTCCTGTGTCCGTGTCCGTGTCGTGTCCCGTGTCCGTGTCCGTGTCCGTGTCCGTGTCCGTGTCCGTGCTTCATAGGGCCAAATAGAAAATTGATTATTTTCTTTCTTCTTTCCTTTAATTTAAAAAGGATGCAAATATCGATGTACTAATTTTTCTATTCCCTACCTAATGATCAAGAGTTCCTTCAATGGAAAAGTAAAAGTATTTCACACAAGATTATATATTCATTTTTAAAAAAATATACTTTCTATCCTCAAAAGCTGTTTGTAGACCACTATATATTTATTTTAAAAAAATCATACTTAATTTCCTGAAGGAGTAGATTAGCTAGGCAGGGAAATGACGTACCGAATAACATTACCTCCAAAGCTAAGGATAGAAATGAGTAAAGCAAATTGGCCCCCACAAAGAACAGTCCACAGAGAGCAAATGGCTTAATATCAACAAAACTATCCTAATCCTTAGCTGCAGTAATACTTATATAGGACGTAGATGATTAAGCCATTTTGTTCACATCCTCTAAAAGCCGTTTTGTTTCGCTCTCCAATTTTTTCTTCATATCTGGTGACTAACCTTTCGATTTTTCCAACATTGAGCTCAGAGTCCAGTTTCTGCTTTATGAAGTTCAATTTGGATGATTCAATAATCGGTCAATGTGAAGCAAATGGCCATGTTCATCTATTAAATGTGTTTAGGTTTCATAAGATGTGTACAATAGTAGCTATTAAGCATGAACATGACAAATGGAGAAACACAGAGAGAGAGAGAGTGAGTGATTACCTATTACAACAGCTTCAAACCCTGAATGTCCGAGAAGAAACAGCGACCATTGTTACCCACGGAGGAAGACATCATCCAACACAGAAAAGATGAAGTGGAAGACGATGAAGAAGAAAAGGGCAAGGAAACAGATATGGTGACCTGGTTGTTGTATTTCCGAGCAATAAATTGACGACTAAGAGGCTAGAAGGGGATAGGAGAATTCCGAAAAGAAGGGGAAGGGAAACGTAGAGGCCAGAGGTGAGCACGGGTTGGGGTTAGTAGGATTCAACTATAAATTCAACCTGAAAGAAGAAAATACAGGCAGTAAAAGAAAGAATTTGAAACTGACCTTCAGTTCGAGTAACTTGAACAATTTTGGTTATATCGAGTTACAGACAGGTCGGTCGGGTTGTAGTTAAGTTTGCAGAAAAAATTAAAAAGAGAAGAATCATAAGAATCAAACTAGAAAGAGAAACCAACCATCGATGAAGAAATGCAAATAGAGCATTTCGACCACGGCGAAAATGCAGCGAAAAAGAGAAGAAAGCCACCACTAACCCCCGTTAAGTTTTTTTTCCCATTTAATTTCTTCATTTTACTCCAATTTGAAGAACCAAACCAGATTATGTTGGTTGTGGCTTTGGGTAGTTTAGAATGCTAATGAGAAATAGGTGACCCATCTTCATCATCACTGCAAAAAAGAATGGTTTCAATGGAGAAAGTTAAAAAAGCTTTGAAATTTCTGCTATGAAATGCTAGACAAGACTCCATTTGTGCAGATGAATGGAAGGCGCTGCAAGTTGAGAAAGAGAAGCCTTTTCAAAAAAGTAGAAAAAGTCTTCTCAACGGAAAAGAAAACCAGAGGCGAAGAGGACTGCCGAGAATTCAAGAATGAAAGTCGTAGAAACTGGGAAAAGAAACTTATTTATTAATTAAAATATTAAATAGAATAGGTGGTAGTGGCAGGTGGAAGCGTGGAGCCACGAAGAAATTTCAGACAGAGACAGGAGAGAAGGGAAGCTTTTTGGTCATCGAGGCTTCAGGCCAAAAGTCTTATAGTTTTTTAGGTTTGCAAAAATATTTTTTATTTTTATTTTTTAATTTTATATTTTTAAAAATATATTTAATTTATATTTATATTTTATTATTTTTTTAATTATATAAATATATTTTTATTTTATTTTTATTTTTATTATTTTATAATTATATAAATAATAAAATATTATATATATAATTTAAAATAATTATAAAAATAGTATTATTACAATGCATTATAATATTTAAAATTTTAATTTTTAGTATTTTTAAAATTTTAAAAAAAATTTAAAATAAAAATAAAAATAATAAATAAATATATTTTTATATTTATTTTAAATTTTAAATTTTAAATAAAAATTACAATTAAAAATGTAAAAAAAAAAAAAAAAACCAACCATGCCGTAAATTTTCCTTCCCCTCTATCTTTAAGCTGTAATGATCCCCCAAGTTTAAATATTCAATTTCAAGAAATGCATTCGAAATGATGAAGTGCATTAATGTTACAAGGGAAAAAAATAGGAAGTAGAAGTCTCAATCTAAGACTAATGCATGAAAAAATTAAAAATTAAATGAAAGACTAATGCACGAAGAAAATGAAGTGGTATACTATAATCAACAGGGTAAATAGGATGCATTCGGTTAAGCCTGTTGTGAAAGTTGAAGGATCAAGTCTTCCAGCCGATGTAAATATGAAATCACCTTTCTGCTTTCAGGGTATTGTGAATTCACTAACCCATCTTAATTTTGATTTGGCTCAAAAAGTCAATCTTAAAGATGATAATTTAGTTGGCGAAAAAGAGGTTGCACGTGAACCTGATGAACAAAGTTTCAAAAGGCCAAAATTTATGCATTCTAGAGGTGAAAGACTAATCATAATAACCCTACTGAAATAAGCATGTTTTATGGCTGTAAACAGTGTCAACAACGGCTTGGTGGTTATGAGCCATTCTAGCTGTCAATACTTGTTCAAATAGTATCCCTTAGGAGATGTGACCCATAATGCTCGGAACATGTGTCGATGACTCTGAATACATGGCTACATTATTGAATGACTAAAGGAGGATAGTTAACTATCATTTATATTTTTGGACAAAAGTTAGGTACAGTTTTTAAAGTATTCGTTATAATTTTACAATACAAATATGACATATAAACATTTTATAACTCAATATTACGTTATTGATTGTTTTAAAAGAATTTTCTACTTATCGTGTTACATAAAAAAAATTTACCTAAACTTTTTCTTACATTTACCTAAACTGAATAGAAACATATTTTATCTAAGGGGTTATAGCAATTCTACTTAGTCAACTTGATCACAGTGACAAATTCATCAAACTCTTTCCCTATTATTGAAGTTGTTCATTTCATCTGCCGAACTAACATTTTACTATCTAAGTTCCTATACTCTTCCAACTCTTTTTCCATCCTCACTACAACAAAACCGCGGCATTACGGCGGTTTTTTAGTAGGTTTAACGACGGTTCCGACCGTCGTTAAACCCATTAACGACGGTTTGTAAACCGTGGTGGAACTCTAGGTCTAACGACGGTTTTATCAACCGTGGGAATAACCGTCGCTATGTCTGGTTTAGCAACGGTTGTTATAACCGTCGTTAAACCAGACATAGCGACGGTTCTAAACCGCCGTTAATAACTATTTTTAATTAATAAAATTAAATATAACGACGGTTTTTACCAAAAAATCGTCGTTATTTCCTTTTTTTAAAAAATTATAACGACGGTTTTGAGCTAAAACCGTCGTTATTTCTATTTATTTTTTAATTTTTTATTATTAAAATTAATTAAAATTTTTATAACAATTTTATTTATAATTTAAAATATAATATTTTATATTATTCATAAAACTACTAATGCTGTTTTGATTATTAAATTTTTATGTAAAATAAAAATTAATTTATATTTTTAATATTTTCTAAATTAATTTTTATATATTTTATTATATAATAATTAAACGTTTGAATTATTAACTAAATACTAAAGATGCATAAATTATTGAATTATAATGAATCTTCATATACAAAAAAATTTATATACAGAAAATTAATAGTAACAAAAGTGACGAAATTACATATACAAATATAATAACTAAATCAAGTTTCTGGACCCTACAGATGTTGATCACGCTGATGTCCACTACCACGATCGCTGGGGTCCTGAAAAATCAATTTTGTTTGTTAAAATTTTGAATGTTATTAAAATAAACAAAATTATACCAACAATTTTTATGTATTAAAATGTTACCCTGGGTGCGGGACTATGAAGTCCTGAAATTTCAGGTGGCAGCTGACCCTGAAATTTTTGTAACAGGAACGTCATAGCAGCCTCCATCTGTGCTTGGCGTGCTGCGAGCTCAGCATCTCGTCGCTGGAGGTCAGCGTCTCGCTTCTACATAGCTGTCTTCAGGCGCTGCTGCTCGACGTCCCGCTCCTGCATAGCTGTCTTCAGGCGCTCCACCTCACTCTGTAAGTCGTGGTATGACGGCCCAGACTGTGAGCTCGACCCAGACGAACTACGGCCGAAGACTTGAGTTGGGCAAACACCCAACCCAAATCCTCGAACACGGCCGGAGTGCTCCTTAGTGCCAAGAGCTCTCGCAAGTGAATCGGCCGTCGAGAGCTCTTGGGACGAGCTGTCCTCCTGCTGGATCGAAGCAATTTTCTCCTAACATTCAATAACAGGAAATTAATAATATTAAACATTATTAAAAATTAAATAATTATCCACTTAAGGTTGATAAGATTTTATTACTCACCGCAACAGCCCGAGCTTCGTCGTTGATGTACGATCCGTCAGCTCTTTTATGAGCTGCCGTCCATACATCACCACGAGTCACTGGACCCTGAAGCTTAATCTCCTGAATATTAAAATGATTAATCAATCAATTTATGATTATAGTCTTATAAACATTTTAAAAAACAAAATATTTATATCAGATTTAAACTTACCATCTCCGCCTTTTTGCGTGCAAGGCTCTTTGATCCAGTAGTGTGTAGCATTGTCAGCTGTCTTCTGTTCCGTTTATTCTTCGCAGCCACATCCTAATTAATCACATAGGAAAAATAATTAGTGACAATATTTAAAAGTTAAATTTTAAAAATATATATATTAACAACTTACCCTAGACTTCGCGTCTAGGCGATAGTCTACGAAAGTAGCCCACTGATCAGGTGGGATGCCTGTCGGGACTTCACTCCGCAACTGATCTCTGGTCTTCGTACCATCATACGCCAGGCGAAATATATTGTATCGTGCTGCTCTCCATTTCGCTCCTAGCGACTGCATGATCAGTTTCTTGTGTTGATCCGTCACAATAAAATGTGTCTGCAAACGAAATTAAAAAATTAGTTACACATAAATAATATATAAATTACGAATATCTATAATTAATTGCAAAAGATATATGTTTTCATACCTGAATATTATTTACGAAGACATTCGTCTTCGACTGCTGAGGAATGCTCCTCCAATCCCTGTAAGAGATCGGGAATAACCGAAAGTTATCCCCGATGGTGCCGAGGAAGACACCGAGCAAACCGCCACTGTCTCCGATAGGCTGGTGGTTGTCGTTGAACTGGACAACCACCTTTGACTGCTCAGGCAGGGCCCATACGTCGTGGACAGTCAACTGTCTGGACGTCGTGTGCCCGGTCCCGTCTATCAAAATAATTAGTGACAATTATATATTTATATTACTAAGACAAAATTATTAAGCGCATAAAGTGTACATGATTACAATACTCACCGACTACATCAACTGTCCAACTCCTCCTGCGTCTGCGCTCCTGCTCACCGGGCTGATGCTCCGCCTCTACACCGCCAAAGATCGTCTCAAAATCGAACGAATAATCGTCATCCGGTGCCTGAGCGTCGGGTGGGGGGAGTGTGCAGGGGACGGCCTGCGAATCCAGTGGCTGGGAGTCGCTAAGAGGGACTGATGATGCGGCAGCCTCCGACTCCATAATGGGCTCTCCGCCCTCACTGATCGCCCCACGGGGCGTGGGAGTCTGAGAACTGGACGCCCCTGCCATGTCTGATCTAGCCTTCTTCATCGTCACTGCTACTGGCAAAATGAATGTAATAAAACAATTATAAAATAAATTTTGCCTAATAAAAGTGATGGAAATAAATAAAATAGTATAGTAATTATAAGTAGTCTAAAATATATATAAATAGGCGGCAACAACAAAACTAATACCGTAACAAGCATAAATTAACTTCTTCTTCTGGAAACAATCTTTCTAAATTTTGCGTGTGTAACGGATCGCTCTCGTATATAAGATTTTCATCTTCATCGCCCATCTCGTATAAGTCACGGGGTTTTAAATGCATCACTGTACTCCAGTTCTTGTCCAACTCATCTTGTACATAGTATACTTGATGAGCCTCAGATGCCTGGATGTATGGTTCGTCATCATCATTTTCACCAGTGTGAATCAACCGAGAAAAATCAACCGATGTCACCCCGAAGTCATCAATTGCAATTCCTCTCGTTATAGTTGTGTTGGCCCACATACACTTAAATAATACGACTGTAAAATGGCCATGGTAGTTTAACTCGACAATGTCCAACAGTTTTCCATAATACGGGACGCCACCAAATTGCATATTCGTATCACTAGTACTTGCATAACTCCTCGTCCCGAAAGTACCGTAAACTCCACTATTTTGAGATGTCATCCCTTGGTCTTGCTCTAAAGTTCGAAATTTGAATCCATTGACATTGTAAGCACTGTATCGACGTGCTCTATCTAGTGGACCAAGTGCGAGATATTTTAAATCAGCACACTGCGATCCATCAGCATCATTTGCGATCTGGAAAACGAATACAGGATGAGTTGTACTCATATTTGACATATGAATTAAATGTGACCATGTTGAAATACTTACACGACGCGAAAACCAAGAGACAAATTCTCTGTGGACTTTTTTGTCTATCTCGGTAGATGATCGCGTCCGACTTCTTAAACTATGCCGTACATAGTCTCTAAATTCCCTGTTGAGAAAACATTGTCTAAACACTTAATGCTACACAGGAAGAAAAATTGTATAATCATGTAGCTAAGTGTGAGTTAACTTACTGTAAGTAAGGATCAACTTCTTTGCAGTTTGTTAAGACATGCCGATGAGCCTGCAATTTTTCCCGGGGAGAAATGGTGAAATAATCAAATCCACCAACTGGTCTTCCTATTGGTGGGAACAAACTCCTGTCAGACGTCCCAACATCGGGTCGATCATCCACACGAGGAGGACGATTGAAGACAGTGTCAACACCATCTATGTATCTGGAACAGAATAACAAAACTTCTCCTGCAATATACGACTCTGCTATTGAGCCTTCTGGCCTTGCTCTATTCCGCACGAAAGATTTAAGTTTACCCAAGTATCTAGAGAACATAGATTAAATGAATAAAATTGGATTAACAATAATGCAAGAAATTGGACAGAATGTGTTTTTAATGTTTTACCTTTCGACGGGATACATCCAACGATATTGGACTGGTCCTCCTAACTTCGCTTCCATGACCAAATGTACAGTCAAGTGCACCATGACTGTAAAG
This sequence comes from Gleditsia sinensis, assembly GCA_037074535.1. Classification (NCBI taxonomy): domain Eukaryota; kingdom Viridiplantae; phylum Streptophyta; class Magnoliopsida; order Fabales; family Fabaceae; genus Gleditsia; species Gleditsia sinensis. The sequence continues at coordinate 66,729,929 of CM073465.1, read as the reverse complement.
AAAGACGGCGGAAATAACATTTCAAGATGGCACAGCGTCATAATGATTCGATTTTGAAGTTGATCAAGTTCATTAACATTCAAAAATCTGGAGCACAGTTGCCGGAAGAATGAACAAAACTCGATCAGAACTGCAGATACCGGCTTCGGCAGTGTCTTTCTTATGGCTAATGGTAACACTTGTTCCATAAGGATATGACAGTCGTGACTTTTTAGTCCTCCGATCTTACGTTGTCTTACATCAATACATCTGGAGATATTACTGCAATAACCGTCAGGCACAGATACATTCTTAAGTGTTTTCAGAAATACTTCCTTGCCTGCATTTGTCAACGTGAACAAAGCAGGTGGATATTTACCGCCATCATCAGGCCACAGCTCAGGCCTCACACCAAACTCCTTTAAGTCTTTCCGCGCGTTTACGTGATCCTTTGAACGGCCGGAATCATTAAGTAAAGTGTAAATGATGTTATCGCAGACATTTTTCTCAATATGCATTACGTCAAGATTATGACGCAACATATTATTTATCCAATACGGAAGTTTGAAAAATATACTTTTCTTACGCCATTGTTGAGTTCCAGCATCAACCGAACCCTGACTTCGGGAACGCCGTTGTTGAGTCCCAACATCAGTTTCCACATTTTTTCCAAAGACAACTTCAATATCATTGACTTGTCGGAAAATGTCTACACCACTCAGTTGCGGAGGAGGGTTTCTTCTTTCCTCTTTTCCGTCAAACCTATTGCGGGCCAGCCTGAATTTGTGACCCGGAGATAAGAAGCGGCGATGTCCCGTAAAACACCACTTCCGACTGTGAGGGAGACGGACTGGAGTAGAGTCAAAGTTACAGTACGGACAGGCTAATCCAGTATGAGTATTCCAGCCTGATAAACATCCAAGGCCAGGAAAATCACTGATTGTCCACAAAAGAGCTGCATGCATATTGAACATTTCTTTACCAAATGCATCGTACGTCTTAACACCTTCAACCCACAACTCCTTCAGCTCTTCAATTAGTGGCTGTAAAAACACATCTATATCATTCCCCGGTGCTTTTTTCCCTGGAATTATCATTGACAACATGAATGAACTCTGTTTCATAGACATCCAAGGAGGAAGATTGTACGGAATCAGCAGAACTGGCCATATACTGTAACTTGTAGATAGGTTTCCAAATGGATTGAAACCATCTGTTGCAAGGCCCAAACGAACATTTCTCGGATCTGATGCAAATTGAGGATTCAGAAGATCAAATCTCTTCCATGCCACAGAATCCTTTGGATGCCTCATGATGCCGTCAGAAATTTTGGCTTCAGAATGCCATCTCATAAATTCAGCAATTTTAGAAGACATGAACAACCTCTGCAATCTTGGCTTAACTGGAAAGTATCTAAGAATTTTATTAGGCACCTTTTTTCGCTTCTCCCCCTTTTGTTTCGGTTTCCACCTTGGTGCTGAGCACTTACAACAAGTTTCTCTACTTTCATGCTCACCCCAGTATAACATACAATCATTCTGACATGCGTGAATTTTTTTGTAGTTCAACCCCAACTTATTAATGATTTTTTTAGCCTCGTAAAATGAAGGCGGAATCTTGGCATCTGGGAATACATCGACAAGCAACTCAAGTACCATCGACATTGCTTTGTCGCTTAGGCCGCACAAACACTTGATGTGATACAACTTCACCAAGAAAGACAGTTTTGAATACTTTTCACACCCTTCATAGAGCAGTTGTTCACCATCTTTCAGTAACTCATAAAAATATTTGACACTATCATCCATCCTTTCTGCTGACTGTGGATCTGGCATATCCACAGAAGCGATGCTCTCATTTTCGGGGTGAATCCCGAATGCATCACGGACTATGTTCTGGACATGGTCATCTCGAACTATGGGTTCTGAGACCTCAATTGGCATTATAGCATGTCCTACAGCAGGTTCTTCTGTAATCATTTCTCCGTGCAAACTCCAAAAAGTGTATCCCTCCGGAAATGGTTTGACAATCAAATGTTGGCGCACGACCTCGATGAGTTGCCATTTTTTGAATCTACACTTTGGGCATGGGCATATTATTCTACCTTCGACCCCAGAGTTAGCATTTGCGAATTCCAAAAATCCGTCTAAACCATTTAGGTACTCTATTGAATGTCGAGGTTTATTGATCCAAGATTTATCCATTTCTGAAATATTTATGAATTTAGATATCAATTAACTTAAATAACTCTTAATCTGAACTAAAAGAAAACATGACTATTTTACATGAGAAGGGATTTGCAATTGATTGTGCATAAAACACAACACATTTTGAAGAGGTGTAAAATGTTTTACATGTAAAACATTTTTGACAAATTTTATGATAATAGATATTTAATGAAGCACTAAATAAAAAATCTTCGTTATTGTCATTAATTAAAAGGATGAGTTTCATGATCAAATCTCTACGAATCTGAATTTTTTGGAAAAGACAGCTACTAGCAGGAAAAAAATTGAATTATGATTTTACATCTGCCGTTACAATTTTTATTATAGTATTTACATGGTAAAATTTCTAACGAACTCTTAAAGGGAATTGAAATTTCCAATTCCCTATCTGAAAAAGTAAAATCAGTGGCCCACACAAGGGCCATATATTGAAGAATAATTCTACTCAATTACATTTAAGATATTGTTTGTTCCTTAATAGAGAATCTAGTGTAATTAATTAAAATAATGAGTTTCATGATCGAATTTCTACGAATGTAAATTTTTTGCAAAGGAAAAACCACTAGCAGCAAAAAATTAAAATATTATTTTACAGCTGCCGCAAAAATTTCAATTATAGTATTTACATGGTAAACATTCTAACTAATTCAGATAAGGAATTGAAATTTCAATTCCCTATTTAAAAAATTAAAATCTGTGGCCCATATAAGGGCCATATATTCAAGAATAATTCTACTCAATTACATATAAAATCTTGTTAGTTCTTTAATAGAGAATCTAGTGTAACAACAAAGTGCATTCAAAATTATTACACTACTAGCATACATATTAAAATTATGTTATTATAAATTTATTTCCATTTTTTAAAAATTATGTGTTTTTTTAAATGAGTTTTATTTTTTTAAAACTAATTCATAATACTAATTTTGTCTATTTATTAACATTTATTATTTTATCTCATCACCTGAATAAATATTTTAATATTTTATTAACAACTGTAATATAATTTGACTATTATTAATTTATGAATATTAATTAAATACGTTTATCAATATAATAACTACTTTCAATTTATGTTATTATTAATTCATTAAAAATTATTACACTACTAGCATACATATTAAAATTATGTTATTGTAAATTTGTTTTCATGTTTTAAAAATTATGTGTATTTTTAAATGAGTTTTATTTTTTTAAAACTAATTCCTAATACTAATTTTGTCTATTTATTAATATTTATTATTTTATCTCATCACCTAAATAAATATTTTACTATTTTATTAACAACTGTAATATAATTTGACTATTTTTAATTGATGTATATTATTTAAATACGTTTATCAATATAATAACTACTTTCAATTTATTTACATTAATTTTAATAATATTTGAAAAACAGTAAATAACTTGTATTTAAAACAAAATTCACTATCATTTTATACTAAATTAATAATATTATATATATTTCTTAAATTTTTATTAAAATATACGTATATTATAATATTAAACATCATAAATATCACAAAAATAACACAAAATTTAAAATTGATTCATACAATAATGTACATCACAATGACAAATATATTTATAACAAAAGTAGTAAGTAAATAAAATATCTAATATTATCTCAATCTAACATATAATAATTTGAAATAAATTCATTCAAAATCTAATTAATTAAATTACATACATTCAAAATGATTCTAAATAAATAACGCACAAAAATCAAAATTAAAGTGTCGTCCCAACGTCACAATATCTTCACAAAATAAAATAAAAAAAATATAAGAAAATATTTTGAACATACAATATAAAAAGAAATTAATCAAATACAATTAAAAAATTAAATGACATACCTTGAGAGTAAATAAAACACGCCGGAGATAACACTACAGTCAAAAAACTTCACCAGCACAATAAATAAATTCAGAGACTATATTATAGAAAAATAATCTATCAAGAAACTGTTGTAAGAAAAATAAAGGAGACCATCCAATTTATAGACGAACGCGCGGTTTAACGACGGTTATTAACCGTCGTTAAACCGACCAAAAACCGTCGCTAAATGGGTTTAGCGACGGTTTCCAAAAAAAACCGTCGTAACGTGTAACTTTAACGACGGTTTTTACTAAAACCGTCGTTAAACTACACGAACATCAAGTAACGGTCTGAATTCCGAACGTTATAACTTCACGACGGTTTTAATGAAACCGTCGTGATTTAACGACGGTTATAGTAACAACCGTCGTAAAATAACGACGGTTTTATACTTAACCGTCGTTAAATCACGACGGTTTTACAATAACCGTCGTAATGTCCGCCAAATATTTCCCTTCGCCACAGATGACCACAGTTGGATCTTACCCGTCCGTATTTTACGACGGTTTTTTGAAAAACCGTCGTTAGGTGTCGAACTTTAACGACGGTTCATAAACCGTCGTTAAACTTGGCTTTAGAGACGGTTTTTTATGACCGTCGTTAAACACCCGTCGCCATTCCCCGCTTTTCTTGTAGTGCCTCTTTCCTTCTAATTTTATATTATTCTCTTTCTACTTCAGCGTTGTGATCTCTAGCTCTTTATTTCGTCCTAAACGTTGAATGCAGCATCACACCCACCTAAGCAAATAGAGGCATCAAATCGTTATAAATAAATAAAAAGCATTTATAAATCTTGCAAAGAATAAAATGATACAATGTCAACTCTCGACGATTGCAAACTATAATTGAAAAGTGAGGATAGGTACCCACTTGAATATTCGGAAAGGGGAAAAAATTTTCTTGCAAAGTGGTTAGCCCTTGAAAACATTTTCGCAACAACAATCTCGTCATGAAAGCATTTTAAGAGTTTGTTTGTTTGTCTTTCTTGTTAAATTAAGCATGCACTTCACTCAGCTATCAAACACCTACGCGGGTTTTTCCTCTTTTTTTGCCATTTTAATAGGGCGGTTTTGAAGAGAATCATAGACAGAATTTGAGACTGAGAAGAAAGAAACTTCACAGAGAAGTTAGGTATTTGAAAATGGGGAGACGGCGCATCATGCTGTTCATGTACATTTATACTATTTTTGAATCATAATGAGCGCGCGGAAGTGATAAAAAAATCAATCTAAACTAAAATTTATATAACATTATATTTCTAACATCGTCTCCTGTAACACTATGAATTTGTATAAAAAATAAGAATAAAATAAAATAAACTATAGAGTGGACTTTAAAAAGAGAAATATGGACAATTACACCATTTATAATCAAAGGAAGAAATCACTACAGACTTTTACTAAATTAAGAGTTTAAGTTTTATATATATATATATATATATATATATATATATATATATATATATATATATATATTAAAAAATTTCTTAGATTTCATATTATGACTTTAATTTAACTTTAAATGTTTTTTTTAAGTGACTCCATTCTCAACTATCTGAACTAACTTTAGGTGACATTTAACTTTCAATCTTGGGCCACCTCATCTAAAGTTAAATAAATAGAGTCAGCTTGGCATTTTGACATTGAAAGCCCTGTAACTAAAGATCTCATGCAAATCAAATCTTCAAAAGAAAAAATAAATAAATAAAAGTTTATCAAAATGGACTGAACTAGGTTGGGAGAAGAGGCCAATCCTAAAAGAAAAAAAAAGTTGGGTGAAGGGATCTCATAACTTACAATTTCTTTAGAAGAAAATAATAGTAATTAATCAGGATTAAAAAAATCATATATGACATAATATAATTATTAACCTAAATAATAATAAAAAACTTTATTTGTCCATAAATAATCATAAAGCATGTTCCTATTGTGTTAAGACAAATTTATCTAATGATAATAATTATGAATAATGAAACATGTTTGTAATAAAATAACGCGATATTAAAATTTGATAACATTTATTTTATAGATGTGAGAGATGTGACCATAGAATTGTTTCGAGAAAGAAATTTAATTCAAGCAAAATTTAAAAAATACTCTAACTATAATAAAAATCAATTACCGGGTTATAAATATTTATCAAAATTAAAAATATTAAATTCCTCAACAAAAAATAATAGTTCTTTTTGTAATTTTTTCTTATTATTGATTTATTTATTTCTTTATATTAAAATTCTCTCTAGTTCGATCCTCCTCCAAGAATTTTTAACCACTGTCATCCGAATTCATCTTTGACACTTGGGAGAGGGAAAGAGATAGGAGACGAGAAGGTGAAAGCAGAGGCACTATAGATAATGGGGGTGTGAAACAATGGTTTTTGTTATACCAAAAGAGTAAGCAAACTAAGAGCATCAATAGATTTCTCTTATTGCCAAAAAAAACTATTACAAGATTAATGAAAATATTCAGATGATAAAATCTTTCTTCTCATCTCATTTTATACTCACACTTTTAATCTTTGTAATCAACTCTAACTAACATCAACTAAATAACAAAACTAGACTGAACAACTTTTTTTCCTGTTGCTAACCTATTAACAAAACAGAGCATTTATCATTTGCTTATCCAAGGACAACAGGGTGTTTCAAGTGTCCCCAAGACTAGTGGTTTTCCATCTCGATTACACTCTTTGGTGGCCTTTCTAATGGTATCTTCTCCACATTTCCTTTATCACTTTCTTGTTTGTTTTCCAGGAAAAAGAAAAGAAAATCATAAATTCTCAAATTTGTTATCTTTCTATTACTACGTTCTCTATCCTACCTGTTTTCAGAGAAGCTAGAAAGAAAAGATTATGCAAATGATTCAATAAGACTTCGTTGAGGATAACATTTATTTTTTCATTTCACCAAAAAAACATGTTATTTTATTGTTCCTTTTTCATTTTCCCCTCTAGATATCCGTTTGGTTATTGTTTTTTTTATTGATACCACCGATTAACTATGAATTCTTTCTCTTAGAATTTTTTGTGTTCATTTTCCATGTAGTTATTTGGTTGAATCTACTGCTACCTTTCTCTTTTGTAGGACATGGATTTTTTTAACGTAAATGAAATTTTGTGTTATATTTTCTAAGTCAATTGTAGAGATTGAGGAGCTTCAATATTTAGACCTTAGATGAACTGAAAGGATAAATTTCTATGGATAATTTGTCGTAACTTCTTTATAGAAGATGGTTGAATTTTCTTCCGGGTGCCGCTCCAAGGGTTAATGCTTATATTTGTGGAGGAAAAAAAAATAAAACTCTTGGCTGGACCATTAATCAGAGAGACTGGCGCAAAAACATTGTTTTTTTTTCATGTTCTCAAAGGTTCGATATTAGCATTACTAAGTGCTCAATATTTTGCATCGATCTGTGCTATGCTCACTTGAGGAACCTATGCCTCCGTAGACCAAATCACACTTTTTATTTTACATGATTTTTTTTTGAATTTATAGATTTAGACTCTTAAAAATTAATAAAAGTCAAGTATGTGACCCAATTGAGAAATCAAAAAACTTAAATGTAATTTTTAAGCTTTTATTATTATATTTTCCAATAAAAACATAATATATGAATATTAATTTTAACTCACCAATATATCACAAACTCCTCTGACTATTTACATATTATAATTTTACTGAAAAATTCAATGACAAACACAAATAACATCTAATTCTTTACATATTATAGTTGATAAAAGTTGCTTAAACCAATAGTTTGTTAAAAATGGATTAAGAATTGACAACCAACTTTGTGTCCAGTTATTATCATCCAATTATCATTGTGGAATACATTCTCGAAACAGTAAATTATGGTTTCTTCGTCCATCAATATAAATTAAAATAAAATATGTTCACATTTTTTTTAGAATTTTTAAAACTTACATTTAGATTTTTTTTAAGTTATTAGAAGCTTAAGAAAGATATGGAATAAAGTTCTTGATACTCATACTTCTTCAAAACTCAGTTTTTGAGAGAAACTAAAGAAACACTAATACTATTCTAACACATATAAAGATACTAAACAGACCAACGGACAGAGGCACTAATTTCTGAACAGATATTGATTTGATATACCTTATGGCATATTTCTTCGACAAGAGCTCAAATTTCTTCTGTGGTCTACATGTGCATACTGTTAACCTCTCTCAGTCGTGGCCGACCATCAAAATTTGCTTCATGTTTCTTTGTGGCAAGACAAGAACCATTTTCATAGTTTATTGTAGAATCATGTAGCTTGTTACACACTACTGGATCCGTTGCCCATTCATCTTCATCTACAGAAGTATTCAATATATTTCCCAGATTCTTCATCAATTGCATATCCTCATCGGACAGCTTTCCAATCCTGTTAAGACGTATTCAAAATGTACCGGCATACCTTCCCTTTCTCAAACTCAAGCTCTCTAATTGTGCTTTCCATGGCCCTCTGTTTTTCTGTGTGATTTTCAATTTCCAACTTCTTGGCTTTCTAATGATGCTTGAAGTTGCTCTGCTTCTTGTTTCCAAAGGAAGAACGAGTCTTCCTTATATGCAACCTTCTCTAGCAAATTTCTAACTTCCAATTCTAATTTCTATATTCTCATGTTCTTTTCTTCAATTCCTTGCTTTGTCAAATATTCCGTATTTTTAAATGTCTTAGTAAGGACGCTAAACTCAACCTACTTTTCCACTGTTTTGAGAAAGACAAACACAGTGTGTCTACCAAATCTTGTTCCAAAGACGTAGCTAGTTCCTGCAAGAACTTTATAATTTGGTCTTTCTCGTCCTTCAGCTTCAAAAGAGTCCCTTTCTCTTGCTTAAGTTTTTTCTCTGCGACCAATTAGGCAAGAGTTGCAGCAGCTAATTCTTTTCTCAAGGACTGTTGCTGCAAGAAAGCCACAGCTATATCTTTTTGAAGATCTTTTACGCTACACTCCTTTGCCCCAACAATTTGGACAAGATTCTTTTTCTCTTCCTTAAATGTATTTGCCTCCTTCATTTTCTTTGCATTGTCCATTTCTAATAAAGCAATCTGCTGCTGAAGATCTTCAGCTTTCTTCTCCTGATCTTTGACAATGCAGAGAAGGCTTTCATTTTCATTCTCAAGAGATTGCTTATTCTCAACATGTAAAATAAGGGAACTCTCCATCTTTTGACAAAGTTCCCTGAATTTCTTCAGAGCAAACTTTGAAAGTTTCAGCAGTAGACTTCCAATTCAGTAATTCACATTCTAATATAGCGATTTCATCATTTTTATTGGCTATTTCAAACTTTAGCTTTTCTATACCCTCAAATGCAACACTTCTTTCATATTTTAGGATGTTTTCCACATGCAGAAGTTGTTCTTTCAAGACAAGTTGACCTTCAGATGATTCCTCAATCATTTTTTTTGCTCTACAGAAGGAATTGTATCTTCTTTTGCTTTGATATGAACAGCTTTATCTTATTCTACACTGAGTAATTTGGAGTAAGCCCCTATGAGTTTTGATTTAAAGATCAAGAGTTCCATAGAATTCTCTTCAATATCATAATGGCAATTTTCCAATTCCATCTAAAGCTCCTTGATTTCTTGTTCTTTACTGGTCAACATAGACTTATAATTATTAATATATGCTTCCGTCTTTTCCACTTGATAATCACATTGAGATTCCTTAGACTTCATACTCGATGAAAAAATTTTGTGTGCCTCTTCCAACCATCTGGGCTTGTTGCGGAGCTTTGATATCAAAGAATTTGCTCCACATTATGGCTTTGATATCTCTTCATTCCTCTGAATGGTCAAGCTTTGTATATTTGACTTTTCTTCTTCACATTGGAAAAAAGGTCCGCAAACAGTGACTTGAAGTCAGATATTTCAGCCTCCAGGAGTTTCCTCTAAACCGTGATTCAAACCTCCTCCAGAATTCTCGTTTAAGAATCCAAATTAGTCTGCAAGGAATTGATCTCTTCAAGCAGCATAGAGTTCTCCCTCTCCCACTCCCCCTTGTTCGATTAGAACTGGCCTTGAAGCTTTTTGTGAGTTTCCTCGAGATGCTTAAACCGTTTACTTTTCCATTTTATGTTATCTTGTATATTTCTGTTTTCCTCCTCGAGTTGCAGTACCACATCATCTCTCTGTATCAATCTTTTAGTTTCTTGGGTTTTCTCCTCTTCTTCAAGATACTTCTACTCTGTAGCTGATAGGAGTGTTTTGAAGCCCAAAATTTTCTTATAGCTGAAACAAGCATTCGCTCCAACTCACTATTTTCAACTGTCAATTCATCTAAAGCCAACATCAACTCCCTATTTTCTTCTTCCAATGTTAGTAATCTCTGAACGCAATGTGCTTGTACCTTCTCATTCTTTGAACTCAAATACATGATGTACGTTTCTCTTTCATGCAAATTAGACATGAGATCTTCATGTATTTTCCTCAGTTCGCATATTTATTCAAACTTAAAGATTCAGTTCATAGGTCCGTTTTTTAGTCAGCTGCATAATTTCTTGAAATTTTAGAACTTCTTCATTGCTGGCATTCTTCAAGCTCTCAGCAAATTCTATTTTAATTCGGCATTCTTCCTTAAGCTTTTCCAACTCTGCTTTGACTTCATAAGGAGGCAAGCAACAATTAATAAAAATACATACTCATCTTAGAGGATTTGATTTGATCAAAGAGACTACATTGGCAAAGGCACGTATTCAGATGTAAAAACAATAACCTAAAACAATTAGTTTTTGAGGTAGAGTAGTATCCTTTTTCTAAAAATTTTAGTATTTATCTTTATCTTCTTATCAATCAGCCATTTTTTAAGTTTTTTAGTTACGCTGTTATAAGGTTGATATTATTATTAGATGCAGTGGTAGTGGATTTAAAATTTCCAACAGCACCACACTAAATGCTGACACGAGGCAAAACTATATTAAAAATATTGACATAAACAACAAACTTTGCCACATGTCATTATTTGGTGTGGTACTGGTGAAAATTTTAAGTCCACTGTCGATGTATTTAATAATAATCCTTTGTTATTTAAGACAAATAGAAATTCTTTTCTACTGCACTAAAAAGTTTTTCTCCAATCATTATTTCAATGAAATAGATTTATCTTTCTTTTAAAAAAAGAGAGTAAGACATTGTTCACTTATGCATTAAAAAATGAGGGAAGAATATTTAATGGTCTTCAAATGATCGCGTCAAGACCTAAAGAGGTGATTTTTAACAACAATATTAATTTAGATGAATTTAAGGACTTGATTTGAGTTAAATTAAATTTTTTTCTAAAACAATACATGTCACCTCAAATCTCATTGTATTCAATTTTTTCAGTAAAAATGAGGATATGACATGGCACTGAAGGTCATAATCTATCTATATAATTTTCGAGTGAGGCCCAAATTTAAACTAAACAACTTTTTTACTTATGCATATAATCTTGCTAGGCGAAAAGTGAAATTATTATTGATTGATGTTAAGTCTATATAATTGTATAATATTAAGTAATTATATATTGCTTGATATTATAATATTTAATATTATAATTTTTAAAACTATAAATAATTAATTGGATTTAAAAACAACTTCGAACATGAATTGTTATATTACTAGATGATTCAGTTTGAGAATGCAAAAAATAGTAGAAATTGAGAATATGTATTGAAGATAGCATAAAGTATTATATTATAGAGTTAGCTAGGTGGTGTATAGATAAAAAACAAAATGCTCTCTCTCTCTCTCTCTCTCTCTCTCTCTCTCTCTCTCTCTCTCTATATATATATATATATATATATATATATATATATATATGGACTTAGATTTTAAAATTGAACCTAAGTGGACATCAAATTAAGCAATTATTATTACTACTTGTTCTAAAATTATCAAAATATAATTAATCTATAGAGACAACCTAGAGTGGGTTAAGTCGATATTTTGATAATCAATTTTTGGTGAAGTCTTCTAACTCGGCTCCACTTAAGCTTGGGTTAGCCACATCAAGTTTTTTTATTTTACACTTCCAAAATATATTTATATTAAAAATAACTAAACCATAAATGATTGTGTACCATCATCATTCATAGACTAATTTTTTAAAGAGTTAGTATTTAGTCCATTTTTGGTGGACAATATTTTGTCTAATAATTGTGTTTAAATCATAATATGTGACAAAAATAATTTTAAAAAATACTATTTTTGTCACATGTTATGATTTGGATACCGCTGGTGGATAAAAACCAGCAATGAACCAAATCATTTTTTTTTTAAATCTCATCACTTTTTTAATATATTATATATAACTATATATTATCAGTTTAATACTATCACCAAATTGTGCATTATTCATATGCAATTAAAGGACTTTATGATAAATTAGGCAGTAATAGTTTTATTTTCTAATAAAAAATAAACAAAAAAAAATTATATATATCCATAAAATGAAACTATATTTTGCAAAAAAAAAAGTATATAATTTTGCTTGAAAGGGGATGAAAGAGATATGCCTATCATCATGGGGTCTGATTTCCTCCGCCAGTATTCCTTACCGAACTCGCTTCTGTTGCCAGCAACATCTTCAGGCATTCAACCAAACACATTGTGGTGTTTATTTTTCTTGCTTCCGCATCTAGCGCCGATAGGGAAAAACTTGAATTTGACACTCCAGTTAACAACCCATCATTCTTGTCCCTAATTATGCAAGCTGAGTAGCTCTTCTTTTCCGTCTTCCGGAAGGCTGCATCTACATACATTGGTTTCAGCCAATCTACAGGAGGTAACCTCAAAGTCTTCTCCTTCTCTACTCCATTTGTATCACTTGTACATATTGGCTGGCTGAGTTGTATATGATTGGACTGTAATTGACTTGTCCTCATATTAGTGTAAATATTTTGGATTTTAATAATGACACCGATTGGGTTAATCTGAGTTGTTCAAACTAGATAAATTTCTCTCCTTTCACGTGAACCATTGCTTTAAGAATAACTTATCTATTGACAGTGATCCATTAGCCTTTCTATGAACACATAATTCCATTTTGCTTACGATCCACTCCTCCTGCCTGGAAATTTCCCCTTCATTATTTGGGCTTTGAAAATCTGCAGCAAAGCACGTTGGTCTTGTCTAGCTGCACCCTAGGAATAGATGTTCCATAGTCTCCTCTGTTTCCTAGCAGATTGGGCATTATGGGTCTTGAGCCAACTTCCTTCTAAATAAATTACCTCTTGTAGGAAGGGCTTATTAAGAATTTCCCAAATGAAAATTTTTATCACGGGAGGAACATTAAACTTTTATACCCTTTCCCATATTTTGGTACTGATACTGTAGGAAGTGGAAGCATTGCCCCTGTTTTGTTCTGTTTTTTGGGACTATAAATAAGAGTTCGTACTCACTCTTCACCTTGTAAACCCCATCTATGTACCATGGCCATATTATTCCATTTGAGATTAAAAAATAAGTCATTGTCTATATGAACCTTGGAGTGAAAGAAATAAAATGAGATATAAATTATTTTTTCATACATTATAAAAAATGCATTTAAATTTTATCCTTACAAAGCTTTTTTACACTATCCGATCCACCAATTTCAAAACTATCTAAATCGGAGGTGAAGTAACTCATTTTGTTTACTAAATAGTTTTATCTAACTTTTGCCTCCCCCTTGATGATAACTACAATTTTTTTTCTCATTCAAATATTGAATACCTCTCAACTTTATAAATATTTTATGGAATATTAATTATATAAACATTTAATATTTGTTAAATAATTTTTTTTTGAAATAGTATAATATTATATTCATTAACTAAAAATAAAATTATTTAAAACTATTGGAACCTAGAGAAACTAAAGAAAAAAAAGGCACTTGTTGAACTTTTCACTCAATTTGCCTTTTTTTTTTTTTACTTTTAAGTGAATAATGTGATTTATTTATTACGTATTAAAATTTTATGCAAATTTAATATTAAAATATACATCACAAAATTTTTTATGAGTCTAAAATTAAACAAAATTTTTTACATGTTGGCCTTCTCAAATTTAAATAAAATTATTATTTACACATAAGAATTACAGCCTCTCATGGCAGTAAAAGTACATGGATTGGGCTAAAACTACATCAAATTGTAGTATTTTATTGTCAATATATACTTATAATTCACATGTCATCAACTTTAGTTTTTAAAATTGAGTTAAATGTAATATTAAGTATGTACCTCCTCCTTTCTCCACGTCATATTTCGAAGGCCTTGTGCATTCCACTGTAATGCAAAATATATATTAGAATAAATTATTCTATTAGTCAATTATATAGTAAATTCAGTTTATTTAAATATATTATCTAAACAAATGAAGAACAAAAAAAATATTAATATACTCCTCCATTTCTCTACTTTTTTTTATTTTGAGTAAAATTAAGGTACTATTATGTAGTTTAGGCTATTTTAACTTTACTACCTTATGGTTCAAGAATTGATATTATACAAGTTTGAGATTTGCTTCGTTAGCACAATACTATCTATGTTTTTAGTTTCGTTAAATCTCAAATGAAAGTTTTAGAATGCCATCTAATTCTCCCAAATTCAATCTAAAAAAAACACTAAAATTAATTAAGAACTTCGGATTAAGATCAGAATTTGAGATAAAGCTTAACTGAAAAGAGATAAATTATGAATTTTGAGAGGCATTTGGGAGAAATTATAACTAATTTTACTAAGTTACCCTTCTTAAATATACCCACAGCCCATTTTCTCCATGGTTTCTTCTTCTACATATCCGATCACTTGTTTTAGCCAAGTCTTGTGCCATTAAAATTGATCAGAGAAACAAAAAAGAAACTGAGAGTTTGTGTCAATTTTAGCTAAGTGGTTAGCTTGTCCTTTTTAAATACTCTGTGGCTGCTCAATTAGTGTTGATAATAAGTTAACTTTTGTTGGATCATAATTCTATATATTTTATTTAAAAAATTCAATAAAATTACTTTTATCTGGTCCAAGCCATCAACTTATGCCAAACAGTTAGAGTTCATTTTAAAAAAAATACTTTAAATTAAAAACATCTTAAAAAATGGTTGAAATAACATATTTACAAATTTTTAATTGATTAAACATTTATAGTGACTAAAGTCCATTATTTAAATTTTTTTCTAAAAAAAATTAAATTCATATATTACATAATTCTGATTGATTATAAATTTAAAAATAGTATAAGTAATATAATTTTTTTATTTTATTCACTTAATCTGTATTACAAATTTTTTTTACACATTACTTTTACGGTTTGCGTTAATTATAAACATAGACGGTGAAAGAAATTAGTATAAAAGTGGTATGCTGCAAATATCTTTCAAGTAATCACTGGAGAAAGCCCTTTTCATTACTGCAACATTGCCAAAAAAAAAATTTGATCCAGAAACTATACAATATCTATCACAACTCATCATGATTACCATGTAGTCAGTTGTATAAGTTAATAACTTATAAATATATAGTTGTTTAATTAAGGTATATCAGTGATTAAGGCAAACTAAGATAAACTCAAGGAAAACAGAATGTATTTACAATTTGTAGCATACGTATGCTTGCCCAGTACTCCAATACTGGTAAAATAATGAAAAATCTACCTAGAGTGTGGAAAACAATATACGACGTCAAAGAGGAATCTAAAAATCGATTCACACATTTCTAATGATAAAAAATTTAGAAATAAGAATTAAATTATTCATAAAGCATATAAACATCAACATCTGAGAATCCTTCATCAAGAAATCACTTCTATGAAAACTTTATAATAAAATTTCGTAAGAGTGTCAAAATAAATTTGGCTCATAAGACAAACCCGACCTAATATTATAAATGAGTTGAGATAGGCTAGCATAAAAGACTTTTAATCCTAGCCCAAGCAACTTTTAAACCAGGAAAAGACGGGCCAATCTTTTTGAGCCATCGGTTTTTGCTCTTTTTTTAAACTTTACAATTTGTTGTTGGGTTAGTTCTACTTTGTGGACAGTTGTGCTGAGTTAGTTGTGCATGTGCATTAACCCAACCCAATGCTCAAGTACATAAAAAAGGTGTGAATAAAAAAAAGCATTCAAAAAAGATCAACGAGAAGCTTCTGCAATCTCCAATCTGCCAATCTAGTCATCTTAAAACCGTTGAGAAAGTTAAGATGCGAAGGCCACCCAATCAAGCCACCACCGCGAGACCCGATGCGAGTATCATTCTTCTTAAAGCCCAAATGGCTTATTCAAATATGGCAAAATTTCATAGTAGGGAGTGAAACTTAAAGAGAGAAAATAGATACAATTTTCTGAAAATTTATGTATTTTTCTCAATAATTTTCTTCTACTTCTTCCGTCTTCCCTCCAATCATTTCCCTATTATTTTCATTTTCTTTCCCCGTGGTTTTCTCTCTTGCTTGCTTTTGTTTTTTGGGGGAAAAAATTCTCTCACTCTTTCTATGGTTTCCTACGACGGAGGCGGGAGTAGAAAAGTGAAAGAAAGAAGTATCTCTACTTCTACGAAACTCTTCTTGAATTGTGCTAAGACTGGATTGTGGATGTGATACAAAGTTAAAATTTTCATTACACTGTTTCTTGTGCTTTTTTTTATTGGAGCCTGAGATGTTACAGGCATTGGTTATATGCTGTTCATTATTCTCATCAAATGCATCATAAGTAAAATAATTATTTTTCAATCTCAATTTATATTTCCATATCAATATTGTTCTTTTTATTTTATTTTTTGTGAGTATTAAATATAAATGCCTTTTTGAAGTTAATCAGGGCTACAAAAGTCAAGGGTAGCAACACTCAATTTGCAAAAGGTTAGGCTAATTATGAATTTTGTGATCATAATTGTATCAACTATAGCCCTCAAAGGATTAAGCTACACTAACATTAGGGTAGTCCAAGCCCTAATATGAACAAGTCCATAAGAGCTGGATCAAATTGGATCGACTCAGTTCATATTCACAACCTTAAAAATTTCATCTTTTTTTTGTTGTTGTCAGAATCACAAAGAATAAAATCAAGACGATGTAACACTAAAATATGATGTCAAAAATTTCACAATGAGAAAGAAACAATAAATAACAGATTAAAGAAAATGGACAATCCGAAGCATTAGCATTAAAAAATAAAAACAAATGGCACAAAGGAAGAGAAAAAAAGTAACATGCGTAAGGTCGTATTTGAAGGATCGAGTAGCAGAGAGAATGTTTATGACAATGTGAAGAATGACAACCAAATTAGTCACCAAGCTGAAACATTTACACACTACAAAGAAAAGATTTGGTCTTGCTGTGAATTTGGTGCTTGAAGAAGCTCTAGGCACACTCTCTTCTTCACTATTTCAACATTTTCTTGAGCTTTCTTAGTGAAAGAACATCTTATGATTCAATGAACTATTTTTCATATTTCTTGAGTTTTCTCAAGTGAAAGAAATTTTTTTATTAGAAACAATATGAGAAATTTGATGATGGAGAAATTTTTATTTTTGGATTTTCTTTCTCCAAAAGTGGGACCTGCCATTCAATAGGGGTGTACATAGGTTCGGTTCGGTTCGGTTTTGGACCTCAACCAAACCGAACCGACCATAAAAAAAAAAAAAATTGGACCTATTCGGTTCGGTTGGGGTCCAACCAACCGAACCGAACCAAACCGCCAAAAGGCGGTTCGGTTTGGTTCGGTTCTTTTAAAAAAAAAAAAATTTTTTTTGCCAAATTTTTTTAATTTTTGGCCCATTTAAATTTTTTTGGGCCTAATTTTTTTTAATTTTTGAGCTTATTTCGAATTCTTTGGGTCCATTTCAAAAAATTTTAAAAAAATTATGTAAAATATTTTTAAAATATAATAAAAAATAAATTTAATAATATAAATTAAATATATTAAAAATAATTTGGTTCGGTTCGGTTTGGTTCAGTTGGACCGTCCCAACCGAACCAAACCGAACCGAACCGGTCGGTTTTTCAAAAAAAAAATCGAACTAAACTGATTTTAATCGGTTTGATTCGGTTTTTGGTCGGTTCGATTTTTTCGGTTTAGTTCGGTCCGGTTCGGTTTTTGTTCACCCCTACCATTCAAGATAGTTGGCACTGAATTGAAAAGTAACATGTGGGATGGAACTACCACATGGCAGTGAGGTACTTGAGCCAACTTTTTTAGCACGTAACTTTTAAATAAAGTACAAATTTACCTCTTTTTTTCTTTAAAAGTGTTATAAAAATTTTAAAAATATAAATACATTATACATGTACAAATTTTATAACTCTACATTACATTATTATTATTTTCAAAAAAAAAAAAATTTTTGTACGTCATACCTTTACTAAAAATTTATAACAAATATTAAGAAAAATAATTTACATAATCTTTTTTTTCTATGTTTGCTGTGAGTTCTAAAATATTATATAATTTTTTTCAAAGTAACTATCATACTATGGGTTGCCTTCAACAAACACTTTGGTAGTGTTTTACACATAATGATTTTTAAAATATATTTTTAAGATGTCTAAGTATAATTAGTTTAAAGATTTTAAGATTTATGTGTTGTAATTATAAAGAATCATTTTTTATATATGTACTGCTCAAATTTTTTATATGCAGGTTTTCAGCTAGTACATAAAAAATTTAAATATTCATGTACCGTACGTCACAAATTTGCACTTAAGAAAAGAAAATTACGTGCATGGGCCTTTTTTTATATTGTTTTTAAAACTTTTTATAGAATATTTTAAATACAGTTTCGAAGAATAAAATAATGCGTTCAGAAAATTATTTTAAAAAGCAATTTTAAAGATTGTTTAGGTATTTTTTTCTAAAAAAAAGTTTTCTTTATTAGAAAATTATTTGGCACAAAAATGTTTACATATGATATGTTTCATATATTTAAGCAATAAAATAACTAAATAAGTTTGTTAGAAAAAATTAAATTAATGCAAGTCAAATTTAATGGGAAGATACACACAAAATTAAATATTTTAGTGTAAAAAATTGTTTTGATCTTCAAAACATATACACATTTTCAATTTGATCCTTAAACTTTTACTGTCTCTATTTGATGTTCAAAAGATGTACATATTCTGCTGCAAGCTGCCACCACGGATGCAATATCGTTCTTCTTAAAACCCAAATGGCTGATTCAAATGTGGCAAAATTTCAGGGTAGGAAGGGAAACTTAAGAGAGATAAAATAGATGTAATTTTCTGAAAATTTACATACTTTTCTCAATAATTTTCTTGTACTTCATCTTTCTTCCCCCCATCATTTCCCTGTGATTTTCTCTCTTGCTTTGCTTTGCTTTGCTTTGTTTTTGTTTTTGTTTTCTTGCCCGGGGGGGGGGGGAAGTGTAGAATTTCACTCACCCTCTGGTTTCTAGCGACAGAGGAGGAAGTCGAAAAAGCAAAAGAAAGAAATATCTCTAGTAATACTGGATTGTGGATGTAATAGAGTTAAAATTCTCATGACACTCTTTCTCGTGCCAATTCGTTGGGGCCTGAGGTGTTAGAGGAATTGGTCACGTGTAGTTCATTATTCTCATCAAATGCATCTTGAGTAAAATCATTATTTCTCAATCTCAATTTAGATTTTCACACCAATATTGTTCTTTTTTTTGTGAGTACTAAATATAAATGCCTTTTGAATTTAAACAGGGCTGCAAAACCAAGGGTAGAAGCACTTAACTTGCGAAGGTTGGGTTAACTATGAATTTTGTTGTCATAATTGTATCATTCTAACTCTAAATCCAGGTTATGAACATTTTCTTAATGCCTAAATATTTATTCATTTTGTATAATTGAAAAGCTTTTGTCATATTAGATCAAAGATGTATTAAAATGGGATGGAACTTTCGCCACCGCGGGGGGGGGGGGGGGGGAGAGGGGTGGGCTCATCCAACTCAACCCATAACCTCAAAAGGTTATGCTAGACTAGGTTGGCCCAGCCCTACTATGAATAGGCCCACAAAAGTTGGGCCGGATAGAACAAGACTAACCCAGTCCAAAAACTCTATTTCTTTTTGGCTAGAACTACTAAACATAATATCAAGACAGCAAAGAAATATGCCATCAAAAATTTAAAACCCGCTCAAACGAGAAAAATAATAATAAACAAAGTAATAAGGAAAATGGAGTATAACAAGCATTAGCATTAAAAACTAAAAACGAATGGCACAAAGGAAGGGAAAGAAAAATTAATATACGTCAAATTCAAGTTTAAAGGATCACATAACAGAGTGGACATTTACGGCAATGTAAAGAATGACAGTCAAACTAGTTACGAAGCTGAACATCTACGCACTATCTAGAAGGAATTCGGTATAGCTCTGAGCCTGGTGCTTGAAAAAGCTCCAAGCACATTTTCTCCGCCTTCATCATTTCTTATTTCTTAAGTTTTTTCAGTTAAAAGAATATTTGCAAACTTTACGATTCACGAAACTCTTTTTCATATTTCTCGAGCTATTTCAACTTAATTTTTTTTTTATATAAGAAGTAATATGGAAATTTGGAGGGATTTTGATTTTTGGACATTTTTTTTTTCAAAAAGTGGTTTTCTTCAACTGCCATTCAAGATAGTTGGTACTGAATTGAAAAGTGACACGTGATAATTGTAATATTGGATGGAACTGCCACATGGCAGTGAGATAGATAAGCCAACTTGTTTAGCAAGTGACTTTTAATGAAGTACAAATTTAACTATTTCTTTTTTTAACGGTGTTATAAAAAATTTTGAATAAAAATATAGCACATTATACATCAACAATTTTTATAACTCTACATTATATTATTACTTTTTTAAAATAAACAAAACTTCTACATCATACCTTTATTAAAAACTTATATCAAATCTTAAGAAAAGATATTTACATAAATTTGTGTTTGTTTGCTACGAGGTTATAAAATAATATATACGTATGCAAATGTTTCTTCAATCTAATTATCATACTATGCGTTGCTTTCAACAAACAGTTCGGTAGTGTTTCGTACATGAAGAAAAAATATATTTCCAAGATGTCTAAGTATAATTAATTTAAAAATTTTAAGATTTATGTGTTGTATATATAAAAAAATAATTTTTTTTATATATCTATGGATCAAATTTTTGTATATAAGTTTTCAACTAGTACATAAAAAATTAAAATACTCATATACCAAACTTCAATTTGCACTTAAGAAAAGAGAATTTCGCTTGGGCCTGAATTTTTTTTATTGTTTTTAATACTTTTTTAATAAAACAATTTAAACACAGTGTTGAAGAATAAAATAATTTGTTCAGAAAATTATTTTAATAAGCAGTTTTAATAATTGTTTAGGTATTTGTTTCTATTCTTCATTAGAAAATTATCTGGCACAAAAATGTTTACATATGATTTGTTTCATATATTTAAAAAATAAAATAATTAAATAATTTTGGTAAAAAAATTAAATTAATACAATTTAAATTTGTACACATAAAATTAACTATTTAAGAGTAAATAGCTGTTTCGGTCCTCAAAATATGCATATTCTCAATTTGGTCCCTTAAATTTTTATTGTTTTAATTTAGTCTTTCAAAGATCGTCTTGTCTAAAAAGATATCTTGACATTCAGTTGACTAATATATATTTAACAAATATTCTTATATCTAACCAAGGGTCAGTAGTTCAGGGAAAGATGTGGTTTAGACAAATTTTCAATTTTAAAAAATTTATTTTTCATTCTTTTGAGTGTGTTTATCTTTCACTCTATTTTGACTCTATATGTATGTATTTTTACTATTATTCATTTCTTCATGACGCTATCAAAGCTTTGTTTCTCAAGAGCTTATGTTTTCCTTAGCCTTTCTTATCTGCTTTGATTGTCATTTCTAGTTCCAAAATCCTTCAAATAATTACTCTCACTTTTCTATTGTATTTCAACAACTGTATTTTTTTTAGCGTGCTTTCTTCCTAGTTTTAGCATATAGCTCTGTCTTTCCCATCTCAGAAAACACTCTTCTATAATTATGACAAACTCTTCCTCCACCCACATTGCTTTTGACACTCAAATAAATAAATTCAAACATCAACAAAGACATAACAACAACTCAAGACATAGTTGTAGTCATGTGGTAATTCATATCTGGTTTATTTCATATTTTCAATCCATTCATAAGCATGCTTACTTAGACCTTTCCTTAAACGCTAAATCCCAATGGTGATTCTGTTTCCGAAAATGCTCCATCTGGTCCTTTGTCTAACACCATTAATTCTTGTAGCCTACCTAATACTACGTGATAGAAACTGAACGCCAGCTGATTTAATGTGTTATACCCATCATCAACTTTATGCCATATGTTGTAGCCCCACCTAATTTCTTTAGGACTAATGGTGTTTTGGAGTTTAATGCCCCTCTCAATGAATGCTTCACCGTCTTTCTTTTTCACTTATCATTTGAATTTTATCTCTCACATAACATTGCTTTATTTACACTCACACATTCAAATGTGAAGTATAAACGATTTTTTTGTTAAAGCATAAAATATTGTTCACGGTGTAAAGTTAAAAAGATGATTGCCTCATACATAAATTATTCTTAATTGTGGAAGACCATCAATCTCTTTTAAAATGCCTCCACCAAGTCAACAAAATCAGAAAAAATTTCTTAAAAATTTTCAATATCATCATTATATAATATTAGTTATATTTTTTTAACATAAAATCAAGTTCCAATTTTACAATTAAAAATACAGTGCACACTCTATAGAAGTATCAAATTTGAATTATCAAATGAGCATGTATTTTTTAATCCAAGTACAAATGCTTCCTAGGTATTAATGTAATGAAAATATTATCGATGAGAACAAATAGATTCCAATGATTTCCAAACTATTGGAAGCTTTCTCTAAAGGCATACTTCCACATATAGCAATAATCTAGTAATCTAAATGTAAAACAATTTATATATCTTATTATCTTTTTTTTTAATTTCTTGAATATTTAAATATATTATGATGCATTTGTTTGCAACAATTTGGTGACTTTGATCTGGCAACAAAAAAACTCATCCAACAAAGCATTTTTTTTTTATCCCTTCAAATTCTGTACCTCAATTTTTAAACTAAAAAGAAAACAACTCAGTTATTGAGTGATCAATTCGGTTTTTGAGTAATAAGATAGCTATCACTTACATATAATAAATCATGGTCTTTAAATTATTTTAATTATTAAATATAAATAATTAAGAAATGAATTGACTTGCACCAAGTGCAATTTTGAAGCTAACAATATCTATCACTTAAAGGGATTGATGTCCGATGTTCACAAAAGGGGACAAAACCCAGGCCTCAAAGGAATCATTAAGGGAAGGTTTACAAGAGCACTGGAGCCCCCCAAATTTTAAGTCAGGCAAGCCGAAAAAAAGTCTCAAATTGAGGTGGACTTGGATAAGCAAAACACATTGGGGCTTTATTCTCGCCATAGTCTTAGAAAAATAATGCTATAATATGAATTTTTAATACATTTTTATTATTATTTTATTTGTGCGTATATAATATAATATATTTATTTATCAATATCTAATATTTATATTTTATATTGTGCAACAGCTAAGGAATTAGCTCAAAATCCGACGGTTGATGAGTTGTTCCTTCAGATGCCTTACAAGAAAGACAACAACCAGCTGTGTTCCCACTGTATTTAAGAATTTTTTTTTAAAAATTAACTTTAATATGCTTATGTTACACATCTGACATAGATACTTCTTCAATATGCACTTATCTGTGCTTCAATGGTATATGTAGTAACTCCACTTAATTAGTTTTTGGGTAATGAGGTATCTCAACCGGCCTTATTTTCATTACAGAAATAATATGAGAAGCATTAAACAAAATATGTGTATGATATTAAAATATGGAGACTCGTAGAGGATAACATTAAAAGTATCATTGTAGTTTATTTTGTTTTATTTTATTTGACTATGTGCTTATATATAATAATATTTTATTTTTACTGTTTTTTTTGGCATTATTATGCCATATAAGGTGACTCTAATAGACAAAAATCTTGGTTGTGTTGGTGAACTTACCTATCCCTTATACTTTAAAGTTTTATTATTACTATTTATGTATATGCCATAAAAAAAATAACTCCATTTCACAAAAATCTCCTTGATCTATGAATCTTTTAAGCCAGAATTTGCAGGTCGTTAAACAAGACCACACTACTAAAGAAGTAAAACGTCAGGGTAACTAGATGGTGTCCTTGGCTC
Organism: Gleditsia sinensis; assembly: GCA_037074535.1. NCBI lineage: Eukaryota > Viridiplantae > Streptophyta > Magnoliopsida > Fabales > Fabaceae > Gleditsia > Gleditsia sinensis. The sequence goes on along the minus strand of CM073465.1, from coordinate 66,705,634 downwards.
AGGCTGATTTTTGTTTCTTCCTAGTCGCTAGTTTTTATTACTGATTGGGACTTGGGACCTGCTATAGTTTGGGTTGCTAAAATTCTTTATAAATAACATCAAAACTATAATTTTTATATATAATCAACCATGAAACGATTTTATTTTTAAAGTTGCTGACAAATATGTATAGATACTATTATTTATCAATTTGATTAATCATTTCCTTTTGTTCTTCAATAATACTCTCTTTTGAGATGGGATTTGCAAACTTATCAATACTATATTTAAATACTTTATTTTTATATATTACATACGGAAGTTTAATTCAGAATTCAATTTCATAAAGTTTACTGATAAATAAATTTATAATTGTTTGTCTTGATTCTGTGGGCATGTGCGCTCATGTCACAACTTTTATTTTTGCATAACACAGCTCTCACACATTGCTGTACCTCCCCACATTCAGTTGTGAATTATTGATGAAATTTTATTAAAATATCAAATTTTCTTTTTAATAATAATAATGACTAGGAGTCAACGGGCATGGCAAGTGTACCTGTTAAGGAGTTCTCTTCTAAATATAGTTCTTCCAGCAATGTGCAGTTACCAAGTGATGTTGGAAGTTTACCATGTAAATTGTTTCTTTGCAAACTCACTATTCTCAAAGAAGAAATGTTGAAAAGAGATTATGGGATTTCACCTGTGTAACATTCATATTTTAACATTATCAATACTAGTATAAAATCGAAAAATATTGTTTGTACAACCTTAATTAGTCTAATTGTTTACATAGAATTAATAGCTCACATATGGTACTCATATTAATATTTAATATCAAGATGAAAATGGTGCTTTTAGAATGACAAAAATGAAAATAAAATCCTAGATGAAAAGAGAAAAAATCATGTGTTCATATTAACTGGTTCCATCCTATATACATCAGCCTTCGTTGTGGAAGATCAACAATCTCTCTTGGAATATCTCCTTTAATTCAACATAAATGGGAAAAAATTAATGTTTTAGGAAAACACAAATATGATAGTTACATTTGTTTCAATTTGATAGGCTAAGTAGACAAACATTATATTGTTTTGTAATAAGTATCATATCAACAATGTTTTAAACAACAAGGTTATATATAAATAACATGCTCAAGGATTGATAGATAATTATGGGGGAAAAAAGATTGTAAACGCATTTTGATTATTTGTAACATGCTAAATTTGTGCGGGGTGATTTTTTTTTTTGGCTATGCATTTTGATTTTACGCCAGGTGTATTGTAAACACAAACATTTTTTTTTCATGCTTCAATAAAAATCGCTCAATATTTTTCGTGAAATTGTTTTTTTAATAGTCTACCTATGATAATAGAAGCACTTTGATACCAAGACAAGATCAGCAATACGTAATATATATGTACTGAAACTATGTTATCTATTACAACAAATGGCATTCAATGATTTCCAAAGTATTTGAAGCTTTCCCTAAAAGTATGCTTCACTTGTAGGGACACGTTCAAGTAAAATAGAAACAGTTTATATGTTTTCCACAACCTCAATTCTTACAGGCTCTTACAACAATGAAAACTTCCAGAAGATTCCCCAATTCTCAATCTCTATTTCTCCTGACGTTTGCATGTCAACTCATCTATTACTATTACTAAGTGGAAATTCCTTCACAAGAATGCTTGATCAACTCGATAATCTATTACTATTACTACAACTAAATATTATTATAAGAAACACTTTTTTGCTTTAGTAAAATTTCTTTTATTAATCACACTTGAATGAGTGAGTGTAAAGCAATGTGAGACATTGTTAATTGGTAGGAAAAACAAAAGGTAATAATTAATATAGATATTAGGAGTATTAGAACCACCTGCATTATACATTTCAAATTATCTAAGTATCTTTTGATAAAATGACTTTTCATTTTAAGTAATTTAACATATATAGAATTTTAAGAAAATAAATTGACCTAATTTTAAAAATATTTAGCATTTAATTGATAAATAGAATATGAGAGTAAGGGATAATTGAAGAATCAAAAAAAGCTGGTGGGACATGACATTTTCTTTTGCAAATTGTCTAATACTATTTTGCAATCACTTTCCTGCAAAATAGAATACCAAACCAAATCAATCAACCAACACCATCTTGGCTAGCCTCCTGTCTGTCACTAGGATTGAAGCCCCGGCAGGCAATTTAGCCAGCCAATCATTGACCATATTAGCCCGGCTCAAAGATAGATTATCAAAAGTTAGTGTCTATATACCTTTGCTTTTTTCTTAATTGACTAATATGTAACTATGATTAATTTAGGTGGATGGATTGAAGTTTAAATATAATTAAATAATAAAGGATGATAATTATAAAAAAAATTGTATGTAACAATTTCAAAAATATCTTATTAAGATGTGGGTATATTTGATGTACGATGCCACACTGCATAATGAAGAAAAAAATGCAATTATGACGGAAAAGACAGTGACTTTAGTTGAGAATGAAGCAGTTTGGGAATGCTCCCACTTACCCCTTCTTCAAAGCAAATGTGGATAGCTAGAGGCAGCAGGGAGAGAGAGCAGTAAGTAGAGAGTTCTAGAGAATGAGCACGCCTCCCTCCGATCTATTCCTTTTTTTTTCTTCTCATTTTAGATTGTTTTCTCTTCTTGCAGAGAAATCTTTTTCTCTCTTTAGAGTTTTTACTTTTGTGAGAGAAAAGTTTCTTTCAACAAAATTTTTTTCTTTTCTTTTTGAAGAGGTTTAGAACTTTAAAATCTTTCACCTCTTACATTTAGATTTGTAATTTTAAGTTCAGTTCTACAACTCTTACTCGAATCTAGATAGAAGAATATCATATTTACAACTTTATGGTCACATGAGTAGAAGAAAGTTGAAAAGAGATAACTCTTAGAGAGAGTTGAGAGGTATATTGTCTCTTTAAAAATGTATCTTTTTTTTTTCTTTTTTGTTGTTGTAGTAGTTATACATTTGAGATATTAAAATGTAATTTTTAGTAGACTAGTGTTTGTTAGGTGTCTTGTTTTTGCATTCTCTACTTGTAGCACCCATTTGTTTGTTTTTTTCATCTTCAAATGTTGGAAGACTAAATTAGTCATGCTTAGTTCACCTATCTTGAACTTTTTTCTCCTATTCATCTTGTACTTGACGTATTTTTTTTAATAGTAATTTTTTGATTGTTTAAAAAAAAGCAAATGCTGATGGCATTTTGTTTGGTAGTTGGGATAGCTATGAGATGCAGAAAGCTTTAATGCGGCCTTGTGTAAAACTCATTGCAAGCTTTTACTCTAGATCAATTGAAAGCTTTGGCAGTCAACAGGGAGGTTAATTTTTGCTCGTGACCTCTACATCAAGGACGCTTTGCTGAAAAGTGATTGCAAAATGGTGTTTGACAACTTGCAAAAGAAAATGTCAAATTACACCAATTTTGTTTTGAGTCCTCAATTATCTCTTACTCTCGTATTGTATTTATCAATTAAATACTAAATATTTTTGAACTGGGTCAATTTATTTTCTTAAAATACTATATATGTTAAATTACTTAAAATGGAAAGCTCTCTCATCAAAAGATACTTAGATAGTTTGACATGCAAACTGCACATTGTTCTAATACTCCTAATATCTATATTAATTATTACTTGTTTTTTCTACCAATTAACAATGTCTCACATTGCTTTACACTCACTCATTCAAATGTGAGTAATAAAAGAAATTCTACTGAAGCAAAAAAGTATTTCTTATAATAATATTTTGTTGTAGTAATATATAGTAATAGATGAGTTGATCAAGCATACCTATGAAGAAATTTCCACTTGGATCAAATGCTTCTAGTGAAGAAATGTTGAAGAGGGATGATAGAATTTCACCTGTATAGCACTTTTATTTTAGTCTTAATTATCAATATTAATATAAAAACCAAAAAATAATACTTGTACAATCTTAATGAGTTCTACCTAGATCTAATACTTGTACAAAATAATGAGTTGTAGTTAAAATATATGACAAGAAGAAATTATAAACATATAACTTAAGATAAACAATCAGCACATATGTATATATATGAGAGGTATAATTAAAGACCATACCTTCCATATTGTTTCTACCAAGGTACATTATCCTTAGTTGTGGAAGATCACCAATCGCATTTGGAATACCTCCTTCAAATATTAATGAAAAACAATAATTTTTTTTGCCATAACATTGTATGTATCACTATTCATGGTAACATTTGTAGGTATTGTTATTTCCACTAACGGCCATCAAACACAAGTCAGTAGCAACTTTTTCACATGCATTTAATTTGACTGGGGAAGAAAAGCATGACATTAGTCAATATGTTCTTGAGACAAATTTATACTTGTTAGTTTGCTGTTAAATCATAAAATATAACAATATTACTATTCTTATTTCTCAAATTGCAACTGCATTAATTAAACAAGTGGAAACAAGAAGGAGTGGTAAAACACCAATAACAAGTTACCATTTTGGTATCATTTAATTAAAAATGCAGATCTGAGCTAAAGGAAAAAATAGTTTAGCTGTTTCAAATTTGTATCTAACATTTATTGTGAATTTCGAATAACCCAATAAAAAAAAGCTGACCAACATTGGCTAAAAATGTAAAGAAAACATAATAAATGAAAAACAGGAGGAAGAGAAACCCACCCCCGGAAATCCTTTAATTGTCATTCTCTAGTTTACTAGGTCCCACTCCAATGTCCAGCATATTCAAGCAAAATAGACAAATAAACAAAAGAAAAAAAAACAAAGCATGCTTGTGTATAATATATTTTATTTTAGTATTTGAGTAATATATTATGTATATTCTAATATTTTCTTTAAATTTAAAAACTTATGAGTTGTAAAATAATATATTGTAATTAGTTATTTTCAATATCTTTCCATTTCATTATAACTCAATCTACTGTTTCATATTCAATTTTTTGTAAATTTTTACACTTTCATTATGTATTATAATATAATATTAGTATTAGAACTTATTTTAGTATTTATTTAATAAAAGTATGATTTATAATTTATAAACAGTAGTATTAAAATTAACAAAATAAATCTATGTAATTAGGATACCATTTAGTTCAAGTACCAAACCAACGTGGTCATTTAGTTTTTTCATTCACTATCCCTTCAATTTTTGTACAAAATGAATTTGTATTATATTTTCATCAATAATTTGATTTAACCAAACGTTCACTTTTTTCGATTATGAGAATTACAATATTATTTTAGAAAATCATTATTCAATATGTTAATGTTAAATGAGATTCATGAGTACACTTAAGTGAATAATTTTTTAAATGAGTTAAATCTAAGGAAGTTAGTGTTTGCTTGGTTAAGCTTACATCCCAAATTGATTGTATCATACTAGCCAAATAGTAATAAGCAGAGTAAAACCAAATACAGATGACACAAATCATTTAAAATGTACCTGATAAAGTGTTATAAGCCAAACTCAACCTTTCAAGTGAATATAAGTTGGAAATGGTTTGAGGTATGATTCCTGAAAGCTTGTTAGCTTCCCTTCGTAAAATCTTCAAGTGCTTAAGTCTTCCAATCTCAAGTGGAAAGGTCCCCCCAATAAAATTATAATTCTAATCCAAGGTCTCCAACTTCGACAGGTTGGATATGGTTGATGGAATGATTCCACTTAGACAAGTATTGAAGCATGGATAAAACCCCTATCCACGTCAAAATTTCTCCATCAAATTCATTGTAGCTCAAATTAAACATTTTCAATCTGTGCAATTGGACTAACTCTTTTGGCAAGTGACCATGGAAATTGTTGTTATGAATATCAAGTTCAACAAGGAATGAGAGATTTCCTGGTGGTGAAGGTATGGTGCCCCTAAGACCCATGTCACCAAGATTCAAGGCTTGAACCCTTCCATGGCAGGTATTGCAAGTGACACCAACCCAATGGCATGGAGAAGAAGAGTTAGACCAATTAGCTAAGAGATTGTAAGGATCCAAGATACAAAATTTGAAAGCAAGAAGTGCAGACTTATCTGTGCTGATATTTGGCTTACTCAAAGCAAAGGACGCCATGAAGCAATGCAGTGAAAGCATGAAAACAGAGAAATGAAATTTCCCCACGTTTAGAGTATCAGACTTGTCAAAGATGCAAGCAGTGAGTAGCCAGAAACAAAGAAGAGAATAGCATATTATATATTTATTCAATTCGAAATCAAGTAAATGCATGGTAGTCAAGTCTAGTAGGTTTGACTTGTGGAGTAGTTATCCCATGTTTAGCGTATTAGACATGACAAAGATGCAAGCACAGAAGCACTGAGCAATGAGCAACAAAAAAGAGAATAGCATACTACATATTTTTCCAAGTTGAAATCAGGTCAATGCGTGTGGAGGTAAATCATAATAAAATAATGGAAAAAAGATGAGGTGTTAAAAAGCACTTTTTTTCTTTTTTACTGACAAGTAAAGCACATCTTTTTTCCCCAACTCCAACAACCACAAATTCTATTGATTTTGTAAAAGCTAAAAATTTTCCATACTTAACCTGTGTTGCAGAAGTTACAAAACACCAACAAATATGGGAAGGTATTTCTAAGTACATCAAAGACAAGAACGAATTATAACATGTAAATTAAATGCTTACCATTGTTTAATAACGGCAGGAGGTCACTAGCTCATGCTAAGATGTATATATAAAATAAAATAAAAACTCTTTTTCCTTTTTATAATATATAAGAAGAAAATTAAAATTATATCAACCTTTATGAAGTTTGGGAAACTTATGCTCATGCTTTTAAAGTTTCAAATTTCATGCTAAAAGTATATATTAATTGAAATTGTCATTATACAAATATATACTTATTATTTAAATTTTTGGTTCTCTCTTATAGCCTTCAATAATGGATAAAATTAAAACTAAAAATTTCTAAAAATAAGTAAAAATAAAAATAAGTAATGTGTGCAATAATAAATTGACAGAAAGGATAGCGACCTTAGATGAGAATCAAGCAGTCTGAAAATGCCCCCATTTACCCCTTCTTTAAAGCAATTGTCGGTGATGCTTTGTTTGGTAGTTGGGGTATTGGTCTGAGTTGTATCACTAGGGAAGACGCATGAAGCTTTTGTCAGTCATGAGTAAAACTTGTTGCAGGCTTTGACAGCAAAGGAAGGCTTGATTTTTGCTAGTGACCTCTGCATCAAGGACACTTTTTTTGAAAAGTGATTGCGAAAGCTTTTTCAGACCAATACCCCCATTTACCCCTTCTTTAAAGCAATTGTCAGTGATGCTTTGTTTGGTAGTTGGGGTATTGGTCTGAGTTGTATCACCAGGGAAGATGCAGGAAGCTTTTGTCGGTCATGAGGAAAACTTGTTGCAGGCTTTGACAGCAAAGGAAGGCTTGATTTTTGCTCATGACCTCTGCATCAAGGACGTTTTTTTTTTGGAAACTGATTGCAAAATGGTGAAAATGTCATATCACGCCTTCTTTATTTGATTTCTTGAAGTGGGAACACTACCTTGGGTAGACGTATTACTTATATGACTATACATGTTTGGTTGGATTCACCACGAGAGTGTGTGGTCGCCTGGCTGGTACATAAGTTCAATAATTTCAGAAAAATGATAAAATTAAGATGTAATTAATATTGAGTTTTAAAAAGAAGACATAAATAAATGGTAGAAGATTCAATTTTTCAAAGGACGAATCCTAATATACAGTCCCATCCATCTTTACTATCAAGTTATCTAACCAAATTATGGCACGTGCATTGTTTTTGCACCTCATCAATTAGTAAATAATAAAACCATATTTTGATTGTTGAAAGATAGGTGAACTTTCAATTTAATTTTTCATAGATTTTTTTAATTTATTCCTTCAAAGATAAAACTGTCTATAATGTCATTCCTCAATTAAGTGATCATTCGAATTTTAATGTAAAATTTAACTTCTAGTAAAAGTATAATTTTTTTGTTATATTTATCTAATTTAGCATATAAATTGACACTAACTTAATACTGAATTGACACTCTCGATCGTGACACTCATAACAGAATTTTTAATTTTTCAAATAAATTAATCTTATTTAGAAATTTTTCCTAAAATGTCAAATTATTGTTCAATGAATCTTAATTCATATGCTAAATTAGATAAATGTTACAAAAAAATTTGTAATTTCAACAATAAGTTAAGTTTAGCATCAAATTGAAGACAATATCTTAATTGAAAAGTGATATTACAAGCCCTTTTATCTTTAAAGAATTAAACTAAAAAAAAATTAATATGTGAGAGACTAAATTGAAAGTTTAATAAACAATAAAGAATCATTTAATAACAGTAAAATTTTAAGTCAATCACTTCTCTAACCCTTTATTTTTAAATAATAGCTACTGCAATTCTTGTCTTTTGCTCTCAAATTGACATTTTCATTAAGCTATAAAAATTCTTGTATTCTTGTTTGAAATTACATAAGTTTCGTCCATACTTTAAAACTCCGGCCATTTCATTAATTTTTTTAAATTTCTAAAATCTGGTTGAAGGGCTGGAAACTATAGAATTTCTTTGGAAGAAAGGTGGGATTAATAGGTATATTTGATTCTAAAAAGAAGGAAAATATAATTGATACGGTCAATTGCAAAACCATTAATGGACATATGGTCAGACTGTGCCATGCTGCATAATGAAGAAAAGAATACAAATTTGACAGAATGGACAGTGACTTTTATTAAGAACGAAGCAGCTTAGAAATGCCCTCAATGACCCCCTACAAGCAGTCTCAGATGCAGGAAGCATTTGTGAAGCATTTGTGGGGCTTGAGTAAAAGTCGTTGAAGGCTTTTATCCTGGGTCAGTTGAAAGCTTTGGCAGCAAAGGAAGACTTGATTTTTGCTTGTTACCTCTTCATCAAGGACGTCTCAATCGATAGTGATTGCAAAATGGTGTTTGACAGCTTGTAAAAAAAATTGTCGCTAAAGTGGGAACACTGCTTTTTGTTTGATTCCTATTTGTGGACTGTTGCTTGTAGTCTTGCAAATTGGGTAGACATATTACCCATGTGACTGTACATGTTTGGTTTGATTCACCATGAGAATGTGTGGTTGCCTGATTGCTACATTAGTTCAATAATTTCAAAAATATGATAAAATTAAGATGTAATTGATTTAGAGTTTTAAAATGAAGACATATATAAATGGTAGAAGTTTCAATTTTTTAAAGGACAAAACTTACATGAAGTCCATCTATCTTTACTATCTAAGCTTTCTAACCAAATTATGGCATGTGTATTGTTTTCACACCTCATCAATTAGTAAAGAGAAAAACCATATTTTGATTCTTAACAGATAAGTGAAGTTTTAATTTAATTCCTAATGGATTATTCTTTTAATATATTTCCTTAAAGATAAAAGTGTCTAAAATGTCACTTTTCAATTAAGCTATCATCTAAAATTTAATGCCAAATTTAAATTACCGCTGAAATTGTAGTTTTCTATGAAATTTATCTAACTTGATATATGAATTAACATTTAACATTCATTTAATGCTGACTCGATATTCTCGTGCCACTATAACAAAATTCTTAAATTTTCAAAATCAATTAACCCTATTTAGAAAATTTTCTTGTAAGTATCATGCGAGTGTCAAATCATAATTAAACGAATACCAATTTATATGTTAAGTTACATGAATGTGACAAAAAAAATTACAATTTCAATAGTAAGTTAAGTTTGCATCAAATTTGGGACAGTATTTTAACTAGAAAGTGACATTGCAGGTACTTTTATCTCTAAAGGATTAAATTAACAAAATTAATATGTGACAGGCTAAATTGAAAGTTCACCAATTTGTTAGAGACTAAAATTATAACTTTTCTCAATTGTAAAAATATCAGTAAATAGTTGTTTAATAACAGTAGAATTTTAACTGCATAATTTCTCTGACCCTTTATTTCTAAATTTATTGCAATTCTTGTCTTTTTTATCTTAGATTGCCATCATCATCAAGCTATAGCAATTATTGTCTTCTAGTCTTAAATTACATAAGTTTCATCCATACCTTAAAACTACGGATGAAATATTCTGGCCATTTCATTAGGTTGTTTTACTCTTCTTTGCGTATAATGAGGACGATAAGGATGCTTGAGTAAGGTAAAATTTCTAACATCTGGTTGAAAGGCCTGAAACTATAGAATTTTGTTTCGAAGAAAAGGAAAATTTGTGGGGATTGATAGGAAGGTTTGCTAAACGTCAACACTATATCTTTCCAAAAGATTGAATAGAGAAAGGAAAGTCATAGAAAAGGGGGGGGGGGGAGGAAGAACAGAGGGAGAAATTAAAGTGCAAATAAAGAAAAACCAATTGATTGGTTCGTTGACATTGACTGTAGTTAAAGATCAGAGACAAGAATTGTTATAGCTTGATGAAGATGGCAATCTGAGAGCGACAGATGAGAATTGTAGTAGTTATTTTTTTTAAATAAAGTGTTAAGGTATTCAGCCACTTTTAAAGATGAGAATTATAGTAGTTATAATGACTTAAAAAAAATTGGTTGAGGGGAGAGTTTAAAATTAAAGTAGGCCTTCGAAAATCTAAAATTGAACTTCTGACCATCAAATTATGAATTTGTTCACTTACCACTTGACCTATTTTTTGGTGACAAGAGTGCAGTAATTTCAAATGTGTCTTAAATTAAGATGCTATTTGTTACCCAACAAGATTTATACCATTTTTAAAAAAATTTCATCAAATAAGTATATATTTATTATTTAATTTTTAATACTGTAGCTCTATATAACCTTTAATATAGGATAAAAATAAAAAAATTTAAAAAAGGAGTAATTTGTGAATAATTTTAAAAAAATTAATAAATTAAGATCGTCTACGATTAAGTCTAAAAAGAAAGAAGATATAATTAAGAGTAAACTACCATTTTGATTGTTTAAAAAATATTGTGTCATTTATTTGTCATTATTTGATTCTCAAATTTTTAAAACATATCGTTTTAATTTATAACATCAAATTTGTTAAAAATATATTAATATAGTTGTCCATATTGATGGACTTACTTTATTCAACATGCATGTAATATTAATTGTTGATATGGAATTTTAAAAAAGATATGAAAGTAAAACACACTGTTTTTTAATAAATTAGAGACAAACTTTAATGTCAAAGATTAAAATGATTTATTTTTCAAAATGTTAAGAATAAAATAATAATAATAATAATAATAATAATAATAATAATAATAATAATAATAATAATAATAATAATAATAAACATTGTTTTGAAACGTTTTCAAAAATAAAAATGGTGATTTACTCTATAATCAATAGAAGTTTATGCGCTTTTGTTTGGCACATAATAGCAATAATTTCAAAAATATCTTTAAATTTAGTATGCTTAAATTGATAAAAAGAAATTTTTGTATTTAGACTGTATTGTCACATCTCGACTCAAATCACTATTCATTCCATTACAGAGTGACCGAGGTGTTGTTTAGAAATGTGCATTTATTACCCTAAAGAATGTTGATGAGAAGCGGACGGGGTTTGTGTGATTTAACTGATGTCTATCTATTGGTATTCATATATATTTAGACCCACAATAGGTAAATTTGTGGTACATATCAATTGATAGATATCATGGTAGCTATGTAGAATACTTACTTTTAAAAATGAAAATGCATAGAAGAACTTATAAGGTAGAATGCATGTATATTAAGCTAATATAATCAGTATGTTACCAATAAATGTTAGACATAATGGTGCGTGAGGTACGCTCTCAAAATTTTCAGAACAGATATTTATTGAGAGCACTTATTTGTCACAACAGAGTCTTAAAAAGATTAATTTAAAAATATTAATCATTTATAAAAATACTTTAAAAATAAAATAAAAAGAATATGTAGTAATTTTAAAGATAGATCCCACTAAATACTTATTTTCTGCAGAGTCTAAAAATGTTTAGTATTTGTATAATTAAAAGTCTAGCTAATTCTTGAAATATTTTTACAAAATAAAATAAAAACTTTTTTTTGGACAAGTAAATAAAAATACTCAAAGTGTTGGATTTTAAGGCCATTTATTGTCCGATGAATGGCCATTACACGGCCCACAGCCATCTTTTTTTTATTTTTATTTTTGATGCCCTAACGCCATCCGTTCCACCCTTTCTGTGTCGCCAACGTCTTTTTTACGGCCATGAAATTTTTTGATGGCATTAAGGGCACGTGTTTTTGGTCCACAAAAAGAAAGTAAATCTATGAGACTTCGACCTGTAAGAGGTCAATAAATAAGCTTTTCATAAAATTATTTAAAAAAATCTAGCAAAATCATGAAAGCAAAATAAAGGGTCAATTTTTAGTCAAACAATTTATTGGTGCTTTGTACATGGTTATTGAAAATTATTGTTATAATTAATTTTATATATAATCAAAAATGTAAAATTGTAAAAAAAAAGTATCAAGAAATTTTTCTAATTTTAATTATATAAAATAATAATAACATGTCATAGAATAACTTTTAAATAAGCGATAATTAAATAATATTATCCATAATTAGTGAAAACTTTCAATTATACTATGTGCGCTTTTAAGAAGTTGAAATTTTTACCATAATTCTAATATGCTGATAATTAAATTTGATTAATGATGACTAAAAATGGAAATGTATCTAAAACTTAAACGAAGATAATTCTGAAGTTAGATTAAAAAAAATCTAAATATGCTGATTAATTTTAATTAGAGATTCAGAGAGTAAGAACCAATCAAGTGCTTTCTCAGCATTTTCTACAGAAGCATAAACAATATTTCTCCTTAGATTGTATTGCACTTGATTTATCTAGAATATTCCTGATCAATATGTCGTAAAAATTCCAAATGCAAGCGCCCAAGTTCTCAAAAGTGAAAATATACAAATATTCATCCCTTTCGTCTTCATTCATCAATACAGCTTTATAATAACCACATCATGTTAGTGAACTCTGAACTATATTAGTTCGTATTTTTTGATAATGCTGAAGTTGGAAAGGTAGAGCAAAGGCAATGTATGACAGTTATGTAGATGGAAACCAAGAAAAATAATTCCATATGACAACATTGATGCCATAATCATATGCACAACAAAAATAACTTCACTAACTACAAAATTAAGTTCTGCAACATTTTGATTCTTATTGTATTCAGTAAAATACAACAAGTGAATATCATAACAACTATTAAAATTAGATTGTTTAGTCTGTGTAAAGAGTTAAACAGTTTATGTAATGTAAAAAGCTAGAGTGGATGCTTCCATTCAGAGTTCTCCTTACTCCATTTAACCAGCTCAAAAGTTGAGCACTAAGGGTCTAATTTATTTTAGACCAATGTTCTGTGTCCAGACAGGTTCTCTTGGAAAAAGTAAAGGTACCGATGGAGCAAATTCTATTTTTATTATCTTCTATTTCAGGTGAGGGATCTGTGCAGACGTAGAACATACCAAAATAGATAAGTTATAAAATGGATAAAAAAGGAGAAAAACTAAATACTCATTTGTAGAATGTGAAAATGAATATATGTTGGATTGTTGGGTTCCATGCTAGTTGTAGTTACAAATTCAGTAAACATGCTAGCAGAGTCCTATGGCACATAAGCCTTCAAGCAAAACATAATATTTTATCAGTTCAATAAAAGGATAGAGCATAAGCAGTTATGTTTCGATATACTTTAATGGCTTGAAGAGTTCTTGTAATAACCGTAAAATTTAACGAAAAATCCAATTAAAGGAAATTTAGAATAAAAGAGATAATTTTGACAATAGAGATAAGAACCGTAGAAAATATGTATATTTATTACATGGATTAAAGAATTACAAAAGAAATATGAGAATTTATGTTTTGGCGCGCTATAAGCAAATATATTTTTATTTGTTTAAAAATGATTATGTTTTGCTAAAAGTAAGTAGACTTTTAAGTAAAAGAAGTATTGTATTGCTTAAAATAATTATACCGGCCTCTATTAAATTTTTATGGTATTTTTAGAAATATTCTTTCTTTTAATATGAATTAAGATATTTGTTTTGAAATTTATTTTATTATGATTTTTATTAAGAAAAATTATGATTTAAGAGTTTAACTAAAGATTTATGAGAATAGAAATTTTTAAGAATTTTTGGGATATTTTATGATGAAAAATGGAATTTATATGAATTTTTATAAAAGAAAATCCTATTATTAATTATTTAATAATTATTATTATATTAAAAAAAATGAAAACAAACGATAAACGAAAATTGGGGCGGCGAAGTATCAGAAAGAAGGAAGAAAAAAAAAGAGAGGAATAGTGCATGCATAGTGAGTACATAGTAATTTCAAATTTTATCTTTCGATTTGGAGTGCTTAAGGGCTTCCAATCTCAAAACTGAACGTGTTATTGGATTCAGGACAAAGAGTACTTCAGTTTTGACCGATCAGTTTTTCAAATCAACCGTTGAATCGCTGTAGATCTGAAGTAGAAAATCTCGATAAAAGGTAAGTTCTGAAAAACCTTACTTAGGGACTTCTAATTAGAAATCTGACTCCGTAGATGGATTCAGAAACTAAATAAATATTAGGATATGAAATTGTTTTGTTGATTCAGTAAAATTTTTGTGACAGTGAATAGTATTTTTCGGCGATGAATAGTGCGGTGAATAGTATTTTCCGTCGTGAATAGTATTTTCCGGCGGTGAATAGTACCAAACTCATTTATGGTTTTTGGACCTTCCGGACTCGATTTTGGGGTCTGTTTTACCAAATTCAGACCAGGAACTAGGATTTTAGGGCTGTCCAATCTGGAGCCTTACCTGTGAGTGGGTTTTTCATACTATAGCGCATGTTTTATGAATTCGGTTTATAACTCTCTCTCTCGTATGATTTTAATTATTTGGAGTGTATGCTAAATTGTTTTATTGCTTTGAAAACCAATATGTTCCAACCATGTTAGAAATTATAAATTTAAATCTTAGTTGAACTCTAGGTATGCAGGGCAAGCATCTAGGCTGATAATTCTCAATTTGAGCTAGATTTATAGAAATGCGAACTTAGTCATAGAAATGAACTAAGTTAGCCATGAAATGATTTGATGCATGATGAGCATCTATGTGACGTCTACGGACGATCTATGTTTAAAAGGGAAAGTTTATGATTATAAAGGTCTCCATGGGAATTCATGGATGAGATATATTTTAGAACGGAATTTTATGCATGAAAAGAGCTAGATGGAGAATTATAGCTTTATTGTAAAGTTATTGAAATGTTTTACTTTAAACTCTTTGAATAGCATATTTCAAATGTTTTCTATTGGAAGGACCCTTTTAGATCACTGTTAGCTAGCCGCAGGTAGTGCTAGCCCTGGTGCACCATGATCATGTTAAGGCTTCGGCCTAGGATACTGTGATGGGCATATGACTGCCTAAGACACAGGGATTTAGGGTAGACTTATGTCTATGCCTACAGTGATTGCCATACCCATTGCTATGTGCTTGGGGACCCAATGCTATGTGCTTGGGAAATTTAGGGTAGACTTATGTCTATGCCTACAGTGATTGCCATACCCATTGCTATGTGCTTGGGGGATTTAGGGTGGACTTATGTCTACGCCTACAGTGATTACCCTACCCTTGCTGTGTGCTTGGGGAAGATGATAGATCTGTCAGGAAAGAACTCCAATAAACTAGTGCATTTTTCTTAAAGATTAAATATTTCTAAACAATCTCATTCATCATTGTTATTGCATAAATAATTTCATTTATTACTTACCATGCATAATTGATTTGCTCTACTGTTACTGATTTAATCATGTTTTATCTTTTGACCATACATTTGAACTGTTTAGTTTTTCTTTCAATAAATTATGGTTAAATGCTTAATGTTTCTATTATTAAATTCATTGCGAAACATTCGTGCTTGGTTTGCCCTATTTCTGTTATAGTGTGATTTATCCATTCACTGAGATGTGGTAATCTCACCCCTCTTCTGTTTCCTCCCCACAGAGAGTCAGAGAAACTTTGATCCAGCTACAGCTCCGTAAGAGGCTGAATATAGCATTGGTGAGCCCCAGTTTAGACAAGGCTCTGTTGTACTGGTTGTATAGTTTAGTTTATGTCTAGTGTATCTCCATGAATTTACAGGCAGGATTCTCGCTTCTTGTGTACTTTGATGTGTTGTTTGGAAAACAAAGTTTATGTTTTACATCTATGTTGGTATTATGAGGCCTTGGGCCAAGTTGAATCACATATGTTGGATTCATGAGATATATATATATATATATATATACATATAAACAGTATTTTCTGATATTGGATGTGGCATATGTGGCCAGTTATATTTATTATGTATTCTGAATTGTGTGCTGGATGTCTGTGCATGCTATCTGTTAGGCTTGCGGCTAGGGGGAAACCCTTATGCCGTGCCAGTCATGTGTTCCATCATTTGGGGCTGTGACAGTTCTTCTCCGTTCAACTATAAGTGAAAACAATATATTATCCGATGCTCTTGGCGTCAAGCTACGTCATGTCTTTAAATAATTATAACAACTGTGCTAGTTTATTGTTGTCTTACATAATCCTTCAAAAGAAATACAGCCATGTGTTTCTTTAATATATAGTCAAACATTAAAAAGACATAATACAGATTGATATTTACTTTGTTCTGTCTTGTGGAAAAAAGTGAATTAATTTATAAAGACATGTCTCAACTCAATTTAAGACAATGAACTTAGAAAAAGTACGAATACTCAAAAAAATATAATTTTGTGATAAAAAAAATCATGAACATGTGATAAAGATAAAAGATTTATAAGTGAAAATTAAAGATTTATTTGAAAGTTGACTGAGAGGAAGAAATGTAGAGTGTAGGCCATCAATTTGACATAAGTATATGATTGTAGACCTTTAGTGGTTATTGCCTTGTAAAATGGTTATCATAAGTTCATAACTTTTACATAGTGAATTACTTAAAAAGAAGTTTAGTGTAAAAAGTGTGTAATTTATAAGAAAACGTTGTCCAGGTTGAAGAATAGTATAGATCAAATTAATGGCCTTTTAAAAAACACATTCAATTTTCAATAAAATAGGACATATAAGGCATATTTTCAATTATAACTTTTGTTAGTTTAATTTCAGTCCCCTACCTTAAACTTATTGTTTATTACTATAAGTTGATACCAGCTAAGTGAAAAGCTTATCACTTGAATTGATTCACAAAAATATATAAATTTTGGCATAAATTTGAAACCACTTCTTGTGTAAAGCACAAACTTTTTGGTATCTGCACAGAAATAACTTATAGGTTCCTTGTAAAATGTATTATATTATAATTTTTTTCCTTAGCAAGGGATGGTCCCTCCAGCTAACTCAACTGCCAACAACTTTCAGCAACAAACCTCTTGATGCCTTGCATATTAACTCACATTTTATCACTTCACTTAAAATTTTTATCCAATTTTTTTTTAATTTCATCCTTTATTTTTATTAGTTTTTTTTCAGATTTTATAAAAAAAGAAAAAAAAACAGAAAAACGAAGCAGCTCTGCTTAGAAACAAAGGACGCAAAAATTGTTTCCGTTAATCTTGGTGAGGCACACTTGGAAATCAAATGGCCATAGAGTCAGATTACCTCCAAATCGGATAAAGATTTTGAGCAGAGAACGATGATGAAGAGGTGATAGAAGAGAGGAACCCAAATAACAGTAATCGGTTGCCAAAAAATCTATGGAACTTTGCGTCTGAAAAATTCAAAATCTGATCCGAAATTGCGGGATTTTCTGGGTGTTACAGTTATCTACTGGGGATCTATAAAAGTTGCAGCTCGTGGAAGCACAGAGCATCGCGAGTGAGAGACGACGAGGGACGCGCAGACCAAAAAGATGAACGTGAGAAGCAGCTGGGAACAGAAAATAGAGAAACAAATTTGCATTGCCAAGGCGTTTTTTACGGCCATGAAATTTTTTGACGGCCTTAAGGGCATATGTTTTTTGTCTATTAAAAAAAAGGTAAATCTAATGAGAATTTGACCTTTAAGAGGTGGAAAAATCAAGCATTTCATAAAATTATAAAAAAACAGAAATATGACTTAATCATGAAAGAAAAATAAAGGGTCAATCTTTAGTCAAACAATTTATGAGAAAGTCCCAAACAAATATATATATCACACAAACAAATATATATATCACAATCTTTAGTGAATAGTATTTTTCGGCGGTGAATAGTGACTAAACTCCCGAAGTCATTTTTCAAGTTTTTGGACCTTCCGGACTCGATTTTGGGGTTTGTTTTACCGAATTCAGACCAGAAACGAGGATTTTAGGGCTGTCCAATCTGGAACCGTTACCTGTGAGTGGGTTTTTCTTACTATAGCGCATGCTTTACGAATTCGGTTTATAACTCTCTCGTATGATTTTAACTAGTTGGAATGTATGCTAAATTGTTTTACCGCTTTGAAAACCAATATGTTCCAACCATGATAGAAATTATAAATTTCAATCCTAGTTGAACCCTAAGTATGCAGGACAAGCATCTAGGCTGATAATTCTCCATTTGAGCTAGATTTCTAGAAATGCGAACTTAGTCATAGAAATGAACTAAGTTAACTATGAAATGATTTGATGCATGGCGAATATCTATGCGACGTCTACAGACGATCTATGTTTAAAAGGAAAGTTTATGATGATAAAGGTATCCATGGGAATCCATGGATGAAACATATTTTAGAACGGAATTTTATGCATGAAAAGCGCTAGATGGAGAATTATAACTTTATTACAATGTTATTGAAATATTTTATTTTAAACTCTTTGAATAGCATATTTTCAAATGTTTTCTATTGGAGGAACCCTTTTAGACCACTACTAGCTAGCCGCAGGTAGTGCTAGCCCTGGTGCACCATGGTCATGTTAAGGCTTCGGCCTAAGATACTGTGACGGGTTTATGACCGCCTGAGTCACAGAATTTAGGGTGGACTTATGTCTACGCCTACAGTGATTGCCACACCCTTGCTATGTTCTTGGAGAATTTAGGGTGGACTTATGTCTACGTTTACAGTGATTACCCTCCCCTTGCTATGTGCTTGGGGAAGATGATAGATCTGTTAGGAAAGACCTCCAATAGACTAGTGCATTTTTCTTAAAGATTAAATATTTCTAAACAATCTCATTCATCATTGTTATTGCATAAATAACTTCATTTATTACTTACCATACATAATTGATTTGCTTTACGGTTACTGATTTAATCCTATTTTATCTTTTGAACATACATTTGAACTGTTTAGTTTTTCTTTCAATAAATTATGGTTAAATGCTTAATGTTTCTATTATTATCTTTACACTTTGATTTCAATTATTAAACTCATTGCGAAACATTCGTGCTTGGTTTGCCCTATTTCTGTTATAGTGTGATTTACCCATTCACTGAGATGTGATCTCACCCCTCTTCTGTTTCCTCCCCATAGATAGTCAAAGAGACTTTGATTCAGTTACAGCTTCGTAGGAGGCTGAAGATAGCATTGGTGAGCCCCAGTTTGGGCAAGACTCTTTTGTACTGTTTATCTAGTTTAGTTTATGTCTAGTGTATCTCCATGAACTTACAGGCAGGATCCTCGCTTCTTGCGTATTTTGATGTGTTGTTTGGAAAACGGTTTTATGTTTTACAACGATGTTTGTATTATGAGGCTATGGGCCAAGTTGAATCACGGATGTTGGATTCATGAAATATATATATATATATATATATATACAGTATTTTCTTATATTGGATGTGGCATATGTGGCCAGTTATATTTATTATGTACTTTGGATTGTGTGCTGGATGTTTGTGCACGCTATGTGTTAGGCTTGCGGCTAGGGGGAAACCCTTATGCCGTGCCGGTCATGTGTTCCATCATTTGGGGCCGTGACAACTACAGGTTCTTACTAAAATAAAACTATTAAACTGTAACATAAAAACCTAAAAAGCACTATTATAGAAAATAAAAACAAGATGTTAAGCAGGCCAAAAAACAAGAAACAATAGGTAAGTTCCAAAAAAACATGTTTCAAATAGTATCCTTTAGGAGATATGACCCATAATGCTTGATTTTGCTCATTTGAGAATACATGCAATTTGAATGGATATTAACGATTATGTCACTACTCATATGTTGCAGTTGCTAAGCTTTCTATTCTTATTGGTGTATTATTGAATAATTAGGTATTTACAGTTTATGTCAAAGGGGATATTAAAGTAATAGTTATAACTATCATTAATGATAAAATTTGGATATAATTTTTAAATTGTTTATTATCAGATTCTACAGTAAAAATATAATATGTGAATATTTTTTATAATTCAATATTACATGATTGGTTCTCTTAAAAAAATTTCAACATGAAACCTAATAGTAAATACTTAAAAAAACTTTCACTAAGTTTTTTCCCTATATTTTAATTCACCTAGTGAATAGAACCAATTTTTTTTCTAATGGCCAGGAAAGTATATAGCATTTCTTCTAAATAGTGACAAATTCATCTAAATTATTTCCCTAATATTGAAGTTATCCATTTCATCTGCCAAACTACACATTTTACTATCTAAATTCCTATACCTTCCCAACTCGATCTTTTTCCATCCTCTTTACTTGTAATTTTATATTATTCTCTTTCTACTTCAGATTTGTGATCTCTAGATCTTTATTTTGTCCTAAACATTGTATGCAACTTCACACCCACGTAGACAAATAGAGGCATCAAATCATTTAAAAAAAAGCATTTGTAAATCTTGCAAAAAAATAAAATGGTACAATATCATTTTTCGGTGTACGATTGCAAATTATCACATAAAACTGAGGATAGGTACCCACTTGAATATTCGGAAATGCGCAAAATTTTTCTTGCAAAATGTTTAGCCTTTCAAAACATCTTTGCAACAATAATCTTGTCACGAAAGTATTTTAAGAGTTTGTTTGCTGGTCATTCTTGTTAAATTACGCATGCACTTCACTCAGCTATCAAACATCTACGTGGATTTTTCTTCCTTTATTTTCTTTTTTGGGCCATTGTAGTAAGGCCATATGAAGGGAATAACAGAGAATTTGAAACAGAGAAGAGAGAAGCTCCACAGGGGAGTTAGGTATTTGAAAACGGGGAGATGGTGCATCATGCCATTCACGTACATTTATACTATTTTTGAACCACCATGGGGTGAAGTGATAATGAAATCAATCTTCAATTTTAACATAGTCCTATAATTTCACACCATGAATTTTTATCAAAAAAAGGATAAATCTTGAATAAAATAAACTATAGAATGGACTCCAAAACGAGAAATAGGGACAATTACACCATTTATAATCAAAGGAAGAAATCACTACAAGATTTTTATTTTTATATCTTTACTTCTCTATTATCGTCACTCTTTAGCACAGATAATTTTAAAGTCTTCCAGTCATATATTTTTTTAAATTGTTCTTAGATTTCATTTTATGACTTTAATTTAATTTTCAATTTTTTTAAAAACGACATTTAACTTTTTATTGTGGGAAAACTCATCTAACTCTTAAAATCTAATAAATAGAGTCAGTTTGGCATTTTGACATTTTGACATTAAGAGGTCTCTAACCAAAGGGCCGGTGTAGATCAAATCCTCAAAAAAAAAAAAAAAACGATTTATCAGAATGGATTGAACTAGGTTGGGCGTAGGGGCTAGTTCAAAAACAAAAAAGTTTGGCGAAGGGCTTGCATAATTTCTTTAGAAAAAAATAATAGTAACCAACCACAAGAAAAAATAATCTATAACATAATATAATTGTTGACCTAAATAATAATAAAAACTCTATTTATCCATAAATAATTATAAAACACGTTTCTCTTGTGTTAATACAAAATTATCTAATGATAATAATTATGAATAATGAAACGTAGTTGTAATAAAATAATATGATCTTAAAATATGATAAAATTTATTTTATAGATGTGACCATAAAATTGTTAGAGAAATAAATTTAATTCAAGCAAAATTTAAAAAATACTCTAACTATAATAAAAATCAATCACCGGGCATAGGTCAAAGAAAAATTAAAGAAAAATAAGTAAATATAGATATTTATTAAAATAAAAATATTAAATTGCTCAAAATAAAATAAAATAAACACATGGTTCTTTTTGTAACTTTTTTCTTATTATTTATTTCTTTATATTAAAATTCTCTCTAGTTCTATCCTCCTCCAAGAATCTTTAATGGCTATCATCCAAATTCATCTTCGATGCTTGAGCGAGGGATGGAGATAGGAGATAACAAGGTGAAAGAAGAGGCACTGTAGATAATGGGGGTTTTAAACACTGGTTTTTGTTATACCGAAAGAGTAAGCAAGCATCAACAATAGATTTCTCTTATTTCTAAAAGAAAACTATTACAAGATGAATGAAAATACTCAGATGATGAAATCTTTCTTCCCCTCTCATTTTATTCTCACACCTCTGAACTCTCTAACTAACTAACAAAACTAATTTGATCAACTGTTTTTCTGTTGCTAGTTTTTTTAACAAAACAGAGCATTTCTCATTTGCTTATCCAAGGGTAACAGGGTGTTTCAAGTGCTCCCAAGACTAGTGGTTTTCGATCTCGATTACACTCTTTGGCCTTTCTACCGGTACCGTCTCCACATTTCCCTTATCACTTTCTTGTTTGTTTTCTAGGAGAAAAGAAAAGAAAATCATGAAATTCCCAAATTTGTTATTTTTCTGTGACTATGTTTTCTATCCTACTTGTTTTCAGAGAAGCCAGAAAGAATAGATTATGCAAATGATTCAATAAGACTTCGTTGAGGATAATATTTTTTTTTTTTCATTTTACCAAAAAATAATTTTTCTTCTTGTTCCTTTTTAATTTTTCCGTCTGTATATCTGTTTGGTTATTTTTTATTTTTTTTTATTGATACCACCGTTTAACTATAAACTCTTTCTCTTCGAATTTTTTGTGTTCATTTTCCTTTTAGTTATTTGGTTGAATCTACTGCTACATTTCACCTTTGTTGGATATGAATTTTTTTTAACTTCAAGGAAAATGTTGTGTTATATTTATTGTGTAAAGCGCTTCTACAGTTGTGGAGATTGAGGGGCTTCAATTTTTAGATCTTATATGAACTGAAAAGATTATAGTGCGTTTGGTTTGAAATTTTTTATTTATTTTTGTTTTGTGTTTTTATTTTTTGAAAACAGTTTTCATTTTTTAATTTTTATATTTATAAAAATACGTTTGATTTATATTTATATTTTTACTATTTTTTTAATTATATGATTGTGTTTTCACTTTATTTTTATTTTTACCACTTTAAAATTATATAAACCGTAAAATATTGTGTATATAATTTGAAATAATTACAAAAATATTACTGTTATAATGTGCTACAATATTAAAAATTTTAAAAATATCTTTTTGACGTTTTTAAAATTTTTGAAAATTTAAAAAATATTTTCTGAAATTAAAAATAAAAAACAATAAACAAATGCATTTTTATGCGTCAAAGCAAACAGCCCCTTCTGTGGATAATTTGTCATAACTTCTTTATAGAAGATGGTTATTGTTACGACCCTAATTTTTAAGGCACGTGAAACCCATATACTATGAACAGATATTTCCATAAATATCCATAATTCAATTCTTTATCATGTAAACTGATACATATAGGTTCCCTTCCATATACAATATACAAATCCATAAACATCAGAGTAACGGCAGAAGCAGGGATCCTGCCTGTGACGTTCAGAGCATACTCTAGAATACAAATACAATACAGTACAAATAATGTGAGCCTTGAAAGCAATGTATGCTCACCCAGAGGGTAAACAGTCTAGCTGATCATCTATCCGCAGAACCAGACTCTGTCTCCTTATCTGAAAAATATTTCCACAACGTATAGTGAGTTTTACAACTCAGTGAGCAGATAAGACCTTCTATAACCTCTTAGGTCAGCATATGGATGACTTATTCTTCAAAACTTATCATATAGAAAGTACAATTCAGAAGTACATCCATATGGAACCCGTATTTCAAATAACCTCATTTAACAATATAACCCAATATTCAAAATCCAAATACAATACAATACGATAATAAACAAATACTTTGATGCAATAAAAGATTTCACATGTTTTAGGAGGTTTCCCTATTAGAACCAATACAATAAATAATCCCAAGCACACAGCAAGGGAGGGTAAATCACATATCAATAATAGGAGGCATCATGCTCTCCCCGATAACAATAATAGGAGGCATCCCGCTCTCCCCGATAACAATAACTCCCGTGTGTTTGCTGACACACGAGGCTAGCACCACCCCTGCTAGCTGAGGTATCAAGGTGCACCAGGGCTAACATTCTCTGCTGTTAGCAGACAGTGATTCCAATAGGATTCCTCCACAAATACTATATGCATATTTTCAATAGAATTCAGTATAAATTTCTCAATATAATACAGACTTTCAGTCTCAGTATATTCCTCTGTCAAAACTTCCCAATCAGGGAATCATATATATATATATGCCCATATCCGAGGCAAACATATCATTGTAAAGATCAATATCATGTGCATAACACATTTTATTTGCCATATAATGAAAAATACATGTAAAAATCACATGTTCAATGCATTTCAAAATTCATCTATTAAAAATTACCCATTCAGAGTTTATCATATATATATGCCCTCTTTCCTAGGCAATCATATAACTTTATAAACCAATGCATCGTATACAATAAATTTCATTTACCATGTGGTAAGAAATGCATTTAAAATCACGTATTCAATGAGTTCAAAAAATCTCATTTTCAGAACCATACTCTTCTTGAACTATATTTCCGATAGAAATCAATTCCAAATACTTTAATCCATTTCAGATACATATAAAAGTATAAATTACTTGTAATCATAATCAATAATTCATTTTAAATTCAAGAAGAGCATGTAATAAGCTATAGAAAGAAATATCTACTCACAGGTAAGGGCTCCAGATTGGACAGCCCTAAAATCCTCATTTCTGATCTGAATTCAGTAAAACAAACTCCAAAATCGAGTCCGGAAGGTCCAAAAACCTTAAAAATGACTTCCGAGGCTTAGTCAACGCTAGTCAACGATGTTGGTACTATTCACTGCCGGAGTACTATTCATCCGCCACTATTCATAGCCGAAATCACTATTCATCCGCCACTATTCACGGCCAAAAGCACTATTCACTGCCATATAAAAAGTTACCAAATGACTAAACCAATTACATATCCTAATGTTTATCTAACTTCTGAATCCATCTACGGAGTCAGATTTCTAATTAGAAGTCTCTAAGTAAGATTTTCAGAACTTACCTTTTACCGAGATTTTCTACTTCAGATCTACGGAGATTCAACGGTTGATTTGAAAAACTGATCGGTCAAAACTGAAGTATTCTTCGTCCTGAATCCAATAACACCTTCAGTTTTGAGATCGGAAACCCATAAATACTCCAAATCGAAAGATAAAGTTGTAGATCACTATTCACTCACTATGCATATTCTTCGTTTTCTCGAATTCGATATCGTCGCCCCTGTTTTCGTTTTTCAATTGTTTTTTTTTTAAAATAATAATAATTATTAAATAATTAATAATAAGATTTTCTTTTATAAAAATTCATATAAATTCCATTTTTCATCATAAAATATCTCAAAAATTTCTAAAAATTTCCTTTCTCATAAACCTTTAGTTAAATTCTTAAATCATAATTTTTCTTGATAAAAATCGTTATAAAATAAATATCTTTAAAAGAAAGAATATTTCTAAAAATACAACAAAAATTCATTTGAAGCCAATATGATTATTTTAAGCGAAACGTTACTTATTTTACTTAAAAGTCCACTTACTTTTAACAAATCATAATCATTTCTACACAAATAAAAATATATTTGCTTATAGCAAAATACTATCATTTAAAAATAAAAAGTACGCGCCAAAATATAAATTCTCATATTTTCTTTCGTAATTCTTTAATCCATGTAATAAATAAACTTATTTTCACCGGTTCTTATCTCCATTTTCAAAATTCTCTCTTTTATTTTAAATTTCCTTTAATTGGAATTTTCGTTAAATTTTGACGGTTATTACAGTTATATTGTCTTTCAAACTTGCTAGATTATCATGTTCTTTGGATGCTTGAGTGTTTCAATTTTATTCTTGTGTTTGGCCTGTTGACTAAGATAAACTTTCTCTGCCTAATGACAACATCCATTGTTCACATTAATTTTGTTCTAGCGCAAGTAACAGTTTACCATGTCATGGTTTGGCTAGGAATTAGTTTGTTTCCTATGCTTTAAATTGTGTCATTCCTTTCTAAATTTTAACAAAAATATTCACGAGTTCACATCAATATCAAAACGATGAACAAGACATTGTTTAAAATATTTTTCACTTATATCCCGAAAGGTTTCACAATATCTTGAAGCTATTATTGTGATTAAGTCGACATTTGGAAATTGAAAACTGGCTTCAAAATATCAACGTTTTTCCTTTTGGTTTGTTGGCTTGCAGGCCCGACTCAAGGGTGAAGGCGCCAGGATCCTCTGCGGTGCGTACGGGCACAGCACCGCGTGCTGTGCCCATCCCACCAGTCACACCAGTCGACTGGTCTCCCACCAGTCGACTGGTGTGACTGGTGAAAAACCACAGCACGCGGTGCTGTGATTTTTGCGCCGCAGAGGATCCCGGTCCAGAGTGAAGCTGCTAAAGCTAAATATTTAGGCCTAAAAAAAATTTCTTTCACTATTTATTGAGCTTTAGGCATCAAATTTTTTTTTTTACTAAAAAGGCCTCACTCTTTTATTTTGCTTTAGGCCTCTATAAATTTTGGGAGGTATTGGGCTGGCCCTATTGGCTTGTTAATCTCAGCCATAGTTTCAGAACATTATGAAACTCTTCAATTTACGTTCACATGTTCAAGTGGCATAAGACAAACTAGGGGGCTGAATAACATATTTTAAGGCAAACCACTGGAGGCATACTAATTTCAGGCTGAATTATAGGAATAAAACTGTAATTTACTCTTTATTCTGTATTCACCATTTTATAGAATTACATCTTTCAAACTAAAATCCTCTATGTGAAAATGAAAAAATGTTCCTCAACAGTATAACTCAAGATGTTTGCCTTGCAAAAGTTTGTTAATTTTAATATTCAACTCAGTCAGTCTTACATCACATCTAAGCAAATTTCAGTGAATTTTGCCCGAAGCGCAAAATGCCATCTTTGTATGCTCATGGTAAAGGAATCTTATGTGCACTCAAAGACAAAGGGATTGATGTTGCCATTGCTTCCAGATCGCCAACTGTTGATATATTAAAAACATTTCTTGGTAAATTGAGCATCAAGTCAATGTTTGTCACCCAGGTGTGTAGTTGAATCATACTCTAATCTTCTTTTCCTTATTGTTCTGTTCATTACTAATACTATATATATCATCCTCTTGATGCTTTCAGAAAAATGAGAGTTTAGTACTGTCTTTTGCAATAGGAGACATATAGTGTCACGCCCCTAATTTTAGGGCACGTAAAACACGTATATTATGAACATATATTTTCTATAAACATAAATATTTCAATCCTTTATCAAGGAAACAGATACATATAGGTTTTCCCATACAGATACCATATACAAATCAAGTACATATACATCAGAGTACAACAGAAACAAAGATCCTGCCTGTGACGTTCAGAGCAACTCTAGAGTACAAATATATTACAATATAAAACATTGAGAGCCTAGAAACAATTTAGGCTCACCACTGAAGTACGACATCTAGTCGATCACTTGGTTGCTGGACCAAACTCTGTGTCTTTATCTGAAAAATAGATCCACATCGTGTAGTGAGTTTTACAACTCAGTGAGCAGATAACACTCCCTATAACCTCTTAGGTCAACATATGGATGTACTTTTCATTTCAAAGTTTCTCATATTGAAAAGTTACATTCAGGAGTACATTCATATAGGACCCGCATTTCAAAACATCTCAGTTCAAATCACATACAAATATCTGTAACCACATATGATACAAATTGATCTTAAATCGAATTTGATATGCAATAAAAATCAATTCTTTTATATAATGCTCAAGTATGTCATAACTTCCAATATACTCAATAGATAAACATGGAATGTGAGTTCATCACCCTTCTGTCTCCTCACATTACCATAGTCACAATCACAATAGGTAATCAGGGAATATGAGTTCATCACCCTACTGCCTCCTCACATTACCACTGACTACAACTTCAATAGATTAACAGGTAATGTGAGTTCATCACCCTTCTGCCTCCTCACATTACCACTGTCATCATCACAATAGGTAATTAGGGAATGTGAGTTCATCACCCTACTGCCTCCTCACATTACCACTAATACCACCTTCACAATACCGTCTCAAGCCATATAATCCCGTCATTTCTCATCAATACATATATATATATATATATATATATATATATATATATATATATATAT
Organism: Gleditsia sinensis; assembly: GCA_037074535.1. Classification (NCBI taxonomy): domain Eukaryota; kingdom Viridiplantae; phylum Streptophyta; class Magnoliopsida; order Fabales; family Fabaceae; genus Gleditsia; species Gleditsia sinensis. The sequence continues at coordinate 66,677,145 of CM073465.1, read as the reverse complement.
ATATATATATATATATATATTATATGAATATATAAACATGTATAAAAGTGCATATCCATCATATGCAATGTATCATTATCAAACAATTCGTCATACAATCATATTCGACAACTTATCACTTTACATATCATTCAAAACAGAGCTTTCAGTCTCAGTACAAAATCTTTTATTATAAATTTTCCAATCAGAGAAATCATATAATCATGCCCATATCCGAGACAAACATAACATTGTAAAATCAATGTCATATGCATATCATATTTTCTTTGCCATGTAATGCGAAATGCATTTAGAAATAACGTATTCAAAGCATTTCAAAAATCACTCTTCTTGAACTAGATATCATTTCTCAATCATTTCAAATATTCCAAACCATTTCAGAAACATATGAACATATAAATAACATGTAATCATACTCATTATCCATGTAAAGTTCAAGAAGAGTAAAAACAAGCTATAGGAAGAATTATCTACTCACAGTGTAAGGGCTTCGAATTGGACAGCCCTAAAATGCATTTTTCTAGTCTGAATTTGAACAAATAAGCTTCAAAAACGTGTCCGAAGGATCCAAAAACCTTAAATGAGCTCGGTACTGTTCACCACCGGAAATCACTATTCACCGCCACTATTCATCGCCGGAAAATACTATTCATCGTCACAAAATTTTTTACCAAATCAACAAAACGAATTCATATCCTAATGTTTATCTAGTTTCTGAATCCATTTACGGAGTCAGATTTCTAATTAGAAGTCTCTAAGTAAGGTTTTTCAGAACTTACCTTTTACCGAGATTTTCTACTTCAAATCTACGGCGATTCAACGGTTGATTTGAAAAACTGATCGGTCAAAACTGAAGTACTCTTCGTCCTGAATCTAATAACACTTTCAGTTTTGAGATCGGAAGTCCATAAATACTCCAAATCGAAAGATAAAATTTGATGTTACTATTCACTACTATGCATCTTTCCGTTTTTTTTTCTTTTCTGATACTTCGTCACCCCCGGTTTCATTTTAACATTCTGTTTGTTGTTTTTTTAAATATAATAATAATTATTAAATAATTAATAATAGAATTTTTGTTATAAAAATTAATATAAATTCCGTTTTTTTACCATAAAATATCCCAAAAATTTCTAAAAATTTCCATTTTCATAAACATTTAGTTAAACTCTTAAATCATAATTTTTCTTGATAAAAATCATAATAAAACAAATTTTAAAACAAATATCTTTATTCATATTAAAAGAAAGAATATTTCTAAAAATACCATAAAAATTCAATAGAGGTCAGTATAATTATTTTAAGCAACACAATACTTCTTTTACTTAAAAATCCACTTACTTTTAACAAATCATAATCATTTCTACATAAATAAAAATATATTTGTTAATAGCGCGTCAAAACATAAATTCTCATTTTTTTTTGTAATTCTTTAATCCATGTAATAAATATACATATTTTCACCGGTTCTTATCTCTATTGTCAAAATTCTCTCTTTTATTTTAAATTTTCTTTAATTGGAATTTTCGTTGAATTTTACAGTTATTACATATAGCACTACTAGCAATTAAGTTGAGAGCTAAAACTAGTTTTTCAGAATTCATTGCAGCTGAATCAGTCACTTCCTTATTCAAGCAGGATAGTTGACTTTCAAAGGATGCTTATGTTCTTGGGTCTACATGTCACCCTTTGCCTTATAGAGAATGCATCTCATACCCCAAAAAAAAATATTTTTCCTTAAAATGAAACAAGGTCATTAACGGAATCCCTAGTGTGTTTTTGGATGAAGTAATTTAAGGAAATAGTAATTTTAGAGAGTATTTAAAATAATTAATCAAAGAATTTTAGAAATTCCCAGTAATTTAATCATGCAGTTGCTTTGTTAAATAAATAATTTCACTTACTTTGCTTTCCCTCCTACTAGATGGATTTGGAACAGGCCACTGAACTGGACTCGGACCCCAGCACAAGGAGGCTATAAAAAAAAAAATACAAAAAGTGAAAATTCCTTTAAAATGATTAACTATTTAATAATGGATTTTCCAAATGACAGAAATCGAATTGCAGCAGTTAATTCCCTTGCATTCCAAATTCTATGGATTGCTAAACTTTCGTATACAAACATAAGCTAAATGGTGGTAATGGCATATCTATGTTGACCAAATTTAATTCTTATTTCTGATTGTTCAGGAAGTATTTTTTAGTGGGACACACAATACTGATCATTTTCAGAGAATTGTTAAAGGATGGGGGTGTCTTTTAATTCCATGCTATTTTTTGACACTGAGAATAGGAATATCCAAGCGGTAACAAAGCTTTCATTGGGTTTCAATCTAGAATTATGTGCCTATTTGCTTGTCTTCCGTCTTTTGGTGTAAGAAGGGCTGCCATACATATTTTCAAAGTACTATTTTCCATGCTCCATAGTGACAAATGGATCACAGGTCTAAAAAATGGGAGTAACAAGCATTTTGTTTGGAAAGGGGGTGAATCTAGTAGCATCAAGAGAAGGGCTTACAAAATTTTCTGAAAACTGGAATGCATCAGAGAAGAACAAGCAAAAATGGATGACTAAGTACTCAAAGAAGACCGATTCTTACAACAATGACGTATGAAATTGAATATCAATTGAAATTTCACTAAATTTTATTTATAACCATATTTATAGATCAAATACATTGTAACAACTACTTCCCATTAAAAAACAAAGGGAATACCTGGACTTATAGTAAGTTTACATGTAAATCTTATTGTAAGTACTCTTAGAAGCCGAACATTTCCACAGTGAAGCATAAGATTGAGTATTCAATTGAAAACCTGTGTTTTTGACCCCAAAACATCGTTTTTTGCATGTTCTCAAAGTTGGGACATTAGCATTACTCAGTGCCCTCCTCCATCAATCTGTGCTATACTCACTTCAGGAACCTATGCCTCCATAGTCCAAATCACACGTTTTATTTTACATAATTTTTTTTTTGAATTTTTAAGTTTAGACTCTTAAAAATTAACGAAAATCAAGTATGTGATCCAATTGAGAAAGCAAAAAAACTAGAATGTAATTTTTAAGCGTTTATTATTAGATTTTATAATAAAAACATAATGTATGAATATTTATTTTAACATATATCTATCACAAACTCCTCTAATAAAATTAAAATTCAAAGACAAACACCAACAACATCTAACTTTTGGCATACTTAAATTGATAGAAGTTGCTTAAACAATTAGTATGTTAAAAACAGGTTAAGAATTGGCTACCGACTTTATGGGTAGTTATTAGCATTCAAAGTAGTTAAAGTTGATCTTGAATTTGGGTTGAAGATCATCAAGGAAATACATTCACTAACCAGCAAATTATGGTTTCTTCATCAATTATATAAATTAAAATATATTTTTTTGAAATTATTAAGAATTACATTTAAATATTTTTTAGTTTTAATTTATACAAAAATTTATTTACTTTTTTTTACAAAATTGTTTATGAAACTTATGTTTTATATCTTTTGATCTAAAGCCTTATAAATAATATAACTTAACGTAATCTAAATCATCATAGACTCAAATTATATTTATGAAAATTTTAAAAAAAAATTATAGTGTAGTTATTTTAAAACCTGTTTTATAAAATTTAGATATTCTTATCTCAATTTGAAATTTGAAAAAAACATAAATACAATTTTTGCAAATATCTTAAAAGAATGTAATTTACTTTATAAACTATATAATGAATGAAAATACTTCCCTCATGTTTTTTCATTCATATATTCCATAATCAATAAGATTCATATGGTTTGTCCATACAAATCAGTGGGCAAAAATTGATCACTTAAAATGTCTTTTTGTTTTTCTTCTATTCTTTTAATGTCTACTAACTAGTGCATTTTCGAGTGCAGGAATTCTAATACAGTGCTTCAGCTTAGTTGCAAAATGACCGAGCCCTGCATTTCCCAAAAAAAGAAAAATCTTAGATTCTTCATCAATTGCATATCCTTGCCGGACACCTCTCCAATCCCTGTTACAGATGTCTTCATTATATAGCAGCATACCTTCCATTTCTGTTGATAGTTTCATGATTAAGCCTTCCATGGTCCTCTGTTTTTCTGTCTGATTTTCAGTTTCCAACTTCTTGGCTTCTAATGATGCTTGAAGCTGCTCTGCTTCTTGTTTCAAAAGGAAAAACGAGTCTTCCTTATATGCAACCTTCTCAAGCAAATTATTAACTGCCAATTCTAATTTCGCTATTCTTGTGTTCTTTTCTTTAATCTCTTGCTTGGTTAGGTATTCTGCATTTTTACAGGCCTTAGTGAGCACGCTAACCTCAACCCACTTTTCCACCTGTTTTGAGAAAGAGAAACACAATGCATCTACCAAATCTTGCTCCAAAGACATAGCTAGCTCTGATAATAACTTTATTATTTTCTCAGCAGAAAGAATTGTATCTTCTTTCGTTTTGATATGAACAGCTTTGTCTAATTCTGCATTGTGTAAATTGAAGTAAACACCTATTTGTTTTGATTTCATAACAATTTTCCAATTCCATCTGAAGCTCCCTGATTTTTTATTCTTTACTGGTCGATGTAGAATTATAATTATTAATATCTGCTTCCACCTTTTCCACTTGATAATCCCATTGAGATTCCTTAGACTTCATACTTGAGGAATAGTTTTTGTGGGCCTTTTCCAATTGTCTAATCTCGTCGTAGAGCTTTGATATCAAAGAATTTTCTCCAGCATTAGCTTCCCTTGGTTCTTTAAATGAATCTCCTAATTCTTGATTCTCTTGTTCAAGGCAAACAATTTTAAGTTCTATTTCTCTTACTAATGTCTCTTTTGCTCTTAGGGAATTCTTTAGTTTTACTATCTCAAACTGTGATTTGAATTCAAATATTTTAATTCCCAGAGAGATTCCTCCTTCACAATTTTAAGTTGCCAAATTCTTGTTTAAGAATCCAAATTAGTCTACAAGGAATTGATCTCTTCAAGCAGTGTAGATCTCTCCTTCTCCCATTTATCCCTGTTTGATTGGAACTGGCCTTGAAGCTTTTTTACGAGCTTCCTGAAGATGTTTAAACTGTTCACTTTTCCAATTTATTTTATCTTGCATACTTCTATTTTCTTCCTCTAGTTGCAGTACCACATCATCTCTCTGTCTCAACCTTTTTAGTTTCTTGGGTTCTCTCTTCTGCTTCAAGGTACTTCTTCTTTGTAGTCGATAGGAGTGTTCTATGTAAAACTTAAACTTAAAATAAAGGATCAATTATTAACCTCCAGCCATTGCTATTCTTGATATGAATTCTGAAATTGCAAAAGGAATTCTTCTAAGCTATGTATGGTTTTTTTGTGATGGTGTAAAATTTTCTTAATCAACCATTTAGCTTAGGGACCCTTCCTCTTATATATAATTTTCCAACGTCTCTTCCCATCAAAGAGACGTTGGAAAGCAATGACATTAGGACAAAGAGATGTTGGAAAGTATTGACTTTAGGAAATAGGTGTGGGCCACCATTATCTTCATGTTGCCAACGTTCATATGAATGTTGGCAACTTCCCATTTTAAGTGGGATATTTGGCCCACATCTACAGCTTACATTCTCCCACTTGGTCCGAATATCCTTAAGTTTCTGAGAAATCCAAATGCATGAATCATGGCGATAGGTCCTCTATATGTGAGTATTACCTTCCATGTATTACAATACACTTATTTTCTACAACTTAATGAATAAGCCTTATGCTTATTCTGGATCCTCTTAATGTTGATTTTTTCTCTAAACATAAATGTATAAACAAATGAGAAATCAACTTCAACTAAATAATGCTTTATTACAAATGATATATAATTTATACATCAAATACTCAATATGGAACTAAGTCCCATTCTTATTACATGATCCCTAAAACTTGTGGGTGGCATGCCTTTTGTTAGGGGATCAGCAATCATTAGCTCAGTCTTAATATGTTCAATGGAAATTTTATTTTCCTTGACACGTTCCCGAATGGCTAAGTACTTAATGTCGATATGTTTACTTCGACTTCCGCTTTTGTTATTCTTAGCCAGAAAAACTGCAGCTAAGTTATCACAATACATTCTCAATGGCCTAGAAATTGAATCCACAATTCTAAGCCTAGTAATAAAGCCCTTAAGCCATACACCATGTGAAGTTACTTCAAAACATGATACGAACTCAGCCTCCATGGTAGAAGTAGCAGTCAATGTCTGCTTCACACTTCTCCAAGATACGGCTCCGCCAGCAAACATAAAGATGTAACCTGATGTTGATTTTCTAGAATCAACACATCCTGCGAAATCCGCATCTGAGTAGCCGACTACCTCAAGATTTTCAGTCCGTTTGTACATCAACATGTAATCTTTAGTACCTTTTAGGTACCGCATTACTTTCTTAGCAGCTTTCCAATGGTCTAATCCTGGATTACTCTGATATCTGCCTAACATTCCAACTGCGAAAGCAATGTCAGGTCTTGTGCAAACCTGAGCATACATTAGGCTTCCAACAGCAGAAGCATAAGGAATGTTACGCATCTGTTCCCTTTCGAAATCATTTTGCGGGCACTGGTTTAAATAGAACTTATCACCTTTCACAATAGGTGCTATACTCGGTGAACAATCTTTCATTCGAAACTTCTCCAACACTTTATTGATATACGTTTCTTGTGATAGTCCCAAAATATGTTGAGTTCTATCTCTATGGATCTTAATGCCAATGACATAAGATGCCTCACCCATATCTTTCATGTCAAAATTTTTAGAGAGAAATTATTTCACCTCATATAACAATCCCTTATCGTTCGTTGCAAGTAGTATATCATCCACATACAGCACAAGGAAACAGATTTTGCTCCCACTGACCTTTTGGTATATACATTGATCCATGATATTCTCTACAAAGCCAAATGAAGAGATAACATCATGAAACTTTAAGTACCATTGGCGGGATGCCTGTTTCAATCCATATATGGATTTTATAAGCTTGCATACTAAATGCTCACTAGTACTAGAGGAGAATCCTTCAGGTTGTTTCATATATACCACTTCCTCTAGATCTCCATTGAGGAATGTTGTCTTTACATCCATCTGATGCAACTCTAAATCAAAATGTGCTACTAATGCCATTACAATACAGAGAGAATCTTTCTTAGATACAAGAGAAAAAGTCTCCGTGTAATCGATTCCTTCCTTTTGAGTAAATCCCATGGCCACGAGTCTTGCCTTATATCTTTCGATATTACCTAATGAGTCCTTTTTTGTCTTATAGACCCATTTACATCCAATGGCTTTACAACCATCAGGTAATTCGACAAGATCCCAGACTCTATTAGACGCCATGGAATCCATTTCTTCTTTCATGGCATTGTACCACAATTCTGATTGACTGCAATTGACAGCTTGTAAAAATATCTCAGGATCATTTTCAGCTCCAACATTGTAGTCAGACTCTTGTAGGTACACAGCATAATCACTAGGGATTGCTGACCTCCTTATCCTAGTTGACCTTCTTAATGTTGGTTCAACATTTTCTTGAGGATCATGTTGCTCAACTGGTTGCTCAATACGTTTTAGTAATTGTTCTGCAACCAGATCAACTTGGTCATAGTCAACATTTTGTGGATGTTCAATAATTGGTTGTTCAATACCTATTGGAACTTGAGGGGTATGTATAACAACCAATCTTTCGCTTGATGTGGAAGCCTTGTTACCAAGATGATCATTTTCAAAATGTGAGTTCTGAATTTGATCACTCCCACTAATCAAGTCATTCTCAAGAAATTTTGCATTTCTTGACTCCACAATTCTAGTGCTATGTGATGGACAATAAAACCTGTATCCCTTGGACCTTTCAGCATACCCAATGAAGTAGCTACTAATAGTCCTTGGGTCCAGTTTCTTTTCTTGTGGATTATAAATTCTTACTTCTGACAGACATCCCCAAACGTGCATATGTCTTAAACTCGGTTTCCAACTTTTTAATAACTCAAATGGCGTTTTTTCAACAGCCTTAGTTGGAACTCGGTTAAGAATATACACAGCCATCTTAAGTGCTTCAGTCCACAAAAATTTAGGAAGTTTGGAGCTAATCAACATGCTCCTCACCATGTCCAATAATATTCGGTTTCTTCTTTCTGCTACACCATTTTGGTCCGGAGAACCAAGCATGGTGTATTGGGCAACAATCCCATGCTCTTGAAGAAACTTAGCAAATGGACCAGGTGCTTGTCCATTTTCAGTATATCTACCATAATATTCACCGCCTCTATCTGATCTCACTATCTTAATTTGTTTTCCACACTAATTCTCTACTTCTGCCTTGAAAATTTTAAAGGTATCAAGTGCCTCATGCTTATTATTAAGCAAGTAGATAAACATGTATCGTGAATAATCATCAATAAAGGTGATGAAGTATTTCTGACTATTAGAGTCCAAATCTGGACTACAAATGTCAATATATATGATTTCTAATAAAGTAGAACTCCTCTTGGCACCTTTCTTAGTCTTATTAGTATGCTTTCCTTTAATGCAGTCTATAAAAGTGTCAAAGTCAGTAAATTCAAGAGCATTAAGTACTCCATCCTTTATTAACCTTTTTACCCTCTCTATTGAGATATGACCTAATCTACGATGCCACAATATAGAGGATTCTTCATTAGTAACACTTCTCTTAATACCTATACTACTAGAAACATGCAATGAATTATTTAATAAATTGTCATTCAATTGAATTTGGAATAGACCATCACAAATTGTACCATTTTCAACAATATTAGATTTATAAATCAATTTAACCATATTATTCGAAAATTCAAAAGAATATCCAAATGCTACAAGTTTTGAAATAGAAATTAAGTTTCTAGAGAAACTAGGTACATAAAAGGTCTTATCCAAAATCAATACAAAACCAGTATTTAATACTAATTTTCATGTTCCTATAGCCTCTACGCGTGAACCCATCCTATTCCCCGAATATATGTTTTGCTCACTGCCCATCGGCTTCCTTTGGCTTAGAAAGCCCTGCAAGGTATTAGATATATGAATTGTTGAATCAAAATCAATCCACCAAATGTTACTACTAACATCTACCATATTAGTTTCATAACAAAAGCAAGAGATTGGGTTACCTTTCTTTTCAAGCCAAGCCTTAAACTTGATGCAATTTTTCTTCATGTGTCCCTTCTTCTTACAGAAAAAACACTTTGATTCTTTCTTGATGTTGGCTTGAATGGGAATTTTTCATTTTCCCTTTGCTTTGGTCTTGTCTTGATTCTTTCCTTGTATTACCATATGTACATTTTCACCCATTTCAGCTATAAGCCTTCCTTCCTCTTGAACACACATGGTCAGAAGTTCATTTATAGACCATTTTTCTTTATGTGTGTTATAAGATATTTTGAATGGCCCATATTGATTTGGTAGAGAGTTCAAAATGTAATGTACAAGAAAAGAATCAGACAACTCAACCTTAAGCATCTTTAATTGAGCTGCAACATCCCTCATCTGCATGATGTGCTCTCGCACACCCTTTATCCCAGTGAGCTTTATCGATGATAACTTTGTTATTAGAGTACTTGCTAAAGCCTTATCAGAATATTCAAATTGCTCATCAATGGCTTTAAGCAAGTTTCGGACATTTGTATGCTCTCCCAATGATCCCCGAATACTAGTAGATATTTTAGTTTTAATGTACATAATACTGAGGCGATTAGATCGCTCCCAGCGTTCACAAAGAGCAATTTCTGTTTGACTACTAGTATTCGTGATTGTTGGCGGTTCATCTTTTCTGATTACATAATCAAAGTCCATACACCCTAATTGGAGGAGAATTTTCTCTTTCCAAACCTTATAGTTATCACCATTCAGTTCAGGAACTTGAAAATCAGAGAAGTTAACTGTTGGAAAAGCTGCGTAAAAGTATATACATGATTAATAATTGAAGCAATTTTAAATTATAAATCATGTTTTACCAATGCAAAACATGTTCAATTTATGAATCTAGTGACATAAAACTTACCTGTGGGTTAAAGTTTTAATTCAATAAAATTCATCTAATACTTTATGATAAAACTATCAAATTACATACTAATTCATAATTCCTGTGGGTAAATTATGAAAATAATATGATATTTTATCCCAATTAATTATATAAATATAATAAAAATTTCTGTGGAAAAAATTTATTATATTAAATATAATTAATCACAATTAATGTCTAAGTCCTTATGTGACATTTTCCTAATCTTAATACATAATTTTAATTAACTAAAGACGCTGTGGCTAATCCTTAATCAATTAAAATTATATAGATCACTAGGCATTAAACTTCATTTTTATGAGAATAAACTTAAATTACATAATCTAACACATATATAAATTGATTTATATGTTGTCATATGTAAATAATATTATCACAAAATTGCATAATTATAAAACACAATATTATGCTCTTAATGTGATTTTATACATAAATTGAGTATATAAACTTAATTGCATACATATAAAACAAACATATATATGCCATAATCTCAAAATTAAGTAAATAATCACATAGATTAAATTAAAAATGAAAATACGAATTTATTGTGAATAATGGGTTTTCTATATATTCAGTGCCAGATTTGCTAAGAATAACGCCATTGGTTCAATGGCTGAGAGCTTGGACTCTAAAGGGTTCTGAGTTCGAATCCTTCCAGGACACATTTTTATATTTATTCCAGTACATTTGAAAACTGAGTTGATAAATATAAAAAGACCACACAAATAAATGAAAACGCAGCTTTGTTGTAGTGGTAAGCACATTAGCCAAAAGAAGTCCTGGGTTCAATACCAGGAGGCTGCAGTGGAAATCCCAATTTTTTTTTAATTCGAAAATACTGTAGCAATGTACTGTAGATCGTCTTCAACCTCAATCCGGGTCTGTTTGACCCGGTTTGAACCCAGTTTTGACCCGGTTTGAAAACCCGCATTTATCTCACAATTTTGACATCCAAAAAATATGTATTTTATATCAAAATTTCCAGAAAAAGATTTCCTAAAGCTTTATGATATCCATACATGTCAAAAATGCAAGAATATTTAATCAAAAATTTTACAATAGCATTCACAAAACATGAAAGATGGAAATAGCAAGACAGAGGTTTAATCCTGCTCTGATATCAACTGTAAAACTTAAACTTAAAATAAAGGATCAATTACTAACCTCCAGCCATTGCTATTCTTGATATGAATTCTGAAATTGCAAAAGGAATTCTTCTAAGCTATGTATGGTTTTTTTGTGATGGTTTAAAATTTTCTTAATCAACCATTTAGCTTAGGGACCCTTCCTCTTATATATAATTTTCCAACGTCTCTTCCCATCAAAGAGACGTTGGAAAGCAATGACATTAAGACAAAGAGATGTTAGAAAGTATTGACTTTAGGAAATAGGTGTGGGCCACCATTATCTTCATGTTGCCAACGTTCATATGAACGTTGGCAACTTCCCATTTTAAGTGGGATATTTGGCCCACAGCTTACATTTTAAGGCCGAAATTTTCTTATAGCTGAAACAAGCATTTTGCTCCAACTCACTATCTTTAACTGTCAATTCATCTAAAACTAACACCACCTCCCTATTTTCTTCTTCCAATTTTAGTAATCTCTCAGCGCAGTGTGCTTGTACCTTCTTATTCTCTAAACTCAAATGCATGATGTACGTTTCTCTTTCATGCAAATTAGACTTGAGATCTTCATGGATTTCCCTCTGTTTGCATATCTCTGTAGACTTAAGATCCAGTCTGCTGCATAATTTCTTGAAATTTCATAACTTCTTCAGGGCGATCATTCTTCAAGCTCTCAACAAGTTCTGTTTTTACTCGACATTCTACTTTAAGATTTTTCAACTCTGCTTTAACTTCATTTAACTCTCTGTAGACATTATTCATTTACGGCATTTACCTCTCCTGAATATTGATTTCTTCCCTAATACACACATTTTAAATGAGGAATAGCAGCACAATAGAGTATATTGGATCTACATTATTAATACAGAGCAGTATTATATGCTACAACAGTCCCACACCAACCAAAGTAGAAGAAAAGGAAACCTCAATCTTAAAGCAGAACTTACTCCAGGAGACAACGGATGTGTGACATAAGGAGGCAAGCAACAATTAATAACAATAAATACTCATCTTAAAGGATTTGATTTGATCAAAGAGGCCACATTAGTGGAGGCAAGGTATTATAACAATAAAGTAAAATTGTATAAAATTAAATAATATTTAAAAAAATTCAATATATTATAGACTTAAATTTAAATACATCTCTAAAAATAAACATATATTAAAATTTATTAGTTCAAATTATAAATAAAAAATTATTAATAGAAACATATTATATTAAATTTTGTGAATAAATCAAAAGTATTTTAATATAATAAAATTCCTTCGGGTCAGGAGATATAGTTTCCATCCCTAGTTCCATATTCTAAGTATCGAAAAATCTACTCTAATCCCATCTTCATAGAAGAGAAATTCTACGTATCCCTGCTCTATACGGGGCAATTTTCACCAAAAAAAATATATCATCCTAGCTCCTGAGAGATGAATTATGATGAGTTTCCAAATCTTTTCTCCTTGTACCCACACTAATTTCAAAACTAAAGTCAGTTCACCTTTATGGGCCTTGAATAAGAGGTGAAAAGGTAAATATATAATTATAAAACATAAAACTGCAGCAACAAAAAACTAAATTGTAATAATTAAAAATAGCAACTAGCAAGATGAAAATGAATTATTGTATAATAATTGTTTTTGGGTCGAAATTAAAGCCTTGTATAGTATTGTGTAGGACAAGTCCAGATAGGAAAAAGTATATTAGATAATTAGATTAATGTATTTAATAATTTGAAAGTGATGAAACTCCTTTACAAGTGAAATTCCCATTGACCTTTAAGCAACAATGAATTATTGTACTCATTTTCGATTAATGAACTTAAAAAAAATTGTTATGCATTGAGTCAATGATTTAAAAAAAAAATTAAGAAGCAACAATCAATTCAATATTTTACTCTATCTTTAAGAAGTTATGATTATTTTCGTACAATTAAAAAGGTTAAGAGCAGTTTATCTAAGAAAGGCACGTAAAATTTCTATTCTTAAAAAATCATGTCTTACAATTAAATTAAAAAAATAAATTATTCAATTAATTCTTATAATTTCAATCAATTTCTAAATAGATTTTTAAATTTAAAAATTTTTAGTTGACTTTTAATCAAGTCATTCAACATGTCAAAAGCCAGTTCAAGCCCCACCTCAATTCAATTCTCGCTTTGCATGTGCTACCTCTATCTTCTTCTTCTTCTTCTTCTTTTTATCATTTTTGTAATTTTAAAGTTTAAAAAAATTATACACGACTCATCGAATTAACTCAATCATTTTAAAAAAAATTTCCCATCAACTCAATTCTATTTACATAAAATAATTTTTTTTTACCCTATTCAGATGAATTTAATCAGTTTAGTCAGATTTTACTTACCCCTACTTCAAGTTTCAACTATTGCAAATATGCTAAAAATTCCTCCATTGCACTCAATGGCTCCCTCACCTGACTTAATTCAAATTTCCACCACAACCTCTCAACACTGACAAAAGCCATTGATTCCAAGGCATCGGCTCATACTGAGTTAGAAAGGGTGGTAGGATATGAAGTTGTTGCCATGGAATCCATAGTCATTGTTGTTGGAGTTGGAGGCATGTAGTGCCATCGATTGCAATGGAGAAAGTTCTATTTTATGACTGAAGCGTGAAGTTACAAAAAGAACATAGAAAAGGGAAAAAGAGAGAGCACATGCACCGCACACGAGTATTGGGTTGAGGTGGAGATTATAGTGACTTTTAATATGTTGCCGCTGGTGCATTCAATTGGCCATGTCAGCTTTTTATTAACATTTGGACGGAACTTTATTTTTGATTAAAAAAAATTTCAAATATCAAAATCTTATTAGAAAATTTTAAATCATAAGGACTTAACTAAAATTAAATAAAATCATAAAAATCAACTGGGTAATTAAACTATAAAAAGTAAGCAAGAACAGCAGCTTGGACTGAGTTGAGGAGATTGAAAGCATGGACTGAGTTTTTAAGTTTTCATTATTGATGCATTGATAAGATTTGGACTATTTTATCTGTCCTAGGAACCTTTTATCTTCATTTACTAAAAGAACAAAACTTGGCTGTAATTCCTAGTGTAATTGTTTCTAGGTTCTTCAATAAAATCATTATATGTCGAAACGTTCTTGCCAGTCACAATCCATTAACAAGGACAGAGATTCTAGCATAATTATAAGGTCAATCATTCACAACATTCCAGCAGTTAGAAAATGCCATGAGTCAATTCAGATTGTGGTTAAATACATCCTTGTTCAGTTTCCAAGTTTAAATATAAGGAAATAAATACCAAGTCAACATGTAGTATCAATATCATGTAATTACTTTTATAAGTTGGTAACTTATACATAGTTTTTTAAAGTGACAGTGACTAGATGAACTTAGGAAAAGTAGAATATACAGGGAGAAAGCACAATAATTCTGACTGAAACGAACGCATACAAAATTTGTAGTATTCCCCTGCCTGCCCAATACTCCAATTCCTGTGAAATACTGAAAAGTATACCTGGATACAATCAAACAATGAAGCAGTATGTACAATGACCACAGCAAAGAGTAATCCAAAAGCCAACCCACACCATTCTAATGACCATTAAGAAATAAGAAGCAAATTAACTGAAAAATTAAACTAAAATCTTTGAGGACCCTTAACCAAGAAAATGAACTTGCCAAAACTTAATGATGAAACCCGATTCCGTTTCGGCCAGAACCGCAAAATATGCTATCACGAAGGCATAACTCCGAAATATGCCATCGAAAATCTAAGATCCATTCACACCAACAAGAAAGAAACAGTAAATAACATATTAAGGAAAATGGAGTCTAACAAGGATTAGCATTAAAAACTTCAAAAAAAATGTTGCAAAAAAGGAGAGAAAGAAAAAATAACATACATCAGATCTATGTTTGAAGGATTGCACAGTAGAAAGTACATTAACAGTAATACAGAGAATGGCAGCAAAACTGGTCACGAAGAAGCTTCAGGCGCACTTTCTCCTTCAGCGTGTCTCGACATTTTCTTGAGCTTTGCCAGCTGAGAGAAAATCTGCAAGCTTATGAAATTGTTTCTCACATATTTTGAGCTTTCTCAGCTGAAGGTAATTTCTTGTTAGAAATGATTTGACATATTCAAATATGGAGGCTTTTTGGGTTGTTTCATAACTGTTTTTAAAAATAATTTTTTATTTTCAAAATAAAAAAATTTGATTTGTAACTATTTTTTATTATTGTTTCAAAAACAAAATCTAAAAATAAGTTATTTTTTTTATAAAAAAAATCGATACAATTGTTTTTTGTTTTGTTTTTTTTTCAAAACAAAAAAAAATAAAAAAATAACATATTTTTAAAACAGTTTATCAAATAATTTTTTTTTTATTCTGTAAAATAATTTTTAAATATAATTTTTTTAAAAATAAAACGAACTCTTAATTTTTAGACATTTTCTTATCCAAAAGTGAGATTCTTCACCTACCATTGAAGATAGTGGGCACTGAATTGAAAAGTGACATGTGGTGTTATAGTATTGGATGGCACATGGCAAGTGAGCTAGTTGAGACAATTTCTTTAGCCTGTGACTTTTTAAATGAAGGACAAACTTAACTATTTCTTTATTTTAAAGTGTTATAATTTTTTTTTCAATAAAAATCTAACACATTATACATTCACAATTTTTATAAATCCACATTATATTATCAATTTTTTTTAAAAAAATATTCTACATGATAAAAATATTAAGAAAAGAGATTTACATAAAATTTCTTTGGTATTTTATACAATGTCTAAAAATATATTAAAAAAAATATGTATGCAAACTTTTCTTCTAATTAACCGTCATATTATCAACTATTTTGACAAATACTTAAGAATTTTTACTTAATTAGAAGAATAAAAACAATTTTATAAAACAGCTATACAGTTTTGAAGAGTAAAAAAATTGTGTAGAAAATTTTATAAAAAAGGAATTTAAATTTTTTTTAAAATTATGTGTTTTTTTTAAAAAAAAAATATTTATTTGGCATAGAAATGTTTTCATATGATTTCTTTCATATATTTAAATAAAATAAAATAATTAAATAATATATTTTTTAAAATAAATAAAGTAATTATGCAAGTCAAAATTAATAGTAAAGATACATTTTTTATAATTTTACATAAAATAATATCCATTATAAGTTTTCTAAGAAAAGTTTCATACAAAATTTCAAAAGAAAAAGACATAAATAATACTGCTTTATCAGTTTTTACTTTAGAAAATATTTATATTATAAGGTTTTGTCAGCCTCATATTTTTACATATTATTCATTGTCTTATAATTATTGACATAAAAATTTGAAAATATAACAATATTTTTCAATAAAATGTAAAACCAGAGTTATAAAATTGCATCAGTTGAACTATTGAAGGCATTGAGTTCACAGTATATTGGCTCAATTAAACTAGTTGAACTATTTTCTTATTAAATAAAAATAATTTTTATACGTTAAAAATAAATTAAAACATAAAATTAATTGATATATTTTTTATGATTATTACTTTGATGTAAAGGAATAATGATAAAAAGATAATTGTTAATAAAATATTTAATGTAAGAAAATATGTAATTAACTTTTTTTGTTGCATTTGATGTAATTAACTTGAAGGAGGCGGCCATGCTCCTACTGACTCATGTAATAATTTATATCATTAAAATAAATTCTTATAGATAAAATGCTTAAATTAAAGAAAGAGAAATAACTCAAAACAAATAAACACTTTACACCGTCCTCCCCCCCCCCCCCCCAAAAAAAACAGAAAAAAGAGAGGGTGATTGCTCTGTTCAATCTCTTTCTTTGTCGAGAAAACACAGAAACACTTTACTAATCTTGGCGACAAGGAAGCGTGCTGCTACAAGGGCAAAGAAGTTCGAATTGTACTTCGAATTAGTTTTTAGTTCTCGGACATGCTAGTTACTTACTCTTAATTTGGGATGGGATTTTTCTTATCAATTGTGCTAGTTACTCACTCTTAATATGAGATTGTGACATTTTTTGTTCGTTGGGCATAACCCGACTCAGTCCGCCAATTTTAAAGCTCTTGAAGACTTGAATGACCTAACTCATTTGGACTACTGATTGATTTTACTTAATTTTTTACCTATAGCCTTGATGATAACCATAGGTTTTTTTTCTTATTCAAATATTGAATACCTATCAACTCTATAGATATTTTATGGAACATTAATTATATAAAAGTTTAATATTTGTTAAATAATTTTTGTTTGAAATAGTATAATTTTATATTTATTAACTAAAATTAAAATCATTTAAAACTATTGGAACTTAAAAAACTAAAAATTATCTTTTGTTTACTTCTACCTCTTGAAATTTTCACTCAATTTACTTATTTTTTGTTTACTTCTAAGTGAATAATGTGAAATATTTGTTGTGTATTAAAATTTTATGTAAATTAAATATTAAAATATAAATCACAAATTTTTTTTATTTGAGTCTAAATTTAAACAAAACTTTGTACATGCTGGCCTTCTCAAATTTAAATAAGATTATTATTTTCATACATAAGAATTACAACCTCTCATGGCAATAGAAGTACAAGAGTTGTGCTACAACTACGTCAAATTGTAGTATTAATTTAATTGTCAATATGAGATTGTAATTCACATGTCATCAGCCTTAACTTTTAAAATTGAGTTAAATTTAATGTTAAGTACCTCCTCTTTTTTCACTCCTTATTTTAGAAGCCTTGTGCACTCCATAGTAACACAAAAAATATATTCGAATAAATTATTCTATTAGTTAATTATTGAGTAAATTTACTTTATTTAAATGTATTATGTAAACAAATGAAGAACAACCATATATTAATATACTCCTCCATTTATCTACTTTTTTGTTTTGAGTAAAATTAAGTTACTACTATATTCTTTAGTTTCATTAAATCTCATGAAAATTTACAAATGCCATCTAATTACCCTAAAGTTTATTTTAAAAAAATATTGAAACTAATTAATAACTTAGGTTAAGATAAGGATTCCAGGAAAGGGCAAGAATTTACAGAGTGTGAGGCCTAACTTGAAAGAGAGAAATTAGGAATTTTGAGATGCATTTGGGAGAAATTTGGAAAAATTTAGGATGTTAGATTAAATAATTACGAGATAGACAAGAAAGAGTGGAGTGTGAGGCTGCATGAGAAGGAATTTTAAAATGAAATTGAAAGTAATTTGGAAAAATTGGGAAAATCAAATTGAATGATTAGACAATAATTTGAGAGGTTTGAGGTTCTGTTGAGATGGGTTGAGGATTTTGAGATGAAGTTAAGAAAGTTTATGGGATTTGAGAGTTTCTATTTGAGATTTAATGGATTGAAGTACAAGTAAGTGGTATGATAATAGAGTAGACCTCAAGGTAGCAGAATATCAAGTTTTGGACCATAGAATAGTAGTGTGAAAATATGGCTTAAATGCACATGATAGTAAATTATATTTTGCCCGTTAATTTTTCTACCTCTTTTTATTTAATTAACATTGTCCATTTGCTCAAAATGAAGGCCATAAATGCTGCCAACTAGATGAGAAAGACAAACTATAGGGTTGAAAGTAGTAATGTATACAGGAACAAAACTCATAACAAATTTTAAATTACAAAATGATTGTATAGAAACAAATCAAACTAGGAAACCTTAATTTATCACCAATATATTTGTGTGTGTGTACACACACACACAGTAGAATATAATTTTGATCTTCGGAACTTAAGTAGAGAAAAGAAAGAATGAATATGTAGGAAAAAAATATGTTCATTGAAAAAAGTAAATTCTTTCAGTACAATTATTTTAGAAGATCAAACATCAAAAGTGAAAATCCAATTTCTAAAGGCGCCATTTTCCTTTTAGATTGGATTGTAACACTTGGAATGTGACAAAGAAATAATATCTTATAAAAATTGTTCTAATAAACACAATTTTACTAAACAATAAATCAAAACATAAGGTCCAAGATATCCAAGACTAAAACAACAAAACTCATTTCTCAAATTCCAAAAATATTATAAATTATTACAATAATCATATAATTTATCTTCTCAAATCACAATACTGGGCTACCTTTTTCAACTCTTGGGAATGTATTTATGCATATTGCATCAAATTGATGTTCAACACAGAAAATATACAAGAGAAGTAAATAAAACAATTAATACAAGATGCCCCTACCATTTTGCATGAGCATGGCCTTAGTTTTGTTCAATGACACCACAATATCTATCATATTGATTCGTGTTTCAGGTAATTCACTGCAACAATTCAAGGCTAATTCTAAAATTGATGATATATGTGGTAATATATCACCAATATTTTGATTGTATCCTTGAAACAAATTGGAATCTATAATATGAGTTGTTGAATGTGGTATTGAGTTGCTAACCCAATTTTTCAAACTTATTCCTTCAACAAACATGCCATCTGTTGGCTTTTTCCTTGTAAACACTTCCATTAGCAAAATACCATAGCTGTACACATCTCCTTTCATGGAAACAATTCCTTTAGATCCATACTCTACATGTTAATTTGAAATGTAAGTCAAAAAATTGTTAATTTGATTATAATTTTTATGAGGAAATTTTTCTGATCTCTTTTAGATTTCTTCAAATATGAAAAGATGAAAAGTAATTGAATAATCTAAGTTTTTTTTATTTTATAGATTTAGACATTTAACAATATATAACATGTAGGAGTGGTTATAAGAATGTATGAATATAAGGAAAATAAAATTTATAAAAAATAATAGGATAAGGAAATCATCACCTGGTGCAATGTAGCCAAGAGTTGCCAAGGTCTTTGTATGAATTTCAAATTGCCCTTCACCCAATAGTTTAGCAATACCAAAATCAGTAAGATGAGCCACCATATCTTCATCCAACAAAATATTACTCGGCTTTACATCACAATGAATCACGGGTGTTGAAGAGCCATGATGAAGATACTCCAATGCAGATGCCACATCAATCATTATGTTCAATCTTTGCAAGAAGTCTAAGCAATGGTTATGAGAATACAACCATCTATCGAGGCTCCCATTTGGCATAAATTCCATTATTAAAGATTTAAAATCAGGATTTGAGCAGCTACTAATAATCTTAATGAGATTTCGATGACGCAAGTTGCACAAAACTGCACATTCAGTATCAAAACTCTTTGCTGCTTCTTCCAAGTCTAAATTAAAAATTTTAATTGCAACTATCTTTTCACCTGAAAGTACTCCTTTAAATACTGATCCAAAACTTCCCCTACCGAGAAAATTAGTTTCATCAAATCCGTTTGTTCCTTGTAGAATTTCATAGTAGGATACCCTGATTGGTGTTCCCAAATTTATTAAACCTTTATTAGCTGAATCATCAGCATGATATCTCTTATATTTTAGAAAGGCTAAGCATGATACAACCAAAAAAATTGCCAACAAGATAGGGAATAAGCATTTGATCAAAAGCATCTCTTCGGTTGACCTATGCTTGTTTCCCATTTTGCACGGTTTGACTTGTAGTTGGGGCCTTCCACAAAGGTCTTTATTCACCATAAAAGATTTAGCTGTAAAATTTGTAAAAGGCCCACCATTTGGAATCTCTCCATGCAAGATATTGTAAGACAAATTAAGGTATTTAAGATGGACAAGTGACTCTAAGGATTTTGGAATCACACCAGATAAATAATTTTGGGAAAGATCTAAACACTCTATGCTTATGAGGTTGCCAAGTGATTCAGGAATATTTCCTTGCAATTTATTATGTGCTAAAGATAGATTTACTAAAGTTAGCAAGCCACCAATAGCCATAGGAATGTTTCCTAAAATCTGATTTCTTGACAAGTCCAATACTACAATTGCTCTTAAGTTCGAAATCTCAAGTGGAAGAAATCCACTCAATGCATTTGAGGATAAGTTTACTTCCAAGATATCTCTAAGACTCCAAAGAGAATGTGGTATTTGTGAAATCAATTTGTTAGAACTCAAGTCAAGCTTTTGCAAAGAAGTGAGACTCCCAAGGCATATTGGCACCAATCCAGAAAACTCGTTATTGGCTAGATACAACTCAGTCAAACTTTTCATTTGACAAATTTCATTTATGATGGATCCTTGCAGTTTATTGTCACCAAGATTCAAATATTGAAGACCTTTTAATTTTTTGATTGTAATAGGAATGGATCCAGTCAAATCATTCCCTTCCAAACTTAATTCGTACAAGGTGGCCAAATTCCCAATAGTGTTGGGTATAACTCCGCTAAATTTATTCCAAGCTAGCTGTAGGTTAACAAGCTTAGAAGCATTTGATATACTCTTTGGAATTTTTCCAGCAAGTTTATTTCCTGACAGATGAAGTTTCCTTAGATTGGGAAGGTCATGTCCTATATTTGGTGGAAGAAGGCCAGACAAGAAATTACCTTCAAGATCCAAAAGCGTTAATGTTGAAATATTTAAAATATTTGAAGGAATAGTTCCACTCAAATGGTTACCATCCAGATCTAGTCTCCCAAGTTTTTTTAGATTGCCTATCTCTTTGGGTATACAACCTGGAAGCAAGGGGCATGGAAAAGTGAGAAGAAAGAGCAAAAGGATAACAACATATGCATATAATACATGCATGGAAGCTTAAATTTAATTTACTAGAAACTATACTGTCTGTAGATATTCATATTTTTTTCTTATGTCAATTTATCCATACATAAGCATTAAAACCGAGAAAAAAAAATTATACCTATCTTCCAAATTATCATTTTTGTAGTAATTACATTTTCAAACGTTTTAAAAAAATTCTGCAGAAAGGTCTTCTAGAAGTAATTATCTATGATTATCAATGCAGTGGATATTTCTTATATGATGCCAGTATGTAAATTTCCCAATATATAGTAATTTTAGAAAAAAAATGAAGAAAGCAAAAGCAGCAAAGATATTTGAGCACAAACATAAGGTATATTCTACGATTGGATAAGCTTAGATGCCATTCTCCACAAAACAAGGAGAAACAAATTCAGCTGAAGAGAGATTTGATTTTATGCGTGGAATACCATATAACTGCCTTGATATATTTACATAATATCAAAATTATCTTCTTTTCATTTATTTTAAATATTCATTAAATAGAATATATTGATATTTTTTACACAAAAGTAAATTTTCCTTAATTTTTATTCATAAAAAACTAATTTACATTATTCAAAAATGTTAGCTCCGACTCCACAATTTAAATTGTTTTATTTTAAAAATGATAAAAAAAAATCACATAAAAAGTATTTTATGATTTGAAGTGATGTAGGTATCATAATTTCAAGCCAAATATGAACTTCTCAAAACTAGTTAGCCACACAATTGCCTCATGGCATACCCAAAAAGCAATAGAAAAACCCAATCAAAGATTTAGAAGTCATGACTCTAACTAATACAAATTTAATCAAGTTTTTTAATAAAAAAACTGAAAATTACAATTTTCAATTTTTCCCCTAATTAATTTTTTCTATTGTTCTTTAATATATTTTATCCATTGCATATATCTATTATAATCTAAATTGGATATTAATTTTACTAAAAAAGTACTCTTCTTTCTCCCGTATATTGATCTTATTACATTTCCCTCCTTTTTATTTTCAAAATATAAAATTTAATACATTTAATTTAACTCTATTAAAAATATTCCAAAAATGTTACTTTAACTATTTTAATTATTAATTTTTTTTTCTTTTTTGGAATCTCCACAATGCCTTCAATTGTGCGCATGCCCCTTTCAACTCTGCGCAACTCAGCACCCCTGCGTAGTGGGACCACCATGCTTAACACCATCATTTTGCACCCACGGACCCACAGACTATTGCGGAGTTAAGGAGATAAGCAATAAAACGTAAAGCACACTTGCTTGTCTCCTTAATTCTGCAACAGTGGTATCAAACCTTGTGCAGAGGGAGATGGAATTGTTGGGAACA
Source organism: Gleditsia sinensis (assembly GCA_037074535.1). Taxonomy (NCBI): domain Eukaryota; kingdom Viridiplantae; phylum Streptophyta; class Magnoliopsida; order Fabales; family Fabaceae; genus Gleditsia; species Gleditsia sinensis. The sequence goes on along the minus strand of CM073465.1, from coordinate 66,654,032 downwards.
GAAAAAAAAAACAGAACGCAGCAGCTGAAGAGTGACAGAAAGAATTAGCTGAAGAGTGACAGAAAGAATTAGAAACAGTTGGGGGGATAAAGGCAAAAAAATAGAGGTGATGCACAGGAGAAGCAGAGAGAGGGACGTCGAGCAAAGAAAGCAGAACACGAAGCTGGAGACGCTAAAGTAGAGAACAAAGCAGACAAACAAAAGCAGAAGAATGCAGACGGAAGAGTAGTGGCTCGCGAGTAGAAAGTCAGAGGAGAGCAATACAAAAACAGAAGTAAAAACAGAGGAATAGAAGCAGAACGCAGAAGTAGAAGCTGACGTAGAACGCGGGAGAGAAGAACTGCATTTTTTTTGTACAAAATAGAACGCAAAGCTGCCGAACAAAGCTGCTCGTGGCACAGAAACGAAGTAGCACGTGAACACTAAAGCAAAAGAATGAACGCAGAAGAAAGGAAAAGGACGCTCATGGAGTGCATTTTTGTTTAAAATACTGACAAAATATTCAAAATGAATTTGGTTAAAATTTTTTTACCAGCGGTACATTAAATACTACCATGTGTTTGTTTAAAAATAAAATAATTATTATTTAATTTAAGCAAATACACGTGGCAGCATTTGATGCACTGCTGGTGGAATTATTTTATTGATTGACAATACACCAAATAATCACTCTGGTTATAATATGTCTTTGTTTTAGAGTGGCTTGTAAAGATTTTGAAAATACAGAGGAGGATCGTATAATAAAAATAATATATAGGAGAAAAGAGAGTATTTTTTTTTAACTTTAATGATAGTTATGAAAAATTATCAAAACATATTTTTCACAAAGAGAATAACAAAATGGCGTATCATAAAATGAAAGGGTGTTTTGATAACATTACATAATTATTGTGAATATTAATGTCTAATTTAAATAGTAAAAAACTATAAATGCAATGAGTAGATAAGTTAGGTGATTAATTGTCAACATTAATAGATAAAGGAGGAGAAGGAATAACAAACGGATGCAAACATCAGTGGTAACATGAGTAATTTCCTAAAAAAATAAAAATCATTTTTTAACATTATGCTAAACTCTAAAGTTAAGTGTATATATTAATCGTTTTCTAATAGATAAAATATTTCAATTTGTTATAAGATCTCATTTTTTTTTATTTATGTTAAAAATTATTAAACTAAAATACTTTGCAAATAACATCCCCAAATTATAATTTACATGCATAATGCATCAACAACCAGAATTCAATAACAATTTTTACAAGTACTTACTAATTTGAATCCTGAATTGCTACAATTGATGGACGGTTTCGGCTTTCAAGAAATCTATTAAATGAATTTTTCAATTTGAGCCAATAATTACTAATTCTGGAAATATGATATTTGTCACGTAATTAACCTACTATGTGTTTCAAATGTATTAGAATTTAAACCTTATTTTTTCGCTAACATCCTATGTAGTTAACATTAAGTGAATATAAAAGTGGCACGTGCATACACACACACACACACACACACACACACACATATATATATATATATGAAAACTAAGAGGAGATATTGATATGGGTTAGGGAAGCAATCCATGTCTCAAATTCTAATTTCATAAATACAACAATATAAGATTAAGTCTAGCTTTATTTAATTTATTAAAAATAGGTTATCACTTAAGTGGAAGTATTTGAAAGGTAAATTTTGTTGGTTACTATTATTTTCTTTCTACATTTGCATGTTTGAGTTGTGATATTCAAAATATTCAGATTGAGGTTATATATCTCAATTTGGTAGAATCAGATATTAGCATATGGCATGTGATGATAAATTATAGAATAAGCCACATTTTTCTGAAACCACATAGAAGTGCCTTTTGTTTTAATGAAACTAAAAAAAAATGACAAAACCATTTCAAGGATAGACATATGGATGAAAGGTATACATACCTGTGAATGAGTTGCCACCTAAAAATAACCCTTCCAAATATGTGCAGTTACTAATTGATTTTGGAATGCTTCCCTTTAATTTATTATCAACAAGAGAGAAACCTTTAAGTGAAGGAAGTTGATGGCACATCTCTTGTGGAATTTCACCTATAAATAACACATTTTTAATATAAATTATCTATATACACATAGAATGACAAAAACAGAAGCATCTATGCATCTAGGAATTTAATTGGCCCCTTATTTTTTTTTCTTCATTTCTAACATGGCTAGGCTAATCTATGACTATATTTGGGTCTACTTTTTTGACTAGACTAACAAGTTCAGTCAACCTAATACTATTTAGTTTATAATCCCACATCATATGGAAAATATATAAATATATGAATATATATATATATATATATATATATATATATATATATTAGTGAAGGTAAAAAATTTTTAGATATATTATGATTATCAGATCTCCTTGGAGATAAAAAGAAAAGAAAATGATTAAGAATTAATAGAGTGAGAATAGAAACCATTGTAAAATATTCAAATTTTTTGGGGTTACTATTTCCCTTTTAATAATAAAATAATAATAATAAATACACAAACAAAAATAATGGGTGCATATACTTTAATGAATAGTAAAAAAGAGTGAGATACAAATGCTTTGATATTTTGGATAAACAACGAAGCAAATAAATAATAATAGGGGTAAAATAATATTTTGATCTCTTCTATATGTAGTAAAATTCGAGTCTTTACAACTTTTTTGGTTTGAATATATCCTTAATATTTTTTAAGCATCCCTTTTTAGTCTTTAAGAATAAATTTGTAAAAAAAGTTGTTAAATTAGACACATGTGGCATTTAAGTTGCTGAACTATTTGTCTAAATAGCTGACTCAAGTAAAAAACTTCTTTGTCAACTTAAAACAATGGCATTTGGCCATTCCACTTTTAGCGTTGGATTTTTGGCAGTGCCAGTTTAGGTAGAATGATCAGACATCATCATTTTAGAGTGATTGAAAAGTTTTTGGTTAAGTCAGTTATTTTGACGGATAATTTAACAAATTAAATGCCATGTATGTCTAGGTTAATATTTTCTATTAATTTTTTTTTATGAAGTTAGTCCTGAAGATTAAAAATGAAAGTTTATGAAAAGTCAATGATGTATTTAAACAAAAAAAGAATTTTCAGAACTAAACTACATTTTACTGCAAACCTAATATATTAAAATAAGACTTCACCTAGTGACCACTTAGAAGCATTTAGATATATATTCTTTTTTTTACTGTCAACCTTCTTCTTAAATAAGAGAAAACACATGGTTTGACCAAAAGGAAGCCAAATCATAAGCTCCTCTATTCTTGAGCGTCCTAGCACGACGATTTTTTCGCCAACCCACTGTCCACCCTTGCCCATTGTCACCCACTCACGAGTCTACCCTTCTTTGGTCAAAAACCACTGTCATCTAGGACCTACAGCGGCCAAACACCGCGGGAAACCACCAACTAAGTACAACAGCATGCCCTTAGAAGAACCCACTTCGTGAAATATGAGTTTTGGCAACTTCAGGTGATTTTCTTTAACTTAGTCCATAGATAGACTATGATTAAAGTTATTTGAGGTTTATAGAATTCATTTGAAGAATCGATAATTAGGATTTCATGGCAGTGTATAAAATATCACAAATTTGTTCCCTAAACAGATGAAGGAATCCATATTTTGCATAATTCTTGTTGGAAACTTTCAAGCTTTGCCTTTTCTAGCATCTTATTAACTCTACGACTACAATGAACTCTAAATTTTTGTTATCAAATCTCTGATACAATCTTTGAATTTCTACTTACCCAAAATTTCATACTACTTTTTTCTTCTCAAATTATATAATCAAATTTGACATTTAGCATGCACACCAAATGTTCGGTAAAATGCCTAAACAAAGATTCTAATTGTATCAGCTCCCAAACTTTCAATTTCATAATACTGAAATTCTCTCTATGTTTAAAGATAAGCAACTCACAAAACTTTAAACAACCCTTTGATTATGTTTTTCAGCTTTGGATTGCAATATTGGACCCAGTGACATCAATTAGTGCCATAAGTGGCAACTCATTAAATCAGTGAGTGGAAAATAGGATCTAATGGCTACTAGTTGCAACTTACATGTAATTATATAAGTTCATTGTTGACAAATGTTTTGGATACATTTAAGTAAGATTGTGTGCTTAGTAGACTAAAGGATTAAATGGACTTAGTGAATTGTATCTTGATAGTTTCAGTACTTGAAATTTATATATTGATTGTGGTCTTAAATATTATATATTATGAAATGTAACTTGAGAGGCTTGAAATTTGTGATTTATCTAGTAATTTGTGATCTTGAGACATATGTATAATGTGAAATGTTTGTAATCTTTGTATGTATTTTGTAGGGCCAGAAAAATATATGTGAATATAAATAGTCAGGAAATGTTTGCATGCTTTGTATGTTTTTGATAGGGGCTATTATATCCTCTGAATATATAATCCAGTGAGACCTATTTTTTCCGACATACTATGATAAATAGTCAGAAAAAATGATTCATAACGTCTTGTGAGTCAGGAAGATTGATACTCCTATATCTTATGATAGTAGTGAGAAAGATTGATACTTGACATTTTGTTAGTCAGGAAGATTAATACTTTTGTCTCTCACATAACATTGCTCTATTTACACCCACTCATTCACGTGACTAAGAAATAAATTTTTGTTAAAGCATAAAAGTGCTTCTTTTAATTAAAAAAAGAAAAAACTAATAATAGATGGGTAGATCAGGCATACTTGTGATGGAGTTCGATATAATTTTTCTAGCAATGTCCACTTGCCAATTGATCTTTAAGAGATGTCCTTGTAAATGGTTTATTGATAGATCAATTACTCTCAAAGAAGAAATGTTAAAAAGAGATGTCAGGATTTCATATTTTAGCAATATATATATATATATATATATATATATATATATATATAAAACCAAACTTTCTAACTCTCCTTCCTTCAAGTTCACTTTATATAGCCATTGTTTTAGGGAACTTGTATCTACATAGACAGACTTCTCTGAGAAAAAAAAATTATAATAAAATATCATCATATGCGAGAGTTTTTTTTTCTCCTAAAGTTGTAAAATCCTTTTGTAGTGACAGAAATTTGGCTTGGAGGTGTAGAAGTTCTAAAATCTTAGAAATTGTCTTTCTTGAACTGTGTTTTTTGTGAAAAACACAAGGAGGACCTGAGGAAGCCTTGAGGAGAATACATAGGTTTGGAGTTAAATAGCTTAAACAATAACAACAACAACAACAACAATAACAACAACAATAAATCAAACATTTTTTTTATTAAATGGAGTCGACTACGTGGATCAAACGATACCAAAGTGGTCTATTGTAAATAAATTAATAAAGATATTATTAATTGCTAAATATTTTTCAATGTTTTCACCTATTATTTTCTTTGATCTTCCTCTATCTATAATTATTCAATTGCTCTCCATCTGATCTAAATTTGAGCAAATCTGATTGAATCCCAAGGCACTATGAGCACATGAACACTACGAATTGCTTTACAAGCTTCCAGGACGTTTTGGTTGATATCATGGTGGTTTTAAAAAGGAGTTATCTCTCTTCTGCACTTGATAATTTCTTATTTGCTTCACTCTTATGGTTCTTTATTGTATATGTAGTTTATGCATATTCGTCTTTCTTGTTATACAATCTAATCCTCAGCTAATTGAGACTTAAATATAATGTTTTCACGAGAAAACATCAAGTCTTTCAAAATACCCTATTCATTATGCTTTTTGCCTTGACCATCAATTACTTCGTTATTGGATATATTGCTAGCCCCAAAGGTTTCATTATGCTTTTGTTGATGATTAATTACAAATATTAAAGTACAAAGTATATAAAATTGTCTAATTAAAATTTTAATTATTAGATTAATATTGCTTATTTAAATTGTGGAGTTAATTGATTAAAATGACATATAAAATCATGATTATTAAGCTTATTTATTTCAAATTAAATGGTATCTGCTCACTTGATTTGGTTTCCTTTTGTAGCTAGTCAATGTTCTTTTAATAGAACACAATCAAAGAGGATTTCACGATCTCAAAATGGAGATTCTAAGCATTTAAAGGAATTAAATGAAGCAATATGAGATTATGAGAGAATAAAGCTATATAAGGCAAGTTATCAGCTTTTATTTAAGTATATGAGCATCTCCAATAGTCAAGAAGTATTCTAAAATTGCGAAAGACTTCAAAAAGCCGTGAAGACAAATATGTAAGACATGCAAGCTTTATTTTGAGTATATATTAAGTCTTTATGGTTTAGAACTAAAAGAATACTATAGAGAATCCACTCTGAATCAAATAATCCTCTCTAAACTAAACTCAATATCAAGTCTCATTATCAATAATCAAAGTTTAAAAAACAATAAACAAGCATATATATAGGTATACCAGCTGTAGAAGACTAAATCAATTAAAACACAACAAAATAAAATAATAGTTTTTTATGGATATGGATAATTGAGACTCAAACAAATAAACTAAATAAACCTAGTCCCCAAATTAAAAATTATAATTCAAACCAAAAGCTAAAAATAAAATAAGATAACTAATTTAAAATAAAAATTAAATATAAGATAAATTAGGATCTGCATTTTTCTCCTTCTCTAAAAGAACTTCTCTCTCTCTAAAACTGAATATAATTTAATTATAAAATTAAATTATAATTTTTGCTTTTCATTTCAATTTAAGTGGCTATATAATCTTGTTGTGTATGCTGCTACCTTATCTTGTCTAGATTAATCCTGACTAGTTTGTATTTTTTTAATCTTATATAAACACTCATATATCCGTTGCTTATCAAAGTTTGTTTATGGTTAAGTTATAAATCTCTAATTTGCAGAAAAAAGGCTATATATATATATATATATATATATATATATATATATATATATATATATATATATTCCCAATTAGTATTTTTGTAGTAATTACATTTTCAAATGTCCAAAAAACAAAATTCTGCATAAAGGTGTCGTAGAAGTAATTTATATGATTATCAATGCAGTGGATATTTCTTATCTGATGTCAATATGTAATTATTCCAATATATAGAAAATTTATGAAAAAAGAAAAAAACAAGCAGTAAAAGTATTTGAGTACAAATATAAGGTATGTGATATGCTTAGATGCGATTCTCCACAAAACAAGGAGAAACAGACATAGTTAAAGAGAGATATTAAAATTATCCTCTTTTAACTTATTTTAAATATTTAGTAAATAGAATATATTAATATTCTTTATATTTAACACAAAAAATGGCTTTTCCTTAATTTTTATTCATTAAAAACTTATTTACATTACTAAAAAAATGTTAGCTCCGCTTCCATAGTTTAAATTATTTTATTTTAACTTCAATAATAATAAAACTATATAAAATTTATTTTATAATTCGAAATTTTTAATTAATTGAAGTATCTGATAAACAATTATTTACGACACATGTAAAAAGAAGACAAATTTGAAAGCAAGATTTGAATGTCGAAGGTATGATAATTTCAAACCCAATATGTACTTCACAAAATTTGTTAGTCACACAATTGTCTCTGATGCTAACCAAAGAAACAATGGAAAAACTCAATCAAAGAATTAGAAATCATGCCTCTTGCTAATACAAATTTAATTTACTTTTTTTCAGAAAAAAGAAAAATTACATTTACTTAGAGCATAATTTGTAATTTCTTCCCTAATTAATTTTGGTAATTAGCTTTTAATGCATCTTATCTATTGCATTTATTTATTATCATTTAAAATAAACGTTAATTTTATAAAAAAATATTCTTTTCTCTCATGTATATTGATTTTATTATACATCCCTCCCTTCTATTTTATTTTAAAAATATCACTTTAATCCATTTCACTCTTATAAGAATATTCCAAAACAGATATTTTAATTATTTTAATTATTAAAAAAATTAGTTTTATTTTTTGAAATCTCCTCAATGCCCTCAACTGTGCGCATGCCCTTTTCAACTCTGCAACACTCAGCACCCATGCGCAGCTGGACCACCGGGCTTAGCACCATCGTTTTGCACCCACGGACTGTTGCAGAGATAAGGAGAAAAGCAATGAAACGTAAAGCATTCTTAATTCTGCAATAGTGGCATTAGAGCTTGTGCAGAGGGAGAACGAAACTGCTAGGAATAGAGAAGAAACAGAACCTAGCAGCTGGAGTGTAATAACCGTAAAATTTAACAAAAATTCAAATTAAAGGAAATTTAGAATAAAAGAGAGAATTTTGAAAATAGAGATAAGAACCGGTGAAAATAAGTTTATTTATTACATGGATTAAAGAATTACAAAAGAAATATGAGAATTTATGTTTTGGCGCGCTATAAGCAAATATATTTTTATTTATGTAGAAATGATTATGATTTGTTAAAAGTAAGTGGACTTTTAAGTAAAAGAAGTATTGTGTTGCTTAAAATAATTATATCGGCCTCTATTGAATTTTTATGGTATTTTTAGAAATATTCTTTCTTTTAATATGACTAAAGATATTTGTTTTGAAATTTGTTTTAATATGATTTTTATCAAGAAAAATTATGATTTAAGAGTTTAACTAAAGATTTATGAGGAAGGAAATTTTTAGAAATTTTTGGAATATTTTATGATGAAAAATGGAATTTCTATGAATTTTTATAAAAGAAAATCCTATTATTAATTATTTAATAAATATTATTATTATAAAAAAAAAAAAAAAAAAAAAAACAGAATGTTAAAATGGATGCCGGGAGAGGAATCGAAAAAGAAGAAAAAAAAAACGAAGAAATGCACAGTAGTGAATAGTAAGTGAATAGTAATCTCAAATTTTATCTGTCGATTTGGGGTGTTTAAGGGTTTCCAATCTCAAAACCGAAATTGTTATTGGATTCAGGACGAAGAGTACTTCAATTTTGACCGATCAGTTTTTCAAATCAACCGTTGAATCGCCGTAGATCTGAAGTAGAAAATCTCGGTAAAAGGTAAGTTCTGAAAAACCTTACTTAGAGACCTCAAATTAGAAATCTGACACCGTAGATGGGTTCAGAAGCTTGATAAACATTAGGATATGAATTCATTTTATTGATTTGGTAAAAAATTTTATGACGGTGAATAGTGTTTTCCGGCGGTGAATAGTGGCGGTGAATAGTATTTTCCGGCGTGAATAGTGTTTTCCGGCGGTGAACAGTAACCGAGCTCATTTAAGGTTTTTGGACCCTCCGGACACGTTTTTGAAGCTTATTTGGTCAAATTCAGACCAGAAACGAGGATTTTAGGGCTGTCCAATCTGGAGCCCTTACCTGTGAGTAGATGATTCTTCCTATGACTTGCCTATACTCTTCTTGATACTTGAATATGTATATGATTATGTTTATGAGATATACACACTGTGATATGTTTCTGACATGCATTAAAATGATTTGATATGCTTACATTTTGAAATACAGTTCAAGAAGAGTATAGTTTTGAAAATGGATTTATGAACTCATGGTGTAGATGATTTCACATGTATTTCTCATTAAATGATAAATTGAATATTTATACATGTGACATTGATTTATAGAGATATATGATTGCCTAGAGAAAGGGCATATATATGTGATAAACCCTGAATGGGTAATTTATAACAGATGAATTTTGAAAAACATTGAACATGTGATTTTTACATGTATTTCGCATTACATGTCAAAGAAAGTATGTTATACATGTGACATTGATTTTACAGTGATATGTTTGCCTCGGATACGAGCATGTATACATGTTTCCCCTGAATGGGAAATTTTGATATATGAGTATTTTGAGACTGAAAGTCTGCATTATATTGAGAATTTATACTGGATTATATGGCATATGTGCATATGGTATTTTCTGTGGAGGAATCCTATTGGAAACACTGTCTGCTAACAGCAGGTGATGTTAGCCTTGGTGCGCACCTTGATTGCCTCAGCTAGCAGGGGGGGTGGTGCTAGCCTCGTGTGAGGGCCAACACACGGGAGATTATATGTGAAGGAGAGCGGAATGCCTCCTATATATGGGCGAGATGCCAGTTATGAGATGTTATTTTGCCTTCCCTTGCTGTGTGCTTGGGAAAGACCCATACAGAGTCCCTTCGCGTGTCCTCTTGAATGGTAGTAGGGCAAACCTCAGCGGGATGCTGAGTTTAGGCAAATCCTATACCACCAAAGTACGGAAGGGGTCAAACTCTGATGTGGTGGTTCTGATATGGGATCCTCCGAATATTTTAACAGAAATGTTTTGATGCATAGCATAATTTGATTAATGATTTTACAGTATTGAATATGATTTTGAACTTGATATGAGCATTGTTTATACAGTATCGCATACAATTTGAAAGACCTGATTATGATTTTTGAACAGAGAATATTTGAAAATGTGGGTCCCATAAGAATGTACTTCTGAACGGTATATTTTGATATGATAAGTTTTACTATATGAGTACATCCTTATGTTGACCTGAGAAGTCATAGGAGGTGTTATCTGCTCACTGAGTTGTAAAACTCACTACACGTGGTTGACATATTTTTCAGATAAAGACCCAGAATTTGGTCCCGCAGCTACTTGACCGACTAGGTGTCGTGCCTCAGTGGTGAGCCTAACTTGTTTCTAGGCTCTCAGTGTATTATATTGTAATATATTTGTACTCTAGTGTTGCTCTGAACGTCACAGGCAGGATCCTTGCTTCTACTGTTACTCTGGTGTTTATAGACGTAAACTGTATATTGTATGTGTATGGAAATTTATATGTATTGGTTTATATGATAAAGAATGGCATTATGTACATTTATGGAAAATATATGTGTATGGTATATGGATTTCACGTGCCCTAAAATTAGGGTCGTGACATGGAGAGTGACAGAAAGAATGAGAAGCAGCTAGGGGGATAAAGGTAGTGGGGGCGCATAGTAGAAGCAGAGAGAGGGACGACAAGCAGAGGAATCAAAACGTGAAGCTGGAGATGCTAAAGTACAGAACAAAGGCAGACGAACAAAAGCAGAGGAATGCAGACGGAAGAGCATTGGCTTGTGAGTAGAAAGGCGGAGGAGAGCAATGCAAAAACAGAGGTAGAAACAAAGGAATTGAAGGATAACACAGAAGCAGAAGTAGACGCAGAATGGGGAAGGGAAGAACTCCTGGGCATTTTGTTGTATGAATAGAATGACTGAAGAGCAGAACACAAAAAGATGAAGCAGCACGTGAATGTTGAAGCAGAGGAACGAACACGAAAGAAAGGAAAGGGACGCTCGTGAACGAGGGTATTTTGGTCAAAAAATATATAAATCAGTGAGATAACAGTCAATTAAAAAAGTATTAAAAATAAATTTAATTGTAATACATCTTTAATTTTAGAGGAGATATGTATATTTTGAAAATTTAAGAAAATTTCATATGATAAAAGAAATATAAAAATACATAAGAGTATTTTTCTCTAACTTAATTGATAGTTATAAGAAATTATCAAAATATATTTTTCATAAAGGGAATGACAAAATGGCATATCATAGAATGGAAAGGTATTTTGGTAATATTACATAGTTATCGTTAATGCTAATATCTAATATTGTTTAAGTGGCTATATGAGATTCTGAGAGGATGAAGCTATATAAAGCAAGTTTCCAGCTTAGTTAACTAAAAACTTCTTAGTTAATTGAAAATCAGCAGATTCACTCAAAATGGACATAACTACAACTTGAAATATTTATGAGCATCTCTAATAGTCAAGAAGTATTCTAAAACTATAAAAGACTTCAAAAAGCCATGAAGACACATATCCAATGATTTCCAACGTACTGGAAGCTTTCTCTAAAAGTATACTTCACATGTAAGAATAATCTAGTATTTTAAACAAAAAAAAAATTTATATATCTTATTATCATTTTTTTTATTTCTTGAATCTTTTAATATATTATTATGCATTTGTTTGCGACAATATTGTGACTTTAATCTGGTAATAAAAAAAACTCATCCAATAAAGCATTTTCTTTTATCCCTTAAAATTCTATACCTCGATTTTTAAACTAAAAAGGCAAAACTTTAGTTATTGAGTGATAAAATAACTGTCAGTTCAGTTTTTGAGTAATAAGGTAGCTGTCACTTACACATAATAAATCATGTTCTTTAAATTATTTTAATTATTAAATATAAATAAATTGAGAAATGAATTGACATGCACCTTAGTGCAACTTTGAAGTTAACGTTGTCTATCGCTTGAAAGGTTTAATGTTCAATGTGCACAAAAGTGGACAAAATGCAGGCTTCATAGGGAAATCTTTGTGGGAAGATTTACAAGTGCACTGATCTAACTTGCTAGAGGGTGCATGTGTCTAAAGATTATGAGGTCAAGGTTCTACTCTGCTCCTTGTAACGTTCCATTTGGGTTGTGACACCAGAGTTGTTCACAAGTTTCAAATATTAAACCAAAAAAATTTATTTTTTGGTCCATTTGCTACCACTAAAACCTTCATGAAGAGTTAACTCGAAAGAAGAAATATCATAGAAGTCAAATGGTGCACCACGGAGAAGTTGAAGGCAACTAGGAAAGGGGGTGGCTTCAAACTTCTACTAAAATTATGATTTCTAATACAATGAGTTTTGCTTAGTTGTATCTTAGTGTATTAAGTCGTATCAGCTTTATACTAGTCATGTTCCAATTGTATCTAAGAAATTTTAAAAAGATATTAATTTTGTTATGCCTGAAATATGTAATTAGGTGTATTAGTGTCAAATATGCATCTAACACCAATACTTCTTCCATATGCACATATATGTGCTTTGGAGGTATATCTAATAACTTCACTTATCTAATTTTGGGTTATTGTGGTACCTCAACCTACCTTATTTCATTAAAGAAATAATATGAGGAGCATTGGAAGGTTTGCTTAAACTTATTAGAGCCTCCTACAACAACAGGGACTTAAAGAATTTTTGATATTTGAATGCTTGACATATTTTGAATGGGGGAAATTTATTTTCTTAAAGTGCTTGACTTGAATTAGGTTTATGTATGTTGAATTATTTGAAACAGAAGCTCTCTCATCTGAAGAAAAGTTGAATTATACTCCTAATGTTAAGCAATCTTCATTGTACAACTTTTGAATGAATGCTTATTTTATGTTACATAGCAAAAGATGCGTATGATGCTATTTCTAATCAGGTAGTATTGCATCAAGTACAAAATATGAAGACTCGTGGAGGGTAAGTATAAAACTGTTGATGTAGTTTATTTTATTTTATTTAATTATGTGCTTATATATGAAAATATTTTAAGTTTATGATTTTTTTTCATTATTATGCCATATAAGGTGACTCCAACAAAAATCTTAGTTGTTTTGGTGAACTTATCTATTTTTCATACTTTAAATTTTTATTATTACTGGCTATGAATCTATGAATCTTTTTAAGGGAGAATTTGCAGGTCGTTAGACAAAATACACTTATGACGATGTAAAATGTTTAGGCAACTAGATGGTGTCCTGGGGTTAGTCTGATTTTGCTTTATATACATATATTACTATAAAAATTCCTTTTTACATTTTTTGCTGCTCTTTTCATTTTAATTAGATAGAGAAAATATTACTGTAAGGTTGTAAATGAGCACCACTCATATAATAAAAAAAGAAATAAATACATTTTAGTTTAATTTAAAATTCATTAATTATTAAGCCAATCTTGAAAATTTGATTACTCTACATAACTAACTAAAAGTAAAAATAAGAATAAAACATTAAATAAAGCATAATGTATTTACATTATATATAATTTGACATTAGAATTTTTCTAACGGATTCAGAGAATCCGTGTCCCCTTCCTTTGGAAGCAGCCAGCTCACATAATATAAAATAGGAATATATTATAATATAAACATTATCTTTAATATAAATCCAATTCTAATATATTATAATTTTATTATTCTACTTATATTTTAGTTTTTTATTTACTATAACTCAAATTTATTAAAAAAATGAATTTTTATCAACTTTCATCAATATCTTGTTTTTAATTAATGTTCAGTTTTTACAATTATAATCATTAAATTATTATTTTAGTTAAATAATTTTTTAGTATACCAAAGAATTAAAATTAATTAATTATATGATCAATTCAATATTATTTGTAAAATTAAAATAAACAGTGATCTATTTCATAATTATATGAAAAATTATCAATAATATAATTTTAAATTTATAGTATTAGCATCACTGTTTTCAATCCTCTGTATTTCTCCATAAATATTTTTGGGTTTGAACATCCTTTCTTATCATAATAAGATATTGGATCTTAATAACTCAACATTAATTTTGAAAATGTGCTTTTATTAAATAATATATATTACAGTTAGATAAAGAAGATATTATTGCAAAATCTAAAATTGTGAATGAGCTAACAAATTAACTTTAAGATTTGTTCAAATTATATAATAAATAAATAAGTTAATGAATTAATAGTTCATATCTCACTAACTTCAATGTTTAAAATTGAAGTATGCTTGATATCAAAGATTTCATATCCCCTGCTACTCTGTACAACTTAAATTTCAAATAGTCGAAACTTTTAGTTTGAAAGAAGTTACAAGCTCCATGAGATATCAATGGCAAACTTTTTTGAGCCCAATATTGTCGTAACTTAAGGAACCAGTTAATGTCATTTCAAGACCTAAAATCCATCATTTTGGCATTTTAGTTACTTTTCTGAATTTTTTGTTTTCAATTTTCTAATTTAATTATGTTTCTTAATTTGATTAGGAGTCTCGTTAGTATCATAGAAATAGTTTATTTTTGTATTTTATTCAGAAATTTCTTATCATTAATCAAATTTTAGAAATTTTCTTTTTTATTCTTTTGAGAGTGTTTATCTTTCACTCTATTTTGACTCTATATGTATGTATTTCCACTATTGTTCATTTCTTCATGATGCTATCAAAGCTTTGTTTCTCAAAATTTTATGTTTTTCTCAACCTTTCTTATCTGGTTTGATTGTCATTTCTAGTTCTAAAATCCTTCAAATAATTACTCTCACTTTTTTGTTGTATTTCAACAACTAATTTTTTTTTTGCGCGCATTCTTTGTAGTTTTAGCATATCATGTTGATATGAGAATAGATTTATACCTCCAAAAGCTCTGTTTTTCCCATCTTAGAAAACACTTTTCTACAATTATGACAAACTCTTCCTCCACCAACACTACTTTTGATACTCAAAGAAATAAATGCAAGCATCAACAAGGACATAACAACATGTCAACAACTCAAGACATAGTTGTAGTCATGGGGTAATTCATATCTGGTTTTTTCATATTTTCAATCCATTCATAAGCATGCTTATTTAGACCTTTCCTTAAACGCTAAATCCCAATAGCGATTCTGTTTCCAAAAGCGATCCATCTTGTCCTTTGTCTAATGCCATTAATTCTTGCAGCCTACCTAATGTCAGATCCACCCTGCACTAAGTGATAGCAACTGACCCCCACTTGATTTAATTTGTTATACCCATCATCAACTTTATGCTATACGTTGTAGCCCCACCT
This sequence comes from Gleditsia sinensis, assembly GCA_037074535.1. Lineage (NCBI taxonomy): Eukaryota > Viridiplantae > Streptophyta > Magnoliopsida > Fabales > Fabaceae > Gleditsia > Gleditsia sinensis. The sequence goes on along the minus strand of CM073465.1, from coordinate 66,638,473 downwards.
AATTTCTTTAGGACTAATGGTGTTTTGGAGTTTAATCCCCCTCTAAATGAATGCTTCGCCTTCTTTCTCTTTCACTTATCATTTGAACTTTATCTCTGATAACATTGCTTTATTTACACTCACACATTCAAATGTGAAGTATAAATGATTTTTTTTGTTAAAGCATAAAATATTGTACATGGTATAAAGTCAAAAAGATGATTACTTCATATATAAATTATTCTTAACTGTAGAAGACCATCAATCTCTTTTAAAATGTGTCAACTGAGTCAACAAAAGTGAAAAAAAATGTCTTAAAATTTTTTGATATCATTATATAATATTAGTTACATTTTTGTAACATAAAATCAAGTTCCAATTTTACAATTAACAATACAATATACACTCCATAGAAGTATCATTTTTGAATTATCAAATGAGCAAGTATCTTCTAATTCAGTTACAAATTCTTCCTATAAGTATTAATGTAATGAAATGATTATCGATGACAACAAATGGATTCCAATGATTTTCAAAGTATTGAAAGTTTTTTTTTCTAAAAGTATACTTCACATAATGGAGGATTTACTCTTGCCATTGTTTGTCCACAAAGAATGCTAGAATATGAATTTTTAATATTTTTATTATTATTTTAAATTTGTGTATATAATATATTTATTTATTGATATCTAATACTTATATTTTATTTTGTGTAACAGGCTAAGAAATTGGGTTTGCATCCAAGAGTTGATGATTTGTTCCTTTAGATACATCATAAGAAGGACAACAACTAGCTGTGTTCCAATTGTTTCTAAAAAATTTTAAAAAGAAATTAATTGAAATTAACTGTGGAAGACAATCAATCTCTTTTAAAATATTGTTCACGCTAAAAAGTCAAAAAGATGATTACTTCATACATAAATATATTTTCATATTATTCTTTTTATTTCTTGAATCTTTCAATATATTATTATACATTTGTTTGCAACAATTTGGTGACTTTGATCTGATAACAAAAAAAAAATCCAATAAAGCACATTTTTATCCCTTAAAATTCTGTACCTCGATTTTCAAACTAAAAAATAAACAATTTAGTTATTAAGTGATAAAATAACTAATAGTTCAGATTTTTTGAGTGACAATAGCTATAAATCATGTTCTGTAAAATATTTTAAGTATTGATTATAAATAAATTAAGAAATAAATTGACATCTGCCATAGTGCAACTTTAAAGCTAAATGTCACACCCTGACACATCAGCACCACGTAGGCACGACGTGGACATGATTTGGCGCCCAGTAAGCAATTGTGCCATGTGAGCATCTAGAAGGTTCTAGAATCTTTTAGAACATTCTAGATAATTTCGGTACATTCTGAAAGTCTCTAGAAGCTAGTAGAAGACTCTAGAACATATTAGAATACTCTAGAATATAGTAGAATACTCTAGAATATAGTAAAAACATCTTGTAGGTTCTAGAATACTCCAGAACCATGTAGAGACATCATGTAAATATTAGTAGGCCTAGAATTCTCTAGAAGTTTGATGTAAACCGTTGGATCAAATCGATCCTAGCCATTGATTCAAGGGGAGGTGGACTATATAAACCCCTCACCCCCTCATTTGTAAACCATCGAAGAAGTTCTTATCAATAGAAGTTCTCTAGCATTCTCCAAGTTCTCTTACTTTCTCTCTTGCTCTCTTTAGTCACTTAGCCTCTGGGAGAGGTGTCTTGAGAAAGGCTGACTTAGTTAAGCATCAAGAGAAGCGTCTTAACTAAGTGCCGCACGGTTCTTACTAGGGGAGAAAGAGTAAGTCCGTGACAAGTGGTATCAGAGCCAAGGTTCGCGAAGGGCGTGAACGACTCGGCCAACATTATGTCGAACGTGACAGAGGAGCAAGTAGAATGCGTGAGGGGAAGGGATGTTTCCATTCCCGCCGGAGGTAGCAAGAAGTCCCGTGGTGCGAGCAGGCCAAGGACTGAAGACTTTATTGTCTTGGAGGAAAGGATTACGCTACTGGAGAACACCTTGGAGGCCATGGATATGCACCTACAAAGGGGTGAGCACGACAAGGAGATCTTAGAGTCTCATGTATTGGGACAACTTGATCTCATAAAGGAGGACGTGTTCAATGCTCAAAAGGGTAAGGAGGAAAGGGCTGAGCGCCTTGATACCCTGGAGAGCAAGATAGAGATTGTCATAAGGCAATTAGATAGCCTTAAGGCATCTCTTGACGAGGTGAGGACGCGAGCTAGCAGCTCTGCAGGTTCAAGTGGAGTACAGGAAACTCCAAGGATTGATCTCCCGAAGCCAAAGGAGTTCAAAGGCGTGAGAGACGCTAAAGAGGTAGAAAACTTTCTCTAGCAAATGGAGAGATATTTTGAATGCATGGGCATTGAGGAGGAACATATAAAGGTACGCACTGCTTCCCTTTATCTTACTGACAATGCAACTTTATGGTAGAGAAGAAAGCACGCAGATATGGAGAAAGGTCTATGTATCATCAGCACATGGGAAGAGTTCAAGAGGGAGTTGAAGAGGCAATTCTTCCCAGAAAATGTTGTCTATGAAGCCAAGAAAAAGCTGAGAGAACTCAAACACAGAACCACCATAAGTGATTATGTTAGGGAGTTCACATCTCTCACACTCCAAATCCCTAACTTAGCCACCGAGGATGCTCTCTTCTTCTTCGTAGACGGTCTCCAACCATGGGCCAAGAAGGAGTTACAGCGGAGGGGAGTCAAAGACATCGACGAAGCTATTGCTGTGGCAGAGTCGCTCATCGAGTACCAACGAGGTGAGTCTAAGACTAAACTCTCTTCTAAAAATAATTATGGCAAAGGTGGGGGAGACAAAGGGAAGAGTATTGCTAAGAAGGATAATAAGTACTCTTCAAAGAAAGAGTATGAGGAGAAGAAGAAGGCCTTCTTACCCAGGACTGGCTGCTTTGTATGCAAGGGGCCACACCCGATGAAGGAATGCCCTAAGCTAGGGACATTGGCCTCAATTGCAGAGGAGAGAGAGTCCCAAGAGGTAGCCAATATGGGAACTCTCCAGTTGTTAAATGCCGCAAAGGCTGGGGAGCTTTCTCCTAACAAGGAGAGAAATGGGCTAATGTTTGTGACCATCCATTTGAACGGGAAGCCTACCGAGGCGATGGTAGATACTGGGGCTACCCACAACTTCATCACACCGAGGGAAACTGAGAGACTTGGACTAAAGGTCTCTCAAAAGATGGGGTGGCTCAAGACTGTCAATGCTAGTGGTCACGCCATTGCTGGAGCAGCTTACGGGATAGACATGACCATGGGTTCTTGGAAGGGAGTTGCGGATTTCTCTGTCGTGTGCATGGACGATTTCAAGATAATCCTGGGGATGGATTTCTTGAGACGGGTAAATGTCGTACCCATGCCATTCTGTGACTCTGTGTGCATCATGGAGAAAGGGTGTCACGACCCTAATTTTAGGGCACGTGAAATCCATATACCATACACATATATTTTCCATAAATGTACATAATGTCATTCTTTATCATATAAACCAATACATATAAGTGCCCATACACATATACAATATACAGTTTACGTCTATAAACACCAGAGTAACAGTAGAAGCAAGGATCCTGCCTGTGACGTTCAGAGCAACTCTAGAGTACAAATATTTTACCACTATAAAACATTGAGAGCCTAGAAACAATGTAGGCTCACCACTGGAGTACGACCTCTAGTCGATCACGTGGCTGTTGGACCAAACTCTATGTCTTTATCTCAAAAATAGATCCACATCGTGTAGTGAGTTTTACAACTCAGTGAGCAGATAATACCTCCTATGACCTCTTAGGTCAACATATGGATGTACTCATATAATAAAATTTATGTTATCAAAAATTACATTTTAGAAGTACATCCACATGGGACCCGCATTTCCAAATATTCTCTATTTTAAAATCATAATCAGGTCTTTCAAACCATAAGCGGTACTGTATACACAATGCTCATGTCAAGTTCAAAATCATATTCAATACTGTAAAATCATTAATCAAATTATGATATGCATCAAAACATTTCTCATAAAATATTCGGAGGATCCCATATCAGAACCACCATACCAGAGTTTGACCCCTTCCGTACTTTGGTGGTATAGGATTTGCCTAAACTCAGCATCACGCTGAAGTTTGCCCTACTACCATTCAAGAGGACACGCGAAGAGACTCTGTATGGGTCTTTCCCAAGCACACAGCAAGGGAAGGCAAATAACATCTCATATAACTGGCATCTCGCCCATATATAGGAGGCATTCCGCTCTCCTTCACATATAATCTTCCGTGTGTTGGCCCTCACACGAGGCTAGCACCACCTCCCCTGCTAACTGAGGCAATCAAGGTGCGCACCAAGGCTAACATCACCTGTTGTTAGCAGACAGTGTTTCCAATAGGATTCCTCCACAGAAAATACCATATGCACATATGTCATATAATCCAGTATAAATTCTCAATATAATACAGACTTTCAGTCTCAAAATACTCATATGTCAAAACTTCTCATTCAGGGGAAACATGTATACATGCCCATATTCAAGGCAAACATATCACTGTAAAATCAATGTCATATGTATAACATACTTTCTTTGATATGTAATGCGAAATACATGTAAAAATCACCTGTTCAATGTATTTCAAAATTCATCTGTTATAAATTACCCATTCAGGGTTTATCATATATATATGCCATTTTTCTAGGCAATCATATATCTCTATAAATCAATGTCACGTGTATAATATTCACTTTATCATTTAATGAGAAATACATGTGAAATCATATACACCATGTGTTCATAAATCCATTTTCAAAACTATACTCTTCTTGAACTGTATTTCAAAATGTAAGCATATCAGATCGTTTTAATGCATTTCAGAAACATATCACAGTGTGTATATCTCATAAACATAATCATATACATATTCAAGTATCAAGAAGAGTATAGGCAAGTCATAGGAAGAATCATCTACTCACAGGTAAGGGCTTCAGATTAGACAGCCCTAAAATCCTCTTTTCTAGTCTGAATTTGAGCAAATAAGCTTCAAAAACGTGTCCGGAGGGTCCAAAAACCTTAAATGAGCTCGGTTACTGTTCACCGCCGGAAAACACTATTCACCGTCACTATTCATCGTCGGAATCACTATTCATCCACCACTATTCATGCCGAAAATTACTATTTACCGCCACATAAAAAGTTACCAAATGACCGAAAAAATTACATATTCTAATGCTTATCAAGCTTCTGAACCCATCTACGGTGTCAGATTTCTAATTTGAGGTCTTTAAGTAAGGTTTTTCAGAACTTACCTTTTACCGAGATTTTCTACTTCAGATCTACGGCGATTCAACGGTTGATTTGAAAAACTGATCGGTCAAAATTGAAGTACTCTTCGTCCTGAATCCAATAATAATTTCGGTTTTGAGATTGGAAACCCTTAAACACCCCAAATCGACAGATAAAATTTGAGATTACTATTCACTCACTATGCATACACTATTCCTTTACGTTTTTTTTCCTTTTTTTTTCTTTTTGAACTTTCCCCCGGCTTCGTTTTATATTTTGCTGATTTCATTTCATTTTTTTTTAAAATATAATAATATTTATTTAATAATTAATAATAGGATTTTCTTTTATAAAAATTCATAGAAATTTCATTTTTCATCATAAAATATCCCAAAAATTTCTAAAAATTTCCTTCCTCATAAATCTTTAGTTAAACTCTTAAATCATAATTTTTTTTCAATAAAAATTGTAATAAAACAAATTTTAAAACAAATATCTTTATTCATATTAAAAGAAAGAATATTTCTAAAAATACCATAAAAATTCAATAGAGGCCGGTATAATTATTTTAAGCAACACAATACTTCTTTTACTTAAAAGTCCACTTACTTTAACAAATTATAATTATTTCTACATAAATAAAAATATTTTTGCTAATAGTGCGCCAAAATATAAATTCTCATATTTCTTTTGTAATTCTTTAATCCATGTAATAAATATACATATTTTCACTGATTCTTATCTCTATTGTCAAAATTCTCTTTTTTATTCTACATTCCCTTTAATTGGAATTTTTCATTAAATTTTACGGTTATTACAAAGGGTCTCCATGTATGGTTCCTACATTTTCCAAGCAGAAGGGAACTCAGCAGATCTCTGCTATGCAGCTGAAAAAGGGACTTAAGAAAAGGGAGGTCACCTATTTGGCTACTCTAAAGGAAGAGTCCACAACAGAGTCTCCCATCCAGCATTAAGAAGGTTCTAGAAGAGAACAAGGATGTTATGCCCCCAGAGCTGCCGAAGCAACTTCCACCTAGGAGGAGGGTGGATCACAAAATCGAGTTGGAGCCGGGAGCTAAGATACCTGCTATGGCGCCTTACAGGATGGCACCTCCAGAATTAGAGGAACTAAGAAGGAAACTCAAAGAACTCCTGGATGCTGGGTATATTCGACCGTCAAAAGCACCTTTTGGGGCACCGGTCTTATTCCAGAAAAAGCATGATGGATCATTGCGGATGTGTATCGACTATCGGGCTCTTAATAAGGTAACTATCAAGAATAAATACCCCAGTCCTTTGATAGCTGACTTATTTGATAGACTTGGAGGGCCAAGTAGTTCACAAAGTTAGATTTAAGGTCGGGTTATCACCAAGTGAGGATTGCTGATGGTGATGAACCTAAGACCACTTATGTCACACGATATGGGTCCTATGAGTGGTTGGTGATGCCTTTTGGCTTGACCAATGCACCAACCACATTCTGCACCATAATGAATGAGATTTTCCATCCATACCTTGATCGATTTGTGGTGGTATACTTGGACGATATTGTCATCTACAGCAACACCCTGGAGGAACATCTTGAACACCTCCAGATCGTATTCAAGGTATTGCGGGAGAATTCTCTATATGTAAAGAAGGAAAAGTGCTCTTTTGCGAGGAGTGAAGTACACTTCTTGGGGCACGTTATCAAGGACGGGACCCTAATGATGGATCAGGCTAAGGTGAAGGCTATACAGGAATGGGAGCCACCAACCAAAGTCTCAGAGTTGAGATCTTTTCTCGGGTTGGCAAATTACTACAGGCGGTTCATTCAGGGCTATTCTGCCATAGCCGCACCCCTCACCAACCTTCTGAAGAAGGATCATGCATGGAAATGGAGTGAGCGGTGCCAACAAGCCTTTGAGGAGTTAAAGGCTGCAGTGACGAAGGAGCTAGTGTTAGCTATCCCAGATCACTCGAAGATGTTTGAGGTACATACTGATGCCTCTGACTTTGCTATTAGAGGAGTTCTTATGCAAGAGGGGCATCCAATAGCATATGAGAGCCGCAAGCTGAATGATGCAGAACAACGTTATACAGTGCAAGAGAAGGAGATGACAGCGGTGGTGCATTGCTTGAGAACCTGGCGACATTATCTGTTAGGGTCACACTTTGTCATCAAGACAGACAATGTGGCTACTAGCTATTTTCAGACTCAGAAGAAGTTGACACCAAAGCAGGCAAGGTGGCAAGACTTCTTGGCTGAGTTCGACTACACGATGGAGTACAAGCCAAGGAAGGCAAACGTGGTAGCAGATGCACTAAGCAGAAAAACTGAATTAGCTGCCATCTCTCAAGTCCAAGGGAACATCATAGATCTTATTAAGGAGGGGATGAACCATGATCCCTTGGCAAAACAATTAATAGAACTTGTAAGAGAAGGCAAAACCAGAAGATTCTGGGTGGAGGATGGCCTTTTCTACACCAAAGGGAGGAAACTCTATGTTCCGAAATGGAACAGCTTAAGGAGGGACATCATCAAGGAGTGCCACGACACAAAATGGGCTGGTCATCCAGGACAGAGAAGGACCTTGGTACTACTGGATTCAGCCTACTACTGGCCTCAGATGCGAGATGAAGTGGAGAGCTATGTGAAGACTTCTCTTGTATGCCAACAAGACAAGGTGGAAAATAGAGCTCCGAGTGGGTTGTTGGAGCCATTACCAACACCGGAGCAACCATGGGAAAGCATCTCAATGGACTTCATCTCTGCACTACCTAAGTCTGAGGGGTTTGGTTCTATCATGGTGGTGGTGGACAAATTCTCAAAGTATGCCACATTCATACCTGCCCCTACATACTGCACAGCCGAGGAAGCTGCCCGTTTATTCTTCAAGAACGTGGTTAAGTATTGGGGATTGCCTAAGACAATCATAAGTGATAGGGATCCCCGCTTCACTGGCCGCCTATGGACCGAGTTATTCAAACTCTTGGGTTCGGAGCTACACTTTTCCACAAGTTTTCATCCACAGACAGATGGACAGACTGAGAGGGTGAATGCATTGTTGGAATGTTATCTAAGACATTTTGTGAGTGCGAACCAGAAGGACTGGGCAAAGCTCTTGGACGTAGCACAATTCTCTTACAACCTTCAGAAGAGCGAGTCTACGGGGAAGAGTCCTTTTGAAGTTGTGACTGGGCAACAGCCACTTATGCCTCACACTCTTACAAAGTCTTATCAGGGGAGAAGCCCAGGAGCTTACCACATGGTGAAATCTTGGCAAGAGCAAGCCGATGTTGCACGCTCTTACCTGAATAAAGCGGCGAAGAGGATGAAGAAGTGGGCAAATAAAAAGAGGCGGGACGTGGAATACCAGGTGGGAGACATGGTCATGGTGAAGCTTCTCCCACAACAGTTTAAGGCCTTTAGAAAGGTGCACAAAGGCCTAATTCGTAAGTACGAAGGCCCGTTTGAGGTTGTTGGGCGAATAGGAAAGGTTTCCTACAAGCTCAATCTTCCACCCAGGATGAAGATACATCCGGTCTTCCATGCCAGTATGCTCAAACCCTACCATGAGGACAAGGAAGACCACAGAAGGAGTGACTCCAAGCGAGCGCCTCCCATTGTTATCAAGTCTTTTGACTGTGAAGTGGAGGAAGTCTTGGCCAGTCGAGTCCAGAGAAGGAGAGGGGTACCACCAAGTACCCAATATCTTATCAAATGGAAGGGATTGCCAGAGAGTGAGGCTAGCTGTGAAGCAGAAGAAGATCTTTGGCAGTTTCAAGACCACCTAAAGCGCTTTCACAAGATGAGCGCGACGGGGACGTCTACGCTATAGGTGGGGGAGAGTGTCACACCCTGACACATCAGCGCCACGTAGGCACGACATGGACATGATTTGGCGCCCAGTAAGCAATTGTGCCATGTGAGCATCTAGAAGGTTCTAGAATCTTCTAGAACATTCTAGTTAATTCTGGTACATTCTGGAAGACTCTAGAAGCTAGTAAAAGACTCTAGAACATATTGGAATACTCTAGAATATAGTAGAATACTCTAGAATATAGTAAAAACATCTTGTAGGTTCTAGAATACTCCAAAACCATGTAGAGACTTCATGTAAATACTAGTAGGCCTAGAATTTTCTAGAATCTTCTAGAACATTCTAGATAATTCCGGTACATTCTGGAAGTCTCTAGTAGCTAGTAGAAGACTCTAGAACATATTGGAATACTCTAGAATATAGTAGAATACTCTAGAATATAATAGAAACATCTTGTAGGTTCTAGAATACTCCAAAACCATGTAGAGACTTCATATAAATACTAGTAGGCCTAGAATTTTCTAGAAGCTTGATGTAGACCGTTGGATCAAATCGATCCTAGCCATTGATTCAAGGGGAGGTGGACTATATAAACCCCTCACCCCCTCATTTGTAAACCATCGAAGAAGTTCTCATCAATAGAAGTTCTCTAGCATTCTCCAAGTTCTCTAAGTTCTCTTACTTTTTCTCTTGCTCTCTTTAGTCACTTAGCCTCTGGGAGAAATGTTTTGAGAAAAGCTGATTTAGTTAAGCATCAAGAGAAGCGTCTTAGCTAAGTGCCGCACGGTTCTTACTAGGGGAGAAAGAGTAAGTCCGTGACATAAAGCCGTCTTTCGCCCGAAGGGTTTGATGTCAGATGTGCATAGAAGAGGACAAAACCTAGGCTTCCTATGAAAATCTTTATGAGAAGATTTACAAGCGCACTAGGGCACGAAAATTTTAAGGAAAGATCCAAGCAAGCTAAAAAGTAAGTTTCAGATTGTTGTGGGATTTGGATAAGCAAAACACTTTGGGGGCTTTATTCTTACTATCGTTTATAGACAAAGAATACTATAATATGAATTTTCAACACATATTTTTTATTATTTTAAATGTGTTCATGTAAAATATTTATTTATTAATATCTAATATTTATATTTTATTTTGTACAATAGATTAAGGAATTGGGTTACAATTCAACAGTTAATTAGTTGTTCCTTCACATGCATCACAAAAAGGACAACAACTAGATGTGTTCCAGTTCTTAAGAAATTTTAAAAAGAAATTAATATCTTCTATAGTTTGGCTTGCCAAAATGCTTTATAATTAACAATAAAACTATAATTTTTATATATAATCTACCATTAAACGAATTGTAATTTTAAAAGTATTGTTATTCAATAAAGCTCTCTCTTGGGATTTTCAAACTTATCAAAATTGTATTTTAAAATACTTCATTTATATATATATATATATATATATATATATATATATATATATATTACTTTCTAAAGTTTAAGTCAGGATTCAGTTTTTTAAATTATATTATTCAATTGAAACTTATGGAAAAGCTTGTGACTTGTGAGTATAGCTCTTAATTTTGTGCATCAAAATTTTAAACTCATTTAAAGATGTATACACACATTCACATAACACAATTCTCGCATTGCTTTACATTCACACGTTGACATGTGATAATTATCAATGAAATTTTATTAAAACAACAATTTTATTCAAACATATAATTTAATGTTAGAATTTTTTCTAACAGATTCAGGACTTGAACCCACGCCACCTTCCTTTTGAAGGGGTGGGTCTTACCACTTGAGCCGACTCAAATTATAAAAAACAAGAACATAATATAATATAAGCATTATCTTTAATATAGATTCAATTTTAATATCTTATAATTTTATTATTCTACTTATATTTTGTTTTTTATTTACTATAACTTAAAATTTTATTAAAAAACGAATTTTTATTAACTTTCATCAATAATTTGTTTTTAATTAATGTTCATTTTTTACAATTATAATCATTAAATTATTATTTTATTTAAATAATTTTTTAGCATACCAAAAAATTAAAATGAATTAATTATATGATCAATTCAATATTATTTGTAAAATTAAAATAAACAGTGAACTATTGCATAATGTATATGAAAAAATAATCATTAATATAATTTAAATTTATAGTATTAGCAACACTGTTTTCAATAGTATGTATTTGCCCATAAATATAATTTAAATTTAAATTTTGTAAATATTATTTTATTAAATAATATATATTACAGTTAGACAAAGAAGATATTATTGAAAAATCCAAAATTGTCAATGAGCTGACCGCTTAGCTTTAACCTTTGTTCCACTTGTATAATAAATAAATAAGTTAATGAGTTAATAGTTCACATCTTACCAACAACAACAACCACCAAGCCTTTACCAACTTCAATATTTAAAATTGAAGTATGTTTGATGTCAAAGATTTCATACCCCTCAAATGCAGAAACCAAACTTCAAATAGTCATAACTTTTGATGTGAGAAAAGTTACAGGTTCTTAAGATATTTTTTTTTTTGGACAAACAAGTTTCTAAGATCTGAATCACAAGTTTTTTTGAACACAATACTGTCTTAACCTATGTAACACATTCAAGGCCATTTCAAGGCCCAAAATCCATCATTTTGGCACTGTTTTGTGTATTTTTTTATTTTTCTATTTTTAGTTTCTTACTTTAATTATGTTTCCTTGTTTGATTAGGAGTCTTATTAGTATCATAGAAATACATTATTTTCGTATTTCGTTTTGAATTTTTTGATCATTAATTGTATTTTAGAGGATTTCTCTTTCACTCTTTTGAATGTGTTTATTTTTTTTACACTCATTTGCCATATCAATGTCTTAGGAAAAAATGACTCAATAATGACAAAAATCCTGGATCTATAAATCTTTTAAACGAGGTTTTGCACTTTTTAGAAAAACCACACTCAGGAGGAAGGAAAACAGTTTTTGGGTAACTGGATGGCATCCTTGGAATGGTTTAATTTTGGGTTCCCCATAATGGCTGTTTTCATTGCGAGTACTAATGGAAAATATATGCTGACTGGTTAGGATTTAGGACCTCGTATAGTTGGTCTGCTAAAACACTTTATATCCAATAATCAAGGCTATAACTATTATATATATTCAACCATAAAAAATTTGCAATTTATATATATGTACACTATAACTTATCAGAATCTTCAAATCGTTTCCTTCTGTAGTATATCATCACATGCACTCTTCAACGATTCACAAATATGTAATATAACAATCAAAACCTGCTCGATCCCTCCATGTTATTCAATAATGCTCTGTCTGGATAAGATTGTATCTATATGTGTGTGTGTGTGTGTGTGTGTGTGTGTGAATTATTGTTAAAATTATATTAAAACATAACAATGTTTCTTTTTAGTAATAATAATGAGTAAGAGTCAATGGGTATAGTAAGCATACCGTGTAAATTGTTATGTCCCAGACTTACTATTCTCAAAGAAGAAATGTTGAAAAGAGATGATGGGATTTCACCTGTGTAACACTCAATAATTTAGCTTTAATTATCCATTCTAGTATAAAACCAGAAAATATTATTGCACAACCTTATTTAGTCTTGCTAAAATACTTGTTTACGTAAGAGTAATAGCTCACAAATGGTGAAAATGGTGCCTTTAGAAAGATAAAAACGAAAATAAAAATCCTATTGAAATGCCTCAATTGGTACAACACAAGCAGAATTTTTTTTTTCAATTTCAGTATGTAATATTGGTTACTTTAAAAAAAACATAAAATCAAGTTCCAATTTTACGATTAATAATACAGTATACACTCTTTAGTAGTATACTTCACATGTAGCAATAATCTGGTAATCTAATAAAGGAAAGACAATTTATATATCTTATTATCATTTTTTTCATTTCTTGAATAATTAATTTGTTGTTAAGTCATTATTTATGCAAGAGAGAAACTAAGTTTATATTACAAATTAATCAGCTGTAGTTAAAATATAAGACAAGAAGATATTATAAATAATTAATGTTCATTTTTTACAATTATATATTCATTAAATTATTATATTATATAAATAATTTTTTACTATATCAAACAATTAAAATCAATTAATTATATTATCCATTCAATATTATTTGTAAAATAAAAATAAACAGCGAACTATTTCATAGTGTATATGAAAAATTAAATTTAATATAATTTTAAATTTATAGGATTAGCATCACTGTTTTAAATCCTCTTTACTTACCCATAAATACATAATATATAGTAGGACTTTCGTTTTAACATCCTTTCCTACTAGAATAAAATATTGGATCTCACTAACCTAAAATTAATTTTGTAATTTTTTTATGAAAGAATATATAACAAAAAGAACATTCGTTTTCATTTTAGTTAGACAAAGAAGATATTATTGCAAAATCTAAAATTGTGAATGAGTTGAGAAGCTTAGCTTTAAACTTTATTCAACTTATATGATAAATAAATAAAGTCAATGAATTAATAGCTCACGTAAGCACCAACTTCAATATTTAAAACTTAAGTATGCTTCATGTCCAAGATTTCATATCCTTGCATCCCACTCCTTACTAGCAAACACACAGTCCAAACTTCAAACAATCATAAAGTTTAATTTGGACGGAGTTACAAGTCTCGTAAGATATCAATGTTGGAATAATTTTATATATATATATATATATATATATATATATATATATATATATATATATATATGTGGATTATTATTTAATTAATTATTAAGCCAAGTACAAATTAGGCTGTCATACTCTTGTGTGGATTGTGATAGGTGGACTACACAAGAAATTTGGGCAGAGGCCCAACCTACAACTTTTTGGGCTGTCAGTTTTGATCCTATCAAAATGCTGACTGAGTCAAAGAGAGAGATATAATTCTAATTATATTTATTTATTTATTTATTTAATGGTTTATCTGATTGATTCTTTTGCCCGTTAAACAACATCTATAAGAGTTGGTTTTAACGTGACTGAGGATTAACCACAATTTTGTATTCACTCTCTCTCTCTCTCTAAACTCTCTTTAAAAGCCAAAGAGTCCAGTAGGTTGTATTATCTCTCCTTTTCTTTAATTCATGGATTCTTCAGGTACGCTCTCTATACTTATTTTTCTGATTATTGTGATTTAGATATTATAACACTTAGTATCAGAGCGTTGTTATAATATCTTAATTTGATTATATTCAACTGCAACTCAATTGGAAATTTTGCCAATATTGTTCTTAATTTTTTGCGTTGCTTTACCGAACCTTTTAGTTGAATTTCATTGCTTCCCTTTTTCATATTATTCTCTGCGTACAATGTTTCTGGAATACCTTTTCGTTGAAATGCTTTGCTTCCTGTTTTTCCATTGTTTTACGAAAAAAAAAAATTTGATGGGTATATTTTACTGTAAATTCTTATGCGTTTTATGCTACGAAAATATAGAAGTGAAATTTGATAGAGTAAGGATTAGGTCCCAAGCGAGTATTAGCCTTCTGGAATCAAATAACCCATGATTAATAACGCTTAAATCTGTGAAGAACCCGGATGCATATTACTCTGGATGCTTTTTTCTGTATCGCGATGGTTCTGTGTGTATATATATATGCTTATCGCGATGGAATCAAATTTCTTGCTCTGTCTTTTTTTTGGAAATCTGTATGGGTGCTGCGAGAATCATTTCTCCAACCCATTGCGAGTAATTTTTGCACCCAAACCCGAACAAACGCGAGCTCCAGTCCCATCGGGAATGCGTGAATCTATTTCCGGTTGCCACACGATTAGAGGTTGCCTAATCATGGCCTGGAAACATGGTCGCCCGAAATCTCCGTCCAAATCACCGCAAAACACGCCTGCATCTTCTCCTGCTCGCGGCGTCCCAGCCGGGTCACGTTGCAGGCAGGCCGGGTTCTAGGGGTCCGGCTGGTGAGGAGGAAGATGAAGCGTTGGGCCTTTTTGGGCCCAGTGGCCGGGCTTGGGCACGTTGGGCCTGCTTGGGCTTAAGTGAAACGCTGGGTTTCACTTAAGCATGGTACTGGGCCACAATTAAAGGCCCAGTCCGAAAAAAAAAATTGGGCCAAATCAGGATCAGTCCAAATCAAAAAAAAAAATTACCTTTTTTGCCCTAGACATCTCTTAATCTTGAATTTATTCACCTATGCTTTCCCTAATTCTTAATAAAATCTAGAGATTCATGAAATTTCTTTAATTTGTCTTGGAAATCATGGAAATCTTATTATTTGTCAGATTTGAGATCACATTACATTGATAATGGACATACCCCATAGGTGTGACATTGTTAATGTAATTTTGAGAGTTTGGACTTTTAAGGATAGGCATAAATATAGCACTCATAATGTATTAAATATTTGTTATACCCTATAGGTATGGAAATATTAAATATATTTTGTATGGACTTGTATGTGAGCCAAATCTTAATGGTATAAAATAATTTTATGTGTGTCATTATAGTTGCATAACTGAAATTTTATTTTGGGAATCTTGTATTATAATTATGTTGAGCGCGCATAATTACTATTTTCCATTTTTGTTGTTGATTTCAGTTTCTACTTTTACGCAACTATCTTTTGTAAAGGCTCTTAATGGGACTAATTATGATGATTGGAAAGAGTCCCTGAATATGTATCTGACCATTTCTGAGAAAGATTTGGCTTTGAGAGAACCCAAACCAGTGGATCTCACTCCGCAGTCCAGTGCTACTGACAAGACCTATTATAAACAATGGTTTGAGTCCAACTGAATCTGTTTGGCAGTAATTAAGTATACAATTGAAAAGGGAATCAGGGATAGTATTCCTGAAAAGGATACTGCAGTTGACTATTTGAAATATATTGGTGATAAATACAAGAGACTAGATAAAAGTCAAAAATTTTTTTACCTCTCACAACTTGATAATACTCGGTATGATGGAGTATCTGGTGTCAGGGAGCATATCTTGAAACTTGTTCATTACTATAACAAGTTAAAATCATATGGAGTTGATTTGGGTGAAAGCACATTAGTTTATCGTGCTCTTCAATCATTGCCGGCAGAGTATGGATTCTTGAGAACTTCATATAATTCGCAAGAAGCAGAATGGTCGATTGACCAATTAATTTCTATTGTTACTCAAGAAGAAGAAGCAATAAAGAAGAATAATTCTCACTCTGTAAATTATGTATCTCATGGCTCCAGTAGCCAATCTGGAGGATGGACTCAGAAGAAAGGGAAAAAGCCCGAGGTACAAAAAGGTGGAAAACCTAACTTTAAGAAAAATGGTGAACAGAATGGCAAAGCGAAACGGAAATTCTTTAAAGGCATCTGCAATTATTGTAAGAAATTCGGCCACAAGAGAATATATTGTTTTTAGCTTAAAAATAAGCAGGAGAAGGAAGGTACATTTCTTCATCTAGCCTCTCTAGCTCTAGTTTGTTTTGAATCTAATAGTATTGAAACATCTTCTGACTCTTGGCGGTTGAATTCTGGTGCAACTGTGCATGTTGTGAATTCTTTGCAGGGGCTCAAAGACAAGAGGGTCCCCATTGAGGCAGAGAGGACAGTCTTAGGCATTGCAGGAAATAAGGCATCAGTAGAATATATAGGATTCATTCCCTTAAATTTGAATTCTGGACATGTTTTGAATTTGAATAATGTCATTTATGTACCTTCTGCGAGAAGGAATTTGATTTCGACTTCTGTATTGGATGTTAATGGTTATTCATTTTTTCAAGGAAATGGAAAGATTGATATTTGTTTTAATTTTATCATTATTGGCTCTGCATCCTTAACATGTGGTTTATATCGTCTGAATGATTGGTCACTTGAACTTTCTAATCCTCAAGTCAATGTTGTAATTGGGAATAAATGCCAGAGACCTGGTGAGAATTCTTCTATGTTGTGGCATCGTCGATTGGGCCACATCTCTAGAGAGAGATTAGAAAGAATGACCAAAGAAAATGTTCTACAAGATCTTGATTTCTCAGATTTTGAAACTTGTGTTGATTGCATTAAAGGGAAATTCACAGCTAAAGCTAGACATAAAGGGGCAAAGAGGTCTGAAAATATTAGACCTTATCCACACTGATATATGTGGACCTATCACACCTATGGCTATGGGTGGGTTCAAATACTTTATTACTTTCATAGATGATTATTCACAGTATGGGTGGATTGATCTTTTGCGTGAAAAGGGAGAATCTCTAAATGCTTTTAAAACTTTCAAAGCAGCAGTTGAATTAAAATCTGGCAAATTAATTAAAGCTGTCAGATCTGACAGGGGTGGTGAGTACTATGGGAGGTATACTGAGATTGGTCGGAATCCTAGCCCATTTGCTTTATATTTACAAGAACATGGAATTGAAGCTCAGTATACAATGCTTGGCACCCCACAACAAAATGGGGTAGCAGAAAGGCAAAATCGTACTCTTATAGATATGGTCAAAAGTATGATCAGTCATTCCTCATTGCCAGAGTTCTTGTGGGGTGATGCATTGAAAACTGCTGTCTACATTTTGAATCAAGTCCCTAGCAAGACGGTTCCAAAGAACCCATATGAATTATATTTTGGAAAGACTCCAATATTAAAGCATATGCGAGTATGGGGTTGTAAAACACAGGTAAAATTCTATAATCCACAACAGATGAAGCTCGATTTTAAAACTGTTACTGGTTTCTTTATTGGATATTGCATTGGTTCTCGTGGGTGCATATTTTATTGCCCATATCTCACTACCAGGGTCATCGAGTCAGATCGAGTATATTTCTTTGAAGATGTCTTGGCAAGTGGGAGTTCTGTCCCTAGATCAATCTCTTTACGAGATGAAAGCAATATTTTGCCTGTGCCTATTGTGACACCCTCTTCAGCAGAAAGAAATAGTACTGTGGATCAAGATGAATGTGAGGTGGAACCACCCTTAGAAGGTGATAAGGAGCCGGTTGTAGAATCGAGGGGGTCTCAAAGGGTTCGTAGGTCTGCTATTCCTAGTGATTACATGATGTATTTACAGGAATTTGATTCAGATATTGATGATTTAGACCCTATATCTTACCAAGAAGCTACATTAGGTAATCACTCTTCTGAATAGCTAGAGGCTATGAAGAAAGAGATTGCTTCAATGTATCGCAATCATGTGTGGGAACTTGTAGAGTTACCATAGGGGTTTAAGCCAGTTGGTTGTAAATGGGTTTTCAAAACTAAACGAGGACCTACAGGTGAAGTTGATAAACATAAAGCCAGACTTGTAGCTAAAGGCTACTATCAGAAAGAAGGTATTGGTTATACAGATACTTTCTCTCCAGTTTCCACTAAAGATTCATTTAGAGTGGTCATGGCTCTAGTTGCACAATTTGATCTCGAACTTCACCAGATGGATGTCAAGACTGCTTTTCTGAATGGAGACTTGTATGAAGAAGTCTATATGACCCAGCCTGATGGCTTTATTGAATCAAGAAAAGAGCACTTAGTGTGTAAATTGAAGAGGTCTATCTATGGGTTAAAACAAGCCTCCAGACAGTGGTATTTAAAATTTGATTAAGTCATCAACTCACTCGGCTTTGTTGAAAATGTCTCAGATCAATGCATTTATCAGAAATTTGATGGAATCAATTTTGTAATTTTGGTTCTTTATGTTGATGATATTTTGCTAGCCAGTAATTCGATGAATTTTCTCAATGAGACGAAGCAATTATTATCGTGTGAATTTGATATGAAAGATCTCGGTGAAGCCTCTTTTGTTCTTGGGATACAAATTCATCGTGATAGATCTCGTGGCACCCTTGGTTTATCACAAGCAACTTATATTGAGCGAGTGCTTAAGAAATTCAAAATGGAGTCTTGTGCTTCCTCTCCTGCTCCTGTTCAGAAAGGTGACATGTTATCGAACTCGCAGTGTCCCAAGGATGATAAGACAAGGGCTGAAATGAGAAAGATACCATACGCTTCTGCTGTTGGCAGCCTTATGTATGCTCAGGTCTGTACTCGTCCAGATATAGCTTTTGCTATTGGTGTACTTGGTCGATATCTGAGTGATCCTGGTATGGATCATTGGAAAGCTGCCAAGAAATTTATGAGGTATCTTCAGGGTACAAAGAATCATATGTTGACTTATAAAAGATCAGATCCTCTTGAGGTTGTTGGTTATTCAGATTCTGATTACGGTTCTTGTCTAGATGATCGTAAGTCAACAACTGGATACATCTTCATGATGTCTGGAGGAGCTGTTTCGTGGAAAAGTGTAAAACAGACACTTACAGCTGTTTCATCTATGGAAGCAGAATATCTTTCTTGTTTTGAGACCACACTGCAGGCTGTATGGTTGAGGAAGTTGATATCTGGCATGCGCTTAATTGATTCAATATCACGTCCTCTAACCATCTGTTGTGATAACAAGTCTGCAGTGTATTGTGCTAACAACCACAGAAATTCGAGCCGTACAAAACATTTTGATATCAAACTCATATTCGTTAAAGAGAAAATTGCAGAATCTCAGACTTGAATAATTCACATTCCTGGTACGCAGATGCTTGCAGATCCATTGACCAAGGGTTTACCCGTAGAAGTTTTTCTAAATCATGTAACTTATATGGGTATTGTGAATTCTTTTGATTCCTTGGTTTAGTGGGAGTCTAATGAATATTTGATATCATGTCATTATTTATTTTATTTTCTGCAAGTTTTATTCAGTTCAGTTTGATGCGTTTTATATCATTTGTATCCCCATAGGATTCAATGATTTTGTCATGATACGCTTTATATATACATGTCACTTGTTTCCCCATAGGAATCAGTGACACTGTATTGTTTTCATACTGAACTGAGTTGGAAATTATATACATATATATTATGTTATATTCAGATTATGAAACATTATATTTATGTTTGATATCACTTGTTTCCCCATAGGATCCAGTGATTTTGTAAAGTTTCATTTTCTGAATTGTGATAGTGGCTTAATAGTGTTTTCTAAATAATTAATTAAATGCAATCCAAGTGGGAGATTGTTGGAATAATTATATATATATATATATATATATATATATATATATATATATATATATATATATGTGGATTGTTATTTAATTAATTATTAAACCTAGTACAGATTGGGCCGTCATACTCTCGTGTGGACTGTGATAGGTGGACTACACAAGAAATTTGGGCAGAGGCCCAACCTACAATTTTTTGGGCTGTCAGTTTTGGTCTTATCAAAATGCTGACTGAGTCAGAGAGAGAGATATAATTCTAATTTTATTTATTTATTTATTTATTTAATGGTTTATTTGATTAATTCTTTTGCCCGTTAAACAACGTCTATAAGAGTTGGTTTTAACGTGACTGAGGATTAACCACAATTTTGTATTCACTCTCTCTCTCTTTGAACTCTCTCTGAAAGCCAAAGAATCCAGTAGATTGTATTATCTCTCCTTTTCTTTAATTCATGGATTCTTCAGGTACGCTCTCTATACTTATTTTTTTGATTATTGTGATTTAGATATTATAACAATCAACGGCCAGCATTTTTGAGCCCAATGCTATCTTAACCTATAGAACCCAATTAAGGCTGTTTTGAGGCTCATTTGGGCAACATTTTTTACTTTTTTTTGTTTATTTTTCTGAATTTTCTGTTTTTTGTTTCTTATCTTAATTATGTTTGTTAGATTGATTAGGTGTCTCATTTTTAGCATAGAAATACTTTATGTTTATATTTCCTTCAAAAAAATTTGATCACTAATAAAATTTTAGAGAATTTTTCTTTCAGTCTTCTGAGTGCATTTATCTTTTAATTTTGGCATTGTTTTGTGCATTTTTTTTATTTTTTAGTTACTTTTCTGAATTTTCTGTTTTTAACCTTCTAGTTTAATTTTGTTTCCTAATTTGATTAGGAGTCTTGTTAGTATCATAGAAATACTTATTTTTGTATTTCATTCAGAAATTTCTTATCATAAATTTTAAAAAGAAAAAAAAATTTCATTCTTTGTTTTGAGTGTGTTTATCTTTCACTCTATTTTGACTCTATATGTATGTATTCCTGCTATTGTTCATTTCTTAATGACGCTATCAAAGCTTTGTTTTTCAAGAGTTTATGTTTTCATCAACCTTCCTTATATGGTTTGATTGTCATTTCTAATTCCAAAATACTTCAAATAATTACTCTCACTTTTCTGTTGTATTTCAACAACTGCTTCTTCTTCTTTTTGTGCGCGCCTTCTTCCTTGTTTTAGCATATCATGTTGATATGAGAACAGATTTATATCTCCAAAAGCTCTGTCTTTCCTATCTCATAAAACACTCTTCTACAACTATGACAAACTCTTCCTCCACTAACACTGCATTTATACTCAAAAGAAATAAATTCAAGCATCAAGAAGGACATAACAACAACTCAAGACATAGTTGTAGTCATGGGGTAATTCATATCTGGTTTCTTTTATAAGAATATTCCAAAACAGATATTTTAATTATCCTAATTATTAAAAAAATTAGTTTTCTTTTTTGAAATCTCCGCAATGCCCTCAACTGTGCTCATGCCCCTTTCAACTCTGCAACACTTAGCACCCATGCGCAGCTGGACCACCGGGCTTAGCACCATCGTTTTGCACCCACGGATCCGCGGACTATTGTAGAGATAAGGATAAAAGCAATGAAATGTAAAGAATTCTTAATTCTACAACAGTGGCATCAGAGCTTGTGCAGAGAGAGAACGAAACTGCTAGGAACAGAGAAAAAACAAAACACAACAGCTGGAGAGTGACAGAAAGAATGAGAAGCAGCTAGGGGGATAAAGGCAAAAAATAGTGGTGACGCATAGTAGAAGCAGAGAGAGGGACGACAAGCAGAGGAATCAGAACGTGAAGCTGGAGATGCTAAAGTACAGAACAAAGCAGATGAACAGAAGCAGAGGAATGCAGACGGAAGAGCATTGGCTTGTGAGTAGAAAGGCACAGGAGAGTAATGCAAAAACAGAGGTAGAAACAGAACGGGAAAGGGAAGAACTCTTGGGCATTTTGTTGTATGAAATAGAACGACTGAAGAAAGAAGCACAAAAAGATGAAGCAGCTCATGAACGCTGAAGCAGAGGAACGAACACGAAAGAAAGGAAAAGGCCGCTCGTGAACGAGAGTATTTTGGTCAAAAAGTATAAAAAAAAAACCAGTGAGATAACAGTCAATTTAAAAAATAATAAAAATAAATTTAATTGTAATGCATCTTTTAATTTCAAAGGAGATGTGTATATTTTGAAAATTTTAAAAAAATGTCATATGATAAAAGTAATATAAAAATACATAAGAGTATTTTTCTTTAACTTAATTGATAGTTATAAGAAATTATCAAAATATATTTTTCATAAAGGGAAATGACAAAATGGCATATCATAGAATGGAAAGGTACTTTGGTAATATTACATAGTTATCGTTAATGCTAATATCTAATATTGTTTGAGTGGCTATATGAGATTCTGAGAGGATGAAGCTATATAAAGCAAGTTTTCAACTTTTAGTTAACTAAAAACTTTTTAGTTAATTGAAAATCAACTTAAGGCTAAATTCACTCAAAATGGACATAACTACAACTTGAAACATTTATGAGCATCTCCAATAGTCAAGAAGTATTCTAAAACTGTAAAAGACTTCAAAAATCCACGAAGACAAATATCCAATGATTTTCAACGTATTGGAAACTTTCTCTAAAAGTGTACTTCACATGTAATAATAATCAAGTACTGTATACGAAAAATTAAATTTAGTATAATTTTAAATTTATAGGATTAACATCACTGTTTTTAATCCCCCCGACTTACCCATAAATATATAACATGTAATAGGACTTTCATTTTAACATCCTTTCCTACTATAATAAAATATTGGATCTCACTAAAAACTAATTTTGTAAATTTCATTTTAGTTAGACAAAGAAGATATTATAACAAAATTCAAAATTGTAAGTGAGCTGAGAAGCTTAGCTTTAAACTTCGTGCAACTTATATGATAAATAAATAAGTCAATGAATTAATAGCTCACATAAGCAATAACTTCAACATTTAAAATTAAAGTATGCTTCATGTCAAAGATTTCATATCCTTGCATCCCACTCCTAACTAGCAAACGCATAGTCCAAACTTCTAACAGTCATAAAGTTTAATTTGGATGGAGTTACAAGTATCATGAGATATCAACGCCAAGCATTTTTGAGCCCAATGCTGTCTTAACCTAGCTACGGAACCCAATTAAGGCTGTTTTGAGGTCCGTTTGGGCAACATTTTCTACTTTTTTTTGTTTATTTTTCTGAATTTTCTGTTTTTAGTTTCTTATTTTAATTATATTTTTTAGATTGATTAGGAGTCTCATTAGTAGCATAGAAATACTTTATGTTTATATTTCGTTCAAAAATTTTTGATCACTAATAAAATTTTAGAGAATTTTTCTTTCTTTCTTTTGAGTGCATTTATCTTTTACCCTATATATCAAGGACATAGGGAAAATGACTCCATTTTCACAAAAGTCCTAGATCTATCATCCTTTTAAAGGAGGGTTCGCAGGGTTTTAGAAAAAAATCACACTTATGAGGAAGGGAAACATTTTGGTAACTAGATGGCATCCTTGCAACAGTTAAATATGTAACAACATCTAAAACTTGCTCAATCCTGACTTGTTATTCAATAATGCTCTCTCGTGAGATGGGGTTTCCAAACTCATCAAAACTGCATTTTGAAATACTTCATATATATATATATATATATATATATATATATATTACATTCGAATGATTAAGTCATGATTCAATTTTTTAAAGTATACTAATCATCTAAGGGTGTATCAAATTTTATACAACTCACTACCTTTCTTTTTGACATAGCACAACTTTCCCATTGCGTTACATACACACATTCACATGTGAATTATTGATGAACTTTTATTAATACATATCAGTGTTGCTTTGTAATAATAATAATGAGAAAGAATCCATGGGTGTGGCGAACATACCTGTTAAAGAGTTCTCAAATAAATACAGTTCTTCCAGTAACGTGCAGTTGCCAATTGATTTAGGAAGTTCACCATGTAAATTGTTTCTTGCCAGAATCACTTTTCTCAAAGAAGAAATGCTAAAAAGAGATGATGGAATTTCACCTGTGTAACACTCATATTTTAGCATCAGTAATCAACACTAGTATAAAACCCGACAATATTATTTGTACAACCTGAATTGGTCTACCTAATATATTTGTTTAATTAGAAGAATAACTCACATATGACTCTGATCTTAATACTTAACATTAAGGTGAAATGGTGTCCGTAGAAATAGAAAAACGAAAATATTGTTTCAAGTTTGTATCTACCGTTTAGTTTTGGATAACCCATTCAAAAAAAGCTGACAAAAATTGGCTAAAAATGGAAAAAAAAAATCGCAAGGAATGAAAAACGAAGGAAAATAAATCCTTCCCAGAAGTCCTTTAACAGTCATTCTCCTCAAACTTGGCTCCACTCCAATGTCTAGCTTATTCAAGCAAAGTAGATAAAAAAAAATAACAAAAAGGAAAACGAAGTAGCTTTAGTATAATATATTTTATTTTGGTATTTGAGTTATATATTATGTATATTCTAATATTTTCTTTATATTTAAAAACTATGTAGTTTTAAAAATATATATTATAATTAGTTATTTTCAATATCTTGCGATTTCATTATAACTTACTATTTCATGTTCAATCCTTTACAAATTTTTTCTCTTTCATTATTTATTATAATATAATATTTATATTAAAACTTATTTCAATATTTATTTAATAAAAGCACACTCCAATTTATAATTCAAAAACAGTTGTATCAAAATTAATAAAATAATTCTATATAATGTCAATTTGTTCAAGCACCAATCTGACGCGATCTTTTAGGGCTTTTTTTTTTCATTCACTAGGGTCCAATTTTTGTACAAAATGAATTTCTATCATACTGTCATCAATAATTTGATTTAACCAACCTTCACTTTTGTCAATTATGATAATTACAATATTATTTTAGTAAATCATTATTTAATATACTGGGCAATAAATTAAAATAAAATAATTTTATAAACTATTCAATATTATTTATAAAATTATTAATTCTATCAACATAAATTTCATAATCTATTTGAAAAATGATCTTTTATATATCTTTCAATTTTTTGAGTAGCATCACTTCTTTCCGTCCTATTGACTTTCAAATATCTAACAAGAAGTACAGAATTTGGAGACTTTTGATTTTAACATATTTTCGCATAACAATTAATAATTGAATCTTAATGACTAAAATGATTGCTTTATAAAATAACATATTACAAAAAAAAATTATTCATTTTTACATTCTCCATTGCTCTTTTCATTTTAATCAGATAGAGAAGATATTACTATGAAATGTAAATTACCGCCTATAAATGAGCCCCCGGTTGTATAATAAATGAGGAAATAAATAAATTTAAGTTTAATATAAAAATCGTCAATTATTGAACCAATCTTGAAAGTTTTATTACTCTACGTA
The DNA here is from genome assembly GCA_037074535.1 of Gleditsia sinensis. NCBI lineage: Eukaryota > Viridiplantae > Streptophyta > Magnoliopsida > Fabales > Fabaceae > Gleditsia > Gleditsia sinensis. The sequence continues at coordinate 66,612,815 of CM073465.1, read as the reverse complement.
ACTAACCAAAGCTAAAATAAGAATAAAACAATAAATATGTCATACATTATATAAACTACATAATATAATACGTTTATATATTATAAAATAAGAATATATTTTCATGTAAACATTATCTTTAATATAACTCCAAGTTTAATATATTATATAATTTAATTACTCTAGTTTTTTTATTTACTGAAACTACAGTTTTATTAAAAACTGAATTTGTATTAACTTTTCATCAATTTTTTTTAATTAATCTTCAATTTTTACAATTATAGTCATTAAATTATTATATTATTTAAATAATTTTATACTATATCAAAAAATTAAAATCAATTAATTATATGATCCATTCAATATTATTTTTAAAATTAAAATAAACAGCGAACTATTTTATAGTGTATATGAAAAATTAAATTTAATATAATTTTAAATTTATAGGAGTAGGATCACTGTTTTCAATCCTCTGTACTTACCCATAAATATATAACATGTAGTAGGTATTTTGTTTTAACATCCTTTCCTACTAGAATAAAATATTGGATCTCACTAATTTAAAATTAATTTTGTTAATTTTATTTTATGAAAGAATATATAACAAAAAGATGTAATTCCTTTTGACACTCATTTTCATTTTAATTAGACAAAGAAGATATTATTACAAAATCCAAAATTGTAAGTGAGCTAAGAAGCTTAGCTTTAAACTTCGTTCAACTTATATGATAAAAACCGACAATATTATTTGTACAACCTGAATTAGTCTACCTAAGATATTTTTTTACTTAGAAGTAATAGTGCACTGACATTAATACTTAACATTAAGGTGAAATGGTGCTGGTTAGAAAAACGAAAATAAAATCCTAGATCCTAGATGAAAAGAGAAAAGATTCATATGTTCATATTAATTGTTTCCATCCTTATGTCAGACTTATCAAAAATAATTTTGAAAAATGATAGAAGAATGCTTAGCAGAATATTTCTAGGACACTTGGAGGTATGATATATGCAGATTGTGAAGCCCTAGTTTCCTTCATTTGTTGCCTCGTTAGAATGCTAAACAACATAATATATGCAGATTGTTAAGGCTCTTTGAAAGTCAGAAAATGTTTCTTTTGTAATGCCTCTACAGTGACAGTCGTTGTTATAGCAGCGGCAATGTGCCATGGCATTCAAACAATTAATTCAATAGTGGCACTCAAATAATTAATTCATTGTTATGTCATTATTTATATTAGAGAACAACTAAGTTTATATTACAAATTAATGAGTTGTAGTTAAAATATAAGACAAGAAGAAATTGTAAACATACAACGTAAGATAAACAATCAGCACATATGTATATACATGGCAGGTATCATTAAAAATCATACCTTCCAAATTGTTGTTATAAAGATATAACGATTGGAGGTTGGTCAAACTTCCAATGTCACTTGGTATGTATCCTTTGTTGAATAAAATATAAGACAAGAAGAAATTGTAAACATACAACGTAAGATAAACAATCAGCACATATGTATATACATGGCAGGTATCATTAAAAATCATACCTTCCAAATTGTTGTTATAAAGATATAATGATTGGAGGTTGGTCAAATTTCCAATGTCACTTGGTATGTATCCTTTGTTGAATCCATTATTGGATAGTTCTAAATCTTTCAATTTTTTGCATTGATACCAAATTGACGGCATCTCTCCAGAGAAGTCATTGAAATGTAGATAAAGTAATTCAAGTTTTGGAAGCCCGTGACATAAATTTGATGGGAGACTGCCGGAAAAATTATTGTAACAAAGCCGAATCTCTTGTAACGTTGAGCTATTAAATATTGTTGATGGTACAAAACCAGAAAGCTTATTATCTCCAAGATACAATATCCTCAGTTGTGGAAGATCACCGATCTCTTTTGGAATGTCTCCTTCAAATATTAAAGAAAAACAATGAGGAATTTTTTTTTTTTGCGATAACATTGTATGTATCATTATTCACAGTAGCATTTGCATGTATCGTTATTCCCACTAACGGCCGTCAACCATAAGTTAAAAGTAACCTTTTCACATGCATTTAATTTGACTTGGGAACAAAAGCATGTCATTAGTCAATAAGTTCTTGAGACAAATTTATATTTGTTTTTATGTTGTTAAATTATAAAATACAACGAGGCAAAATGAGGCTTAAAACAATACCACTATTCTTATTCCTCAAATTGCAGTTGCATTAAGACTAATCGAACACCAATGACAAGGTACTGTTTTGATATCATTTAATTAAACGCAGATTTGATCCTAAAGGAAAAATAATATTTTAGCTGTTTCAAATATGTATATACCATTTAATTTTGGATAACCCATTCAAAAACAGCTGACCAAAATTGGCTAAAAATGGAAAGAAATCGCAAGATCGGAAAAACAGGAGGAAAAGAAACCCTTCCAGGAAGTCCTTTAATAGTCATTATTCAGCTAACTTGGTCCCACTTCAATTAATGTCCAGTTTATTCAAGCAAAATAGATAAATAAATAAAAAAGAAAAAAAAATAAAGTAGCTTGAGTATAATATATTTTATTTAGGTATTTGAGTTATATATTATGTATATTCTAATATTTTCTTTAAATTTAAAAACTAAGGAGTCTTAAAATAATATATTGTTATTAGTTATTTTCAATATTCTACGATTTCATTATAACTTAATCCACTATTTCACGTTCAATCCTTTTGCAAATTTTTCCTCTTTCATTATTTATTGTAATATAATATTTATATTAGAAATTATTTGGGTATTTATTTAATAAAATTATACTACAGTAGTATTAACATTTACAAAATAATTCTATATTATTCGGATATCATTTAGGACAAGCATCAACCCAACGTGATCTTTTCCTTCTTCTTTTTTTCATTCACTACCATCTCCAATTTTTGTACAAAATTAATCTATATTATATTTTCATCAATAATTTGATTTAATCAATGTTCACTTTTTTCATGAGAATTACAAAATTATTTTAGTAAATAATTATTTAATATTCTGGGCAATAAATTAAAATAAAATAATTTTATGATCAATCTATTCAATATTATTGGATCTTAATGACTAAAGAGCTTGTTTTATAAAATAACATATTGCCGAAAAAAAAAATCCCCTTTTACATCTGTTGCTCTTTTCATTTCAATAAGACAAAGAAGACAGTAGCAACTGAGCACGCGCTTATATAATAATAAATAAATAAATAAATTTGTGTTTAATTTAAAATTCATTAATTATTGAGCCAATCTCAAAAAATTTCACTAGTAAAGGTAAGAGTATATAAATTATATAAACTACGTAATATAATATTTTTATATATTATAAAATAAGAATATATTTTAATATAAAAATTATCTTTGATATAATAACTCCATAATTTTACTACTCTACTCATATTTTAGCTTTTTTTTATTTACTATAACTCCAATTTTATTAAAAAAATAAATTTATATTAACTTTTCATCAATAATTTGTTTTTAATTAATTTTCATTTTTTACATTTATAATCACTAAATTATTTTTTTGTTAAATATTTTTAATATACCAAAAAATTAAAATACATTAATTATATGATCAATTCAATATTATTTGTAAAATTTTAAAAAAATATTTTATTTAAATTGGATTAAAACAATATTAAATTTTAATCATTAAATTATTTTTTGTCCTCAATATTTAAAATTGAAGTATGCTTAATGTCAATGATTTCATATCCCTGCATCTCACTCCTTACTCCGAACCAAGGCCTTGATTTAAAATTTATTACTCTACTCAACTCAGTTCACTAAAGGTAGAATAAGAATAAAACAGTACATATATTATAATGCCTTTACATTTATATAAATTACATAATATAATATGTTTATATATTATAAAATAAGAATATATATTAATATAAACGTATAAGTTAGAATCTTTAAACGTAAACTTATTATTTCATGGAGGCTTATATGGGTTTAAATTCTAAAATAAAAAGTATGTTAATGTTAAATGAGCTTCACTAATAAACTTAAATAAATCATTTGTTGAATGAGTTAAATGTAAGCAAGCTAGTGTTTGTTTGGCTAAGTTTATATCCCTATTTGATTATATTATACTAGTCAAATATAAATAAGAAAAGAAAAAATAAATACAGATAACACAAATCATTTAAGACATACCTGATAAAGTGTTATAACTCAAACTCAACAATTCAAGTGAAGATAAGTTGGAAATGGTTTGAGGTATGGTTCCTGAAAGCTTGTTACCAGCAATTCGTAAAATCCTCAAGTGCTTAAGACTTCCAATCTCAAGTGGAATAGTCCCCTCGATAAAATTAAAATTCCAATCCAAGGTCTCCAACATTGACAGGTTAGATATGGACAATGGAATGATTCCACTGAAACTATTATTGCAAAGATATAAGTGTTGCAGTGTAGATAAATCCCCTATCCATATTGGAACTTCTCCAACAAATTCATTGCAGCTTAAGTTAAGCACTTTCAATCTATGCAAGTGGACTAACTCTTCTGGTAATTGACCATGGAAATTGTTGTTACGAAGATTGAGTTCAGCAAGAAATGAGAGATTTCCTAATCGTGGAGATATGGTGCCCTTGAGACCCTTGCCACCAAGATTCAAGGCCTGAACCCTTCCATGGCGGGTATTGCAAGTGACACCAACCCAATTGCACGGAGAAGAGGAGTTAGACCAATTAGCTAAGAGATTGTAAGGATCCAAGATAGAAAATTTGAAAGCAAGAAGTGCAGACTTATCTGTGGTGATATTTGGCTTACTCAAAGCTAAGTAGGCCATGAAGCAATGCAGTGAAAGCATGAAAGCAGAGAAGCGAAGTTTCCCCATGTTTGGCCTATCAGACTTGTCAAAGATGCAAGGTGAGCAACAAAAAAGAGGATAGCATATTATATATATGGTAAATCATAATAAGATTAAGAAAATAATGAAAAAAATAGGTGTGGCAGTAAGTGTAGTAGACTTGATTTGTGGCGTACAGTAAAGTCTTGGAAAACACTTTTTTGTTCAAAGCACATTTATTTGCATAACTTGAAAGTGACTATACAGTATTAAAGTGTAGCTCATGGGAAATTATTACAGTATTAAAGTGTAGCTCACGTTATAAAAAGTTGTTAATTTTAAAACTACTTATTTTATTTTTTTTAATCATAATTAAGTTGCTTTTCAACACCAACTTATGTAAAATTTAAAAAAGCTCAGATAGTCTTGCTATCATCCACAAACATACGAAGGGACTCGTAACAATTCCAGAAAAAAAAATAATCAGTATAATCATGAGTTAAAAGTTAAACATGGGTTGCAAAAGCTTATTTGCCCAACTTCAACAACCATGAATTGTACAGATTTTGTAAAAGCTAAATGATTCACACACCCAACCAGTGTTACAAAATGTTTAAGTGCCAAATAAAAGCAGTATAATCAATTTATTAATGATTCATCGTAGTTACAAAACACCAGCAAATATGTAAAGGTATTTTCAAGTACATCAAAGACAAGAATAATTTATAACATATAAATTAAACCCTTGTCATTGTTAATAATAGTAAGAGGTCACTAGTTCATGCTAAAATATAAAAAATAAAAAATATAGTAAAAAAAGTTCTTTTTCTTTTTTATAATATATAATAAGAAAATTAAAATTATATTAACCTTTGTGAAGTGAAAGAAACTTATACTTAGGCTTTTAAAGTTTCAAATTTAATATTATAAGTATTAATTGAAATTTTTATTATACAGATATATATTTGTTATTTAAATGTTTGGTACTCTCTATAAGCCTTCAATAATGGATAAACGTAAGGACAACATAAGGAAAAAAAAAAACAAAATTTGTGACCAACCCAAATCAATCAGTCAACAGTCAACAGTATCTTGGCGAGCCTTTCTATCTGTCATCAGGATTGAAGCCATCGGAGGTGGGAGTGATTACACCCAACCCAAAAGGCACAACTCTTTAACAACTAATTTAGCCACCCAACCAAAGGCAATGTCTATATCTTTTTTGCCTTTTTATTTATTTATTAACTAATATGTTATTATGATTAAATTTAAGTGGACGAATGGAACGTTAAATATAATTATATAATAAAATATTATAATTATTTAAAAAAGTGTAAGTAATAATTTCAAAAATATCTTATTAAAATTTGTTATATTTGATTTTTTAAAAAAAAATTGATACAATTAATTACAAAATTATTAATAAATATATAAACATATGACCAGACTGTGTCAAGCTGCATAATTAAAAAAAGAATGCAAATTTGACAAAAAAGACAGTCTTTGATTGAGAACGAAGCAGTCTGGAAATGCCCTCCATTTACACCTTCTGTAAAGCAAATGTGGATGGCGCTTTGTTTTGTATTTGGGATATTGCTATGAGCTGTATCGCAAGAGAAAATCCAGGAAGCTTTTCTCGGTCCAGAGTAAAACTTGTTGCAGGCTTTGACAGCAAAGAAAGTCTTGATTTTTTGCTCGTGATGTCTGCATCAAGGACACTTGTCTGGAGATTGCAAAATGATATTTGATAGCTTAAAAAAAATGTCAGATCACACCATATGACCGTTGCTTTATTTTTGTTTGTTTCCTTGAAGTGGGAACGCTACTTTTTCTTTGATTCCTAAAAATGGAATACTGTTGCTCATAGTCTTGTACAATTGGGTAGACATATTACCCATATGGCTGTACATGTAAAGTCTCATGTATCTTTACTATCAATTTCTATGTGTATTGTTTTTAAGTCTCGTCAATTAATAAAAAAAATCATATTTTAATCAAATAAGTGAATGTTGAATTTAATTATTTACATTTTATTTTTTAAATTTATTACCTCAAAGATAAAAAAAATTTATAATATTACTTTTTAGTTAAACTATCATTTAAATTTTAACAAAAAATTTAATTTACCTTTGAAATTACTATTTTTTGTTATAATTATCTAACTTGATATATAAATTTATACTCACTTGATATTGAATTAACATTCTTGTGACACTTATAACATAATTCTCAATCTTTCAGTATGACATCCAAAATGATATTTTGTAAAAATGTGATGAAAGCTTTTGTGAATTACATTTTGACGTACAACATTAATGTTTGATCAATAGTTATAAACATTCGTAAATATTTAAATTTAAAATAATAATTTGACAAAGTTAAATATGAAAAAAATATTAATCAATGACCATAACTGTGAGAGTTCAAACCGATATATATTTTTTTAACTTACCAAAACCAGTTGGCACGGTCAAGACCTAACAATACAATGCATAGAATATGGTAGTAATAGAGTCTAAAAAGAAGGATGATTTAATTCGTAGTCAAAAGTTGCTTTTTACCACTAATTATATAAAATTAGAAAAGCTTCGATAGCTTTACTGTCATCCACAGACATACCAGCAAATTTGCACTAATATTTATTGCTTTAAATTATGTTTTCCATAGAACCAAGATAACATAAAAAATAATTATATTAAACATGAAAATTGAGTCTAACAGGAAAAAGGACAAAATTGGAATTTTAATGTCATGTAATACATCCACTACATACATGTTAAAAGGGATCGTTACCAATCAAATTAAATATTTAAAAACATAAATTAAAGGAGGGCAGTCAAAAGTATGCATTTTAATATTATGACGTGACATTTTAAAACACATAGGAAGGGAAGTCACATGTTCTTATCGCGTCGAGTCTTGGTAGACTTTGACAAGAAATAATTTGAGACCTTCAAAAGAATTTATTTGCCCAACTCTAACAACCATGAATTCTGTTGATTTTACCAAAGCTAAACGATTTACAAACCCGAAATTAAATTTGTATAATGAATTTATTAATGATTCATCAAAGTTACAAAACACCAGTAAATATGCAAAGGTAATTACGAGGGCATCAAATACAAAAACAAGTTATAACATGCAAACTAAAATGCTTACCAACAATAGCAAATTCAAAAATCAAATTTGTGCATAAGGAGGGAGGTCATTACTGTTCGAGGAGTCCCAACTTAGTGCCTTTAGTCTTTTCTTTTTCTTTTTTGTCGTACAATGAAGGGTCTGGAGAGGGGGGAAGGGAACGGGGATAAACCTCCTGGGAATAGGAAAGAGTCTGGAAGATACACTCTCAAGACTTGAATCCGTGACCTAACAAACTCCTTGGCACTTAAGGTTAGGAGAAGTGCCATTTCAACCAAGGCCCGTTGGCAATGCCTTGAGGCTTAGACCTTCTGAATGTTAAGTAATTTAATTCCCAAAAAAGTATCAATCGAGTATGCTACCCAATAATTTTAATTAAGATTTTTATATATGTTAGGTTCTTAAAATCTTTGTACAATCCTTACTTCAGTATAACATACAAAATGATGTTTCGTAAAAAAGTGATGAAAGCTTGGGGAACAACATTAATGTTTGATTAATAGTTATAGACATCCGTAAATATTTAAATTTAAATAATAATTTGATAAAGTTAAATAAATTATTTAAATTTGAAAAAAATATTAATTAATGACCATAACTGAGCATAGAATCGAAGCCGATATATATTTTTTAACTTAACAAAACCAGTTGGCACGCAAAAAACTAACAATACAATGCATAGAATGGAGATGGATAGAATATTATTTAATCTATTTATCTTTTCCATAGAACCATAAGATAAAGATAAAAAAAATTACAGTAAACATGGAAAAAAGAAAGAGCATGCAATAATTTCAAAAACATTATAAAATTAAGATATGATAACAATGGAGTCTAAAAAAGAAGAAAGATTTTCCTGGTAGTCAAAAGTTGCTTTCTACCACTAACTTATATAAAATTAGAAAAGTTCAAATAGCTTTGCTGTCATCCACAAAACATACCAGGGCATTCATAACAGTCCCAGCAAAAATTTATACTAATATTTATTGCTTTAAAATTTATCAAATAAATATGCATTCATTATTCAATCTATTTCTGCTTTCCATCGAAACATCAAGATAAAAAACAATTATAGTAAACATGCGTAAAGATAAAAAGAAAAAAAGGCATGCAATAACCTCAAAAACATTTTAAAATTAGAATACGGTAAAATTTGAGTCTAAAAGGAAAAATGATAAAATAGGATGTTTAAAATTATATAATACATCCACTACATAGATGTTGAAAGGGACCGTTGGAGCCACCTGAGGCTAGCTCAGGTGGTTTGGGGGGGGGGGTAGAGGTTTCGGTCAAGAGTAGCGTGTTCGACTCTCTCACATGTACTAAAAAAAAGGATAGTTGGTGTAATAACCGTAAAATTTAACAAAAATTCCAATTAAAGGAAGTTTAGAATAAAAGAGAGAATTTTGAAAATGGAGATAAGAACCATAGAAAATATGTATATTTATTACATGGATTAAAGAATTATAAAAAAAAATATGAGAATTTATGTTTTGGCGCGCTATAAGTAAATATATTTTTATTTATGTAGAAATGATTATGATTTGTTAAAAGTAAGTGGATTTTTAAGTAAAAGAAGTATTGTATTGCTTAAAATAATTATACCGGCCTCTATTGAATTTTTATGGTATTTTTAGAAATATTCTTTCTTTTAATATAAATTAAGATATTTGTTTTGAAATTTATTTTATTATGATTTTTATTAAGAAAAATCATGATTTAAGAGTTTAACTAAAGATTTATGAGAATGGAAATTTTTAAGAATTTTTGGGATATTTTATGATGAAAAATGGAATTTATATGAATTTTTATAAAAGAAAATCCTATTAATAATTATTTAATAATAATTATTATTAAAAAAAATATTTTTTTTACTGTAGCATCAGCACATATATGTGCATACGGAACCAAAATCAGAAGCAGAAAAAACGCATCCCCATTTCCTATTTCCCTCTTCAATTTCAAACTCTCATATCTTGAGTTACGGACCCCCGATTGACGAACCGTCTGGACCGTTGGACTCGTGGCAACGAGTACTTCAAAACCCACCGATCAATTTTGCCGGAAAGTTGCCGGAAGGTCGTCGAAAAATCGCGTGAATAGTACCTCCAAAGGTAAAACTCCGTCCAATTGCGTTTTAGGCTTCGTTTTTACCAAAATTCTTTTCGTAGATAGTCTTAGAATTAGTTTTTATGCTAGAATATAGGGTTTTTAGGTTTCGGCATGAATAGTATTTTCCGGCGAGTGAATAGTGTTTTCTGGCGTGAATAGTGACTTTAGAATTTTCTAATTTTCATGCTATGTCTATGTTTTCTAGGTTGTTGAGCCATCATGAGGTGAAATTCTCGTTGTTGGACTCCTAGTAAGGTGAGTTGGTTTTTCATACTATAGCGCATGTTTTAGGAATTTGATTTATAACTCTCTCGTATGATTTTAACTAGTTGGAATGTATGTTAAATTGTTTTACCGCTTTGAAAACCAATATGTTCCAACCATGTTAGAAATTGTAAATTTCAATCCTAGTTGAACCCTAGGTATTCAGGGCAAGCATCTAGACTAATAATTCTCCATTTGAGCTAGATTTATAGAAATGCGAACTTAGTCATAGAAATGAACTAAGTTAGCTATGAAATGATTTGATGCATGATGAGCATCTATATGACGTCTACGGACGATTTATGTTTAAAAGGGAAAGTTTATGATTATAAAGGTCTCCATGGGAATTCATGGATGAGATATATTTTAGAACGGGATTTTTTGCATGAAAAGAGCTAGATGGAGAATTATAGCTTTATTGTAAAGTTATGGAAATGTTTTACTTTAAATTCTTTGAATAGCATATTTCAAATGTTTGGAGGGACCCTTTTAGATCACTGTTAGCTAGCCGCAGGTAGTGCTAGCCCTGGTGCACCATGATCATGTTAAGGCTTCGGCCTAGGATACTGTGACGGGCATGTGACTGCCTAAGACACAGGGATTTAGGGTGGACTTATGTCTACGCCTACAGTGATTGCCATACCCTTACTATGTGCTTGGGGGAAAATTAGGGTGAACTTATGTCTACGCCTACAGTGATTACCCTACCCTTGCTGTGTGCTTGGGGGAGATGATAGATCTGTTAGGAAAGACCTCCAATAAACTAGTGCATTTTTCTTAAAGATTAAATAATATTTCTAAAATACCTCATTCATCATTGTTATTGCATAAATATCTTCATTTATTACTTATCATGCATAATTGATTTGCTTACGGTTATTGATTTAATCCTGTTTTATCATTTGAACTGTTTAGCATTCTTTCAATAAATTATGATTAAATGTTTAATGTTTTCTATACCTTGATTTCAATTATTTAATTTATTGCGAAACACTCGTGCTTGGTTTGTCATGTTTCTGTTATAGTATGATTTACCCATTCACTGAGATGTGGTAATCTCACCCCTCTTCTGTTTCCTCCCCACAGATAGTCAGAGAAACATTGATCCAGCTACAGCTCCATAGGAGGCTGAGTTAGCATTGGTGAGCCCCAGTTTGGGCAAGGTTCTGTTGTATAGTTTAAGTTTATGTCTAGTGTATCTCCATGAACTTACAGGCAGGATCCTCGCTTCTTGTGTACTTTGATGTGTTGTTTGGAAAATGATTTTTTTTATGTTTTACAACGATATGAATATTATGAGGCCATGGGCCAAAGTTGAATCCCAGATATTGGATTCATGAGATATATATATATATATATATATATATATATATATATATATATATATATATACAGTATTTTCTGATATTGGATGTGGCATATGTGGTCAGTTATATTTATTATGTACTCTGGATTGTGTGCTGGATGTTTGTGCATGCTATGTGTTAGGCTTGCGGCTAGGGGGAAACCCTTATGCCGTGCCGGTCATGTGTTCCATCATTTGGGGCCGTGACAGTTGGCAATTAAATTAAATATTAAAAAACATAAAGATGGCTAGGCAAAAGTATGCATTTTAATATTATGAGATGACATTTTAAAACATATAGGAAGGGAACTCACATGTATGTATACATATATATATATATATATATATATATATATATATATATATATATATATATATATATATATATGAGCACAGCTTATTTACCCAATTCTAACAACCATGAATTCTGCTCATTTTACAAAAGCTAAACGATTCATAAATTCAAAAGTGAAATTAGTATGTCGAATTTGTCAAGGATCTTTAGCTCAATAGGCAATTTCTTTGACCTTAAGTGTGTGGAAAATTTCTAGGTCGTGTGTTCGAGTCTTGAGAGTGTATCTCTGGGATCGTTTCCCATTTTTAAGAGGTTTATTTCCTTTTCTTTTTTTTTCCTCCCCAAGTTCTCAACACCAGCAAATATGCAAAGGTAATTTACAAGGGCATCAAATACGAAAATTACTTATAACATATAAAATAGAAAATTCAAAATTCAAATTCACATACAAGGAGGGAGGTCATTACTCCAACTGGACAGTGTAGCAGGGGCTTTTCCCGTCCCCTAACAACCAATTCTTGAAAGATAGTCCAAGTTAATGCCCTTAGTCTTAGAACTTCTGAATGTTAAGGAAACTAATTTCGAGTCTAAGTTCTTTATGATTTTTTCTTTTAAGCGTAAGATTTGAATTATGCTCGTATTAGAATTATTTAAAATGGAAAGACCCTTCTTATGAACAGATTAGAAATAAAAGTTCAAGAACCTATAGTTTTAATAACTCCAATACCAACAACCATTACTGTCTAATTTAATTAATTTAAATAATCTTTCTGCAAATCTTGTTGAGAAAATTAATTATCATTCAAATTACAAAGATGAAATTAGAAGTCAAACTTTTTCCCTAATTTATCTAGTTTGTAACACCATGAATCTTGGTTATCCTCTCTAAGAATACTCCCTCAACGTTCGAGTTCGGCAGAACAGAGGCATCGTAAAACATAACACTGTTGTTTCTACAAAGCACTTTCCTTCTTCTTCCACAATTTCTCCTGATTAAACAAGTCAGATTTGTTTGCCACCAGAATAACCACCATGTATGTCTTCGTTCGCGAATTCTCCGAGGTCCCTTAACCATTTGATTACTCTCTTGTAAGATGCTTGTTTGATGTCTTGTCCATCCTTTGTAGTGCTACACTCCTTCCATTTTCTTTTTCTGTAGCCCTTTCCCCCTGTATAAATCAAAAACAAATTCCAAACTATAGGTTATTTGGCTAAATTTGTGGTGGAACATATATATGAACAAGTTGCACGATTTTTTGTCTTATTAATAACTGACAAATAAATGTAAATTTCAGCGGTCGAATTTCAATTGGCTTTAATGTGCTCAAACATGAATGCCTTGACAAGTTAATAAATTTTAAAAATTTATTGATACATTTAGAAAGTTTTAATGGCAAGCTGATGTTTCCAATATCTTGTTCGTTGTCTTAGCAGTATTTTATAGGCTGACAAACTCAGTTGGACCATTGAAGAATTTAGTTTATTTGTGAGAAGATATGTTCAAAACGTTGATTGTGGTTTAAAATTTTCTAGACATTCAAAATAACATTTAAAAGATTCATTGCTATTGAAGAGGAGAAACCATATGAAATTGAAGAAAAAGAATAGAAGACCATCAATCGGTTGGCGTATGGTACTATTCGATCATGCCTCTCCAGAGAGCAGAAATATTCTTTCTCAAAGGAAACTTCTGTAAGTAAGCTGTGGAAGGCATTGGAGGAGAAATTCCTAAAGAAGAGCAGCCACAATAAACTCTTTATGAAGAAGAAGTTGTTCCGGTTTAGTTATCAACCAGGTACCACCATGAATGATCATATTGCTGCTTTTAACAAGGCAGTAGCTGATTTGAGGAACCTTGATGAAACCTTCAAAGATGAAGATCTGACATTGATGTTGTTGTTTTTGCTTCCTGAAGAGTATAAATTTATAGAAGCTATGTTACTTCATGGGAAAGAGAAAGTTTCCCTCAGTGAAGTATGTAGTACTCTATATAGTCATGAATTGAGAAAAAAAGACAGGGAGAAAAGCAAGCATGCGGAGGTGGTTGCAGAAGCACTGGTAGCTAAAGGCAAATCACAAGGCCAGAAAAAAGGAAGAAGAGAGAAATCTCAGTCAAGAGGTAGACCGAGTAAAGATGAATGTGCCTTTTGTAGAGAGAAGGGGCCCTGGAAGAAAGATTGCCCGAAATTAAAAAATAAGAGCAAAGTTGACAAAGGCAAAGCTGTTGCAGAAGCATGTGCTACTGAGTACAGTGATGAAGATTCAGATCTTTCACTAGTTGCTACAACCTCCACAAGGCGATCTGACAAGTGGTTGTTTGACTCAACATGCAACCAACATATTTGTCATATCTGGGAATAGTTCTTTGAGTTTAAAGAAATAGACGGGGGAGTTGTCTACATAGGCAATGACACATTTTGTGAAACAACTGGAGTTGGTTCAATTTACTTAAAGAACCATGATGGATTAACTAGGGTTTTGACAGAGGTCAGGTATGTACCTGACATGAAGAAAAATCTCATCTCTTTGAGAGTCCTAGAATCCAAAGGATTAACTGTGACAATGCGAGATGAAGTTTTGAAAATTGTCTCTAGAGCTCTGGTGATGTTGAAAGGCACCCAGAAGAATAATTTGTATTACTATGATGGTAATACAATTGTTGGGACAGCTGCAGTAGCAACTTTGGATGATGAAGTGTCAGATGTAATTAAGTTGTGGCACATGCGATTGGGGCATGCAGGTGAAAAATCCTTGCAAATTCTGGCGAAGCAAGGATTATTAAAAGATGCAAAAACCTACAAGTTATATTTCTGTGAGCATTGCGTGATGGAAAAGCAGAAGAGGGTAAATAAAAAATATCATATTTACAACTTTATACTCATGTGAGTAGAAGAAAGCTAAAAAGAACTAACTTTTAGAGAGAGTTGAGAATTGTATTGTCTCTTTAAGAATATCTCTCTGTTTTCTCCTCTACTTTTTTTTTTGTACTAGTTATACATTTGAGATATTAAAGTGTAATTTTTGGTATATTAGTTTTTGTTAGGTGTCTTGTTTTTGCATTCTCTAATTGTAATACCTATTTATTTGTTTTTTTTATCTTCAGAAGGTGTAAGATTAAATTAGTTATGCTTAGCTCACCTGTCTTTAACTTCTTGTACTTGATGTATTTTTTAAAATAATAATTTTTCAATTGTCTCAAAAAAAGAAGAAAAAAGCTAATGGGGATGGAACTTTGTTTAGTAGTTAGAATAGCACTATGAGATGCAGAAAAATTTCGTGTAGCTTGAGTAAAACTCGTTGCAGGCTTTTACTCTGGATCAATTGAAAGCTTTGGCAATGGATGGAGGCTTGATTTTTGCTCATGACCTCTGCATCAAGGAGGTTTTGCTTTTGTTGGATTCCTGGAAGTGGGAACACTACTTTTCCTTTGATTTCTAGAAGTGGAATACTATTGCTCATAGTCTTGCAAATTGGGTAGACAAATGACCCACATGACTATACATGTTTTTGTTACATGCATCATGTGAGTGTGCAGTACGTTGCCTGGTTGGTACATGAGTACAATAATTTCAAAAATATGATAAAATTAAGATGTAATTGATATTGAGTTTTAATGTCAAATTTAAGTTACTATTGAAATTGTAATTTTCTGCATACTCATATAACTAGATATATAAATTGACACTCACTTAATATTAAATTGATATTCTCATAACACTTATAATAGAATTCTTAATTTTTAAAATAAATTAATCCTATAAAAAAAATTTCGCACATAAGTGTCAAATCATTATCAGGTAAATGCTAATTTATATATCAAGTTAAATAAATATAACAAAAAACTAAAATTTCAATTATAAGTTAAGTTTGACGTCAAAGTTTGAATAATACTTTAATTAGGTGGACAAATTGAAATTTAAATATAACTAAATAATAAAGGACGATAATTATAAAAAATGTATGAAACAATTTCAAAAATATCTTATTAAGATGTGGTTATATTTGATTCTGAAAAAAAGTAAGATATAATTGATAAGATGCCATACTGCATAATAAAGAAAAAAAATGCAAATTTGATGGCAAGGACAGCGACTTAGTTGAGAATGAAGTAGTTTGGAAATGCCCCCAATTACTCCCTTCAATGCAAATGTGGATAGCTAGAGGCAGAAGGGAGAGAGAGCAGAGAGTTCTAGAGAGAGCCCGCCCCTCCCTCCTCTATTTCTTCTTCTTCTTCCTTTTTTATTATTTTGGATTTTTTTTTCTTCTTGCAGAGTGATAGGGACTTGGATAGTATGGGATGTCTAAGTCCCACATTAAGTAGTATGAGATGCTTGATTGGGTATTTAAGTGGTTTGGTTCTTCCCCCTTAATGGCTAGCTTTTAAGGGTGGGTTCCCCAAGTTGCTTAGGTACCTATCAATTGGTATCAGAGCCTGGTTGTCAACGCCACGGAAAGGGCTACCTACGGAGGGGCTGACCGGTGGAGGGACTGACCGGAAAAGCCGAGTAAAGTAACACCGAGTGAAGTGTCGTAGAGTGTCAGCCGCCGGGACGTCGGCTCTCAGGGGCGGTGCTATGATAGGGACTTGGGTAGTATGGGATGTCTAAGTCCCACATTGAGTAGTATGAGATGCTTGATTGGGTATTTAAGTGGTTTGATTCTTCTCCCTTAACGGCTAGCTTTTAAGGGTGGGTTCCCCAAGTTGTTTAGGTACCTATCACAGAGAAATTCTTTTTCACTTTTATTAGAGAAGAGATTTTATTTTATTTTTATAAAGAAATTTGGAGTTTTAATATTTTACTAATTATAAGTTCATATTTATAACTCTGTACTCATGTGAGTAAAAAAAGACTGAAAAAAAACTCTTAAAAGAGTTGAAAGGTGTATTGTTTCATTAAGAATATATATATATATTGTTGTGTTAACTGTGCATTTAGATATTAAAACTGTAATTTTTAATAGATTAATATTTGTGAAGTGTCTTTTTTTTTTTTGTATTTTCTAATTGTACAATCTATTTATTTGTTTTTTATTATTATCCGAAGTTATAAGTTTAAATTAGTTATTTTTAAGGCAAATGAGGATGGCACTTTGTTCGGTAATTGGGATAGCGCTATGAGATGCAGACAGATTTCGTGTGGCTTGAGTAAAACTCGTTGCAGGCTTTTACTCTGGATCAATTGAAAGCTTTGGCAGCAGGTGGAGGCTAATTTTTGCTCGTGACCTCTGCATCAGGGATGCTTTGCTGGAAAGTGATTCCAAAATTATGTTTGACTGCAAAAGAAAATTTCAGATCACACTACTTTGTATCATTCTGCATGATGTATTTGCAAGAAAGTTCTTAAAAAACTTCGTCAGGTCGAAAACTTGTACCTCTGACAATAGTTTTACAGAATATCAAATGAGAAGAAAAAAGTTTTTAAAGTGGTTCTAACCTATTCTTTAGAAGCTATTATGTAATAGTGAATGGATACACATGCATATTAATGGGTTAGGTTAAGGAATCTTAAAGTTTGTAAGGTGAGTTTTTTTTTTGGAGAACCAATTTCTAGAAATATTATTCTGAGACTAATCTTATTAAAGTTTTAAAGTTTTAGTCTCTCTTAAAATTTGAACTTTTTATCTCCGAAAGTTGTAAAATCTGTTCCCATCACGGAAATTTAAATTGGTCGTTACAAAAATTGTAACTTATGATGGTTATGAGGGTTAACCATCTAATATTATAACAACCATGTATTTGACATTAGTGGGCCATTTAAAAGAAAATTGTAACAATAGTGGTTGTAAAGAGGGAATTCTGAAGCGCTACTTTTTCTTTGGTTCCTTGAAGTGGAATACTGTTGCTTATAGTCTTGCACAATTGGGTAGACATATTAGCCATATGAATGTACATGTTTGGTTAGATTCACCATGGGAGTGTGCAGTTGCCTGGTTGGCACACGAGTTCAATAATTTCAAAAATATGATAAAATTAAGATGTAATTGATATTGAGTTTTAAAATGAAGACATATTTAATTGGTAGAATTCAGAGTTGATGACTGTCAAGTTGTAAATTTGCTCACTTAATCCGACATAAGTGCAGTAATTTCAAAAGTGTCTTAAATTAAGATGTTATTTTTGTTATCCAACAAAATCTACACCATTTTTTAAAATTTCATCAAATAAGTAATTATTTATTATTGAATTTTTAATTAATACCGTAGCTCTATATGACCTTTAATGTAGGAAAAAAATAAAACAATTTGAAAAAAAGTAGTTTGTGAACAATTTTTTAGAAAAAATAATAAGTTAAGATTAGTTACAATTACGTCTAGAAAGAAGGAAGATATAATTAAGAGTAAAATATCATTTTGATTCTCAGAAAAAAAAAATTGTCATCTGTTTAAATTTTTCAAAGTTATTTGTCATTATTTTCTTCTCAACTTTTTACAAGATATCATTTTAGTTTTTAACATCAAATTTGTTAAAAAGAGATTAATGGAGCTTCCATATATATGGACTTACTTTATCCAACATGCATGTAACATAAATTGTTGACGCAGAATGTTAAAACGGAGATGAAAGAAAAACAATTTTTTTTTTAGTTAATTAGAGACAAATTTTGATGTCAGAGATTAAAATTATTTATGTTTTAAAATGTTAAGAATAAGATAATAATAAACATTTTTGAAAGTTTTCAAAAATTAAAATGTTGATTTAGTTTATAATCAATAGAAGTTTCAAGGTTTACATATGCATTTTTGTTTGGCACATAATAGTAATAATTTAAAAAATGGGTAGATTTGTGTGATCTTATTTGATATCCATCAAGAAACAGCTTTAAGACTACACCTGAAGAATGCTGATGTGAAGAGAAAGAGGTTTGTACAATCTTGTCTAATGTCCATCTATTGGTCTTCATATATATTTAGACCCAAAACGGGTAAATTTGTGATGTCTATTGATGGGTATCATGGTAGCTACACGCTACATTTGTTCTTAAAAATGACAATGAATAGTAGAACTTATAATGTAAAACGCATGTATATTAAATTACTTAAATGAATCTTGAACCATTAAGTGTTACACATTGAGGTGTGTAAACTATACTCTCAAAATACGTACACAAATTTAATTTTTAAAGTAAATATTTGTTGAGAATGCCTTTTCATAACAACAAAATTTAAAAGATATTAGTCTTACAATAGTAGCCAACAGCCTATAAAAATACTGAGATAACAAAAAAATGTAGTAATTTTAAACATAGGCCTCACTAATTACTTGTTTCATTGATTTAGTATACAAAGGGTCTATTTAAAATTTTTAATATTTCTATAATTAATAGTTCAATCCTTAAAATACTTTTATTAAATAAAATAAAAATACTCAAGGGGTTGGTTTTTCTATTGATTTAGTATACAAAGGTGTCTGATGAATGGCCCACGGCCATTTTCTTTATTGAGGCCTTAACATCATCCGTTCCAACCTTTTTATGTCGCCAATGCCTTTTTTAAAGCCATGAAATTACTACTTGTCCAAGAAAAAAAAGGCCATGAAAATTATTAAGTTGGTCATCTGTAAAAGCAAAATAAAGTTTGTCGCCAAAAAAAAGAAAAAGCAAAATAAAGTCTTTTATTGCTCTGAAGCTTTTGGTGTGGCCAATAACATAGTATTTTAATGGTCATGGAAGTTATCAAGGTGGCCCAACCAAAAAGGCAAAAGAAAGTTTTCTGATGTCGCCAATGCATTGTTTAAGGCCATGAAAATTATTAAGCTGGTCATCTGTAAAAGTAAAATAAAGTTTGTCACCAAAAAAAGAAGAAAGCAAAATAAAGTCTTTCGATTGCTCTGAAGCTTTTGGTGTGGCCAATAACATAGTGTTTTAATGGCCATGGAAGTTATCAAGGTGGCCCAACCATAAAGGCAAAAGAAAGTTTTCTGATGTCACCAATGCATTGTTTAAGGCCATGAAAATTATTAAGTTGGTCATCTGTAAAAGCAAAATAAAGTTTGTCACAAAAAAAGAAGAAGCAAAATAAAGTCTTTTATTGCTCTGAAGCTTTTGGTGTGGCCAATAACATGGTGTTTTAATGGCCATGGAAGTTATCAAGGTGGCCCAATCATAAAAGCAAAAGAAAGTTTTTTGATGGCCTTAAGGAATGTGGTTTTTCCAGTCGTCCAAAAAAAAAAAGATGGCCTTAAGGGGATGCGTTATCTTGTCCAAAAATAGTAAATCTCTCGAGAATTTGATCTTTAAGAGGCCGAGCTCCGTTGAAGAAATCAAGCTGTTCATAAATTTTGTTTTGTTTTTTTTTTTTCAAAAAAGCTGGCTGAATCATGAAAGCAAAATAAAGGGTCAACTTTTTGTCAATGTATTCATGCTCTTGTATAGCAAGGAAAAACAAATTTTACGAGAAAGTCCTAAACACATATATGTACTTTGTACAGGATTATTGAAACTTATTGTTAGAATTAATTTTATATATAATCAAAAATATAAATTGTCAAAAAAATAGTAATAAGAAAATAATTGAGTATTTAGAAAATATTATTTCACCAAAAAAAGAAGAAGAAAATATTGTAAAATTAACTTATGTTTATAAGATATGTAGACTAAATATTGAACTAAAAAAAATTGATTAAAAATAATTTCTAGTTCTCACATGAAAAAATTCTTTCTTCTACTTTTAATTATATGAAGTAATAATAAATATTTTGTAGAATAAATTTTAAAAAATGGAAATGTATCTAAAACCTAAATGAAGATAATACTGAAGTTAGATAAAAAAAAAATCTAAATATGCCGATTAATTCTGCTAGAAGGGAAACAATACAGACACTACCCGTTCACTTGTTTCCAGTATCTTGTATTCTATCTGTTGAGTGCCCTTGCTGTTACCTGTGATTTGAATTATTATTATTATTTTGAAATGGAAGCTTGCTTTTTAGGCCTCTGCAACATTTACAGAAAAAGCACTTTTCCTTCATTTATTTTGCCTCTGGCCACTTGCAAATATTTTTCTCCATCTGAGCCGCAAAGTCGTGCTGCACTTCGGCGCCACCCAGCAGCAAAGACGTGTAGCAGAAGCTTTCAACAGTTGCAGAAAGAGGCGCCAAAAATTGCACCCGTTTGCTTCTTCTTTTTTAACATTATTCCCACTTGCTTTTTTTCAACTTGTATTGTTGGTTTTGGCATCTTTGCCTATGAATAGGCAAGGGAAATGGCGCAGAATTCATTCATTCAGCGTGGGAGGTGAAGACGTAGGAGCTTAAGTCATTTGGCTCTTAAGTTTGAGTGATCCTCCAGGGTACCATTTAGGAGTAATACACCGTTGGCATTTTGATTATAATTGGGGTACCATTTTGTGGAGAGTGATTTGATTCGTAAGTTTGAGTGATCATCCAGGCCTAGGGTGCCATTTAGTAGTAATACACCGTTGGCATTTTGGTTGTAATTGGGGTATACCATTTTGTGGAGAGTGATACAGGAGTGAAAAATATGTTGAGACAAATTTTGGGTGTACTTGAAATGTGAGCTCATTTACGACTATACTTAAATACTTTTATATTCTTCATTTATTTCTTCGGTGAAATTTTTTTGACTGTTTTAGTCGGACACACATGTGTTATAATTATATTGGTGAAGATCATGACCAACTCAATCACTATCTAATTTATGGACCATTTTTTAAAATGTGTTATAATTATATTGGTGAAGATCATGACCAACTCAATCACTATCTAACCCAAACCATTTTTGTCCATGCATTATGGTGTATACGTTTTTCTATATTTAGCAAATTGGACATGACAAAGATGCAAGTACAGAAGCACTAATTAAAAAAGAGAGAATAGCATATTTTATATATGGTAATTCATAATGAGATTAAAAAAAATAATGGAAAAAAGATCAGGTGGGGCAGTCAAGTTTAGTAGGCTAGACTTGTGGTGTAGACAAGGTATTGAAAAGCACTTCTTTTTCTTGACAAGTAGAGCACATTTATTTGCATAACTTGAAAATAACTATACAGTATTAAAGTGTAGCTCACATTATGGAAAATTATTAATTTTCAAACTACTTTTTTAAGTTTTTTTTAATGGTGACTGATTTGCTTTTTAGCACTAACCTATATAAAATTTAGAAAAGCTCAGGTAGTCTTTCTGTCATTCACAAACATACCAAGGGATTCATAACAATTCCAGGAAAAAATAATCAGTATAATCATTATTTAAAAGCTAAACATGTGTTGCAAAAGCTTATTTGCCCAACTTCGACAACCATGAATTCTACAGTTTTTGTAAAAGCTAAACAATTCACAAACCCAACATGTGTTGCAAAAAGTTTAACTAAGTGCCAAATAAAATCAGTGTAATAAATCTATTAATGATTCATCAAAGTTACAAAACACCAGCAAATATGCAAAGGTATTTCCAAGTACATCAAAGACAATAACGACTTATAACATGTAAATTAAACTGCTTAATATTGTTTAATAACAGTAGAAGGTCACTAGCTCTTGCTAACATATAAAAAAAATGAAAAATCTAATAGAAAAAAGCTCTTTTTCCTTTTTATAATATATAATAAGAAAATTAAAATTATATTAACCTTTATGAAGTTTGGGAAAGTTATGCTTAGGCTTTTGAAGTTTCAAATTTAATGCTAAAAGTATTAATTGAAATTTTCATTATACGGATATAAACTTATTATTTAAATGTTTGGTACTCTCCATAAAGCCCTGCTCAAAGACAGAATATCAAAAGACAGTGTCTCTTTATATGTTTTTTCCTTCTTCTTTTTTAAGTGGTCAAGTCGAAGGTTAACTATAACTAAATAATAAAGTATGATACTTATAAAAAAATTGTGTAAGCAATAATTTCAAAAATATGTTATTAAGATGTGGTTATATTTGATTATGAAAAAAAGGAAGACATAATTGATACGATCAACTGCAAAACCATTAATGGACATATGGACATATGACTAGACTGTGTCATCTGCATAATGAAAAAAGGAATGCAAATTTGACAAAAAGGACAGTGACTTTGGTTGAGAATGAAGCAGTTTGGACAGAAAGGACATATGGACATTGCTATGAATTGTATCACGAGGGAAGATGCACGAAGCTTTTGAAGGGCTTGAATAAAAATTGTTGCAGGCTTTGACAACAAAGGATGGCTTGATTTTTGCTCGTGACCTCTGCATGAAGGATGCTTGTTTGGAAAGTGATTGCAAAATGGTGTTTGCCTAACCCCTCCCCTCTTCTCTCCTTCCCAAACCCCCCCCCCTCAAAGCTTCATTTGTGTGAGGGGCTGCCATGGCCCTCCTTCTGTTTCTTCTCTCTTTTTTTATACTGTTTTATTATATTTTCTCTTTTTAGGAAAAATTTTCTTCTCTTTAGGAGAGTCTTTTTACTTCTTCTAGGAAAGATTTTTTCTCTTTTTCTAGAAGAGGTTTTGGATATTCAAATTTTTGCATCTCTTTCGTCTAGATTTACAGGATTAAGTTTAAATTTATATCTTTAGACTCAAATATGAGTAGAAGAATATCAATATCTACAACACTGTGCCTACGTTTGAGTAGAAAAAATTAGAAGAGTGTTAACCTTCAGAGAAGGTTGGGGAGATGTGTTGTTTCTTCAAGGATACGTCTCTTTTTCTTATTTTTTTTTTCATGTTGTATTTGCTATTTATTGAAGTGTTCACATATTACCCATATGACTGTACATGTTTGGTTAGATTCACCATGAGAGTGTGCGGTTGCCTGGTTGGTACATGAGTTCAATAATTTCAAAACGAGGATAAAATTAAGATGTAATTGATATTGAGTTTTAGAATGAAGGCATATATAATTGGTAGAGCTTTCAATTTTTTAGAGGACTAAACTTACATAAAATCCCATATGTTTTTACTATCAAGTTTTCTAACCAAATTATGGCATTTGTATTATTTTTACACTTGATCAATTAGTATTTTGATCCTTGGCACACATGTGAACTTTCAATTTAATTCCTCACAGATTTTTTTTAAAATTTAATTCATCAAAGATAAAAGTATTTATAATGCCATCCTTTAGTTAAACTATCATCCAAATTTTAACGTTAAATTTAACTTATTGCTAAAATTATAGTTTTTTTTTTCATATTTACCTAACTTGATATATGAATTGACACTCAATTAGCACTAAATTGACATTATCGTGACACTCATAATAGAATTCTTAATTTTTCAAATAAATTAACTCTATTTACAAAAGTTTTCTATAAATATTACGTGAGTGTCAAATCATTGTTAATTCACATGTCAAGTTAGATAAATATAATAAATAAAAAACTACAATTTCAGCTATAAATTAAGTTTGAAGTCAAAGCTCAGACAGTATCTTAACTGAAAAATGAAATTGCAAGCACTTTTATCTACGAGGAATTGAATTAAAAAAATTAATATATAAGAGATTAAACTAAAAGTTCACATACTTATTAGAGACAAAATATAATTTTTCTTATTTAGTAAAAATATCAGTAAACAGTTGTTTAATATCAGTAGGATTTTAAGTCAATAATTTCTCTAACCATTTATTTCTAAATAATAGCTATTGCAATTCTTGTCTTTTGCTTTCAGATTGCTATCTTCATCAAGCTATAACAATTCTTGTCTTCTAGTATGAAATTACATAAGTTCTGTTCATACCTTAAAAATATGGATGAAATATTCTGACCATTTCATTAGGTTTTTTTACTCTTGTTTGCGTACGTATAATAAGGACGATAAGGATGCTTGAGTAAGGTTAAATTTCTAACATCTGGTTGAAGGGCTTGAAACTATAGAATTGCTTTGGAAGAAAAGGAAAATTTGTGGGGATTAATAGGTAGTAATTTATGAAGATACTTTTTAAAAAAATGAATATGCAGTAATTTTAGAGATAGGTTTGACTAAATACTTATTTTCCATTGATTTAGTATACACAGAGTCTATTTATAATTTTTAATATTTCTATAATTAACAGTCTAATTCTTAAGATATTTTTATAAAATAAAATAAAAATACTCACATTTTCGGACTTCAGGAGCATTGAGTAAAGGTAGGCACGGGGTCGGGAAGATCTACTCATTCAAAGGGAAAGCGCACCCCTCTATTTATCAAAAGAAGAAGAGTTAGTGGCGCACGCCAGTGAGGTTTTATTTCCTTGTTGGGTGTTGGTTTTTAAGGCCATCTATTGTCTGATGATTGGCCATTATCTGGCCCATGCCCATTTCCTTTTCGATGCTTTAACGCCATCCCTTCCAACCTTTTTATGTTGTCAATGCCTTTTTTAGGGCCACGAAAATTATTAAGTTGGTCATCTGTAAAAGAAAAATAAAGTTTATCACCAAAAGAGAAAAAGCAAAATAAAGTTTATCACCAAAAAAGAAAAAGAAAGTCTTGTATTGCTTTAAGCTTTTTGTGTGGCGAATAACGTAGTATTTTAATGGACATGGAAGTTACCAAGATGCCCTAACCATAAAAACAAAAGAGAGTTTTTTGACGGCCTTATCTTGTCCAAGAAAGGAAAAAAAAAACAGTACATATATCCATAATTTGACCTTTAAGATCGAGCTCTGTTGAAGAAATGAAGAAAAAGAATAAAAGTTGGCTCAATATATATATATATATATATATATATATATATATGCTTTCTAAAGTGTTATTGAAACTTATTGTTATAATTAATTTTATATGTAATAAAAAAAATCAAATTGTCAAAAAAATAGTAATAATAAAATAATTGAGTATTTAAAAATTACTGTTTCACCAAAAAACTAGATGTTGTTAAATTAATTGTTTATAAGGTATTTAGACTAAATATTGAACTCAGAAATTTGATTAAAAATAATTTCTAGTTCTCACATGAAACAATTCTTTATTCTAATTTTAATTATATAAAATAATAATCATATATCATACAATAGATCTTAAATAAGTGATAATTAAATCATATTGTCCCTCCATAATTAGTGAAAACTTCCAATTACTATGTGCACTTTTAAGAAGTTGAAAATTTTACCATAACCATAATAGGGCAAGTAATGTAGGAGTTAGACCTTCCCTTATACCAAACCATATAAATGCTTTTTACTATCATCGAAAGTAATAGTCATTTATGATAAAACCAATAATAGAATCGATGGTAAAAAAAAAAATCAAAATGCATCTAAAACCTAAACGAAGGTAATTCTGAAGTTAGATAGAAAAAAATATCTATATATGCGGATTAATTCTAATTAGTGCTTCAAGTAGTAACAACAAATCAAGTGCTTCCTCAGCATTTTCTACAAAAGCATAAACAATAGTTCTCCTTGGACTGTATTGCACGTGATTTATCTATAATTTGCCTAATCAATATGTCGTAAAATTTCCAAAGACATAAAAGTGAAAATATATAGATATTGATCCCTTTTATCTTCGTTCACCAATACAGCTTTATGGTAACCACATCATGTTAGTGAACTCTGAACTACATTAGTTCGTGTCTTTTGATGATGCTGAAGCTGAAAAGGTACAGTAAAGGAAATGTGTGGGAGTTATGTAGATGGAACCAAAAATAATAATTCTATCTTACAATAGCTACAAACAAAAAGAATGACAGAGCCGATGCCATAATCATATGAACCGCAATAATAACTACACTAACTGCACAATTAAGTTCTGCAACATTTTGGTTCTTATTGTATTGAAAAAGATACTGCAAATGAATATAACAGCAACCACTAAAATAAGATTGTCCAACAGTCTTGTAGAGAGTCAAACAACTGATGTAATGTAAAATGCTAGAGAGGAAGCTCCCATTCAGAGTTCTCCTCAATCCATTTAACCAGCTCAAAAGTTGAGCACCATGGGCATAATTTATGTTAGACCAATGTTCTGTGATCAAATAGGTTCTCTTGGAAGAAGTAAAGGCACCGAAGAAGCAAAATCCATTTTCATTAGCTCCTCTTCCAGGTGAGGGATCCATGCAGACGTAGACCATGCCAAAATAGATAAGTTATAAAATGGATTAAAAAAAAAGGAGAAAAACTACTCATTTCTAGAATGTGAAAATGAATGTCTGTTGGATTGTTGGGTTCCATGCCTTCAAGCAAAACATAATATTTAATCAATTGAATAAAAGGATAAAGCGTAAGCAGTTGACATGAATAAGAAAGACACACCTGGTTGAGTTATGATGTAGAAATAATACTTCTTGATACTTATTGATGTAGAAATAAATATATTATTTGGCCAAAAAACAATTTTTCATTATAGCTCAACTTGAGAATTGTGTAGCTGGATATGTTTCAATTAAAGATGAATGTAATAATAATCCTCAGAAAATGAAGGGTTCTTCATTATTGAAATGATTTTATAGGATGGTCAGTTCACAATGCAAGGCTTATTGATATGATATTCATGAGTATAAAAATAAAACAATTATATGTTTGTTACTGCATATCTATATTGTTCATAGTCCTTAGCACAACGGTTTCCTTTCAAAGAACTAACTTTGAATAAATAAGTAAATAAAATTAGTAATCAATGAACAGAAATTGTGAAGCCTAAAACATTTTTTGAATATAATTATTCTAAATGCAGCATCAATATAAAAAGCAGAGGACAAATTTATTGAAGGCTTGAAAGCGAATAACGATGTAAATATATTAACAAAGTCATTATCTTTACCTTCCTCAGGAGCATTATAAGATAACTATGAGCATCGGATGTTGCCATTTTAGATTAATGGAACTTTCCAATGGTTGGAGATGGCTGTGCCTCCAATTGGACATAATAATAAGTGATAGTAGGGGGCATAACAACTTCAATCGAATCAGATTTAAGCTTCGAAAATATAAGATTGTTACAATTGGTACCCCTGGGTGAAAGTAAGCTGAACAAAAATACAAATAAAGCCATGATAGCTGTGAACTCTGACAAGTTCGTTTGATGATATGCGTAAGTGTATAAAGACAGAAACATAGTAATGCATGCACAAAGGCATGAATCTAAGTGATTTAAAGTTTCTAAGTTAGAAAATATCAGTAGTACCAAGTCAGAAATTATAAATTTCTCTGTGAGAACTCAACTTTGAAGCACATCTGCACATGGATAGGATAAGTACCTAGGCATATAGTTTAGATAACAATACTTATATTCTGTGAACCAATGAAAAGCAGCTATAGTTATTAAAAAAATGAGAAAAAGGCCAAAGATAATGAAGTCAAAACATACAATAAGTCAGTGGAGAAGTAGCACTTGTCAATGGCCAGAGAGTTACCAACAACTAATATTCCTGCAAAGTAAGGAACACTTGTCAGTGGTGAGAGACCAGAACTACATTTCTACTTCTTATGATCCTGAAACTGAAAGGAGACTACCTTTTTTTATGTCCCACAAAGCAATATGGAAAGATTTGATCAATGAGAAAAAGCGTAGCTCATCATTAGAATATTAGATGCGTTTGTGCAGAAACATTAATGTAGTATTGTTTCTGCAAAATAATCAAATAATGTTATAGTATTGCATGTGCCTATTGAAAAGTTACATTTAATTTTTGTATCGTAAGTCATAGTTTGAAATGTTTCATAATACTTTAATGTCTTGAAGTGCTCTTCTCTGTTTATTTGATGCTCTTGCAATTGGCTTCAAGTGTATAACTATGTTATGCCTTAAATAATTATAATTACAGAACTGTGCTAGTTGAATGTTGCCCTACATCATCCTACAAAAGAAACAGAGCCACATGTTTCTTTAATATATAGTGAAACATTAAAAAGACATAATACACATTGAAATCTACCTTATTATGTCTTGTGGACAAAGTGAGTTGATTTATAAGGACATGATCCTCACCTAAATTTAAGATATTGAACTTGTAAAAAGCATGAATGTTCATAAAGAATGTGATTTTGTGATAAAATATAAAAAATAAAATAAAAAGCATGAACATTTGATAATAATCAAAGATTTATAAGTGAAAATGAAAGATTTAACTGAAAAATCAACTGAGAGATAGAGTGTAGACCTATCAATTTGATATATACTTATATAATTGTAGAACTTTAACAGTTATGGCCTTGTAAAACATTTATACTAAGTTCATAACTTTACATAATGAATTATATAAAGAGCAAGCTTAATGTAAAAAGTGGGTAACTTATAAGAACATGTTATCCAGGTTACAGAGTAGCATAGATCAAATTAATGGCCTTTTAAAAAAATAATACATCTAATCTCCAATAAAATAAGACATAGAAGGCATGCCTCTACTCTCATTTGTCCAATAAAAATAAAATAAAATAATTGCCCATGCTCCTTTATACCGTGCCTAACTTCCAAAAAAAAAAAACCAGCAAGAAAACCAAAGCAAAGATAGCTTCTAGCACACTTTGAGACTGGCGATACCTCCCACCAAACCACCGGAAGAACTGCTCACGCCCCACCCTTTTTTTTCCTCTTTCCTCTTTTTATTCCTTTATTCATTTGCAATAGCTCTCTAATTCCCCCATTGCTATCAGCCACATATACTTCACAGCTTGCCCCTCCCACTCCTTTTTTTCTCATTCCCAGATTTATACCTCCTTTATATAGCTTAGTAAAAGGCACTCTATCAATATCTAAGTAAACTAAAGGTTGTAAGTGTAATTTGGTAGTCATAGTATGAGCAGAGATCTATATTCAGTGTTATATTATATATATTTGAGAGGTTTGTTTTTTTCTCTCGTTACTATCCCAATTTTTTTTAGGAATGGGGACATATAAAGAGATTGGCAAGCTCTTTTAATCTATTAATTGTAATGCTATTCTCCTAACAATAAAATGTCTTTTTCTATAAAACTGAGGTAACTGCACGGTCGACATTACAGAGAGTGTAAATTTGTATAAATAAGGACCCAAATACAAGTAAACTATTTAAAGGCATGCACACACATGTAACTTAGTTTTGGGCTACAACTTCATACTCTTGCTCCCTTTTAATTTTTTTTTATTGGTGACTGGAGTGTGGATTATGCTGAGATTATATTGAGCATATGCGTGTTCCTTATAAAGAAAAGTAGAACAACTAACATTATCTCACTGTCAAAACGGCGGGTTGGGTCAACCCTTCCTGTCATAAGCAGAAGAAATCATTTATTTGATGTACAGGATCAATCTGGTAATGGAGTAAAATTTTTGAGTCTCGAGATTTACACATATCCTCTCCTTGCCAAGTGTGATGTTTCACATAGGCTAGAAAGTAGAGTATAATCCTTGAGTGTAGATACATAGTTCTCAGTTTCCATGATCATGGTGTTTCTTTCTTTTTCCGAGATAATAATAAAAGAAAAGGGTGTGCCAAGTTATGGGTCTTCTTAGAACAGTTAAATTAATGTGAAGTCTTGATCTAATATGCATTATACACAACAATGATTCTAGACCAATTAAAGAATGTCATATATTTTGCTTAAAATCAGGAAACAAAAGAAGGTCCTGAGAAAGCTTCTGAGGCATTGTTAGTGGTGAAAAATTCTCAAGCCATTAATTTTGTGAAAGCAGTAGAGGGATGCTCATATTCAAGAGTATCTACTAGATTATTTTTTAATATATTGGAGGCATACAGGGTATCATGAAGACCGGCCTCTTGTGAAAGTTGAAGGATCAAGCTTTTCAGATGATGCAAGTAAAAAATCGTCATCCTCCTTTTTAGGGAAATGTGAGTTCACTAACCCATCTTAATTTTGATTTAGCTCGGAACATCAGTCTTGAAGATGATAATTTAGTTAGCAAGAAAGAGGTTGCATATCAACCTGATGAACAAGGTGCCAAAAGGCCAAAGTTTATGCATTCTAGAGATGAAAGACTAATCACAAGAAACTTGTTCAAATAAGCATTTTCATGTCATTGTGAACAATGTCAGTAACACCTTGATGGTTATAGGCAATTCTAATTGTTAATATTTGAAATTAAACATCCTAAACCTTAATGCAGAGAAGAGATAGGGAGAAGAGGAATAGGAATGTGATAAGAGTTTTTTTTTCTGTCATATCAAAATTGTTCTTTCTAAATAAGTAGATATGTAATATGTATTAGGAATTTCATTTTTCATTTTTCCCTAAGTATAATGGGCATTTAGTCACAGAAGTAATATCATTTTTGTCATGACCCTAATTTTTAAGGCATGTGAAACCCATATACTATGAACAGATATTTCCATAAATATCCATAATTCAATTCTTTATCATGTAAATTGATATATATAGGTTCCCTTCCATATACAATATACAAATCCATAAACATCAGAGTAACGGCAGAAGCAGGGATCCTGCCTGTGACGTTCAGAGCATACTCTAGAATACAAATATAATACAGTACAAATAATGTGAGCCTTGAAAGCAATGTATGCTCACCCAGAGGGTAAACAGTCTAGCTGATCATCTATCCGCAGAACCAGACTCTGTCTCCTTATCTGAAAAATATTTCCACAACGTATAGTGAGTTTTACAACTCAGTGAGCAGATAAGACCTTCTATAACCTCTTAGGTCAGCATATGGATGACTTATACTTCAAAACTTATCATATAGAAAGTACAATTCAGAAGTACATCCATATGGAACCCGTATTTCAAATAACCTCATTTAACAAAACAACCCAATATTCAAAATCCAAATATAATACAATACGATAATAAACAAATACTTTGATGTAATAAAAGATTTCACATGTTTTAGGAGGTTTCCCTATTAGAACCAATACAATAAATAATCCCAAGCACACAGGAAGGGAGGGTAAATCACATATCAATAATAGGAGGCATCATGCTCTCCCCGATAACAATAATAGGAGGCATCCCGCTCTCCCTGATAACAATAATAGGAGGCATCCCGCTCTCCCCGATAACAATAACTCCCGTGTGTTGGCTGACACACGAGGCTAGCACCACCCCTGCTAGCTGAGGTATCAAGGTGCACCAGGGCTAACATTCCCTGCTGTTAGCAGACAGTGATTCCAATAGGATTCCTCCACAAATACTATATGCATATTTTCAATAGAATTCAGTATAAATTTCTCAATATAATACAGACTTTCAGTCTCAGTATATTCCTCTGTCAAAACTTCCCAATCAGGGAATCACATATATATATATGCCCATATCCGAGGCAAACATATCACTGTAAAGATCAATATCATGTGCATAACACATTTTATTTGTCATATAATGAAAAATACATGTAAAAATCACATGTTCAATGCATTTCAAAATTCATCTATTAAAAATTACCCATTCAGGGTTTATCATATATATATGCCCTCTTTCCTAGGCAATCATATAACTTTATAAACCAATGCATCGTATACAATAAATTTCATTTACCATGTGGTAAGAAATGCATTTAAAATCACGTATTCAATAAGTTCAAAAATCTCATTTTCAGAACCATACTCTTCTTGAACTATATTTCCGATAGAAATCAATTCCAAATACTTTAATCCATTTCAGATACATATAAAAGTATAAATCACTTGTAATCATAATCAATAATTCATTTTAAATTCAAGAAGAGCATGTAATAAGCTATAGAAAGAAATATCTACTCACAGGTAAGGGCTCCAGATTGGACAGCCCTAAAATCCTCATTTCTGATCTGAATTCAGTAAAACAAACTCCAAAATCGAGTCCGGAAGGTCCAAAAACCTTAAAAATGACTTCCGGGGCTTAGTCAACGATGTGGGTACTATTCACTGCCAGAGTTACTATTCATTCACCACTATTCATAGCCGAAATCACTATTCATCCGCCACTATTCACGGCCAAAAGCACTATTCACTGCCATATAAAAAGTTACCAAATGACCAAAACAATTACATATCCTAATGTTTATCTAACTTCTGAATCCATCTACGGAGTCAGATTTCTAATTAGAAGTCTCTAAGTAAGATTTTCAGAACTTACCTTTTACTGAGATTTTCTACTTCAGATCTACGGAGATTCAACGGTTGATTTGAAAAACTGATCGGTCAAAACTAAAGTACTCTTCGTCCTGAATCCAATAACACCTTCAGTTTTGAGATCGGAAACCCATAAATACTCCAAATCGAAAGATAAAGTTGTAGATCACTATTCACTCACTATGCATATTCTTCGTTTTCTCGAATCCGATATCGTCGCCCCCGGTTTTCGTTTTTCAATTGTTTTTTTAATATTAATTATTAAATAATTAATAATAAGATTTTATTTTATAAAAATTCATATAAATTCCGTTTTTCATCATAAAATATCCCAAAAATTTCTAAAAATTTCCTTTCTCATAAACCTTTAGTTAAATTCTTAAATCATAATTTTTCTTGATAAAAATCGTTATAAAATAAATATCTTTAAAAGAAAGAATATTTCTAAAAATACAACAAAAATTCATTTGAAGCCAATATGATTATTTTAAGCGAAACATTACTTATTTTACTTAAAAGTCCACTTACTTTTAACAAATCATAATCATTTCTACACAAATAAAAATATATTTGCTTATAGCAAAATACTATCATTTAAAAATAAAAAGTATGCGCCAAAATATAAATTCTCATATTTTCTTTCGTAATTCTTTAATCCATGTAATAAATAAACTTATTTTCACTGGTTCTTATCTCCATTTTCAAAATTCTCTCTTTTATTCTAAATTTCCTTTAATTGGAATTTTCGTTAAATTTTGACGGTTATTACAATTTTGCCTAGATTTTATAGCTTCTTATGGTAATGCCATAATTAGACATCTGAAGTTTTTATGGTCTATGCTTAGTTGGTAGTCTTGTTAATTTTTAAATCTTGCATTTTGATTCATTTAATATGTAATAATGTTATCAACTGGGTAGGAGTACTAGTTTCTTGAAGAAAAAGAAGATAAGTATTCATGTTTGTGAGCCTATGGGAAACGGCTGTACTGTCCCTCATTCTTTGGAAGATCATTTTCTATTTGGTGAATTTTTTTTTCTTTTGGGTTATAAATAAAATGCCTTTATTTGAGGGAGTTACTGTATTAGATGTACAAAGAGATTGTGCGTTATTTCTGCACTATTTGTTTTTTTTTTTTGGATTTTTTGTTTTCTTTGACTCGAATGGTTTTTATACCGTTTCCTCTAGTGTGAGAACATCGTATTCTCTAACCTTTTATACTATTTTTATTTCTTTTTCTTAAAAAAAATTAAAAGGACTAAATTCACTACTTGTCTGTGCAATAGGTGTTTATTAAAGTTTTTTTTTTTGGTAATAAAAAGGAGAAACAAGCCTCTCAAATGCAGGACACAACTATTAAAGAGAACAAACAAGATGTTGAGCAGAACAAAAAAAAACACGAAACAATAGGGTAAGTTAAAAAAAAACATGTGTAGGACATCAAATAGTATCCTTTAGGAGATGTGACCCATAATGCTTGATTTTGCTCAAGCCATGTGATGATGATTGTGAATACATGCTATTTGAATGAATGCTAATTATCATATCACCATGCATATGTTTTAGGTTCTAAGCTTTTTGTTCTTATTGGTGAATTATTAAATAACTAGGTATTTACAGTGTATATCAAAGGAGATGCTAAAGAAATAGTGCTAACTATCATTACAGTTTTAAAATATTTGTTATCAGGTTCTACAACAATAATATGATATGTGAATTTGTTTTATAACTCAATATCCCATGATTGGCTCTCTTAAGAAAAAATTTCCACGTGTTGTGTTTTTTTTACCGTAAAACTTAACAGTAAATACCAAAAAAAAATTTATCTAAGTTTTTTTTCCTGTATTTTAATGCCCCAGGTGAATAGAACCAAATTTATTCTAATGGCCAGGCAAGTATATATCATTTCTACTAAAAGTCAACTTGATCATAGTGACAAATTCATCTAAATTCTTTTCCTACTATTGAAGTTGTCCATTTCATCTACCAAACTACACATTTTACTATCTAAATTCCTATGCCTTCCAAACTCTTTTTCCATTCTCTTTGCTTCTAACCTTATTCTCTTTCTACTTCAGCTTTGTGATCTCTAGCTCTTTAGTTTGTCCTAAACCTTGAATGCAACATCACACCCACCTAGACAAATAGAGGCATCAAATCATTAAAAAAAAGGAAAAGCATTTATAAATCTTGCAAAAAATAAACTGATACAATATCAATTTTCTACGATAGCAAATTATCATTGAAAAGCGAGGATAGGCACCCACTTGAATCTTGTAGGGAAACATGAAATATATTTTTTACAAAGTGGTTAGCCTTTCAAAACATCTTTGCAACAACAATCTTGTCAAAGAAGTATTTTAAGAGTTTGTTTGGTGGTCTTTCTTGTTAAATTAAGCATGCACTTCACTCAGCTCTCAAACACTTAAGTTGGTTTTTTTTTTCATTTTACCAAGGTGATTTTGAAGGGAATAACAGAGAGAATTTGAGACTGAGAAGAGAGAAGCTTCACAGGGGAATTAGGTATTGAAAATGCCGATATGGTGCATCATGCCATTCATGTAGATTTATACTATTTTTGAAGCACAATGGGGTGAAGTGATAATGAAATCAATCTAGACTAAAATTTACATAAATATTAATTCTTCAATTTTAACATCGTGCTATAATTTTTCACCATGAATTTGTATCAAAAATAGGAAAAATCGTGAATAAAATAAACTATGGGGTATACTCCGATAGGGGAAATAGGCACAATTACACCATTCATAATCAAAGGAAGAAATCACTACAAGTTTTTACTAAACTAAAAGATTTTAAGTTTTATATATATTACATTATTATTTTGATATTTTTTTTACTTATCTATTATCTTCAATTTTTAACACATATAATTTAAAAGCTTCTAGATATATGTTTTTAAAATTTTTCTTAGATTTCTTTTTTGTGTGGACAATTCTTAGATTTCATATTATGACTTTAATTTAACTTTCAATGTTGGGCCAACTCATCTAACCCTTAACGTTTAATAAAGAGAGTGGGCTTGGCATTTTGACAATAAAAGTCCTATAACCAATGGGTCAGTGCAGCTCAAATCTTCAAAAAAAAAAATTGTCAAAGTGGGCTGAACTGGATTGGGCAAAGAATAATTTATAATTTCTTTTAAAGAAAA
This sequence comes from Gleditsia sinensis, assembly GCA_037074535.1. Taxonomy (NCBI): domain Eukaryota; kingdom Viridiplantae; phylum Streptophyta; class Magnoliopsida; order Fabales; family Fabaceae; genus Gleditsia; species Gleditsia sinensis. The sequence goes on along the minus strand of CM073465.1, from coordinate 66,576,774 downwards.
TAATAATAATCAAACCGAATAAAAAATTATATATAACATAATATTATTGTTGACCTAAATAATCAATAAAAACTATTTTTGTCCATAAATAATTATAAAACACGTCTCTCCTATGTTAATACAAATTTATCTAATGATAATAATTATAATTAATGAAAGATTTATTTGTAATAAATAATATGATATAGTTTATTTCATAAAATTATCATATGATGTGACCATGAAATTGTTGAAGAAAGAAATTTAATTTAAGTAAAATTAAAAAAATACTCTAATAAAAATTAATCACCAGGCATGGGTCAAAGAAAAACAAGCGTAAGAGTGTGTGTGCCTGTGTGTGTAAAGATAAAAATAAATAACCACCTAGTTCTTTTAGTAATTTTTTTCTTACTATTTATTAATTTATTTATGTTGAAATTCCCTCTAGTTTGCGCCTCCTTCAAGAATCTTTAGCGACCATCATCCGAATTCACCTTCGACGTTTGGGAGAGGGAGAGAGATGGGAGACAAGAAGGTCAAAGCAAAGGCACTTCAGATAATGGGAGTGTTTCAAGTACTCCCAAAACTAGTGGTTTTCGATCTTGATTACACTCTTTGGCCTTTCTACTTGTACCTTCTCCGCATTTCCCTCATCTCTTTCTTGTTTGTTTTCCAGGAAAAAAAGAAAAGAAAAAACGTGAAATTCCTAAACTTGTTATCTTTCTGTGACCATGTTCTCTATCCCACTTGCTTCAGAGAACGTAGAAAGAATAGATTATGCAAAAAATTCCACAATACTTCATTGAGGATGACATTTATTTTTTCATTTTAACAAAAGTAATTGTTTTTCTTGGTCCCTTTTCATTTTTCCCTCTGGATATCCGTTTGGTTTTTTTTTATTGACACCGGCCAATAGCTATGAACTCTTTCTTTTGGAATTTCTTGTGTCCATTTTTCCATTTAGTTATTTGGTTAAATCTGGTGCTACCTTTCTCCTTTGTTGGATATGGATTTTCTTAACTTAAAGGAAAATGTTGTGTTATATTTTTTGTGTCAAGTGCTTCGTCAATTATGGAAATTGAGGAACTTCAATTTTTAGACCTTAGATGAACTGCAAGGATAAGTTTCTGTGATAATTTGTCATAACTTCTTTATAGAATATGGTTGAATTTTCTTTCAAAATTTTTTAAGTTGTCATATTCTTTGGATGCTTAATGGTTTCAATTTAATTCTTGTGTTTGGCCACTTGACTGAGATAAACTTTCTATGCTTTGTGACAACATCCATTGTTCACTCTAATTTTATTCTAGGATAAATTATAGACTGGAAATCAATTTGTTTCCTATGCTTCAAAGTGTATCATTCCTTTCCTAATTTTAATATAGAAACGATGAAATTATTTAAAATCTTTTCACTTACCCTGAATGGTTTCACAATATTTTGAAGCTATTATTGTGATTAAGTTGACATCTGGAAATTGAAAACGTTGTCTTCATAACATAAATGTTTTTTCCTTTTAGTCTGTTTGCTTGTTAATCTCAGCATTAGTTTCATAACACTATGAAACTCTTCATTTTTTTAACAATTACATGTCCAAGTGGTATCAGACAAACTACCACAGCTGAATAACATACTTTAAACCACTGGAGGTATACTAATTTCAGGCTGAACTACAGGAATAAAACTGAAATGTACTCTTTGTTCTATATTCATAATTTTATGTAATTACATTTGTCATACTCAAATCTTCTATGTGAAAATGGAAAAATGAATTCTCTCAATAGTATATCTGAAGATGTTAGCCCTGCAAAAACTTGTTAATTTTAATGTTCAATTTAGTCACTGTCTTATATCACATCTAAGCAAATTTTAGTGAGTGTCGCTTCAAGCGTGAAATTCCATCTTTGTATCCTTATGCTAAAGGCATTTTATATGCACTCAAAGACAAAGGGGTTGCTGTTGCCATTGCTTCCAGATCGCCAACTGCTGATATAGTGGGAACATTTCTTGACAAATTGAGCATCAAGTCAATGTTTGTCACCCAGTTGTGTAATGGAATCATACTCTAATCTTCTTTTTCTTATGGTTCTGTTCATTACTAATACTATATCATCCTCTTGATGCTTTGAGAAAAATGAGAGTTTTGTCACGACCCTAATTTTAGGGCACGTGAAATCCATATATCATACACATATATTTTCCATAAATGTACATAATGCCATTCTTTATCGTATAAACCAATACATATAGGTTCCCATACACATATACAATATACAGTTTAGGCCTATAAACACCAGAGTAACAGTAGAAGCAAGGATCCTGCCTATGACATTCAGAGCATACTCTAAAATACAAATACAATACAGTACAATAATGTGAGCCTTGAAAGCAATGTAGGCTCACCCAGAGGGTACACAGTCTAGCTGATCACCTATCCGCAGGACCAGACTCTGTCTCCTTATCTGAAAAATATTTCCACAACGTGTAGTGAGTTTTACAACTCAGTGAGCAGATAAGACTTTCTATAACCTCTTAGGTCAGCATATGGATGACTTATATGTCAAAATTTATCATATAGAAAGTACAATTCAGAAGTACATCCATATGGTACCCGTATTCCAAATATCCTCATTTAACAATATAACCCAATATTCAAAATCTAAATACAGTACAATACGATAATATACAAATACTTTGATGCAATAAAAGATTTCACATGTTTTAGGAGGTTTCCATATTAGAACCAATACCATAAATAATCCCAAGCACACAGCAAGGGAGAGGAAATCACATATCAATAATAGGAGGCATCCCGCTCTCCTCGATAACAATAATAGGAGGCATACCGCTCTCCCCGATAACAATAACTCCCGTGTGTTGGCCGTCACACGAGGCTAGCACCACCTCCCCTGCTAGCTGAGGCAATCAAGGTGCACCAGGGCTACCATTCCCTGCTGTTAGCAGACAGTGATTCCAATAGGATTCCTCCACCAATACCAGATGCACATATGCCATTTAATACAGTATAAAATTCTCAATATAAAACAGACTTTCAGTCTCAGTATATTTCCTCTGTCAAAACTTCCCACTCAGGGGAATCATTTACATATGCCTATATTCGAGGCAAAAATATCACTGTATAAATCAACATGATTTCCATTGTCATATAATGAGAAATGCATTTAGAAATAACGTATTCAAAGCATTTCAAAACCTATTTCCAAAATCATACTCTTCTTGAACTAGATATCGTTTCTCAACCATTCCAGATATTCAAAATCATTTTAGAAACATATAAATGTACAAATAACATGTAATCATATTCATTTATCAATGTAAAGTTCAAGAAGAGTAAAAATAAGCTATAGGAAGAATTATCTACTCACAGAGTAAGGGCTCCGAATTGGACAGCCCTCAAATACTCTTTTATAGTCTGAATTTGACCAAATAAGTTTCAAAAACGTATCCGGAAGGTCCAAAAACTTAGGAAATGACTTCTGGGGCTTGGTCAACGCTGGTCAACGCAGGGGGGTACTATTCATCGCCGGAGTTACTATTCATCAGCCACTATTCATAGCCGACATTACTATTCATCCGCACTATTCATGGCTAAAAGCACTATTCACCGCCATATAAAAAGTTACCAAATGACCAAAACAATTATATATCCTAATGTTTATCAAGCTTCTGAACCCATCTACGGTGTCAGTTTTCTAATTTGAGGTCTCTAAGTAAGAGTTTTAGAAGTTACCTTTTACCAAGATTTTCTACTTCAGATCTACGGCTATTCAACGGTGGATTTGAAAAACTGATCGGTCAGAACTGAAGTATTCTTCATCCTGAATCCAGAAATACCCTCAGTTTTTAGATCAGAAACCAATCGGTACTGCAGATCGAAAGATAAAATTTGATGTCACTATTCACTCACTATGCAGCACTATTTCTCTCAGTTTTTTTTTCTTTCTTTCTTTCTGAAGTCTCGCCCCCGGTTTTATGGTTTCTGATACCTTCTTTTTTTTTTAAATTATTAAATAATTAATAATTAGATTTTCTTTCATATAAATTCCTACAAATTCCGTTTTTCATTATAAAATATCTCAAAAATTTCTAAAAATTTCCATTCTCATAAATCGTTAATTAAACTCTTACTTCATGATTTTTCTTGATAAAAATCGTAATAAAACAAATTTCAAAACAAATATCTTTATTCATTCTAAAAGAAAGAATATTTTTAAAAATACTATAAAAATTCATTAGAGGCCGGTATAATTATTTTAAGCAACACAATACTTCTTTTACTTAAAAATCCACTTACTTTTAACAAATCATAATCATTTCTACATAAATAAGAATATATTTGCTTATAACAAAATACTATCATTTAAAAATAAAAAATACGCGCCAAAACGTAAATTCTCATATTTCTTTTATAATTCTTTAATTCATGTAATAAATAAATTTATTTCCACCGGCTCTTATCTCCATTTTCAAAATTCTCTCTATTATTCAAAATTTTTTTTACTTTGGACTTTATTAAATTTACGGCTATTACAAGTTTAGTATTGGCTTTTGTAATAGGGGATAGATAGCACTATTAGCAGTTAAGTTGAAAGTAGAAACTAGTTTTTTAGAATTCATTGCTGCCGAATCAGTCACTTCTACGACCCCCACCCCTAAAACAAAATCCTCCTCTCATTTTCTGCCCTCTCTCTCTCTCTCTCTAGTACTAGCAATTATATGCTGGATCCAAGCAGGATAGTTGACTTCCAAAGGATGCTTATGTTCATGGGTCTACATGTCTCCCTCTGCCTTAGAGGGAATGTATCCCATACCGCCAAAAAAAATATTAAAAAAGATTGTCCTTAAAATGAAACAAGGTCATTAATGGAATCCCTAGTGTGTTTTTGGATGAAGTAATTTAAGAAGATAGTAATTTTAGAGAGTATTTGAGATAATTAATCAAAGACTTTTTTAAATTGTCAGTAATTTAATCATGCAGTTTTTTTTGTCAAATAAAGAATTTCACTTACTTTACTTTCCCTCCTACTAGCTGTATTTTGGAACAGGCCACTGAACTAGACTCGGACCCAGCACAAGGTGGCTATAAAAAAAATTATGAAAAAAAAAATACAAAAAGTGAAAATTCCTTTAAAATGATTAACTATTTAATAATGGATTTTCCAAGTGACAGAAATCAAATTGCAGCAATTAATTCCCTTGCATTCCAAATTCCATGGATTGCTAAACTTCCATATGCAAACATAAGCTAAATGGCAGTAAGGGCATATCTATGTTGACCAAATTTAATTCTTGTTTCTGATTGTTCTGGAAATATTTTCTAGTTGGACACACAATAATTTCAAAGAATTTATTAAAGGACTAGAGTGCCCTTTAATTCCATGCTATTTTTTGACGATGAGAATAGGAATATCCAAGCTATAACAAAGCTTTTGCCATTTTCTACTTTATGGAGCTTCTTAATTTTTCTTGCCAAAATTAGCTTTCACATTTCTGAATAAGTCTTATAATGACTTAATAAAGAAGCACAGATACCGATACAAGTATAAGATATGACATAATATGAATACGGAGACACTGTAAAAAATATAATATTTACATGTCCTGTGTCGTGTCATGTCGTATCAAATACAAGTATTAAACACATATTGGATATAATATGTCTCCATATTTGAAATATTGATACATAATTGGATTTCAATGTAGAATTATGTGCCTATTTTCTTGTCTTCCTTCTTTGGGTGTAAGAAGGGTTACCATAAATATTTTCAAAATGCTATTTTGCATGCTTCATAGTGGCAAATGGATCATAGGTCTCAAAAATCAGAGTAACAAGCCTTTTGGTTGGAAATGAGGGAATACCTGGGCTTATAGTAAGTTTACATGTAAAACTTAGTTGCATGGTAGTCTTAAATATGCTGAATCATTAATTCACTAAGTACTCTTAAAAGCCAAACATTTCCAAAATGAAGCATGAAATTGAGTATTCAATTGAAAACCTGTGTTTTTGACCCAAAACGTTTATTGCATGTTCTCAAAGTTGTGATATTAGCATTACTCAGTGCCCTATATTCTGCATCAATTTGTGCTATACTCACTTGAGGAACCTATGCCTCCATAGTCCAAATCCCATGTTTTATTTTACATATTTTTTTTTTTTGAATTTTCAGATTTAGACTCTTAAAATTAACGAAAGTCAAGTTTGTGATCCAATTGAGAAAGCAAAAAAACTTGCATGTAATTTGTACGCATTTATTATTATATTTTGTTTGTAATAAAAACATAATGTATGAATATTTATTTTTAGCTTGCCAAGATATCACAAACTCCTCTAATTATTTACATATTATAATTTTACTGAAAAATTTAGTGAAAAACTCCAACGACATCTAATTTAATTTTCTACATACGAAAATTGATAGAAGTTGCTTGAACCATTAGTATGTTAAAAAGGGGTCAAGAATTGACTACCGATTTTGTGGGTAGTCATTAGCATTCAAAGTAGTTAAAGTTGAACTTAAATTTGGGTTGAGGCTCATCAAGGAAATACATTCACTAAGCAGCAATTATGGTTTCTTCATCCATTATATAAATTTTATTTATTTATTTTTTTTGGAAATGATTAAGACTTACATTTATATTTTTTAAATTTTAATTTAAACAAAAATTTATTTTTTATTTACAAAATTGCTCATGAAACTTATATTTTATATATCTTTTCATCTAAAGACTTATAAATAATCTACTTTAATGTAATATAAATAATCATAGACTCAAATTAATATTTATAAAAATTTAAAACAAAAAATGTTAGTGTAGTTATTTTAAAAGTTGAAGAATTGTGACTATATGTTTCATAAAATTTAGATGTTCTTATCTCAATTTGAAATTTGAAAAAAATATAAATACAATTTTCACAAATATCTTAGTAGAATGTAGTTTACTTTATAAACTATATAATGAATGAAAAAACTTCCCTCATGTTTTTCCATTCATACATTCCATAGCCAAAAAAATTCAGGTGGTTTGTCCATACAGATCAGTGGATAAAAGTTGATAATTGCCTAACCTAACTTTGTAAAAGCAACACGTTAAAATAACAACAACAACAATAGAGCATGTAGAAATGTCTTTTTTTTTCCTTCCACTCCTTTAATATCTACTAGCTAGTGCTAATTTTCGATTCTAATACACTGCTTCAGCTGCGAAATGACCAAGCCCTGTATTTTCCAAAAAAGAAAAATATCTTAGATGACCTATCATGGCAAACAAGAGTGCAACACTGCTTGAAAATAATTGAAATATCAATCAATTTTAGTCCTTTTGCTGATTGATATGATCTTCAACAAAATAACAACTTCACAGTGTGAAAATTAATTAATTATGGGAACTCTATGGATGCATGAGTTATTCATATGGCACATTCAGTTAGTTGATCCAGCTTTGGGGGCTACATTTATGGCCAAGAACAACTTTCCATATATGTTGTTCCCACTCATATCAAATGGATAGAAAGTTCCATATAATTGGAAGCAACGCATGGCTCTTTTGTTCTTAATAAGGTTATTGGTAAAAGTGTTTCGCTCAGAAAGATATGGCATAAAGTTAAAAAAGAAGAAGCTTTATTATAATAAGCCTAATGCACCATAGCCTCTTGACTTCCTTATGTTTGAACTTCTATTGATACTCATATTTCTTCAAAACTCAGTTTTTGTGAGAAACTAAAGAAAGATAAACTAATACTATTCTAACACATAAAGACGCCAAACAGGCCCATGGGCAGAGGCAATAATTTCTGAACAGGTACTGTTTTGATCTACTTTATGGCAAATTTCTTCATGGTCCTCTGTTTTTCTATCTGATTTTCAGTTTCCGACATCTACTCTGCTTCTTGTTTCAAAAGGAAGAAAGACTTTTCCTTATATGCAACCTCATCAAGTAAATTTCTAACGTCCAATTCTGATTTCGCTATTCTCATGTTCTTTTCTTCAATTTCTAGCTTTGTTAGGTATTCCACATTTTTCAAGGCCTCAGTAAGCACGCTAACCTCAACCCACTTTTCAACCTATTTTGAGAAAGAGAAACACAGTGCATCTTACCAAATCTTGCTCCAAAGGCATAGCTAGTTCTTGCAAGAACTTTATAATTTGGTCTTTCTTGTCCTACAACTTCAAAAGAGTCTCTTTCTCCTGCTTAAGAGTTTTCTCTGCGTCCAATTGTGCTAGAGTCGCAGCAGTTATTTCTTTTCTCAAGGACTCTTGCCGCAAGAAAGCCATTGCTATATCTTTTTGAAGATCTTTTATGCGACACTCCTTCACCTCAGCAATTTGGACAAGACTCTCTTTCTCTTCCTTAAATATATCTGCCTCCTTCATTTCCCTCGCACTGTGCATTTCTTCACTGGGAGCGTTCTTCAAGCTCTCAACAAGTTCTGTTTTAATTTGGCATTCTGACTTAAGCTTTTCCAACTCTGCTTTGACTTCATCTAATTGTGTTTAAACATTGCCCATTTGACTCCTTTGAATATTGATTTCTTCCCTGATACAAACATTTTAAATGAGGAATAGCACAATAGAATATATTAGATCTACATCATTAATACGCAATAGTATCGTATGCTACTACAGCCCCACACCCACCGAAGCAGAAGAAAAGGAAATTCCTCGGGATATGTCAGAAATTTAACCATATAACATAGACGCAAAAGTCAAAATGACTACTAACTTCAATCCTAAAATGAGCTAACATTTAAGTATTTTTGACATGGAATTAAAGCAGAACTTACTCCATGAGACAATAGATGCTTGACATAAGAAGGCAAGCAGCAATTAATAACAATACACACTCATCTCAGAGGATTTTATTTGATCAAGGAGGCTACATTGGTGGATGCAAGGTATTACTTCTTCCAGAATAGACTAGAATATCATAGAAGGGTTGTATAGGTATAGGAGCATAAGAACTTCACTCTTTTTAAGCTAGAGAAAATACATAACAAAGCGAAGCACCTCAAACAAGCACTGAAAAGAGGTGGACAAGTACCGTAACATGGCCTTTTTGTGCTTCAAAATTACATCCAAGATGGATTCTCTTAAAACATTGTATGATCAGAGACAAAACTTACAGCAAGAAATGCTAAATGCCTAAAATTGAAAGGAAAAAACTATAACAATGTGACGCTTAAATCATCAAAATGCTATCTTGCTAGCATATATATACCTGAAACCTTACAATAGAAGAAAGGTCTGTCTTTGGAATCATCATCCAAATTGGAGGTCCAACTCCAATTTTGTAAGAGAGAGAGTTGAAGGGAGCTCAAGAAGGTTTGGAAAAAGAGAAGCAGGGTGATGTTTTAAAATTTTGAAAATGGCTTTGGCTTCTCAAGGTGAGAAACGGACAACAGAGACTATTTTCCATTTGTTTTTGCATTTTAATTTTCAAAGAATTGCACTTTAATTTTTAGGGTTTAAAATATTTAAGTTTTCTTTTACTGAAGACAATAAAACAAATGAGTGATACAATTATGCTTTTTACAGATTAGTTGGTCATTTATTATTTTTAGAATCTGTAAAAAGAGAATGTGAAATCATTTTTCTAGTGATAAAATATTCAAACCATTGTTTTAATTGTTAAAAAGTAATGGAGTAACATAAATAGGAATCGCCATGGGGCAAAGTGAGTAAGTCTTTCTTGCCAATTCTTATCTACCTATGTTGCAAGGGATAAACTTTTCTCATTCTAATTCTCCATAAAGGTAAGGAGATCTACGAAAGTTTATTTATTTCTAAAGTTTTATAACAATCAAGTAAAATTATATAAAATTAAATAATATTTAAAAAATTTCAAACTATTATAGTCTTAAATACAAGTACGTCTCTAGAAATAAACATATATTAAATTTTATTATTTTAAATTATAAATATAAAATTATTAATATAAACATATTTATATTAAAATTTGTAAATAAAGTAAAAGTATTCTAATAATTTTAATATAACAGAGTTCCTGTGTGGGTCAGGAGACATAGTCCCCCCATGCTCCTATATTTTAAGTATAAAAAAATCTACTCTCACCTCCATCTCTATAAAAGAAAAATTTTACCTAGCCCTACTCCTATACAAGACAATTTCCACCCAAAAAAAAAAAAGTCGTCGCCCTAATCTTAAGAAAAGAAATATGATGAGTTTCCAAATCTTTTTTCCTTGTCTCCACACTCTATTTTCAAAACTAAAGTAAGTCAGTTCTCCTTTAAGGGCCTTGAATAAGGGGTAAAAAAAGTAAATGTATAATTTTAAAAGATTAAACTGCAGCAAAATTAAAAAAAGAGAGACTAAATTGTAACAATTAAAAGTATCAACTTGCAAGATGAAAATGAATTGTATAATTATTTTTTATTGTTGCTGAAACAAAAGCCTTGTATATTATTCTGTAGCACAAGTCCAAATAGGAAAACCTATATTAGATAATTAGATTAATATGTTTAATTATTTGAAGGGATTAAAATTCAAGGTATAATATATTTAATGATCTGAAAGTGTTGAAACTCTTCTACAAGTGAAATTTCCATTGACCTTTAAGCTACAGGAATTTATTGAATTGATTTTCGATTGACGAACTTAAAAAAAATGGTTATGCAATATATATATATATATATATTTTAATTTTTAAGAACTGATGGGCATATCAATTCAACAATTTGCTCTGTACCTTTAAGAAGTCATGGTTATTTTCTCACAACTAAAAAGGATAGCAACAGTTTATTTGAGAAAGGCACATAAAATTTCTATTCTTAAAAAATTCATGTCTAACAATTAAATTAAAAAATAATTATTAAATTAGTTTTTATAACTTCAGTCAATTCCTAAATATTATTTTTTGTAATTATTTAAATTCATGTTTTGTAAAAATAATTTTTGTAATTTCAAAGCTTAAAACCCATTCAAATTAATTTAAATAGTCACTTGTTTGAACTCATCAATCTAATCTAATCTTTTTGATGACTTTTTTTTATCCTATCAGATGAACTTAATTATTTACTTGGATTATGCTTACCTCAAGCTTCATCTATTGCAAATATACTAAAACTTTCTCCATTGCACTCAATGGCTCCCTCACTGACTCAATTCACTTTCCACCACATGCTCTGAACTCTAACGACAACCATTGATTCTATAAGGCACCAGTTCAGATGGTTGGAGTGGGAGGCATGTGGTGCCATCGAGTGCAATGGAAGACGTTCTAGTATGTTTAGATGGTTGAAGCTTGAAGTTACAAAACTAACAAGAAAAAGGACAAAGAGAGAGCACGTGCACAGCACAGGGGATTGGGTTGAGGTGGAGATTACGGTGACTACTAATATGTTGCCACTAGTGCATTCAATGGCTGTGCCAGTTTTTTATTAACATTTGGATGGAGCCTTAATTTGATTTAAAAATTTTCAAATATGAAAATTCAATTAGAAAATTTTAAATTATAAGGAATTAATTAAAATGAGGTAAAATTATAAAAATCAACTGAGTAATTAAACTATAAAAAACAGGCAAACTAAAATAGAAAAATGGTTTAAGTCAAAATCTTCAATGAGTGCAAGTCAAAATATTTTACATAGAAAGATTGAAAATTTAAAGAATTAGAATATATCAACTAGCTCAGTTAATAAAATTCATTCAGTGAATTTAAGAAACTGTAATCAAATCTAGACTTCACTAAGATACAATATGAAAAAAAAAATTTACCTCCATGTACAATCCACGTTAAATGGACCAAACAAAAACATCTTTAAGTCAGTTATCTGTAAAAGCAAAATAAAGTTTATCACCAAAAAAGAAAAAGCAAAATAAAGTTTATCACCAAAAAAGAAAAAGAAAGTCTTCTATTGCTTTAAGCTTTTTATGTGGCGAATAAATGGAAGTTATCAAGGTGCCCCAACCATAAAAGCAAAAGAGAGTTTTTTGACGGCCTTATCTTGTCCAAGAAAGGAAAAAAAAAACAGTAAATATATCCATAATTTGACCTTTAAGATCGAGCTCTGTTGAAGAAATGAAGAAAAAAAATAAAAGCTGGCTCAATACACACACACACACACACACACACACACACACACACACACACACACACACACACACAGATATATATATATATATATATATATATATATATATATATATATATATATATATATATATATATATATATATATATATATATATATATATATATGCTTTCTAAAGTGTTATTGAAACTTATTGTTATAATTAATTTTATATGTAATAAAAAAATCAAATTGTCAAAAAATAGTAATAATAAAATAATTGAGTATTTAAAAATTACTGTTTCACCAAAAAACTAGATGTTGTTAAATTAATTATGTTTATAAGGTATTTAGACTAAATATTGAACTCGGAAATTTGATTAAAAATAATTTCTAGTTCTCACATGAAACAATTCTTTATTCTAATTTTAATTATATAAAATAATAATCATATATCATACAATAGATCTTAAATAAGTGATAATTAAATAATGTGGGAGTTAGACCTTCCCTTATACCAAACCATATAAATGCTTTTTACTATCATCGAAAATAACTGTCATTTCTGATCAAACCAATAATAGAATCGATGGTAAAAAAAAATTAAAATGCATCTAAAACCTAAACAAAGGTAATTCTGAAGTTAGATAGAAAAAAATATCTATATATGCGGATTAATTCTAATTAGTGCTTCAGGTAGTAACAAAAAATCAAGTGCTTCCTCAGCATTTTCTACAAAAGCATAAACGTGATTTATCTATAATTTGCCTAATCAATAAGTCGTAAAATTTCCAAAGACAAGCACACAAGTTTTCAAAAGTGAAAATATATAGATATTGATCCCTTTTATCTTCATTCACCAATACAGCCTTATGGTAACCACATCATGTTAATGAACTCTGAACTACATTAGTTCGTGTCTTTTGATGATGCTGAAGCTGAAAAGGTACAGTAAAGGCAATGTGTGGGAGTCATGTAGATGGAACCAAAAATAATAATTCTATCTTACAATAGCTACAAACAAAAAGAATGACAGAGTCCATGCCATAATCATATGAACCGCAATAATAACTACACTAACCGCAAAATTAAGTTCTGCAACATTTTGGTTCTTATTGTATTGAAAAAGATACTGCAAATGAATATAACAGCAACCACTAAAATAAGATTGTCCAACAGTCTTGTAGAGAGTCAAACAATTGATGTAATGTAAAATGCTAGAGAGGAAGCTCCCATTCAGAGTTCTCCTCAATCCATTTAACCAGCTCAAAAGTTGAGCACCATGGGCATAATTTATGTTAGACCAATGTTCTGTGTCCAAATGGGTTCTCTTGGAAGAAGTAAAGGTACCAAAGAAGCAAAATCCATTTTCATTAGCTCCTCTTCCAGGTGAGGGATCCATGCAGACGTAGACCATGCCAAAATAGATAAGTTATAAAATGGATTTAAAAAAAAGGAGAAAAACTACTCATTTGTAAAATGTGAAAATGAATGTTTGTTGGATTGTTGGGTTCCATGCCTTCAAGCAAAACATAATATTTAATATAAAAGGATAAAGCGTAAGCAGTTGACATGAATAAGAAAGACACACCTGGTTGAGTTATGATTTAGAAATAATACTTCTTGATACTTATTGATGGAGAAATAAATATATATTATTTGGCCAAAAAACAATTTTTCATTACAGCTCAACTTGAGAATTGTGTAGCTGGATATGTTTCAATTAAAGATGAATGTAATAATAATCCTCAGAAAATGAAGGGTTCTTCATTACTGACATGATTTTATAGGATGGTCAGTTCACAATGCAAGGCTTATTGATACGATATTCATGAGTATAAAAATAAAACAATTATATGTTTGTTACTGCATATCTATATTGTTCATAGTTCTTAGCACAAAGGTTTCCTTTCAAAGAACTAACTTTGAATAAATAAGTAAATAAAATTAGTAATCAATGAACAGAAATTGTGAAGCCTAAAACATTTTTGTAATATAATTATTCTAAATGCAGCATCAATATAAAAAGTAGAGGCCAAATTTGTTGAAGGCTTGAAAGCGAATAACGAGGTAAATATATTAACAAAGTCATTATCTTTACCTTTCTCAGGAGCATTATTATAAGATAACTATGAGCACCGGATGTTGCCATTTTAGATTAATGGAACTTTCCAATGGTTGGAGATGGCTGTGCCTCCAATTGGACATAATAATAAGTGATAGTAGGGGGCATAACAACTTCAATCGAATCAGATTTAAGCTTCGAAAATATAAGATTGTTACAATTGGTACCCCTGGGTGAAAGTAAAATGAAAAAAATACAAATAAAGCCATGATAGCTGTGAACTCTGACAAGTTCGTTTGATGATATGCGTAAGTGTATAAAGACAGAAGCATAGTAATGCATGCACAAAGGCATGAATCTAAGTGATTTAAAGTTTCTAAGTTAGAAAATATCAGTAGTACCAAGGCAGATATTATAAATTTCTCTGTGAGAACTCAACTTTGAAGCACATATACACATGGATAGGATAAGTACCTAGGCGTATAGTTTAGATAATAATACTTATATTCTGTGAACCAATGAAAAGCAGCTATAGTTATTAAAAAAATGAGAAAAAGGCCAAAGATAATGAAGTCAAAACATACAATAAGTCAGTGGAGAAGTAGCACTTGTCAATGGCCAGAAAGTTACCAACAACTAATATTCCAGCCAAGTAAGGAACACTTGTCAGTGGTGAGAGACCAGAACTACATTTCTACTTCTTATGATCCTGAAACTGAAAGGAGACTACCTTTTTAGATGTCCCACAAAGCAATATGGAAATATTTGATCAATGAGAAAAAGCGTAGCTCATCATTAGAATATTAGATGTGTTTGTGCTGAAACATTAATGTAGTATTCTTTCTGCAAAATAATCAAATAATGTTATCAGTATTCCATGTGCCTATTGAAAAGTTACATTTAATTTTTGTATCGTAAGTCATAGTTTGAAATGTTTCATAATACTTTAATGTCTTGAAGTGCTCTTCTCTATTTATTTGATGTTCTTTCAATTGGTTTCAAGTGTATAACTATGTTATGCCTTAAATAATTACAATCACACAACTGTGCTAGTTGAATGTTGCCCTACATCATCCTACAAAAGAAACAGAGCTGCGTGTTTCGTTAACATATAGTGAAACATTAAAAAGACATAATACACATTGAAATCTACCTTATTCTGTCTTGTGGACAAAGTGAGTCGATTTATAAGGACATGATCATCACTTAAATTTAAGATATTGAACTTGTAAAAAGCATGAATGTTCATAAAGAATGTGATTTTGTGATAAAATATAAAAAAATATAAAAAGCATGAACATTTGATAATGATCAAAGATTTATAAGTGAAAAATCAACTGAGACATAGAGTGTAGACCTATCAATTTGATATATACTTATATAATTGTAGACCTTTAATAGTTATTGCCTTGTAAAACATTTATCATAAGTTCATAAATTTATATAATGAATTATATAAAGAGCAAGTTTAGTGTAAAAAGTGGGTAACTTAGAAGAACATGTTATCTAGGTTAAAGAGTAGCATAGATCAAATTAATGGCCTTTTAAAAAAATAATACATCTAATCTCCAATAAAATAAGACATAGAAGGCATGCCTTTACTCTTATTTGTCCAATAAAAATAAAATAATTTCCCATGCTCCTTTATACCGTGCCTAACTTCCAGAAAAAAGAAGACCAGCAAGAAAACCAAAGCAAAGATAGCTTCTAGCACACTTTGAGACTGGCGGTACCTCCCACCAAACCACCGGAAGAACTCCTCACACCCCCACCCTTTTTTCCCCTCTTTCCTCTTTTTATTCCTTTATTCATTTCCAATAGCTCTCTAACTCCCCCATTGCTATCAGCCACATATACTTCATAGCTTGCCCATCCCACTCCTTTTTTTCTCGTTACCAGATTTATACCTCCTTTATATAGCTTAGTAAAAGGCACTCTATCAATATCTAAGTAAACTAAAGGTTGTAAGTGTAATTTGGTAGTCATAGTATGAGCAAAGATCTATAGTCAGTGTTATATTATATAGATTTGAGAGCTTTGTGTATTTATCTCGTTACTATCCCAAATTTTTTTCCTTAAAAAACATTATCCACCTTAAATCCTAGGTTCCTAGCCCTATTTCATCATACTTAAATAGCCACTTGGTAGCTAATGAAATTTGGAGGGAATGATAGCCAGTTGACGGCTTACTCATGTGTTGCTTGAATGCCAACTCGGTCAATATAAAGCCACGTGAGCACTCTATGAGCCACATAAGTGAGTTAATTGATATTAAGAATTTAAGTCTTTCTAGGAATCTTGATGGCAGATTTATTGATGTTCTTGTTGTGCTGTTGGATATAGTCCTTCTTATTTGCTTGACACAAGGGTTCTCGACTTAAATTGTTCGGCTTCATACACTTCTTGCTCTTTTTCATGTTTTTAATTCAAACTCTAAGTGCTCAAAACGTTTCTTTGTCAAAATGTTTTTGGAAGGTTAAGATTCCCTCTAAAGTGAATGCTTTAGTTTGGACTGCAGTTCTTAATAGAATAAACACTAATGATTTGCTGCAGACTCGTAGATTCAATAAAGTGATTTTTCCATATGTTTTTTTTTATGTTTTACTATAATTCAGAGAAAAATAGTCATTTATTTTTTGTAATAACCCTAAAATTTAACGAAAATTCCAATTAAAGGAAATTTAGAATAAAAGAAAGAATTTTGAAAATATGAGAATTTATGTTTTGGCGCGTACTTTTTATTTTTAAATGATAGTATTTTACTATAAGCAAATATATTTTTATTTATGTAGAAATGATTATGATTTGTTAAAAGTAAGTGGACTTTTAAGTAAAAGAAGTATTGTGTTGCTTAAAATAATTATATCGGCCTCTAATGAATTTTTATGGTATTTTTAGAAATATTCTTTCTTTTAATATGAATAAAGATATTTGTTTTGAAATTTGTTTTATTATGATTTTTATCAAGAAAAATCGTGATTTAAGAGTTTAACTAAAGATTTACGAGAATGAAAATTTTTAGGAATTTTTTGGATATTTTATGATGAAAAACGAAATTTATATGAATTTTTATAAAAGAAAATCTAATTATTAATTATTTAATAATTATAGAAAAAAACGAAAGCTGATAAATGAAACGGGGGCGACAATTTCAGAAGGAAAGAAAGAAAAAAAAACAATGGAGAGGAATAGTGCTGCATAGTGAGTGAATAGTGACATCAAATTTTATCTTTCAATTTGGAGTGCTTAAGGGCTTCCGATATCAAAACTGAAAGTGTTATTGAATTCAAGACGAAGAGTACTTCAGTTTTGACCGATCAGTTTTTCAAATCAACCGTTGAATCGCCGTAGATCTGAAGTAGAAAATCTCGGTAAAAGGTAAGTTCTGAAAAACCTTAGAAATTTCTAATTAGAAATTTGACTCCGTAGATGAATTCAGAAACTAGATAAACATTAGGATATGAAATTGTTTTGTTGATTCGGTAAAATTTTTGTGACGGTGAATAGTGTTTTTCGGCAATGAATAGTGCGGTGAATAGTGATTTTCGGCGGTGAATAGTGACTAAACTCCCGAAGTCATTTTTCAAGTTTTTGGACCTTCGGGACTCATTTTGGGGTTTGTTTTACCGAATTCAGACCAGAAACGAGGATTTTAAGGCTGTCCAATCTGGAGCCCTTACCTGTGGGTGGGTTTTTCTTACTATAGCGCATGTTTAATGAATTCGGTTTATAACTCTCTCGTATGATTTTAACTAGTTGGAATATATGCTAAATTGTTTTACCGCTTTGAAAACCAATATGTTCCAACCATGTTAGAAATTATTTCAATCCTAGTTGAACCCTAGGTATGCAGGGCAAGCATCTAGGCTGATAATTCTCCATTGAGCTAGATTTATAGAAGAAATGCGAACTTAGTCATAGAAATGAACTAAGTTAGCCATGAAATGATTTGATGCATGATGAACATCTATGCGACGTCTACAGACGATTTATGTTTAAAGGGAAAGTTTATGATGATAAAGGTCTCCATGGGAATCCATCGATGAGACATATTTTAGAACGGAGTTTTATGCATGAAAAGAGCTAGATGGAGAATTATAGCTTTATTATAATGTTATTGAAATGTTTTACTTTAAACTCTTTGAATAGCATATTTTCAAATGTTTTCTATTGGAGGAACCCTTTTAGATCACTGTTAGCTAGCTGCAGGTAGTGCTAGCCCTGGTGCACCATGGTCATGTGGAGGCTTCGGCCTAGGATATTGTGACGGGCTTATGACCGCCTAAGTCACGGAATTTAGGGTGGACTTATGTCTACGCCTACAGTGATTGCCACACCCTTGCTATGTGCTCGGGGAATTTAGGTTGGACTTATGTCTACGCCTACAGTGAATGCCACACCCTTGCTATGTGCTCGGGGAATTTAGGGTAGACTTATGTCTACGCCTACAGTGATTACCCTCCCATTGCTATGTGCTTGGGGAAGATGATAGATCTGTGAAGAAAGACCTCTAATAGACTAGTACATTTTTCTTAAAGATTAAATAACTTCATTTATTACTTACCAT
Organism: Gleditsia sinensis; assembly: GCA_037074535.1. Taxonomy (NCBI): domain Eukaryota; kingdom Viridiplantae; phylum Streptophyta; class Magnoliopsida; order Fabales; family Fabaceae; genus Gleditsia; species Gleditsia sinensis. Next base: position 66,558,114 of record CM073465.1, on the reverse strand, counting down.
GCATAATTGATTTGTTTACGGTTACTGATTTAATCATGTTTTATCTTTTGAACATACATTTGAACTGTTTAGCTTTTCTTTCAATAAACTATGGTTAAATGCTTAATGTTTCTATTATTATCTTTACACTTTGATTTCAATTACTCTTTGCGAAACATTCGTGCTTGGTTTGCTCTGTTTCTGTTATAGTGTGATTTACCCATTCACTGAGATGTGATCTCACCCCTCTTTTGTTTCCTCCCCACAGATAGTCAAAGAGACTTTGATCCAGCTACAGCTTCATAGGAGGCTAAAGATAGTGTTGGTGAGCCCCAGTTTGGGCAAGGCTCTTTTGTACTATTTATCTAGTTTAGTTTATGTCTAGTGTACCTCCATGAACTTACAGGCAAGATCCTCGCTTCTTGCGTATTTTGATGTGTTGTTTGGAAAACAGTTTTATGTTTTACAACGATGTTGGTATTATGAGGCTTTGGGCCAAGTTGAATCACATGAATATTATGAGGCCATGGGCCAAGTTGAATCACAGATGTTGGATTCATGAGATATATATATATATATATATATATATATATATATATATATATATATATATATATATATTTATATTTATATTTATATTTATATTTATATTTATATATATATATATATAGATACAATATTTTCTGATATTGGATGTGGCATATGTGGTCAGTTATATTTATTATGTACTCTGGATTGTGTGCTGGATGTTTGTGCATGCTATATGTTAGGCTTGCGAATAGGGGGAAACCCTTATGCCGTGCCGGTCATGTGTTCCATCATTTGGGGCTGTGACAGAGTATCAGAGCTTTAGGTTTTCCTGTGTTCATGGAGTAACGGACCTTTAGGTAGGACTTTGAGTATGGGTGTGAATCCGAACATGCTCATACTCACGGAGCATGAGGACATTTAAAGAATGCTTCGCAAACCGTAAGAGAACACTAGTTATATGCTAAGTTTGCAAAATGTGAATTTTGGCTTAGTAATGTTATTTTCCTAGGGTATGTGATTACCAACGATGATATTCAAATTAATCTTAAAAAGGTAGAAGCAGTGCAACAATGACCACACCCTATCACAATTACAAAGATTCGTAATTTTATTTGTTTATCAAGATATTACTGTAGATTTGTTAAATATTTTTCAAAAAAAAATTGTTTCTCCTTTGACGAGGTTGACAAAGGAAGCAATAAAATTTGACTAGTAATATGAATGTGAAAGAAATTGCTAGAAACTAAGAAATGTTAGATTACGGCGCCAGTACTGTCTATTTCTTTAGGCACTGAAGGATATACGGTATGTTGTGATACATAGAGAATGGGATTAAGGTATATGTTAATGCAATATGGTCGAGTCATTGCATATGTATCTAGACAGTTTAAGCCACATGAGCAAAAATTGTCAGACTTATGATTTGGAAATAACAGCAGTAGTTTTACTCTCAAAGCTTGGAGGCATTATCTGTATGGTGATACATGTAAAATTCATACAATTTCAATCATCTTTAGTTGAGTAGGTGAAAAAGGCACAGGACGATGATGCCTATTTATGTAAGAAAATTTAAGAGGTCAAGAATGGCAGTGATATTGAATTTAATGTAGACTCTAAAGGAATTCTGAGATTGGGCAAGCGATTGTGTGTATTTAATAAAGAAGAACTTAAGGAAGAAATTTTAGAGGAAGCTCATAGATCCATATATACAATTCATCCTAAGGTAACTAAAATGTATAAAGATCTAAAAGAAATTTATTGGTGGGACAGTATGAAGAAATATATAGTTGATTTTGTATCTCGATGATTAACTTGTCAACAGGTAAAAGTAGAACATCAAAGACTTGCAAGATTACAATATCATATAGAGATACCTGAATAAAAATGAGTGATTATTGATAGGTTCAAATTTGTCTTTGAATAAGATAGTAAGACTTCATAAGGTATTGATATTGATTATATCTGATCGAGAACTATAGTTCACAGATTGTTTTTAGAGAACATTTTAAGAAGTTTTGGGCAGAAGTTTTACATAAAATATCGTAAGTTTTCTAATAGGTGAGTGAGTAAATGACTATTTCGTTTGTCAAGATTGTGACTTGGGTGATGTTTGATATTTGGATAGTATGTCATGAAAATATATGAATGTGTGAAAAGTGAATTGAAATGGATAAGTGGCAGACATGATATGAATAGTGAAAGTAAGATATGTTAGGATTGCTTAAGGATTGGATAGTGATGGAAAAATGTTATAAGAGGAGGATGTGAACATATTGGGTTTACTGGAAGATAGATAAGACAAAAGTAGGAAATTTGTGATTTCAATTGGTTAGAAGTGACTAATGAATGAAATCTTGGAAGAATATAACTTAAAATAGTGAGTTTGGACACCGAACTATATAACGATTTTTAGATGAAAGGAATAGAAAAAAATGATGGCCTTATGGTGCTTTGAGGAATGTAATAAAGTGAATTAGTGGTACTGAAGTTCTTGAGGGATAAAATATAGAAAGTAGGATTTAAATTGATCTTTGAATTATTAATTTGGAAATATGGAGAATATTCTGAGAATCATGTCCAAAAATAATGTAAGTAATCAAGATATTTGTGTTAAAGGTTTATACTATGCTAAATCGAATTTAGTATTTAAGATGTGAATTATGTTGAGATTGGAAATTCACGTATGAATAATTGTTGAGAAAAGAGATTTCAGAAGAAGCCATAGATTGTAAATATGGATAAACCGAGGTAATAAGGATATATTGAGATATAAAAAAATGGTACTAGTATAATGGTAAAAAGAAGATACAAGTGAAATTTTTCATTGGCGGGTATGTTGATAAGTACGAATTGAATATATTATCTCAAGAGAGTTATTCAGGAAGTCTAAAGATCTTTATTAGATAATAGTATGACTGATACTAAATTTAAATAATGTATTTATACATTAAAAATTATGCTTTAAGTATCTTTATATTATTGTAGTGAAAGTTGGGAGAAATTAATTGTTCTTAGTTGAACTTGCTCATATCAGTAATTATCATGCCAATATACAATGGCATCATTTGAAGTTTTACATGAACATCATAGGTTTCTTAATATGTGAGTGAATTGAGAAAAGTTAAACTTTGGAAATCTAATTTGGAATAACATGCAATAGATAGCATATGAATTATCTAAATTGATGATGCTAGTTTGGAGAGCATGCTTCAAGCATATGTTTTTGAGATAGGTAGGAGATTTCTTAACAAAATTTGTCTATAATAAAATGATATTAGAAGATTTAAACCTTATGTAAGAGGTGTTACAAATGTTCTGTTAAATGACTCAGTTGAGTTAGATTTATTATAAGATGTCATTGATAAAGTGAAATTGATTAGAAAAAGAATACTGAAAACTCAATACAAGTCAAAAGTTTATAAGGACTATGAATGTTGAGCACGAGAAAGTATTAGTTGGTGACTATATATATATTCTTGAAGGACTCACCCATAGAAGAGGTAATGAGGTTTTGAAAGAAAGGGAAGTTACCCTCTCGGTATATAGAATTATTCAAATTCTTGATAGGATCGGTTTAGTGGCTTATTGTTTGGTTTTACCACCTGCATTGGATAATGTTTATCCAGTTTTTCATTTGTCTATACTACGAAAATATTTACCGGATTCTACACATGTTATACAGTGTTCATAGATTCAGTTACAGAAAGATTTAACCTAAGAGGAACAACCAGTATGGACAGACAAGTAAAGAAGTTACGGTCAAAAGAAATATTTACAGTAAAGGTGATATGGAAAAATCACTCTTTTGAGGAAGCTACTTGGGAAAGAAAGAAGGATATACGCGCCAGATATCCGCATTTATTTGAACAATGAGGAAAGTATTTATTTGCAACTATGGTGATGAAATTCGGGGACCGAATTTCTTTAAGGGGAGAAGAATGTAATAACCGTAAAATTTAACGAAAATTCCAATTAAAGGAAATTTAGAATAAAAGAGAGAATTTTGAAAATATGAGAATTTATATTTTGGCGCGTACTTTTTATTTTTAAATGATAGTATTTTGCTATAAGCAAATATATTTTTATTTATGTAGAAATTATTATGATTTGTTAAAAGTAAGTGAACTTTTAAGTAAAAGAAGTATTGTGTTTCTTAAAATAATTATATCGGCCTCTAATGAATTTGTATGGTATTTTTAGAAATATTCTTTCTTTTAATATGAATAAAGATATTTGTTTTGAAATTTGTTTTATTATGATTTTTATCAAGAAAAATCGTGATTTAAGAGTTTAACTAAAGATTTACGAGAATGAAAATTTTTAGGAATTTTTGGGATATTTTATGATGAAAAACAGAATTTATATAAACTTTTATAAAAGAAAATCATATTATTAATTATCTAATAATTATTATTATATTTAAAAAAAACCTCAGAAACCATAAAACGAAACCGGGGCGACTGCGTATCGAATTTGAAGAAAAATCGGAAAAAATGAATAGTAATGAATAGTATAGGAATAGTAACATCCAACATTTTCTTTGAATTTGGAGTACCGATTGACTTCTGATTTCAAAACTGAAAATGTTATTGAATTCAGGACGAAAAGTACTTCAGTTTTGACCGATCAGTTTTTCAAATCAACCGTTGAATCGCCGTAGATTTGAAGTACAAAATCTCGGTAAAAGGTATGTTCTGAAAAACCTTACTTAGAAACTTCTAATTAGAAATCTGACTCCGTAGATGGATTCAGAAACTAGATAAATATTAGGATATGAAATTGTTTTGTTGATTCGGTAAATTTTTTGTGACGGTGAACAGTGTTTTCCGGCAATGAATAGTGATGTGAATAGTGATTTCCGGCGGTGAATAGTGACTAACTCCTGAAGTCATTTTTCAAGTTTTTGGACCTTCCGGACTCGATTTTGGGGTTTGTTTTACCGAATTCAGACCAGAAATGAGGATTTTAGGGCTGTCCAATCTGGAGCCCTTACCTGTGAGTGGGTTTTTCATACTATAGCGTATGTTTTAGGAATTCGGTTTATAACTCTCTCGTATGATTTTAACTAGTTGGAATGTATGCTCAATTGTTTTACCGCTTTGAAAACCAATATGTTCCAACCATATTAGAAATTATAAATTTCAATCCTAGTTGAACCCTAGGTATGCAGGGCAAGCATCTAGACTAATAATTCTCCATTGAGCTAGATTTATAGAAATGCGAACTTAGTCATAGAAATGAACTAAGTTAGCCATGAAATGATTTGATGCATGCGAACATCTATGCGACGTCTACGGACGATATGTTTAAAGGGAAAGTTTATGATGATAAAGGTCTCCATGGGAATTCATGGATGAGACATATTTTAGAACGGAGTTTTATGCATGAAAAAAGCTAGATGGAGAATTATAGCTTTATTATAATGTTATTGAAATGTTTTACTTTAAACTCTTTGAATAGCACATTTTCAAATGTTTTCTATTGGAGGAACCCTTTTAGATCACTGTTAGCTAGCCGCAGGTAGTGCTAGCCCTCGTGCACCATGGTCATGCGGAGGCTTCGACTGAGGATATTGTGACGGGCTTATGACCGCTTGAGTTACAGAATTTAGGGTGGACTTATGTCTACGCCAACAGTGATTACCCAACCCTTGCTGTGTGGTTGGGGAAGATGATTGATCTGTTAGGAAAGACCTCCAATAAACTTGTGCATTTTTCTTAAAGATTAAATATTTCTAAAATATCTCATTCATCATTGTTATTGCATAAATAACTTCATTTATTACTTACCATGCATAAATGATTTGCTTTACGGTTACTGATTTAATCATGTTTTATCTTTTGAACATACATTTGAATTGTTTAGCTTTTCTTTCAATAAATTATGGTTAAATGCTTAATGTTTCAATTATTAAACTCATTGCGAAACACTCGTGCTTGGTTTTCCCTGTTTCTGGACACATGAAGAGGGAGTGTCCCTAGTTGTATGGCTCTAGCCAAGGGTCAACTCGACCGGCTTTGGTACCAACCCCAATGGCAGTTCAGCCTATAAGGACTATACCGGGCTAAACAAGTAGCAGAGGTACTGGTAGAGGGATGATGGGTCGAGGTCAAAGTCAAGCAGGCCGAGGTCAACCGAGGATTTTTGCTCTCACCAGGCAGGATGCACAAGCTTCAAATATGGTCATGACAGGTACTCTTTCGGTTTGCCTACATAAAGCATATGTTCTGTTTGACCCCGGGTCTACATATTCCTATGTTTCCCCTAGTTTTGCTAAGAGCTTGGGTAAAGATCCGATTAGGATGGATGCCCATTTCTTTGTAACCACCCCGGTCGGTGATTGTTTGCCAGTAGAGCATGTATGCAAGTCATGTAAAGTGTCAGTGGGTGATAAGGAGACATCTGCTGATTTAATCATCCTGGATATGATCGACTTTGACGTAATCCTAGGAATGGATTGGTTGGCATCATGTTATGCTTCCTTGGATTGCTATGGGAAGGCAATCAAGTTTAACTTTCCAAGTGAAGTTCTTTTCCGGTTCCAGTGTGATCGAAGTAAAGCTCCAAGTAACCTGATTTCAGTCTTGGGTGCTCAGAGGATGTTGAAGAAGGGATGCCAGGGATACTTGGCGTATGTTAGAGATGTGGATGGGAAGGTACCCGATGTAGACAAGATGGCAGTGGTAAGAGAATTCCTGGATGTCTTTCCAGAGGAGTTGCCAGGATTACCTCCTGAACGGGAGATAGAGTTTGGTATCGACCTTATTCCAGAGGCTCGACCAATTTCTATACCGCCTTACAAGATGGCACCCACAGAGCTTAAGGAGCTAAAAAGTCAGCTGCAGGATTTGTTGGATAAGGGCTTCATCAGGCCGAGCACTTCTCCATGGGGTGCTCCGGTCCTTTTTGTGAAGAAGAAAGACGGGTCTTTGCGTCTTTGCATTGACTATCGGCAACTGAATAAGCTAACGGTGCGCAACAACTATCCTTTACCCAGGATTGATGATTTGTTCGATCAACTTCAAGGAGCGAAATATTTCTCCAAGATTGATCTGAGGTCAGGGTACCATCAGTTGAAGGTCAGGAAGGAGGATATTCCCAAGACAGCTTTTAGGACCCGTTATGGTCATTATGAGTTTTTGGTTATGTCTTTTGGACTAACTAACTCACAGGGTTCACCATAGAGATAGTGCCTCCAAATCTTCAAGGCAAAGACCACTGCTGCCATCTCCAGGTCATGTGTAGGATAGTTCTGTTCGTGCTTCCTGAGCTACCTAGATGCATAGGCTACAACATGACCATTCTGCATTAACACACAACCCAAGCCCACCCTTGAGGCGTCACAGTACACTGAGTATCCTCCTGTGCCCATTGGGATAGTTAGAACTGGGGTTGTGGTTAGACACTTCTTTAAGATCTGGAAACTTTCTTCGCATACATCCAACCACTCAAACTTAACTCCCTTCTTGGTTAATCTGATTAAAGGAGCAGCAATTCTGGAGAAATCTTTGATGAACCTCCGATAATACCCTGCTAGACCCAAGAAACTTCAGATCTCCGTCACACTAGTTGGCCGAGGCCACTGCTGTACTACCTCTATCTTCTCGGGGTCTACTTGAATGCCGTCCTTCGTGACTACATGCCCCAGAAACATAACGTTGTCCAACCAGAACTCACACTTAGAGAGCTTGGCATACAACTGCTGATCCCTCAAGATCTGCAGAATGACCCGTAGGTGCTGTTCATGCTCCTCATGGTCTTTACAATAAACCAAGATGTCATCAATAAACACAATGACAAACCGATCCAAGAATGGCTTGAACACCCTGTTCATCAAGTCCAGATTTACACGGACCACAAGAGCCTCAAGTACATCTTTCAACAAAGGGATCTTAACTTGAGATAGAGGAGGTGGATGGAGTTGGTAAAGGACTATGATTGCACCATCTTGTACCACCCAGGCAAGGCCAATGTGGTAGCAGATGCTTTGAGCAGAAAGTCAATGGGGAGTCTAGCCCATATCACCCTACTCCGGAGGCCGTTGATAAGGGATATTCATTAGCTAGAAGGTGAGGGGATGCATTTTGAAGTGAAGGAGCCAGGGGTGTTGTTAGCCCACATGCAACTACACTCTCCGCTGGTTGAGCAGATTAAGGCAGATCAGGACAAGGATGCTAAGCTGTGTAAGCTCAAGGATGAAGCTAAGAATAATCAGACTTCTGAATTCAGCGTGGATGCTGAAGGAGTGTTAAGATGTGGGAAGCGCTTATGTGTACCTGATGTGGATAGTTTGAGGAAGCAAATTTTGGAAGAAGCACATCAATCAGCCTATACTATCCACCCAGGAACAAATAAGATGTACAGTGACCTCAAGGACTTGTATTGATGGAATGAGATGAAGAAGGCTGTAGCAGACTTTGTGGCTCAGTGCTTGGTTTGTCAGCAAGTGAAAGCTGAACACCAGAAGCCTGCCAGTTTGCACTAACAGATTGAGATACCGGAGTGGAAGTGGGAAAAGATCAATATGGACTTCGTTACAGGGTTACGAAGGACCCCTAAGGGTTATGACTCAGTATGGATGATAGTGGATCGAATGACCAAGTCATCCCACTTCATACCAGTGAAGACTACCTTTAATGCGGCTCAGTATGCAAGCCTGTATCTGAGTGAGATCTTCAGATTGCATGGAGTCCCTGTATCCATCATATCTGATCAAGGTCCATAGTTTATGGCAAGGTTTTGGAAAGCTTTTCAAGAAGCTTTGGCGACGAGGTTGGATCTAAGCACCGCTTTTCATCCCCAAACAGATGGCCAGTCAGAACGCACGATTCAAATTCTGGAGGATATGCTCAGAGCATGTATTTTGGACTTTGGTGGTAGTTGGGAAGGATACCTGCCATTAGCTGAGTTCGCATACAACAACAGTTATCAAGCCAGTATTCAGATGGCACCTTTTGAAGCTCTTTATGGGAGAAGATGCCGATCTCCCGTTGGATGGTTTGAAGTTGGAGAAGCCAAGCTGTTAGGGCCACACTTGGTGCAAGATGCCATAGAGAAGGTTAAGTTGATAAGGGAACGGATTTTAACTGCACAAAGTCGTCAGAAGGCTTATGTGGACCATAGGCGTCGAGAGTTGGCGTTTTCTTTAGGCGATCACGTGTTCCTCAGAGTTTCACCCATGAAGGGAATCATGCAGTTTGGTAAGAAAGGGAAGTTAAGCCTGAGGTATATTGGACCCTTTGAAGTTTTGAATAGGGTAGGAACAGTGGCATACCGCCTAGCCCTACCACCTGGATTGAGCGAAGTGCATCCAGTCTTCCATGTCTCAATGTTGAGGAAGTATCTACCCGACCCATCTCATGTGATTCAACTGCAAGAAATCCTTTTGGATGACAAGTTGGCCTATGAAGAGAAACCCGTGGCCATTGTTGATAGACAAGTGAAAAAGTTGAGGTCTAAAGATATCCCTATAGTGAAGGTGATCTGGTAGAATCATTCCAAAGAGGAAGCTACGTGAGAAGTAGAGGACGTCATGAGAGAGAAGTATCCACAGCTGTTCCAAGAGTAGTTTTATGTTTTCATGTTGTTGGTTGTTGTAAAATTCGGGGACCGAATTTTTATAAGGAGGGGAGAATGTAATAACCCAAACCTTTGAAGGTTAAGTACAAATCATTTGAAACAAGGAAATTGAGAACAATGTAAAATTTTAGAGCGTTTCTAACCTTTCTTCTAACCTGTCTTCACTCATATAAGCATAAATCTTTCATATGAAATCCAAATTAAGTGATTCCACTTTCTGTTGAAAGATAAGAAATATATCTACAACTTTGATGTTGGGAACTTTTGCTAATTCCGTGAATATTATAGTGATGAGAGGTAAAAACCGAAGCATAGTGTGGTCTGGACCTTTTCTCAATATTTTATGCATAACTCCTTCATATGAACTCCCAATTAGGTGATTCAAGTGGCGAATGAAAGATAAGAGAAAGGGCTACAACTTTCATGTTGAACATTTTATCAAATTCGGCCAAAAACATGGTTCACTGTAGCCCCGAAACACGGCCGTGCTCCAGGACATGGCCAGGCCGTGCTTCGGGCTGTTTTATGCGTTTTCTGCAGCCCCCCTCCCTTCTCCTTCATTTCATCTGACTCTCTCCCTCTCTTTCTCTAAAAATTTTCTCTACCTTCTCTCTAAGATATCTCACCATCCAGCCAACCGATTCGAGCTACCAAGGTACCATTAGACTCGTGGCAACGAGTACTTCAAAACCCACCGATCAGTTTCGCCGGAAAACCGCCGGAAAGTCCTTGGAAAATCGCATGAACAGTAACCTCCAACGTAAAATTCCGTCTAATCGCGTTTTAGGCTTCGTTTTACCGAAATTCTTTCCATAGATAGTCTTTCATATGATTTTAACTAGTTGAAATTTATGTTAAATTGTTTTACTGCTTTGAAAACCAATATGTTCCAACCATGTTAGAAATTATAAATTTCAATCCTAGTTGAACCCTAGGTATGCAGGGCAAACATCTAGACTGATAATTCTCCATTTGAGCTAGATTTATAGAAATGCGAACTTAGTCATAGAAATGAACTAAGTTAGCCATGAAATGATTTGATGCATGCGAACATCTATGCGACGTCTATGGACGATATGTTTAAAGGGAAAGTTTATGATGATAAAGGTCTCCATGGGAATACATGGAAAAAACATATTTTTAGAACGAAATTTTATGCATGAAAAGAGCTAGATGGAGAATTATCGCTTTATTATAATGTTATTAAAATGTTTTACTTTAAACTTTTTGAATAGCATATTTCAAATATTTTCTATTGGAGGGACCCTTTTAGATCACTGTTAGCTAGCCGCAGGGAGTGCTAGCCCTGGTGCACCATGGTCATGCGAAGGCTTTGGCCTAGGATACTGTGACGGCCATATGACTGCCTAAGACACAGGAATTTAGGGTGGACTTATGTCTACGCCTACAGTGATTGCCATACCCTTGCTATGTGCTTGGGGGAATTTAGGGTGGACTTATGTCTACGCCTACAGTGATTGCCATACCCTTGCTATGTGCTTGGGGAAATTTAGGGTGGACTTATGTCTACGCCTACAGTGATTACCCCTCCCTTGCTATGTGCTTGGGAAAGATGATGGTCTGTCAGGAAAGAACTCTAATGAACTAGTGCATTTTTCTTAAAGATTAAATATTTCTAAAATATCTCATTCATCATTGTTATTGCATAAATAACTTCATTTATTACTTACCATGCATAATTGATTTGCTTTACGGTTACTTATTTAATCATGTTTTATCTTTTGAACATACATTTGAATTGTTTAGCTTTTCTTTCAATAAATTATGGTTAAATGCTTAATGTTTCAATTATTAAACTCATTGCGAAACACTCGTGCTTGGTTTGCCATGTTTCTGTTATAGTATGATTTACCCATTCACTGAGATGTGGTAATCTCACCCCTCTTATGTTTCTTCCCCACAGATAGTCAAAGAAACTTTGATCCAGCTACAGCTCCGTAGAAGGCTGAACATAGCGTTGGTGAGCACCAGTTTGGGCAAGACTCTTTTGTACAGTTTGTCTAGTTTAGTTTATGTCTAGTGTATCTCCATGAACTTACAGGCAGGATCCTCGCTTCTTGTTTACTTTGATGTGTTGTTTGGAAAACAATTTTATGTTTTACAACTATGTTTGTATTATGAGGCCATGGGCCAAGTTGAATCAAGGATGTTGGATTCATGAGATATATATATATATATATATATACAGTATTTTCTTATATTGGATGTGGCATATGTGGCCAGTTATATTTATTATGTACTCTGGATTGTGTGCTGAATGTTTGTGCATGCTATGTGTTAGGCTTACGGCTAGGGGGAAACCCTTATGCCGTGCCGGTCATGTGTTCCATCATTTGGGGCCGTGACAGTTAGTCTTTAACTTAGATGACCTCAGCTTGCCAAAGTAATCAAGGTGACGTCCCCAAATTGGTAAGTCCATAAGATATTTTTGTCTTCTTATTATTATTTGATAGAGTAAACATAAATGCAATGTATAATTACCGATAAAGCACAAAAAAATTAGCTAGAAATGTGTTTTATCAACAAAAAAGAAGAAGATAGATTTGTGATATTTTTTTATTCTTGATGGCAAGAGATATCTCTAAAATATTTTCAAACACTTTAAATAAATAGGTACGAAATACAACAGTAAGTCCATGTCAGTGATTTTTTTTATAGTTATTTAATGTTACAAAGGTGAGTTATATCTATGGATAATAGGAAGTTATTGAAGAAAAAGTACAATTAATACTACATATAAAATTTGAATAAAAATTTTGGATACTTTCATAATTTTAAAATGTCTTTTTTTTTTGTCATCACATATCTTCAAAACCAAAAGACTAGAAAAAAAAACTGCACACCAACAAATAAGAAGAACACAAAAACACATAAAGCTCCATGAAACAACATAAGGAAGAAACAAAAACTGTGACCGAAAATCGACCAGCCAACACCATATTTTGCTTCTTCTTTTTTCAGTTAACTAATATGTGACTATAAATAAATTAAAATAGACGAACTGAAGGTTAAGTATAGCTAAATATTAAAGTATGATAATTATTTAAAAACTGTGTAAGCAATAATTTCAAAAATATTTTATTAAACTGTGGTTATATTTTATTCTAAAAAAAAGGAAAACATAATTGATACGATGAACTGAACATTTGACCGGACTGTGCCATGCTGCATAATGAAGAAAAGAATGCAATTTTGACAGTATGGACAAGGGCTTTGATTGAGAATGAAGCAGCTTGGAAATGCCTTCAATTACCCCTTCAAGTAGTCAATGAGATGCCGGAAGCATTTGTGGGGCTTGAGTAAAAGCCATTGCATGCTTTTATGCTGGGTCAGTTGAAAGCTTTGGCAGCAAAGGAAGGCTTGATTTTTGCTCGTGACCTCTTCATCAAGGACGCTTGTTTGGAGAGTGATTGCAAAATGGTACTTGACAGATTGCAAAAGAAAATAATTGAGTATTTAGAAAATATTGTTTCACCAAAAAAAAAAAAGAATATATTGTTAAATTAGCTAATTATGTTTACAAGATATTTAGACTAATTATTGAACTCAGAAATTTGATTAAAAAGTAATTTCTAGTTCTAAATTAAACAATTCTTTTTTCTAATCTCAATTATATAAAATGATAATAATATGTCATAAAATAAATTTTAAATAAGTGATAATTAAGTCATATTATCCATAATTAGTGAAAACTTTCTATTACTATGCGCACTTTTAAGAAATTGAAAATTTTACCATAATCCTAATGTGCTGATAATTAAATTTAATTAATACTGATTAAAAATGGAGATGTATCTAAAACCTAAATGAAGATAATTCTGAAGTTAGATAAAAAATATCTAAATATGCTGATTAATTCTAATTAGTTGTTCATGTAGTAAGAACCAATCAGGTGCTTTCTCAGCATTTTCTACAAAAGCATAAACAACAGTTCTCCTTACACTATATTGCACGTGATTTATCTAGAATTTTCTCGATCAATATGTCGTAAAATTTCCAAATGCAATCGCCAAAGTTTTCAAAAGCGAAAATATACAAATATCGATCCCTTTCATCTTTATTCACCAATACAGCTTAGTGAACTCTGAACTATATTAGTTCGTGTCTTCTGATGAAGCTGAAGCTGAAAAGGTACAGTAAAAGCAATGTGTGACAGTTATGTAGACGGAACGGAAAAATAAAAACAAACAAAAAACTCTAATTTTCTGTAGCTACAAACAAAATGAATGACAGACTTGATGCCATATTAACTGCAAAAATAACTACACTAACTGCAAAATTAAGTTCTGCATCATTTTGATTCTTACTGTATTCAGTAAAATACTGCGAGTGAATATCATAGCAACTATTAAAATAAGATTGTCCAACTGTCTTGTAGAGAGTTAAACAATTGATGTAATGTAAGATGCTAGAGTGGAAGCTCCCATTCATAATTCTCCTCAATCCATATTTAACCAGCTCAAAAGTCTAGCACTATGGGTCTAATTTATGTTAGATCAATGTTCTGTGTCCAAACTAGTTCTCTTGGAAGAATTACAGGCACAGAAGGAGCAAATTTCATTTTCATTATCTCCTCTTCCAGGTAAAGGATCCGTGTAGATGTAGAATATGCAAAAAAAAAAAAAGGCTTACCTGGTTGAGTTATGATGTAGAAATAAATGCATTCTTTTGCCCAAAAAAAAAAGGTTTTCATCATAACTCAACTTAAGAATTGTGTAGCTAGCTTTGATTCAATTAAAGACGAATGTTAACTCCTTAGAAGAGGAAAGGAGTCTTCATTACCATTGCATAGTTTGAAATGTTTCATAATACTCTAATGGCTTGAAGTATTCTCTGTTTAACTATAAATGAGAGCAATATTATTTGATGCTCTTGAAATTGGTTTCAAGTATATAACTATGTCATATCTTTAAATAATTACAACCACACAACTATACTAATTGAATGTTGTGTTGCATCATCCTACAAAAGAAACAGAGCCATGTATTTTTTTAACATATAGTGAAACTTTAAAAAGACATAATACACATTAAAATCTACCTTATTCTGTCTTGTAGAAAAAGTGAATTGATCGTAAGGACATAATCCTCACTAAAAATTAAGATATTGAACTAAGACAAAGCATGAATGTTTATAAGAATATAATTTTTTGATAAAATAAAAAAAAATGAAGATTTGATAATGATCCACGATTTATAAGTGAAAATTAATGTTTTAATTGAAAACTGAGAGGGAGAAATGTAGAGTGTAGACTTATCAATTTGACATATATAATTGTAGACCTTCAACAATTATTTCCTTGTAAAACATTTATAATAAGTTTATAGCTTTACATAGTGAATTATATAAAGAGCAAGCTTAGTGTAAAAAGTGGATAACTTATAAGAACATGTTATCTAGGTCAAAGAGCAGCATGGATCAACTTAACGGTCTTTTAAAATGTAATACATCTAATCTTCAATAAAATATAACATAGAAGACATGCTTTTAATCTCATTTGTCCAATAAA
Organism: Gleditsia sinensis; assembly: GCA_037074535.1. Lineage (NCBI taxonomy): Eukaryota > Viridiplantae > Streptophyta > Magnoliopsida > Fabales > Fabaceae > Gleditsia > Gleditsia sinensis. The sequence continues at coordinate 66,542,996 of CM073465.1, read as the reverse complement.
ATAAAATAATTAGCAGCACTTTTTTGTACCGGGCCCAACTTCCAGAAAAAAGAAAACCAAAGCAAAGATAGCTTCTAGCACACTTTGAGGCCACAGGTATCTCCCACCAAACCGTCTGAAGAGCTCTTTATGCCCCTCCTCCTTTTCCCCTCTATCGTCATTTTATTCCTTTATTCATTTGTAATAGCTCCCTAGCTAACTCCCCACCACGTATTCATTTATACCTCCTTTTGTATAGCTTAGTAATAGGCATTCTATCAGTATCTAAGTGAACTAAAGGGTGTAAGTGTAACTTAGTAGTCACACCATAAGCAAAGGTCTAGAGTCAGTGTTATATTATATAGATTTGAGAGTTTTGTGTCTTTCTCTCATTACTATCTCAATTTTTTTTCCTTAAAGAACATTATCCACCTTAAATTCTAGGTTCCTAACCCTATTTCATCATACTTAAATAGCCACTTGGTAACTAATGAAATTTGGAGGGAAAGATAGCCGGCGGAGAGCCTACTGATGTGTTGCTTGAATGCCAACTCAATTGATATAAAGCCATGTGAGCACTTTGTAAGCCACATAAGTGACAACTAAGAATTTAAAATTTTCTAGGCATCTTGATGGGAGAGTTGTTGATGATCTTGTTGCGTTGTTAGATATCATCCTTCTTCTTTGTTTAATACAAGGGTTCAGGGCTTAAATTGTTTGGTTTCATACACTTGTTGCTTTTTTTTCAGATGTTTAATTCAAACTCTAAGTGCTCAAAATGTTTATTTGTCAAAATCTTTTTGGAAGGCTAAGATTCCCTCTAAAGTGAAGGATTTTGTTTGAACTGCAGTTCTTAATAAAATAAGCACTAACTATTTGCTACAGATTTGTAGACCCAATAAAGTTATTTTTTCTGGATGTTTGTGTGATATGTTACCGTAATTAAAAAAAAATAGTAATTTATTTTTAGGCGACGAATATGTGCAATAGGCTTTTTTGGCATCTTTGAGGCCTAGGTCCACTTGTCTTTTTTAGATATCTTTTAGCTACCAATTTTTATGGTTTTGGGACAAGAAAGGAGCACAAGGTTTTGTGGAAGTGTGCTATTTTTGCTGTGGCGGGGTGTATTTTAATGGAATGGAATGCAAGAGTTTTCAAACATAATTTTTTACCAACATATCTTCTCTGGGAGAGAGTTACCCTTTTAGCCTCTGTTGCTAATCCTCTGTTTTATTGTAATGTTCTTCTCCTACCAATAAAATTTCTTTTTCTATAAAACCGAGGTAACTGCAGGGACGACATTATAGATGAGCATAAATTTGTATAAACTAAGGATCCAAACACAAGTAAACTATTTAAAGGCATGAGCACACATGTAACTTAGTCTTCGGTTGCAACTTCATACTCTTGCTCCTTTTTAAATATTTTTTTATTGGTGTCTGGAGTGTGGATTATGCTGGGATTATATTGAGCATATGCAATCTGTAGTTGGTGTTCCATATAAAGAAAAGTGGAACTACTAACATTGTCGCACTATCAAAACAGGGGGCTGCCTCAACCCTGCCTATCACAAGTAGAAGAAATCATTTATTTGATGTATAGGATCAATATGGTAATTGAGTAAAACTTTTAGGTCTCGAGATTTACACATATCATCTCTTTGCCAAGTGTGTTGTTTCACAAAGGCTAGAAAGTAGAGTATAATCCTTGAGTGTAGATAAATAGTTCTCAATTTCCTTGACCATGGTGTTTCTTTTTTTTTTTTCTAAGATAAATTAATAAAAGAAAAGGGTGTGCCAAGTTATGGCTCTTCTTAGAGCAGTTAAATTAATTTGAAGTCTCGATCCAATATGCATTTTACAAAAAATGTTTCTAGACCAACTAAAGAATGTCATATATTTTGCTCAAAATCAGGAAGCAGAAGAAGGTGCTGAGGAAGCTTCTGAGTCATTTGTCAGTGGTGGAAAATTCTAAAGCCATGAATTTTATGAAAGCAGTAGAGGCAGGCTCATATTCAAGAGTATCTGCTAGATTATTTTTTAATATATTGGAGACAAGAATTTATGAAGACTGGCCTCTTGTGAAAGTTGAAGGATCAAGCCTTCTAGATGATGCAAGTATGAAATCGCCTTCCTCCTTTTAGGGGAATGAGAGTGCACTAACCCATCTTAATTTTGATTTGGCTCGGAATATCAATCTCGAAGAGGATAATTTAGTTGGCACGAAAGAGGTTGCATATGAACCTGATGAACAACGTACTAAAAGGCCAAGGTTTATGCATTCTGGAGGTGAGAAACCTGTTCAAATAATCATTTTTTATGTCTTTGTGAACAGTTTCAGTAGCAGCTTGATGGTTATAGGCAACTCTAATTGTTAATATTTGAAAATAGACATCCTAAACCTTATTGCAGAGGACAGATAGAAGAGGAATAGGAATGTGATAAGAGCTTCTTCTTCTTTTTTTGGTCATATCAAAATTTTTCTTTCTAAATAAGTGGATAAGTAATATGTATTAGGAATTTCATTTTTCATTTTTCCCTAAGTATAATGGGCATTTAGTCACAGAAGTAATATCATTTTGCCTAGAACCTCATGGGTTTCTTATGGTAATGGCATACATAGACATTGGAACTTCTTATTGTCCCTATGCTTAGTTGGTAGTCATATTGATTATTAAATTTTTCATTTCAACTGAGTATAAGTACTATAGTTTCTAGAAGAAAAGAAGACAAATTTTAATATTTGTGATCCTGTAGGAAACGGCTATATTGTTCCTCATTCTTTGGAAGATCATTTTCCATGAGGTGAAATTTGTTTTTTGTTATAATTAAAATACCTTTATTTGAGGGAGCCACTATTATAATTAAAATGCATTATTTATGCACTAATTTGTTTCTTAGGGTTTTTATTTTCTTTGAGACTCTAATGGGTTTTATACCATTTCTTTCAGTGTGAAGATATCATATTCTCCAACTTTTTATATTATTTCTCTTTTTAAAATAAATTTTTTTCTATTAAAAAAAGTAATTAAAAAGCCTAAATTCACTGCCCGTCTGTGTAATAGGTGTTTATTGATTTTTTTTAATTCAGAGAAATAATTGGTACTTAGTAAGAAAAATGAGAAACAAGCCTCTTTGATACAGAACAAAATTAAACTATAACATAAAAACCTGAAAGGCACTATTAAAATAATAATAATATTAAACACAAGATGTTGAGCAGGATAAGTTCAAAAAAACATGTTTAGGAGACGTGACCTATAATGCTTGATTTTGCTCAGGACGTGTATTGATGATTGTGAATACATGAAATTTGAATGAATGCTAATGAGTAGGTCACCATGTATATATTGTAGTTGCTAAGCTTTTTCTACTTATTGGTGCATTATTGGATAACCATGTGTTTGCAGTTGAAGCCAACGGAGATGTTAAAGGAGTAGTACTAACTATTTCAAGACAAAATTTAGGTACAATTTTTAAAATGTTTATTATCAAGTTTCACAATAAAAATATGACATGATAATATTTTTAAAGTCTATTATCTTCACTCTTTAACACATATAATTTTAAAGTCTTTTGGTTATATATTTTTTAAACTTTTCTTCGATTTCATATTTTATGACTTTAACTTTCAAACTTTTTTTTTTAATGTTACATGAGGAGGATCGAACATACTATGATATACTCAAATCCTACCCCTGTCAATTATTTGAGTTAGCCGTAGGTGACATTTAACTTTTAATCTTGGGCCAGCTCATCTAACTCTTAAAGTTTAATAGAGTCGGCTTGGCATTTTGACATTGAAAGTCCTATAACCAAAGGGACCTACACCGTAGGTCAAATCTTCCACACACAAAAAAAGATTTATCAAAGTGGACTTAACTAGGTTGGGTGAAGGGGCTAGTAAAAAAAAAAGGCGGGGGCAAAGGGCTCTCATAATTTACAATTTCAAATCATATATAACATAATATAATTATTGACTTAAATAATAATAAAAATTCTATTTGTCCATAAATAATTGTAAAGCATGTTTCTCTTGTGTTAATACAAATTTATCTAATAATAATAATTATGAATAACGAAACATGTTTTTAATAAAATAATATGATATTAAAATATGATAAAATTTATTTGATAGATGTGAGAGATGTGATCGTAAAAGTGTTGAAGAAAGAAATTTAATTCAAGAAAAATTTTAAAAAATACTCTAACTATAATAAAAATAATCAACGGGCATAGGTCAAAGAAAAATAAGCAAATATAAATATTTATCAAAATTCAAATATTAAATTCCTAAAAAAAATACATAGTTTTTTTTGTAACTTTTTTCTTATTATTTATTTCTTTATATTAAAATTCTCTCTAGTTCTATCCTCTTTCAAGAATATTTAACGACGATCATCTGAATTCATTTTCGACGCGTGGGAGAGGGAATGAGATGGGAGACCACAAGGTGAAAGCAGAGACACTGCAGATAATGGGGGTGTGAAAACTGGTTTTTGTTATACCGAAATAGTAAGCAAGCGTCAACAATAAATTCCTCTTATTGCTAAGAAAAACTATTACAAGATAAATGAAAATATTCAGATGATAAAATCTTTTTTTCTCTCTCATTTTATACTCAAGCTTCTGAACTTGTTACCCAACTAACAAAACTAACAAAACTAACCTGAATAAATATTTTTTTTCTATTGCTAGTCTATTAACAAAACAGAGCATTTGTCATTTACTTATTCAAGTGTAACAAAATTCACCCCATGAGATGTTCCTTGTCCTCAAGGAACTAAAGGTCTCTGCCCATTACCATTACATAAAGTAACTGCCTTGTACATGGATACCCCAACTGACACCGGAATATGTAACAAGTTCAGAGCCCAATATGCTGTTGAACAAGTTGCTATATGATTCTTGGCAATCTGTAGTGCCGGGAATGCAACCCAAACAAAAAACAAGGAGTCCAAGTTCCTTCAAGAATAGTCACCTCAAGTTCCCCAGTGTCCTTTTCAATACCAGCATTCGGTCCACTAGGAAGAGGTTTGTACTCTACTTCACCCCCTGGCCCATTTGACCCTTTTTGCTTGGCAACTTCCTTAATCCATGTGTCAACTGTTGAATTAATTTATGTGGATTAGCATTAATTAATAAATTAGTCCAAATACAGAATTAATTAAGTAATCAGTCTTGGCCCAACACTGAACTTATAATGGATTGGGACCTGGTTAAATGTAAATAATCTGTGATAGGTCAGATTAATTACTAACAAGCCCGTTGGGTAGAGGCCCCAACTTGCAGCCCGTTACGTAGTCAGTGAGTTTCTTATCACAATACTAACTAAAGAGAGACAGGACTAAAATATTATTTTTGTAATAACCCTCAACTAAATGTAATAACCCTCAATTAATAAAACCTTTGAAGGTTAAGTACAAATCATTTGCAACAAAGAAAGTTAAGAACAATATAAAATTTTAAAGCGTTTTTGACTCTTTTTCTGACCTATCTTCACTCATATAAGAATAAATCTCTCATATGAAATCCAAATTAAGTGATTCCAAGTTCTGTTGAAAGATAAGACATATATCTACAACTTTGATGTTGGGCACTTTTGCTAATTCCGTGAATATTATAGTGATAAAAGGCAAACACCGAAGCACAGTGTGGTTTGGACCTTTCCTCACTATTTTATACATAACTCTCTCATATGAACTCCAAATTAGGTGATTCAAGTGGCTAGGGAAAGCTAAGAGAAAGGGATACAACTTTCATATTGGACGTTTTATCAAATTCGGCCAAAATCATAGTACACTGTAGCCACGAAGCACGGCCGTGCTCCAGGACACGGCCAGGCCGTGCTTCTAGCTGTTTTAATGCGTTTTCCCCCTCCCGTCTCCCTCATTTTCTCCTGCCTTCTGACTTTGCATTTCTATCTCTCTCTAAAACTTTTCTCTGCCTTCTCTCTACGATATTTCACCATCCAACCGACCAATTCGAGCTACCAAGGTACCATTAGACTCGTGGCAACGAGTACTTCAAAACCCACCGATTAGTTTCGCCGGAAAACCGCCGGATTGTCACCGGAAAATCGCGTGAATAGTAACCTCCAAGGTAAAATTCCGTCTAATCGCGTTTTAGGCTTTGTTTTTACCGAATTTCTTCCCATAGATAGTCTTAGAATTAGTTTCTATGCTAGAATATAGGATTTTTAGGTTTCGGTGTGAATAGTGACTTTAGAATTTTCTAATTTTCATGCTATGTCTATGTTTTCTAGGTTGTTGAGCCATCACGAGGTGAAATTCTCGTTGTTGGACTCCTAGTAAGGTGAGTGGGTTTTTCATACTATAGAGCATGTTTGGTTTATTACTCTTTCATATGATTTTAACTAGTTGGAATATATGCTAAACTGTTTTACCGCTTTGAAAACCAATATGTTCCAACCATGTTAGAAATTATAACTTTCAATCCTAGTTGAACCCTAGGTAAGCAGGGCAAGCATCTAGACTAATAATTCTCCATTTGAGCTAGATTTATAGAAATGCGAACTTAGTCATAGAAATGAACTAAGTTAGCCATGAAATGATTTGATGCATGATAAGCATCTATGTAACGTCTACTGACGATTTATGTTTAAAAAGGAAAAGTTTATGATTATAAGGTCTCCATGAGAATTCATGGATGAGATATATTTTAGAATGGAATTTATTGCATGAAAAGAGCTAGATGGAGAATTATAATTTTATTGAAATGTTTTACTTTTAACTCTTTGAATGGCATATTTCAAATGTTTTCTATTGGAGGAACCCTTTTAGATCACTGTTAGCTAGCCGCAGGTAGTGCTAGCCCTGGTGCACCATGATCATGTTAAAGATTCGGCCTATGATATTGTGACGGGCATATGACTGCCTAAGACACAAAATTTAGGGTGGACATATGTCTACGCCTACAGTGATTACCTTACCCTTGCTGTGTGCTTGGGAAAAATGATAGATCTGTCAGGAAGAACTCCAATAAACTAATGCATTTTTCTTAAAGATTAAATATTTCTAAAATACCTCATTCATCATGTTATTGCATAAATATCTTCATTTATTACTTACCATGCATAATTGATTTGCTTACAGTTATTGATTTAATCATGTTTTTATCATTTGAACTGTTTAGCATTCTTTCAATAAATTACGGTTAAATGTTTAATGTTTTCTATACCTTGATTTCAATTATTTAATTCATTGCGAAACACTCGTGCTTAGTTTGCCCTGTTTCTGTTATAGTATGATTTACCCATTCACTGAGATGTGGTAATCTCACCCCTCTTCTGTTTTCTCCCCACAGATAGTCAAAGAAACACTGATCCAGCTTCAGCTCCATAGGAGGCTGAGTTAGCATTGGTGAGCCCCAGTTTGGGCAAGGCTTTGTTGTACTGGTTGTTTAGTTTAGTTATGTCTAGTATATCTCCATGAACTTACAGGCAGGATCCTCGCTTCTTGTGTTGTTTGGAAAATGATTTTAAGTTTTATAACGATGTTTGTATTATGAGGCCATGGGCCAAGTTGAACCAAGGATGTTGAATTCATAAGATATATATATATATATATATATATATATATATATACAGTATTTTCTTATATTGGATGTGGCGTATGTGGCCAGTTATATTTATTATGTACTGGATTGTGTGCTGAATGGTTGTGCATGCTATGTGTTAGGCTTACGGCTAGGGGGAAACCCTTATGCCGTGCCGGTCATATGTTCCATCATTTGGGGCCGTGACAAAGTTGGTATCAGAGGATTAGGTTTCCCTGTGTTCATGGAGTAACGGACCTTTCGGTAGGACTTTGAGTATGGGTATGAATCCGGACATGCTTATACTCACGGTGCTGCTAAAGGGGTTCGATAGGATGTTGTCTTTTTGTTTAAGTAAGTCCGTTTATAGTATGCTATGTTGGCATGGTTAAGTGATGGTTGGGCTATTTCTGTTTTATAGCGAAATGCCACCAAGAACGAGATCAAAAGTTAAGCAACCCGCGGCTCAAGAGCAGATGACTGAAGAGTCTGCTCAGTCCGCAGTACCCGTGCCTAGAGGCCGAGGTAGAGGTCGTGGCAGAGGCCGAGGTAGAGGTCGTGGTAGAGGCCGACCTAAAGCCAGTGTAAGGGCTGCTGAAGCAGCCGAACAAGCTGAGTTAAGCAGTGAGCAAGCCGAGACTCCCAGGACGGGGGAAATGTCTTCTCACCCCCGGGATGATGTGATAGCCCAGATGCTGGTAACCATGCAGGGTATGCAGCGGGCAATAAAAAATCTAGCTGAAAGAAGGGATGGGCAAGATAGAAGGGACCCGCAACAGCCCGAAACAGCTACCTCCGTTCCAGAACCAGTTAGGTCTGTGGAGCAGTATGTGAGACCCGTCGAGAGGGAGGTGGAACTATCTGAGTTCCTGAAACTGAAACCGCCAACCTTTAAGGGGTTGTTGGCTAGTGAAGATCTCCAGGAGTTTATAGAGGATACTGAAAAGATCTGTGAGGTTCTTAAGTGTTCAGAGATCCGCTCAGTAGAGTTGGCGTCCTTCCAGTTGTCTGGTGTAGCGCAGGTATGGTTCAAGACCATGATGCGCGGAAGGGGAGCTACAGCGCCACCTTTGGGATGGCCAGAGTTCAAGGAAGTTTTCATGGAGAGGTTTGTGCCACAGAGTATTCGAGATGCTAAGTGTCAGGAATTTGTGGAGTTGAAGCAGACTCCTGGTAAGACAGTCACGGAGTATGACTACCGCTTCACACAGCTGTTGCCGTATGCACCGCACATGGTCCCTACTGAAAGGGACATGGTCAAGAAATTTATCCAGGGGTTGATGCCAACATTGTTTAAATCAGTGGCACCCCAGATGAAGCAATTCCCGAATTATGCAGAGGCTGTGGACTGTGCAAGAATGATGGAGACTAGGCATTTGGCCAATGTTGAGAGTGCCAAGTTGAGAAAGAGGGATAGGAATGGGAGCTCCAAAGGAGGGCAAAGTTCTCATTCCCAAGGACCCCGATTCCAAGGCCAGCAGCGCCCAGCACCACAGAATGTTGGGAACCCCAACCAGAGACCAGATGCGAGTGGTAGGCTAGGTCTTAACCAGGGAAACACCAGGTATCCAGGTCAACAAAGACCAAGACCCCTTCAGCAGAACAGGCCACAATGCCCTATTTGTGGCAACCATCACTTTGGTCAGTGCCGTAGGGAGATGGTTGTTTGCTATCATTGCAACCAACCTGGACACATGAAGAGGGAATGTCCCCAGTTGTATGGCTCAATCCAAGGGCCAATTCGACTGGCTTTACTACCAACGCCAGTGGCAGCTCAGCCTATAAGGACTATACCAGCCCAAGCAACTAGTAGAGGTACTGGTAGAGGGATGATGGGCCGAGGTCAAAGCCAAGCAGGCCGAGGTCAACCGAGGATTTTTGCTCTTACCAGGCAGGATGCACAAGCTTCAAATGCGGTCATAACAAGTACTCTTCCGGTTTGCCTACATGAAGCATATGTTTTGTTTGACCCCGGGTCTACATATTCCTATGTTTCCCCTAGTTTTGCTAAGAGTTTGGGTAAAGATCCGATTAGGATGGATGCCCCTTTCTTTGTAACCACCCCGGTCGGGGATTGTTTGCCAGTAGAGCGTATATGCAAGCCATGTAAAGTGTCAGTGGGAGATAGGGAGACATCTGCTGATTTGATCATCCTAGACATGATCGACTTTGATGTAATCCTAGGAATGGATTGGTTGGCATCATGCTATGCTACCTTGGATTGCTATGAAAAGGCAATCAAGTTTAACTTTCCAAATGAAGTTCCTTTCCGGTTCCAGTGTGATCGAAGTAAAGTTCCAAGTAACCTGATTTCAGTCTTGGGTGCTCAAAAGATGTTGAAGAAGGGATGCCAGGGATACTTGGCATATGTTAGAGATGTGGATGGGAAGATACCGGATGTAGACCAGATGGTAGTGGTAAGAGAATTCCTGGATATCTTTCCAGAAGAGTTGTCGGGATTACCTCCTGAACGGGAGATAGAGTTTGGTATCGACCTTATTCCAGAGGCTCGACCAATTTCTATACCGCCTTACAGGATGGCACCCACAGAGCTTAAAGAGCTAAAGAGTCAGTTGCATGATTTGTTAGATAAGGGCTTCATCAGGCCGAGTACTTCTCCATGGGATGCTCCGGTCCTTTTTGTGAAGAAGAAAGACGGGTCTTTGCGTCTTTGCATTGACTATTGACAACTGAATAAGCTAACAGTGCGCAACAACTACCCTTTACCCAGGATTGATGATCTGTTCGATCAACTTCAAGGAGAGAAATGTTTCTCCAAGATTGATCTGAGGTCAGGGTATCATCAGTTGAAGATCAGGAAGGAAGATATTCCCAAGACAGCTTTTAGGACCCGTTATGGTCATTATGAGTTTTTAGTTATGTCTTTTGGACTAACTAACGCACCAACTGCTTTTATGGACTTGATGAACAGAGTGTTCAAGCCATTCTTGGATCAGTTTGTCATCGTGTTCATTGATGACATATTGGTTTATTCTAAAGACCATGAGGAGCATGAACAGCACCTACGGGTCATTCTGCAGATTTTGAGGGATCAGCAGTTATATGCCAAACTCTCTAAGTGTGAGTTCTGGTTAGGCAGCGTTATGTTTCTGGGACATGTAGTCACGAAGGACGGCATTCAAGTAGACCCCGAGAAGGTAGAGGCAGTACAGCAGTGGCCTCGCCCCGTTAGTGTGACGGAGATCCGAAGTTTCTTGGGTCTAGCAGGGTATTATCGGAGGTTCATCAAGGATTTCTCCAGGATTGCTGCTCCTTTGACCAGATTAACCAGGAAGGGAGTTAAGTTTGAATGGTCGGATGCATGCGAAGAAAGTTTCCAGACCTTGAAGAAGTGTCTAACCACAACCCCAGTCCTAACTATCCCAACGGGCACTGGAGGATACTCAGTATACTGTGACGCCTCAAGGGTGGGCTTGGGTTGTGTGTTAATGCAGAATGGTCATGTTGTAGCTTATGCATCTAGGCAGCTCAGGAAGCACGAACAGAACTATCCTACACATGATCTGGAGATGGCGGCAGTGGTCTTTGCCTTGAAGATTTGGAGGCACTATCTCTATGGTGAATCCTGTGAGATTTACATGGACCACAAGAGTCTCAAGTACATCTTCCAACAAAGGGATCTTAACTTGAGACAGAGAAGGTGGATGGAGTTGGTGAAGGACTATGACTGCACTATCTTGTACCACCCAGGCAAGGCCAATGTGGTAGCAGATGCTTTTAGCAGGAAGTCAATGGGGAGTCTAGCCCATATCACCCTACTCCGGAGGCCGTTGATAAGGGATATTCATCGGCTAGAAGGTGAGGGAATGCGCTTTGAAGTGAAGGAGCCAGGGGTGTTGTTAGCCCACATGCAACTACACTCTCCACTGGTTGAGCAGATTAAGGCAGATCAGGACAAGGATGCTGAGCTGTGCAAGCTCAAGGATGAAGTTAGGAATAATCAGATTTCTGAATTCAGCGTGGATGCTGAAGGAGTGTTAAGATATGAGAAGCGCTGGTGTGTACCTGATGTGGATAGCTTGAGGAAGCAAATTTTGGAAGAGGCACATCAATCAGCCTATGCGATCCACCCAAGAACAAATAAGATGTACAGTGACCTCAAGGACTTGTATTGGTGGAATGGGATGAAGAAGGATGTAGCAAACTTTGTGGCTCAGTGCTTGGTTTGTCAGCAGGTGAAAGCTGAACACCAGAAGCCTGCCGGTTTGCACCAACAGATTGAGATACCGGAGTGGAAGTGGGAAAGGATCACTATGGACTTCGTTACAGGGTTACCAAGGACCCCTAAGGGTTATGACTCAGTATGGGTGATAGTGGATCGAATGACCAAGTCATCTCACTTCTTACCAGTGAAGACTACCTTTAATGTGGCTCAGTATGCAAACCTGTATCTGAATGAGATCGTCAGATTGCATGGAGTCCCTGTATCTATCATATCTGACCGAGGTCCACAGTTTACGGCAAGGTTTTGGAAAGCTTTTCAAGAACCTTTGGGGACGAGGTTGGACCTAAGCACCGCTTTTCATCCCCAAACTGATGGCCAATCAGAACGCACGATTCAAATTCTGGAGGATATGCTTAGAGCATGTATATTGGATTTTGGTGGCAGTTGGGAAGGATACCTGCCATTAGCTGAGTTTGCATACAATAACAGTTATCAAGCCAGTATTCAGATGGCACCTTTTGAAGCTCTTTATGGGAGAAGATGCCGATCTCCCATTGGATGGTTTGAAGTTGGAGAAGTCAAGCTGCTAGGGCCAGAATTGGTGCAAGATGCCATAGAGAAGGTTAAGCTGATAAGGGAACGACTTTTAACTGCACAAAGTCGTCAGAAGTCTTATGTGGACCATAGGCATCGGGAGTTGGAGTTTTCTCTAGGCGATCACGTGTTCCTCAGAGTTTCACCCATGAAGGGAATCATGCGGTTTGGTAAGAAAGGGAAGTTAAGCCCGAGGTATATTGGACCTTTTGAGGTTCTGGATAGGGTAGGAGTAGTGGCATACCTCCTAGCCCTACCACCTGGATTGAGTGAAGTGCATCCAGTCTTCCATGTCTCGATGTTGAGGAAGTATCTACCCGACCCATCTCATGTGATTCAACCACAAGAAATCCTTTTGGATGACAAGTTGGCCTACGAAGAGAGACCCGTGGCCATTGTTGATAGACAAGTGAAAAAGTTGAGGTCTAAGGATATTCCTACAGTGAAGGTGATCTGGCAAAATCATTCCAAAGAGGAAGCTACGTGGGAAGTAGAGGACATAATGAGAAAGAAGTATCCACAGCTGTTCCAAGAGTAGTTTTATGTTTTTCATGTTGTTAGTTTTTGTAAAATTCGGGGACCGAATTTCTTATAAGGAGGGTAGAATGTAATAACCCTCAACTAAATGTAATAACCCTCAACTAAATGTAATAACCCTCAATTAATAAAACCTTTGAAGGTTAAGTACAAATCATTTGCAACAAAGAAAGTTAAGAACAATGTAAAAGTTTAAAGCGTTTTTGACTCTTTTTCTGACCTATCTTCACTCATATAAGAATAAATCTCTCATATAAAATCCAAATTAAGTGATTCCAAGTTCTGTTGAAAGATAAGACATATTCTACAACTTTGATGTTGGGCACTTTTGCTAATTCCGTGAATATTATAGTGATAAAAGGCAAAAACCGAAGCACAGTGTGGTTTGGACCTTTCCTCACTATTTTATACATAACTCTCTCATATGAACTCCAAATTAGGTGATTCAAGTGGCTATGGACAGCTAAGAGAAAGGGCTACAACTTTCATGTTGGACGTTTTGTCAAATTCGGCAAAAGTCACAGTGCACTGTAGCCACGAAGCACGGCCGTGCTCCAGGACACGGCTAGGCCGTGCTTCTGGCTGTTTTAATGCGTTTTCCCCCTCCCTTCTTCTCCCTCATTTTCTCCTGCCTTCTGACTTTGCATTTCTCTCTCTCTCTAAAAATTTTCTCTGCCTTCTCTCTACGATATTTCACCATCCAGCCGACCAATTCGAGCTACCAAGGTACCATTAGACTCGTGGCAACGAGTACTTCAAAACCCACCGATTAGTTTCGCCGGAAAACCGCCGGATTGTCGCCGGAAAATCGCGTGAACAGTAACCTCCAAGGTAAAATTCCGTCTAATCGCGTTTTAGGCTTCGTTTTTACCGAATTTCTTCCCATAGATAGTCTTAGAATTAGTTTCTATGTTAGAATATAGGATTTTTAGGTTTCGGCATGAATAGTGACTTTAGAATTTTCTAATTTTCATGCTATGTCTATGTTTTCTAGGTTGTTGAGCCATCACGAGGTGAAATTCTCGTTGTTGGACTCCTAGTAAGGTGAGTAGGTTTTTCATACTATAGCGTATGTTTGGTTTATTACTCTTTCATATGATTTTAACTAGTTGGAATATATGCTAAACTGTTTTACCGCTTTGAAAACCAATATGTTCCAACCATGTTAGAAATTATAACTTTCAATCCTAGTTGAACCCTAGGTAAGCAGGGCAAGCATCTAGACTAATAATTCTCCATTTGAGCTAGATTTATAGAAATACGAACTTAGTCATAGAAATGAACTAAGTTAGCCATGAAATGATTTGATGCATGATAAGCATCTATGTAACGTCTACTGACGATTTATGTTTAAAAAGGAAAAGTTTATGATTATAAGGTCTCCATGGGAATTCATGGATGAGATATATTTTAGAATGGAATTTATTGCATGAAAAGAGCTAGATGGAGAATTATAATTTTATTGAAATGTTTTACTTTTAACTCTTTGAATGGCATATTTCAAATGTTTTCTATTGGAGGAACCCTTTTAGATCACTGTTAGCTAGCCGCAGGTAGTGCTAGCCCTGGTGCACCATGATCATGTTAAGGCTTCGGCCTAGGATATTGTGACGGGCATATGACTACCTAAGACACAAAATTTAGGGTAGACTTATGTCTACGCCTACAGTGATTGCCATACCCATTGCTATGTGCTTGGGGAATATAGGGTGGACTTATGTCTACGCCTACAGTGATTACCTTACCCTTGCTGTGTGCTTAGGGAAAATGATAGATCTGTCAGGAAGAACTCCAATAAACTAATGCATTTTTCTTAAAGATTAAATATTTCTAAAATACCTCATTCATCATATTATTGCATAAATATCTTCATTTATTACTTACCATGCATAATTGATTTGCTTACAGTTATTGATTTAATCCTGTTTTTATCATTTGAACTGTTTAGCATTCTTTCAATAAATTACGGTTAAATGTTTAATGTTTTCTATACCTTGATTTCATTTATTTAATTCATTGCGAAACACTCGTGCTTAGTTTGCCCTGTTTCTGTTATAGTATGATTTACCCATTCACTGAGATGTAGTAATCTCACCCCTCTTCTGTTTTCTCCCCATAGATAGTCAAAGAAACACTGATCCAGCTTCAGCTCCATAAGAGGCTGAGTTAGCATTGGTGATCCCCAGTTTGGGCAAGGCTTTGTTGTACTGGTTGTTTAGTTTAGTTATGTCTAGTATATCTCCATGAACTTATAGGCAGGATCCTCGCTTCTTGTGTTGTTTGGAAAATGATTTTAAGTTTTATAACGATGTTTGTATTATGAGGCCATGGGCCAAGTTGAACCAAGGATGTTGAATTCATAAGATATATATATATATATATATATATATATATATATATATATATATATATATATACAGTATTTTCTTATATTGGATGTGGCGTATGTGGCCAGTTATATTTATTATGTATTGGATTGTGTGCTGAATGGTTGTGCATGCTATGTGTTAGGCTTACGGCTAGGGGGAAACCCTTATGCCGTGCCGGTCATGTGTTCCATCATTTGGGCCGTGACAATTTTAATCCTGAAACCATAATTTTTTTTTCTATATAAAGGGTGCTTCCTCCCTTCATAAATCACAGACAGATTTCATATTCTCTCTGAGGGCTAGGGTATTGCAAGTTGTAATCCTCTCCTTTTCTCTTCAGCAATGGATTTCAGTTCTTCATCAGGTATGTTCATCTCCCACATCATGTTAGCAATTGGTATCAGAGGCAGGTTAGGATGGATCTGATGAATTGTATGCTAAAGAAAAACCCTAAATTTGTTGGCTGCATTTTTTAGCATATATTGAACAAATTGATTTCGGATTTTGCTTTATCTGATGTTAGATTAATGATCTCTATCATCAATTGCTGAAGAAATCAAGGAAAATTGCATGAAATTGAACCTATTTTCGCGGATTTAAACTCAATTTGGGATTTTTTCATTTTGTCCTATAAAATCCAAAATTGATAGAGGGGTTATGATCTACATGATGTTAAGAACAAAATGTGTGAAAATCGTGGCTTGAAACTGCTAAAAAACGAGCGAATATGCAAATCGAAGTGGGCGCGATTTCTTCGAATTTTCGTGGCCCGATCTGCGTATTTTCCCTCGATAAAACTGCAAATTGTTTTGGGGATATTGTTTCGGATCATTACTAGATTAACATACATGAAAATCGGGTCTTTTAATTGAGTAAAATGGAAGAACACAAACCGGGTCGTTCGCGGGTCGAAACGACCCGGTTTCAGGCAACCGGGTGAGGAAGACAACCTCACCCGGCGAGGCCCACGTGCAGGCTACGGCGCGTGTGGCGCGTGAGAAACCGTATGGACATGAAAATTTCTGGATTTTTTATTCTTAAATTTTTATGTTTTATTTAAGAATTTTCTGTATAATTTGTATTTTTATTTCCATTATATATTTTATTTTAATTATACAGAAATTAATTAAGTATTTTAGATACTGTACTCTCGGGTTCTGAACCCGAAAAATTTTGTATATGTTATTTTGCATTTTTGTGACATATATATGTTGGGTACTCTCTCTGGTAATATGTGTTGGTCATACAATAAATTTTGAATCTTAATCTTGAATTAAAACAATATATTTTTGCATTAAATTGTTGTAATTTTGTAGAATATGCAATTTTATATTGTTAAATACCAGAAGTTATGTTGTTATTTTGTATAATTATGAGCTTGCCTATCGTGAGAATAATTATACAAAATCTTGTGAATTAAATACATCTTATATTAAATTGATGTGTTTTGTAAATTATGCAATGATGGATTATTATATGGCTGCAAATATAATGTTGTTTTGTATAATTATGAACTTGCCTATCGTGAGTATAGTTATGCAAAACTTTATGGGATCAAATAATTTGAATTATTTTAGAATTTAAATGTATATATATAATTTGGTAATGGACATGCCCTATCGGTGTGACATTGTCAAAATATATTTTGTATTGATCTAATTTACTATGAATCTGTTAGCAGTAAATATATTTAATGTTTCAATATCTATTGTACCCTATCGGTATGGAGGTATTGAGTATATTCTTGTGTTAGTCCTTCTATGAGCCAAATAATTATGATGTGCAATGAGTTTTCTTGGTTTATTGTAATCTGGGACCCTTAGGCGGGATTATAATGAATAATCTTGTGAATATAGTTGCATAAGCTGAGTTTTGAAGGAAACCTTGTTTTATAATTATGTTACAACACATAATTAATGTTTCCTATTATGCTCTTCATAAGCTTCAGTACCCATGCAACTATCGTCAGTGAAAACTCTTAATGGGACTAACTATGATGACTGGAAAGAGTCCGTGGACATATATTTGGCTCTGGCTAAAGAGGATTTGGCTCTTAGAAAGGCAAGACCAACAAATCTTTCTGTTGATTCTACTGCTGCTGAAAAAGTTTACCATGAAAAATGGTATGACTCCAACAGAGTTTGTCTAATGGTGATGAAATACACTATGGATAAGACTATCAAACAGAGTATTCCAGATAATGATATGGCTGCTGATTTCTTGAAAGCTGTTGGGGAGAAGTTCAAGAAATTTGACAAGACCCAAAAGGCTTATTACTTGTCTCTACTGGACACTACTCGTTATGATGGAGTGTCAGGTGTTCGTGAACACATTCTGAATCTTGTAAACTGTTTCAACAAGCTAAAATCTTATAATATTGATTTGGGAGAGAGTTATTTGGTCTGGCGAATTCTGGAATCTCTCCCATCTCAATACGGAGTTCTGAGGACTACCTATAATTCTCAAGAAGGAGAGTGGTCAGTTGATCAACTGATTTCTATAGTTACTCAAGAAGAGGAGTCACTGAAGAAGGGAAATACCTTCACACCATCTGTTAATTATTTTTCTCATGGGTCAGGGAGTAAACCAGGTGGTGATATTCAGAAAGGAAAGAAAACAGAGTCTCGTGCTGATCATAAGAAATTTGGGTTCAAGAAAGGTGGCAAAGGGCATAAAAGTTTTAAGAGAAAGACATTTAAAGGTGATTGCCACTATTGCAAGAAACCTAGGCATAAGATGTCTGAGTGTTTTAAGCTGAAGAATAAACGTGAGAAAGAAGGTACATTCTTAGCATTTGCTCCTCTAGGTCTAGTATGTTTTGAGACCAATAGTTTTGAGGTATCTTCTGACTCTTGGTGGTTGGATTCTGATGCAATTATTCACGTTGCAAATTCTTTACAGGGGTTCAGAAGCAGGAGGATGCCAAGTAAAAAAGAAAGGTGCATTTTGGGAGTTGAAGGAAGTGCTGCTTCAGTAGAATGCATAGGAGCCATTTCTTTATATTTCCCTTCTGGACATGTTTTGAATTTAGACAATGTTGTTTACATTCCTTCTTCTAGGAGAAATTTAATTTCTAGTTCTATGTTGGACCAAAATGGATATTCTTGTAATAACCGTAAAATTTAACGAAAATTCAAATGAAAGGAAATTTAGAATAAAAGAGAGAATTTTGAAAATAGAGATAAGAACCGGTGAAAATAAGTTTCTTTATTACATGGATTAAAGAATTACGAAAGAAAATATGAGAATTTAGGTTTTGGCGCGTACTTTTTATTTTTTAAATGATAGTATTTTGCTATAAGCAAATATATTTTTATTTGTGTAGAAATGATTATGATTTGTTAAAAGTAAGTGGACTTTTAAGTAAGATCAGTAATGTTTCGCTTAAAATAATCATATTGGCTTCAAATGAATTTTTGTTGTATTTTTAGAAATATTATTTCTTTTAATACGAATAAAGATATTCATTTCGAGATTTATTTTATAACGATTTTTATCAAGAAAAATTATGATTTAAGAGTTTAACTAAAGGTTTATGAGAAAGGAAATTTTTAGAAATTTTTGGGATATTTTATGATGAAAAACGGAATTTATATGAATCTTTATAAAAGAAAATCTTATTATTAATTATTTAATAATTATTATTATATTAAAAAAAATAGAATGATAAAATGAAACCGGAGGCGACGAAGTATCAGAAAGAAAAAAAAAACAGAAAAGATGCATAGTAGTGAATAGTGAGTGAATAGTAACATCCAATTTTATCTTTCGATTTGGAGTGTTTATGAGCTTCCGATCTCAAAACTGAAAGTGTTATTGGATTCAGGACGAAGAGTACTTCAGTTTTGACCGATTGGTTTTTCAATTTGTACTGTATTGTATTTGTATTCTAGAGTATGCTCTGAACGTCACAGGCAGGATCCCTGCTTCTGCCATTACTCTGATGTTTATAGAATTAATTTGTATATTGTATATGGAAGGGAACCTATATGTATCAGTTTACATGATAAAGAATTGAATTATGGATATTTATGGAAATATCTGTTCATAGTATATGGGTTTCATGTGCCTTAAAATTAGGAGCATGACAATTCTCTTTTTCAAGGAAATGGAAAGATTGATATTTTCTATGAATCAGTCATTGTTGGTTCAGCTTTATTACAGAATAGCTTGTATTGTCTAAATTTAAATGCTTGTAGTGCTCCTATTAATGTTGCTATTGGACACAAACGTCATAGAATTGATGAGAACTCTTCTATGTTGTGGCATCGACGTTTGGGTCATATCTCCAGAGAAAGATTAAAGAGAATGGTGAAACAGGGTGTGCTGTATAATTTAGATTTCTCGGATTTTGATACCTGTGTTGATTGCATCAAAGGCAAGTTTTCCGCTAGAGCTAGAAATAAAGTGGCAAATAGGTGTGAGAATGTTTTGGATCTAATTCATACTGACATATGTGGACCCGTTACTCCTGCTACTATGGGTGGATTCAGATACTATATCACCTTTATAGATGACCACTCTAGATATGGGTGGATCGATCTATTACATGAGAAATCAGAATCATTGGAAGCCTTTAAAACTTTCAAAAGGGCAGTTGAGTTGAAAACTGGCAAGACTATCAAATGTGTCAGATCAGATAGGGGAGGCGAGTATTATGGAAGGTACACTGAGGCAGGCCGAAATCCTGGCCCATTTGCTCTATTCCTGCAAGAGCATGGTATAGAGGCTCAGTATACTATGCCTGGTACCCCTCAGCAGAATGGAGTGGCAGAAAGGCGTAATCGTACTCTGATGGATATAGTCAGGAGTATGATTAGTCACTCTTCTTTACCAGAATTTTTGTGGGGTGATGCCTTAAAGACTGCGGCATACATCCTCAATCAAGTTCCAAGTAAGGATGTACCAAAGACTCCTTACGAATTATTCTCTGGTAAGAAGCCCAGCTTAAAGCACTTTCATGTATGGGGATGTAAGGCAGAGGTGAGACCATATAATCCTCAGATCAAGAAACTTGATTCAAGAATTATTAGTGGATTCTTTATTGGGTACTACACAGGATCAAGAGGTTGTAGATTCTATTGCCCTACTCACACTACCAGAGTCATCGAATCTGATCGAGCATTTTATTTTGAGGATGACTTGGATAGTGAGAGTCAAGTACTTAGGACCATTGGTCTGCGCGAGGAAAATACAACTTTGCCCATGCATATTTTGTCACCTCTATCAGTAGTTGATCAATCTGATAGAAATGAAGTTATTCAGAACCCAGTTGATGGAAATGAGGAATTACCTATAGACAATTTTGAGGAACCAGTCATTCAATTGAGACGGTCTCAGAGAATGCGTAGACCAGCAATTCCCGATTATTACATTGTTTATTTGCAGGAGTACGAATTAGATGTTGTTGATGACACAGATCCTATTTCTTTTAAGGAAGCAATGTCAAGCTCTTATTCATCTGATTGGTTGAAGGCCATGACTGATGAGATAGCCTCCATGTATCGCAACAATGTTTGGGAACTTGCTGAATTACCAGAAGGGTGTAAACCAGTTGGTTGTAAATGGGTCTTTAAGACCAAACGAGGGGCAGCTGGTGAAATTGAAAGATACAAGGCCAGACTTGTAGCCAAGGGCTATAATCAGAGAGAAGGTATTGATTACACAGAAACCTTCTCACCAGTATCTACAAAGGATGCCTTTAGAGTCGTTATGGCCCTTGTTGCTCAATTTGATCTTGAACTTGGCCAGATGGATGTCAAAACTGCTTTTCTGAACGGAAGCTTGTCTGAAGAAGTTTATATGATTCAGCCTGATGGCTTTGTTGAATCAGGGAAAGAGCACTTATCGTGCAAATTGAATCGATCCATCTATGGGCTGAAACAAGCTTCTAGGCAGTGGTATCTGAAGTTTGATGAGGTTGTCACCTCACTTGGGTTCATTGAAAATACTTCAGATCAATGCATTTATCAGAAATTTGATGGGAGCAATTTTATCATTCTTGTGCTCTATGTTGATGACATCCTTCTAGCCAGCAATTCTGTGAGTTTTCTGAATGAGACAAAACATATGCTCTCATGCCACTTTGATATGAAAGACCTTGGAGAGGCCTCCTTAGTTCTTGGGATTCAAATCCATCGTGATAGGTCTCGTGGCATTCTTGGTTTGTCTCAGGCAACCTATATTGATCGAGTACTGAAAAGGTTTAATATGCATTCTTGTACTCCTTGTGCTACACCTATTCAGAAAGGTGAAAGGTTGTCCAAATCACAGTGTCCTCAAAACGATGTTGAGAGGACTGAGATGAGTAGTATTCCATATGCTTCTGCTGTTGGCAGCTTAATGTATGCTCAGGTATGCAATCATCCGAACATAGCATTTGCTATCAGTGTGCTTGGTAGATACTTGAGTGATCCTGGCAAGGATCATTGGAGAGCTGGAAAGAAGGTCATGAGATACCTGCAAGGTACAAAACATCATATGTTGACCTTTAGAAAGTCTGATCCATTTGAAATTGTGGGGTACACGGATTCAGACTATGCATCTTGTGTGGATGATCGTAAATCCACTTCTGGATACATCTTTATGATGTCTGGAGGAGCTGTTTCGTGGAAGAGTGTCAAACAGACACTCACAGCTACCTCAACTATGGAAGCAGAGTATGTCGCTTGTTATGAGGCCACTTTTCAGGCCATATGGTTGAGGAAACTGATATCTGGCATGCATCTTGTTGATTCTGTATCACGACCTCTAACCATTTACTACGATAGCTCGTCTGCTGTATGCTTCTCTCAAAATCACAGGAATTCCAGTCTTACTAAACACTTTGATGTTAAGCTCCTGTTTGTTAGAGAGAAGATTGCTGAATCTCAGACTCGTGTGGTTCACATTCCTGGTGAACATATGCTTGCGGATCCATTGACCAAAGGCCTACCCGTAGGAGTATTTCGAAATCATGTAACTCATATGGGTCTTGTTAAAACTTTTGATGATGCCTTGGTCTAGTGGGAGTCTGAGTTGTGTCTTTAAGAGACACTTTTGATGTAATATTGACATCTTTGAATGGTTAAAGTCCATTTATGTATTCCATTATATTCAGATGTTGAGACATTATTTATGATTGAATATATCATTTGTTTCCCTATCGGATTCAATGATCTTGTGTTAATGTTTCACTTCTGAATTTTGTTGGTGTTTAGTGTATACTGATTACTTAATATTTTCTGAAATTTTGTTATTCTGTTATTTGTCCTAATAATTGATTAATGCTATCCAAGTGGGAGATTGTTGAATTAATTTATGTGGATTAGCATTAATTAATGAATTAGTCCAAATATAGAATTAATTAAGTAATCAGTCTTGACCCAGCACTGAACTTATAATGGATTGGGACCTGGTTAAATGTAAATAATCTGTGATAGGTCAGATTAATTACTGACAAGCCCGTTGGATAGAGGCCCCAACTTTCAGCCCGTTACGTAGTCAGTGAGTTTCCTATCACAATACTGACTAAAGAGAGACAGGATTAAAATATTATTTTAATCCTGAAACCCTAATTTTTTTTTTCTATATAAAGGGTGCTTCCTCCCTTCATAAATCACAGACAGATTTCATATTCTCTCTGAGGGCTAGGTTATTGCAAGTTGTAATCCTCTCCTTTTCTCTTCAGCAATGGATTTCAGTTCTTCATCAGGTATGTTCATCTCCCACATCATGTTAGCATCAACACCCTTAAAAGAATGCTTTTGTTTACGTCCCTAGAATGAGAATAATAAGCAGTGCAGTGACTTTCCAGTGAGCGAATACAACGTTGAAAGCCATTCCAATGCAGATGCCAAGCTTAAGCATTGGTTGAAGTGCCAAATCCTAGTTGTTGCCTAAAATAGACAAAAGATCCTTTGATACTGTTTTATTCTTTATCTCCTTCTAATTGCTCATATTAACTTCAGTGTCAACATTAGCTGTGCTCTTGACTCTACTCTTGCTGCTTCGAACCTGAGAAACGCTAGCAGCTTTACCTCTTCTTGACTAAATATTACATAAGGTTGATTTTTTTTTCCGTCGATTCTCTGCAAGAATTTTCTTGTTTGTAATCTTGAAAGATTCCTCCGGCAATTGTTTATTCAAGGATTCCGCTGGAAGGGAAATGAGATAGACAGTACCCATGCACTTGTTTCCAATATCTTGTATTCCATCCGTTGAGTTCCCATGCTCATAACAAGAGCTAGCAATCTAGTATGGCTGAAACTTTGACTTGTGCTCTTCGCAAGAATTATTTTGTTTTTCACCATCCGATGGCAAATGCAGAGCAACTTCTTCAGTAATTTTGACCGGCTGAAATTTGGTCCCAAGAGGAGCTTCTTCAACTGGCAACGATGTGTTCTCAGTAATGAGATTTCCTGCCCCACTTGTTCTAATATCTTTCCTTCTATCATGATCTCTCAGTGGGTATCCAAATGCAGCTTCTTTAGGCATTTCAGCCATTGCAGCTACACTTTCTTTCTTCGGATTTTCTTCAATATTGGAGTGCCTCTGGTTCAAGATTCCTCCTATTAACATCAAGATCTCTGCAAATTTTCCTTCAGAATATCCTCTCATACTATCCATCTTTCCTTCCTCTCTATCAATCCTCCTTTCCACTTCTGTCGACCTACATATTTCACTGTCACCTTCTGGCTCATTCTCATACTAATAACCAGCTCTTATACCATTGAAACACTGGTTTTTGTTATACCGAAAGAGCAAGTAAACTAAAGATCATCAACAATGAATTTATCTTATTGTTAACGAAAACTATTATAAGATAAATGAAAATATTTAGATGATGAAATCTTCCTTCCCCTCTCATTTCATTCTCACACTTCTGAACTCCTTAACCAACTCTAACTAACTAACAAAACTAACCTGAACAACTTTTGCTAGCCTAGTAACAAAACAGAGCATTTCTCATTAGCTTATTCAAGTGTAACAGGGTGTTTCAAGTGCTCCCAAGGCTAGTGGTTTTCGGTCTCAATTACTGCTACATTCTCCATATTTCCCTTATCTCTTTCTTGTTTGTTTTCCGGGAAAAAGAAGTGAAAACAAAATAATGAAATTCCCAAATTTGTTATCTTCATATTTCCCAAGGCTGGCGGTTTTCGGTCTCAATTACTGCTACATTCTCCATATTTCCCTTATCTCTTTCTTGCTTGTTTCCCAGGAAAAAAAGAGGGGAAACAAAATAATAAAATTCCCAAATTTGTTATCTTCCTGTGACTATTTTCTCTATTCCACTTGTTCCGGAGAACCCAGAAAGAATAGATTATGCAAATTATTCAATAATACTTCGTTGAAGATAACATCAATTTTTTTTCATTTTACCAAGAATAATTGTTTTTCTTGGTCCTTTTTCATTTGCCCCTCTTAATCTCCGTTTAGTTATTGTTTTTTATTGATACGGCTGACTAATTATGAGCTCTTTCTCTTGGAATTTTTTGTGTTCATTTTTCTATTTAGTTATTTGGTTAAATGTACTACTACCTTTCTCCTTCGTTGGATATGGATTTTTTTTAACTCCAAAGAAAACGTTGTGTTTATGCTAAAGTGCTTCACCAACTGTGGAGATTGAGGAGCTTTAATTTTTAGACCTTAAATGAACTGAAAGAATAAGTTTCTGTGGGTAATTTGTCATAACTTTTTTTATAGAAGATGATTGAATTTTCTTTCAAACTTGCTAAATTATCATGTTCTTTAGATGCTTAATGGTTTCAATTTTATTCTTGTGTTCACTTGACTAAGATCAACTTTTGTTGCCTAGTGACAACATCCATTGTTCACTCTAATTTTATTCTAGAGTAAATTACAATTTACCATATCATGGTTTGTCTGGAAATCAGTTTGTTTCCTATGCTTTAAAGTGTCTCATTCCTTTCAAAATTTTAACAAAAATGTTCTTGACTTCACATTAATATTGAAACGATAAACAATGTTGTTTAAAATCTTTTTCACTTATATCTTGAAAGGTTTCACAATATTTTGAAGCTATTATTGTGATTAAGTTTACATATGGAAATTGAAAACGTTGGCTTCAAAACTTAACTGTTCTTCGTTTTGGTTTGTTTGCTTGTTAGTCTCAGCAACAACTTCAGAACACCGCAAAACTCTTTTTTTTTTTTTTTAACATTCACATGTTTAAGTGGTATCAAACAAACTACAAGAGCTGAATAACATACTTTCTGGAATTACATCTGTCAGACTCATATCCTCTATGTGAAAATGGAAAAGTGAATTTTCTCAATAGTATAACTCAAGATGTTAGCCCTGCAAAAGCTTTTTAATTTTAATACTCAACTCAATTATTGTCTTACATCACATCTAAGCAAATTTCAGTGAGGTTGCTCCAAGCATGAAATGCCATCTTTGTATCCTCATGTAAAAGGCATCTTATATGTACTCAAAGACAAAAGGATTGATGTTGCCATTGCTTCCAGATCACCGATTGCTGATGTAGGGAAAACATTTCTTGACAAACCAAGCATCAAGTCAATGTTTGTCACCCAGTTGTGTAATTGAATAATACTCTAATCGTCTTTTCCTTATTGTTATGTTCATTACTAATACTATATATATCATCATGTTGATGCTTTGAGAAAAATTAGAGTTTAGTACTGGCTTTTGTAATAGGAGATAGATAGCATTATTAGCCGTTGAGTTGGAAGTTGAAACCGGTTTTTCAGAACTCATTGCGGCTGAATCACAGTTTCTTCCCCCTCCAAAAAAAAAAAAATCCTTCTCTCATTTTCTGCCCTCTGTCTCTCTCTTTCTTTCACACTACTAGTAGCAATTATATGCTGGATTCAAGCAGGATAGTTGACTTCTAGAGGATGCTCATGTTTATGGTTCTATAGTCTCCCTCTGTCTTATTAGTGACTGTATCTCAAACCCAATCAAAGAAAAAAAACAGATTGTTCCTTAAAATGAAACAAGGCCATCAATGGAATGCCTAGTGTGTTTTTGGATGAAGTAATTTAAGGGATAGTTTTATTTCAGAGAGTATTTGAGATAATTAATCAAAGAATTTAAGAAATTTCAAGTAATTTGATCATACTACTGTTTTGTCAAATAAAGAATTTCACTTACTTCGCTTTCCTTCCTGTTAGCTAGATTTTGGAACAGGCCATTGAACTGGACTCAGATTCCAGCACTAGGTGGCTATTAAAAAATTATGAAAAAAAATACAAAAAAGTGAAATTTCCTTTACAATGATTGACTATTTAATAACGGATTTTCCAAGACAGAAATTGAATTGCGGCAATTAATTCCCTGGCATTCCAAATACCGTAGATGGCTAAACTCCCTTATACAAAGCTAAATGATAGTTAATTGCATATTTTTGTTGACCAAATTTAATTATTGTTTCTGATTATTTTGGAAATATTTCCAGTTGGACACACAAAAGCATATCATTTTCCAGAGAATTCATTCAAGGACTGGGGTGTTCTTTTTATTCCATGCTATTTTGTGATGATGAGAATGGGAACATCCAAGCAATAACAAGCTTTTGTCATTTTTCTATTTTATAAAGCTTCTTCATTTTTCTTGTCAAAATTAACTTTCACTTTTCCAAATGAGTTGTATAATGACTTAATTACGAAGTACGGATACCGATATGAGTATGGTATACGATATAATATGGAGGCCAAGACACTACTGAAATTATAATATTTACATACAATTTGAAGTATCATATTGTATCACATACGAATGTTAGACACATCTAATATTATATGTCTCCATCTTTGAAGTATCGATGCTTTATAAGGCTTTAATATAGAATTATGTGCCTATTTGCTTATCTTCCTTCTTAGTGTGCAATTGGGTTACCATGCATATTTTCAAAATACTATTGTGCATGATTCATAGTGGCAAATTGATCACAGTTCTCAAAATGGGAGTAACAAGCATTTTGGTTGAAAATGGGGTGAATCTAGGTGCATTAAGAAAATGGCTTACAAGATTTTCTCAAAACAGGAAAAATAGATGACCAAGATAGATTCTTCCAACAATGACTGATGAAATTGAATATTCAATTGAAATTTCTCTAAATTTTATTTATAACCATATTGTTGATCAAATACATAGTATCAATTACTTCCCATAAAAAACAAGGGGGAATACTTGGACTTATAGTAAGGTTAATCTAAATCTTAGTTGAATGGTAGTCCTAAAATGCTTAATCATTAATTGACTAAGTACTCTCATAAGCCAGATATTTCCAATAGTGATGCATGAAATTGAGTAGTCAAATGAAAACCTGTGTTTTGACTCGAAAAAAATTGAAATTCTGTGTAGAAACTACCATAGTTGGTGAATTCACACAAATTGTCAATTACTTGAGAAATTACTTAGGTAAGCCCCAAAAGAAGAAAAGAACATTGATAATTCTTTATAGGGAAGTTAAAATGTTACTTTTTGGGGAAAAAGAAGAAGAAGCAGCAGCTTGGAGGTTTCTTAGGTACTCGGTCTTTGGGTACCTTTTCATATTTTATCATTGGGTTATGCATTCAAATTCACAATGTGTGTAAATTGTTAGTTTAGAGATCAAACTTGGCATTGATATTCTATTTTAAAATATAAAAAGTGCACTATACCCGCAAGTTGCACAAAAACATTTTTTTTGCATGTTCCCAAAATTGTGATATTAGCATTACTCAGTGACCAATATTCTGCATCAATCTGTGCTATACTCACTTGAGGAACCTATGCCTCCATAGTACAAATCACACGTTTTATTTTACATATTTTTTTTTTGAATTTTTAGATTTAGAGTCTTAAAAATTAACGAAAGTCAAGCATGTGACCCAATTGAAAAACCAAAAAAATTGAATGTAATTTTCAAACGTTTATTATTAAATTTTTCAATAAAAAAATAATGTATGAACTCACCAAATATATCACAAACTTCTCTAATTATATACATATTATAATTTTGCCCAAAAATTTAATAACAAACACAAGCAACATATGATTCTTTACATACAAAAATTGATAGAAGTCTCTTAAACCATTAGTCTATTAAAAACGGGTTGAGAATTGACTACTAACTTTGTGGCAGTTATTATCATCCAAAGTGGTTAAAGTCAAACTTAGATTTAAGTTGACCCTCATCATGGAAATACATTCACGAAACAGAAAATTATGGTTTTGTCATCCATCTACATAAATTAGACTAAATTACATTCATTTTTTTTTTGAAATTTACATTTATACAAATTTTTTTATTTATAAAATTGTTCATGAAATTTAATTTTTATATACATTTTCATCTAAAGATTCATAAATAATCTAATTTAATGTAATATAAATAATCAAAAAGTAAAATTAAAACTTATAAAAATTTAAAATAAAAAATGTTAGTATAGTTTTTTTGAACTTGAAGAATTGTAAGTGTAAATTTTATAAAATTCAAACTATTCTTATCTCAATTTAAAATTAAAAGAAATATAAATGTAATTCTTACAAACATATTAGAAGAATGTAATCAACTTTATAAACTATATAAGGAATGACAAAACTTCTTTTGTGCTTTCCCATTCATATATTTCAGTTCCAAAAAGAATCAGATGATTTATCCATACAAATTACGAAAGTTGCTCTTTCAAGAGAAATTGGCTTTCAGATGATTCCTCATTCATTTTTTTGTGTCATTCAAGCTCTTCCTCTATCACTCTCACTAGTCTCTTTTGCTCTTAGGGAATTCTTTAGTTCTGCTATCTCTTCATTCCTCTGAATGGTCAAGCTTTGTATCTTTGACTTTTCTTCCTCACATTGGAAAAAAGGTCCTCAAACCATGACTTGAACTCAAATATTTCAGCCTCCAGGAGTTTCCTCCTGCTTTCTTGGTGAGCTAGTGCATGGTTGCACATCTCTAAATGGGATTGTACCCCCTCCAGAATTCTCATTTGAGAATCCAAATTAGTCTACAAGGAATTGATCTCTTCAAGCAGTACAGATTTCTTCTTCTCCCATTCTTCCTTGTCCGATTGGAACTAGCCTTGAAGCTTTTTGTGAACTTCCTCAAAGTGTTTAACTGTTCACTTTTCCATTTTATTTTATCTTGCATACTCCTGTTTTCTTCCTCCAGTTGCAGTACCACATCATCTCTCTGTCTCAACCTTTTAGTTTCCTTGGTTTTCTCCTCTGCTTCAAGATACTTCTCTGGAGCCGACAGGAGTGTTTTGAGACCCGAAATTTCCTTATAGCTGAAACAAGCATTTTGCTCCAACGCACTGTTTTTAGCTATTAGTTCATCTAAAGCCAACACCAGCTCCCTATTTTCTTCTTCCAGTTTTAGTAATCTCTCAGTGCAATGTGCTTGTACCTTCTTATTCTCTGAACTCAAATGCATGATGTATGTTTCTCTTTCATGCAAATTAGACTTCAGGTCTAATGGATTTTCCTCAGTTGGCATATCTCTTTAGACTTAAGATCCAGTTCATGGGCCTGTTTCTCAGTCTGCCGCATAATTTCTTGAAATTTCAGAACTTTCTCACTGCGGCCATTCTTCATTAATACGCAACAGTATCATATGCTACAATAGTCCCACCCCACTAAAGAAGAAGAAAAGGAAATTCCGTGGGATATTTAAGAAATTTAACCATATAACAGAGACGCAAAAGTCAAAATGACTGGGAACTTCAATCTTAAAACGAGTTAACATTAAGTATTCTTTCCATGGAATTAAAGCAGAACTTACTCCATGAGACAAACGGATACTTGACATGAGGAGCCAAGCAGCAATTAATAGCAATAAATACTCATCTTAGAGGATTTGATTTGATCAAAGAGACATACATTGGTGGAGGCAAGGTATTACTTCTTCAAACAGGGTTATATAGGTATTGAAGCATAAGAAACTCACTCTTTCTGAGCTTGAGAAAATACAGAACAAAGCGAAGCACCTTGTTGGACTTCAAAATTACATCCAAGATGGATTCTTTTAAACATTGTATGATCACTGAAAAAACTTATAGCAGGAAATGCTAAATGGTAAATGGCTAAAACTGAAAAAAAAAATCTATGACAATGTGAGGTTTAAAAAATCATCAAAATGCAATCTTGCTAGCACAGGTATACCTAAACCTTACATTAGAAGAGAGAGAGGTCTTAGAAACTCTTTTACAAGTGAAATTTTCATAGATCTTTAAGCAACTAGAATCTATAGAATTGATTTTCGATTTATGAAATTAAAAAAAATTGTTATGCATTGAGTCAATATTTTTTTTTATATTTTTTTAAGAAGTGATCAAAGGGCATGTCGATTCAACATTTTTCTCTCTACCTATAAAAAGTCATGATTATTTTTTCACAATTAAAAAGAATAATAGCAATTTATCTGAGAAAGACACGTAAAATTTCTGTTCAAAAAAATAATTAAACAATTAGGTTTCCCCTCAATCCAATCCTCACACGTCTTGCATGTGCTCTCTGTTTTTCTTCTTCTTTTCTTTAATTTATTCATTTTTATAACTTCAAAATTTTTTAAAAAAATTAAATCTAATTCACTTGAATAAACTTAAAATTATTTCAAAAAATTATTTGTATGAATTCATCAACCCAATTTGATTTTGCTTAAAATAATTTTTTTTACTATATTCAAGTGAATTTAATATTCTCTTTAGTCAAATTATGCACACTCCTAGATGGCCCTGCACGAGCTGTCTTTTTCTTTTTCTTGTTTGATTTGTAACTTCAAGCTTCAACATATCAGAAGATGGTCTTCATTTCAACCCAATCCCCATGTGCCCTGCACGAGCTCTATCTTTTTCTTTTTCTTGTTTGATTTGTAACTTCAAGCTTCAACCATCCAAAAATACTAGAACTTCCTCCGTTGCACTTGATGGCACCATATGTCTCCAACTCCAACAACGACCACCGATTCCATGGCAGCGATTCCATATTCTACCACCCTTTCTAACTCAGTATGTGAAGCCGATGCCTTGAAATCAATGTTTGTTGTCAGAGTTGAAAACATGTGGTGGAAACTGAATTGAGTCAGGTGAGGGAGCCATTGAGTGTGCAATGGAGGAAGTTTTAGTATAACTGCAATAGTTAAAGTCTGAAATTGGTGATTGGGTTGAAGTGGAGACCATCTTCTGATATGTTGCCACCAGTGCATTCAATTGGCTATGTCAGCTTTTTATTAACATCTGGATCGAGGTTTAATTTAATTTAAAAAAATTTAAATATGAAAATCCAATTAAAAATTTTAATTATAAGGACTTAATTAAAATTAAGTAAAATTATAAATAAATAAAAAAGATAAACTAAAAATAGAAAAATGGTTTAAGTCAAAATCTTCAGTGAGTGCAAGTCAAAATATTTTTCATAAAAAGATTGAAGAATTAAAAAAAAATTAGAATATATCAACTAGGTCAATTAATAAAATCATTCACTGACTTTAAAATACTGTAATTAAATCTAACCTTCACTTGAGACACAATTTGAACAAAGAGAGAAAATTACCTCCCACGTACAATCCACATAAAATGGACCAAACAAAAATATTTGAAAGTTCAAAATTCTCTACAAGGCTTGACTACAAGGACATGGGAATGGATGATAAGTGCTCAAATTTATCAGGCAGCTTCATTCCTCCATGCCTTCTTTTTTCTACCATTCTTGTAATACATCAAGTGTTCATCTTTTGCTTTTGGCATTGTAATTCTCTTTACCAAATCTTCGCAAGTAGTGATTTACAATCATGGAAAAGTTTCAACATTCGTTGAGGGGAATTACCATCTCTGAATCTAAACGACAGCATCTGATTGTGATTTTTGCTACAGAAATTTCTGGGAAATTATATTTCAAAGGTCTTTAAAAATAAAAAGTTTATCTAACATCAGTTATATTGAATTCAAGCATCTGAACAAAAATCAAACATGATTCTGAATATAACATTTACATAGAATAGGCAACTGCCAATTGCCCAGCTCACTGAGCCTAATTCAATTTCTACAATGAATGAACAAACCATACTGTATGAAACAACAGTAACAAAAACTAAGACCCGGCTTTTTTCCTGTAGAGGTACCTTCACATCATGGAGTGAGACAATTAGGCACTATTTGCTGCAAAGTTTCAAACTCCTTCTGGGAGGAGAAGTTGTTCAAGTTCCTCTCCACGCCATTCCAATTCTTGGTAAATATCCACAGAAGCATTTAACTTTTCTAATGAAAGTAACTTTTTTTATTATTAAGGATAACACTCAAGGTGCAGTTTCTTTAATGTTTCTTACAAGGTTATTCAATAGAATTATGGCATGCAAAGAAATAATTTTTTTTTCTTCAAAGTATCAATGATGTGATGTTGAGTTGTAAAAAAAATCCATATATAATGCTTTTATTGAAGAACCTAAGAACAAACACATAAGGGATTATACCTAAGTTTCGTTCTTTTCTTAAATGGAGATAAAAGGTTCCTAGGACAGATAGAACAGTCCAAATCTTATCAATGCATTTAATAATGAAATTGAAAACTCAGTCCATGCTCTCAATCTTTGAGCCTAATTTCTACCAACAGTGATGGCGTTGAAAAGAATATCAATCCATAAATAAGGACAGATATTCTAGCCTAATTGTATGGTCAATCATTCACAACATTCCAGCATTTAGAAAATGCCACAAGTTAATTTAGATTGTGGTCAAATGCATCCTTGTTCAGTTTCCAGGCTTCACTATAAGGAAATAAAACCTCAGAGTTCTCTAGTACATTAGCCTCACAATTTGTGCAAGATGTTTGTGATCATCTTCTGCATATAGGAAAGATAGACAATTACAGATATAGACATTCAAACAGAAGGCAACCTAGGATTTTGTCATAACAAGGAAATGTAGAAAATGCTGAGAGTCAATTCACATTGTGATCAAATGCATCCAAGTTCTGTTGCTTGCTTAAATATAACTGAAGACAATCTTAGAGCTCTAGGATTTTTTTCATAACAAGGAAATATAGAAAATGGCAAGAGTCAATTCAGATTGTCAAATGAATCCAAGTTCCATTGCTTGCTTAAATATAACTAAAGACAATCTTAGATCTCCCTCGTTGATTAGCATCACAATTTGTGTAAGATGTTTATCAACATCTTCTGTGTATAGAAAAGATTGACAATTATAGGTACATACATGCAAACAGAAGACAACCGAAGAATTTGTCATAACAAGTCAATGTAACAACCTACCTCTAGATCCTTGACTGCTTGCTCACTTGTGATTTCTTGCTGCTGGCGAGAACAATTCAGAAAATCAATGCATATGATTCCGTTAAGTTGGTATAACAAAATAAGCAAAGAAACTATAGAAGGTTTAGTGAGTAACATCATAGAAACGAGTACAGAGCAAGAGATTTTTAATTAGAAATAATTTCAACTCTGTTCAAAGAAGGGTACTTGATATGGGAATAAAATAAAATACCATCTATGAAGGCCAATAGAACAAAAATGCACGTTAAAATCTTTTAATATGAAAGGTTTCATAAATTATATGCAAAAAAAACTTGAGGTCATACTTTTAATTACACAGTTTGTCCTCAATTTGCCAAGATAACATGGACTAACCAAGTTTTGCCAAGTCAATTAAAAAAGTTAAAATAAAAGATTTTTCAATAAGAAAAATATAAATATCAAACTGTTTTGTATAACAAAAACCATACATGTTTTCGTAAGTAGTTACCAACAAAAAGTGTGGCATACATAAAGAAGAAAAAGTCACATGGACACTATTGACAGAATGGTTTGCTGTATTCAATAATCTTACCGAAACAACATAAACTACACCACAAGAAAAATGCATATAGCATGCTATGTTCTGAAGAAGAACAAGCTCCTTTCTCTCCCCGTTATAGCCAGGGAAAGCCCTTGTCATTACTGCAACACTGTAGAGAGCAGACATGATTCAGAAACCAAACAAGAAGGTCATATATCATGATACTAATATGACTGCTCCTAATTCTATTCAAAGTTAGTTACTCTAGCAACATTTGCCAGCATTCTAAATACAAGCACTCAATTAATAACTTAAATAACTTAGCTAATATTATAGCATTTATTTGTGGCCACAACTACACAATATAATGAATTTGGCATTCCCTAATTTGAACTTACCAACTCAACATGTATTATAGCATCATATAATTATTTTTATAAGTTGGTAACTTATACGTAGTTTTTTTAAGGTGTCAGTGACTAGATAAACAAAGGAAATGTAGAATATATTGGGAGAAAGCACAACAACTCTCACTAAAACGAACACATACAAGATCTGCAGCATACCCCTACTTGCCCAGTACTCAATATCTGTAAAATACTAAAAAATATACTTGTACTGTTGAAACAAGCAAATGATGAAACAATATATACAGTGATCACAGAAAAAAATAATCCAAAAACCAATCCACACCATTCTAATTATCATTAAGAAATAAGAAGTAAATTAATCACCAAACTGAAAAATTAAACTAAAATATCGGAGGACCCTTAATCAAGAAAATGAACTTGCCGAACTTGATAATAAGGAAAATGGAATATAACAAGCACTAGCATTAAAAACTATAGAAAAAATTGCAAAAATGGAGAGAAAGAAAAAGTAACCTACATCATATCCATGTTTGCAGGATCGCACAATAGAAAGGACATTGACAGCAATGCAAAGAATGGCAGCCAAACTGGTCACAAAGTTGAAGCACCTACACACTATGAAGAAAGGGTCCGATTTGGCTTTGAACCTGATGCTTGAAGAACCTCTAGGCGTGCTTTCTCCTTCAACATTTCTTAGCATTTTTGCGAGCTTACGAAACTCTTTTGAACATTTCTTGAGCTTTCTCAGCCAAAATAAATTTCTTGTCATAAACGATTTGAGAAATTCGATGATGAAGGGATTTTGATTTCTAAGAGCATCTACAATGCTATGCTGCAACTCTCTTAAGTTGATTAATTGGATCTCACACTATCATATCATCAATTTTTTCTTTAAAGCAACTCTGCACTACTTTAAGTAATTCTGCGCTCCAATTATGCAACTTTTAAAAGTTCGCTAAATGAATCCCACAGGTTACCCTATATATTTATATTTTATTCATAATTATTTATATTTTAATTTAAAATATTAATTCATTTGTATTTTAATTTTAAAACAATAAATACATAACTCGAGATTTTTTCTAACTTGCATTTCCTTCTCCTTCATCGAGCACAATGTTTTCTAAACCGACTTGAGTGAACAATTGTGGAACTTAAGACTCGGACATGGACCCGACTGGTATTTCATATTCTTGATCAGTGAACTCTACACCGCTAATACCCATTGGAGGAAGCCTATAAAACATGGCGGGATTGGTTGGTTGGAATGGAAATATAGCAAATTGAAAATTTTCAGTATTTAGATTACTTTGTGGATTTGAAAAAAATGGAAGAATTTGATAATTTTTGCTAGTCGGAGGTTGATAATTTTGTATAAAATGTAAGAAAGAATTCAAAATAAATTAATTGGAATCCATTTGTCAAAACAAATGAAATTGTGGGTTGAAGAAAAAAACAAGGATAATTGATCAATTGAGGATTTGAGTGTATAATTTTTTAAGAATTTATCACAATTTATAGGGTAATATTGATGCTCTCCAACATGCTTGTGATTTGCTTCACTCAACGGTAATAAATCATATGTATTTTATTCTTTTCTCCATTGCAATTTTAAAAGCATTTTTTCTATTTTTTCAATTTTAAAAAGCATTTTCTCCAACGCCTTCAAGTGATTTTTTCAATCTCCAACTCCTAAAATCAACTTTATTATTTATCCTTTGCCTTTTTTTCCCCAGCCTCACACCTCATTTTCTTTCCACCCCATTCTCGAAGTCTCCAACCTCACACCTCATTTTCTTTCCACTTTATCCTCGAAGCCTCCAGCCTCACGGGTTTCTGACGTTCCAAGCATTCAAGCCTCGCCATCTTCTTTCAAATCACCCAAGCATTCATCCCATTCTCAGCCTCCAAATCTTCATCGCATTCTTCTTCCAAATCGGCTTCGTTCCATCTTCTTCTAAATCAGATTTCTAGTTCCTTTGTTCTTCGTTCATCTTCCTCCAAGCCTCCAGCCTCTTGAAGCCTCTTCGTTCTTCTCCTGTTTTTGATTTCTGGTTTCCTTTTTCAAACCTTTTGATTTCGGTTTCATCTTCACCTTTTTTTTTTCAAGTTTCCTTGTTTATTTTTGGTCTTGATTTCTAGTTGTTGATTTATGTTGTTGTTTTTGCGATTTGGTCTGGATTTCGGGTTCTGTGAACCTTAATACAGAAGCAACCAAGCTGATGGAGGATGGAAATGGAGAAGGAGCTTTCTAATTTTTTTAATGATTTTTGGTCCTCAATTTGGATTTAAAGAACGTTGTTTACAGAAGCAACGGTTGTGCCACGGTGGAGCATTCCAATGAGAAGATACGAGTAAGATATGTTGCTTGTTTTAGCTCTGTTGTTTAACAACTCCTGTTGGAGATGCTCTCAACATTTTCTTCTTCGAAAGTGGATTCTTCACCTGCCATTCAAGGCAGTGGTACTGAATTGAGAAGTGACATGTGGCGATTGCAGTGGTGGATGACACCACTACATAGTGCTAGTCGAGCCAACTTTCTTAGCACGTGACTTTTTAAATGAATATATTTCTTTATTTTAAAGTGTTATAAATTTTTTCAATAAAAACACAACACATTATTCATGCACAATTTTTATAAGTCCACATTATATTATTATTATTATTATTATTATTATTATTATTATTATTATTATTATTTAAATCTTCTACATCATCGCTGGACTAAAAATTTGATAACAAATATTAAGAAAAGATATTTACGTGAAGTTTCTTTTGTATTTGCTATAAAGCTCTAATATATATATATATATATATATATATATATATATATATATATATATATATATATATATATATATATATATATATATATATATATATATATAATATGTATGCAAACTTTTCTTCTAATTAACGATCATCTTATCAACTCTTTTTAACAAAAAAATTAAGAATTTGTAGTTAATTGAAAAAAACTAATTTTATAAAAAAAATGTAAAGTTTTGAAGAATAAACAGATTGTTTAGAAAAATGTTTAAAAAAGGAATTTAAAAAATTAATTTTTTTTTGGGAATTTGTACTTCAATTTTTTTTTCTTTATTAAAAAATATTTATTTGGCATAAAAATGTATATATATGATTTATTTCGTATATTTAAAAAAATATTATTTGGTCAAATAAATGAACTAATTAATTATGCAAGTCAAATTTGATAGTAAGATACACATAAAATTAAATATTTTTCTATAATTGTACATAAAATAATATCCATTAGAGATCTTCATAGAAAAAGTTTATGCAAAATTTCAAGGGAAAAAGACATAAATAATTCTGGCCTTATTAATTTATGGTTTCGAAAATATTTATATTATCTTATCTAACTAAAATATGAATTTATATAAAGTCTTGTCAGCATCTTATTTTTACATATTATTCATTGTTTTAAAATTATATTGGCATAAAAATTTGAAAACACAACAACATATTTCAATAAAATGTAAAACTATTATAGTTAGTAAAATTGAGTCAGTCATTAAAATATTGAAAGTGCTGAGTTCAAAGTTTATTGGTTCAATTAAACTAGTTGATTTATTTTTTAATTAATAAAAAATATTTTTTATTTATTAAAAAATAAAGTAAGATATAAACTTAAGTTATAACCAAAAATAATGTATTAAAGTATTACAAACAAGAAAAAGCATATACTAAAGTTATACACTTTATTTAAATTTAAGTTAACTATAATAGATTCAATTTAACATATTTTTTGTTAATTTTTAATAAATGAAAGGAAAATTTTTGCAAAATAAATTTTGATTTAAAATAAATATATAATTTTAATATTTTTAATAACAAAACGTAATTTTAGACTGTTAGTTACTATTCTTTTTTTATAGGTAAAATATTTCTATTTTTCCAGTATACAAAAAATAATAAAAAATAAAGAAACATATTCAGTAAAAAAAATAGAATAAAAAATAAACCAATCCAATCAACATATATAAACTTAAAAATAGTGTCCAAACATTTTGTTCAAGTTCCACGTCATGAGAAAGCCAAAATGGAGTATGTTAAATGAAAGATAATGATAGTAAAATATATACTAAATTTTTATTAATGAATTTATATGATTACGAAATGGCCACTTTAAAAACAAGTGTACTTAAAATAGTATTTTTGAAAATATGTTAAGAGCGGTTTTCACTTTTTTTAAAAAAATTATAAAAAAAATTGAAACACGCCCTCGAAATAATTTTCAAACATGTTTTATTATTTAATATTTTCTGTATCTATATCTATATATATATATATATATATATATATATATATATATATATATATATATATATATATATATATATATATATATATATAACAACCACTTTCAATGTCATGTGTTATTGTCTCATAAATTTTTTTTGGCAAAACATAATTAGTGTATGGACGACATGTAGCATATTAATTATTATATATATTATATTTTTTTATAAAAATAATTCATATTATTAAAATTGAAATGATATTTTATAAAATTACAATGATATATAAGAAAATATAATAATGAAAAATCTCTAAAGTATAAAAATTTCCAAAAAAAAACCTATATTTATACATATTATATTATATTGATAATATAAATTTTTTTAACAACCATTTCCCAATATTAAAAAATTATAGTATCTATATATGAGAACCGTAAAAAAAACATATCAATTGACATATTGACCAAGAAATTTAATTGAAATTTTTTAATTTTATTATTATTGTTATTATTATTATTATTATTATTATTATTATTTTGATGTAAAGAAATAATAATAATAATATTATTATTAATTATTAATAAAATATTTAATGTAGAAATTATGTAATTAACTTTTTTTTTGGCATTTGATGTAATTAACTTGAAGGAGGCAGCATGCTGCTACAGTCTCATGTAATAATTTATATGACGGAAATAAATTTTTATAGATAAAACGTTTAAATTAAAGAAAAAAAAACCTGAAACAAATAAACACTTTACTCCACCATATTTTAAACACTTTCAGTTGGTTTCCCTCCCCCGAACTTTTGCAATTAGGTGAATTGATATTTATTTTTTTTGGGTGAAGTATATATGCTTTTTTTTTGTTGAATACTTAATGCAAAACGTAGGAAAATGATATTGGAATTCAAGGCAAAAGGTTTAGCAACTTGAGTGAATAATTCAATAAGAATTAATAAGAGTTTAATATTTATAAGATTTATGGCCATTTGGTAGACCCAGTGTTAGTCAAAGTATAGTAAAAATTATTGAGTAAATTCAGTTTATTTAAATATATTATCTAAACAAATGAAGCACAACCATTATATTGATATACTCTTCCATTTCTCTACTTTTTTGTTTTGAGTAAAATAAAGTTTACTACTATATAGTTTAGGCTATTTTCATTTTACTAACTTGTGGTTTAAGAGTTGATATTATACTACTTTGAGACTTGCTTCGTTAGGACAATATTGCCTATGCTTTAGTTTCGTTAAATATCAGATTAAAATTTTCAAATGCCATCTAATTCCCCCAACTTTCATTTAAAAAAAACAGTAGAAGTAATTAAAAAATTGGGGTTGAGAAAAGAATTTGAAGATAAGGCAAGAATTTAAAAGTGAGACGCTCAATTGGGAAGAGAGAAACTAAGAATTTTGTTATGAATTTGGGAGAAATTCAAAAAAGAAAAAAATAGGATGTTAGATTGAACAATTACAAAAAAAAAATTGAGATGGGGCCAAAAATTGAGTAGCGTAGAGCTCTACTGAGAAGGAATTTTGAAATGAAATTGGAAGTAATTTAAAAATTTTGAGAAAATCAAATTGAATGATTAGGCAATAATTTGGAGGGTGTGAGGTTCACTTGATAAGAGATGGATTAGGGATTTTGAGATGAAAATAAAAGAGTTTGGAAAAAATTGAAAAATCATATGGAATTTGAGATTTAACAAACTAAAACATGCAAAGTAGTGTTACGATAACAGAGTAGACCTCAAGGTTGCAAAATATCAACTTTTGAATCATAGAAATATCAAAATATGACGTAAACAAACATAGAGGTAAATTATATTTTACCTTTTAATTTTTCTAATGTTGTAAATGAAATTTTACACAATGAGAAAATAGAATGTAAGGGCACTTAGAGATAAATAACATATAGAGAAGAAAATGTCTTTATCATCCCATTGATTCATAGAAGCCTCTATTTATAGGCATACAATCATAAAGGAAGATAACCCAAAAGCCAAAGAGAATAAATAAGATTCAATGACTTTAGGAGTTGAAAAATAAAAGGACATTTATAATAAGAAATGTATTTATAATATTCATTGTTTTGTGAGCTGAGAACTTAAATGGACATCCACAATAGATGAATTCATAACATTTAACTCTTTTTATTTAATTAACATTGTACATTTGATTAATGTGAACGCAATAACCGCTACCAACTAGACAAACTATAGGGTTGAAAGTAGTTATGTGATACGAGGGCAAAATTCAGGATAAATTTTAAATTACCTTAATTTTTCATATTTATATGTGTGTGTGTCTCTCTCTCTATGTATGTATGTATGTATGTATGTATGTATGCATGCATGTATGCATGTATGTGTACACACACACACACACACATATATGAGCTATTGATACTATTTTATCAATTTAAACCCCTTTCTAATCTATTTAAATTTAATTACCTAAATTATAATAAATTTTCTATCTTCAAAAGTTAAAAAAGGAATACTGCATGAAAAATTTTGGTTGATCAAAAAATAAATAAATTCTTTCATTATCATTATTTTACAACATCAAAAGTGGAAATTCAATTTCTGAAAGTGCCATTTTTCTTCAAAAAATTGGACTTACTATTCAAATTTGATTGTAACACATGAAATGTGATGAAGAAATATTGTGAAATTTCTCATATAAACATAATTTTACTAAACAATAAATTAAAACATAAGATCCAATGTATCAAAAGACTAAAACAACAAAACCTCATTTCTCAAATTCCAAAAACATCAAAAATTATTACAATAATCATATAATTAATCTTCTCATTCCACAATACTATGCTACTTTTTCAACTCTTGGGAAGGTATTTATGCATATTGCAACAAATTGGTGTTCAGCAAAAAAAATACAAAAGAGGTGTAAATAAAACAATTACTACATGTTAATTTAATGGTTATTCAAAGTTGTGGTGCCCCTACCATTTTTCATAAACTCAACCCTCATTTTGTTCAATGACACCACAACATCTGTTATATTGAGTCGTGTTTCGGGCACTTCAGTGCAACAATTCAAGGCTAGTTCTAACATTGATGATATATGTGGTAATATATCACCCATGTTCTGATTGTATCCTTCGAACAAATTGGAATCTATAATATGAATTACTGAATATGGTATTGACTTACTAACCCAATCTTTCAAACTTAGACCTTGAACGAACATGTCATTTGTTGGATTTTTCCTTGTAAACACTTCCATTAGCAAAATACCATAGCTGTATACGTCTCCTTTTGTGGAAACAATTCCTTGAGATCCATAATCTACATGTCAATTTGAAGTGTAAGTTAAAATATTGTTATATCGAATTGAGTATGGTTTTTAATTTTTATGATGAAAATTTTCTAATCTTTTAGATTTCTTCCAAGTTGAAAAGATGAAAAGTAATTGAATAATCTAAGGTTTTTGCATAAATTAAGACATTTACCAATAACATGCAAGAGTGGTTATAAGTATATAAGAATATAAGGAAAATAAAAATAAAAATTATAAAAAATAGTAGGATAAGGAAAATCATCACCTGGTGCAATGTAGCCAAAAGTTGCTAAGGTCTTTGTACGAATTTCAAATTGCCTTTCACCCAATAGTTTGGAAATACCAAAATCAGAAAGATGAGCCACCATATCTTCATCCAACAAAACATTACTCGGCTTCACATCACAATGAACCATAGGTGTCGAATAACCATGATGAAGATACTCCAATGCTGATGCCACATCAATCACTATGTTCAATCTTTGCAAGAAATCTAAGCAATAGTTATGAGAATACAACCATCTATCAAGGCTCCCATTTGGCATATATTCCATTATCAAAGATTTAAAATCATGATTTGAGCAACTACTGATGATCTTAATGAGATTTCGATGATGCAAATTGCACAAAGTTGCTCATTTAGTGTCAAAACTCCTTGCTGCTTCTTCCATGTCTAAATTGAAAGTTTTAATTGCAACTATCTTTCCACTTGAAAGCACTCCTTTAAATACTGATCCAAAACTTCCCCTACCAAGAAAATTTGTTTCATCAAATCCTTTTGTTCCTTGTAGAATTTCATAGTAGGATATCCTAGTTGGTGTTCCCAAATTTACTAAACCTTCATTAGTTGAATCACCAGCATGACCTCTCTTACATTTTAGAAAGGCTAAGCATGAAACAACCAAAATGGTTGCCAACAAGATAGGAAATAAGCATTTGATAAAAAAAATCTCTTTAGTTGACCTATGCTTGTTTCCCATTCTACATGGTTTGACTTGTAGTTGGGGCTTTCCACAAAGATCTTCATTCATCATAAAAGATTCAGCTGTAAAATTTGTAAAGGGCCCGCCATTTGGAATCTCTCCACCCAAGACATTGGAAAATAGATTAAGATACTTAAGATGAGCAAGTGACTCTAAGGATTTTGGAATCACACCAGACAAATTATTTTGGGAAAGATCCAAAAACTCTATACTTGTCATGTTGCCAAGTGATTCAGGAATAGGACCTTGCAATCTGTTATGTGCTAAAGATAGCATTTCTAAAGTTAGCAAGCCACCAATGGATGTAGGAATGTTTCCTAAAATCTGATTTCTTGACAAGTCCAGATGTGTAATTGCTCTTAAGTTTGAAATGTCAAGTGGAAGAAATCCACTCAATGCATTGGAGGATAAGTTTACCTCCAAGATGTCTCTTAGACTCCAAAGAGAATGAGGTATTTGTGAAATCAATTTGTTAGAACTCAAGTCAAGCTTTTGCAAAAATGTGAGACTCCCAAGGCATACTGGCATCGATCCAGAAAGTTCATTATTGGCTAAATGCAACACAAACAAATGTTTGATTTTGCAAATTTCTTCTGTGATGGATCCTTGCAATTTGTTGTCATCAAGATTCAAAGATTGAAGATCTTTTAATTTTTTAATTGTCACAGGAATGGATCCATTCAAATCATTCCCCTCTAAACTTAATTCATACAAGTTGACTAAATTCCCAATTGTATTTGGTATAGCTCCACTAAATTTATTCATATGTAGCTGTAGGCTAACAAGGTTAGATGCATTTGATATTCTCTCTGGAATTTTTCCAGCAAGTTCATTTCTTGACAGCCAAAGTTTCTTTAGATTGGGAAGGGCACATCCTATGTTTTGTGGAAGAAATCCAGACAAAGAATTATTTCCAAGACCCAATACTGTCAATGTTGAAATATTGAAAATATTTGAAGGAATAGGACCACTCAAATTGTTAAAACC
Source organism: Gleditsia sinensis (assembly GCA_037074535.1). NCBI lineage: Eukaryota > Viridiplantae > Streptophyta > Magnoliopsida > Fabales > Fabaceae > Gleditsia > Gleditsia sinensis. Next base: position 66,499,119 of record CM073465.1, on the reverse strand, counting down.
AAGATCTAATATCTCAAGTTTTTCTAAATTGCCTATCTCCTTGGGTATAAAACCTGTAAGCACGAACCAATGAAAATAAACATCTATAAAGGTATGGAAACGTGAACAGAAAGAGTAAAAAGATAACTTTGAGACACATGCGTAATATACATGGAAGCTTGAATTTAATTTACAAGGAACTATACAATCTGTGTATATTCATATTTTTCTTATGTCAGTTTATCCATACACACACATTAAAATGAAAAAAAAAATTATATCCATATTCCAAATTAGTATTTTTGTAGTAATTACATTTTCAAATGGTAAAACAATTTCTGCAAAAAGTCTTCTAGAGTTAATTGTATAGGATTATCAATGAAGTGGAGATTTCTTCCAGGATGTAAATATGTTATTATTCCAATATATAGCAAATTTAGAAAGAAAGGAAAAACAAAAGCAGTAAATATATTTGAGTACAACATAAGGTATGCTACGATTGGATAAGCTGAGATGCCATTCTCCCCAAAACAAGGCGGAACAGACTTAATTGAAGAGTGATTTGATTTTTAACATGGAATACCATATAATTACTTTGATATATTTACATAATATTAAAATTATCTTCTTTTCATTTATTTTAAATATTCAGTAAATAGAATATATTAATATTCTTTATATTTAACACAAGAAGTGACTTTTCCTTAATTTTTATTCATTAAAAAATTATTTATATTACTCAAGAATGTTAGCTCCGCCTCCACATGCATTTTAAATTGTTTTATTTTAGCAATGATAATAAAACTACATAAACAGTATTTTATGATTCGAAGTACTTAATTTGCTGAAGTATCTAATAAACAATTGTTTATGATACAAGTAAAAGGAAGACATCAATTTGAAAGCAAAAGCTGAATGCTGAAGGTATAATAATTTCAAGCTCAATATGTACTTCACAAAACTTGTTAGCCACACAATTGTTTTTGAGGCCGGCCAAAGAAGCAACCGAAAAACTCAATCAAAAATTTAGAAATCATGATTTTTGCTAATACTAATTTAATTTAATTTTTTTAAGAAGAAAGAAAAATTAAATTTTTTCACCTGAATCTTCAAGCCCAATTTGCAATTTCTTTTCTAATTAATTTTTGTAATTAACCTTTAATCCATCTTATCCATTGCATTTATCTACTATCAGATATTAACTTCAAAAGAAAAATACTTTTCTCTTTTCTTTATATTATTTTATTACACATTTATCCCTTCTATTTTATTTTCAAAATATACACTTTAGTCCATTTAATTTAACTCTGGGAAGAATATTTCAAAAAAGATACTTTAATTAGCTTAATTATTAAAAAAAAATTCTTTTTTGAAATCTCCACAATGCCCTCAACTGTGCGCATGCCTCTTTCAACTCTGCACAACTCAGCACCCCTGCGTAGCTAGACCACCGTGCATACCAACATCGTTTTGCACGCACGGATTGTTGCGGAGTTAAGGAGAAAAGCAATGAAACGTAAAGCATTCTTAATTCTGCAACAATGGCATCAGAGCCTGTGCAGAGGGAGAACGAAACTGCTAGGAACAGAGAAGAAACAGAACGCCACAGCTGGAGAGTGACAGAAAGAATGAGAAGTAGCTCGGGGGATACAACAACAACAACAATAACAACAACTAAGCCTTTTCCCACTAGGTGGGGTCGGCTACATGGATCAAATGGCGCTATAGTGGCCTATCATGGATGAGATCAATTGATAAGTTATTAACTATTAAATCATTTTTAATAGTTTCACTTATTGTTTTCTTTGGCCTCCCTCTACCTCTAATTATTGGACTATTCTCCATCCGATCAACTCTTCTCACTAGGGCTTCTGCAGGTCTTCTCTACACATGGCCAAAAAAATAGTGGTGACGCATAGTAGAAGCAGAGAGAGGGATGACAAGCAGAGGAATCAGAACGTGAAGCTGGAGATGCTAAAGTAGAGAACAAAGCAAACGAATGGAAGAGCATTGGCTTGTGAGTGGAAAGGCAGAGGAGAGCAATGCAAAACAAAGCTAGAAACAGAGGAACAGAAGCATACCACAAAAGCAGAAGCAGACGCAGAACGGGAAAGGAAAGAACTCTTGGGCATTTTGTTGTATGAAATAGAACGACTGAAGAACGGAGCACAAAAAGATGAAGCAGCTCATGAACGCTGAAGCAGATGAACTAACACGAAAGAAAGGAAAAGGACACCCGTGAACACGAGGGTGTCAAAAAAATATAAGAAAATAACATCTTTTAATTTCGGACTATATGTGTGTGTATTTTAAAAATTTCGAGAAGAATTTAGGTCGTATAATAAAAGTAATATAAAAAGAGATGAAATTATTTTTTTTAACTTAAGCTATGAGAAATTATCAAAATATATTTTTCATAAAGAGAATGATAAAATGGCATATCATAAAATAAAAAGGTATTTTAATAATATTACATAGTTATCGGTAATGTTAATATTTAAAAAACTATAAATATAATGAGTTGATAAATAAAATGCTTAGTTGCAAAAATTAGTAGGGGAGAGAGAGAGAGAGGAATAGTAGTTGGATGCAAAATTCCATGCTGACAAGTGTAATATTCTAAAAAATATTACAAATGAATAATTTTTTTAACATTATGTTAAACTCTAAAGTTGAGTGTATACAATAAAGTATTTTAATTAGTTATGAGATTTATTTTTTTTAAATTAAAAATTATTAAATTTAAATACTTTGCACATAAAATTCCTAACTATAATTACATGTATAATGTATCAAGGACCATAATATAATAACAATTTTTACAAGTCCTCATTAATTTGAATTTTGAACTGCTTTGATTGATGGATTGTTTTAGCTTTTAAGAAATTTATCAAATGATTTTTCAATTTGAATCCTTAATTATGAATTCTGAAAATCTGATATTTCTCATGTAATTAGCTCACTATGTGTTTCAAATGTATTAGAATTTAAACCTTATTTTTTTGCTAACTTCCTATGTACTTAACATTAAGTAAATATAAAAGTGGCATATGCAATATGAAAATAAGAATAGATATTGATACGGGGTACGAAAGGAATGCATGTCACAAATTCTAATATCATAAATACAACATTTATCACTCAAGTTTTAGAAGGATATGAATACTCTGTTGTGCCAAAGGCGCAGCAAAGGATGTTGCGTGTCCAGAACGGAACTTTTTGCCATCTTTTGATTTTTTTTTAAATTTTTTTAATATCATTATATTTATTTTAATTTAATTTAATTACCAAAATTATTTTTCTTACTTAAAAAATTATTTTTAAATTTATTTTAATAACAATATTTTTCAAACATCTTACTTAAAAATTATTTTTCTTTAAAAATATTTTCATCTTAATTTTGTCAATAGAAACTTAATAAATTTATTTAACTAATTAAAATGAGAACTTATTTAAATTATGTAAACTTCTAATTATAGTAGATAAGAAAATGTGTTAAACATAGTTTTTTGCGGCATTTTAAATTTTATTTATTTATTATTATTTTAAATTTATTTTAATAATAATAAATTTATTTCAATTTAATTAAATTACCAAAATTAAACTAAATTACATCTTCACTAATTAAAATAATTATTTAATTAAATTATATCTTCACATAAACTATGTAATTATAAAAGATAAGAAATTGTGTTAAATATTTACTAATAAAGTAAATCTAAAAACATTTTTTAAAATAAGTTAATATTTAAAAGATTAAATTGATAAAGTAAAATTTAAAAAATTAAATTAAAAATATATATGTCTTTAAGAAATCAAAAGAAGTATTTATTTTAAGACAAAAAATAGAAAAAACTCACTGTTATTTTAAGTAAAATGTTTAAAAAAATTAAACTTTAAAACAATTAAATTAAACACATATTTTCCAAATATCAAAATAAAAATTTGATCTTTTACTTTTAAATTTTGAAAAAATTTGATGATTTAATTAAATTAAAATAAATTTTACAAAAAAAAGGAAAAAAACCAAAACGTGACAAAAAACTATGTTTAACACATTTTCTTATCTACTATAACTAAGAGTTTACATAATTTAAATAAAATATAATTTAAGTAAGTTCTCGTTTTGATTAGTTAAACAAATTTATTAAATTTTTATTGATAAAATTAAGATGAAAATATTTTTAAATAAAAATAATTTTTTAAGTGTGATGTTTAAAAAGTACTGTTATTAAAATAAATTTAAAAAAAAACCAAAATGGGGCAAAAAGTCGACCTGCTACCCCTTTGGTACAACAGAGAATCCATATCTACATTTGGAAGGTAAAATTTGATTGTTAGTATTATTTTATTTCCACATTTGCATATTTGAGTTGTGATATTCAAAGTATTCAAAGTAAGATTATGTATACCTCAGTTCGTAGAATCAGGGATTAGCATATGGCATGTGATGATAAATTATAGAATAAGTCACATTTTTCTAACAACACATAGAAGTGCCTTTTATTTTAATGAAATTTAAAAATGAAAAAAAAAACTATTTCAAAGCTAGACATATGGATGAAATATGATATATATACCTGTAAATGAGTTGTTATATAAATATAACCCTTTCAAAAATGTGCAGTTACCGATTGATTTTGGAATGCTTCCCTTCAATTTATTACCAACAATAGCGAAACCTTTAAGTGAAGGAAGGTGCATCTCTTGTGGAATTTCACCTATAAATAACACATTTAATTACAATATCAATTATCCACATACATATAGAATTACAAGAATTGAAGCATATATACATTTAACTCCAATGATAGGAGGAATTTAATTGGCCTCTTATTTTTTACTTCTTTATTTGTAACATAGCTAGACTAATCTATGACTATATTTGGGTCCACCTTATTGACCTAACTAACAATCTAGGTCAATCTAATACTATATATGTCATAATTCCATGTCATATTAAAAATATATAAATATTTGTATTAGTGAAAATATAATTTTATAAATATATTGTGGCCGTTAGGTCTCATTGTAGATAAAAAGAAAGAAAAGATTAAGAATTAACAGAGTGAAAATAGTAACTATTGTAAATTATTCACATTTTGTATGGTTATCCTATTTGCTTTCTAATAATAATAATAATGAATAGTAAAAATAAGAAATACAAAAGTCTTGGTATTTTGGATAAAAAAAATGTCGCAAATAAATAATAATAAAGGTAAATTTATATTTTAATCTTTTAGATGTTTAGTGAAATTTGATTTAATTGTTAAAAGTTTTTTAAGTCAAATATATCCATAACATTTTTTAAGCTTCTCTTTCTAGTCTTTAGGGCTAATTTTATAAAAATAAAATTAACGAAAAATATAAATTTAAAAATATATGGTATTTAATTTGTTATGTTCTTTGTCTAAATAACTGATTTAATTAAAAAATTATTTATCAATACAAGATGATGGCATTTGGTTATTCTATTTTTAACTGTGAGTTTGAGCAGTGTCAATCTAGAAGGCATGGTCAAACTTTGTCATTTCAAAGTTATAGAAAAATGTTTATTTAAATTAACTATTTAGATTAATAATTTAATATATTAAATTTTACATGTGTTTATATTAAAAAAATTTATTAATTTTTTTAATAGAGTTAATACTAAAGATTAAAAATAAAACTTATGAGACGTATGTATTTAAATTAAAAAAATTTTTGATGCTAAATTAAATTTTTCTACAAGTTTAATATATTAAAATAAGACTATATCTTAATAGTAAAAACATTTAGTCATTTTTTTAACTGTCAACCTTCTTAAATGAGAGAAAAACGTATGGCTTGACCAAAAAGAAGCCAAATCATGAGCTCCTCTATTCTAAAGTTTCCTACCCCACTGTTCACCTTTGCCCATCATCATCCACCGCGAGGCCACTCTTCTTTGGCCAAAAACAACTTTCATCCAGCACCTCCAATGGTGAAACACCGCACGAAACCACCAGCTACGTACAAACAGTGCCCCTTTAGACTAACCCACTTCTTGAAATATGAGTTTTGGCAACTTCAGGTGATTTCCTTTTACTTAGTCCTTAGATAGACTATAATTAAAGTAATTTGAGGTTTATAGAATTCATTTGAAGCAGTAATTAGGATTTCATGGTGGGGTATAACATAACACAGCTTTGTTCCCTAAATATATGGAGGAATTCACATTTTGCAGAATTCTTCTTTGAAACTTTTTTTGCCTTTTCTAGCATCTTATTAGTTCTACAGTGAACTTTAAATTTTTGTTGTAAAATCTCTGATATAATCTTTGAATTTCTAGTTGCTCGAAGTTTCACACTATTTTTTTGTTCTTCTCAAATTTGAAATCTAGTATGCATACCAATTGTTCGGTAAAATGCCTAAACAAAGTTTCTATTTGTCTAAGCTCCTAAACTTAAGATTTCATAATACCGAAATTCTCTTTGAGTTTAAAGATAAGTAACTCACAAGACTTTGAATGACCCCTGGATTATGTTTTTCAATGGTGGACTTGGTGACATCAGTTAGTGCCATGAGCGGCAATTCATCAAATTAGTGAGTGAAAAATAGTATCTAATGGCTACTAGTTGTAACTTATATGTAATTATATATGTTCCTTGTTGACAAATGTTTTGGATATATTTATGTAAGATAGTGTGCTTAGAAAATTACAGGATCAATGTGACTTATTGAATTGTGTTTTGATAGTTTTAGTACCTACAATTTGTATAGTGATTGTCGTGTTAAATACTATATATTATGAAATGAAACTTGAGTTGTGAAATTTGTGATTTATCTACTCACTTGTGACCTTGAGAAATATGTATAATGTGAACTGTTTGTATGTTTGTATTTATTTGATAGAGCTAGTAAAATATATGTGAATATAAATAGTCAGTAAATGTCTGTATACTTTGTATGTGTTTGATAGGGCCTATGATATCCTATGAATATACAGTTCAACGAGAACTATGGTTCCAAATGTTCTATGATGAATAGTCAGTACTCAGGAGCATGACTCTTAACGTCTTGTTAGTCAAAAGACTAATACTTTGATATCTTGTGATAATAGTGAGAAAAATTGATACCTTGATGTTCTATTAGTTAAAAAGATTAATACATTGACATCTTGTTATACATAGTTTAGTGAAACTGATGATATGAAACTTCTTGTTTAGTTTAGCGAGATTAAAAGTCTTGGTTAGCTTTCCCTTGTTTGACTTGTTTGTTTTGCTTTTGTTGATATTGATTAATGACAACCATTGAAGTACAAAATATATAAAATTGCCTAATTAAAATTCTAATTATTTGATTAATATTGCTTATTTAAAGTGCTGAGTTAATTGATTAAAATGGCATATAAAGATATGATTATTAAACTTATTTCTTTCAATCATATGTCCCAAGATTTAAAGAATCAATCAATCAAGCCTTATTTAGGCATCAACTCCTTGAATGGTAGATAAAGCAATCAGATTCTAGATGTTTATGGAAGGAATTTGGAAGGAAGATTTAGCAATTAAAAACTACAATGGCTGGTTTTGAACTCGAGGCTCCAAAAAGTTCAAATTGTGCTACAAAATTTGAATTGGAAGGATGGACTGAAGGATTCGCTACCTAAAATAATGGAATCAAAATGCAATAATAAATCAAGGTTGGCCCTTTAGACGTGAATATTTTGAGCATTTAAGGGACTAAATGAAGCCATATGAGATTCTGAGAGGATGAAGCTGTATAAAGCAAGTTTTCAGCTTTTATTTAACTAAAAATTTCTTACTTGATTGAAAATCAGTAGAAGGCCAAAATTCACTCAAATTGGACATAACTACAACTTGAAACATTTATGAGCATCTCCAATAGCCAAGAAGTATTCTAAAACTGTAAAAGACTTCAAAAAGCCGTGAAGACAAATATCCAATGATTTCCAACATATTGGAAGCTTTCTCGAAAAGTATACTTCAAATATAGGAATAATATAGTAATCTAAACTAAAAACAATTTATATTTCTTATTATCATTTTTTTAGTTTCTTGAATTTTTTTAATATATTGTTATGCATTTGTTTGCAATAATTTGGTGACTTTAATCTGGTAACATAAAAAACTCATCCAATAAAGCATTTTCTTTTATCCCTTAAAATTCTATACCTCGATTTTTAAACTAAAAAGCAAACAATTCAGTTATTGAGTGATAAAATAACTGTCAATTCAATTTTTAAATAATAAGATAGCTGTCACTTATACATAATAAATCATGTTCTTAAAATTATTTTAATTATTAAATATAAATAAATTAAGAAATGAATTGACAAGCATCTTAGTGCAACTTTGAAGCTACCGTTGTTTATCACTTGAAAGGTTTGATGTTCGATGTGCACAAAAGTGGACAAAACCCAGGCTTCATAGGGAAATCTTTGTGGAAAGATTTACAAGTGCATTGGGTTCGATTTGTTGGAGGGTGCATGTGTCTAAGGCTTATGAGGTCAAGGTTCTACTTTGCTCCTTCTAGGTCACATCCCCATTTGGGTTGTGACACGAGAGTTGCTCACAAGCTTCAAATATCAAACCCAAAAAATTTATTTTTTGGTCCATTTGCTACCACTAAAACCTTGATGAAGAGTTAACTCCAAAAAAGAAATATCATAGAAGTCAAATGTTGCACCACGAAGAAGTTGAAGGCAACTAGGAAAGGGGGTGGCTTCAAACTTCCACTAAAATTATGATTTCTAATACAATGAGTTTTGCTCAGCTGTATCTTAGTGTATTAAGTCATATCAGTTTAATGCTAGTCGTATTCCAATTGTATCTAAGAAATTTTAAAAAGATATTAATTTTGATATGTCTGAAATATGTAATTAGGTGTATTAGTGTCAAATATGCATCTAACACTAATACTTCTTCAATATGCACATATATGTGCTTTGGAGGTATATCTAATAACCACTTATCTAATTTTGGGTTAATGGCCCAACCTACCTTATTTCATTAAAGAAATAATATGAGGAGCATTGGAAGGTTTGCTTAAACTTATTAGAGTCTCCTACAACAACAGGGACTTGAAGAATTTTTCATATTTAAATGCTTGATATTTTTTGAATGGGGGAAATTTATTTTCTTAAAGTGTTTGAGTTGAATTAGGTATATGTATGTTAATTATTTGAAACAGAAGCCCTGTCATATGAAGAAAAGTTGAATTATACTCCTAAGCAATCTTCATTGTACAACTTTTGAATGAAGACTTATTATATATTACATGGCAAAAGATATGTATGATACTATTTCTAATAAGGTAGTAATGTGTAATAACCGTAAAATTTAACAAAAAATCAAATTAAAGGAAATTTAGAATAAAAGAGAGAATTTTGAAAATAGAGATAAGAACCGGTGAAAATAAGTTTATTTATTACATGGATTAAAGAATGACAAAAGAAATATGAGAATTTATGTTTTGGTGCGCTATTAGCAAATATATTTTTATTTATGTAGAAATGATTATGATTTGTTAAAAGTAAGTGGACTTTTAAGTAAAATAAGTATTGTGTTGCTTAAAATAATTATATCGGCCTCTATTGAATTTTTATGGTATTTTTAGAAATATTCTTTCTTTTAAAATGAATAAAGATATTTGTTTTGAAATTTGTTTTATTATGATTTTTATCAAGAAAAATCATGATTTAAGAGTTTAACTAAAAGTTTATGAGAAAGGAAATTTTTAAAAATTTTTGGAATATTTTATGATGAAAAACGGAATTTATATGAATTTTTATAAAAGAAAATATTATTATTAATTATTTAATAATTATTATTATATTTAAAAAAAATAGCAGAATGTTAAAACGAAACCGGGGGCAACCAAATATCAAAAAGGAAAAAAAAATCGGGAAGATGCATAGTAATGAATAGTGAGTGAATAGTGATCTCAAATTTTATCTTTCGATTTGGAGTGCTTTAGGGCTTCCGATAGTAAAACTCAAAGTGTTATTGGATTCAGGACGAAGAGTACTTCAGTTTTGACCGATCAGTTTTTCAAATCAACCGTTGAATCGCCGTAGATCTGAAGTAGAAAATCTCGGTAAAAGGTAAGTTCTGAAAAACCTTACTTAGAGACCTCAAATTAGAAATCTGACACCGTAGATGGGTTCAGAAGCTTGATAAATATTAGAATATGTAATTTTTTCGGTCATTTGGTAACTTTTTATGTGGCGGTGAATAGTAATTTCTGGCATAAATAATGGCAGATGAATAGTGATTCCGGCGGTGAACAGTACCCGAGCTCATTTAAGGTTTTTGGACCCTCCGGACACGTTTTTGAAGCTTATTTGGTCAAATTCATACTAGAAAAGTGCATTTTAGGGCTATCCAATTTGGAGCCCTTACACTGTGAGTAGATAATTCTTCCTATAGCTTATTTTTACTCTTCTTGAACTTTTCATTGATAAATGAGTATGATTACATGTTATTTATATGTTCATATGTTTCTGAAATGGTTTGAAATATTTGAAATGATTGAGAAATGATATCTAGTTCAAGAAGATTATGAGTTTTGAAATAGATTTTGAAATGCTTTGAATACGATAATTCTAAATGCAGTTCGCATTACATGGCAAAGAAAATATGATATGCATGTGGCATTAATTTTACAGTGTTATATTTGCCTCGAATATGGGCATGATTATATGATTTCTCTGATTGGAAAATTTATAATAAAAGATTTTGTACTGAGACTGAAAGCTTTGTTTTGAATGATATGTAAAGTGGTAAATTGCCGAATATGATTGTATGGCGAATTGTTTGATAATAATGCATTGCATATGATGGATATGCACTTTTTTACATGTTTATATATTCATATAAATATATATATGTATTGATGAGAAATGACGAGATTATATGGCTTGAGACGATATTGTGAAGGTGGTATTAGTGGTAATGTGAGGAGGCAGTAGGGTGATGAACTCACATTCCCTAATTACCTATCGTGATGATGACAGTGGTAATGTGAGGAGGCAGAAGGGTGATGAACTCACATTCCCTGTTGATCTATTGAAGTTGTACTCAGTGGTAATGTGAGGAGGCAGTAGGGTGATGAACTCACATTCCCTGATTACCTATTGTGATTGTGACTATGGTACTGTGAGGAGGCAGAAGGGTGATGAACTCACATTCCATATTTATCTATTGAGTTTATTGAAAGTTGTGACATACTTGAGTATTATATAAAAGAATTGATTTTTTATTGCATAACAAATTCGATTTAAGATCAATTTGTATCATATGTGGTTACAGATATTTGTATGTGATTTGAACTGAGATGTTTTGAAATGCGGGTCCCATATGAATGTACTCCTGAATGTAACTTTTCAATATGAGAAACTTTGAAATGAAAAGTACATCCATATGTTGACCTAAGAGGTTATAGGGGGTGTTATCTGCTCACTGAGTTGTAAAACTCACTACACGATGTGGATCTATTTTTCAGATAAAGACACAGAGTTTGGTCCAGCAACCAAGTGATCGACTAGAGGTTGTACTCCAGTGGTGAGCCTACATTGTTTCTAGGCTCTCAATGTTTTATAATTGCAAAATATTTGTACTCTAGAGTTGCTCTGAACGTCACAGGCAGGATCCTTGCTTCTACTGTTACTCTGGTGTTTATAGACGTAAACTGTATATTGTATATGTGTATGGGAACTTATATGTATTGGTTTATATGATAAAGAATGGCATTATGTACATTTATGAAAAATATATGTGTATGGTATATGGATTTCACGTGCCCTAAAATTAGGGTCGTGACAAGTTGGTATCAGAGCATTAGGTTTCCCTGTGACAATCAGAGCAAAGGATTCTTTAGTAGGACCTTTAGTATCGATATGAGCCGGACATATTTATACTTCAGGTGCTGTTAAGGGATTCTATAGGATTTCAAATTCCTTTCTATTACAAGTTGCTAAAGTTTATAGTATAAGATGGATTGAATATTGTGACATCTTAAGAGATATCTATGAATCAATTACAGCTTGAAGTGAAAGGGAGAGGCATCCCAGAGAATTTAAAGAAATTGAGACAGATACCAAATATGATGGTTTCTGAATGTGACATCCGTTGTACCCGGTTGTCTAGATATGGTAGATTGTGATGTGATATTGAGAATGAATTTGTTGGCTTATGTCATGTTATTTTGAAATGTCACTAGAAGGTGATTAAATTCAATATTCTTGGAGAATTTTCTCTCTTGATACAAAGAAATCTTAGTGAGATACCCAGTAACCTAATATCTGCTTTAGCAGTCCATAAGTGATTACAAAAAAGTGCCAAGGATAGTTGGCAGTGGTGAGAGATGCTGATATAAAGTATACCACTGTAAATCAAGTTCCAATTATTAGAGAATTTTTTGATATAATTCCTGAAGAATTGCCAGGATTACCCCGAAATAATAAATAGAATTTGTTATTGATTTATTTCCTGGCCAGCGTCTATATTTCCATATAGAATGGCACCCACTGAACTTAAAGAATTGAAAAAGAAATAGTTACAAGACATGTTAAACAAGGGATTCAAAAGCCCTAGTCTTTTTACTTGGAGTGCTCCAGTATATGGATCACTATGATTATACATAGATTATAGACAATTGAATAAAGTGACAATGTGGAATAAATACTCATTACCTCGTATAGATGATCTATTTGATCAGTTAGAAAGTGCTCAACATTTTTCAAAAAAAAAAAATTTAACTTGCTTTGATATTTAAATATCATCAATTAAGGATAAGAGAAGAGGATAGTAAAAAAGAAAATTTGCTTTCAGGATTCGGCATGGACACTATGAGTTTATAGTTATGTCATTTGGATTGACAAATGCCCCAGCTACATTTATAGAGTTAATGAATAAGTAATTAAGCCATCCCTAAATCAAGTTGTTATTATAATTATTGATGATATACTAAAATATTATAAGAGTTCAAAGGATCATAAGCAACATTTAAAAATAGTTTTACAAACTCTAAAGGAGTATGTTTAGCAAGGATGGTATCCAAATAGATTATAAGAAAATAAAAGTGGAACAGCAATGGCTACGTTCTACTACAGTTACAGATGCAGATCCAAATCCAATTTACGCTTCCTGCGGTTGTCTGCCGTCCATTCTATTTGAGCAATAGTTGGATTATGTACATGAACATATGCTTGTAAGGCATCAATCAACTCCTCAGCATTTGAAGCCGAGATGAGAATTCGTCGTGCTGAGTGTGGGATAAACTTCTGTTCCACAGTTTGATCTAGAAAAGACAACAAACCATCAAAGAAGTGATTAACATTTAACAAACCTATCGGTTTGTGATGCATATTCAGTTGTACCTAAGAGACTATTTGGAAAATCTCCTCTAAAGTACCAAAACCACCTGGTAAGGCAATGAAGGCGTCAGCATTGCTCATCATTCTAGCCATGCGTTCATGCATGGAAGCTACTCTATATTCTTCCCCAATTGTTTTCCCTATGTTGCTGGATGCAGCTAGAGCTGTAGGAATAATACCTAGAACTTGGCATCCTCCTACATGTGCAGCTGTAGCCACACACCCTATTAACCCACAGTTACCTCCACCATAGACTAGATGAATTTTTCTTCTGGCCAGCACCATACCCAGATTTTGTGCTGCTTTAACATACTCCCCATCTTTTCTAGGACTGGAACCACAAAAGACACAGATATTTCGAAACTGACGGAATGCGGTTCCTTCCATAAATTCTATCACCTTAACTCTGAGTATGAAAATAAAGATACTAATGTAGAACTCATAGAAGGGCATATTTATAATAGCTATGCGAATAGGCCGGGTATTATTAGAACAACTATGTGAGTGATTGGTGGATATCAGCCAAATTCAAGGAAATTTTTTTTTTTTTTTCAAAAATGACAGCAAGCATGTATATGTACAATAGTTCTGACTCTGACTCATATTAAGCACATAAAGAGCATAAGATAAGATATCACTAAAAAATTGTCTTTTTCTTGTTGTCTTTGATGAAGCATTGATGTCTTGAAAGGTTATAGGTGATAGCCGTCATTGTAAAAAAAAAAAAGAGTGAAAATGCAAACCAATTGATTGTTGAAGAGGAACAATCAAATGGTTTATTTTGTTTTCTCAATGTTTTTACCAGTCGACTATTGGTTTATAAGTCGACTAGCTATTTTGATAAATTTTAATTTGGACTGGTTATTTACAGTTGATTGATTATATATATTTTGAAACAACCAACTGCATCCTACCAGTTAACTATGTGCTCTTGTTATTCACAGACTTTATAGGCTCAGAAATATTTCTTTTCCATATGATATGCTTCCGCCGAATAACAATATCTTTGAATTAAATTTTGGCACATATATTCAAAATTTGCGGCCACCGATTGCGGCCACCGATTTTTGTCGAAATAGCAGCTAGATTTTGTTTACAGATTTTCAAGAATTACGGCCACCGATTTTAATTTCCTGTCAATGTTTAGTCCAAACTTCTGACTTCCTATTTTGGCACCATGCTCTATTACGTGTTTCACATTTTCTGCTGCATTGCCCTATATTAATATTTGGCATTAAATGCAAGATTTTGATTAAAAGATTAAAGTAATAGAGATTTTGAAAAGGATAGATGGATGATGATGTAATGGTGCTTTGACGAATGTAATCAAAGGAATTAACGGTGTTGAAATTTTTGAGGAGTAAAGTATGGAAAGTAAGATTTAAGCTAATCTCGAAATTTTTAATTTGGAAACATGGAGAATATTTTGAGAATCATCTCTGAGAATAATGTAAGTGATTAAGATATTTGTGTTAAGGATTTATACCTTGCTAAATTGAAAATAATATCTAGAATGTAAATTATGTTGAGATTGGAAATTCACGTATGGATAATTGTTGAGAAAGGAGATTTCAGAAGAAGCCATAGATTGTGAATATGGATGACCCGAGGTAATAAGGATATACTGAGATAAAAAAATGGTACTAGTATAATGGTAAAAAGAAGATACAAGTGAAATTTTTCATTGGCGGGTATGTTGGCAAGTACGAATTGAATATATTATCTCAAGAGAGTTATTCAGGAAGTATAAGGATCTTTATTAGATTATAGTATGACTTATACTAAATTTAAATGATGTATTTATACATTAGAAATTATGCTTTAAGTATCTTTATATTATTGTGGTGAAAGTTGGGAGAAATTAATTGTTCTTAGTTGAACTTGCTCATATCAGTAATTATCATGCCAATATACAATGGCATCATTTGAAGTTTTACATGAACATCATAGGTTTCTTAATATGTGAGTGAATTGAGACAAGTTAAACCTTTTGGAAATCTAATTTGGAATAACATGCAATAGATAGAATATGAATTATTTAAATTGATGATGCTAGCTTGGAAAGCATGCTTCAAGTATATGTTTTAAAGATTGGTGGGAGATTTCTTAGCAGAATTTGTCTATAATAAAATGATATTAGAAGATTTAAGCCTTATGTAAGAGGTGTTACAAATGTTCTGTTAAATGACTCAGTGGAGTTAGATTTATTATAAGATGTCATTGATAAAGTGAAATTGATTAGAAAAAGAATATTGGAAACTCAACATCCGTCAAAAGTTTATAAGGACCATGAATGTTGAGCACTAGGAATTATTAGTTGGTGACTATATATATTCTTTAATGACTCACCAATGAAAGAGGTAATGAGATTTAGAAAGAAAGGAAAGTTACACCCTCGGTATATAGAACCATTTGAAATTCTTGATAAGATTGGTTTAGTGACTTATCGTTTAACTTTACCATCTGAATTGGGTAATGTCCATCTAGTTTTTTATGTGTCTATGCTACAGAAATATTTACCGGATTCTACACATGTTATACAGTGTCCATAGATTCAGTTACAGAACAATTTAAGCTACGAGCAACAACCAGTAGCAATAGTGGACAGATAAGTAAAGAAGTTACGGTCAAAAGAAATACCTACAGTAAAGGTGATATGGAAAAATCACTCTACTGAAGAAGCTACTTGGGAAAGAAAAAATGATATATGTGTCAGATATCTGTATTTGTTTGAACAATGAGGTTAGTGTTTATCTGCAACTGTGGTGATGAAATTCGGAGACCGAATTTCTTTAAGGGGGGAAGAATGTAATAACCGTAAAATTTAACAAAAATTCAAATTAAAGGAAATTTAGAATAAAAGAGAGAATTTTGAAAATAGAGATAAGAACTGGTGAAAATAAGTTTATTTATTACATGGATTAAAGAATGACAAAAGAATGCTATAATATGAATTTTCACCATAGTCTATAGACAAAGAATGCTATAATATGAATTTTCAACACATATTTTTTATTATTTTAAATGTATGCATATAAAATATATTTTTTTATTAATATCTAATATTTATATTTTATTTTGTGCAATAGGTTAAGAAATTGGGTTGGCATCCAACAGCTGATGAGTTGTTCCTTCATATGCATCACAAAAAGGACAAGAAGTAGCCATGTTACATCTCCAGGGTATCTGTTTCAAGTATACATCTGACATTGATACGTCTTCAATATGCACGTATCCATGCATTAGAGGTATATGCAGTAATATGTAGTAACTCAATTAAAATGTGGTATCTCAACCCACTTTATTTCATTAAAGAAACAATATGAGGAGCATTGGAGGATTTACTTAAACTTATTGGAGACTCCTCCAATAAGGGGGACGGGAAGAATCTCTCATATTTAATTCATCAATTAAATGTTTCATATTTTTCAAATTTGGTAAATTTATTTTCTTGAAGTGCTTGAGTTGAATTATGTCTATATATGTTCAGTCATCTGAAACAGAAAAGCCCTCTCATTTGAAGAATGTAGAATTGTCAAGTGCACATGGATAATCTAGTTTATTTTATTTAACTAAATGCTTATATACAATTATATTTTAATTTTATGATTTTTTTTCATTATTATACAATATGAGGTGACTTCAACATACAAAAATCTTGGTAGTGTTGTTGAACTTACTTATCCATCATACTTTCAATTTTTGTTATTACTGATTGTATATATGGTTTAAAGAAAATAAATCCATTTCACAAAATTCCTAAATCTATGAATCTTTTATGGGAGGATTTGCAGGTCGTTAGACAAAACCACACTTATCAGGAAATTAAACGCTTGGGTAGCTAGATGGCGTTCTTGGGTGATCACTCTGATTTTGGCTTCCTCCTGGTGGCTATTTTTTTACTATTGATCAATGATGTGCTGATTGTATTGAAGGAGGAAGTATTGATGTTGGAATACACTAAAGCAAAGCAAGTCCATCTTGCTTACGCTTTGCTGGCTGCATCATATTATTCTGATATAATTGCTAAGTTATGGTTGTAAATCTGTTAGTCAAAGCTGTAATTAGTTAGAGTAGTTAGCTTAGCAGTCAATGTTTAGTTAGTTAATTAGTCTAACTTAGTCGTTTATAAATACTGATGTACTCCACTTATTCTTTCTCAACAAAATTCATATATAACTAACAATCAAAACTATAATTTATATATATAATCAACCGTCAAACGACAGTAGTTTTAAAAGTGTGGACACATATGTATAGATACTATTATTTATTTAAATCCTCAATTTGGTCTATCATTTCAATAAAGCTCTCTCTTTAGATGGGATTTCCAAACTTATCAAAACTGCATTTTAAAATACTTCATTTATACATATTACATGCTAAAGTTTAAGTCAGGGTACAATTTTTTAAAGTATAGTAATCAATAGGAACCTATGGAAAAGCTTGTGACTTTTGAGTGTAGCTCTTAATTTTGTGCATCAAAAGTTTAAACTTATTTAACGATGTATACACACATTCACATAACACAGTTCTCCCATTGCTTTACATCCACACATTCACATATGAATTATCGATGAAATTTTATTAAAACATATCAATATTTCTTTTTAATAATAATAATAATAAGCAAGAGTTAATGAGTGTGGCAAGCATACCTGTTAAGGAGTTATCACTTAAATCTAGTTCTTCTAACAATGTGCAGTTAGAAAGAGATGATGAAATTTCACCTATTTAACATTCATATTTTAGCATTAGTTATCAATATCAGTATAAAACCCAAAAATATTATTTGTACAACCTGAATTAGTCTACCTAATATATTTGTTTACTTATAAGTAATAGCTCACATATGGAACTAACTTTAATATTTAACATTAAAGGTGAAAATTGTACCTTTAGAATGAAAAATACGAAAATAAAATCTTAGATAAAAAGAGAAAAAAATCATGTGTTCATATTAGTTGATTCCATCCTATATACATCAGCCTTAGTTGTGGAAGATCAACAATCTCTCTTGGAATATCTCCTTTAATTCAACATAAATGGGAAAAAATTAATGTTTTGGGAAAACAGAAATATAATAGTTACATTTGTTTCAATTTGATAGGCTAAGTTACATTCAACATAAATGGGAAAAAATTAATGTTTTGGGAAAAAATTAATGTTTTGGAATATATCCTTTAATTAAACATATAACTTAAGATAAACAATTAGCATATATGTACATATATGATAGATATAATTTAAAATCATACCTTCCAAGTTGTTGACACCGAGATACATTATTCTTAGTTGTGGAAGATCACCGATTGCTTTTGGAATACCTCCTTCAAATATTAAAGAAGAACAATGATTTTTTTTTTGTGTGATAACATTGTATGTATCATTATTTCCACTAACGGCCATCAAACATAAGCTAGTTCGTAATTAGTCAATATGTTATTGAGACAAATTTATATTTGTTAGTTTGTTGTTAAATCATAAAATATAACAATATTATTATTCTTATTTCTCAAATTGCAACTGCAGTAAACAAGTGGAAACAAGAATCACTAGTAAAACATCAATAACAAGTTTCCGTTTTGGTATCATTTAATTCAAAATGCAGATCAGAGCTAAAGAAAAAAAAATTTAGCTGTTTCAAGTTTGTGTCTATCCAATCAAAAAAAGCTGATCAACATTGGCTAAATATGGAAAGAAAACACAATAAATGAAAGACAGGAGAAAGAGAAACCCACCCCAGGAAATTCTTTAATAGTCATTCTCTAGCTTACTAGGTCCCACTCCAACGTCCAGCGTGTTCAAGCAAAATAGACAAACAAACAAAATAAAAAAAGAAGCATGCTTGAGTATAATATATTTTATTTTATTATTTGAGTAATATATTATATATGTTCTAATATTTTCTTTAAATTTCAAAACTTACAGTCTTAAAATGATATATTGCAGTTAGTTATTTTCAATATCTTACGATTTCATTATAACTTAATCCACTATTTCATGTTCAATTTTTTTTGTAAATTTTTCCTCTTCCATTATTTATTACAATATAATATATGTATTAGAACTTATTTTAGTATTTATTTAATAGAAGTATACTCCAATTTATAATATATAAACCGTAGTATTAAAATTAATAAAAATTCTATATAATTAGGATATCATTTAGTTCAAGAACCAATCCAACATGATCTTTTAGTTTTCTTTCATTCACTATCAACTCTAATTTTTGTACAAAATGAATTTATATTATACTTTCATCAATAATTTAATTTAACCAACGTTCGTTTTTTGCAATTATGAGAATTTCAATATTATTTTAGCAAATCATTATTCAATATGTTAACGTTAAATGAGATGCACAAGTAAATTTAAACAAATAATTTATTGAATGAGTTAAATCTAAGGAAAGCTAGTGTTTGTTTGGCTAAGCTTACACCCCAAATTGATTGTATCATACTAGTCAAATAGTTATAAGCAGAGTAAAACTAAATACAGATAACACAAATCATTTAAGATGTACCTGATAAAGTGTTATAAGCCAAACTCAACATTTCAAGTGAAGATAAGTTGGAAAGGGTTTGGGGTATGATTCCTGAAAGCTTGTTTTTGGAAATTCTTAAAATTTTCAAGTGCTTAAGTCTTCCAATCTCAGGTGGAATGGTCCCCCCAATAAAATTATAAGCCCAATCCAAGGTCTCCAACTTTGACAGGTTGGATATGGTTGATGGAATGATTCCACTCAAACTATTATTGTAGAGAGACAAGTGTTGAAGCATAGATAAATCCCCTATCCATGTTAGAATTTCTCCTTCAAATTCATTGTAGCTTAAATTAAGCATTTTCAATCTGTGCAAGTTGACCAACTCTTTTGGCAAGTGACCATGGAAACTGTTGTTATGAAGATCAAGTTCAACCAGGAATGAGAGATTTCCGAGTTGTGAATGTATGGTTCCCTTGAGACCCATGTTACCAAGATTCAAGGTTTGAACCCTTCCATGGCGGGTATTGCAAGTGACACCAACCCAATTGCATGGAGAAGAAGAGTTAGACCAATCAGCTAAGAGATTGTCAGGATCCAAGATAGAAGATTTGAAAGCAAGAAGTGCAGACTTATCTGTGGTGATATTTGGCTTACTCAAAGCTAAGTAGGCCACGAAGCAATGCAGTGAAAGCATGAAAGAAGAGAAGCGAAGTGTAATAACCCTCAACTAAATGTAATAACCCTCAACTAATAAAACCTTTGAAGGTTAAGTACAAATCATTTGCAACAAAGAAAGTTAAGAACAATGTAAAATTTTAAAGCGTTTTTGACTCTTTTTCTGACCTACCTTCACTCATATAAGCATACATCTCTCATATGAAATCCAAATTAAGTGATTCCAAGTCCTGTTGAAAGCTAAGACCTATATCTACAACTTTGATGTTGGACACTTTTGCTAATTCCGTGAATATTATAGTGATAAAAGGCAAAACCCGAAGCACAGTGTGGTTTAGACCTTTACTCACTATTTTATGCATAACTCTCTCATATGAACTCCAAATTAGGTGATTCAAGTGGCTCTGGAATGCTAAGAGACAGGGCTACAACTTTCATGTTTGACGTTTTGTCCAATTCGGCAAAAATCACGGTGCACTGTAGACACTAAGCACGGCCGTGCTCCAGGACACGGCCAGGCCGTGCTTCTGGCTGTTTTTTTGGTATTTCTGCCGCATTCCCCCTTCCTTCCCCCCTCATTCTGACTCTGCATTCCTCTCTCTCTCTAAAAATTTTCTCTGCCTTCTCTCTACGATATTTCACCATCCAGCCGACCAATTCTAGCTACCAAGGTACCATTAGACTCGTGGCAACGAGTACTTCAAAACCCACCGATTAGTTTCGCAGGAAAATCGCCGGATTGTCGCCGGAAAATCGTGTGAACAGTAACCTCCAAGGTAAAATTCCATCTAATCGCGTTTTAGGCTTCGTTTTTACCGAATTTCTTCCCATAGATAGTCTTAGAATTAGTTTCTATGCTCGAATATAGGGTTTTTAGGTTTCGGCATGAATAGTGTTTTCGGCGAGTGAATAGTCTTTTCCGGTGTGAATAGTGACTTTAGAATTTTCTAATTTTCATGCTATGTCTATGTTTTCTAGGTTGTTGAGCCATCACGAGGTGAAATTCTCGTTGTTGGACTCCTAGTAAGGTGAGTGGGTTTTTCATACTATAGCGCATTTTGTTTACAAATTCAGTTTATAACTCTTTCATATGATTTTAACTAGTTGGACTGTATGCTAAATTGTTTTACCGCTTTGAAAACCAATATGTTCCAACTATGTTAGAAATTGTAAATTTCAATCCTAGTTGAACCCTAGGTATGCAGGGCAAGCATCTAGACTAATAATTCTCCATTTGAGCTAGATTTATAGAAATGTAAACTTAGTCATAGAAATGAACTAAGTTAGCCATGAAAGGATTTGATGCATGATAAGCATCTATGTAACGTCTACGGACGATCTATGTTTAAAAAGGGAAAGTTTATGATTATAAGGTCTCCATGGGAATTCATGGATGAGATATATTTTAGAACGGAAATTTATGCATGAAAAGAGCTAGATGGAGAATTATAGCTTTATTGTAAATTTATTGAAATGTTTTACTTTTAATTCTTGAATAGCATATTTCAAATGTTTTCTATTGGAGGGACCCTTTTAGATCACTGTTAGCTAGCCGCAGGTATTGCTAGCCCTGGTGCACCATGATCATGTTAAAGCTTCGGCCTAGGATACTGTGACGGGCATATGACTGCCTAAGACACAGGGATTTAGGGTAGACTTATGTCTATGCCTACAGTGATTGCCATACCCATTGCTATGTGCTTGAGGACCCATTGCTATGTGCTTGGGAAATTTAGGATAGACTTATGTCTATGCCTACAGTGATTGCCATACCCATTGCTATGTGCTTGGGGAATTTAGGGTGGACTTATGTCTACACCTACAGTGATTACCTTACCATTGCTGTGTGCTTGGGGTAGATGATAGATCTGTTAGGAAAGACCTCCAATAAACTAGTGCATTTTTCTTAAAGATTAAATATTTCTAAAATACCACATTCATCATTGTTGTTGCATAAATATCTTCATTTATTACTTACCATGCATAATTGATTTGCTTACAGTTATTGATTTAATCATGTTTTATCATTTGAACTGTTTAGCATTCTTTCAATAAATTATGGTTAAATGTTTAATGTTTTCTATACCTTGATTTCAATTATTTAATTCATTGCGAAACACTCGTGCTTAGTTTGCCCTGTTTCTGTTATAGTATGATTTATCCATTCACTGAGATGTGGTAATCTCACCCCTCTTCTGTTTTCTCCCCACAGATAGTCAAAGAAACACTGATCCAGCTACAGCTCCATAGGAGGCTGAGTTAGCATTAGTGAGCCCCAGTTTGGGCAAGGCTTTGTTGTAATGGTTGTTTAGTTTAGTTATGTCTAGTATATCTCCATGAACTTACAGGCAGGATCCTCGCTTCTTGTGTTGTTTGGAAAATGAATTTAAGTTTTATAACGATGTCTGTATTATGAGGCCATGGGCCAAGTTGAACCAAGGATGTTGGATTCATAAGATATATATATATATATATACAGTATTTTCTTATATTGGATGTGGCATATGTGGCCAGTTATATTTATTATGTACTCTGGATTGTGTGCTGAATGGTTGTGCATGCTATGTGTTAGGCTTACGGCTAGGGGGAAACCCTTATGCCGTGCCGGTCATGTGTTCCATCATTTGGGGCCGTGACAAAGATGGTATCAGAGGATTAGGTTTCCCTGTGTTCATGGAGTAACGGACCTTTAGGTAGGACTTTGAGTATGGGTATGAATCCGGACATGCTTATACTCACGGTGCTGCTAAAGGGGTTCGATAGGATGTTGTCTTTTTGTTTAAGTAAGTCAGTTTATAGTATGCTATATTGGCATGGTTAAGTGATGGTTGGGCTATTTCTGTTTTATAGTGAAATGCCACCAAGAACGAGATCAAAGGTTAGGCAACCCGCAGTTCAAGAGCAGATGGCTGAAGAGTCTGCTCAGTCTGCAGTACCCGTGCCTAGAGGCCGAGGTAGAGGTCGTGGCAGAGGCCGAGGTAGAGGTCGTGGTAGAGGCCGACCTAGAGCCAGTGTAAGGGCTGCTGAAGCAGCCGAACAAGCTGAGTTAAGCAGTGAGCGAACTGAGACTCTCAGGACGGGGGAAATGTCTTCTCACCCCCGGGATGATGTGATAGCCCAGATGCTGGTAACCATGCAGGGTATGCAGCGGGCAATAGAAAATCTAGCTGAAAGAAGGGATGGGTAAGATAGAAGGGACCCGCAACAGCCCGAAACAGCTACCTCCGTTCCAGAACCAGTTAGGTCCGTGGAGCGGCATGTGAGACCCGCCGAGAGGGAAGTGGAACTATCTGAGTTCTTGAAGCTGAAACCACCAACCTTTAAGGGGTTGTTGGCTAGTGAAGATCCCCAAGAATTTATAGAAGACACTGAGAAGATCTGTGAGATTCTTAAGTGTTCAGAGATCTGCTCAGTAGAGTTGGCGTCCTTCCAGTTGTCTGGTGTAGCGCAGGTATGGTTCAAGACCATGATGCGCGGAAGGGGAGCTACAGCGCCACCTTTGGGATGGCTAGAGTTTAAGGAAGTTTTCATGGAGAGGTTTGTGCCACAGAGTATCCGAGATGCTAAGTGCCAGGAATTTGTGGAGTTGAAGCAGACTCCTGGTATGACAGTCATGGAGTATGACTACCGCTTCACACAGCTGTTGCCGTATGCACCGCACATGGTCCCTACTGAAAGGGACATGATCAAGAAATTTATCCAGGGGTTGATGCCAGCATTGTTTAAATCAGTGGCACCCCAGATGAAGCAATTCCCGAATTATACAGAGGCTGTAGACTGTGCAAGAATATGGAGACTAGGCATTTGGCCGATGTCGAGAGTGCCAATCTGAGAAATAGGGATAGGGACGGGAGCTCCAAAGGAGGGCAAAATTCTCATTCCCAAGGACCCCGATTCCAGGGCCAGTAGCGTCCAGCACCACAGAATGTTGGGAACCCCAACCAGAGACCAGATACAAGTGGTAGGATAGGTCTTAGCCAGGGAAACACCAGGTATCCAGGTCAACAAGGACCAAGACCCATT
Source organism: Gleditsia sinensis (assembly GCA_037074535.1). Lineage (NCBI taxonomy): Eukaryota > Viridiplantae > Streptophyta > Magnoliopsida > Fabales > Fabaceae > Gleditsia > Gleditsia sinensis. Next base: position 66,474,595 of record CM073465.1, on the reverse strand, counting down.
CAGCAGAACAGGCCACAGTGCCCTATCTGTGGCAACCATCACTTTGGTCAGTGCCGTAGGGTGATGGTTATTTGCTATCATTGCAACCAACCTGGACACATGAAGAGGGAATGTCCCCAGTTGTATGGCTCAATCCAAGGGCCAATTCGACCGGCTTTACTACCAACCCCAGTGGCAGCTCAGCCTATAAGGACTATACCAGCCCAAGCAACTAGCAGAGGTACTGGTAGAGGGATGATGGGCCGAGGTCAAAGCCAAGCAGGCCGAGGTCAACCAAGGATTTTTGCTCTTACCAGGCAGGATGCACAAGCTTCAAATGCGGTTATAACAGGTACTCTTCCGGTTTGCCTGCATGAAGCATATGTTTTGTTTGACCCCGGGTCTACATATTCTTATGTGTCTCCTAGTTTTGCTAAGAGTTTGGGTAAAGATCTGATTAGGATGGATGCCCCTTTCTTTGTAACCACCCCGGTCGGGGATTGTTTGCCAGTAGAGCATATATGCAAGTCATGTAAAGTGTCAGTGGGAGATAGGGAGACATCTGCTGATTTGATCATCCTAGACATGATCGACTTTGATGTAATCCTAGGAATGGATTGGTTGGCATCATGCTATGCTACCTTGGATTGCTATGAGAAGGCAATCAAGTTTAACTTTCCAAGTGAAGTTCCTTTCCGGTTCCAGTGTGACCGAAGTAAAGCTCCAAGTAACCTGATTTCAGTCTTGGGAGCTCAGAAGATGTTAAAGAAGGGATGCCAGGGATATTTGGCATATGTTAGAGATGTGAATGGGAAGATACCGGATGTAGACAAGATGGCAGTGGTAAGAGAATTCCTGAATGTCTTTCCAGAGGAGTTGCCAGGATTACCTCCTGAACGGGAGATAGAGTTTGGTATCAACCTTATTCCAGAGGCTCGACCAATTTCTATACCGCCTTACAGGATGGCACCCACAGAGCTTAAGGAGCTAAAGAGTCAGTTGCAGGATTTGTTAGATAAGGGCTTCATCAGGCCGAGTACTTCTCCATGGGGTGCTCCGATCCTTTTTGTGAAGAAGAAAGACGGGTCTTTGCGACTTTGCATTGACTATCGACAACTGAATAAGCTAACAGTGCGTAACAACTACCCTTTACCCAGGATTGATGATCTATTCGATCAACTTCAAGGAGCGAAATGTTTCTCCAAGATTGATCTGAGGTCAGGGTATCATCAGTTGAGGATCAAGAAGGAGGATATTCCCAAGACAGCTTTTAGGACCCGTTATGGTCATTATGAGTTTTTATTTATGTCTTTTGGACTAACTAATGCACCAGCTGCTTTTATGGACTTGATGAACAGGGTGTTCAAGCCATTCTTGGATCAGTTTGTCATTGTGTTCATTGATGACATCTTGGTTTATTCTAAAGACCATGAGGAGCATGAACAGCACCTACGGGTCATTCTGCAGATCTTGAGGGATCAACAGCTGTATGCCAAGCTCTCTAAGTGTGAGTTCTGGTTGGACAGCGTTATGTTTCTGGGGCATGTAGTCACGAAGGATGGCATTCAAGTAGACCCCGAGAAGGTAGAGGCAGTACAGCAGTGGCCTCGCCCCGTTAGTGTGACGGAGATCCGAAGTTTCTTGGGTCTAGCAGGGTATTATCGGAGGTTCATCAAGGATTTCTCCAGGATTGCTGCTCCTTTGACCAGATTAACCAGGAAGGGAGTTAAGTTTGAATGGTCGGATGCATGCGAAGAAAGTTTCCAGACCTTGAAGAAGTGTCTAACCACAACCCCAGTCCTAACTATCCCAACGGGCACTGGAGGATACTCAGTATACTGTGACGCCTCAAGGGTGGGCTTGGGTTGTGTGTTAATGCAGAATGGGCATGTTGTAGCCTATGCATCTAGGCAGCTCAGGAAGCACGAACAGAACTATCCTACACATGATCTGGAGATGGCGGCAGTGGTCTTTGCCTTGAAGATTTGGAGGCACTATCTCTATGGTGAATCCTGTGAGATTTACACGGACCACAAGAGTCTCAAGTACATCTTTCAACAAAGAGATCTTAACTTGAGACAGAGGAGGTGGATGGAGTTGGTGAAGGACTATGACTGCACTATCTTGTACCACCCAGGCAAGGCCAATGTGGTAGCTGATGCTTTGAGCAGAAAGTCAATGGGGAGTCTAGCCCATATCACCCTACTCCGGAGGCCGTTGATAAGGGATATTCATCGGCTAGAAGGTGAAGGGATGCGCTTTGAAGTGAAGGAGCCAGGGGTGTTGTTAGCCCACATGCAACTACACTCTCCACTGGTTGAGCAGATTAAGGCAGATCAGGACAAGGATGCTGAGCTGTGCAAGCTCAAGGATAAAGCTAGGAATAATCAGACTTCTGAATTCAGCGTGGATGCTGAAGGAGTGTTAAGATGTGGGAAGCGCTTGTGTGTACCTGATGTGGATAGCTTGAGGAAGCAGATTTTGGAAGAGGCACATCAATCAGCCTATACGATCCACCCAGGAACAAATAAGATGTACAGTGACCTCAAGGAATTGTATTGGTGGAATGGGATGAAGAAGCATGTAGCAGATTTTGTGGCTCAGTGCTTGGTTTGTCAGCAGGTGAAAGCTGAACACCAGAAGCCTGCCGATTTGCACCAACAGATTGAGATACCCGAGTGGAAGTGGGAAAGGATCACTATGGACTTTGTTACAGGGTTACCAAGGACCCCTAAGGGTTATGACTCAGTATGGGTGATAGTGGATCGAATGACTAAGTCATCTCACTTCTTACCAGTGAAGACTACCTATAATGCGGCTCAGTATGCAAACTTGTATCTGAATGAGATCGTCAAATTGCATGGAGTCCCTGTATCCATCATATCTGACCGAGGTCCACAGTTTACGGCAAGGTTTTGGAAAGCTTTTCAAGAAGCTTTGGGGACGAGGTTGGATCTAAGCATCGCTTTTCATCCCCAAACAGATGGCCAGTCAGAACGCACGATTCAGATTCTGGAGGATATGCTTAGAGCATGTATATTAGATTTTGGTGGCAGTTGGGAAGGATACCTGCCATTAGCTGAGTTTGCATACAACAACAGTTATCAAGCCAGTATTCAGATGGCACCTTTTGAAGCTCTTTATGGGAGAAGATGCCGATCTCCCATTGGATGGTTTGAAGTTGGAGAAGCCAAGCTGCTAGGGCCAGAATTGGTGCAAGATGCCATAGAGAAGGTTAAGCTAATAAGGGAACGGCTTTTAACTGCACAAAGTCGTCAGAAGCCTTATGTGGACCATAGGCGTCGGGAGTTGGAGTTTTCTTTAGGCGATCACGTGTTCCTCAGAGTTTCACCCATGAAGGGAATCATGCGGTTTGGTAAGAAAGGGAAGTTAAGCCCGAGGTATATTGGACCTTTTGAAATTCTGGATAGGGTAGGAGCAGTGGCATACCGCCTAGCCCTACCACCTGGATTGAGTGAAGTGCATCCAGTTTTCCATGTCTCGATGTTAAGGAAGTATCTACCCGACCCATCTCATGTGATTCAACCGCAAGAAATCCTTTTGGATGACAAGTTGGCCTACGAAGAGAGACCCGTGGCCATTGTTGATAGACAAGTGAAAAAGTTGAGGTCTAAGGATATCCCTACAGTGAAGGTGATCTGGCAAAATCATTCCAAAGAGGAAGCTACGTGGGAAGTAGAGGACATCATGAGAAAGAAGTATCCACAGCTGTTCCAAGAGTAGTCTTATGTTTTTCATGTTGTTAGTTTTTGTAAAATTCGGGGACCGAATTTCTTATAAGGAGGGTAGAATGTAATAACCCTCAACTAAATGTAATAACCCTCAACTAATAAAACCTTTGAAGGTTAAGTACAAATCATTTGCAACAAAGAAAGTTAAGAACAATGTTTTTCATCTTGCTAATTCCGTGAATATTATAGTGATAAAAGGCAAAACCCGAAGCACAGTGTGGTTTAGACCTTTACTCACTATTTTATGCATAACTCTCTCATATGAACTCCAAATTAGGTGATTCAAGTGGCTCTGGAATGCTAAGAGACAGGGCTACAACTTTCATGTTTGACGTTTTGTCCAATTCGGCAAAAATCACGGTGCACTGTAGACACTAAGCACGGCCGTGCTCCAGGACACGGCCAGGCCGTGCTTCTGGCTGTTTTTTTGGTATTTCTGCCGCATTCCCCCTTCCTTCCCCCCTCATTCTGACTCTGCATTCCTCTCTCTCTCTAAAAATTTTCTCTGCCTTCTCTCTACGATATTTCACCATCCAGCCGACCAATTCTAGCTACCAAGGTACCATTAGACTCGTGGCAACGAGTACTTCAAAACCCACCGATTAGTTTCGCAGGAAAATCGCCGGATTGTCGCCGGAAAATCGCGTGAACAGTAACCTCCAAGGTAAAATTCCGTCTAATCGCGTTTTAGGCTTCGTTTTTACCGAATTTCTTCCCATAGATAGTCTTAGAATTAGTTTCTATGCTCGAATATAGGGTTTTTAGGTTTCGGCATGAATAGTGTTTCCGGTGAGTGAATAGTCTTTTTCGGCGTGAATAGTGACTTTAGAATTTTCTAATTTTCATGCTATGTCTATGTTTTCTAGGTTGTTGAGCCATCACGAGGTGAAATTCTCGTTGTTGGACTCCTAGTAAGGTGAGTGGGTTTTTCATACTATAGCGCATTTTGTTTACAAATTCAGTTTATAACTCTTTCATATGATTTTAACTAGTTGGACTGTATGCTAAATTGTTTTACCGCTTTGAAAACCAATATGTTCCAACTATGTTAGAAATTGTAAATTTCAATCCTAGTTGAACCCTAGGTATGCAGGGCAAGCATCTAGACTAATAATTCTCCATTTGAGCTAGATTTATAGAAATGTAAACTTAGTCATAGAAATGAACTAAGTTAGCCATGAAAGGATTTGATGCATGATAAGCATCTATGTAACGTCTACGGACGATCTATGTTTAAAAAGGGAAAGTTTATGATTATAAGGTCTCCATGGGAATTCATGGATGAGATATATTTTAGAACGGAATTTTATGCATGAAAAGAGCTAGATGGAGAATTATAGCTTTATTGTAAATTTATTGAAATGTTTTACTTTTAATTCTTGAATAGCATATTTCAAATGTTTTCTATTGGAGGGACCCTTTTAGATCACTGTTAGCTAGCCGCAGGTATTGCTAGCCCTGGTGCACCATGATCATGTTAAGACTTCAGCCTAGGATACTGTGACGGGCATATGACTGCCTAAGACACAGGGATTTAGGGTAGACTTATGTCTATGCCTACAGTGATTGCCATACCCATTGCTATGTGCTTGGGGACCCATTGCTATGTGCTTGGGAAATTTAGGATAGACTTATGTCTATGCCTACAGTGATTGCCATACCCATTGCTATGTGCTTGGGGAATTTAGGGTGGACTTATGTCTACACCTACAGTGATTACCTTACCATTGCTGTGTGCTTGGGGTAGATGATAGATCTGTTAAGAAAGACCTCCAATAAACTAGTGCATTTTTCTTAAAGATTAAATATTTCTAAAATACCACATTCATCATTGTTGTTGCATAAATATCTTCATTTATTACTTACCATGCATAATTGATTTGCTTACAGTTATTGATTTAATCCTGTTTTATCATTTGAACTGTTTAGCATTCTTTCAATAAATTATGGTTAAATGTTTAATGTTTTCTATACCTTGATTTCAATTATTTAATTCATTGCGAAACACTCGTGCTTAGTTTTCCCTGTTTCTGTTATAGTATGATTTATTCATTCACTGAGATGTGGTAATCTCACCCCTCTTCTGTTTTCTCCCCACAGATAGTCAAAGAAACACTGATCCAGCTACAGCTCCATAGGAGGCTGAGTTAGCATTGGTGAGCCCCAGTTTGGGCAAGGCTTTGTTGTAATGGTTGTTTAGTTTAGTTATGTCTAGTATATCTCCCTGAACTTACAGGCAGGATCCTCGCTTCTTGTGTTGTTTGGAAAATGAATTTAAGTTTTATAACGATGTCTGTATTATGAGGCCATGGGCCAAGTTGAACCAAGGATGTTGGATTCATAAGATATATATATATATATATATATATATACAGTATTTTCTTATATTGGATGTGGCGTATGTGGCCAGTTATATTTATTATGTACTCTGGATTGTGTGCTGAATGGTTGTGCATGCTATGTGTTAGGCTTACGGCTAGGGGGAAACCCTTATGTCGTGCCGGTCATGTGTTCCATCATTTGGGGCCGTGACACGAAGTTTCCCCATGTTTGGCCTATCGGACTTGTCAAAGATGCAAGCAGTGAGCTGTGAGCAGTGAGCAACAAAAAAGAGAATAGCTTATTATATATCTGGTAAATCATAATAAATTTAAAAATAATGGAAAAAAGATCAGGTGTGGCAGTCAAGTTTAGTAGGCCTGACTTGTGGCGTAGACAAGGTGTTTGAAAAGTATTAATTGAAATTGTCAGTATACAAATATATACTTATTATTTAAATTTTTGGTACTCTCCCTTTAGTAATGGATGAAAGTAAAACCAAAAATTACTATAAAAAAGTTACTAAAAAATAAAAATGAGTCATTTATGCAATAATACTCTAAAAAAACGTCTTCAAATTAGATGTAGTCACAATTGAGTCTAAATATAAAAAATATATATAATATTTATGTTGGATAAAATATTATCATGAATATCTATAAATATTTAAAATTATAATACATAGATTGTATAAAGTTAAATTGATAATTTTAATTTGTAAAAAATAAATTACCATGGCTTTTGAGTGTAGAAGAGAACCCAAAATTAATATTTTTTTAATACAAAATGAAATTTTTTAATTTTTTGTTATGAGTTTTTCAAATAACAATAAAATTTATGGACCATTTCTTACACGTGGTATAATTATATTGGAGAAAATCATGATAAATACTTAAAAACTACACCTAAATTTTCTTCTCTTTTTTTCTCTCTCCTAACAATTAGTAAAACCAATTGGCACACACATGACTTTGAATTGACTTTTCTGATTTTAATTGATCTCAGTCTCTGTGAATTGTCCATGCATTTATGTATGGTGTGTAAGGATACCTTATCTAGCCTAACCCATTCTTGTCCTTGCATTTGTGTATAGTGTGTCAGGATCACTGTTTAAGAAATGCGTTGTGTAGACTCAAGACTTGATGTAACATTCCGTAATTTTTTTTATTTTTAAATAATAATTTTTTGCTATAAATAAATATATTTTTATTTGTTTAAAAATGATTATGTTTTGTTAAAAACAAGTCTACTTTTAATTAAAGTAATTATTTTTTTGCTTAAAATAATTATATTGGCCTTTAATAAATTTTTGTTTTATTTTTAGAAATATTATTTCTTTTATTATGTATAAAGATATTTATTTTGTGATTTGTTTTATTAAGATTTTTTATCAAGAAAAATCATGATTTAAGAATTCTACTAAAGTTTTATGAGAATGTAAATTTTTAGAAATTTTTGGGATATTTTTGGATGAAAAACAGTATTTATATGAATATATTTGAAATAAAATGAAAATAAATCTAAATATTTAATTATTAAATAATAGTAAAATAAAAAAATAATAATAAAAGGGAAAGGAGAACATGGAAGGGAGACGGAAAACCGAGAAGAGAATGAATAGTGAAATATTGTGAATAGTATCCCCATATTTTCTCTCTAGATCTAGAGTGCCTATTGGCTTCTGATCTCAAAACTAAAGGTATCACTGGATTTAGGATGAAAAATACTATGATTTTGACCAAACAATTTCTCAAATCAGCCGTAAAATCACCGTAGGAGATACTATCTGCTCACTGAGTTGTCAAACTCACTACACGATGTTTATATGTTTTTCAGGTAAGGATATAGAGTTTGTTCATTCTCCTTTAGATAGGTGACCAGCTAGACGACATGATCTCTAGGTGAGCTTATTTTGTTTCCATGGCTCATAGATTTTGATTTATATTGTATTTGTACTTTAGAGTATGCTCTGAAATGCTACAGGCAGGATCCCTGTTTCTGCTGTGACTCTGATGTTTATGGACTTTTTCTGTATATGGTATATGTAATAACCGCAAAATTTAACAAAAATTTCAATTAAAGGAAATTTAGAATAAAAGAGAGAATTTTGACAATAGAAATAAGAACCGTAGAAAATATGTATATTTATTACATGGATTAAAGAATTATAAAAGAAATAGGAGAATTTATGTTTTGGCGCGTACTTTTTATTTTTAAATGATAGTATTTTGTAGTAAATATATTTTTATTTATGTAGAAATGATTATGATTTGTTAAAAGTAAGTGGACTTTTAAGTAAAAGAAGTATTGTGTTGCTTAAAATAATTATACCGGCCTCTATTGAATTTTTATGGTATTTTTAGAAATACTCTTTCTTTTAATATGAATAAAGATATTTGTTTAGAAATTTGTTTTATTATGATTTTTATCAAGAAAAATCATAATTTAAGAGTTTAACTAAAGATTTATGAGAATGGAAATTTTTAGAAATTTTTGGAATATTTTATGATGAAAAACATAATTTATATGAATTTTTATAAAAAAAAATCCTATTATTAATTATTTAATAATTATTATTATATTTAAAAAAAAATGAAACCGTAAAACGAAAACCGGGGGCGACGAAATATCAGAAAGAAGAAAGAAAAAAAAACGGAGAGGAATAGTGCATGCATAGTGAGTGAATAGTAATCTCAAATTTTATCTTTCGATTTGGAGTGCTTAAGGGCTTCCAATCTCAAAACAGAAAGTGTTATTGGATTCAGGACGAAGAGTACTTCAGTTTTGACAGATCAGTTTTTCAAATCAACCGTTGAATCGCCGTAGATCTGAAGTAGAAAATCTCAGTAAAAGGTAAGTTCTGAAAAACCTTACTTAGGGACTTCTAATTAGAAATCTGACTCCGTAGATGGATTCAGAAACTAGATAAACATTAGAATATGAAATTGTTTTGTTGATTCGGTAAAAATTTTGTGACAGTGAATAGTGTTTTTTCGGCGATAAATAGTGCAGTGAATAGTGTTTTCCGGACTCGATTTTGGGGTCTGTTTTACCGAATTCAGACCAGGAACTAGGATTTTAGGGCTGTCCAATCTGGAGCCCTTACTTGTGAGTGGGTTTTTCATATTATAGCGCATGTTTTACGAATTTGGTTTATAACTCTTTCGTATGATTTTAACTAGTTGGAATGTATGCTAAATTGTTTTACCGCTTTGAAAACCAATATGTTCCAACCATGTTAGAAATTGTAAATTTCAATCCTAGTTGAACCCTAGGTATGCAGGGCAAACATCTAGACTGATAATTCTCCATTTGAGCTAGATTTATAGAAATGCGAACTTAGTCATAAAACTGAACTAAGTTAGCCATGAAATGATTTGATGCATTATGAGCATCTATGCGACGTCTACGGACGATCTATGTTTTAAATGATTTGATGCATGATGAGCATCTATGCGACGTCTACGGACGATCTATGTTTAAAGGAAAAGTTTATGATGATAAAGGTCTCCATGGGAATACATGGATGAAACATATTTTAGAACGGAATTTTATGCATGAAAAGAGCTAGATGGAGAATTATAGCTTTATTATAATATTATTGAAATGTTTTACTTTAAACTCTTTGAATAGCATATTTTTAAATGTTTGCTATTAGAGGAATCCTTTTAGATCACTGTTAGCTAGCCGCAGGTAGTGCTAGCCCTGGTGCACCATGGTCATGTGAAGGCTTCGGCCTAGGATACTGTGACGGGCCTATGACTGCCTAAGACACAGGGATTTAGGGTGGACTTATGTCTACGCCTACAGTGATTACCCTACCCTTGCTGTGTGCTTGGGGGAATTTAGGGTGGACTTATGTCTACGCCTACAGTGATTACCCTACCCTTGCTGTGTATTTGGGGAATATGATGATCTGTCAGGAAAGACCTCCAATAAACTAGTGCATTTTTCTTAAAGATTAAATATTTCTAAACAATCTCATTCATCATTGTTATTGCATAAATAACTTCATTTATTACTTACCCTGCATAATTGATTTGCTCTACTGTTACTGATTTAATCCTGTTTTATCTTTTGAATATACATTTGAACTGTTTAGCTTTTTTTTCAATAAATTATGGTTAAATGCTTAATGTTTCTATTATTATTTTTACACTTTGATTTCAATTATTAAACTCATTGCGAAACATTCGTGCTTGGTTTGCCCTGTTTCTGTTATAGTGTGATTTATCCATTCACTGAAATGTGGTAATCTCACCCCTCTTCTGTTTCCTCCCCACAGATAGTCAGAGAAACTTTGATCCAGCTACAGTTTCGTAGGAGGTTGAAGATAGCGTTGGTGAGCCCCAGTTTGGGCAAGGCTCTTTTGTATTGTTTGTCTAGTTTAGTTTATGTCTAGTGTACCTCCATGAACTTACAGGCAGGATCCTCACTTCTTGCGTATTTTGATGTGTTGTTTGAAAAATGATTTTATGTTTTACAACGATGTTGGTATTATGAGGCCTTGGGCCAAATTAAATCATATGAATATTATGAGGCCATGGGCCAAGTTGAATCACATGAATATTATGAGGCCATGGGCCAAGTTGAATCCCAGATGTTGGATTCATGAGATATATATATATATATATATATATATATATATATATATATATATATATATATATATATATATATATATATATATATATATATAGATACAGTATTTTCTTATATTGGATGTGGCATATGTGGCCAGTTATATTTATTATATACTCTGGATTGTATGCTGGATGTTTGTGCATGCTATGTGTTAGGCTTGCGGCTAGGGGAAAACCCTTATGCCGTGCCGGTCATGTGTTCTATCATTTGGGGCCGTGACAGTATATGTATGGGAGAACCTATATGTATCTGTTTCTATGATAAATGATTGGAATAATCATGTTTATGAAAAATAAATGTTCATGGTATACGTGTTTCACGTGCCCTAAAATTAGGAGCGTGACACTTGAGAAGTCAGAATCACTATCTAACCTAAAATTTGTTGGGAAGACCCAAGACTTGAGATGTAACATAATCGGTAGAGTGAAAATTTTGTCGGAGACTCTGAAGACTCGTTTGGAGGTCAGGATAGGATAAGGACAGATAAAATAATAGATTAGATAAGAGTAAGATAGGATATAGGCCTGATAAGCTCATATCCTATCCAATGTTTGATGCGTACCAGAATAGACATTATGCTATCCTATTTTGTGTTTGGAATAAACTAGATAATAGTAGAATATGATATAAATTATATAAAATGACAAAATTACCCTTATAATATAATTATATATATATAATTATTTAAAATCAATTTTAATACAATTGTTTTATTACTTTAAACATTAGAAACATTCCTAAAACAAAATTCCATATATATTATTGGAATGAATAAATACGTATTATTTTTTATATTTTATTTACATTTATTTCTATTTTAACTTAAAATATTAACTTATTTATATTTTAATTTAAAAATAATAAATATGTAAAAAATTTAAAATATATTAAAATAATAAAATTTTAATTCAAATAATATTTTTGATAACAATAATTCATTGTACATCCAACGTTAGTAATAGTTTGGGATCCTTTTTTTTATTCTTAATCATTTTTTAATTCAAATAATATTTTTTATTATTTTTTTAAAATAATACAAATTTAATTCTCTTATTTTTCATTTTCTAAATTTTTTTAGATTTTTATTGTTGCTGATATAAAATCCGTGGTCTTTGATGCATAAAGAGGGAACGATTTCTGAAGGAAGTTATCATGTTCAACCCAGCCTATTCCATAAAATAACTATTTCAACTAAGAGACAGGATAGGATAGGGGATCTGATAGTGTTATCCTATCATGTCAATGCTCCAAACATAAAATAGAAGCAAAATAGGATATATTATCCTATCCTGTCTTTCCTATCCTGACCACTAAATGAGCCCTTAGTGGTGCTATACCCTTCCCTTTCATTTCCATTATAATTAACCCCAACAATATATGAAAAAGATCTTGTTAATAAGCAAATTTGAAAGAACAGTTTGGGAGCAAAATCTCAGTATTTTCTATTTCTATTAAAAAAATTATTGAACAAAAAGAAATTCGTATAGAAAATAAATAATAAAAAATTAATATAATAAAACTAGCATTAGCCCAATTTGAATTTAATTTTTAAATCAAATAGATTATGTTTCCACTTTAATTTATAAGTTGACAGTCGGTAGTAAGAGATATCTCTAAAATATTTTCAAACATTTTAAATAAATATGCATGAAATAAAACTGTAAATCCATGTGAATAATTTTTTTATAGTTATTTAATGTCACAAAAGTGAGTTATATTTATGAAAATAATAAGAAGTTGTCGAAGAAAAGGTACAATTAATAATATATATAAAAGCCAATAAAGTAAATTTTTTGAAGTCCTGAGATCTCTATTTTTTATGGTATTAGATATTTCTACAAATTATAAAACAAGTGTATCTAATATAAAAATTTTGAATACTTTCATAAATTTATAAAATGTCCTTTTTTTTTTTTAGTTATCACATATCTTCAAAGGGAGAAGACAGCAAAACAAAATAGCACAACCAGCAGACAAGCAGAACACAAAGATAGAATACCAAACTAAATCAATCAACCAACACCATCTTGGTGAACCTCCCATCTATCACCAGGATGGAAGCCTCTGCAGCCAATTTAGCCCACCAAACATCTTCCATATTAGTCCTGCTCAAAGATAGAATATCGAAAGGCCTATGATTAAATTTAAGTGAACAAATTGAAGTTTAAATATAACTAAATAATAAAGAGCAATAATTATAAAAAAAATTGCATGCAACAATTTCAAAAATATATTATTAAGATGTGGTTATATTTAATTATAAAAAAATTAAGATATAATTGATACAACGACATGCTGCATAATGAAGAAAATAAAGAACAAAAATGCAAATTTGACAGGAAGGACAGCGACTTTGGTTGAGAATGAAGCAGTATGGAAATGCCCCCAATTACCCTTCTTCAAAGCAAATGTGGATAGCGAGAGGTAGTAGGGAGAGATAGCAGTAAGTAGAGAGTTCTAGAGAATGATTCCACCTCCCTCCTCTATTCCTTTTCTTTTTCTTCTCATTTTAGATTGTTTTCTCTTCTTAAAGAGAGAATTTTCTCTCTTTATAGTTTTTACTTTTGTTAGAGAAAAGTTTTTTTTTTCTTTTGAAGAGGTTTGGAGCTTTAAAATTTTACATATCTTATATTCATGTATGTAACTCTAAGTTCATATTTACAACTTTGTACTCAAATTTAGATAAAAGAATATCATATTTACAACTTTGTACTCATATAAGTAGAAGAAAGCTTAAAAGAGCTAACCCTTAAAAAAAGTTGAGAGGTGTATCGTGTCTCTAAGAATGTGTCTTTGTTTTTTTTTCTTTTTTTATTGTTGTATTAGTTATACATTTGAAATATTAAAGTGTAATTTTTAGTATATTAGTGTTTGTTAGATGACCTGCTTTTTTTTTTATCTAATTGTAATACCTATTTATTTATATTTTTTATCTTCAGAAATTGTAAGATTAAATTAGTCATGCTTAGTTCACCTGACTTTAATTTCTATTTTGTTATTAATTTTTTACTTGCCATATTTTTGCAAATAGTAATTTTTTAATTGTCTAAAAAAAAGTGCAAATGTTGATGGCACTTTGTTTGATAGTTTGGATAGCGCTATGAGATGCAGAAAGCTTTCGTGCGGCTTGAGTAAAACTTGTTGCATGCTTTTACTCAGGATAAATTGAAAGCTTTGGAAATGGACAGGGGCTTAATTTTTGTTTGTGACCTTTGCATCAAGAACGCTTTGCTGGAAAGTGATTGCAGAATAGTATTTGGCAGCTTGCAAAAGAAAATGTCAAATCACCCCAGCTTTGTTTGATTCCTAGAAGTGGGAACACTAATCTTTGTTTGATTCCTAGAAGTGGAATAGTGTTGCTCATAGTCTTGCAAATTGGGTAGATATATTACCTATATAACTGTAGATGTTTCATTACATCCATCATGAGAGTGTGCAGTACGTTGCTTGGTACATGAGTTCAATAATTTCAAAAATATGGTAAAATTAAGATGTAATTGATATTGAGTTTTAAAATAAAGACATATAATTGGTATAAGTTTCAATATTTTAAGAGGAAAAAAGTTATTTACAATCTCATCTATTTTTACTGTAGTTTCTCAAATGACATGTATATTGTTTTTACACCTCATTAATTTGTAAGGAGAAAAGCCATATTTTGATTATTTACAGATAGATCAATTTTTAATTTAATTTTTCATAAATTATTATTATAAATTATTCTCTCAAAGATAAAAATGTCTATAATGTTACCATTAGTTAAGCTATCATTCAAATTTTAATGCCAAATTTAAGTTATTGCTGAAATTGTAATTTTTTGCCACATTTATTTAATTTTGTATATAAATTGACACTCACTTAATATTGAATTGACATTCTCATGAAACTCATAATAGAATTCTTAATTTTTCAATTAAATTAATTCTATTTTAAAAAAATTCTCTATAAATGTCACGTAAGTGTCAAGTCATCATTAATTGAATGTTAATTTATATGTTAAGTTAAATAAATATAACAAAAAATTACAATTTTAACTATAAGTTAAGTTTGATGTCAAAGTTTGAATAATATTTTAATTGAAAAGTGATAAAAATAAAAAAAAATTCAAAAAAGAAGTAATTTGCTAATAATGTTTTTAAAAAATTAAGAAATTAACATAAGTGACAATTAAGTCTAGAAAGAAAGAAGACATAATTAACAATAAACTACCATTTTAATTGTTACAAAACCAAAAATTGTGTCATTTATTTGTCATTATTTTATTCTAAACTTCTTAAAACATATTAATTGTTGTCCATCAAATTTGTTAAAAAGAGATTAATATAGTTGTCCATATAGATCCAATGGGCATGTAATATTAATTGTTGATATGGAATGTATTTAGTGTCAAAGATTGATTTATTTTTAAAAATGTTTAGAATAAAATAATAATAAAATTTTTTGAAAAATTTTACAAAAATAAAAATAGTGATTTGCTCTACAATCAATAGAATTTTATGTGTTTTTGTTTGACATATAATAGAAATAATTTCAAAAAATATCTTAAAGTATCAAAATAATATCTTAGAGCCGACATTTGTTGAGAGAAATTTTTTGTTACAACAAATTCCACAAAGGATTAATCTTAAAATGTTAATAATTTATAAAAGTACTTTAAAAATAAAATAAAATGAATATGCAGTAATTTTAGATATAGATCTCACCAAATACTTATTTTCCATTGATTTAGATACAGAGTCTATTTAAAAATGTTAATAGTTTTGTAATTAATAGTCTAATTCTTAAAATATCTTTATAAAATAAAATAAAAATAAGTTATGTGTGCAATAATAATTTCAAAAATATCTTCAAATTAGATGTAGTCACAATTGAGTCTGAAAAGCAAAAAAAAAAAAAAAAAGCTAGAGATGTGTTTTGTTGAAAAAAATTAGAATTGCGATATTTTTTTATTCGTGATTGTAAGAAATATGTCTAAAATATTTTTAACCATTTTAAATAAATAGATATGAAATACAACCAAAATTAAGTCCACGAGAATAACTTTTTCATATATATATATATATATATATATATATATATATATATATATATATATATATATATATATATATATATATATATAATGTTACAAAGTTGAGTTATATCTATGGAAATAATAGCAAGTTATTGAAGAAAAAGTACAATTATTATTAAATATAAAAATTTGATAAAGTAAATTTTTTGAAGACATGAGATCTTTATTTTTTTTCTGGTATTAGATATCTTCAAAATGTTTCTACAAATTATAAAACAAGTGTATCAAATATAAATATTTTGGATACTTTCATAATTTTAAAATGTCCTTCTTCTTTTTTTTGGCTATCACAGATCTTCAAAATCAGAAGACTAGAAAACAAAACAGCACAACCAGCAAACAACCCAAAGGGGTGATTCCAGGCACAACTTTTTAACAGCCAATTTAACCAACCAATCATCAGCCATATTGGCAGTCTGCTAGCCCTGCTCGAAGACAGAATATATATTAGAAGTCAATGTCTCTATATCTTTTTGCTTTTTTCCTTTTTTTAATTAACTAATGTGTTACTATGACTAAATTTAAGTGGACGAGTTGAGGTTAAATATAACACAAAAATAAAGTATGATAATCATAAAAAAATGTTTATGCAATAATTTCAAAAATATCTTATTAAGACGTGGTTATATTTGATTCTAAAAAAAAGAAAGAGATAATTGATACGGTCAACTTCGAAACCAGTAAAAGACATGTGGTCGGACTTTGCCGTGCTGCATAACGAAGAGAAGAAAGCAAAGTTGATGGAAAGGACAACGACTTTGGTTGAGAAAGACATAGTTTGGAAATGCCCTCTACCCCTTTTTTAAGGCAAATGTGGATGGCGCTTTGTTTGGCATTTGGGACAGTGCTATGAGATGCAGGAAGCTTGCAACAGGGTCAGTTGAAAGCTTTGGCAGCAAAGGAAGGCTTGATTTTTGCTCATGAACTCTGCAACAAGGACGCTTGTTTGGAGAGTGATTGCAAAATAGTGTTCAACAACTTGCAAAAAAAATATGTCAGATCATACCTACTTTATTTGTTTCCTTGAAGTGGGAGCACTAATTCTTTGATAGATGATCTATATGAATCTTCTCTCTCTCTCTCTCTCTCTCTCTCTCACACACACACACACACACTTTGTACAAAGTTATTGAAACTTATTGTTATAATTAATTTTATATAGAATAAAAATATAAAATTGCAAAGAAAAATAGTAATAAGAAAATGAGTATTTAGAAAAAAAATTGTTAAATTAACTAATTATGTTTATAAGATATCTAGACCAAATATTGAACTCAGAAATTTGATTAAAAATAATTTCTAGTTTCCAATGAAACAATTATTTTTTCTAATTTTAATTATATAAAATGATAATAATATGTCACAGAAAAAATTTTAAATAAGTGATAATTAAATCAAATTGGGCATAATCAGTGAAAACTTCCAATTAGTATGTGCACTTTAAAGAAGTTGAAAATTTTACTATAATCCTAATATGCTGATAATTAAATTTAATTAATGCTGATTAAAAATAGAATTGTCTCTGAAACCTAAATGAAGATAATTCTGAAGTTAGATTAAAAAAAATCTAAATAAGCTGATTAATTCTAATTAGTGGTTCAGGTAGTGAGAACCAATCAAGTGCTTTCTCAGCATTTTCTACAGAAGCATAAACAATAGTTCTCCTTATACACATGATTTATTTAGAATTTTCCTCGTAAAATTTCCAAATGCAAGCAGCCAAGTTTTCAAAGTGAAAATATACAAATATTGATCTGTTTCATCTTCATTCACCAATACATCTTTATAGTAACCAAATTGTTTTTCTTTCTTCTTTTTTTTACCCTTAACTTGATAAACCCAATTGGCATGCACATGACTTCGCTGATTTTTATTGCTCGTAGTCTTTTCCAACATTCCAATGCATTTATGTATGGTGTGTAAGGATCCTTATCTTAACCTAAACCATTTTTGTCCATGCAATTGTGTGTCAGGATCATTATCTAACATAAAACGTGTTGTGTAGACCCAAGACCTAAGATGTAACACAATCGGTGGAGAGTGAAAAAATTGTCATGAACTCCTAGTGGTGCAATATCTATCCCTTTCATGGCCATCATAAATCACCCCACCACAATATGGAAAAATATCTTGTTAATAAGAAAATTTGAAAAAAAAAAAACAGTTGGTGAGCAAAATCTCAGTACCATCTATTTCTATAAAAAAAAATCACTAAACAAAAAGCAATTAATATAGCAAATAAATGATATAAAATTAATATGATAAAACTGACATTAGCCCAACTTGAATTTAATTTCTAGATCAACCTAGATTATCATGTTTCCACTTTAGTTTATAAGTTCACAGTTGATGGTAAAAGATATCTCTAAAATATTTTGAAACATTTTAAATAAATAGGCATGAAATACAACCGTAAATCCATGTGAACAATTTTTTTATAGTTATTTAATGTTACAAAGGTGAGTTATATCTATGAACAAAAGACGAAATTATTGAAAAAATACAGTTAATACTATATATAAAATTCTATAAAGTAAATTTTTTAAGACATGAAATCTTTATTTTTTTTTATGGTATTAGATATCTTCAAAATTTTCTACAAATTTAAAAAAAAGTGTATCTAATATAAAAATTTTGGATACTTTCATAAATTTATAAAATTTCTTTTTCTTTTTTTGAGCTATCACAAATCTTTAAAACCAGAAGACTGGAAAACAAAACAACACAACCAGTAGACAACCAGAACACAAAGATAGAATACCAAACTAAATCAATCAGCCAACACCATTTTGGTGAGCCTCCCAGCCTGTCACCAGGATTGAAGCATCCGCAGCCAATTTAGCTCGCCAATCATAGTCCATATTAGCCATGCTCGAAGATAAAATATCAAAAGGCAGTGTCTATATCTCTTTGCTTTTTTCTTAATTGAATAATATGTTACTATGATTAAATTTAGGTGGACGAATTGAAGTTTAAATATAATTAAATAATAAAGTACGATAATTATAAAAAAATTGTATGTAACAATTTAAAAATACCTTATTAAGACATGGTTATATTTGATTCTAAAAAAAAAGTAAAATATAAAGAATACGATGTCATAATGCATAATGAAGAAAAGAACGCAAATTTGAGGGAAAGGAAAGCGACTTTGGTTGAGAATGAAGTATTTTGGAAATGCCCCCAATTACCCCTTCTTCAAAGCAAATGTGGATAGCAAGATGCAGCGAGGAGAGAGAGCAGAGAGTTCTTGAGAATGAGCGCGCCTGCCTCCTCTCTTCTTTTTTTCTTCTCATTTTAGAATGTTTTCTTTTGTTTTTTCTCTCTTTACAAGACTTCTTTACTTCTATTAGAAAAGAGTTTTTCTGTTTTTCTATGAAGAGGTTTGGAGCTATAAAATTTTACATCTTTTACATTCAGATCTCTAACTCTGAATTTAGATCTATAACTCTGCTCAGATCTAAATAGAAAAATATCATATGTACAATTATGTACTCACATGGATGGAAGAAAAATGAAAAAATTTAATGAGTTGAGAGGTGTATTGTCTCTCTAAAAATGTGTCTCTATTTTCTCTTTTTTTTGTATTAATTGTACATTTGAGATGTTGAATATATTTTTTGGTAGATTAGTGTTTGTGAAATGTTTTGTTTTTATATTCTCTAATTGTAGTATCCATTTATTTGTTTTTTTTTTCAAAAGTTGTAAGATTAAGTTAGTTATGATTACTTCACTTGTCTTTAACTTCTATTTTATTATTGACCTTGTGTTTGATGTATTTTTTTTTAATAATTTGTCAATTGTCCACCCTCCCCCCCCCCCCCAAAAAAAGAGCAAATGTAAATGGCATTTTGTTTGGTAGTTAGGATAGCGCTGTGAGATGCAGAAAGCTTTCGTGCGGCTTGAGTAAAACTCATTGCAGGCTTTTACACTAGATCAATTGAAAGGTTTGACAGCAAATAGAGGCTTGATTTTTGCTTGTGACCTCTGCATCAAGGATGCTTTCCTTGAAAGTGATTGCAAAATGACGTTTGATAGCTTGCAAAAGACAATTTCAGATTACACTACTTTGTACCATTCTGCATGATGTATGTATTTGTAAGAAAATTCTTAAAAAATTTTGTAGGTCGAAAACATGTACCTCTAACAATAGTTTTAGAGAATATCAAATGAAAAGAAATTTTTTTTAAAGTAGTTCTATCTTATTCTTTAGAAGCTATTATGTAATAGCGAATGGATACACATGCATGTTAA
Organism: Gleditsia sinensis; assembly: GCA_037074535.1. Lineage (NCBI taxonomy): Eukaryota > Viridiplantae > Streptophyta > Magnoliopsida > Fabales > Fabaceae > Gleditsia > Gleditsia sinensis. The sequence goes on along the minus strand of CM073465.1, from coordinate 66,454,573 downwards.
TAGGTTAGGTTAAGGATTCTTAAAGTTTGTAACGTGAGTTCTTTTTATTTTATTTTATGAGAACCAATTTCTAGAAATATTATTCTGAGATTAATCTTTTTCGAGTTTTCGTGTCTCTTAAAGTTGTAAAATGTGCTCCCATCACAGAAATTTAAATTGGTTGTTACAAAAATTGTAACTTATCATGGTTACAAGGGTTAACCATCTAATATTATAACAAACATTTATTTGGCAAAAGTGGGCCATTCAAAAGAAAATTGTAACAGTATTGGTTTTAAAGAGGGAATTCTACGATACTACTTTTTTTATTCCTAGAAGTGGAATAGTGTTACTCATAATCTTGCAAATTGGGTAGACATATGACCCATATGACTATACATGTTTGGTTAGATTCACCGTGAGAATGTGTGGTTGCCTGGTTGGTACATTGGTTCAATAATTTCAAAAAATATGATAAAACTAAGATGTAATTGATATTGAGCTTTAAAATGAAGACATATCTAATTGGTAGAAGTTTCAATTTTTTAAAGGGCAAAGCTTATGTAAAGTCCTATCTATCTTTATTATCAAGTTTTCTAACCAAATTATAATATGTGTATTGTTTTCACATCTCACCAATTAGTGAAGAAAAAAAACCATATTTTGATCACATATTAGTTTTTTTAATTTATTCTCTCAAAGATAAAAATTTCTCTAATGTCACCCTTACTTAAGCTATCATCCAAATTTTAACGTCAAATTTAAATTACTACTGAAATTACAATTTTTTACTGCACTTATATAAATTGGCATATGAATTGACACTCATTTAATACTGAATTGACATTATCATGACACTCATAACAAAATTCTTAATTTTTCAAATAAATTAATCATATTTAAAAAAATTTGCTATACATGAGTGTGAAATCATTATTAAGTCACTACAACAAATATGGGATTTAACGGCGGTTTTTTAGTGACTTTAGCGACGATTTTAACCTTCGCTAAAAAGCATTACAATGGTTGGCATAACTGTCGTGGAACGAGTGTCCTTGCAATGGTTTAGGCCAACCGTGGGAATAGAGTCGTTAAGACTTGGTATAGCGATGGTTTATCAACCGTCGTTATGTTTTGAATTTGACGACAGTTATATGAACCATCGTTATGGCCTATCTTAACGACAGTTATTAAACCGTCGCCATGTCTGGGAGTAACGATGATAAAAATAACGACGGTTACAAAACCGTCGTTATGGTTGTAAAAATAACGACGGTTCTCTGAAAGTCGTTATTTCTTATAAATTTTTTATAAAAAATTATTAATTTACATTATAATTTAATTTTGTATTACTATTCTCATATTTAATCTTTTAAAATATATATTTTTGTTTCAAAATTCTTAATTTAAATTATAATTTAATTTTATATTATTATTCTCATATTTAAATTTTTAAAATATATACTTTTGTTTGAGAATGCCTATTTTATAATGTTAAATTTTTTATGAGATATATCGATATATATTGAAAATTTAAATAAAAATAATAATGTAATGCAAATCACATTCATAAATAAATTGTGAAAATAAAATTAATAATCACTTAAAACGTGATTATATTTGATTTACATTATAATTTAATAGTATAATTCTTAAAATATTTTTATAAAATAAAAAAAAAGTAACGTGTGCAGTAATAATTTCAAAAATATCTTAAAATTAGATGTAGTCATAATTGAGTCTAAAAAGCAAAACAAATTAAAAAAATTTAGAATGGTGGTATTTTTTATTCTTGATAGTAAGAGATATCTCTAAAATATTTTCAAACATTTTAAATAAATAGGTATGAAATACAACCGTAATTAAGTCCATGTGAGCAATTTTTTTTAGTTATTTAATGTTACAAAGGTGAGTTATATCTATTGAAATAATAGAAATTTATTGAAGAAAAAGTACAATTTTTACTATATATAAAAGTCTGAAAATGTAAATTTTTTGAAGATATGAGATCTTTATTTTTTATGGTATTAGATAGCTTAAAAGTGTTTCTACAAATTGTGAAACAAGTGTATCAAACCTAAAAATTTTGGATACTTTCATAATTTAAAAAAAGTTTTTTTTTTTTGGCCACTACAGATCTTGAAAATCAGAAAATTAGGAAACAAAACAGCATAACCAGCAAACGACCCAAGGCAGGTGATTCCACCCAACTTAAGGGGCACAACTCTTTAACAGCCAATTTAGCCAGCCAATCATTGATGATATACGCATTCTTGCTAACCTTGCTCAAATACAGAATATCAAAGGCAGTGGTTGAATACAACTAGATAAAAAAAGTATGATAATTATAACAAAATTGTGTATGCAATAATTTCAAAAATATCTTATTAAAACGTGATTATATTTGATTTAAAAAAGAAAGAAAGATATAATTGATACTGGCAACTGTCAATGGACATATGGGCAGACTGTGCCAGGCTGCACGGTGAAGAAAAGAATGCAAATTTGACAGAAGGGACAGCCACTGTGACTGATAATGAAGCAGTTTGGAAATTTTCCAATTACCCCTTCTTTAAAGCAAATGTGAATGGCTCTTTGTTTGGTAGTTGTGATAGTGCCGTGAGATGCAGGAAGCTTTTGTGGGGCTTGAGAAAAAGTTGTTGCAGGCTTTTATCCCAGGTCAGTTGAAAGCTTTGGGAAGGCTTGACTTTTGCTCGTGATCTCTGCATCAAGGACTGTTGTTTAGAGAGTGATTGCAAAATAATATTTGATAGCTTACAAAAAAAATTGTGGCATAAAGAAAAATGGTTTTAAAATTAAATTTTAAAAAATATAACTATTAAAAAAGTCACAACTGATGACTTATAATTTTTTTAAAAAAGTCGCAATTTTTTTAAAGAATCATAATTTTTTAAAAAAAAATTACAACTCCACTGACAAGTTGTATTTGATTAAATTTTTATCATAAGAAGTTTGAAAAATCAAAAATTAATTTTAAAAATATTTCAATTTTCCTTATCAATTTTTTTTTTTAAATTTTAAGTAGTTTTTCAAGAAAAATTTTAAAAATTGCTTTCTGTCAATTTTAAGTGTCTAAAATAACTTTAGAGAAGGCTTATTGAAACTTATTGTTACAATTAATTTTATATATAATAAAAAATATAATATTATAAAAAAATATTAATAAGATATTTAGACTATCAACCGAGAAAATTGATTAAAAATAATATCTAGTTCTCACATGAAACAATTCTTTTTTCTAATTTTAATTATATAAAATGATAATAATATGTCAATAAATAAATTTAAAATAAGTGATAACTAAATCATATTATCCATGATTAGAGAAAACTTCCAATTACTACGTGCACTTTTATGAAGTTGAAAATTTTACCATAATTCTATTATGCTGATAATAAATTTGATTAATTATGATTAAAATGCAAATGTATCTAAAACCTAAATGAGGATAATTATGAAGTTAGATTATATATATATATATATATATATAAGCTGATTAATTCTAATTAGTGGTTCAGATAGTAAGAACCAAGTGCTTTCTCTGCATTTTTTACAAAAGCATCAACAATAATTCTTGTTAGACTGTATTACACACGATTTATCTAGAATTTTCCTGATCAATATGTCGTAAAATTTCCATATACAAAAACCCAAGTTTTCAAAAGTGAAAATATACAAATATTGATCTCTTTCATATTCATTCACCAATACAGCTTTATAATAACTACATCACGTTAGCAAACTCTAAACTACGTTATTTTGTGTATTTTAATGGTGTATGTGCTGAAGCTGAAAAGGCAATGTGTGACAATTATGTAGGTGGTGAAATAAAAGTTGTCAACAAACAAAAAGAATGACAGACTTCATGCCATGATCATATGAAAAGAAAAAATAACTGGACGAATTGCAAAATTAAGTTCCCCAGCGTTTGTAAAATGTAAAAATGAATATATGCTGGATTGTTGGGTCCCTTGCTTGTTGTAGCTACAAATTCAGTAAACATGCTTATATATTCAAGCTTCCATGATATCACTTGTGCAAACTCGTATTTTGGACATATCAAAACATTTATTTTATGTAGAGACAAAATGTTGTAGCAATAAAATCAAAACATATAATAAATTAGAGCATCTCCAATGGGGGTTCTTAGAAGAGAAGCAGCACTGACCAATGGCCAAAGAGTTGCCTACAAATAATATTCCAGCCAAGTGAGGAACATTTGTCAATGGTCGAACACATGAACTATATTTCTACATTTTATGATCCTGAAACTAAAAGGAGACTACCACTTTAGATTTCTCGCAAAATGATCAAAGAATGTTATCAGTATTTCATGTGCCTATTAAAGAGTTATATTAAATTTTTATATCAAAAGTGCTTCTGGCTTGTAACTATGCCATGTCTTTAAATATTTACAATCATACATCTGTGCTAGTTGAACATTATCTTGCATCATCCTACAAAAGAAACATAGCCATATATATTTTTTTAACATGTAGTGAAACTTTAAAAGGACAAAATACACATTAAAATCTATCATATTCTGTCTTGTAAAAAAAATAAATTAATTTATAAAGACATAATCTTACTTAAATTTAAGACATTAAACTTGAAAAATATTCCCAAGAACATAATTTCGTCACAAAATATAAAAATAAAAACATGAATATTTGATAATGATCAACGATTTATAAGTAAAAATTAAATATTTAACTGAAAAATTGATTGGAAGAGAGAAATGGAGAGTATAAACTTATCAATTTGACATATAATTGTAGACCTTTTAACAGTTATTGCCTTGTAAAATATGTTATTCAGGTTGAAGAGAGGCATAAATCAAATTAATGGCCTTTTAAAAATTAATACATCCAACGGAGAAGAGAAACCAAAAACAGAGGACACAGAAATTGTTCCCGTTAATCTCGGTGAGGCACACTTGGAAATCAAATGGTCGTTGAGTCAGATTAGCTCCAAACTGGATAACTAATCTGCTAGAACATTCTGTGGATAAATCAGGATGAGTAATGAGAATAAAGGTGAGAAGTTTGAGTAGAAATCGACGACGCGGAGGGAATAGAAGAGAAGAAACCAAATAACAGTAATTGGTTGCTGAAAAATCTGTGGAACTACGCGGCTGAAAATTCGAAATCTGATCCAAAACTGCTGGATTTTCTGGGCATTACAGCTATCTCCTGGGCATCCCACCTCATGGAAGCACAGAGCATCGCGAGTGAGAGAGGACGACGGACGAGCAAACAAGAAAGATGAGCGCGAGAAGCAGCTGGGAACAGAAAACAGAGAGACAAAGCGGGTGAACAGAAGCATCTCGTGAACATCGAAGCAAGACAGTGATGAAAACTCTAGATTAGTTTGATTTTTATCTATTTTAAACTCTCATGATGTTGAATTTATTTAGGAAGTATTTAATTTTTAACATGAACTAAATCACTTTACTTAAGAAAGATGATACGACGAAGTCTGAATCTTATGCTTATCTTTCCATATTTAATTTGAATGAAATTTATCCTTGGTTTGTTCAAATTATTCTGTGTCTAATTAATTATTTATTAATTAGATGATTTTGATCTTATTATTTGCTATGGTAAAAGGAAATTGCAAATTAGATCTTCGAATAATTCAATTTAGGTGATTATAGAGATAGAGAAACTTAGACATGCCTAAGTAGTTAGAATCAAATCATGGATCTCAAATTGCTCTTGAAGTATTAACTAGCATAATCTTGTATGAGTGTAATTTTAAGAGTAAGTCTAAGTAGACTATCGAAAGAAATTACTTAGTAACTTAGGATTTGTTTTAGCAAACTTCAAATTTTGTTTTGGGTTAGTAAGATAAGGAGAAGCATAGAGAAAGGGTAAAATCAGATTTCTAAAGGTTTTTTCGCATTAATTTGTATCATCAAACAATTTCAATTATTCTTTTTTTTTTTAAATTTTACCATATTTCAATTTATAATCTCTACAATCTTGCAACAATTTATTTTCTAAATAAAATTGAGATTTTTATAATTTTGATACTTGACAAAATAAAATAACAATATCCAAGGATGATAATCTTCTCCTCATTTTACTAGAGCTATAATAACGTGTACTTGCATTTTTGCACCAATTATCTTCTTTCATTAAATAGGCTTTTGTCAAAGCTTTTGAAGCTCCTCAGGCCACATCAAAATTTGAATCATAATTGTGGATCAGACTGGAAGGGATTACATACAACTGAACTCATTTGCAAAAATTAAAACAAAAGAGTTTGTGTAACGATAATTTTACTGGTAGTTAGAAAGAAAAATTGTGCAATAAGAGAGGGTAACATTATATTTGGGAAAATAAGTTGCTCTCCAAGCACCCCCTCTTTTTCTACTCCTTGGTACCCTTCACTACAAAAAAAAAAAAAGATTTTGATGGTAACTTTTTTTGTAGTGACTTTCAAAGTTGTCATTGAAAGTATAGAATCAGTGATGGCATTTAGGAGACTTTTTGACCTTAAAATGTTGTCGTTGAAAAAATTGCGACAACAGAATTTGATAGTAACTCACTTTGCATAGAACTTATTCTTGTATAGAAAAATATAACTGTTATATATCATTCTGCAAATCTTGTTGAGAGGATTGAATTTTTTATTATCATCTAAATTACAGAGATGAAATTAGAAAGTTTACTTAAATGTTTTCCCTAATTTCTTTAGTTTTTGATACCATGAATCTTGATTATCTTCTATAAGAATGCTTTCTAAAAATTCAGGTTCCGTAAATCAGAGATTTCCTAAAACATAACCCCTGTTTCTATGAGGCATTTTTTTCTTCTTCCACAATTTCTCTTGATTGACCAAATCAAGTTTGTTTTGTAAAATTATCCATATGATCTAAACATGTTTCTAAACTCAAAGTAACATGAATAAATCAATCAAAATGCGGAATAAAATAGGATTGTACCAACCTCCTGCCATTGCTTTTCTTCAAGTTTTTCCAAAGGTTTTGGTGCTTCCAAGTCTGATCTCCCTCTCTCTAGATGGTGTAAATTCGTAGGAATGTCAAAAGGGATAGACTCAGGGACCAAGCCACATTTATATAGATGTTCTACCATCAAGAACATTCATGGTGGAGTTACCATCTCAATAATGGCTTTTCATGACCATTCAATCCCTCATTTAATCAAAAAACGTTGGACCATAAATTTGAATAATGAGATTTGATTATTAATAAATTCTCCCACTTGATCCATACGTTTAACCTAATGACTTAAAGGAGTTATCAAACAACTTTCTTAAGAAATAAATACATGAATCATAGTGATAGGTCCTCTAAAATCGAGTAATATCAACCATGTATTACAATGCATTTAGTTTCTCAAGTGTTATACTTAATGTGGTAACAAAAACTTAATGAATAAACCATATGTTTATTCTTGGTCTAAAACATAATAAGTTTTTCTTAAATGAATTAAAGTGCACATTAATATGAGAAAACATCACAATATATAAGAATTTCATTAATTACCTGTATGTATACAGTCATAAATTGGAACCAAGTCTCATTTTCTCTACATGATCCTTGAATTTTAGTGGTGGCATTCCCTTAGTCAAAGGATCAGCGATCATCAATTCAATGCTAATGTGCTCAATGACCACTTTCTTTTCTTTTACACGTTCTCTAATGGCTAAGTACTTAATGTCGATGTGTTTACTTCGACTTCTACTTTTATTATTCTTAGCCATAAAGACAGCAACTGAATTATGGTAGAAAATTCTCAATGGCCTAGAAATTGAATCCATAACTCTAAGCCTCAAAATGAAATTCTTAAGCCATACACCGAGAGAAGTGGCCTCAAAACAAGAGACGAACTCGGCTTCCATAGTAGAAGTAGCAGTCAAGGACTGCTTAACACTTTTTCAAGAAACAGCTCCACCGGCTAGCATGAAAATGTATCCTGATGTTGTCTTACGAGAATCAACACAGCCAGCAAAGTCTGAATCTGAATAGCCGATCACATCCAAATTGTTCGTCTGTCTATACATAAGCATGTAGTCTTTGGTCCCTTGTAGGTACCTCATGACTTTCTTTGCAGCTCTCCAGTGGTCCATTCCTGGGTTACTCTAATATCGGCCAAGCATCCCCATAGCAAATGCAATGTCAGGTCTGGTGCAAACCTGAACATACATAAGAAATCTCTCTAAAACTTTATTGATATAGGTTTCTTGTGACAGACCTAAAACACCTCGAGGTATATCCCTATGGATCTTAATGCCAATGACATAAGATGCCTCACCCATATCCTTCATGTCAAAATTTTTAGAAAAAAATTGTTTCACCTCATGTAGCAAACTCCTATCGTTGGTTGTAATCAAAATATCATCCACGTATAAAACAAGAAAACATATTTTACTCCTACTAACCTTCTAGTATATACATTGATCCATGGGATTTTCAACAAATCCGAATGAAGAAATTACTCCATGGAATTTGAAATACCATTGACGGAAGACTCGTTTTAAACCATATATGGATTTCTTAAACTTACAAACCAAGTGCTCACCATCACTAGAGGAGAAACCTTCAGGTTGTTTCATATAAACCTCCTCCTCTAGATCACCTTTAAAAAATGTCGTTTTCACATCCATTTGTTGCAACTCAAGGTCAAAATGAGCAACTAATGCCAAAATAATACGAAGAAAATCTTTCTTAGATACAGGAGAAAAAATCTTCGTGTAATCGATTCCTTCTTTTCGAGTAAATCCCTTAGCAACGAGTCTTGCCTTATATCTCTCAATGTTACCTAATGAATCCTTTTTGGTCTTAAAGACCCATTTACAGCCAATGGCCTTCACCCCATTAGGCAACTCTACAAGTTCCCAGACTCCATTACTCTTCATGGAATTCATCTCATCTATCATGGCATTATACCACAAATTTGACTCTTTGCAAATCGTGGCTTGTGAAAATGTTTCAGGATCATTTTCAGCTCCTATATTATAGTCAGAATCTTGTAGATGCACTATAAAATCACTAGGAATAGCTGATCTTTTTTCTCTAATAAATCTTCTTAATGTTGTAGCCTCACCCTCTTGAAGAGTTTGTGGTTCAACTTGTTCAGGAACTGCTTGTAAATCCTAAACATTTTGATCTAATTAATCAGCTTGTGGAAACTTAATGACTGGTTGTTTAGTACCTATTTGTACTTGAGGGGTGCTATGAACAATAATCAATCTGTCACTTGAAGTGAAAGGTTGAGACTGTATATGATCATGTGCAGAACCTAAGTTCCTGAACTGATCACTTCCACTGATCAAGTCATTCTCAAGAAACTTAGCATTTCTTGATTCCACTATCCTAGTTGTGTGAGATGGACAATAAAACCTGTAACCTTTGGACCTTTCGGCATATCCAATGAAATATCCACTAATGGTCCTCGGGTCCAGTTTCTTCTCTTGTGGGTCATATATCCTCACCTCAGACGGACATCCCCAAACGCGCATATGTCGCAAACTCGGTTTCCAACCTTTCCATAATTCAAAAGGTGTCTTTTGAACAGCCTTAGTTGGAACTCGGTTTAATATATACACAGCTTTCTTTAGTGCTATAGTCCACAAGGATTTAGGAATATTGGAGTTGCTACGCATGCTCCGCATGCTCCGCACCATATCCAATAATGTTCAGTTTTTTCTTTTTGCAATACTATTCTGGTCTGGAGAACTAGGCATAATATATTGGGCAACAATCTCATGCTCTTGAAGAAACTTAGCAAAAGGACCAGGTGCTTGTCCACTCTCCGTGTATCTACCATAATATTCTCCACCTCTATCTGATCTCACTATCTTTATTTGCTTTCTGCATGGGTTCTCAACTTCAGCCTTAAAGACTTTGAGGGCATCCAATGCTTCGTTTTTATTATGAAGCAAATAAATATACATATATCGTGAGTAATCATTTATAAAGGTGATGAAATATTTCTGACCATGTGCATCCATGTCTGGACAGCATATATCAGTATGAATGATCTTTAATATGTTCGAACTCCTATTAGCACCTTTCTTAGACATGTTGGTCTGTTTTCCCTTAATGCATTACACACAAGTCTCAAAGTCAGTAAAATCTAGAGTACTAAGTAGCCCATCTTTTACTAAACTCTTAATTCTCTCTATGGAGATGTGTCCTAATTTCTAGTGCCATAACATAGAGGAATCCTCGTTAATATTACACCGTTTAATACTAGTTTGAACTTGCATTGAACAATAAGTAGCATCGCTATGTAAATTAAGATGATAAAGACCATCAGACAAAATACCATTCCCAACACAATCTGAATTATATAATAAACTGAATTATGTGTCTTTAAAATTAAAGGCATATCCAAAAGGTACAAGTCTGGAAACTGAAATCAAGTTTCGTGAGAAACTTGGTACATAAAAGGTCCTTTCTAACTCTAAAACATAGCCACTACTTAAATTTAAAATGCAAGTTCCAATTGCTTCCACATGTGAGCCCATCTTGTTGCCTGATAAGATGCTCTGCTCACTTCCCACTGGTTTCCTTAGGTTTTGTATACCCTGCAAGGAGTTTGCAATATGAATTGTTGATCCAGAGTCAATCCACCAGGTGTTAATATTAACATTAGCCATATTAGATTCATAACAGACAAATGAGATTGATTTACCTTTCTTCTCAAGCCACTTTTGGAATTTGGCACATCCCTTCTTCATGTGTCCTTTCTTTTTATAGAAAAACACCTTGCTTCTTTCTTAATATCATCTTGAGGTGGTATTTTAACTTTCTCCTTCTGATTAGCTTGAGACTTATCAGGTTTGTTCTTCCCACGAGCTGTTGCCAGCAATGCACTCTCACCCACCTCCATCAGTAGCCTTTCTTCTTCTTGCACACACATGGTCATTAATTCATTAATTGACCATTTGTCTTTATGCGTGTTATAAGAAATTTTGAAAGGCCCATACTCATGTGGAAGGGTGTTCAGAATGTAGTGCACTAGGAAGGACTCTAACATGTCAACCTTGAGTTTCCTAAGTTGAGCTAAAATGTCATGCATTTTCATTATGTGCTCGCGCACACCTCTTACACTATTGAGTTGGAGAGAAGGAAACTTCATGATTAGAGTGCTTGCTAAGGCCTTTTCAGAAGTGACGAACTGTTCGTCAATGGCTTTCAACAAATCTCGGACCTTCTCATGTTGATCGACAGAACCACGTATACCAGCGGTGATTTTAGTCTTAATGAACATCACGCTGCGCCGATTGGATCACTCCCATCGCTCATATAGCGTAATTTCAGCCGGCGTGCTTTCATCAGTGATTGTAGGTGGTTCTTCTTTCCTAATAGCATAATCTATGTCCATCCACCCTAAATGGAGGAGTATTCTCTCCTTCCATACCTTATAGTTATCTCCTCTAAGTTCGGGAATATCACAACGAATATCAGAGAAACTAGCAGATTGAGAAACTGTATAAAATCCAAAAGCTTATGTCAAAATTTTTGAGGCTTATTAGTCTAAATTTTCATGTATTACCAATGTAAACATGTATATATATATATATATATATATATAAATCTAGTGACATAAAAATTGCATGTGGGCTAAATTTTTAATTCAAATAGATTCATATGTACTTTATGATAGAATTATCAAATTATGTACTTAATTTCATATTTTATGGATAAATTATGAAAATAATTTGATTTTCTATCCAAATATCTTTATGATAAAACTTATCAGATTATGTACCAATTCATAATTCCTATGGGTAAATTATGAAAATAATCTGATATTTTATCCTAATTAATTATATAAATATAATAAAAATTCCTGTGGGATAAAATTTATTATATTAAATATAATTAATCACAATACTATGTCTAATTCCTTATGTAATCCTAAACAAAACTTAATATATAATTTTAATTAATTAAAGATATTGTGGCTAATCCCTAATTAATTAAGATTATAAGGATCACTAGATATATTATTAAATTTTATGAGAATAATCCTAAATTATATACATTCTAATAATATCAAAACTTAAGGATATATTAGAGTATATAAATAAATATCTCATAAATAAAACAAAATTGCATAATTAAACTAAATATTATGCACAAAAATACTCATTCTTAATAGCATGAAAATAAAACTTAAAAATTATTCATGCATCATAAGAGTATTTAATCTAAATTGCATGTATATAAAATAACAGAATAACATATATACATATCCATAAAATAATTCAAAGAATTATAAATCATGGCAACCAAATAATAAAGGAAAAAATATTATGTATATTAAAATGCATTAAGAATACTTTCCTGCCAACTTAAAATGAACAGGCACCCACGTCCCAATGGTAAAATGCAAATGAGTACTTTTTGGTCATGGGTTCAAATCCCACGGGTGCAGAATTTTATTTATTTTTTATAGAAAAAACTTTAAATATTAAACACTGCACCCAAAAGATAGAACAACATCATTAGTGCAGGGGCAAACCAATGCAGTGCATTCCACAAGGACCTGGGTTCTATTCCCGCCGTGCGCAAATTTTTATGTGCATGTTAATATAAAGCTTTAAATAAGAAAATAGCACATTCTTAACTAAAGACACATCTCAGATCAGCGGCTGGAACAAATGCATCCTAACTCGAGGGTCGCGGGTTCAATTCCCGTGGATGCATTTTTCAAAAGTATTTTCTCTCAGTACTTTAAAAATAAAATCAGCACACCTAAGATAGAACATAGGCTGTAGGACTGGTGGCCAAAACAATCCAGAGCAACCCCAAAGGGCCCGGGTTCTAGCCCTCTTGATGCAGTTTTCTTATATATTTTCCCACAATGCTATGAATAATAAAAAGAGCACACATTTTGATGAAGATGTGCTATAGCTTCGTGGCTAAAAATGTGCCATACATTCTGCAAGGTCGCGGGTTCAAGCTGTGATGCGCCCGCAGAAAAAGATTTTTTTTTTTCAAAAACATGGTACACTGTTCATCTTCATCCTCCAGCGAGTCAAAAATACCCAGTCACGACCCGGTTTTGACCCGTAAAAAACCTGAATTTTTCTCTCAATTTCGACCACCAAAAATGATGCATAATATACCGAAATAATCAGAAAATAATATCCTAATGATTCATGATCTCATATTGCATCAACAACGTCAAAAATTTCCAAAAAAAACATGAATAGTACCACCATATATGTAAAGCAAAGCAGAGGTTATTTCATACTCTGATACCAAATGTAAAATTATCCATATGATCTAAACATATTTCTAAACTCAAAGTAACATGAATAAATCAATCAAAATGCGGAATAAAATAGGATTGCACCAACCTCCCGCCATTGCTTTTCTTCAAGTTTTTCCAAAGGTTTTGGTGCTTCCAAGTCTGATCTCCCTCTCTCTAGATGGTGTAAATTCGTAGGAATATCAAAAGGGACAGACTCAGGGACCAAACCACAGTTATATAGATGTTTTACCATCAAGAACATTCATGGAGGAGTTACCATCTCAATAATGGCTTTTCATGGCCATTCAATCCCTCATTTAATCAAAAAATATTGGATCATAAATTTGAATAATGAGATTTGATTATTAATAAAAGCAAAAACTGTTACATGTTTCCCACCAAAATAACCACCATTTATGTCTTCGTTCCCAATTCTCTGAGCTCCCTTAACCATTTTCTTACACTCTCATGAGATGCTTGTTTGGTGCCTTGTCCATTCCTTGTAGAGCTACACTCCTTCCATTTTCTTTTTTCTGTAGCCCTTTTCCCCCTTTAAATGAAAGACAGATTCCTATCTATAGGCTATTTGACTAAACTGGTGGTTGAACACATATATAGAGAAGGTATACTGTAAGTTGTTAATTCTACTAATCAATTTGCTTTTTATTGTAAATAACAAATCGATCTCTCACCACTCATACACATTATAGGATACTGCAAGTTTGTCTCCCCTTTAGCTTTAATCTTGCCTTCCTATTCAATCCACCTTGTGAGCCTATGAACAGTAGTAGTATTTCCTTGTAAGTGATGCAATATCACTGACAGTAAATTACAATATAATATAATAAATCACAAGAATGCTATTCCAGTGAAGCCTCATAGCTAGGCTAGGCATGAAAATGATATAACAAATAACTTTACCTCCGAAGTTAGGGATAGAAATGAGAAAAGAAAATTGGGCCCCCACAAAGAACAATCCACAGAAGGCAAATGACTTATTATCACTAAAACTACCCTCGTCCTTAGCTGCACTAATACTTATATAGGACGTAGAAGATTAATTCACATCCTCCAAAAGCCCTTTTATCTCGCTTTCCAATTTTTTCTTCATATCCGGTGACTAACCTTTCCATCTTTCCAGCATTGAGCTCAAAGCCTCAAGTTTCTGCTTTATAAAGTTCAATTTGGATGCTTCAATAATCGATCAATGTGAAGCAAATGGCTATGTTTACCTATTGACTGTATCTAGTTTCATAAGAAGTGTAAAATTGTAGCTATCAACCATGAAAAGAGGTTAATCTATGTCAAATGGAGAAACAGAGAGAAACTGAGAGCTTACCTATTGTAGCAGCTTCAAAACCTAAATATCCAAGAAGAAACAACGACCATTGTTATCCACAGAGGAAGACATCATCCAACACAGAAGAGATGAGGTGGAAGATGATGAAGGAGAAAAGGGGGCAAGGAAACATATATGGTGGTCTGGGTGGTGCTTTTCCAAGCGATAAGTTGACGACTGAGAGGTTAGAGGGGGATTGGAGAATTCCAAAAAGAAAGGGGTTGGGAGATGAGAAGAGAAATTTAAATTCATCTGTTCATTCCTAATGGACCCAAGCTTCTAATTTTCTTTCCACACTGAAAGTAGAAGGTCCTCTCTTTAAGGTTCATGCACCTTTCCGTCTTGGTAAACCTAATTTTCACTTTTATTTGCCTTCTTTTTTGTATCTTACAACTGGGTTTTGTTCTATTTTGTGTCTATAATTGGAATTGATTTTGTATTGCTGGAGTAGCTGAATCTGAAGTTGGGTTTAGAGTTTATCTGTAATTTTGAAAAACTTTGAGCTGGACCCACAAGATCAGAGGTATGGATTATATTTTAGAATTTAAATTTCCCTTTTTTTAATTTCTGATATCCACTAGTGTTGCCTATGTTTATTGTGCTGTTTTTACTATTTTTTTTATTGATAAACTCTATGGCATGTTGATTGCAAATGGTATCTTATGTCGTTATACTATAATTGTCATGTAATTTACTCTTATATTGCTTGCAAAGATGAATCACTTAAAAATTCAATTATTATGAATTCAAGTTTCCATATTTAGTTTTGTAGTATTTGTGTTTGAAATATCACGTTCTGCGTGCTTGAGTTGTGTGGTACTTTTAGCATTAATCCAGCTTTACATGATTTATGAGGGAATGAGGGGGATTTAGAAATTTTTTAAATCTAATTACTCACAGAATAAACGATTTGAAGTTGTCCGCTACATTGGGACAAATTCAAAGATGAATTTGGCCAAAATAAATTAGAAAATGAGTTTATGAGGTTCAAAACCTATGAAAAGAGGTATCGTTTGCTGAAATAAAATTTAGGAAGCTTTTCAATATCCTAGTCAACTCAATGGTCTATAGGTTAGAAAAGCCAACTATCAGCGTTTAAATGGTCAATGACTCAACAGGTCAAACGTGAGTCAAGTCACAGGTGAAACAGATCATACAAGGCCACTATGCATGAGCCTTGCTTCTTGCCATTAAACTTGCATCCCCACCTTTTGGCACCTTCTAAATCCAACCATGGTATCTTTTTCTTGATTTGAGCACCCTAAGTATGACTTTTAGAGTTCACCATTTTGGCTTTCTCCTTTGTGGTTCTTTAGATTTTCGGTATTTTTGAGTGGTTGTGATTGCCCAAATTTATAGATCTTCTTGTTTTGGTTTTAACTGTGCTGAAGGTACCAAAAATGGAGGTCATGAAGTGCAAAAATAAAATAAAAATATATGTTACAATAAGTTCTAACTATTGATGGTTGATTTATGGTTGGATCTAACTCCTACGAGAAATATTTCTTGGTATATAGGGGTTTTTGAAGGCATTTGAACATTATTATTGCCTCTAAATTTTTATTTGGGCTTCAAATCTTAAAGAATTGAAACCCTAGTGCACTTTTAGATAAAGAAAGAGACAGGCGTAGAGAGATAAAGTAAGAAAGAATCTTGAAGAAGAATAGAATTCGAAGGAAGGGAAAAATAAAGGGTGGGTCAAATGAAATTTTGGCTCTTGTTGTGTGGTCTCTAAAAGAATTAGATTTTATAATTTGGCCATAAAGAAATTCGAAGCTGAACCTTAGCCATTGAAGGTTTATGACACGACATTGGTCGCCTTGATGGTTTCTCAAAGGACTCTTCTCTTATATCTCTTTTTTTTTTATACAACTCCTATAACTCTCTTGTAATCAAGGATTGCAGAGTTTTTGTTGTCACGTTTTTGGAATAATTTTAATCCTATTTGTTACTTTTTATTTTTGCTAACTATTCTAATTATCCTTGATTATATTTTTAAAATTTCAGGTCATTACAAATAGTTTCACCAAGTGTGCGCGTGCGCATGTGTGTGTGTGTGTGTGTGTGTGTGTGTGTGTGTGTGTGTGTGTGTGTGTGTATATATATATATATATATATATATACACCTACTGTCAGACAGCCCCCATGAGACTTCATCCTGAACCACCATCCACCACCGCATGGCGCCACCAGCTCGTGAAACCCATCACAAGCCACTTCAAAAAACCATTGCAAGCTATTCCTTTTTCAGTTTGCAAGGTAACTACTTCTCGCTTGTTTTTGGCTGCAATTGAGATGTTGGTTTCATAGAATGGGTGCTCATGTAATTTGATTTTAATGATTTAGTTTGATGATAGTCCTTGAAATTCTGAATGCGGTAGAAACTTTTATAGCTGTTGCTTTGGGTTAATTTGAGACATGTGCCTATTGCCCAGGATGATTTAGAAGTTCCTTGATTTCCTTGAATGGGTCAATGAATTTCTCAGATAACATTACATGAGTTCTCAGTTATGAATTTCATAAATGCGGGTTCATATTTTACTGTTTATGTTGGTTTTGGGTACCGAACTTGCAATAGGATAGATAAATGTTCTTGTTGAGTAAACTTGAGCTTTTCATCAATCAAAATTGTATGTTGAAGACTTGAATATAAAAGTGCCCACTTGATGTTCTATAAAATGTCCAAAAGAGGTTCCTAGCCGTAGAAGTACTTAAATTCTCGATTTTCAACTTAAGATTTGATTGGATTTTTATTTTAACAAAGCCAAGTTTAAATTCACAATGAAATCTAGTTTATACTTGAAATCTTCTCCTTTCCAATGAACTTAAACTGATTGAAACTTCTTAGATGATTGATCCATTCTTAAGTGTTTAAAATTATATATCCTTTAAATTTGTCATGTATCAGAATCTCCTTAATCGTAATCAAGTACCTCGTTAAATGTCTACCAATCTCAATATACCTATTTCTAAATGTTTGGATAATGAATGTTCTTGAACATTATCGTTAGTTGAATCTTCGATTTTAAAGAATGATTGATATAAAAATATAATTTGAAAGTGTATTATATGCATTCAGATTATTCATGTGCAGTCATTCTTAATATGATTATGATTTAAAGTACTCTTGCAAATTTTCTATGTATTATATGTATTTTTTTTTTTTTGAATCCACTCACTGATCGTTACTCTCCATTTTTTTTAAAACACCAAGTTCAGTCTCAAACCATGGGTCTTATGTGTTTATAATTTAATGTTTTGGAGAGCTGAGTTCTTGCATAAATTTTCTTGACTGTATATTATGTTTCTGATATCCATTATTGAAGCAGAGCTTCTTTGTGGGTTGTGTACATTGCTTTGATTGTATGTACATTCAGAAGAGTTCCAATTTATGGGGAATTTTGTCGAATTTTTGTTTGCAATATTTTACCAAAGGCTTTGTATTGTGTTTAAAATTTGGATTCAAGTGTTTAGTGCGTATATGTTAGAGGTTTACAGGGTCAAGTTTTGCTTTGCCCTTGTGCAGGTCATGTGCCTGGTTTGGATTAGGAAACTATTTATACTATTTTATTAATTCAAACTCGATTATAATGTATTTAATTTAATTACTAAAATTAGCATAAATTTTTAATTTTTGAAGCTTATGCAGAAAAAAGGAGAAATGGAATTATTTAGGGAAAATTTTGGGGTAATTTGGTGTAAAACAGATGTGTGAATATAACATAAACCTACGTCATACCATAAAGAAAGCTCCCCTGTAGTTTTAATGTCCAATTTAATTAAATAATCTTTCTGTAAATTTTTTGGAGGGCATAGAGTTTTTTAATTATCATTCAAATCACAGAGATAAAATAAGAACGCATGCTTACTTAAGGTGATGCTTGGTACATAAATATATTAATTTTTTATGTATCTAAAAACTTATATATAAAATATTTAAACATGAGATGAATAAAAAGAATCAAATTTTTTATATTATTTAGATCATATATAGCATGTAAAAAAAATATGGACTTGATTAACACTTTGACTGAAAAAATGATCAATCTAGTATAATTGTCTAATATTTTTAATACATACACACACACACATATTATACAACCCTTACTTCAGTATAACATCCAAAATCATTTTTTTTTTAATATGTGATGAAGGCTTTTGTGCAATTACCTTCTGTGGAGCAGCATTAATGTTTGATTAATAGGTATAAACATAAGTAAATATTTAAATTTAAAATATTAATTTGATAAAGTTAAACAAATTATCTAAATTTGAAAAAAAAAATATTAATTTGAAAAAATTATAGTCTTTTTACTCACCAAAACCAGTACCTAACAATACAATGCATAGAATATTATTTAATCCTTTTATCCTTTCCATAGAGCCATCAAGGTAAGATAATAAAAAAATATTACCGTAAACATGAAATAAAAGAAAAGCATGCAATAATTTCAAAAACATTTAAAAATTAGAATAAGTTGACAATTGAGTCTAAAAAGAAGGCAAAAGGTAGTCAAAAGTTGCCTTTTGGCACTAACTTATATAAAATTATAAAAGCTCAGATAGCTTTGCTGTCATCATCCACAAATGTGATCACCACACAGAAAAATTTATTACTTTAAATTTTTGTCCAAAAAAATATATTTATTATTTAAAAAATAAATATATAATTTAATTTTTGACACATTAATCTTTAAATTTATATCATTTTATAATTTAATTTTTTAAATTTATTAAACATCATATAATTTTATCGTTATGTTATTTTTATCTTAACTACAAATAAGAATATATTAAAATATTCTATTAAATACTTACAAGATAGTTAACTTCACCAAACGTCAAAAGTTATCCAACTGACTCACTCATTCTTTCATTAAAAAAAATATATACCAAAAAAACTGGATTTTGAGAACATGGTCCCCTTCTTTTCGCCGAGCTTGATTTTCTGTTTTATTATTTGAGTTCGCACATTGCGTTGTCGACTGCGAGATTCAATATCATTTTTTGAATATTTATGGTTTGCATTAGAACGATAATGACAAAACCATAGATCACATTTTTCTCTGTCGTCATGTTCTTCTCTGAAAAGAAGGACAAGATGCAAGAGAAGCAGATGATTATAAATAAATTTAGAAGTTGTTGCCAAGGAAACTTTCTTCACAAAATTTGTATCAATTTCTGTGTCTAGATTTCTAGAGGCTACCTTCCTCTAATGAGAGATTGTTTTCAACCTCTTTCCAAGGGTACCCGCTTAGCCTATTTCCAGTACGCCATTTTAGTCTCTTCTACTTTTTCACCCCTTGCATGCATGATGCAATATATACAAGCTATATTTTGGTATTTTGATATGGGAATGATTCTTCATTCCATATTCCTTCTTTCAAGTGTTGTCTTTATTTATGGAGCACGGAGTAATATATTGTTTCTTTTAATTTTGTTGAATAACTGTTTTCATGTTACTTGAATGTGAGCATTTTTCCTATTGGGTATATATGGAAAATGGAATGGTATTATTTTGTTCGTTGCTGGTCATTAACAAGAACCAACGGCCAAATAATCATCGACGATCAAGGAGCAAGAACCAACGGTGAGCAAATGAAAAAGTGAAAACACAGAGCAAAATACAAAAGTAATGAAGACACAGAAAATCAAGAGATAGACAGAGATTCAGAGAACGATGACACAATAATTAAAAAAAACAGGGAGAAGAACGAAAAAACGCAAGAATAGAGGCAAAAAAAAATGAAACAATCCCACAATCAACGACACAATCAGCGAACTCAAATGTTCAAACAAGGAATCAAGATGGAAACGAAAAGGGACCAAGTTATTTTTGGTTTTATTTTTTACTGAAAGAATGAGTGAGTCAACTTGTTAACGTAAAATATTTAGTTAGAATTAATGTATCACATAAATATTTGATGGGTCACATCAGTATATTTTTAACTGCAATAAAGATAAAAATTATAAAAAAATTAAATTATTTAACATTTGGTACTCTTCTGTAATGATACAAATTTAAGAACTAATGTGTAAGAACCTAATAAGTTTGAAAAGCAAATTGTAAGTTTACTCTTGTTTAATCTATTTCTGCTTTCCATAGAACTATCAAGACAAGAAAAAAAAAAGTAAACATGAAAAAAGATAAAAAGGCATGAAATAATGTCAAAAACATTTTGAAATTAAAATATGGTAAAAATTGAGTCTAAAAGGAAAATTGATAAAATTGGATGTTTAATGTTAAATAATACATCCACTACATACACATTAAAAGGGTTTGTTAGCAATCAAATTAAATATTTAAAGACACGAAGGGTAGTAAAAAGTATGCATTTTAATATTATGATGTGACATTTTAAAAGAAGATGAATTTATCGCACTACAAGAAATTTAGTTTTTCGTGGCGACTTTTCAGTGGCGACATTTAAATTCGTCACTAAAAGCTACTTTCAGTGGCGACATTTAAGGTCGCCACTGCAAGTTACACTTTTAGTGGCGACACAAGAATGTCGCCACAAAAACTCGCCTTTTTCGTGGCGACATATGAATGTCGCCACAAAAACTCACCTTTTTAGTGGCGACTTGAATAATGTCGCCACTAAAGAATGGGGTAAAAACTGATTTATAATTTTTTTTCGGCAAAAAATACACTTTCAGTGGCGACATTTGTTGTCGCCACTAAATCCTGGATTCAGTGGCGACTATTTGTCGCCACCGAAAGGGTTTTGGTGGCGACCTGTAACGTCGCCACTGAATCTCTTGGCTTCAGTGGCGCCTCATTGTCGCCCCGAAAAGGGTTTTAGTGGCGATTTAAACTAAATCGCCACCAAAAGGTTACTTTCAGTGGCGACATGTGAAGTCACCACGGAATCTTGGCTTCAGTGGCGACAAATAGTCGCCACTGAAAGGTTTTAGTGGCGATTTAAAATAAATCGCCACTGAAAGGTAAAATTAATTTTTTTTAAAAAAATTTATCTTTAATTTATTTTTAATATATGCATAAAATTTAAAGTTTTTATATAAATTATATAAAAAAAATTATATTTTTTAAAAGATTGTTTTGTTGAGAGTGTTAAAAGAAATTTGATTAATATAGAGAAAATTTTAATATAATTATATATTTATTTCAACTATATAAATTCTTATTTATACTAAGTAAGAAAAGATGTGAAATACACATTGTTGTCACGTTCTATCTTTTTTTGTTAATTTAATTTATTTTAATAACAAAGGGTTTGTTTCAATTTGAATTAATAATCAAAAAATTTCAAAATTTAAAACTTTTAGGTTAAAAGATCATTTTGTTATTTTAATCAATTAAAAATAAATTTTGAATTTAATTTTGTTGAAGTTTAATTTTTAAACATATTACTTAAAAAATTATTTTCCTTGTATAAATAATTGTGCATTAACTATATTAATTGAAATTGAATAAAATTTTGTAACTAATTAAAATGAAATTT
Organism: Gleditsia sinensis; assembly: GCA_037074535.1. NCBI lineage: Eukaryota > Viridiplantae > Streptophyta > Magnoliopsida > Fabales > Fabaceae > Gleditsia > Gleditsia sinensis. The sequence goes on along the minus strand of CM073465.1, from coordinate 66,432,530 downwards.
TAACTAAACTTTAGCGTTGCTTTAATTATAATTTTTTTAAAATATTTATAAATAAAATAAATTTGAAGACATTTTTTAATTTAATTAATTCTTAAAAGATTAAATTGATGAAGGTAAATTTTTAAAAATAAAGTTGAATATATATATATATATATATATATATGAAATATGCAAAACCTGATTATCCATTAATATATTTTAAGAATATATTTCGTTTTTTTCTTTAATAATTAAAATAATTTAAAATAGTTCATGTATTAAATACAAGATATCAATTGTCATGAAAAGATGGCAATATTTTCTCGTAAAATTTTTATTAAAAATTCTAATAGATAATACCACTAGCGCAGCCTTAATGGAAATTGTTGTTGCTCATTCTAAAATTTTAACTATGATTTCTAATTCTTCTTTTGTAAAAAATGATTGTGTAAAACTTAAAGGCATGGTATAAATACATAAAAGTACAACATATAAGAAATGTAAAGAAGGAATATAATGTGTTATGTACAAAAGTAAATACATGTAAAAAAGTTGCTAGGAATAATATATGAACATTCTACTAACATAACTTGCTAAATATGATAAGCCACTTTTACATATAGAGTATGTTTGACAAGTTAAATAAGCTAACTTATAGCGTATTTGACTAACTTATAAGTTTGTTTTACCAAATTAGAGGTGTTTGGTAAACAAACTTATTTAAATAGCTTATAGCGTATTATCATACGCTACTTTAAGTAGCGTATAACTTTTAGCTGATAACTTTTATAATTTTATTCCTTTTTTATCCTTATTATTTTATTCAAATTTCAACACTATCCTACTCATAAGATGTCACTGTTTTTACTATGTTTAAACAACATTCAAATTATATACCCTATGATGAACTTCCATATATTATTGATAGTGAAACAAAAAATAAAAATTTAGAGACATCTATATAATATTGTGGGACACTAAGATAAAAGAGATTCGTAACAATATTACTAATTTATTGTGGGACACTATATAATATGTTTATTTTGTAATTTTTCGGATTACATAATGAAGTGTAATTACTAATAAAAAATGATTAATTTTATATAAGTATATCATTTTATGTTATTTTACATTTATCAACTAATTCAATAGATAATTTTACCAAACACTTGTAATTCAATAAATTAACTTATCAGCTTTCAGCTAAAAATTAGCTTTTAAGTTTTCAGCTAACTTTTAAATTTTCAGCTAACTAGTCTTTTTTTTTTTGAGTTTCTTCTAATTTTCGTTTTAAGTCGCATACCAACCTCATACAAGAAAAAAACAAGTTAAAATCAAACAAATTTATTTTGATTATAGAAGATCATGTCTTAAATCTCTAGAAAAATGTAAAAGAAATGTAATAAAAAATGTTATAAATTGATAGAATTATGAACTTAAGATCATCTCATATATATTAATATAGAGGATGTAATAGAATTGGAGAAATTTAAACAGTAATTTGCTTGGAACTCAATGTCAAGCCCATTGCCAATTTCACATAATATATACTATGGAACAATTAAAATAATTGTAACTAAGATGAAAAAAAAGTATAATAAATCAATCATCTTTACACTATATCTCCAAAAAACAAAATTGGAATATGTCCTTACACTATAATTTTAAATTATTTATTGGAAATTTTAATTTTTAAAAATATATTTAAAATGAATTTAAAAATAAAAAATTCAAAATTCAGCAAAAATGAAGTGTTTTAGAACAGAGCACCCTCTAAGTACAATTTCCACACCTCAAATATCTTTCAATAAATTTGATAGTTATCATGCGCTTGGTGTTAACAAATTATTGTGTAGAATACACAATAATTTAAAAAAAAAATTATTAAATTGCCATCAGACATCGGAGATAATGAATGTCTACTCAATACCTTACTCACCAATATAATCTTATTGTTTTATAAATATTAAGTGGGGCCAAACACAGTGTATCAGTTATTTTAAAAAAAATCTAAAAGAAAATTATAAAATACATACAAATAAGTGAAAGTAGTAAACATATTATTATTCAATATTTATAAACTTATGATTTAAAGTATAAATAAATAAAACTTCGGTGATTGAAAGATTTTTGTAATATAAATAGTCAAAATTTACTAAAAATAATTTTAGAGATAAATAATTTTAATACTTCGAATCAAATTAATCGTAATATAGAAAATAAAAAATTTATTGTGTAATAAAAAAATTAATTTTTTATTATTACATTAACTGAGTGCTTCCATTTATCATATGAATAATGAATCTGTCTATTTTGTATATATATGGTCAATATTGGTAAATAATTTTTATAATTTTAATTTTCTTATACACTAAATAATAACTTTTTTATATATATAAAAAAGAATAATTAATTTTTTAATCTTTTTAACTTTTTTTTAAAATTGAAGTACTGTTGGTTTATAATTTTCATAATTATAGAATACATTATGTTAAATTAGTTAATTAATTGTGTTAGTAATAAATTAGTTAATTAATTATGTTAGCGCTATATATATATATATGTTAAATTGTATATATTTAATTATTTATGAATATATAAATTAAATTATTATTTACTTATTTAATTATATATACATAGAGTCACGTAAAGTAATTAGAATTTTTATTAGCTTTTCTTAAATTTTTTTTCTCTTTAAGCTATAAAAACTTATTTTCATATTTTGCAATCTAAGTATTGACTTCACGTGAAAAATGCTTTTCAGATGGGACAAATCATATATATATATATATATATATGGGACAAATTATATATATGTTAAAATATATATATTTAAATTTTATTATTATTTATTTATTTAATTATATATAAATAGAGCCCCGTAATCCAAAAATTTATTCGTTTCTCTCAACTTTTCCAACGGCAAAAATTGTGCATTTTTATGTTGTGTAGCAAACTGAAAATGTTTGACTTGATGGGACAAATGAAGCTAACTACTACAATTAGACTAAGCATAACAACAGATACATGAATTCTCTTTCTCTGCAGCAAAGTTCCCTTCTTTCCCCAATGTCACTGTTTTCCCAATCTTTCATGTGTCTTAAATTAAACCCCTAACGTCACTTGGCTAAGACAACTTTTCCAAAAAATTTATTCTCCTCATTAACAAGTCATCAGAGCTTAACACAAGCAGCTTTTCTGAGCTTCTCTATTTTCTCCTTGTAATTTTTCACTTGTGGACATTTGAAATAGGGCCAACTGAATGCAAATTAATTACAATAAATAAATTAGCATGGATGCAAATTATTATTCTATCTATTAGCTAAGTCAAAAAAATATAATAAAAGACATGAATAATAACCTGTTTAGCATGATATTTATTTTCAATCAATAAATTACAATAAATTATCACTCTCTCAACTAAATGTTAGATAAAGACAATATTATTAATCGATGATCAAAGGCCATAAATATCCATTTTACTTTTATAGAACATAAAGTGTCAATTTTAGGGAAATCCATTGTGCGCAAGAGCTTATCCCAAGTCACAATAACATTTTAAAATATAATTAGTTTAAAATAATTTTATCTTAAAATTTTTGTTGAAAAAATTTAAAAATTTGTCAAAAAATCAAAAGTGGGAATAGTTTTTAGGAGATAATAATTTTTTAGATAAATTATTTTAAAAAATAAAATATGGGAATAATTTGTTGGAAAAATAAAATAATCTATTGAAAAAAATAAAATAGAACGCAACTGTACTTCAAATAATATTGGGGAAATAATTGCATTTGAAATGTTTCTAAATATTAAAAGTGTTGATAAAATGAGATTAATTCTTGTCAACATAGAATTGATTCCCTTAAAATGTATTTTAAAAAATAAATTTTAAATATATTAAATCAATATAAAATAATATAAATTTAATATATTATGAGATTTAATTTGGAGTTTAGTTCAAAGATATCTTAACTATTACATAAGAAATTTTTTTTTTAAATAAATAAAATAAAATAAATGAAATAGTGTAAATTTGAATATTTTTATTGTAATTTTACTAAATATTAAAAAAATGATAATTTATTATATGTGTTGTATAAATAAGTGGAATATTTTATATTTTTATTTTTATTTCATTTTAAAAATATTCTACAAGAAGTAGAATTTCTAAAAAAAAAATAAATTAAAATTTGTAACTACACAAAAAATAAAAACTGATGCATTGATTCAACGGCACATTGACCCAACGGCTACACAAGGACGAGCTCCTTCTGCAAGGATGTGACGAGATTTGACCCAACGTCTCTCAAAATAAAAGCTGTCCAGAAATAAACTGAGTAAGTAAACTGAGCTGTTTTGCCAAATTGTGTCCCGCGCCCAAACGAAAAACAGAGCGGGGTTCTTCTTTGATTTCTTGCGCTCAACTCACTCGATGCCATTTTCGGTTCTTCGCGAGTGAAAGGAGCTCTAATCTACAGCTTCGTGGGTGACAATATTGCTGGAGATTTCATCTTGAAGCGTCCAAGGTAGATTGATTAGTTTAGGGGTTTTGAACCTTCGTTTTTTGTTTTCTCGATTGCTCGATTTCTCCTTCGTTTTTTACCTTCTATTTAATCAGTTTGGGGGTTTTGAAATTTTGGTTGGGGGATTGATGTTGTTGGTTTTCTTGTTCTGCATTTGGTTGCATTTGGTTTTCTTGTTCTGCATTTGGTTTTCTTGCTGGAGATTTCGTTTTTTACCTTCGTTTTTGGTTCTGCATTTTTTACCTTCGATTGCTCCTTCGTTTTTTTCCTTCTGTTCTGGATTGCTGGATTGCTGGATTGCTCGATTGCTCCTTCGTATTATACTACTGTTAATGTTGCTTATTTTCATCCCATAAGTAAAATGATCAAGAAGCATTAAGGTGCTAATTGTTGCTGAGTTTGATTTCAGATCTTCGTAGTAAAAATACCATGCAGAACAAGAGTAAGGTGCTAATTGTTTGAATATACAGATCTGATAATATATATGATAATCATGTCTGTAGCCTAAAATAGATATGTTAGTATGTCTAGGTTTATGTTGCCTGATTTGTATGTATCTCTTTAAACTCTACTCTATTTCTTAATCAAAAAAAGAAAGAAAAAAAGATATAAACATTACCTGAGCTCGATGGCCATCTTGAGATGCATCTAATAGTTAGAAAGCTTATGAAAGATGTACTTCTCCATTGAGTTATCCCTATTAAGCGCTTCACTTATAGCTAACTTCCATTTCCAACTTGAAGTTATCTTTAATAAGAAGCGATAATTCTGAAATTTCTATAATAAGAAACTGCTTGGAGCTATCAAATTTTCTCTTCACAACTATCATCCCATACGTGCTTGTACACACATTGTTAGAATGATGTCTTCCCATCATCCAAATATACTTGTTTGAAACTGTTTCTGCTGCTACTAACAACAACCACAAGTTAGAATGATGTCTTCTATGTAGCTTTTGTTGTCATTACTTCTCCTTGCAAAGCCAAGATATTACCTTCCTGAACATGTATATTTTTCTGATCAAGTGATGCATCAAGCCTTACAATCTTTTTTGTTTTCACATTCATTGAGTTTGAGAAATTAAAGAGGTCAAAATAGATTCCTACAAGAAAATACGTATCAACAGCCATTGCTCCTAACTTCATTACAGGTGACATCATCACCCCTTTACCAAGTAGAAACTATGAGTTTATTTTGTAAGTTGTGACATCCTCAGGGAATGACAAGAAAAAAGGGTCGTGCAATAGGTATCCCTGTTACATATACTTCATAAATTAATGTGTAGAAGTAAGGGAGAAGACGATATTGAAGCTCAATACTTACTTTTTTGGCTGCGACAGCAACTGAATCACAAAGATAGAGCTCTTGATGACTAGAACCTATAGCTAAATGATCACTTGCAAAAGGGAAAAATCTGCCTAATTGCATTAAGGAAAAATAAGTGAATTAATTGATATGTAGTTTGTAATATAAAGTGGATATAAAGTCTCACCTTAGAAAGTTCAAAGTATCTCATAGCTTTTATGAAATAAAATAGTTTTATTTTTAACATACTTGGCATTGTCATTGAGCTTGCAGTAGTGGGAATGGGATTATCTTGGAACTATGTGGTAAAGAAATTAAAATTGTATATGTTGGTAGTTTTCTGGTCAGAACATACTTGGCATTCGTAATGGGAATGAGAAATTACATGGCAGTTTTCTCTTGAAGTAAAAATATAATGATGTGGGTGTAACTATATTGTGTTGCTTGTCTAAAAGTTTTACAATTGTATGTTGGTTTAACTTATTCCCTGTCCATTCTGCAGATTTTATCAGTTTTTCCAGGAGCTCTGTTAGAGAAGCAAATAGTTGTTGCTTGTTCTAACTTGGTATGTTTTTTTTTTTCTTTTTTTTCCCCTTGTCTTAAGTTAATAAAAGTATTGTAAATATGAATAATATACCCTTTTTAATTGTTTTTTTGCTGTCAATGTTATCTGAACCGTTGAATAATGTTCCTCTTTGATAGCTAATGTACTAATCTGGGCTTGTAAAATGCTTAACAAACTATGTGACTTATGTATATTATATTGGACAAAAAATAGAATTAGCAGGAAAAATCTAAATGTATATTATAAAGAAAGCTATTGATGTTGAAAATATTTTCGTCTCATAAATATTTTTCTCTTTTAGAATAAGGACCCAAATATCAATCACATTATATTCCATTTAGTTTCTGTATAAATGTAAATCTAATCATGTGTTAATTTTTAAACCTTGTTAATCTTATATAAATATTTGTCAATTTAAATTTTAAGCAAAAACAATTATAAAGAAATGTTATCAGAGTATAGTGTAGTTTTGAGTTCTTTAACAACTTGAATAAATTTGATCAACAACGTGAATATAGAGAAAGTGAGAAAAAATTTAAAAGCTTCTTAACCAAAGAGTATGTAATTTTACTTTCCAACACTGATTTATTCCAACACTGATTTACTTTCCAACACTGATTTACTTTCCAACACTGATTCTCTTCCTCTAATTAGGTTTATTATATAGCTGTTGATACTTGATACCTGGCTGATGTGATAAGTATTAGACACAATGGTGACTAAAAGCCAACTTTGTCTCCCTACAAAATGGTGAAAATAATATTAGTAATCAAATTAAAGAAAAACAGGATCCTTTTGGTTTTGAGAGGATAATGTTTAGCCTATGATTAAGGTATTGTACTGAGATTGGACCACCTCTGTGTCCTTATATATATCCCAAAATGCAACCTCAAGAAGAAAGAAACCTTGACAGCACCCAAAACATGATACTGTATAATCCAGTTTTGCAGCCCTTGCAGAAGGCCCCATATAGGACACCATGTATCCTTCTTATTCTCATATCATCATCATCTCTACCAATTCTCTGATTATTTCTGTGATTGGTGGTATTCAATTTTTCTTCTCTTCAACTTCAAAAGAATTAACTTTAATTTGCTGGTATAATTTGAAGGAGTAAGAAAGTTTATATAATCAGTAAGAATAACCTATAATTTATTATCCTATGATTGACAATTAGTTTGTATATCTCTAGGTGGTTTAAAGTGTGTCATGGGAAAATATGTCACTTCTTTGAGCAGCTCTAAGTAGATATCCTTCTACTTAATTCTGCAGACAACAATATATGAAGCAGATGATTAAGTAAAAATTATGTTGATTAAGTAAAAGTTTATATAATCAGTAAGGATAACCTATAATTTATTATCCTATGATTGACAATTAGTTTGTAGATCTCTAGGTGGTTTAAAGTGTCATGGGCAAATATGTCACTTCTTTGAGCAGCTCTAAGTAGATATCCTTCTACCCATTTTCAGAGCTCAACTCATTAGGAATTCTAGTTCACAATATTCATTATCAGCAGAAAACATACCTGAACTAGTTGAGTGACTTCAGCCTTCAAAGAAGCATTCGTTGGGAACCTCGAGGCCAAGGATAAAGCAATCCTAGGATCGACGGAGAAGGCAGTCCTAGCATATTCTATCCATTTATATGAGCTAATCTTGAGTCGCAAATTACTTTCCCTAAAATTATACACCAGGTACAACCATACAAGAAAGCTCACGAAAAGAATGATACCATAAATTCATTTTTACAATAGCTAAAATGGTGTATATACATTGTGTTGCAAATTTAGTAGAATTAACACAAATGACATGTTGCAAATTCAAAGCCATGACATAGCTTTGTCTCCTAAACCAATGGTCCTCCCAAAACCTCAACCAATTACCAATGCCAACATGATGAGAAAAATGAGTAAACGGAATGAAATACCTCAGAAATGAACTTTCAAGGGCTTGCATGTGTAGCACCAATCCCAGAATTAGCATCATATCCATTTTGAGCTGCACTTCTCCTTTGTTTTCAGCTTTCCTGATGGTATGAAAGTTAACATTAATATGATTTGTTCAAATACATTGTTCACTCTCTATTTCAATTGCTCACTTCCACTTCAATCAATTTTGTAGGAAATATTATGGATAAAAGTTGGTTGAATGTTGGAAATAGAGCTGATCGAAGATATATACAAGGGGTGGATAATTTTCTTGAGTGGGCATACAGTAAGTTAAGAGCTGGTAGCAAACTTAGGTGCCCATGCAAAAAATGTAGAAACACATTATTCAAAGTGAGACATGAAGTGCGGTTTGACTTGTTACAAAATGGTTTTTGGCAGTCTTACAAGGTGTGGGATCTTCACGGAGAACCCTTAGTGACGACTTCAACTCTCCCTCATGGTAATAATGTTGAAGAGGATGATATAACTGAAATGATACACGATGCATATGGAGTTGCTAACACAGAGGATATGAATACTCTTGTAGAAAATAACGAAGAGCCAAATTTGCAAGCAAAGAAGTTTTACCAATTATTGGAAGATGCCGAAATAAGTCTATATCCAAATTGTGATAAAGTGTCAAAGTTGTCATTTATTGTTAGACTACTTAATCTGAAGTGTCTTAATCACTGGAGCGATAAATCTGTAGACATGTTGTTGGATTTATTTAAAGAAGTATTGCCAGCTGGGGCTCAAATACCAAATTCTTACTATGAGGCCAAGAAAATAATTCAAGACTTAGGGTTAGACTACACCAAAATAGATGCATGTAAAAACGACTGTATTCTTTACAGGAAAGAATATGCTAATGCACAATCGTGCCCTAAGTGCAATTTGTCCAGATGGAAATTAAATGGGCAGAAAGGTAAGAAACAAGCACACAAAGTGTTGCGATATTTTCCAATAAAACCTAGATTGCAAAGATTGTATATGGCAAGACACACTGCTAGAGATATGAGGTGGCATAAAGATAAACGTGTTAATGATGGTGTATTAAGACATCCAGCTGACTCCATTGCTTGGAAATCCTTCGATGAAAAATATCCTAGTTTCTCAGTTGATCCTAGAAATGTTAGGATGGGTTTAGCAAGCGACGGTTTTCAACCATATGGAAACATGAGTGCCAACCATAGTATCTGGCCAGTTATTCTTGTACCATACAACTTGGCCCCATGGAAATGCATGAAACAACCATATTTCATGATGACACTTCTTATTCCAGGCCCTAAGTCTCCAGGAGATGATATAGATGTCTATTTAGAACCAATGATTGAGGAGTTAAAAGAATTATGGGAGGTAGGGGCAGAGACATATGATGCTCATTCACAATCAAACTTCAGTATGCGGGCGGCTATCATGTGGACAATAAATGATTTTCCCGCATATGGCAATCTTTCTGGGTGGTCAACCAAAGGGAAGTTGGCATGTCCTTGTTGCCACAAATATACTCATTCTATATCATTGAGAAGCAAATTATGCTATATGGGCCATCGTCGTTTCTTGCCAGCCAATCATCCATGGCGTCGAAATAAAAGGGCCTTTGATGGTAAAGTGGAGAATAAAGTCGCACCTACATATCTGACAGGTGAAGAAGCACTTGAACAATTAGAACTCTTATCAAATGTGACATTTGGGAAAGGTCAAAAGCGAATGCGCAGCCAATCTAGTGTTGCTTACAATTGGAAGAAGAAGAGCATTTTCTTTCAATTGCCTTATTGGAAAACACATTTGCTTCGACATAATCTCGATGTCATGCACATTGAGAGAAACATTTCAGATAATATTTTGTCTACAGTAATGGGAATGGCTGGAAAGACGAAGGATACAGTGAAGAGTCGATATGATTTAGTGGACTTGGGAATAAGGCCCGGCTTGCATCCTATTGATGATGGAAACAAAATTTTGCTACCGGCAGCATCTTATGTGCTATCACCACAGGAAAAGTTAAAAGTGTGTAAATTTTTGGCCCAATTAAAGGTTCCCGATGCATTTTCATCAAATATTTCGAGGTGTGTCAATGTCGAAGAGAAAAAGATATTTGGATTGAAGTGTCATGATCATCATATATTATTGCAAGAACTATTTCCAGTTGCAATACGTGGGTTGTTGCCTAAGGAGGTGAGTGATCCTATAATAGAGTTGGCACACTTTTTCAAGATTCTTTGTTCAAAGTGTTTAACAATGGAAGATTTGAATTCCATAGAAAAACAAATTGCCATAACCTTGTGCAAACTAGAAACTGTGTTCCCTCCAGCATTCTTCGATGTCATGGTTCATCTACCAGTTCATTTGGCAAGAGAGGCAAGGATTGCTGGACCTGTTCAATACCGATGGATGTATCCAATTGAAAGGTAACAATGTGACATATACTTGGGCTTTAGTTTCATTTGTTAGTAGATAACATAGTTATTTCAATTCACATTTACAGGTATCTACATACATTAAAATCATATGTTCGTAATAAAGCTCGTCCCGAGGGCTCAATCGCTGAAGGCTATTTAGCAGATGAAAGTCTCACGTTTTGCTCAAGATATTTGAGCAATATCCCAACAAAGTTTAATAAAACTCCAAGGAATGATGATGGGAACATGACAGCTTATGGGGAGTCAATATTTGATCAGAGTGGGCAACCGAGAGGTGCTGCCAAATCAATTACTTTACCTAATAAAGAATTTGATCAAGCCTGTCTATACGTTCTACAAAATTGCGAAAAAGTTTGGCCATTCATAGAGTAAGTATACAATATTTTACTAGCAATTAAATTGTTACTAGATTAAACTCATTTGATGAAATGATGTGTTGTAGAGAGCACAAAAATGAGCTTCAAGCACGTGTATCAAATGTTGATTCAAGACACATCTCAGAGTTTCCTCAATGGTTTAATCATCAAGTAAGTGTCTTTCAATTACGCCTACAATGCAATATGTTATAAGTTGTGTCATAACCTCTAGATGTTTTATAATTTTCAATAGGTTATGAAGCCAGATTCACAGTGGCGAGGAGACAATGAGCTTGTTAGTTTAGCTATGGGTCCTCAAAGAGTTGTATGTAGGTACACAACATTCCTGATAAATGGATTTAGGTTCCATACAAAAGATCGAGAATCTCAAAGAAAAACTCAAAATAGTGGAGTTTTAGTGAAGGGGGATGATTCAAATCCTGAGAAAGAATATTATGGTGTCGTTGAGGATATCTATGAGTTTTCTTACCTGGGAGAAAGGAAAATATATCTTTTTAAGTGTCATTGGTGGGATGTTGCTCACTTAGGAAGAGGATATAAAGTTGACAGATATGGATACACAAGTGTGAATACTCGTTGTTCGTTGAATACAAATGAACCATTTGTCATGGCATCTCAAGTAGAACAAGTATTTTATTTAGATGACACGGTCGATCAAGATTGGCTTGTTGTTGTGAAAACAAATCCCCGTGACCTTTTTAACATGCCTCGTCAAGATAATGAGGGTGAATCATTGTCTGCCGAAGATGCTTACCAACAAGAGGAGGTTGAACATAATTTATTTATTCACATTGAGGACACAAATGATATTGCAGTGGTGTTATATAGGGATGACATACAACCTCAAAGACTCAGCCATCAGAATGAGGGCATAAGTGCTAGAGAAGATAATTTCATCAATGACAATCAGGAAGATGAGACTGTGGATGAAGAAAGCGATGAAGGAGAATTTTTATCTGGAGACTCAATGTGAAACGTCATGTAGTGTAAAATGTTTACATATGCTTAATTTCTCGTTGTTTTATATTATTTGGATGCAGTTATTATATTTTTGTAATCATTTATGTCATATTTAAGTGTGGAAATGACAACATGTTCTATTTATATGCAACAGGTGGGTTTGATGATGGTGGGAAGAGGAAGAGGTGGACGAGGTGGTCGTGGTGGTCGTGGACATAAAGTAGTCGCGCAAGGCCCTTTAAATGAAGATCCTCCACAGCTATCTATACAGTGTCACAATGAAGAGACCCAGGCATTGCCCGCCACACCAACTTCTCGATGTCCGATTAGTAGTGCAGGTATAGATATAAAATACTCAACACGTGTTACTTAAAATTGATAATTGTAAAAATAATAACAAGCATCACTTGATTAACAGCTTCTTGCAGTGCATCTAAAAAGGTTAGGGGAAGTTATAAATGCCTTACTGTCGATGAAAAGACAAAAAATGGACAAAAAATTGTAGTTGAAATCTCCGATGAGATCCTTCGAGCCGTAGGAGAAGGATCGAGGGATATCGTCAACTATATTGGGTATATCACACGATGCATATGTCCATTGAAAGTGAGAAAGTGGACCAATATTTGGGAAGGATATGGAGAAGGGATTTTGATTAGAGTGAAGGTAACAACTAGTATATTTATCTATCATACTATTGTTAGTATACATTTCATAGATTTATCACCTTTGGGTTTATTATTATAGGAAAAATTTGAGGTCAGAAGAACTCCAGAGCGACGATTTGATGCATTTATTCATGCCACTGCACAAAGGTCTTACAGAACTTGGAGGACAAAATTGCACGACCACTACTCCTTGTATGACACTGACGAACAAAGACTTGCGAATCTTCCTCCTGGAGTCCACGATGATGATTGGAGGCATTTGATTAGTTATTTTGACTCAGATGAATTTAAGGTAGTTTCTATTAACACATTTTAGTAGCACGTACAATGACAAATGCACTAAGCTCATTTTATGTTAAACGCAGGACAAAAGCTCAACAAATGCACAAAATAGGGCTAAGCAAACAACAAAGCATTCGTGCGGTTCTCGGTCATTTGCAGAAGTTGAGGAATCAACGGTGAAATTTTAGAGTAATGTACTTTCATGTATACATTTATGTGCATGATGAGTAACAATAATGTTTTATAATAGAGAAATCCTGAAACTGGAGAGAAGGCACCAATTGATCAAATATGGGAGCTGCAACATACACGTAAGACTAAAGAAGGCAATGTCGTGTGGTCCGATGCAAAATCTCAAGAAGTTCATGTATAATTACTGCAGCATTTATTACTATTTCGAAATTGTAATTTATATTTGTATTTTTATTTCAAATGTATGTTTTGTTTAATTGTAGGGTCAACTTCAAGAGATTATAGTCAAGCAATCTCAAGAAGATGCCACGACACGTTTAAGCAATGATGAAATCTTGACTCAAGTACTTGGTCAAAGGTTGGGGTTCTTTCGCGGTAAAGGATACGGTGTGAAACCTCCCTCTAAGAGAGTCACTGATCGAATCACACCTCAAGAAATTCAAGAGCAGAAAAGGAAATTACGTGAAGAAGTTGTTGCGGAGGTACGTGAAGAGATGAGAGTTCGAGAAGAGAGGTTGCATGCACAGTTTGAAGAAAAGCTACAATCGCAGATGGCTTCTCTTATTGCATCTCTCCAACAGGTATTTCTTGATAAGATTTGTTTGGTTCAATTACATTATGTAATTTTAACTACAAACTGTAAATCAAATTGATGAATCAATTATGTAGTTTTAAACTTGTTGGTTCAACTTAATCCATCTTCATGTATGCTTTCATATTATTATAAATAATTTTTTTTATCCTAATTCGCTTAAATAATTTTATTGTCTGTGAATAGGGGCAAATTCCGTTAAGTCTTATTGGTAGTGCTGCACCGGGATCTACAGCTAATACAACACAAACATCTCCAAGAGAACCACCAACTTGATTGGTTCATTTCACTTTATTGTTATGTGTGTTGATTTTTATTTACAGACGGTATTTGTCTCAAATATTTGTTAGATTTGAAATCATGTTAATGTATACTAAAGTAGAGAGATATTGTCTTGTCTATATTTGTAATATTTTTGAAAATTGAACCTAAGTTTTATTATCGTATTTCTTATAGATCTTTTATATGTCAATTTTCTTGACAAAGAAAGGGAAAATAATAGAAAATATGAACAAAGCCTTCGAGAAAGTTAAGACACTAGTGGGAATGGAGGTGGAAGAAGATGAACAACAAGCTACGGCATTGTAGGAGAGTAACTCATTCGTATATTTATAACTAATTTAGTCATAACTGCACCTGGTCCACCAACTAGGTGTTTGCTTTTATGGAATCTATTGTTAATCTTTTTCTTTTTGATATATTTGGTGACAGAAATATTTTACAAGCAGCAATTGGTATCAGGTATTTTTTTCCCCATTATGATTCTTATAATTAGAACTCTGTGCTTTATTATATTGGTTTTTACCTACATGAAGCATGTACTGGGTGCATTAGTGATAAATTTAAATCTTCGTCTTTTAATTGTTGAGGATAACTAAGGGTTAAAAAGTGTTTCTTTGTTTGAGTTCATGCTCATCCAATAGGGTACTTAACTTACAAGAGTACTTCTGGCCTGCTTTGTTATGATGATTTCTGCTCTTAATATGTCCTTCTACTGGAGTCGTATAAAATTAGGTTGTTGAGGTCATATGCCTGTTGAATAAATTTTCATGTGAAAATATCCTGTCTTTGTATATCTCATGTTCAGTTACAATTGCATTGGGAGTGCAGTTGGAAACTTGTGGAGATTGACGCTGAATTGTTAGACTTGACTTTTGAAACCAGTCATGTTATGTCACTGATAGAACCTGCCAATACTTACATGGTACCAATAAAATTAATTATGTGCACCAGTAATTTGAATTTTGGTTATTGGTTTATGATTGATTTCTTTTGACAAATAATTCTTTTGTTTTAACTGTCTGCTTTGCTGTTTGATATTGGGCTTAACATTCAGGAAGTATATGTTTTTTCCATAATTGATGGCTACTCCCTTGATGTATTTGTGGTGGATGGATGGCTAGTGGAGGTACACTACTACTTATAAAGTGTTTTATGACATGTGTTGTTCTTTGGAAATCTTTTCAATATTGTATCTTCAACTACTTTCATTGTTTATTATTGAGAAGGGTTTATCTGATAGAGGCATTTGTGCTGTATTGCTGTTGTTTATGTTTGTAATCTCTTAAGTTTAATTTTAGTAAAAAAAAAGTCATAGAATTGAGGTTCTAGATTATTAAGGAACATTGTTATTATATCTTTTGTGACAGGAATCTGTGATCAGTGCAAATGTTGCTGACTACGTAATGTTGTGCTCAGGAAACAGATATTTGTATGAGGCTATGGAAAGAGCTGTAGTGAGAAGTGAGGTACGTTGTGTCTCCTTGACCTTGAATTTTGAAGTTCAGATGTTTGGTTTTATTTATGAAATGCTGAAATTTTAGAGTTTTCTTAAACATAACTTATGAGTATGGATTTTAGGGAAGGAGATACTAACCTGTATGTTTCCTGGTTAAATTTTTTTCATTTTGAGAAAATGATTGAGAGTATGCTCCAACCAAATCTGAATTTGAGCCTAAAATAGAAGTTATAATTTAAATTTACCTCTACCATCATTTGTATGATCTAAACGTATCTAAAAAGGGTGAGAAATTATTCTACTATTATATGTTGTCACCCACTTTTGTTTATATAGCCACTCTTGCTATGTTCTAACTTTTGAGATAGTTTGCAATCAATCACATATGGATTTGATGGTTATGTGGTCAATTTTTAATTTACTTGTGTTTCTCAAATTTGTTTGCACATTAGCATGTTGATTTATCTAGCTAAATATTTTTTTTCATATTCAATATTGTTATAATTAAGGTATCATGTCTTACACTATCTATCTTGTGATGTAGGTTCCTATAAAAAATTCATGACACATTTGTTCTCTGAACTTATCATGTCCCAGAAGATATTGACAACAGCACCAATAGCAAGTGATTTGTATATAATACTACAGAGTTGCAACTTTATTAGTGAAGAGAAGGAATATGTATAAACCTTTAGTTTTGTAAATGTATTGTATATATGAAATTTGTATTGGATTTAGTCTCTTGTTTTATTTTTACAGAACTTGCATGTATTGCGTATCTATTGTATTTAAACTATGTTTAATCTTGTTTTTTACTATGCTACAGCCATATTCCTGGCAAGTATGATATTTGTTTGTTTTGTGCTCTTTATGTAATTCAGGGTGTATCTATACTCTATTTTAAATAAAAAGATCTTTTTTATCTATACATAAATGTTAAAGAAAAATATTTTGGATAATTTTTACTTTTCATTTGATTTTGTTATATATTATTAAATTTTTATGATAAAATATTGTGTGAATATAAAATAAATAAATAAATATAATTTTAAACTATCAATTTTAAAATTGTACAAATTTTAAAAATAAAAAAAAATGGATTTACTAGCGACCATAATTTCTGTTGCTATTAAAAAATTATTTTTCGTAGCGACAAATATTGCAACTAAAATCTGTCTTTTAGCAGCGATTTGGAAATGTCGTTACAAAATGGTTTTCGGTGGTGATATCAAAAAGTCGCCACTGAAACCTTTCAGTGGCGACTTTTGTACGTCGCCACTAAAGGGTTTCTGTGGCGATCTAGAAAGGTCGCCACTGAACAATTTCAATGGCGACGGTAAAAGTCGCCACTAAAACGATTCCGTGGCGACAGAAAAGGTCGCCACTAAAACCTTTTCAGTGGCGACTATACATATCGCCACTGAAACCCTTCAGTGGCGACTATACATGTCGCCACTGAAACCCTTCAGTGGCGACTGAAAAGGTCGCCACTAAAACCTTTTCAGTGGCAACAGAGTATGTCGCCACTGAAACCCTTCAGTGGCGACCTAAGTCGCTACTGAATCTCCGAAATTCACAAATCGCCACCTTATACCCAATTTTTAGTGGCGATTTTTTATATTTGGATGTTAATTTTTTCTTTTAGTGGCGACTTATTTCGCCACTGATAATATAGTTTCTGTGGCGCATCATATAGTCGCCACTGAAGATATAATTTTTGGTGGCGACTCGTTTTTGTCGCCACAAAAACCCTTTAGTGACGGTCGTATTAGTGGCGACTTTTTGGTGGCGAATTGTCGCCACTAAAAGGTATTAGTGGCGATTTTTTAACTTTTAGTGGCGAAAAAAGTCGCCACCGAAAGTTAAATTTCTTGTAGTGTCGCAAGTTTTAATCAGAGTCTTCATAGACTTTATAAGAAATAGCTTGAGACCTTCAAAAGAATATCGGAAGAAAAATAAAGGTTATATTGCCTTGATAAACACAATGGCGCGCGTGTTGTGTTTTTGTGAATGTGTGTGTAGGCATTTGCGTGCGTGGGCGTACATGTGTTTCGTTTGTGTGTGCGTAATCAAATACTAATTATTTTTTTAAAATATAATTATAAAGTGACTTAGATTATCAGAACACCAACTACATTGGTTTAGAAAGTCGATTGAAAATTAAGAAGAAAAAAATTATTTGAAAAAATAATGTTTTATTTATTTATTTTTTATCTATTTCTTTTTTACAAAAAGCATTTAGGATATTCAAATTAAGTTATAGTCTTTTTTTTAAGATATATTCATCTACATTTTATAATAGATTAAAAAATATAATAATGACATTAATTAAAGAAGAAGATTATTTTACCCTTTCTTTTAAAGAAAATTTGTATATATTTTTTTAATAGAAGAGATAACAATATAATAAAAAAATTAATCAGAAAAAAAATATTTTACTTTTATTTCAAATAAAAGTTTATATATTTTTTATAATAAAGGGAAGAGCTATGTAATAAAAATAATAAATAAAAGGAAAAAAAATTAATCTAAAATTTAATACTAATTTACCCTTGTAGATTTTTCCATTTTCCTTTAGGTCAGATTCCATCATCTTAGTCAATACAACATAAGCATTCCTCACAATATAAGTAGGCTTTATGCTCCAAAGCTTAATGCTTCCATCGTCCACAAGAATTCACTCTTTTTAGCTAAACAACATTTTAAGTAACAAGCAGTATTCTTGAAATAAAAAACAAATAAAAAAAAGTAGTCAATCATATAGAAAATACAAATGGCATTCCGGCTATGCTATGAAGTCAGCAAGTAGATTGAAAAGTAAGTTTAGGCAAATCAAGTTAAGCTTATTTGAACAAAGAAATATTGCAAATTTTGGTGTAAAACGGCGTGTGAATATAGCATAAACCAATATCATGCCGTAAAGAACGGTTCCCTGTAGCTTTAGTACAATGCAGGTCAAAAAGCCTGTATAATATCCAATTACCATTACCAAGGCCCAACTTATATCTATTGAGTCAGTTAAATGCTTCAAATTATTTTAATTGGATCATTTTTTCAAGTGTTAAAATTGAACTATGCTTGCGTTAGATTTATTTAAAACAGAAAAATCCTTCTTGTGAAGAGATTAGGAATGAAAGTTCAAATATCTATGGTTTTAATGACCTTGATACCAACAGTCATTATTGTCTAATTTAATTAATTTAAATCATATTTCTGCAAATCAAATCTTGTTCAGAACATTGAATTTCTCATTATCATCCAAATTGCAGAGATGAAATTAGAAAGCTTACTTAAACATTTTCCCTAATTTCTCTACTTTGTAATACTATGAATCTTGGTAATCTTCTGTAAGAATGCTTCCTCTACATTCAGGTTCTGCAAAGCAGAGGTTTCATAAAACATAACTCTTCTGTTTATGCAAAGCCTTTTCCTTCTTCTTCCCCATTTCTCTTGATTGACCAAATCAGATTTGTTTCCCACCAGAATAACCACCATGCATGTCTTTGTTCCCAAATTCTCTAAGCTCCCTTAACCATTTGCTTACACTCTCATAAGATGCTTGTTTGGTGTCTTGTCCATCACTTGTAGTACTACACTCCTTCCATTTTCATTTTCTGTATCCCTTTTACCCCCTTAAATGAAAAACAAATTCCTAACCATGGGCTATTTGGCTAAATTTGTGGTTGAACATATATATGAACAAGTTACATGATTATGTTTAATTCGGGGTCGAATTTCAATTCTCTTGAATGTGTTCAAGACATGAATTCCTTAACAAGTTTATAAAATTTAAAAATATATTGATATATTTAGAAAATTTTAGTGCCAAAGCTGATGTTTTTAATATCTTGTTCATTGTCTTAAGTCGGCTGACCAATGTAGTTGAACCATTGAAGAATTTAGATTATTTTTAATAATATTATGCTTAAGCTATTTTTATTGTTTCAATTATGTAGCTTCATCATCACTACAAAAAATACAGCAAATAACAGTGGTTTCAAAACCATCCATAGTGGTTTAAAATTTTTCTAAATGTTAAAAATTAAGAAAAAAATAATATTTAAAAGATTTAACAATATTTCTAAAATTCTTAAAAAGTATTCCAAATATTAAAAAAAAATTATATAACTAGACAAAATAAACCTAGTAATAAAATCATAAATTGAAGCCAAATAATCACACTTGAAAAATCTAAACCTTTTTAATAAATAAAATTCTCAACTCAAGTCATAATTACAAGGTAAAGAAATGAAAATCTAATGACTCATTACTAACTTTGATGCAAAGTTGCAGATGAAAAAGAAAAACAAAAACAAAAAAAGAATTACTTACAGACCTCTTGAAACAGCATGCTTATTCCACTTGTTTCAACATTCCCAACAGCTGCCAATGAAGATATACTGTAACAAACCTATAACTTCCACCCAAATTAAAGAATTCAAACATGTGGTTGAGACTTAACAGGGGAACAAAGCCTAGTTCATTAATACCCACAATCAAACATAGTAAGGTAATAACAAAGAAACACATCTGAATATGTGTCATCATTGAAGTATCAACATACAAAAAAGAAGCATATACTAATTCAGTGTAAAGCAACCTTTGTAGGGAAAAGTAGAGGAGGGAAGGGTAAAAAACTTGCTTGGAACATAGGCAGTTCACTCCACCATGAAAACTAGTAGGAGAGTAGCAGGTGAAGGAGAACTTCATTGCTGTCATGATGATGAGTTTCAACATCAACTGAACTGAGCGATGAGTGAGTGCAAGGGGACGCATAGGAATGAGCAAACATGATTGTAAAAGGGAAAGAAGGTGAAGGAGACATAGGCAGTTCACTCCACCATGAAAACTAGTAGGAGAGCAGCAGGTGAAGGAGAACTTCATTACTGTCATGATGATGAGTTTCAACATCAACTGAACTGAGCGATGAGTGAGTGCAAGGGGACGCATAGGAATGAGCAAACATGATTGTAAAAGGGAAAGAAGGAGTCAACAAGAGAAAAGAAAAGGAATACATGAGAGCCCTAATGGGCGGCTTGGCTAAAAATACGAGGCCAACTTGGTAGTTTCAATGGTGGAAAGAGAATGAGAATTCCACTTAACTGATGCATATATCAAAGAATGCTAGTAATCTTAATTTTTGTGCTTTGGTTAGATACATACATCTAATCACTCTAATGTTTCTGCATCGACATTCTTCCTTTTGTTTTCCTTCTTTTAATGATGTCTTTCCAACTTTCGACCTACAAAACTTACAAAAAGAACATTTAGCCAAACATATAGAATCAAATCTTGGGCAATTAATTACTAGTGAAGGATTTCAATTTATTCATGATTGATAAGATTACTTTCATGCAGAGAAAAAATTTATACATGATTATTGAAGAATTTAATCTAGAAGAAAAAGTTATTGTCGCTAGACTTATGGTCCTTGTCCTTGCCACTTATATCAAAAAATGCTAGGATGATGGGAAAATAGGAATATCTATATTGAAGATAGGCCAACACTGGATTGCACTATTGGGAAAGTAAAAAATCATAATAGATAGTTAGAAGTTATATTTCTAGATAGAATTATACACTAAAAGAATATAGATTACCTTTGATCAAGGTAACCTCTAAATGTTAGACCAATTAAAGTTGTTTCCTCTACTTACAATTTCTATATGGTAAACGAATCGCATTGTGTCAATAGCATGTCTATAAAAAATAACTCATTAATTAAAGATGAATTAAGAAATAAGAATTGTTACCAAGTTGACTCCCTATATTTGTAATTGAGAAAGCATGTCGTTGGATCAAAGTGGAAATTTTGTGTCTTTTAAATTCCAATTCAAACTTTTGAACTCACAGGTGAAACAGCTTTTTTTCATTTGCATCTGAAATAGAGTAGAGTTTTATCCAACATAACAGAGACAAGAAATACTATTCAAGAAATTTGGCATATTATAAATTATAAATACAATTCTAATATGCAAATTGTGATTGCAAACATGTATGTTTCAGCTTGCAATCTTTGAAGCAAATAGATAGTCAGGGGACGTGTAAAAGCTAAGCATTAGATCACAACTTTTGCATAACAGCTTTAAAGAAGGGTTGACAGTAAGCTTAAGAAGATCAAAATAGAAGAAAGATATTAAAACTAGTGCAAAATTCAAGAACCTAATCACTCACATCAATTAACAAAATAACTAAAAATATATAATGCACAGAGCTAATTAATTATTGAGTAATATTATGATGAAAGCCCTTCAATAGTGAAATTCTTTTTACAAAATATAAGAAAGAATTAGCAAATAGAACGAGTAAAAGGGTATGAAGTATGACAATAGAACAGATGGCTGTGATGCAGGGACTTTTGCCCTATTCTCATCGTCTGACCAAATAAAAAACTGATGATTTTCTTTCTTGTTTCCTTTAATTTAAAAAGGATGCAAATATCTATGCACGAATTTTTCTATTCCCTACCTAATGATCAAGCGTTCCTTCAATGCAAAAGTAAAAGTATTTCACACAAGATTATATATTTATTTTTTAAAAAATATACTTTCTATCCTCAAAAGCTGTATGCAGACCACTACATGTTTATTTAAACAAATCATACTTTCCTGAAGGAGTAGCATAGCTAGGCATGGAAATGATGTACCGAATAACATTACCTACAAAGCTAGGAAAAGAAAAGAGTAAAGCAAATTGGCCCCCACAAAGGAAAGTCCACAGAGAGCAAATGGCTTAATATCACCAAAACTACCCTAATCCTTAGCTGCATTAAGACTTAAATAGGACGTAGAAGATTAACCCATTTTGTTCACATCCTCTAAAAGCTGTTTTATCTCGCTCTCCAATTTTTTCTTCATATCTGGTGACTAACCTTTGGATCTTTCCAACATTGAGCTCAGAGCCTCAAGTTTCTGCTTTATGAAGTTCAATTGGGATGCTTCAATAATTAGTCAATGTGAAAGAAATGACCATGTTTACCTATTGAATGTGTTTAGGTTTCATCAGAAGTGTACAATAGTAGCCATTAAGCATGAACAGAGGCTAATCCATGGCAAATGGAAAAACAGAGAGAGAGAGAAAGTGAGTAATTACCTATTACAACTTCAAACCCCAAATATCCAAGAAGAAACTGCGACCATTGTTATCCACGGAGTAAGACATCATCCAACACAGAAGAGATGAGGTGGAAGACGATGAAGAAGAAAAGGGCAAGGAAACAGATATGGTGGCCTGATTGTTGTATTTTCGAGCAATAAGTTGACGACTAAGAAGCTAAAAGGGGATAGGAGAATTCCAAAAAGAAGGGGAAGGGAAAGGTAGAGGCCAGACGTGAGCACGGGTTGGGGTTAGTCGGATTCAACTATAAATTCAACCTGAAAGAAGAAAATACAGGCAGTAAAAGAAAGTATTTCAAACTGACTGTTAGTTCGAGTAACTTGAAAAATTTTGGTTATATCGAGTTACAGACAGGTCGGTCAGGTTGTAGTTAAAAAGAGAAGAATCAAAAAATAAAACTAAAGAGAAACCAACCATCAATGAAGAAATGAAAGCAGAGCATTTCGGCCACGGCGAAAATGCAGCGAAAAAGAGAAGTAAGCCACCACTAACCTCCCATTTATTTTTCATTTTACTCTAATTTGAAGAAACCAAACCTGATTATGTTGGTTATGGTTTAATTTTGGGTATTTTAGAATGCTAATGAGAAATAGGAGACCCTCCATCTTCATCATCGTTGCAAAAAATAATGGCTGCAATGGAGAAAGTTAAAAAAAGCTTTGAAATTTCTGCTATGAAATGACAGACAAGACTCCATTCGTGCAGATGAATGGAAGGCGCTGCAAGTTGAGAAAGAGAAGCCTTTTCAAAGAAGTATAAAAAGTCTTCTCAACGAAAAAGAAAACCAAAGAGGCGAAGAGGATTGCCAAGAATTCAAGAATGAAAATTGTAGAAACTGAGAAAAGAAATTTATTTATTAATTAAAATATTAAATAGAATTGGTGGTAGTGGCAGGTGGAAGCGTGTGACCATGAAGAAATTTCAGAGACAGAGATAGAAGAGGAGGGAAGCTATTTGATAATCGAGGCTTCACGCAAGTTTTCCTTCCCTTCTAAGCTGTCTGAAACCACGGACGTAAGATGCGTCGATCCCCCAAATTTAAATATTCAATTTCAAGAAATGCATTGAAAATGATGAAGTGCATTAGTACCGTTTGAATTTTAGCGAAAAAAGGTGAAAACAGAAATCTATTACATCATTTTGTATGTAATAAAAAAAATTAAAATAATATAATATTTTATTATTTAATATAAAAATAAAATAATAAAATAAAAAGATAATATAAATAAAATAATTAAAATACTCTTAATATAAAATGACTAAAATATTTACTTTAAAATAAAATTGTAAAAAATAATATAATAAGTAAAAAAACAATTATTATCATATTTTTAATTTTAACATAATTTTTTTATTTAAAAATGAGAAAAAAAATTTAAAAATATAAAACTAATTAATTACTTTTAAACTTTAAATTATAAAAAAATTTATTCTAATGTGACTTAAATTATTTTTTTAAAAAAAAAAGAAAACAAACGATTTTTTTTACTTCATCTTTTTTTATGATAAAACATAATTTTTTTTATTCAATTGATTTAAAAGATCAGATACTAAAATATATACTCTAAGTACAAGTAACCCAAAATTGAAACATTAAAAGATCATTGCAAATTTAATAGAAAACAATCGGATATACAAGGGTTGCAAAAACCACTTAAAGTAACCCAAAATTGCATTTCTTTTATCTGTGGTTATGTATAAGTTAAAAGTAATATTCACCAAAAAAAAAATGTTAAGATTCTTGCGACCTAACTCCACCAGCAAAAACA
This sequence comes from Gleditsia sinensis, assembly GCA_037074535.1. Taxonomy (NCBI): domain Eukaryota; kingdom Viridiplantae; phylum Streptophyta; class Magnoliopsida; order Fabales; family Fabaceae; genus Gleditsia; species Gleditsia sinensis. Next base: position 66,408,114 of record CM073465.1, on the reverse strand, counting down.
CCTTAAATAAATAGCAACCCATATGCGTAAATGTACAAATTCCTGGAGTATGCATTTTCAGGAGGCTTGACATCTAACATATATTTAGTATGACCCTCAAACTCAAATATTTCAGTGAGTTTTACGTGGAACGCAAGAAAATTTCCTCCAGCACCAATTGTGCTATATAACATTGTCCTAAAGCTTGAGGGGCAATCCAAAGTTGTGGAATGTCTTGATAGTTCCATCTAAACGAGCTGCCACTAGGGATAGTTCCCATGTTTCAAATAGACCTCTGTCATGACACAGCCAGTAATGATGGTGCTGGGGATCATATTCATCATCTGTAACTGCAAAACGTTAAAACCAACAATTGAAAATTAAAAAAGTTTACAACTAGGCAGTACATGATCTCAGATCAGCTAAGGAAATACCATATAAATATCAGTAACTTGGTGGAAAAATCATAACTCTCTTATTTTTTTTTTTGAAAAAACTGCAACGAAAAAAGGGTAGTCTAATGTTAATAATCAATGAAGTACAAATCATAACACTCTAGTATTAAAGATTAAAGAAATTATAAATTAACGCCTGAATGCCAGTAATTTTGTTGCCAGATGTTTTCTTCTTTCCATGAACCCATATCTCTTCCTCAAGCTAGAAATGTTTGCCTAAACCATTAGAAATTCAATTTAGACACTTCTTTTTCTTCATCTTTTTTCTTTTACAAGGGAGTTCATGATAGTAACCCACAAGTATATACCAGACGCAACATAAAAGTAAGTGCCTACAATAGAACCAACTACAAACCCCTGTGCAAAGTAGATAAAAGCTCATCAGTCTCATATATGCAAGTTTCCAAAGCAGCATAGGGTAAAAAGCCTCAAAAAATCATAAAAAGATTAGGTTAGGTACTCATAGTCTTACTTTTCCATTTGGCTGGTAACTTGTAGTAGTTATCACATCTCTTATATCTTCCCAGTCAACAACTATTCCAGGGGAAGGGGGATGGAAATTTAACCTCCATACATTTCTAGGTTCTCATCATACAATAAATTAGATCCAAGATGCCCAAACAAAGAATGTGCAACTGATCAATTATGCCCAAACACAGTCATAGCTCAATCAAGCTAATTCAAATAACAATATGAAATATGGGTTTGGAAAATCAAGCTAATTCAATCAAGTTTTCAAACAAAAATGTATGCCCAAACATAGAATGTGAAATCAAGTTTTCTCTATCCAAGTAAGAACCTAAAATCTGTAAACGAAGAAGAAAGGAAATCAAAATTTTATCGGTAATCAAGCTTTCTTCGCAACTCCAAGGAATCACTGGTACTGGGTGGATACGACAAAAAGGCTTTGCTTCGATACAGCAACCAAACACGAGACGAAGCAGAAAACCAAATACGCAGCAGAAGAAAGGGTGGATGACGCAGTGGAACACAAAAGCATAAAGCAGCAGAACGCAGAAGAAGAAGGACACAAAGCAGAAGAACCAAACACGAAGCAGAACAAATGGCTTTCTTTGGCGAAATGGGTTTCTTCGCCCAGATGTTCTCGCCAAAATATCCTCCCTTGCTTTCTTCTCGTTTTTCCTCCCCCTAGTCTCCCGTAGAGAGAAATGATGAAGAGGGGTGCTGATAGGTCCCAATCAGAGTTGTTTTAGCGTGGTTAAGTTGTAGCAGTAAGCCACAGTAAACAAATAGATTGATAGTAAAGTTCCCTCTCCCTTATTCCTTATTCCCATTCAAATACATAAGCAATAGCAGAAGTTCCTATACTACCGTGCCCTCTAACCCACAACGGTGCACGATTTCTAATTTCTCGCTAACTACATGACTACTCCTAACGTTACTTCTGTTGCACGAAGATAGCCACATCTGCTCATGGTTCATGTATGGATGTATCCTTCCATGCATCACGTGAGTTGGGCTTCCATGCATTACGTGGATTGTGGTGCATGCATTACGTGGATTGTGTTGCATGCATATCGTGGGTTGGGCTTGGGCACTCGCTGTGATTGTCGCCTAACATTTCCCCCCTCTTCCAGTGCAACCTTGTCCTTAAGGTTGATGAACTGATCTTGTAACAGCTAAGTATTTTCCCACGTTGCGTCTTCCACAGGTAAGTGTTTCCATTTCACGAGACTCTCCTTGACCAGGCGTGGTCCTTTTTTGATCCACCGTGCATCCAGAATGCTTTTCGGCTCTAGTATGAGTTCTCCATCATCAATAGGGGGTATGTCAGGAGTGGATATGTTGGTGTCCCCTATTTTTTTCTTGAGTAAGGAGACATGGAAAACGGGATGAACGCGAGACCCTTCTGGAAGCTTGAGTTTATATGCGACCTGACCAATCCTTTGTTCGATCTGGTAGGGCCCGTAAAAACGGTTGGCTAGTTTTTGACATGCTCGTGCAAATATAGTGCGTTGTCAATAAGGATGAAGCTTAAGAAAGACCCACTCTCCTTCCTGGAAACGAACATCTTGGCGCTTCGCATTTACTTGTTGTCGCATACGGTTTTGAGCTACATGCAGGTTATTTTTGAGTTGGCAGAGAATATCGTCTCTGGTTGCTAATTGTTGATCCACTTCGTGTACCGGTGAGCTGCCTATCTCGTAGTGTGGAATGGTTAGAGGTAATCACCCATATAGAGCTTGGAAAGGAGTCATACCCGTGGATTCATGATAAGTGGTGTTATACCAGAATTCAACCCATGAAAGGAAGTAGCTCCATTTGCGTGGTTGTTGGTTGGTGAAGCAGCGCAGGTACTGTTCTAAACATCGGTTCACAACCTCCGTTTGTCCATCTGTCTGCGGGTGATATGATGAGCTCATCTTCAGCTGTGTGCCGAATAACTTGAAGAATTCTCTCCAAAAATGACTAATAAAGAGTGGATCCCGATCACTGATGATAGTGCGGGGCATTCCATGCAGCTTCACAATGGTTTCCACAAATTTTTCTGCTATTAGTTTAGCAGTAAATGGATGGGTCAAGGCGATGAAATGGGCTGACTTACTTAAGCGATCCACTACCACCAAGATTATATTCTTGCCGTTGGATGGAGGGAGTCCTTCAATGAAATCCATCGTAATGTCATCCCACACTTGACATGGGATCGGTAATGGCTGTAACAGCCCAGCTGGTGATAAAGTAAAGGATTTGGCCCGTTGACAAATTTCACAAGCTGTGACATATTCTTGAACTATTCGATACATAGAAGGAGAGTAAAATTGTTGTGAGATACGCTTGTAAGTTCGAAAGACCCCTGAATGTCCACCTACTGGTGAGTCATGGAATTCTCGTAGCAGTTGATGAATGAGTGGCAAACTAGGGGGTACGACGATACGGTTTATATAATACACCAACCCACCACGCCATCTATAAGGGGCTCCTGGGTTCTCCTTTGCTAGCTTGCCAATCCGTTGCATAGAAGGGTGAGTAATAGATGATTCTTTGAGTTCTTCCCACAGTTGAGCTTGTGAAGAAAATAGGGCATTAAGTTGTGGGCTTCCTTGCATGCGTGAGAGGGCATCTACTGCTGAATTTTCCTTTCCTGGTCTATAGATAATTTCGTAATCATAGCCAAGTAACTTGGACACCCACTTATGCTGCTCCGGTGTGCCAATTCGTTGCTCCAAAAGGTATTTGAGGCTTCGTTGATCTGTTTGAATAAAAAATTTTCTGCACATGACATATGGTCTCCATGTTTGGATAGCTTGTACTATAGCTAGCATCTCCCTGGCGTAGGTTGACCAGGACCTTTTGGATGGTCCTAATGATCGACTCAAGAAAGCTACTGGCCTACCTTGTTGAGTCAAAACTGCTTCAATACCCTCTCCAGATGCATCAGTTTCAATCGTGAAAGAGGTATTGAAGTTAGGTAGAGCTAGTGTTGGGGTAGAGGTCATTGCTTTCTTAAGAGTTTCGAATGCAGCTTCTGCTTCCTCATTCCAACCAAATTGCCCCTTTTTTAGAAGGTTGGTGAGGGGTCGTGCGAGGCTCCCATAATCACGAACAAATTTTCTGTAATACCCTGTTAAGCCCAAGAAGCCTCGTAGTGCAGTGATGCTGGTAGGTCTGGGCCACTTAAGTACATCGTTAATTTTCTTTTGATCTACCTTGACCCCTTGTGATGTAATAATGTGTCCTAAGTATTCTAGTTCTTGCTGACCAAAGGCACACTTGCTGAGCTTGACAAAGAATTGGTGTTGCTTTATTGTTTCAAATGCAATACGTACATGCTCAAGATGCTCGATCCAATTAGAGCTATAGATCAATATGTCATCAAAAAAAACTAACACAAACTTGCGTAATTGAGGACGAAAAATGGAGTTCATAATTGCTTGAAAAGTTGATGGGGCATTACATAGCCCGAAGGGCATTACCAAATACTCAAAGTGGCCATTATGGGTACGAAATGCTATCTTGCAAACATCATTGGGATGGACTCTTACCTGGTGATATCCCGCTCTCAAATCCAGTTTTGTAAAATAGGTTGCGCCATGGAGTTCATCTAGCATGTCATCCATCGTAGGAATTGGAAACCTATCTTTAATCGTTACTGCATTGAGGGCTCTGTAATCGGTGCAACGTTCCATCTTTTTTTTTAACCAATAATACAGGAGATGAAAAAGGGCTAGTGCTAGCTCTAATAAGTCCCATTCGTAGCATATCATTTACTTGTTTTTCTATCTCAGCTTTCTGAAAATACGCATACCTATAAGGCCTCACATTGACAGGTTCAATTCCTTCTTTGAGGTTGATGTGGTGCTCGATATCCCGTATTGGAGGTAGCTGGTTTGGCTCATGAAAGATGTCTTCAAAAATTTGCAGCAACCTTTGCATTTCTGGTTGAACCTCGCTTACGGGTGTCTCAGCTTCTTGTTGATAACAAAGAGCGTACATAGTATTTTCTTGGCGTAGAACTTTGGGAAGATTCTTTGCCGAGGTATTTTGAATGAGCTGGGCTTCAGTTCCTTGTAGTTTTTGAGGTTGATCACCCCATTGAAATTCCATGGTTAGTCTCTTCCAATCACACCTTACTATACCCAGCGTCTCCAACCATTGAACTCCGAGTACCATATCTAGTCCAAATAATGGCAATGAGTAAAGTGTAAGAAAAAATGGAATGCCTTGTAGCAATATAGGGACATGTTCGAACTTCCCTTGACACTTCAGTGGGGTTCCATTAGCTACTCGTACTGTAAAAGGCTCAGTGGTTACTACTGGTAGTTGGAGCTTTGACGCCGTCTTCTCATTGATGAAGTTATGAGTGGAGCCGCTATCAATCAAGACAACCATTTCCTGATTCCCAATTTTTGCTGTAACTCTCATCGTCCGTGGGTTAGAACATCCATTTAATGCATGCAAAGATATCTCAGGTTCCATCGTTGTAATAACCATAAAATTTAACGAAAATTCCAATTAAAGGAAATTTAGAATAAAAGAGAGAATTTTGAAAATGGAGATAAGAACCATAGAAAATATGTATATTTATTATATGGATTAAAGAATTACAAAAAAAAATATGAGAATTTATGTTTTGGCGCGATATAAGCAAATATATTTTTATTTATGTAGAAATGATTATGATTTGTTAAAAGTAAGTGCACTTTTAAGTAAAAGTATTGTGTTGCTTAAAATAATTATACCGGCCTCTATTGAATTTTTATAGTATTTTTAGAAATATTCTTTCTTTTAATATGAATTAAGATATTTGTTTTGAAAATTATTTTATTATGATTTTTATCAAGAAAAATCATGATTTAAGAGTTTAACTAAAGATTTATGAGAATGGAAATTTTTAAGAATTTTTGAGATATTTTATGATGAAAAATAGAATTTATATGAATTTTTATAAAAGAAAATCCTATTATTAATTATTTAATAAATATTATTATATTTAAAAAAAAAACCTCAGAAACCATAAAATGAGAAATCGGGGGCGACGAATTCGAAGAAGAAGAAAACAGAAAAAATGCATAGTGCTGCATAGTGAGTGAATAGTGACTTCAAATCTTTTCTCTCAATTTGGAGTACCAATTGGCTTCCGGTATCAAAACTGAAAGTGTTATTGGATTCAGGACGAAGAGTACTTCAGTTTTGACCGATCAGTTTTTCAAATAAACCATTGAATCGCCGTAGATCTGAAGTAGAAAATCTCGGTAAAAGGTAAATTCTGAAAAACCTTACTTAGGGACTTCTAATTAGAAATCTGACTCCGTAGATGGATTCAGAAACTAGATAAATATTAGGATATGAAATTTTTTTTTTGATTCGGTAAAACTTTTGTGACAGTGAATAGTATTTTTCGCGCTATGAATAGTGGCGGTGAACAGTGTTTTCCGGCGGTGAACAGTAACCAAGCTCATTTAAGGTTTTTAGACCTTCCAGACTCGATTTTGGGGTCTGTTTTACTGAATTCAGACCAGGAACTAGGATTTTAGGGCTTTCCAATCTGGAGACATTACCGGTGAGTGGGTTTTTCATACTATAGCGCATGTTTTACGAATTCGGTTTATAACTCTCTCTCTCGTATGATTTTAACTAGTTGGAATGTATGCTAAATTGTTTTACCACTTTGAAAACCAATATGTTCCAACCATGTTAGAAATTATAAATTTAAATCTTAGTTGAACTTTAGGTATGCAGGGCAAGCATCTAGGCTGATAATTCTCCATTTGTGCTAGATTTATAGAAATGCGAACTTAGTCATAGAAATGAACTAAGTTAGCCATGAAATGATTTGATGCATGATGAGCATCTATGTGACGTCTACGGACGATTTATGTTTAAAAGGGAAAGTTTATGATTATAAAGGTCTCCATGGGAATTCATGGATGAGATATATTTTAAAACGGAATTTTATGCATGAAAAGAGTTAGATGGAGAATTATAGCTTTATTGTAATGTTATTGAAATGTTTTACTTTAAACTCTTCGAATAGCATATTTTAAATGTTTTCTATTGGAGGGACCCTTTTAGATCACTGTTAGTTAGCCGCAGGGAGTGTTAGCCCTGGTGCACCATGGTCATGCGAAGGCTTCGGCCTAGGATACTGTGACGGACATATGACTGCCTAAGACACAGGGATTTAGGGTGGACTTATGTCTGTGCCTACAGTGATTACCATACCCTTGCTGTGTGCTTGGGGGATTTAGGGTGGACTTATATCTACGCCTACAATTATTACCATACCCTTGCTGTGTGCTTGGGGGATTTAGGGTGGACTTATGTCTATACCTACAGTGATTACCCTACCCTTGTTGTGTGCTTGGGGGAGATGATAGATTTGTTAGGAAAGACCTCTAATAAACTAGTGCATTTTTCTTAAAGATTAAATATTTCTAAACAATCTCATTCATCATTGTTATTGCATAAATAACTTCATTTATTACTTACCATGCATAATGGATTTGCTTTTCTGTTACTAATTTAATCCTGTTTTATCTTTTGAACATACATTTGAACTGTTTAGCTTTTCTTTCAATAAATTATGGTTAAATGCTTAATGTTTCTATTATTATCTTTACACTTTGATTTCAATTATTAAACTCATTGCGAAACATTCGTGCTTGGTTTGCCCTGTTTCTGTTATAGTGTGATTTATCCATTCACTGAGATGTGGTGATCTCACCCCTCTTCTGTTTCCTCCCCACATATAGTCACAGAGACTTTGATCCAGCTACAGCTTCCTAGGAGGCTGAAGATAGTATTGGTGAGCCCCAGTTTGGGCAAGACTCTTTTGTACTGTTTGTTTAGTTTAGTTTATGTCTAATGTACCTCCATGAACTTACAGGCAGGATCCTTGCTTCTTGCGTATTTGATGTATTTTTTGGAAAATAGTTTTATATTTTACAATGATGTTGATATTATGAGGCCATGGGCCAAGTTGAATCACAGATGTTGGATTCATGAGATATATATATATATATATATATACAATATTTTCTTATATTGGATGTGGTATATGTGGCCAGTTATATTTATTATGTACTCTGGATTGTATGCTGGATATTTGTGCATGCTATGTGTTAGGCTTGCGGTTAGGGGGAAACCCTTATGCCGTGCCGGTCATGTGTTCCATCATTTGGGGCCGTGACAATCGTTATCCCTTCCATTAGATCATCCTCGTCCCTTGAGTTGTGGGTGTTTACCTCACCTTCTAAGATTAAGAGTTGTGGTTGGCGGCACTTGTGTCCTGGGAGAAACTTTTCATCATAATTGAAACAGAGCCCTTGAACTCGTCTCCTCTGCATCTCATCCCACGTAAGTCGTTTCACTGGTGTAGCTGGGCTAACCTTTACTGGTGATGCAATATTACCCTGCATTCGGTTAGCTTGAGGTGGTCGTGAATATTTGCGTTGACGAGTTAGCTGTTCATCTTTCATTCGAGCCAAGCTGATTGCTTCTTTTAAAGTTTTAGGTTTAAACATACAAATACCTTCGGAGATTTCAGACTTGAGACCTCCCATGAACGTCCCAACTAATGCCTTCTGGGTCCACTAATGCACTCGATTACCCAACTTCTCAAATTCCTTTTGGTAGTCTCGCAGGGAGCCTTCTTGCTTAATTTTGGACAAAGCTTCGCCAAAGTCGTCACACTCTGTAGGTCCAAATCAAGCCCAAAACTCTTCTTCAAATTGTGCCCAGGTGACGTCCTTTCCTTCTTCCTTGTAAGTCCGACTTAGCCACTGCCACCATTGATTTGCTTCCTCTTTTAGGTGAAAAGAGGCTAGTGTCACCTTTTGAGTCTCACTGGTGTTTTGGTATGTGAAGAATTGTTCCACTTTGCAAAGCCACTCCATCGGGTCTTCCCCAGAGTATATAGGAAATTCCAGACATGCCACCTTGGAGACAAACATGGGTTGTCCTCCATCCACATTTTTTGTTGTTGCTTCTCTGTTATTGCAGGGAGGATTATGCCGATCATGACTGCTACTGTTGGATCCGTCTTTGTTTGGGAGTAGTACTTCAGATAATCTGGTGATAGCTTCCTCCATGTACCGTAGTTTATAAGTCAATCCAAGTTCCATCCTGCTCATTCCATTCTGAAGTTGTCCCAGCCCTGCATCAAGGTTCTCTATCCTTTCCTTGTTGGTTGCCATTGATAAACCAGCTCTGATACCAATGATAGGTCCCAATCAGAGTTGTTTTAGTGTGGTTGAGTTGTAGCAGTAAGCCACAGTAAACAAATAGATTGATAGTAAAGTTCCCTCTCCCTTATTCCTTATTCCCATTCAAATACATAAGCAATAACAGAAGTTCCTATACTACCGTGCCCTCTAACCCACAACGGTGCACGATTTCTAATTTCTCGGTAACTGCATGACTACTCCTAACGTTACTTCTGTTGCGCGAAGATAGCCACATCTGCTCATGGTTCGCGTATGGATGTATCCTTCCATGCATCACGTGAGTTGGGCTTGCATGCATTACATGGATTGTGGTGCATGCATTACGTGGATTGTGTTGCATGCATATCGTGGGTTGGGCTTGGGCACTCGCTGTGATTGCCGCCTAATAGGTGCTGTCACGGGTTGGGTGTTGAGAACAAAGAATGAGGGCATAAGGTGTCTTTTTTTTTCAATCGCGAAGGGAATACCGAATTCTAGTTGTTTTTGGATGGAATCAGTATTCCACCATTTAGTGAAACGAGGCATTCTATAGAATACTTTACTTCCTTCATTACACTTAATCAAATGATAGAATTTAACATTCCATTTCTCATTCCTTTCCTATTCTATTCTCCTAAGCTGTAATGATGAAAGTCTAAAACCACAGACGTAAGATGCATCGAACCCCCAAGTTTAAATATTCAATTTCAATATATGCATTGGAAATGATGAAGTGCATTAATTATATAAGGAAAAAATAGAAAGTAGAAGTCTCAATCTGAAGGCTAATGCATGAAAAAAATTAAAAATTAAATGAAAGACTAATGCACGAAGAGAATGAAGTGGTATACTATAACCAACAGGGTAAATATGATGCATCCAATTAGGCCTCTTGTGAAAGTTGAAGGATCAAGCTTTTCAGATGATACAAGTATGAAATCTCCTTCCTACTTTTAGGGTAATGTGAGTTCACTAACCTATCTTAATTTTGATTTAGCTCGGAACATTAATCTTTTAGTTGGCAAGAAAGAGGTTACATATGAACCTAATGAACAAAGTTTCAAAAGGCCAAAATTTATACATTCTGGAGGTGAAAGACTAATCATAACAAACCTACTAAAATAAGCATGTTTTATGTCTGTGAACAGTGTCAACAGCTGCTTGGTGGTTATGAACAATTCTAGCTGTTAATAGTTGTCACGGTCCCAAATGATGGAACACATGACCGGCACGGCATAAGGGTTTCCCCTTAGCCGTAAGCCTAACACATAGCATGCACAAACATTCAGCACACAATCCAGAGTATATAATAAATATAACTGGCCACATATGCCACATCTAATATAAGAAAATACTGTATATATATATATATATATATATCTCATGAATCCAACATCCTTGATTCAACTTGGCCCATGGCCTCATAATACAAACATAGTTGTAAACACATAAAACTGTTTTCCAAACTACACATCAAAGTACACAAGAAGCGAGGATCCTGCCTGTAAGTTCATGGAGATACACTAGACATAAACTTAAACTATACAACCAGTACAACGGAGCCTTGCCCAAATTGGGGTTCACCAATGCTATATTTAGCCTCCTATGGAGCTGTAGCTGGATCAATGTTTTTTTGACTATCTGTAGGGAGAAAACAGAAGAGGGGTGAGATTACCACATCTCAGTGAATGGATAAATTAGACTATAACTGAAACAGGGCAAACCAAGCACGAGTGTTTTGCAATAAGTTTAATAATTGAAACATTAAGCATTTAACCATAACTTATTGAAAGGAAAGCTAAACAATTCAAATGTATGTTCAAAAGATAAAACAGGATTAAATCAATAACCGTAAAGCAAATCTGTAATAGCCGTAAAGTTAACGAGAAAGTTCAACTAAAGGAATTTAGAATAAAAGAGATAATTTTGGAAAATGGAGATTTTAATTAAGGAAAATTTGGAATTTAAAACAGAGGATTTCAAAAATGGAATTAGGACTCGGTGAAAATAAGTTATTATTTACATGGATTAAAGAATTATAAAAGAAATTTTAAGAATTTACGTTTCGGGGCAAAAATGCAATTTCTTAAAAGTTTCGGGGTTAAAATATAAATAAGAAAAATTTGCAAGGACCTCCCGCTAAAAGTGAAATTTTGCAGAAAGGTTCCCCGAGATATTTTAAGGGCCTCAATCACTCCGGAAGCAATCATTTGCAGATTTCTCCATCTCTCTTCAGAAAAACTCTCCCCGAAAATCCTCTAACTTCTCTCTAAGATTTCTTCGCCTACGGACCTCGGATTTCGACACCACCACCACCAACGGACTCAGGTCGAAGAGTTCTTCGAATCCATTTGATTGGTTTCTGGAGAATTGGCCGGAAATTGGTTGGAAAATTGAAGGGAAAAACGGCCAAAAAGGTAACCCCCGAAACTCCTACATTTAGTTCTCAAATGCAAAAACTAACACCGTAGATCGATCCAGAAGGCCCCAAAACCTTTGGATCTCAAATTTCAAGCCGATCCACCACCGCACGCTCCCCCACGCGCCGAATCTTCCTCGGCGAGTGACGCCCACGCGCAGCTCCTCGGGCGGCGCGTGTAGCGCGTGGCACCCGAACCTCCTCGCGTTGACCTGCGTTGATCGAGCTCCCGGAGGCCAAATTTCGCAAATCCGGAGTCGTTTTCAAGGTTTTTGGACGTTTCGGACTCGATTTTGGGGTTTATTTCACTGAATTCGGATCAAAAAATAGGATTTTAAGGGTGTCCAACTTTGTGCTTCAAAGAGGTGAGTAGATGATTCTTTCTATGGCTTGTTTTTACTCTTCTTAAACTTTACATTGAGAAATGAGTATGATTACATGTTATTTATACTTCCATATGTTCTTGAAATGGTTTGAAAATGTCTGAAATATTTGATATATGATATGTAGTTCAAGAAGAGTTTGATTTTGCAATAAGTTTTGAAACACATTAAGCATGTGATTTTTACACGTATTTTGCATGACATGGCAAAGAAAATATGTTATACATGTGACATTGATTTTATACAGTAATATGTTTGCCTCAGATGTGGGCATTTATACATGATTCCCCTGAATGGGAAGTTTTGACAGATGAATGTACTGAGACTGATAGTCTGTATTACATTGAGAATTTTATACTATAATATATGGCATATACGCATATGATAATTTTTGTGGAGGAATCCTATTGGAAACACTGTCAGCTAACAGCAGGTGATGTTAGCCCTGGTGCGCACCTTGATTGCCTCAGCTAGCAGGGGAGGTGGTGCTAGCCTCGTGTGAGGGCCAACACACGGGAGATTATATGTGAAGGAGAGCGGAATGCCTCCTATATATGGGCGAGATGCCAGTTATATGAGATGTTATTTTTCCTTCCCTTGCTGTGTGCTTGGGAAAGACCCATACAGAGTCCCTTCGCGTGTCCTCTTGAATGGTAGTAGGGCAAACCTCAGCGGGATGCTGAGTTTAGGCAAATCCTATACCACCAAAGTACGGAAGGGGTCAAACTCTTATGGTGGTTCTGATATGGGATCCTTCGAATAATTTAACAGAAATGTTTTGATGCATAGCATAATTTGATTAATGATTTTACAGTATTGAATATGATTTTGAACTTGATATGAGCATTGTTTATACAGTATAGCATACGGTTTGAAAGACCTGATTATGATTTTTGAACAGAGAATATTTGAAAGTGCGGGTCCCATAAGAATGTACTTCTGAACGATATATTTTGATATGATAAGTTTTACTATATGAGTACATCCTTATGTTGACCTGAGAAGTCATAGGAGGTGTTATCTACTCACTGAGTTGTAAAACTCACTACACGTGGTTGACATATTTTTCAGATAAAGACTCAGAATTTGGTCCCGCAGCTACTTGACCGACTAGGTGTCGTGCCTCAGTGGTGAGCCTAACTTGTTTCTAGGCTCTCAGTGTATTATATTGTAATATATTTGTACTCTAGTGTTGCTCTGAAAGTCACAGGCAGGATCCTTGTTTCCGCTGTAAACTTGATGTATATAGATTTGGCATGTATAATTATTGGTTTTTGTAAACTTGTGAACGTTGAATTATACTTGAATATGTGTTATCGTGAGATCATTTGCACATGTGTAATGAAATTTTTTTCGGATAGTAACGGTATTTGCGTTCGTAAAGTACGGACGTGACAAGTTGGTATCAGAGCATTAGGTTTCCCTGTGACAATCAGAGCAAGGGATTCTTTAGTAGGACCTTTAGTATCGATATGAGCCGGACATATTTATACTTCAGGTGCTGCTGAGAGAATCTATAGGATATTCACTTCCTTTCCAAGTGTCTTTAAATTCCTTGAGTAAAGTTTGAATACATGTGTCTTAAAGAGGTGTTTTATTCTGTATAGTTAATGATGCCGCCAAGAACTAGAGCGGTCACTAGAGAAGAAGCTGTAGATCATGCACCCTCTACAGAAGAGTCTGCACAATCTACAATACCAGTACAAAGAGGCCGTGGTAGAGGCCGACCTAGAGGAAGAGAAAGAGGTAGAGGTAGAGGACATGCACGGGGTTTGAGAACCCCAAGACAAGGAGAACAAACTCCTGTACCTGATAGAATTCCTGAGGAAAGAGTAGAAACCCCTCAGGAGCCACCTGATAGAAATGCTGATATGATTGCTGGTATCCATAGAAGTTTAGAAACATTGGCTGGATTTATAGTGGAACAGGGTAGAAGGGAAGGCCAGCCAGCAGAACATGATCCTGAAGTGCAAGAACTGGGAAGAACAGCTGACTAAGAGGATAAGCTGAGAGGGATTGAGGTGTCATTACCGCAATTCCTTAAGTTAAAACCTCTGACTTTTTCTGGGTCAGATGTTCAGGAAGATCCACAGATCTTTATTGATGCTGTGGAACGAATTTTCAGAGCCTTGGGGTGCTCTAGTAGAAGATCCGTGGAGTTGGTGTCTTTTCAACTATCTGATGTGGCCCAAGTTTGGTTTGAGACATTTGTGCAAGGACGGGCAGCTGTTTTACCACCAATGGAGTGGAATGAATTTAAGGAAGCATTTATGAATCGCTTTCTACCAACAAGTGAAAGAGACAAGAGGGCCAGAGAGTTTGAGGAATTGAAACAAACACCAAACATGTCAGTTTCTGAATATGACATTCGTTTTACCCGATTGTCCAGATATGCACCATACCTGGTCCCAACTGAAAAGGATAGAATTAAGAGGTTTGTTTTGGGATTGATACGCCCCTTGTTTAAGTCAGTGGGTCCTCAAATGGATCATTTTTCAACTTATTCAGCAGCTGTGAACTGTGCTAGGATGATGGAAACACGAGAGCAAGCTGACATAGAAAGTTTTAAGAGAAGGAAGAGAGATCGAGATAGTAATGTCCAGACTAGATCTAATCCTACTGTTAGTGGGTCAAGATTTCAAAATCCACAGCGTTTTAATCAAGCAGGAGCTGGTAGTTCTAACCAGCCATCAGTTAATATTAACAAGCAGAGAATGTTCCAAAGAGATATGAGACCCCCGAGTCAGCAAGATTCAAGATCAATTCCATTATGTCCACATTGTGGTAGGTCCCATACTGGACAATGTCGCAGAGAAACTGGTGCATGTTTTAAGTGTGGACAAATGGGTCATCTGATGAGGAATTGTCCACAACTGCGAAGTTTTAGTCAAGCAATAGTGCAACCAGCTTTACCCCCTGCATCTGTGCCAGCACGACCTATTCGAGCAGCCTCGGTCCAAGCAAGTAGTGTGGGTCCTGGTAGAGGATCAGGAAATCGAGGGCGAGAACCAGCTCGAGTTTTTGCCTTGACACGACAGGATGCTCAGGCCTCAAATGCAGTTATGACAGGTACATTATCAGTATGTTCCCATAAAGCATATGTTCTGTTCGATCCTGGTTCTACTCATTCTTATATATCACCATGCTTTGCTAAGAACTTGGATAGAGATCCTGCTAGCTTGCATTGTTCTTTCATGGTTGCTACTCCTATGGGAGAACTTCTAGTAGTAAATGATGTGTATAAATCATGTGAAATTTCGATAGAAGGCAAGGAGACTCTTATAGATTTGATAGTTCTAAATATGATAGACTTTGACGTGATTTTGGGAATGGATTGGTTGGCATCATGCCATGCCATTTTAGACTGTCATAATAAGGTGATTAAGTTTAATGTACCTGGAGAATCCTCCTTTATGATACAAGGAGATTGTAGTAAGAAGTCTAGTAATTTAATTTCCGCCTTAACAGCTCATAAACTGTTACGAAGAGGGTGTCAGGGATATCTGGCAATAGTCAAGGATGTTGATATGAAGTATACAAGTTTAGAGCAAGTTCCAGTAGTTAAAGAATTTCCTGATGTGTTTCCTGAAGAGTTGCCAGGTTTACCACCAGACCGAGAGATTGAGTTTAGTATTGACCTTCTCCCTGAAACACAACCAATATCCATACCTCCTTATCGGATGGCACCTGCAGAACTTAAGGAATTGAAGGAACAATTACAAGATTTATTAGATAAAGGTTTTATTCGACCCAGTACATCTCCCTGGGGTGCTCCTGTTCTTTTTGTGAAGAAAAAGGATGGATCATTACGTCTATGTATTGATTATAGGCAGTTGAACAAGGTGACTATAAGAAACAAATATCCCTTACCCAGAATAGATGATTTGTTTGATCAGTTACAGGGTGCTCAATGGTTTTCAAAAATTGATTTGAGATCTGGGTATCATCAACTGAAAATAAAGAAGGAAGATATTTCAAAAACTGCTTTTAGGACTCGGTATGGGCACTACGAGTTCTTAGTAATGCCATTTGGTTTAACGAATGCCCCAGCTGCATTTATGGATTTAATGAATAGGGTATTTAAACCTTTCCTAGACCAGTTTATTATTGTATTTATCGATGATATTCTGGTGTATTCAAAGAGTTCAGAGGAGCATGAGCGACATTTAAGGATAGCTTTGCAAACCCTAAGAGAACATCAATTGTATGCTAAGTTTTCAAAGTGTGAATTTTGGCTTAGTAATGTTACATTCCTAGGGCATGTGGTTACCAAAGAGGGTATTCATGTTGATCCCAAAAAGATAGAAGCAGTACAGCAATGGCCACGCCCCACGACAGTTACAGAGATTCGTAGCTTTCTTGGGTTAGCAGGCTATTATCGTAGATTTGTTAAAGATTTTTCAAAGATAGCTGCTCCTTTGACCAGGTTGACTAGGAAAGGAATAAAATTTGAGTGGTCTGATACTTGTGAAAAGAGTTTTCAGAAATTAAAGGAGTGCTTAACTACAGCCCCAATCCTTACCATTCCTACGGATACAGGAGATTACGTAGTATACTGTGATGCATCTAGAGTGGGCTTAGGCTGTGTGTTAATGCAAAATGGAAGAGTAGTTGCTTATGCATCTAGACAGTTGAAGACGCATGAACAGAATTATCCCACCCATGATTTAGAGATGGCAGCTGTAGTATTTGCTCTAAAGATTTGGAGACATTACCTGTATGGAAGAACTTGTGAGATTTATACAGATCACAAGAGCCTCAAGTATATTTTTCAACAGAAGGATCTTAATTTGAGGCAAAGAAGATGGATGGAGCTACTGAAAGACTATGACTGTACGATTTTGTATCATCCAGGTAAAGCAAATGTAGTAGCTGATGCTCTAAGCAGAAAGTCAATGGGAAGTTTGGCTCATATAGCAGAGGTGCGACGACCATTGTTAGAAGACATCCATAAGTTAGAAAGTAAGGGAATAAGGTTTGAAATAAAAGAACCGGGAATATTATTGGCTCATGTGCAGCTCCAATCTTCCTTAGTTGAGCAAATCAAAGCCGATCAAGACAAGGATGCTAATTTGCTCAAGATTAAGAGTGAAATGAAGGATAGTAAGGATTCTGAATTCTCGGTGGATACTGAAGGGATATTAAGATACGGTAGACGATTGTGTGTTCCAAATGTTCATGATTTGAGAAAACAAGTTTTGGAGGAAGCACATCGATCTACATATACCATACACCCGGGAATGACAAAGATGTACCAAGACATAAAGGAATTGTATTGGTGAGATGGTATGAAGAGGGATATTGCGGAATATGTTTCCCATTGTTTGACGTGCCAGCAAGTAAAAGCTGAACATCAACGACCTGCAGGTTTACATCAGCGAATAGAGATACCAGAATGGAAGTGGGAGAGAATTACTATGGATTTTATCACTGGATTACCAAGAACTTCCAAGGGAAATGATTCTATCTGGGTCATTATAGACCGCATGACGAAGTCAGCACACTTTCTGCCTGTGAAAACAACCTACAATGTAGCTCAGTATGCCAGGCTCTATTTAAATGAAATAGTTAGGCTACATGGAGTTCCTATATCAATTATATCTGATCGAGGGCCGCAGTTCACGGCACAATTTTGGAAAGCTTTTCAAGAAGCATTAGGAACGAGATTGGACTTGAGCACAGCTTTCCATCCGCAAACTGATGGTCAGTCTGAGCGTACGATTCAGATTTTAGAAGACATGCTTCGAGCCTGTATTTTTGATTTTGGTGGAAGTTAGGATATGTATTTGCCTTTGGCTGAATTTGCATATAATAATAGCTACCAGATTAGTATACAGATGGCCCCATTTGAAGCTTTGTATGGTAGACGGTGCAGATCTCCCATTGGATGGTTCGAAGTGGGCGAGGCTAAACTTATAGGGCCAGATCTTGTACAAGAAGCATTGAACAAGGTAAAGCTGATTAGAGAAAGGCTGCAGGCAGCTCAGAGTAGACAAAAGGCATATGTTGACAATAGACGAAGGAAGTTAGAATTTTCAGTGGGTGAACAAGTATTCCTGAAAGTCTCACCCATGAAAGGAGTGATGAGATTTGGAAAGAAAGGGAAGTTAAGCCCTCGGTATATAGGTCCTTTTGAAATATTGGACAGAATAGGTGCGGTGGCATATCGCATAGCTCTGCCACCAGAACTGAATGTTCATCCAGTATTTCATGTGTCTATGTTACGAAAATACTTACCGGATCCTACTCATGTCATTCAACCCCAGGAAATTCAATTAGATAAGAATTTAACCTATGAGGAAAAGCCGATGTCTATTGCTGATCGACAAGTGAAAAAGTTGCGGTCACGAGATATTCCAATGGTTAAGGTGATATGGCAAAATCACTCATTTGAGGAAGCTACGTGGGAAAAAGAAGATGACATCCGCGCCCGATATCCGCATTTGTTTGAACAATGAGGTTAGTATCTATCTGCTACTATGGTGATGAAATTCGGGGACCGAATTTCTTTAAGGGGGGAAGAATGTAGTAGCCGTAAAGTTAACGAGAAAGTTCAACTAAAGGAATTTAGAATAAAAGAGATAATTTTGGAAAATGGAGATTTTAATTAAGGAAAATTTGGAATTTAAAACAGAGGATTTCAAAAATGGAATTAGGACTGGGTGAAAATAAGTTATTATTTACATGGATTAAAGAATTATAAAAGAAATGTTAAGAATTTACGTTTCGGGGCAAAAATGCAATTTCTTAAAAGTTTCGGGGTTAAAATATAAATAAGAAAAATTTGCAAGGACCTCCCGCTAAAAGTGAAATTTTGCAGAAAGGTTCCCCGAGATATTTTAAGGGCCTCAATCACTCCGGAAGCAATCATTCGCAGATTTCTCCATCTCTCTTCAGAAAAACTCTCCCCGAAAATCCTCTAACTTCTCTCTAAGATTTCTTCGCCTACGGACCTCGGATTTCGACACCACCACCACCAACGGACTCAGGTCGAAGAGTTCTTCGAATCCATCCGATTGGTTTCTGGAGAATTGGCCGGAAATTGGTTGGAAAATTGAAGGGAAAAACGGCTA
The DNA here is from genome assembly GCA_037074535.1 of Gleditsia sinensis. Taxonomy (NCBI): domain Eukaryota; kingdom Viridiplantae; phylum Streptophyta; class Magnoliopsida; order Fabales; family Fabaceae; genus Gleditsia; species Gleditsia sinensis. The sequence goes on along the minus strand of CM073465.1, from coordinate 66,389,139 downwards.
AAAAGGTAACCCCCGAAACTCCTACTTTTAGTTCTCAAACGAAAAAACTAACACCGTAGATCGATCCAGAAGGACCCGAAACCTTTGGATCTCAAATTTCAGGCCGATCCACCACCGCACGCTCCCCCACGCGCCGAATCTTCCTCGGCGAGTGACGCCCACGCGCAGCTCCTCGGGCAGCGCGTGTAGCGCGTGGCACCCGAACCTCCTCGCGTTGACCTGCGTTGACCGAGCTCCCGGAGGCCAAATTTCGCAAATCCGGAGTCGTTTTCAAGGTTTTTGGACGTTCCGGACTCGATTTTGGGGTTTATTTCACTGAATTCGGATCAGAAAATAGGATTTTAAGGGTGTCCAACTTTGTGCTTCAAAGAGGTGAGTAGATGATTCTTTTTATGGCTTGTTTTTACTCTTCTTGAACTTTACATTGAGAAATGAGTATGATTACATGTTATTTATACTTCCATATGTTCTTGAAATGGTTTGAAAATGTCTGAAATATTTGATATATGATATGTAGTTCAAAAAGAGTTTGATTTTGCAATAAGTTTTGAAACACATTAAGCATGTGATTTTTACACGTATTTTGCATGACATGGCAAAGAAAATATGTTATACATGTGACATTGATTTTATACAGTAATATGTTTGCCTTAGATGTGGGCATTTATACATGATTCCCCTGAATGGGAAGTTTTGACAGATGAATGTACTGAGACTGATAGTCTGTATTACATTGAGAATTTTATACTATAATATATGGCATATACGCATATGATAATTTTTGTGGAGGAATCCTATTGGAAACACTGTCAGCTAACAGCAGGTGATGTTAGCCCTGGTGCGCACCTTGATTGCCTCAGCTAGCAGGGGAGGTGGTGCTAGCCTCGTGTGAGGGCCAACACACGGGAGATTATATGTGAAGGAGAGCGGAATGCCTCCTATATATGGGCGAGATGCCAGTTATATGAGATGTTATTTTGCCTTCCCTTGCTGTGTTCTTGGGAAAGACCCATACAGAGTCCCTTCGCGTGTCCTCTTGAATGGTAGTAGGGCAAACCTCAGCGGGATGCTGAGTTTAGGCAAATCCTATACCACCAAAGTACGGAAGGGGTCAAACTCTTATGGTGGTTCTGATATGGGATCCTTCGAATAATTTAACAGAAATGTTTTGATGCATAGCATAGTTTGATTAATGATTTTACAGTATTGAATATGATTTTGAACTTGATATGAGCATTGTTTATACAGTATAGCATACAGTTTGAAAGACCTGATTATGATTTTTGAACAGAGAATATTTGAAAGTGCGGGTCCCATAAGAATGTACTTCTGAACGATATATTTTGATATGATAAGTTTTACTATATGAGTACATCCTTTATGTTGACCTGAGAAGTCATAGGAGGTGTTATCTGCTCACTGAGTTGTAAAACTCACTACACGTGGTTGACATATTTTTCAGATAAAGACCCAGAATTTGGTCCCGCAGCTACTTGACCGACTAGGTGTCGTGCCTCAGTGGTGAGCCTAACTTGTTTCTAGGCTCTCAGTGTATTATATTGTAATATATTTGTACTCTAGTGTTGCTCTGAAAGTCACAGGCAGGATCCTTGTTTCCGCTGTAAACTTGATGTATATAGATTTGGCATGTATAATTATTGGTTTTTGTAAACTTGTGAACGTTGAATTATACTTGAATATGTGTTATCGTGAGATCATTTGCACATGTGTAATGAAATTTTTTTTGGATAGTAACGGTATTTGCGTTCGTAAAGTACGGACGTGACAAAATCAATTATGCATGGTAAGTAATAAATGACGTTATTTATGCAATAACAATGATGAATGAGATATTTTAGAAATATTTAATCTTTAAGCAAAATGAACTAGTTTATTGGAGTTCTTTCCTGATAGATCATCATCTTCTCCAAGCACATAGCAAGGGTAGGGTAATCACTGTAAGCGTAAACATAAGTCCACCCTAATTTTCCCTAAGCACACAGCATGGGTATGGCAGTCACTGTAGGCGTAGACATAAGTCCACCCTAAATCCCTGTGTCCTAGGCAATCATATGCCCGTCACAGTATACTAGGCCGAAGCCTTCACATGAAATCCTATGTCTTAGGCAATCAATGCCCGTCACAGTATCTTAGGCCAAAGCCTTCGCATGACCATGGTGCACCAGGGCTAGCACTTCCTGCGGCTAGCTAACAGTGATCTAAAAGGTCCCTTCAATAGAAAACATTTGAAATATGCTATTCAAAGAGTTTAAAGTAAAACATTTCAATAACATTACAATAAAGTTATAATTCTCCATCTAGCTCTTTTCATGCATAAAATTCCGTTCTAAAATATATTTCATCCATGTATTCCCATGGAGACCTTTATCATCATAAACTTTCCCTTTAAACATATTGTCCGTAGACGTTCATGGCTAACTTAGTTCATTTCTATGACTAAGTTCGCATTTTTATAAATCTAACTTAAATGGAGAATTATCAGTCTAGATGCTTGCCCTGCATACCTAGGGTTCAACTAGGATTGAAATTTACAATTTCTAACATGGTTGGAACATATTGGTTTTCAAAGCAGTAAAACAATTTAGCATACATTCCAACTAGTTAAAATCATATGAAAGAGTTATAAAATGAATTCGTAAAAAATAATGCGTTATAGTATGAAAAACCCACTCACCGTACTAGGAGTCCAACAATGAGAATTTCACCTCGTGGTGGCTCAACAACTTAGAAAACATAGACATAACATGAAAATTAGATAAATCCTAAATGTCACTATTTATGCCGAAAAACACTATTCACTCACCGGAAATACTATTCACGCCGAAACCTAAAAACCCTATATTTTAGCATAGAAACTAATTCTAAGACTATCTATGGAAAGAATTTCTATAAAAACGAAGCCTAAAACGCGATTAGACGGAATTTTACATTGGAGGTTACTGTTCATGCAATTTTCAGGCGACAATCCGGCGGTTTTCTGGCGAAACTGATCGGTGGGTTTTGAAGTACTCGTTGCCACGAGTCTAATGGTACCTTGGTAGCTCGAATCGGTTGGTTGGATGGAGAGATATCTTAGAGAGAAGGTAGAGAAAATGTTTTAGAGAGGGAGAGGGAGAGGAAGGCAGAATGAGGGAGAAGGGAGGGGGAAGATGCAGAAAAACGAAAAAAAAAAGCCAGAAGCACGGCCTAGCCGTGTCTTAGAGCATGGCCGTGCTTGGGGGCTACAGTGCACTAAGTTTTTGGCCAAATTTGACAAAACGTACAACATAAAAGTTGTAGTCCTTTCTCTTATCTTTCATTAGCCACTAGAATCACCTAATTTGGAGTTCATATGAAGGAGTTATACATAAAATAGTGAACAAAGGTCCAGACCACACTATGCTTCGGTTTTTACCTCTTATCACTATAATATTCATGGAATTAGCAACAGTTCCCAACATAAAAGTTGTAGATATACGTCTTATCTTTCATCATAAATTAGAATCAATTAATTTGGATTTCATATGAGAGATTTATGCTTATATGAGTGAAGATAGGTTAGAAGAAAGGTCAGAAACGCTCTAAAATTTTACGTTGTTCTCAACTTTCTTTGTTTCAAATGATTTGTACTTAATCTTCAAAGGTTTTATTAGCTGAGGGTTATTACATTCTCCCCTCCTTATAAAAAATTTGGTCCCCGAATTTTACTAAAACTATCAACATGAAAACATAAGACTACTCTTGGAACAGCTGTGGATACTTCTTTCTCATGACGTCCTCTACTTCCCACGTAGCTTCCTCTTTGGTATGATTCTACCAGATCACCTTCACTGTAGGGATATCCTTAGACCTCAAATTTTTTACTTTTCTATCAACAATGGCCACGGGTTTCTCTTTGTAGGCCAACTTGTCATCTAAAAGGATTTCTTGCGGTTGAATCACATGAGATGGGTCGGGTAGATACTTCCTCAACATCGAGACATGGAAGACTAGATGCACTTCACTCAATCCAGGTGGTGGGGCTAGGCGGTATTCCACTGCTTCTACCCTATCCAGAACTTCAAAGGGTCCAATATACCTCGGGCTTAACTTCCCTTTCTTACCAAACCGCATGATTCCCTTCATGGTTAAAACTCTGAGGAACACGTGATCGCCTAGAGAAAACTCCAACTCCCGACGCCTATGGTCCACATAAGCCTTCTGACGACTTTGTGCAGTTAAAAGCCATTCCCTTATCAGCTTGACCTTCTCTATGGCATCTTGCACCAAGTCTGGCCCTAGCAGCTTGGCTTCTCCAACTTCAAACCATCCAACGGGAGATCGGCATCTTCTCCCATAAAGAGCTTTAAAAGGTGCCATCTGAATACTGGCTTGATAACTGTTGTTGTATGCAAACTCAGCTAAGGGCAGGTATCCTTCCCAACTGCCACCAAAGTCTAAAATACATGCTCTAAGCATATCCTCCAGAATTTGAATCATGCGTTCTGACTGGCCATCTGTTTGGGGATGAAAAGCCGTGCTTAGATCCAACCTCATCCTCGAAGCTTCTTGAAAAGCTTTCCAAAACCTTGCCGTAAACTGTGGGCCTCGGTCAGATATGATGGATACAGGGACTCCATGTAATCTGACGATCTCATTCAGATACAGGCTTGCATATTGAGCCGCATTAAAGGTAGTCTTCACTGGTAAGAAGTGGGATGACTTGGTCATTCGATCCACTATCACCCATACTGAGTCATAACCCTTAGGAGTCCTTGGTAACCCTGTAACGAAGTCCATAGTGATCCTTTTCCACTTCCACTCCGGTATCTCAATCTGTTGGTGCAAACCGACAGGCTTCTGGTGTTCAGCTTTCACCTGCTGACAAACCAAGCACTGAGCCACAAAGTCTGCTACATCATTTTTCATCCCATTCCACCAATACAAGTCCTTGAGGTCACTGTACATCTTATACACTCACCGGAAATACTATTCACGCCGAAACCTAAAAACCCTATATTCTAGCATAGAAACTAATTCTAAGACTATCTATGGAAAGAATTTCGGTAAAAACAAAGCCTAAAACGCGATTAGACGGAATTTTACCTTGGAGGTTACTGTTCACGCGATTTTTCGGTGACAATCCAACGGTTTTCCGACGAAACTGATCGGTGGGTTTTGAAGTACTCGTTGCCACGAGTCTAATGGTACCTTGGTAGCTCGAATTGGTTGACTGGATGGTGAGATATCTTAGAGAGAAGGTAGAGAATTTTTTAGAGAGAGAGAGGGAGAGGGAGTCATAATGAGGGAGAAGGGAGGGGGAAGATGCAGAAAAAACAAAAAAAAAACGGCCGTGTCCTGGAGCACGGCCGTGCTTTGGGGCTACAGTTCACCAAGTATTTGGTCGAATTTGACAAAACGTCCAACATGAAAGTTGTAGCCCTTTCTCTTAACTTGATTAGCCACTTGAATCACCTAATTTGGAGTTTATATGAAGGAGTTATACATAAAATTGTGAGCAAAGGTCCAGACCACACTATGCTTCGGCTTTTGCCTCTTATCGCTATAATATTCACGGAATTAGCAATTTGAATCAATTAATTTGGATTTCATATGAGAGATGTATGCTTATATGAGTGAAGATAGGTCAGAAGAAAGGTCAGAAACGCTCTAAAATTTTACGTTGTTCTCAACTTTCTTTGTTTCAAATGATTTGTACTTAATCTTCAAAGATTTTATTAGCTGAGGGTTATTACAATAGTTGTTCAAATAGTATTCCTTAGGAGATGTGACCCATCATGCTTGATTTTGCCCAGAACATGTGTTGATGACTCTGAATACATGGCTGCATTATCGAATGACTAGGTATTTACAGCTTAAGTCAAAGGAGATATTAAAGGAGGATTGCTAACTATCATTTATATTTTTGGATAAAAGTATACAGTTTTTAAAGTATTTATTATAATTTTACAATAAAAACATAACATATAAATATATTTTATAACTCAATATTACCTTATTGATTTTTTAAAAATATTTTTTCACTTATTGTATTATTATGAAACTTAATAATAAATACATAAAAAAATTTACCTAAACTTTTTCTTACGTTTACCTAAACTAAATAGAAACATATTTTATCTAATGGGCTATAGCAATTCTATTTAGTCAACTTGATCAGAGTGACAAATTCATCAAATTCTTTCCTTACTATTGAAGTTCATATACCCTTCCAACTCTTTTTCCATCCTCTTTCCTTCTAATTTTATATTATTCTCTTTCTACTTCAGCCTTGTGATATCTAGCTCTTTATTTCGTCCTAAACCTTGAATGCAGCATCACACCCACCTAGGCAAATAGAGGCATCAAATCATTATAAAATAATAAAAAAAGCATTTATCAATCTTGCAAATAATAAAATGGTACAATGTCAACTCTCGACGATTGCAAACTATCATTGAAAAGTAAGGATAGGTACCCACTTGAATATTCGGAAATGGGAAAAAAATTTCTTGCAAAGTGGTTAACCCTTGAAAACATCTTCACAACAACAATCTCATCATGAAAGCATTTTAAGAGTTTGTTTGCTTGTTTTTCTTGTTAAATTAAACATGCACTTCACTCAGCTATCAAACATCTACGCGGGTTTTTCCTCTCTTTTTTTCGCCATTTTACTAGGGCAATTTTGAAGGGAATAATAGACGGAATTTGAGACTGAGAAGAAAGAAGCTTCACAGGGGAGTTAGGTATTTGAAAATGGGGAGACAGTGCATCATGCCGTTCCGGTTAATTTATACTATTTTTGAACCACAATGAGCGGAAGTGATAGCAAAATCAATCTAAACTAAAATTTATATAACATTATATCTTCAATTCTAACATGGTCTCCTATAACAATATGAATTTGTATAAAAATAATAATAATAATAAACTATAGAGTGAACTCCAAAAAGAAAAATAAGGACAATGACACCATTTATAATCAAAGGAAGAAATCACTACAGGCTTTTACTAAACTAAGAGATTTTAAGTTTTATATATATATATATATATATATATGTATATATATATATATATATATATATATATATATATATGTATATATATCTATATATACATATATATATATATATATATATGTATATATATATGTATATATATATTATATTTTTAAAATTTTTATTAAATTTCATATTATGACTTTGATTTAATTTTTAATGTTTTTTTAAATGACCCCATTCTCAACTATCTGAATTAACTTTAGGTGACATTTAACTTTCAATCTTGGGCCACCTCATCTAAAGTTAAATAAATAAAGTCAGCTTGGCATTTTTACATTGAAAGCCTTGTAACCAAAGGTCCGATGCAGATCAAATCTTCAAAATAAAAAAAAGTTTATCAAAGTGGATTGAACTTAGTTGGGCGAAGAGGTCAATCCTAAAAGAAAAAAAAGTTGAGTGAAGGGCTCTCATAACTTACAATTTCTTTAGAAGAAAATAATAGTAATCAATTAGAATAAAAAAAATCATATATAACATAGTATAATTATTAACCTAAATAATAATAAAAACTCTATTTGTCTATAAATAATTATAAAACACGTTCCTATTGTGTTAATACAAATTTATCTAATGATAATAATTATAAATAGTGAAACATGTTTGTAATAAAATAACACGATATTAAAATTTGATAAAATTTATTTTATAGATGTGAGAGATATGTCCATAGAATTGTTTCGAGAAAGAAATTTAATTCAAGAAAAATTTTAAAAATACTCTAACTATAATAAAAATCAATCACTGGATATACATCAAAGAAAAATTAAAGAAAATTAAATAAATATAAATATTTATCAAAATAAAAAATATTAAATTCCTCAACAACAAAAAAATAAACAGTTCTTTTTGTAAATTTTTTCTTATTATTTATTTATTTCTTTATATTAAAATTCTCTCTAGTTCTATCCTCCTCCAAGAATCTTTTACGATCCGAATTCATCTTCGACACTTGGAAGAGGGAAAGACATAGGAGATGAGAAGGTGAAAGTAGAGGCACTATAGATAATGGAGGTGTGAAACACTGGTTTTTGTTATACCAAAAGAGTAAGCAAACTAAGAGCATCAATAGATTTCTCTTATTGCTAAGAAAAACTATTACAAGATGAATGAAAATCTTTCTTCTCCTCTCATTTTATACTCACTTCTAAACTCCGTAACCAACTCTAACTAACATCAACTAAGTAACAAAACTACCCTGAACAACTTTTTTTCTTTTGCTAACCTATTAAAAAAACAGAGTATTTCTCATTTGCATATCCAAGGATAACAGGGTGTTTCAAATGCCTCCAATACTAGTGATTTTCGATCTCGATTACACTTTTTGGCCTTTCCAATGGTATCTTCTCCACATTTTCCTTATCACTCTCTTGTTTGTTTTCCAGAAAAACGAAAAGAAAATAATGAAATTCCCAAATTTGTTACCTTTTTGTAACTACGTTCTCTATCTTACCTGTTGAGAAGCCAAAAAGAAAAGATTATGCAAATGATTCAATAAGATTTTGTTGAGGATAACATTTATTTTTTCATTTTACCAAAAAAAATAATTTTATTTTATTGTTCCTTTTTCATTTTCACCTTCGGATATCTGTTTAGTTATTGTTTTTTTTATTGATACCACTGATTAACTATGAATTCTTTCTCTTAGAATTTTTTGTGTTCATTTTCCATCTAGTTATTGGGTTGAATCTACTGCTACCTTTTTTTTTGTACGATATGAATTTTTTTAATTTTAGTGAAATTTTGTGTTATATTTTTAGAGATGTAGGAGCTTCAATTTTTAGACTTTAGATGAACTGAAACGATAAGTTTTTGCGAATAATTTGTCATAACTTCTTTATAGAAGATGGTTGAATTTTCTTCCAGCGAGTGCCGCTCCAAGCGTTAATGCTTATATTTGTGGAGGACAAAAAATAAAAATCTTGGGCTGGACCATTAATCAGAGAGACTGCCGTAAAAACATTGGGGTTTTTTTTTGCATGTTCTCAAAGTTTTGATATTAGCATTACTCAATGCCCAATATTTTGCATTGATCTGTGCTATGCTCACTTGAGGAACCTATGCCTCCTTAGTCCAAATCACACTTTTTGTTTTACATATTTTTTTTGTTTTTGAATTTTTAGATTTAAACTCTTAAAAATTAATGAAAGTCAAGTATGTAATCCAATTGAGAAATCAAAAAACTTAAATGTAATTTTTAAGCTTTTATTATTATATTTTTCAATAAAAACATAATAAATGAATATTTATTTTAACTCACCAATATATCACAAACTCCTCTAATTATTTGCATATTATAATTTTACTGAAAAATTTAATGACAAACACAAACAGCATCTAATTATTTACATACTATAATTGATTAGAAGTTGCTTAAACTTTGTTAAAAAGGGATTAAGAATTGACTACCAATTTTGTGGCCAGTAGTTATTATCATCCAAAGTAGTTAAGTTGAACTTAGATTTGAGTTGACCCTCATCGTAGAATACATTCTCGAAGCAACAAATTATGATTTCTTCATCCATCGATATAAATTAGAATAATTTATAATCATCTTTTTTTTTCTAAATTTTTAAAACTTACATTTACATTTTTTTTTAAGTTATTAGAAGTCTCAGAAAGATATGGAATAAATTTCTTCAAAGTAAGGAAACACTAATACTATTCTAACACATAAGAAGACATTAAACAGACCAATGGGTTTAGGCACTAATTTCTGAACAGATATTGATTTGATCTACCTTATGGCACATTTCTTCAGCAAGAGCTCAAATTTCTTCTGTGGTCTACATCTGCAAACTGTCAACCTCTATCAGTGGTGGTGGGCCATCAAAATCTGCTTCATGTTTCTTTGTGGCAAGAAAAGAACCATTTGCACAGTTTATTGTAGAATCATGTAGCTTGTCGCACCCTACTGGATCCGTTACCTATTCATCTTCATCTACAGAAGTATTCAATATATTTCCCAGATTCCTCATGAATTGCATATCCTCGCCGGACAGCTCTCCAATCCTGTTACAGACATATTTAATATGTACTAGCATACCTTCCCTTTCTCAAACTCAAGCTCTCTAATTGTGCTTCCATGGTCCTCTGATTTTCAGTTTTCAACTTCTTGGCTTCTAATGATGCTTGAAGCTGCTCTGATTCTTGTTTCAAAAGGAAGAACGAGTCTTCCTTATATGCAACCTTATCAAGAAAATTATTAACTTTCAGTTCTGATTTCGCTCTTCTCATGTTCTTTTTATCCAATTTCTTTCTTTGTTAGGTATTTCGCATTTTTAAAGGCCTCCGTAAGGACGCTAACCTCAACTCACTTTTCCACCTATTTTGAGAAAGAGAAACACAGTGCATCTACCAAATCTTGCTCCATAGACGTTGCTAGTTCGTGCAAGAACTTTATAATTTGGTCTTTCTCATCCTTCAGCTTCAAAAGAGTCTCTTTCTCCTGCTTGAGAGTTTTCTCTGGGCCCAATTGTGTAAGAGTTGCAGCAGCTATTTCTTTTCTCAAGGACTCTAGCTGCAAGAAAACCACAGCTATATCTTTTTGAAGATCTTTAATGTGACCCTCCTTCACCTCAGCAATTCTATCTATTGCTTAAGAGTTTTCTCAAGAATTCTCGTTTCAGAATCTAAATTAGTCTGCAAGGAATTAATCTCTTCAAGCAGTGCAGATTTCGCCATCTCCAACTCCTTCTTATCTGATTGGAACTAGCCTTGAAGCTCTCCTCAAGATGTTTAAACTGTTCACTTTTCCATTTTATTTTATCTTGCATACTTCTGTTTTCTTCCTCCAGTTGCAATACCAAATTATCTCTCTCTCTCAAACTTTTAGTTTCTTGGATTTTTTCCTCTGCTTCAAGATACTTCTTCTCTGTAGCCGATAGGAGTGTTTTGAGGCCCAAAAATTCCTTATAGCTGAAATAAGCATTTTTCTCCAACTCATTGTTTTTAACTATCAGCTCATCTAAAGCCAACACGAGCTCTCTTTTTTCTTCTTCCAATTTTAGTAATCTCTCAGGGCAATGTGCTTGTACCTTTCTGATTCTATGAACTCAAGTGCATGATGTGTGTTTCTCTTTCATACAAATTAAACTAGAGGTCCTCATCGATTTTCCTCAGTTCGCATATCTCTTCAGACTTAAGATCCAGTTCATGGGTCTATTTCTCAGTCTGCTGCATAATTTCTTGAAAGTTCAGAACTTCTTCACGGTGGGCATTCTTCAAGCTCTCAACAAGTTCTGTTTTTACTCAGAATTCAGCCTTAAACTTTTCCAACACTGCTTTGACTTCATTTAATTCTCTGTAGACATTATCCATTTGCCTCTCTTGAATATTGATTTCTTCCCCTATTCACACATTTTAAAGGAAGAATAGCACAATAGACTGAATTAACATTAAGTATTCTTTCCATGGAATTAAAGCAGAACTTGCTCCATGAGACAACAGATGTTTGACATAAGGAGGCAAGCAACAATTAATGGCAACAAATACTCATCTTAGAGGATTTGATTTTATCAAAGAGGCTACATTGGTGGAGGCAAGTATTACTTCTTCAAATAGGGTTGTATAGGTATTGAAGCATAAGAAACTCACTCTTTCTAAGCTGGAGAACATACAAAATAAAACAAAGCAAATGGAACAAGTACTTAAGAGAGATGGTCAAGTATTGTAATGCGCCCATTTTGCACTTCAAAATTACATCCAAGATGGATTCTTTTAAACATTGTATGATCACAAAAATAAAATTATAGCAAGAAATGCTAAATGGTAAATGTATAAAATTGAAAAAGACTGACAATGTGAGGCTTACAAAATCATCAAAATGCAATCCTGTTAAGACAGATATACTTGAAACCTTACATTAGAAGAGAGAGAAGTCTCAGTAATCATCACCCAAATTTGACCCAATCTCCAATTTTGTACTTTATTACGTATTTGTTGTTTAAATTACATGTGGAAACTTGGACAAGGATAAACTGATTATGATTGAATGGCAAACGTAAATGTAATAACCGTAAAATTTAACGAAAATTTAAATTAAAGGAAATTTAGAATAAAAGAGAGAATTTTGAAAATAGAGATAAGAACCGGTGAAAATAAGTTTATTTATTACATGGATTAAATAATTACGAAAGAAAATATGAGAATTTATGTTTTGACGCATACTTTTTATTTTTTTTAAATGATAGTATTTTGCTATAAGCAAATATATTTTTATTTGTGTAGAAATGATTATGATTTATTAAAAGTAAGTGGACTTTTAAGTAAAATAAGTAATGTTTCGCTTAAAATAATCATATTGACTTCAAATGAATTTTTGTTGTATTTTTAGAAATATTCTTTCTTTTAATACGAATAAAGATATTCATTTCGATATTTATTTTATAACGATTTTTATCAAGAAAAATTATGATTTCAGAGTTTAACTAAAGGTTTATGAGAAAGGAAATTTTTAAAAAATTTTGGGATATTTTAAGATGAAAGACGAAATTTATATGAATTTTTATAAAAGAAAATCTTATTATTAATTATTTAATAATTATTATTATATTAAAAAAAAGCATAATGATAAAATGAAACCGGGGGCGACGAAGTATTAGAAAGAAAAAAAAACGGGAAAGAGTGAATAGTGAGTAAATAGTAACATCCAATTTTATCTTTCGATTTGGAGTGTTTATGGGCTTCTGATCTCAAAAATGAAAGTGTTATTGGATTCAGGACGAAGAGTACTTCAGTTTTGACCGATCAGTTTTTCAAAATACTAATATGTTGAGGTAGAGACTACAGTGACTACTAATATGTTGTCACTAGTGCATTCAATTGGCTGTGTCAGTTTTTTTTTTTTTTACATTTGGATGGAGCCTTAATTTGATTAAAAAAAATTCAAATTAGAAAATTCAATTAGAAAATTTTAAATTATAATTATAAAAATAAACTGAAGATAAACTAAAATAGAAAAATGGTTTAGGTCAAAATCTTCAGTGAGTGCAAGTCAAAATATTTTATATAGAAAGATTGAAGAATTAAAGAATTAGAATATATCAACTAGCTCAGTTAATAAAATTCATTCAGTGAGTTTAAGAAACTCTAATCAAATCTACACGTCACTGAGACAATCTAGAAAAGAAAAGAAAAGAAAAGAAAAGAAATTTACCTCCCATGTATAAAATGGACCAAAGAAAAACATCTTGAAATTCAAAATTCTCTACAAGAACATAGGGGTGGATGATACGTGCTCAAATTTATCAGGTAGCTACATTTCTTTCCACACCTTCTTTTTTCTGTCCTTTTGTAATATAACATGTGTTCATCTTTTGCTTTTGGCATTGTAATTAACTTTACCAAATAATCTTATCAAGTTGTGATTTACAATCATGACAAAGTTTCAACATTTGTTGATGGGAATTACCATATTTGAATTTAAATGCACAGCATCTGATTATGATTTTTGCTACAGAAATTGCTCTGAAAAATTGTATTTCAAAGATCTTTAGGAGTAAAAAACTTATTTAACATCAGTTATATTGAATTGAAGCATCATAACAAAAATTAAAACACAATTCTAAATATAACATTTACATATTTACACATAATAGGAAACTGCCAGTTGCCCAACTTACAAAATGTAATTCAATTGCTACAAAGAATGAACAAGCAATATGGTATGAAACAACAAAAAATAAAACTAAAACTAAAACTTGGCTTTCTGCCTGTTAAATGTCCATAGAAGCATGTAACTTTTCTAATGAAATTAATTTTTTTTATTATGGAGAAAACTAAGGTGCAGCTTCATTAGCGTTTGTTACAAGGTTCTCCACTAGAATTATGGTATGTAGAGAAATAATCTTCTTTTTTTCTAGAGGCAATGATATGATGTTGAATTGTAAAATATATTCACATATAATAATTTTATTGAAGAAATTGAAAGCAAATATGTAAGGGATTGGTCTTAGTTTTTTCTTTTTATTAAATGAAGATAAAAGGTCCCTATGACAGAAATAACAGTACAAATCTTATCAACGTAATTAATAATGAAAGCTTAAACCCCAGTCCATACTTTTAAATCTTTGAGCCTAGTTTCTACCAACAATGATAGACTTGAAAGGAATAACAATCCATAAACAAGGACAGAGATTCTTCCATAATTATACAGTCAATCATTCACAACATTCCAGCATTTAGAAAATGCCATAAGTCAATTCATATTGTGGTCAAATGCATCTTCGTATAATATAAACCATATATGTTTTCATAGGTAGTTACGAACAAAGAGTGTAACATACAAATAGAAGCAAAAGTCATGCAGACACTATTGTCTGAATTGTTTGCTATATTCAATTATCTTACCAAAACAACATAACTACACCACAAGCAAGAAGTATATTGCATGCTATGTTCTGAAGAAGAACAAGCTCCTTTCTCTCTCCACTATACTATGGGAAAGCCCTTGTCATTATTGCAACACTGCAGAAAGTAGACCATGATTCATAAACCAAACAAGGAATTTTATTGTCACGGCCCCAAATGATGGAACACATGACCGGCCCGGCATAAGGGTTTCCCCCTAGCCGTAAGCCTAACACATAGCATGCACAACCATTCAGCACACAATCCAGTACATAATAAATATAACTGGCCACATACGCCACATCCAATATAAGAAAATACTGTATATATATATATCTGATGAATTCAACATCCTTGGTTCAATTTGGCCCATGGCCTCCTAATACAAACATTGTTGTAAAACTTAAAACCATTTTCCACACAACACATAAAAATACGCAAGAAAGCGAAGATCCTGCCTGTAAATTCATGGAGATACACTAGACATAAACTTAAACTATACAACCATTACAACGGAATCTTGCCCAAACTGGGGCTCACCAAAACTATATTTAGCCTCCTATGGAGCTGTAGCTGGATCAGTGTTTTCTTGACTATCTGTGGGGAGAAAACAGAAGAGGGGTGAGATTACCACATCTCAGTGAATGAGTAAATTATACTATAACAGAAACAGGGCAAACTAAGCACGAGTGTTTCGCAATGAATTAAATAATTGAAATCAAGGTATAGAAAACATTAAACATTTAACCGTAATTTATTGAAAGAATGCTAAACAGTTCAAATGATAAAACAGGATTAAAATCAATAACTGTAAGCAAATCAATTATGCATGGTAAGTAATAAATGAAGATGTTTATGCAATAACATGATGAATGAGGTATTTTAGAAATATTAATCTTTAAGAAAAATTCACTAGTTTATTGGAGGTCTTTCCTAACAGATCTATCATCTACCCCAAGCACATAGCAAGGGTAAGGTAATCACTGTAGGCGTAGACATAAGTCCACCCTAAATTTCCCCAAGCACATAGCAATAGGTATGGCAATCACTGTAGGCATAGACATAAGTCTACCCTAAATATCCCAAGCACATAGCAATGGGTATGGCAATCACTGTAGGTATAGACATAAGTCTACCCTAAATCCCTGTGTCTTCGGCAGTCATATGCCCGTCACAGTATCCTAGGCCGAAGCCTTAACATGATCATGGTGCACCAGGGCTAGCACTACCTGCGGCTAGCTAACAGTGATCTAAAAGGGTCACTCCAATAGAAAACATTTGAAATATGCTATTCAAAGAATTTAAAGTAAAACATTTCAATAAATCTATAATTCTCCATCTAGCTCTTTTCATGCATAAAATCCCATTCTAAAATATATCTCATCCATGAATTCCCATGGAGACCTTATAATCATAAACTTTTCTTTTTTAAACATAAATCGTCCGTAGACGTTACATAGATACTTATCATGCATCAAATCATTTCATGGTTAACTTAGTTCATTTCTATGACTAAGTTCGCATTTCTATAAATCTAGCTCAAATGGAGAATTATTAGTCTAGATGCTTGCCCTGCATACCTAGGGTTCAACTAGGATTGAAAATTATTATTTCTAACATGGTTGGAACATATTGGTTTTCAAAGTGGTAAAACAGTTTAGCATATATTCCAACTAGTTAAAATCATATGAAAGAGTAATAAACCAAATATACGCTATAGTATGAAAAACCCACTCACCTTACTAGGAGTCCAACAATGAGAATTTCACCTCGTGATGGCTCAACGACCTAGAAAACATAGACATAGCATGAAAATTAGAAAATTCTAAAGTCACTATTCACGCCGGAAAAGACTATTCACTCGCCGAAAACACTATTCATGCCGAAACCTAAAAACCCTATATTCGAGCATAGAAACTAATTCTAAGACTATCTACGGAAAGAAATTCGGTAAAAACGAAGTCTAAAACGCGATTAGACGGGATTTTACCTTGGAGGTTACTGTTCACACGATTTTCCGGCGACAATCCGGCGGTTTTCCGGCGAAACTAATCGGTGGGTTTTGAAGTACTCGTTGCCACGAGTCTAATGGTACCGTGGTAGCTCGAATTGGTTGGCTGGATTGTGAGATATTGTAGAGAGAAGGCAGAGGAAATTTTTAGAGAGAGAGGGAAGAAGGGGGTCAGATGGCAGGAGAAATGAGGGAGAAGGGAGGGGGAAAACACATTAAAACAGCTCGAAGCACGGCCTGGCCGTGTCCTGGAGCACGGCCGTGCTTCGGGGCTACAGTGCACCATGTTTTTGGCCCAATTTGACAAAACGTCCAACATGAAAGTTGTAGCCCTTTCTCTTAGCTTTCCATAGCCACTTGAATCACCTAAGTTGGAGTTCATAGGAGAGAGTGATGCATAAAATAGTGAGCAAAGGTCTAAACCACACTGTACTTCGGGTTTTACCTTTTATCACTATGATAATCACGGAATTAGCAAAAGTGTCCAACATTAAAGTTGTAGATATATGTCTTATCTTTCATCAGCACTTGGAATCACTTAATTTGGATTTCATATGAGAGATTTATGCTTATATGAGTGAAGATAGGTCAAAATAAGAGTCAAAAACGCTTTAAAATTTTACATTGTTCTTAACTTTCTTTGTTGCAAATGATTTGTACTTAACCTTCAAAGGTTTTATTAGTTGAGGGTTATTACATTTAATTGAGGGTTATTACATTTATGTATCATGATACTAATATAACTTCTATGCCAAGTTAGCTACTCTTGCAATATTTCCCAACATTCTAAACACTAGGACTCAATTAATAACTTAATTAACATAGATATTATTATAGCATTTATTTGTGGCCACAATAGCACAATATAATAAATTTTGCATTACATAGCTTGAACTTACCAACTCAACATGTATTATCAATATCATGTAACTATTTTTATAAGTTAGTAACTTATACATAGTTGTTTAAGGTGTTAGTGACTAGATAAACCTAGGAAAAGCATAACGTACTGCGAGAAAGCACAATAACTCTCACTAAAGCAAACACATACAAGATCTACATCATACCCCTGCCTGGCCAGTACTACAGTACCTAAAAAATATACTTAGACTGTAGAAAAAATGAAAGAGTGTCCACAGTAAAGGTTAATCCAAAAACCAACCCACACGATTCTAATGATCATTAAGAAATAAGAAGTAAATTAATCACCAAGCTGAAAAATTAAACTAAAGCATCTGAGGACTCTTAATCAAGAAAACGAACTCGCCAAAACTCGATGATGAAACCCCACTTCGTTTTGGCCAGAACAAAAAACATGCTATCAAGACGGCGTAACACTGAAATATGCCATCGAAAATCAAAAATCCACTCAACCAACGAGAAAGGAACAGTACACGAAATATTAAGAAAAATGGAATATAACAAGCATTAAAATTAAAAACTAAAAAAAATTGCGAAAAGAGAGAGAAAGAAAAAGTAACATATGTCAGATCCATGAAAGATCGCATAGCCAAAATGACATTGATGGCAATGCAAAGAATGGCAGCCAAACTGGTCATGAAGCTGAAGGCTATACACACTACCAAGGAAGGGTGCGGTCTGCCTCTGAGCCTAGTGCTTAAAGAAGCATGCTTTCTCCATCAACGTTTCTCGACATTTTCTCGAGCTTTGCCAGCTGAAAGAAAATCTGCGAGCTTACAAAATTCTTCCTCACGTATCTTGAGCTTTCTCAGCCGAATGAAATTTCTTGTTAGAATTGATCTGAGAAATTTGACTATGCAGGGATTCATCCCCTGCCATTCAAGGCAATGGGCGCTGCATTGAGAAGTGACATGGGGAGGTTGCAGTATTGGATGGAACAGCCACATGGCAGTGAGGTAAGTTGAGCCAACTTTGACTTTTTAATTGAAGGACAAACTTAACTCTCTTTTTTTAAAAAAAGAAAAATTTGTTATAAAATCTTTTTTTAATAAAAATATAACACCTTATACAAGCACAAATATCAAAATGTTACTTATTTGGGACAACTTGGGCCCGACAGATATTTTGTTAATCAATTTATAGCAAGACTTTTTGACTGGGCTCCAAGCTTGTGGGTTAGCATGGTTAGCTTTTTTAATTTTACGTTTTTAAAAAATATTTATATTAAAAATAATCAAATCATAAATGATTGTGTACCACTATTCACAAACTAATTTTTTGTATCTGGTCATTTTTAATATATTATATATAAATTATATATAATCAACTTGATACAGTGATCATGCTGTGCATTGTTCATATGCAAATAAAGGGCTCAATGATAAATTAGACAGTAACAATTTTATTTTTTTAATCAAAATGGATAATAAAAAATTATATATATTCATAAAACCAATCTATATTTGTGTGTGTGTGTGTGTGTGTGTGTGTATATATATATATATATAACAGAAATTGGTGAAAGATTGATAGACGCCTAAGCTATATAATCTATATGTATCAATTTCCTTCCAACTGAGTATTAACATATATAGTTGTGCATGATAAACATAGACTTTTCATTTGAAACGAAGAAATTAATTTACATACCACTTGTTCTTTGATAAATTATGAAAAACCAGTAATAATTGGTTCGGCCTGATTTTTGCCTACCCCTTGATGATAACCATATTTTTTTTTCTCTTGTTCAAAGATTGAATACCTATCAGCTCTATAAATATTTTATCAAATATTAATTATGTATGATGTTAATATTTGATAAATAATTTTGTTTGAAATAGTATAATATTATATTTATTAACTAAAAATAAAATTATTTAAAACTATCAAACTTAGAAAACCTAAAGGTAAAACCGCACTTGTTGAATTCATTCAATTTATCTGTTTTTTTTTTAATTTACTTGTGAGTTATTTCCTACGTATTAAAATTTTATGCAAACTAAATATTAAAATATAAATAAAAAAAATTGTTTATATGAGTTTGAAATAAAACAAAACTCTTTTTATGCTAGCCTTTACAAATTTAAATAAAATTATTATTGTCCATACATAAGAATTACAACCTCTTATAGCAAAAGAAGAACACGGGTTGTGCTACAACTACATCAGCCTTAAACTGGTGTATTTAATTGTCAATATGAGCTTATAATTTACATTTCATCAGCCTTAATTTTTAAGATTGAGTTGAATTTGAGGTCAAGGATTTGATATTTGTACCTCCTCCCACTACAAGAAAGGCGGGGGATGGCGACAAAAATTTAATGACGGTTCCAAAAAATCGTTTCTAAAGCCAACTTTAACGACGGTTTCCTAACCGTCATTAAAGTTCAAAATTTAACGACGGTTTATAGAAAACCATCGTTAATTACGGACGGTTAGGATTCAACCATAGTGATTTGCGTCGTTGTGGACCGGGGGGGCGAAGTTATGGACATTACGACAGTTTTTATATAAAACCGTCGTTAACTCACGACGGTTTTATATAAAATCGTCGTTAAATGGCGATGGTTTCCTAAAAACCGTCGTTGACTTCCCAACGTTCGGAATTTTAACCGTTGCTCGATATTTGTGTGGTTTAACGACAGTTATCAAAAAAACTGTCGTTAAACACACAATTAACGATGGTTTCTTTTCTAACTGTCGTTAAACCCATTTAGCGACGGTTTTTTTGTGGTTTAACGACGGTTTAAAACCGTCGTTAAACCACGCCTATGCCTATAAATTCAGCAGCCCTTGTCATTTGTACTACAAACGTTTTTCATAATACATTTTCGTATAATACACTAGCTGAGAATATTTGTTGTGACTTTTGAGTTTTTGTACTGTGGTCTTTTTTGCGATTTGTATTTATTAATCTCAAGGTATGTCATTTAACTTTTTAATTGTGTTTGATTAATTTTTTATATATTGTATGGTCAAGATATTTTCTTATACTATTTTTTATTTTCTTTTGTGAAGATCTTCTGACGTTGGGACGACACTTGGATTTTGATTTTTGTGCGTTATTTATTTGGAATTATTTTCAAGGTATGTAATCTAATTAATTTTATTTGAAATGAATTTATTTCAAGTTATTGTATGTTAGATTGCGATAATATTAGATATTTTATATACTTACTATTTTTTTATAAATATATTTGACATTGTGATGTATATTGTATGAATCAATTTTAAAATTTGTGTTATTCTGGCAATATTTATGATGTTTAATATTATAATATATTATGTTCGGTGAAAACATGTAAGACAAAATTTTTTTTTAATAATGCTGAATTATTATACTTAATTATTTTAGAAGTAAAATATTTGTATTTAATATTAGAATTGATTTATAAAAAAAGAATAGAGATCTTGAGGCGGTGTTGATAGAATAATATGAAAAAGTTATTGAATACACATAGTTAAAAAAAAATAATTAATAAAAATTACAAATAGGTTTTAAAAATAAAAATAAAAATATATAATAATATAAATTTAGTAGATGAATTGAAGTGTGTAATTGATTAGATAAAATAATAAATTTTAATAAATAGACAGAGTAAGTATTGAAAACAATTTATAAAAAATTGTAACACTACTTTAAAAATATACGTAAATTAGTAATAGTCAAATTATATTACAGTTGTTATTAAAATATTAAAATATTTATTCAGGTGATGAGGTAAAATAATAAATGTTAGTAAATAGACAAAATTAGTATTAGGAATTAGTTTTAAAAAAATAAAACACATTTAAAAATACACGTAGTTTTTAAAAATTTCTAGATGTAATTTAATAAAACACATTTGTTCTTACACTAGATTTACACTAGATTTAAAAAAATAAAACACATTTAAATAAATTTTTAGATTTAAAAAATAGAAACAAATATATAATAACATAATTTTAATAAAAAATAATAGTTTAATAATTTTTAATGCACTTTGTTCTTACATTAGATTCTCTATTAAGGAACTAACAATATCTTAGATGTAATTGAGTAGAATTATTCTTGAATATATGGCACTTATATGGGCCACTGATTTTACTTTTTCAGATAAGGAATTGAAATTTCAATTCCTTATCTGAGTTCGTTAAAAATTTTATCATGTAAATACTATAATTGAAATTTTAGCGGCAGTTGTAAAATCATAATTCAATTTTTTGCTGCTAGTGCCAAAAAATTCAGATTCGTAGAAATTCGATAATGAAAATCATCGTTTTAAAAGATCTTAGATATAATTGAGTAGAATTATTCTTGTATATATAGCCCTTGTATGGGCCACTGATTTTACTTTTTCAAATAGGGAATTGAAATTTCAATTCCCTATATGAGCTCATTAGAAATTTTACCATGTAAATACTATAATTGAAATCTTAGCAGCAGATGTAAAATCATAATTCAATTTTTTGCTGCTAGTGGTTGTCTTTTCCAAAAAAATTCAGATTTGTAGAGATTTGATTATAAAACTCATCCTTTTAATTACTGACATTAGGAGAATTGAATAAATTTAACACATGACCAAAAACTTTATCAATGGCACTGTTTGAAAAGTTAAATTTTTTGTTTATGGATTCGTAAAGATATTTCAAGTGTTTTATTTCATATTATGTAAGCCAATGTCATCATTTATCTCATTCTCTCTTATATGTTTTGGGATTAGGATTCTTTATTTATAGCGAACCAATAACGAAGATTTTTTATTTGGTGCTTCATTAAATGCCAATTATCATAAAGTTTGTTACAAAATTTTTACTTGTAAAACATTTTAAACCTCTTCAATATGTGTTGTGTTTTATGCACAATCAATTGCAAATCCCTTCTCATGTAAAATAGTCATGTTTGATCTTAGTTCAGAGTAAGAGTTATTTAGGTTAATTGTTATCTAAATTCATAATTATTTCAGAAATGGATAAATCTTGGATCAATAAATCTCGACAATCAATAGAATATCTGAATGGTTTAGACGGATTTTTGGAATTCGCAAATGCTAACTCTGGGGTCGAAGGTAGAATAATATGCCCATGCCCAAAATGTAGATTCAAGAAATGGCAACTCATCGAGGTCGTGCACCAACATTTGATTGTCAAACCATTTCCAGAGGGATACAATTTTTGGAGTTTGCACAGAGAAATGATTATAGAAGAACCTGCTGTAGGACATGCTATAATGCTAATTGAGGTCTCAAAATCCATAGTTCGAGATGACTCTGTGCAGAACATAGTTCGTGATGCATTTGGGATTCACCCCAAAAATGAGAGCATTGCTTCTGTGGATATGCCAGTTCCACAGTCAGCAGAAAGGATGGATGATAGTGTCAAAATTTTTTATGAGTTACTGAAAGATGGTGAACAACCACTCTTTGAAGGGTGTGAAAAGTATTCCAAATTGTCTTTTTTGGTGAAGTTGTATCACATCAAGTGTTTGTGCGGCCTAAGCGACAAGGCAATGTCAATGGTACTTGAGTTGCTTGTCGATGTATTCCCAGATGCCAAGATTCTGCCTTCATTTTACGATGCTAAAAAAGTCATTAATAAGTTAGGGTTGAACTACAAAAAAATTCATGCATGTCAGAATGATTGTATGTTATACTGGGGTGAGCATGAAAGTAGCGAAACTTGTAGTAAGTGCTCCGCACCAAGGTGGAAACCGAAACAAAAAGGGGAGAAGCATAAGGAACAGAAGACAGCTGACAATGCCACACACTACTGGATCCAAGAGCCTTGTGCGTAAAAAGGCGAAGATGGTAAGTTTAAATCTAAAAATATTTTATTTTTTTAAATGTTAAGAAGACTATAATATATATAATCATAAATTGATTGATTAATTATTTTAATTTTCAGAAGATTGACCTTCAGGGTCCAGTGACTCATGGTGATGTATGGACGGCAGCTCATAAAAGAGCTGACGGATCATACATCAACGACGAAGCTCGGGCTGTTGCGGTAAGTAATAAAATCTTACGTGGGTAATTATTTAATTTTTAGATAATGTTTAATATTATTAATTTTTTGTTATTGAATGTTAGGAGAAAATTGCTTCGATCCAGCAGGAGGACAGCTCGTCCCAAGAGCTCTCGACGACCGATTCGCTTGCGAGAGCTCTTGGCACTAAGGAGCACTCTGGCCGCGTTCGAGGATTTGGATTGGGTGTTTGCCCAACTCAAGTCTTCGGTCATGGTTTGTCTGGGTCGAGCTCACAGTCTGGACCGTTATACCACGACTTACAGAATGAGGTGGAGCGTCTGAAGACAGCTGCACGAGCGGGATGTCGAGCAGCAGCGCCTGAAGACAACTATGCAGGAGCGGGACGCTGAGCATTAGCGACGAGACGCTGAGCTCGCAGCACGGCAAGCACAGATGGAGGCTGCTATGACGTTTCTGCTACAAAAATTTCAGGGTCAGCTGCCACCTGAAATTTCAAGACTTCATAGTCCCGGACCCAGGGTAACCTTTTAATACATAAAAATTGTTGGTATAATTTTGTTCATTTTAAAAACACTAAAAATTCTAACAAACAAAATTTATTTTTCAAGACCCCAGCAATCGTGGTAGGGGACATCAGCGTGATCAGCATCCGTAGGGTCCGGGAACTTGATTTAGTTATTATATTTGTATATGTAATTTTGTCACGTTCATTACTATTAATTTTTTTGTACATATTTTTTTTATATATAGAATCATTATAATTCAATAATTTATGCATCTTTAGTATCTAGTTAAATATTAACAAATTTTAAAATACAATTTTCAATTATTAAATAATTCACATGTTTAATTATTATATAATAAAATAAAATGTATCTGAATTAATTTATAAAATATTAAAAATATAAATTAATTTTTATTTTACATAAAAATTTATTAATAAAAAAATTTAAGCATTATTAGTATTATGGATAGCACAAAATATTATATTTTAAATTATAAATAAATTTGATATAAAAAATTTAATTAATTTTATTAACCAACAATTTAAAAAAAAAAATTTATAGGTAACGACGGTTTAAAACGGCGGTTAAAAATCGTCACTATGACTGGTTTAACGATGGTTTTTTAACCATCGTTATTTTTAACGGCAGTTAAAAACCGTCGCTATGACTAGTTTAACGATGGTTTTTAAACCGTCGTTAAACCAGTCATAGCGACGGTTATTCCTACGGTTGCTGAAACCGTCGCTATGCCTGGAGTCCCACGACGGTTTTAAAACCGTCGTTAATGCAAAACTGTCATTATACCCACTTAAAAACCGTCGTAATGGCGCGAGTTTTTGGTAGTGTCCTTTCTCCACTCCCTATTTTGAAGGCCTTGTGCACTCCATTGTAACAAAAAAAACAAATATTAGCATAATTATTCTATTGGCCCATTTTTTAGATTTGTAAAATATGGATATGCTGGAGAATATGGGGAAGGCATTACAGTAGAGTTTCTCACATCCTTCTAAATTTTAATGGGTATAAAGTAGACGAAGTGTTGCTTCCATCATAGAAATTCTCTTTTGATTTGTCTTCACTTGAAGAAGGTTTTTATCTCTTTAAAACTTTTACAAATATATAGGTGAATGGATATTCTAGTGTTTTCTTTTTTGATGAAATATACTAATGTTTATGTTGAATACTTGATGCAAAAAGTAGGACAATGATATTGGAATTGAGGCAAAAGGTTTAGCAACTTGAGCGTATAATCCAAGAAGTATTAATAGGAGTGTAATATTTATAGGACTTGTAGCCCATTTGGTAGATGCCTCGATAGTATGCACTTGGAGAGCGGCAAAACATAGTAGAAATTATCGAGTAAATTAATTTAATTTAAATATATTATCTAAACAAATGAAGAACAATTAACCATATATTAATATACTCCTCCATTTCTCTACTTTTTTTGTTTTGATTTATAAAATAAAGTTTATGCTATTTTCACCATACAACCTTCTGGTTCTAGTGTTGATATTATACTACTTCGACTTTTGTTTCATTATCACAATCCTGCATATGCTTTAGTTTCTTTAAATTTCAAACAAAATTTTTCAAATGCCATCTAATTCCCTCAAATTTCATCTAAAAAGGCATTGGAACAAATTAAAAACTTAGGGTTGAGCTAAGAATTTAAGGATGGGGTAAGAATTTAGTGAGTGAGAGGCTCAATTAGGAAGAGAGAAATTAGGAATTTAATCAATTTAAACTCTTTTGTAATCTATTTAAATTTAATTACCTAAATTAGAATAAATTTGTTATCTTTGAAACTTAAAAAGTAGAAAAGGAATAATGTAAGGAAAATTTTGTTTGATTAAAATAAATAAATTCTTTCATTATTATTTTACAACATCAAACATCCAAAGCTGAAATCCAATTTATAAAAGCACCATTTTTCGCTAAAAAATTGGACATGCTATTTAAATTCAATTGTAACACTTGGAATGTGACAAAAAAATAATGTCTTATAGAAATTACTCATGTAAAGATGAGTTTACTATACAGTAAATCCAAACATAAGATCCAAGATATCTAAGGTTAAAACAATAAAATCATCGATTCTCAAATTCAAAAAATATCATAAATTATTACAATAATCATATAATTCATCTCCTCATTCCACAATACTAGGCTACCTTTTTCAACTATTGGGAATCAATTTATGCATATTGCAACAAATTGATGTTCAACAAAGAAAATACGAAAGAGAAGTAAAAAATAATAATTATTACAAGTTGATTTAATGGTCATTCAAAATTGTGGTGTTCTTCCCATTTTGCATAAACATGGCCTTAATTTTGTTCAATGACACCACAATATCTGACATATTGATTTGTATTTTAGGTAATTTAGTGCAAATATTCAAGGATAATTTTAAAATTGATGATATATGTGGTAATAGATCACCAATATTTTGATTGTATCCTTGAAACAAATTGGAATCTATAATGTGAACTTCTGAATGTGGTATTGACTTGCTAACTCAATATTTCAAACTTAATCCTTTAACAAACATGTCATATGTTGACTTTTTCCTTGGAAACATGTCTATTAGCAAAATACCATAGCTGTGCACATCTCCTTTCATGGAAACAATTCCTTTAGATCCATACTCTACATGTCAATTTGAAGTGAAAGTCAATAAATTGTTAGATCAATTTGAGTATAATTTTTATGATGAACATTTTCTAATCTCTTTTAGATTTCTTCCAATGTTAAAAGATGAAAAGTAATTGAACAATTTAAATATTTTGTATAAACTTAGACATTTAATAATTACATGCAGGAGTGGCTATATGTATGTAAGAATATATAAGAAAAATAAAATTTATAAAACGTAATAGTGTAAGAAAATCATACTTTGTTGCAACATAGCCAGAGTTGCCAAAGTCTTTGTTTGAATTTCAAATTGCCCTTCATCCAATAGTTTGGCAATACCAAAATCAGTAAGATGAGCCACCATATATTCATCCAATAAAACATTACTTGGCTTCACATCACAATGAACCATGGGTGTTGAAGAACCATGATGGAAATACTCCAATGTAGATGCGACATCAATCATTGCAAGAAGTCCAAGTAATAGTGTAAGTAATAGTTATGAGAAAACAACCATCTATCAAGGCTCCCATTTGGTATAAATTCCGTTATTAAAAATTTAAAATCAAGATTTGAGCAACTACTGATGATCTTAATGAGATTTTGATGACGCAAGTTGCTCAAAGTTACACATTCAGTATCAAAACTCCTTGTTGCTTCTTCCAAGTCTAAATTAAAAATTGTAATTGCAATTATCTTTCCACTTGAAAGTAATCCTTCAAATACTGATCCAAAACTTCCCTTGCCGAGAAAATTAGTCTCATCGAATCCATTTGTTCCTTGTAGAATTTCATTGTAGGATATCCTAATTGTTGTTCCCAAATTTACTAAATCTTTATTAGTTGAATCACCAACATGATCTCTCTTACATTTTAGAAAGGCTAAGCAGGAAATGACCAAAATGGTTGCCAACAAGATAGGCAATAAGCATTTGATCGAAAGCATCTCTTTAGTTGACTTATGCTTGTTTTCTCTTTCTACATGGTTTAACTTGTAGTTGGGGCTTTCCACAAAGTTGTTCATTCATCATAAACGATTCAGCCATAAAATTTGTAAAAGGCCCGCCATTTGGAATCTCTCTATGCAAGATATTGTAAGACAAATTAAGGTACTTAAGATGGACAATTGAATCTAAGGATTTTAGAATCACCCCAGACAAATAATTTTGAGAAAGATCCAAAAACTCTATGCTTATCATGTTGCCAAGTGATTTAGAAATAGGCCCTTGCAATTTGTTATGTGCTAAAGATAGATTTATCAAAGCTTGCAAGCCACCAATAGTTGTAGGAATATTTCCTAAAATCTGATTTCTTGACAAGTCCAATACTACAATTGCTCTTAAGTTTGAAATCTCAAGTGGAAGAAATCCACTCAATGCATTTGAGTATAAGTTTACCTTCAAGATAACTCTAAGACTCCAAAGAGAATGGGGTATTTGTGAAATCAATTTGTTAGAACTCAAGTCAAGATTTCGTAGAAGAGTAAGATTCCCTAGGCATACTGGCACCAATTCAGAAAGCTCGTTATTGGTGAGATGAAACGCAGTCAAGCTTTTGATTTCTCAAATTTCTTCTATGATGGATCCTTGTAATTTGTTGTCACCAACATTCAAATATTGGAGACCTTTTAATTTTTTAATTGTAATAGGAATGGATCCATTCAAATCATTCCCTTCTAATTTTAATTCGTACTAGTTGGCTCAATTCTCAATTGTATTGGGTATTACTCCACTAAGTTTATTCTGATTTAGCCATAAACTAACAAGGTTAGAAGCATTTGATATACTCTTTGGAATGTTTCCAGTAATTTCATTTGTTGAAAGCTAAGTTTTCTTAGATTGGGAAGGCTACATCCTATATTTGGTGGAAGAGGTTCAGATAAGGAATTACTTACAAGATTCAATTCCTTCAATGTTGAAATATTGAAAATATTTGAAGGAATAGGACCACTCAAATTGTTAGTACCCAGAGCTAGTATCTCAAGTTTTTCTAGATTGCCTATCTCCTTGGGTATAAAACCTGGAAGCACAAACCAATGAAAAATAACAGCTATAAGAGTATGGAAAAGTGAAAAGAAAGAGTAAAAAGATAACAACTTTGGTATACATATGCATATAATACGAAAGCCTAAATTTAATTGTCACGCCCCTAATTTTAGGGCACGTGAAACATGTATACATATATTTTCTATCATCATGAATATTCTAATGATTTATTATGGAAATAGATTCATATAGATTTTCCCATACATATAACATATACAGACAAAGTCTATAAACAATAGAGTAACAGCAGAAGCAGGGATCCTGTCTGTGGCGTTCAGAGCATACTCTAAAGTACAAATACAATATAAATCAAAATCTATGAGTCATGGAAACAAAGTAGGCTCACCCAGAGATCATGTCGTCTATCTAGTTAACTATCTGAAGGGAAAGAATAAAACTCTATATCTTTATCTGAAAAACATATAAACATCGTGTAGTGAGTTTGACAATTCAGTGAGCAGATAAAACCTTCTATGACCTCTTAGGTCAACATATGGATGTACTCTTTATTTTAAAACTTGTCACATTGAAAATCACAATTCAGAGGTACATCCATATAGTACCCGCATTTCAAATAATCTCTGCTCAAATTCATAAGTAATGCTGTAAGAACGATAATAAAATCATGGTATGCATAAACATAATTCTTATGAAAACATTTGGAGGATCCCATATCAAAACCACCATATCAGAATTTAACCCTTTTCGTACTTTGGTGGTATAGGATTTTCCTAAATTCAGCATCCCGCTAAGGTTTGTCCTACTACCATTCAAAAGGACATGCGAAAGGACTCTATATGGGTATTTCCCAAGCACACAGCAAGGGAAGGCAAATCACATTTCATATAACTGGCATCTCGCCCATATAGGAGACATTCCACTCTCCTTCACATATCATCTTCAATGTGTTGGCCCTCACACAAGGCTAGCACTACCCCCTGCTAGTTGGGTTATCAAGGTGCACCAAGGCTAACATCACTTATTGTTAGCAGACAGTGTTTCCAATAGAATTCCTCCATAGAAAATATCATATGCACATATGCCATATAATCAAGTATAAAATTTTTAATATAATACAGACTTTCAGTCTCAGTATATTTCTCTGTCAAAATTTTTCAATCAGTGGAATCACGTATACATGCCCATATCCGAGGAAAATATATTACTGTATAAATCAATATCATGTGCATAACATATTTCATTTGCCATATAATGAAAAATATATGTAAAATTCACACGTTCAATGTATTTCAAAATTCATTTCAAAAGTCATACTCTTCTTGAACTAGATATCATATTGCAACTGTTTCAGATATTCTAAACCATTTCAGGAACATATAAAAGTATAAATAACTTGTAAACATATTCATTTATCAATTTAAAGTTCAAGAAGAGTAAAGGCAAGTCATAGAAAGAATCATCTACTCACAAGATAAGGGCTCCAGATTGGACAGTCCCAAATTGCACTTTTCTAATCCACATTTCACTAAACAGACTTCAAAAACATGTCCGGAGAGTCTAAAAATCGAGAAAATGACTCAAGAAATTTTGTCACTATTCATGGCTGAAAACACTATTCACCGTCGAAAAATACTATTCATCGCTGAAAAATACTATTCACCAAAAACAAAAATTTGTCAGATAGCTGAAAAATTTCATATCCTAAGGTTTATCTAACTCTTGAATCCATCTACGGTGTCAGATTTTCAATTTGAGGTCTATAAGTAAGATTTTACCTTTTTCTAAGATTTTCTACTTCCGATCTGCGGCGATTCAACGGTTGATTTGAGAAATTGTTCAGTCAAAATCGTAGTACTCTCTATCTTGAATCCATTGGTACCATTAGTTTTGAGATCAGAGGCATGTAAACACTTCATATCTAAAAAAAAAATATTGATGTATTATTCACTATTCACACACTATTCATCCATTTCTGCAACTCTTCGTATGCCTCTCCGTTATCTCCCCCTTCCCCTTTTCTCTTTTATTTTTTTTTGTTATAGTAATAATTATTATTATTTAATACTTGAATAATAGGATTTTATTTTATATCTATTCATATAAATTCCATTTTTTATCCTAAAACATCCCAAATTTTTTAAAAAATTTACATTCTCATAAACCTTTAGTTAAACTCTTAAATCATGAATTTTCTTATAAAAATCTTAATGAAACAAATCACAAAATAAACATCTTTATGCATAATAAAAGAAAGAATATTTCTAAAAGTACAACAAAAATTTATTAGAGGCCAATATAATTATTTTAAGCAAAATAGTAATTATTTTAAATAAAAATAAATTTACTTCCAGCAAAACATGCTTAGTCATTTAAAAAAAATCATACTTGTTTATAATAAAATATTATTTAAAAATAAAATTTTTGGGATATTACATTAATTTACAAGAAACTATACAATCTGTGTATATTCATATTTTTCTTATGTCAATTTATCCATACATAAACATCAAAATAGAGCAAAAAAATTATATCTAGCTTCCAAATAGTATTTTTGTAGTAATTACATTTTTAAATGTCAACAAAATTTCAGAATAAAGGTATCTAGAAGTAATTGTATATGATTATCAATGCAGTGGATATTTCTTATATGATGTAAGTATGGATATTTCTTATTTGATGTAAGTATATAGAAAATTTAAAAAGAAAAAAAAACAAAAGCAGTAAATATATTTGTTTTTTAGTTGCAGAGAGAATTATTTTTTCCCTGGAATACCGTATAACTACCTTGAAATATTTACGTAATATCAAAATTATCATCTTTTCATTTATATTAAATATTCAGTAAATAGAATATGTTAATATTCTTTGTATTTAACACAAAAGTGACTTTTTCTTAATTTTTATTCATTGAAAACTTATTTACATTACGAATGTTAGCTCCGCCTCAACAATTTAAATTGTTTTATTTTGACAAGGATGATAAAACTACATAAAAAATATTTTATGATTCTAAGTTCTTAATTTACTGAAGTACCTGATAAACAATTGTTTATGATACATGTAAAAGGAAGACATCAATTTGAAAGGAGAAGCTGAACGCTGAAGGTACGATAATTTCAAGTCCAATATGTATTTTACAAAATTTGTTAGCCATACAATTGCCTCTGAGGCTGACCAAAGAAGCGATGGAAAAACTCAATCAAAGATTTAGAAATCATGACTCTAGCTAATACAAATTTAATTTAGTTTATTTTAAGAAAAAAATTACATTTTTCCAAGCTGAATCTTTGAGGCCAATTTGCAATTTCTTCTATAATTAATTTTTGTAATTGACCTTTAATCCATCTTAGAACGTGAAGTTGGAGTTGCTAAAGTAGAGAACAAAGTAGACGAACAGAAGCAGAAGAATGTAGACGGAAGAGCATTGGCTTACGAGTAGAAAGGTAGAGGAGAGCAACGCAAAAACAGAGGTAGAAACAAAGGAACAGAAGCATAACGTAGAAGCAGAAGCAGATGCAGCACAGGGAAGGGAAGAACTTCTGGGATTTTGTTGTATGAAATAGAACGACTGAAGAATAGAGCACAAAAAGACGAAGTAGCTCGTGAATGAACACGAAAGAAAGGAAAAGGACGCTCGTGAACAAGAGGGTGTTCAAAAAATATAAGAAAATAGCATCTTTTTAATTTTAGAAGGGATTTCTATATGGTTTAAGAATTTAGGAATAATAAAAGTAATACAAAAGGAGATGAGAGTATTTTTTTTAACTTAAGCAATAAGAAATTATCAAAATATACCTTTCATAAAGAGAATGACGAAATGGCATATCATAAAATAGAAAGATATTTTTTTAATATTACATAATTATCAGTAATGTTAATGCTTAACTTATACAATAAAGAACTATAAATACAATGAATAGATAGTTTAGATGCTTAGTCAAAAATTAGTAGATGGGAGAGAGAAAGAGAGAGAGAAGAATAACAGTTGGATGCAAAAATCAAAGTTGACAAGTGTAATATCCTAAAAAATTATATATATGAATCTTTTTTTTAACATTATGCTAAACTCTAAAGTTGAGTGTATACAATAAAATATTTCAATTAGTTATAAGATCTAATTTTCTAAAATTAAAAATTATTAAATTCAAATACTTTGCACATAACATCCCCAAACTATAATTTACATGTATAATACATCAAAAACCAGAATTTAATAACAATTTTTACAAGTACTCATTAATTTGAATTTTAAATTGCTTTATTTGATGGACTGTTTTGATTTTCAAGAAATTTATTAAATGAATTTTTCAATTTGAATCAATAATTAACAATTCTAAAAATATGGTATTTCTCATGTAATTAGCCCACTATGTATTACAAATGTATTAGAATTTAAACCTTATTTTCTCGCTAACATCATATGTGGTTAACATTAAGTGAATATAAAATGGCACATGCATGCATATATATATATATATATGAAAACTAATAACAGATATTGATATGGATTAGGGAAGCATTCCATGTCTCAAATTCTGATATCATAAATACAACATCTTAAGATTAAGTCCTGTTTTATTTAATTTATAAAAAAAAAAGGTTATCACTTAGATGTAAATATTTGAAAGATAAACTTTGAAGGTTACTATTATTTTCTTTTCTCATTTGCATGTTTGAGTTGTGCATGCTATTCAAAATATTCAAAATGAGGTTATATATACATCAATTTCGTAGAATCAGGGATTAGTATTGTCACGACCCCAAATGATGGAACACATGACCGGCACGGCATAAAGGTTTCCCCCTAGCCGTAAGCCTAACACATAGCATGCACAAACATTCAGCACACAATCTAGAGTACATAATAAATATAATTGGCCACATATGCTACATCCAATATAAGAAAATACTGTACATATATATATATATATATATATATATATATATATATATATATATATATATATATCTCATGAATCCAACATCCTTGATTCAACTTGGCCCATGGCCTTATAATACAAACATAGTTGTAAAACATAAAACTGTTTTTCCAAACTACACATCAAAGTACACAAGAAGCGAGGATCCTGCCTGTAAATTCATGGAGATACACTAGACATAAACTACTCTAGACAAACTATACAAAAGAGTCTTGTCCAAACTGGGGCTCACCAACACTATGTTTAGCCTTCTACGGAGCTGTAGCTGGATTAAAGTTTCTTTGACTATCTGTGGGGAGGAAACAGAAGAGGGGTAAGACCACATCTCAGTGAATGGGTAAATCATACTATAACTGAAACAGGGCAAACCAATCACGAGTGTTTTGCAATGAGTTTAATAATTGAAACATTAAGCATTTAACCATAATTTATTGAAAGAAAAGCTAAACAATTCAAATGTATGTTCAAAAGATAAAACAGGATTAAATAAGTAACCGTAAAGCAAATCAATTATGCATGGTAAGTAAGAAATGAAGTTATTTATGCAATAACAATGATGAATGAGAATGTTTAGAAATATTTAATCTTTAAGAAAAATGCACTAGTTTATTGGAGTTCTTCCTGACAGACCATCATCTTTCCCAAGCACATAGCAAAGGAAGGGTAATCACTGTATGCGTAAACATAAGTCCACCCTAAATTTTCCCCAAGCACACAGCAAGGGTATGGCAATCACTGTAGGTGTAGACATAAGTCCACCCTAAATCCCTATGTCTTAGGCAGTCATATGCCCGTCACAGTATCCTAGGCCGAAGCCTTCACATGAAATCATGTGTCTTAGGCAGTCATATGCCCGTCACAGTATCTTAGGCCGAAGCCTTCACATGACCATGGTGCACCAGGGCTAGCACTCCCTGCGGCTAGCTAACAGTGATCTAAAAGGGTCCCTCCAATAGAAAATATTTAAAATATGCTATTCAAAAAGTTTAAAGTAAAACATTTCAATAACACTATAATAAAGCGATAATTCTCCATCTAGTTCTTTTCATGCATAAAATTTCGTTCTAAAAATATGTTTCATCCATGTATTCCCATGGAGACCTTTATCATCATAAACTTTCCCTTTAAACATATCGTCCGTAGACGTCGCATAGATGTTCGCATGCATCAAATCATTTCATGGCTAACTTAGTTCATTTCTATGACTAAGTTCGCATTTCTATAAATTTAGCTCAAATAGAGAATTATCAGTTTAGATGTTTGCCCTGTATACCTAGGGTTCAACTAGGATTGAAATTTACAATTTCTAACATGGTTGGAACATATTGGTTTTCAAAGCGGTAAAACAATTTAGCATACATTCCAACTAGTTAAAATCAAATGAAAGAGTTATAAACCGAATTCGTAAAAAAAAATGCGCTATAGTATGAAAAACCCACTCACCTTACTAGGAGTCCAACAACGAGAATTTCACCTCGTGGTGGCTCAACAACTTAGAAAACATAGACATAACATGAAAATTAGATAAATCTTAAACGTCACTATTCATGCCGAAAAATACTATTCACTCACCGGAAAATACTATTCACGCCGAAACCTAAAAACCCTATATTCTAGCATAGAAACTAATTCTAAAACTATTTATGGAAAGAATTTCAGTAAAACGAAGCCTAAAACGCGATTAGACGGAATTTTACCTTGGAGGTTACTGTTCATGCGATTTTCTGGCGACTTTCCGGCGGTTTTCCGGCGAAACTGATCGATGGGTTTTGAAATACTCGTTGCCACGAGTCTAATGGTACCTTGGTAGCTCGAATCGGTTGGCTGGATGGTGAGATATCTTATAGAGAAGGTAGAGAAAAAATTTTTAGAGAGAGAGAGGGAGAGGGAGTCAGAATGAAGCAGAAGGGAGGGGGAGGCTGCAGAAAAATGAAAAAAATAGCCCGAAGCACGGCCTGGCCGTGTCCTGGAGCACGGCCGTGCTTCGGGGCTACAGTGCACCAAGTTTTTGGCCGAATTTGACAAAACGTCCAACATGAAAGTTGTGGCCCTTTCTCTTAGCTTTCGTTAGCCACTTGAATCACCTAAGTGGAATTTCATATGAAGGCGTTATGCATAAAATAGTGAGCAAAGGTCCAAACCACACTATGCTTCGATTTTTGCCTCTTATCACTATAATATTCACGGAATTAGCAAAAGTTCCCAACATCAAAGTTGTAGATATATGTCTTATCTTTCAACAGCAATTGGAATCACTTAATTTAGATTCCATATGAGAGCGTTATGCCTATAAGAGTGAAGAAAGGTTAAAAGAAAAGTCAGAAACGCTCTAAAATTTTACATTGTTCTCAACTTTCTTTGTTTCAACTGATTTGTACTTAACCTTCAAAGGTTTTATTAATTGAGGGTTATTACAAGTATATGGCATGTAATGATAAATTATAGAATAAGCCATGTTTTTCTATAAACATATAGAAGTGCCTTTTATGTTAATGAAATACAAAAAATGAAGAAGAAAAAAACCATTTCAAAGCTAGACATATGGATGAACAAGGATATACACACCTGTGAATGAGTTGTTATCTAAATATAACTCTTTCAAATATGTGCAGTTACTGATTGATTGTGGAATGCTTTCCTCTAACTTATTAGCATAAAGGCCGAAAATCTTAAAGTGAAGGAAGCTCATGGCACATCTCTTGTAGAATTTTACCTCTAATTAACATATTTTATAATATCAATTATCTACATACATATAGAAACACAAAAAATGAAGTATATGTGCGTCTAACTACAATGTTAGGAGGAATTTAATTGGCCCCTTATTTTTTGTTTCTTCATTTCTAACATGGCTAGGGTAATCTATGACTATATTTGAGTCTACCTTATTGACTTGACTAACAACATAAGTCAACTTAATACATAATCTATGACTATATTTGAGTCTACCTTATTGACTTCACTATAATCTATGAATATCAATATTAGTGAAAGTAGAATTTTTTAGATATATCATGGTTATCAGATCCCCTTGGAGATAAAAAGAAAAGAAAAGGATTAAGAATTAGGGTATATATACTATTGTAACTATTGTAAAATACCCTGATTTTGTGGGGGTTATGCTATTTCCCTTTTAATAATAAAATAATAATAATAAATACACAAATAAAAATAATGGGTGTATATACTTTAATGAATAGTAAAAAAATAAAGAGATACAAATGTTTCAATATTTTGGATAAAAAAATGAAGCAAATAAATAATAATAAGGATAAAGTAATATTTTAGTCTCTTTGATTTGTAGTGAAATTTGATTTAGTCTTTAAAGTTTTTTTTGTTCGAATATATTCCTAATATTTTTTAAGCATCCCTTTGTAGTGATGAGTTTTGGCCGTGTCAATTTAGGTAGAATGGTCAAACATCATTACTTTAGAGTGACTAAAAAAACTTTTGGCTAAGTCAACTATTTGGATGGATAATTTAGCATATTGAATGTCATGTATGTCTACCTTAATATTTTTTGTTAATTTTTCTTTACAAAAAAATATTTTTAAAGACTAAACTAAATTTTACTGCAAACATAATATATTAAAATAAGACTTTACCCTAGAAATTAAAAATGAAAGTTTATGAAAAATCAAGGATGTATTTAAACAAAAAAAAATTTTAAAGACTAAACTAAATTTGCAAACATAATATATTAAAATAAAACTTTACCCTAAAAATTAAAATCCAAACTAGTGATCAGCTGGAAGCATTTAGACACAGACAAAGACACGCACAATATATGTGTGTGTGTGTGTGTGTGTTTACTGTCAACCTTCTTCTTAAAATGCATGGCTTCACGAGCTCCTCTGTTATTGAGTGTCCTACTGCGACAATGTTTTCGCCAACCCATTGTCCATGCTTGCCCATCGCCACCCACCGTGAGTCCACCCTTCTCTGGCCAAAAACCACTGTCGTCCAGGACCTACAGCAGCCAAACACCGCGTGAAACCACTGGCTACATACAACAGCATGCCCTTAGAAGAACCCACTTCACGAAATATGACTTTTGGCAAACTTCAGGTGATTTTCTTTAACTTAGTCCATAGATAGGCTATGATTAAAGTTATTTGAGGTTTATAGAATTCATTTGAAGCATCGATAATTAGGATTTTATGGTGGCGTATAAAATAACACAGATTTGTTTCCTAAATAGATGGAGGAATTCACATTTTGCTGAATTCTTCTTGGAAACTTTCAAGGTTTTCCTTTTATAGCATCTTATTAATTCTACAATGAATTACAAATTTTTGTTATAAAATCTCTGATACTATCTTTGAATTTCTATTTGAAATCTAATACCGGTGCTTTGAATTGTATGAGGTCCCAACTCACAAAACTTTAAATGACCCCTTGATTATGTTTTTCAGATTTGGATTGCAATATTGAACCCCGTTGCATCAATTAGTGCCATAAGTGGCAACTCATCAAATCAGTGAGTGGAATTTCAAATATATTCAACCAAGGAACTCTTTTTTTTTTCAAATTTTAAACTTATTCAAACTCATTTAAATAACTAATTATCTATTTTTTATACAATTTTTAAGACTTATAGATAATTATATTTAAATTATTAAAATAAATATATTATTTATATTATCTATTTATTTATATTTTATATTATATATTTTAAACTATTTTTTAATGTGTACATGAATCTTATGATTCGATACGATTTACGATTCAAAAATAAGCCTTTTGATTCATGATTTGAATCGCAATTTGATTACTATGGTCTACAATAGTGCATCTATATGTGTTGTGAACATCCTATATATATTTTGTTTTTTATGGAGCAGAGCTCCTTTATGAACTAAATGTAGTTTCTCTATTAAATTTTGAGGGTGGCCTACTTTATGGGAAAACTTTATCAAATTTTTGTTAGAATACATAAATATATTCTTAATTAATTTTCAAGCTTTCTTTTAAAATTATAAACACTTTTGAGTCTTGTGTCATGTTAGTCAAGTATATGTGGTCATAAGCCAGTCACACACCTAGTTAAGGGGTGTGATAATTTGGAAGCTTACCTGTAATTTTTAAAGGATATAAATATTACTTGTAATGCCAATTTTTCAATTTAATTAATTTTCAACATTAATTTTTAAACTGAAATTTGAAGGAATCATAGGCTGGAATGAATCTAATTTTTCTATTGGCTTATGGGCGAATCACCTTCTTACAAATCGTTATATGAGTCCAGATTAGACATGCGCATCGTGTAGACAATATGCAGAAACTATCAAAATGGCATTTTTTTTTAATACTTCACCTATATATTACATGGCGAATTTGAAGATAGAATTCATTTTAGAAAAGAAAAAAAACTAATTATGATAAATCTATAATTGTCTGTTAGCTTCCATGTGTGTGTGTCTACATATGTGCGTGTGTGTGTGTATCTCAAGTTGATTCAAATGTTTAAAATTATAACACAAGAGAGTGCTTCACTGCTTTTCTTTGCCACTTAACTCAAGACTTCTGTCTCTCACATAACATTTCTCTATTTACACCCACTCATTCACGTTGTTAAAGCATAAAAGTGCTCCTTTTAATAAAAAAGAAGAAAAACTAATAGTAGATGGGTAAATCAGGCATACTTGTGAAGGAGTTCTCAGCTAGATATAGTTTTTCTAGCAATGTCCACTTGCAAATTGATCTTAAAGAGATGTCCTTGTAAATGGTTTATTGATAGATCAATTACTCTCAAAGAAGAAATGTTAAAAAGAGATGTTGGGATTTTACCTATGCAACAAGAATATTTTAGCAATATATATAGTTTAAATAATATATTTCTTATCAAAACTAAAGTTCCTAAATCTCTTTCCTTTGAGTTCACTTTATATAGCCATTGTTTTAGGGAACTTATATCTACATAGACAGACTTCTCTGATAAAAAACTAAACTTGTAATAAAACATCGTCCTATGCGAGAGTAAAGTTTTTTCTAAAGTTCTAAAATCCCTTTGTAGTGATAGAAATTTGTCTTGGAGGTGTAGAAGTTCTAAAATCTTAGAAATTGTCTTTTTTGAATTGTGTTTTTTTTGTGGAAAACACAAGGAGGAAGTACTGAAGTTGGAATACATTAAAGCAAAGCAAGTCCATCTTCCTTACGCTATGCTGTCTGCAACATATTATTTTGATATAATTGTTAAGTTATGGTTGTAACTCTGCTTGACAAAGCTGTAATTAGTTACAGTAGTTAACTTAGCTGTCAATGTTTAGTTCGCTAATTAGTCTAACTTAGTCGTTTATAAATACTGACTCAGCTTATTCTCTCTCAACATAAGCTTTTCTCATCTGGTTCATTTACACCTTCTTCTTTTTGTTTATAATAATTTTAGATTGGGATTTGGGACCTCCTATAGTTTGGGTTGCAAAAATACTTTATAACTAATAATCAAAACTATAATTTTTATATATAATCAACCATCAAATGCCAGTAATTTTAAAAGTGTGGACACATATGTACAGATACTATTATTTATTTGAATCCTCAATTTGGTCAATCATTTCAATTAAGCTCTCTCTTGAGATGGGATTTCCTATGCGAAAGTTTAAGTAATTTTTTAAAGTATACTAATCAATAGGAACTTACAGAAAAGCTTGTGACTTTCAAATGTAGCTCTTAACTTTGTTCATCAAAATTTTAAACTCATTTAAGGATGTATACACACATTCACATAACACAGCTCTCTACCATTGCTTTACATCCACACATTCACATGTGAATTATCGGTGAAATTTTATTAAAACATCAATGTTTCTTTTTAATAATAATAATAATAATAATAATAATAATAATAAGCAAAAGTTATGGGTGTGGCAAGCATACCTGTTAAGGAGTTCTCATTTAAATTTAGCTCCTCCAACAATGTGCAGTTAAAAAGAAATGATGGAATTTCACTTGTTTAACATTTATATTTTAGCATTAGTTATTAATACTAGTATAAAACCCAAAAATATTATTTGTACAATCTGAATTAGTCTACCTAACATATTTGTTACATAGAAGTAATAGCTCACACATGTGGCACTAACCTTAATATTTAACGTTAAGGTGAAAATTGTGCCTTTAGAAAGAGAAAAATGAAAATAAAATCCTAGACGGAAAGAGAAAAAAAATTCATGTGTTCATATTGATTGATTCCATCCTATATACGTCAGCCTTGGTTGTGGAAGATCAACATTCTCTCTTGGAATATCTCCTTTAATTCAACATAAACAGGAAAAACTAATGGTTTAGGAAAACACAAATATAATAGTTACATTTGTTTCAATTTGATAGGCTAAGTAGACAAACATTATATTTTGTAATAAGTATCATGTGAACAATGTTTTAACGACAAGGTTATATATAAATAAAATGCTCAAGTCATCGCATTCAAGGATTGATAGATAATTATGGGAAAAAATATTGTAAATGCATTTTGATTATTTGTAACATGGTAAATTTGTGAGGGATGATTATTTTTTTGGCTATGCATTTTGAGGAATGTGTTCAAGTAAAGTAAAGTAGAAACAATATATATATATATATATATATATATATATATATATATATATCTCTCTCTCTCTCTCTCTCTCTCTCTCTCTCTCTTTTGAATTTGTTTTTAAATTTTAACAAATTTTGATTTGAGATCATTAAATATATTTCAAGTTTAATAAAGAGAAATTTATTTTCTATAACTAGTATTTCCTCTTCTATCGATTAATGTTATTACTTTTATTCATTTCATAGCCTAATACAAAAAAAAAAAGAAAATACCTTTCTGTATATATTAATTATACGTGAAGATTCACACAAAGAGATCGATATTATACTAAAATGCTTCTCTATATGATCTATCTTCTCAGTATATTTATTATACATATAGATCAATCTTATTTCTTATGGGTTCCAATTTACTATTTTGTCTCCTATTATAAATTTCTTCATGGTGGTCTCGAAGAATTTGCTTCTCAAGAGCTTATATGTTTTCCTCAACCTCAATTCTCAGAGGCTCTTACAATTATGAAAACTTCCAGAAGAGTTTTCAATTCTCAATATCTAATTCTTCTGTCGTTTGCATGTCAGAAAATGTCAACTCATCTATTACTATTATTGAGTGAAAATTCCTTCACAGGTATGCTTGATCAACTTATTTATTACTATTACTACAACTAAATATTATTATAAGAAACACTTTTTCGCTTCAATAAAATTTCTTTTATTACTTACACTTGAATGAGTGAGTGTAAAGCAATGTGAGATATTGTTAATTGATAGAAAAATATTAGGAGCATTAGAACCAAGTGCAGTTTACATTTCAAATTATTTAACTGTCTTTTTGATGAGAGGAATTTCTATTTTAAGTAATTTAACATATATAGAATATGAGAATAAGAGATAATTGAGGAATCAAACAAAGCTGGTGGGATCTGAAATTTTCTTTTACAAACTGTCTAACACCATTTTGCAATCACTTTCCAATAAAATAAAATACCAAACCAAATCAATCAGCCAACACCATCTTGACGAGCCTCCCTATCTGTCACCAGGATTGAATCCTCTGTAGCCAATTTAGCCAGCCAATCATTGACCATATTATCCCCACTCAAAGATAGAATATCAAAAGGTAGTCTCTATATATCTTCGCTTTTTTCTTAATTGACTAATAATAATAATGGATGATAATTATAAAAAAATTGTATATAACAATTTCATAAATATCTTATAAAGATGTGGTTATATTTGATTCTAAAAAAAAGTAAGATACAATTGAGACGATGCCACGCTGCATAATGAAGAAAAAAATGCAATTATGACGGAAAGGACAACGACTTTAGTTGAGAATGAGGCAGTTTGGGAATGCCTCCACTTACCCTTTCTTCAAAGTAAATGTGGATAGCCAAAGGCAGTAGGAAGAGAGGGCAGTGAGCAGAGAGTTCTAGTGAATGAGCCCGCCTCCCTCTTCTATCCTTTTTTTTTCCTTCTCATTTTAGATTTTTTTCTCTTCTTATAGAGAAAACTTTTTCTCTCTTTAGAGTTTTTACTTTTGTGAGAGAAAAGTTTCTTTCAACAAAAGTTTTTTTTTGAAGTGGTTTTGAACTTTAAAATTTTTTATCTCTTACATTTAGATCTGTAATTCCAAGTTCAGATTTACAACTCTATACTTGGATCTACATAGAAGAATATCATATTTACAACTTTGTGTTCACATAAGTAGAAGAATGCTGAAAAAAAACTCTTAGAGAGAACTTAGAGGTGTATTGTCTCTCTAAGAATGTATCTTTGTTTTTTTTTTATTTTTTATCTTTTTGTTGTTGTAGTAGTTATACATTTGAGATATTAAAATGTAATTTTTGATATACTAGTGTTTGTTAGGTGTCTTGTTTTTACATTATCTAATTGTAGTACTTATTTATTTATTTTTTCCATCTTCAAATGTTGTAAGACTAAATTAGTTATGCTTAGTTCACCTATCTTCAACTTTTTTTCTCTTATTGATCTTGTACTTGATGTATTTTTTCTAATAGTAATTTTGACTGTTTCAAAAAAAAAAATACAAATGCAAATGGCACTTTGTTTGGTAGTTGGGATAGCGCTATGAGATGTAGAAAGCTTTCGTGTGAGCTTGAGTAAAACTCATTGCAGGCTTTTACTCTAGATCAATTGAAAGCTTTGGCAGTCGACGAAGGCTTGATTTTTGCTTGTGACCTCTACATCAATGACGCTTTGTTGGAAAGTGATTGCAAAATGGTATTTGACAGCTTGCAAAAGAAAATGTCAGATTACACCAACTTTGTTTGAGTCCTCAATTATCCATTATTCTCATATTGTATTTATCAATTAAATGCTAAATATTTTTTGAACTGGGTTAATTTATTTTCTTAAAATACTATAAATGTTAAATTACTTAAAAGGGAAAGTCCTCTTATCAAAAGATACTTAGATAATTTGAAATATAAACTGCATGT
Source organism: Gleditsia sinensis (assembly GCA_037074535.1). Taxonomy (NCBI): domain Eukaryota; kingdom Viridiplantae; phylum Streptophyta; class Magnoliopsida; order Fabales; family Fabaceae; genus Gleditsia; species Gleditsia sinensis. The sequence continues at coordinate 66,345,761 of CM073465.1, read as the reverse complement.
GATTCTAATACTCCTAATATATATATATATATATATATATATATATATATATATATATATATATATATATATATATTAATTATTACCTTTTGTTTTTTCTACCAATTAACAATGTTTCACATTGCTTTACACTCACTCATTCAAATGTGAGTAATAAAAGAAATTTTATTGAAGCAAAAAGTGTTTCTTATAATAATATTTAGTTGTAGTAATAGTGATGGATGAGTTTATCAAGCATACCTGTGAAGGAATTTCCACTTAGATCTAATGCAGCTAGAGAAGAAATGTTGAAGAGAGATGATGGAAATTCAGCTGTATAACACTTGTATTTTAGTCTTAGTTATCAATATTAATATAAAAACCAAAAAAGAATACTTGTACAACCTTAATTAGTTCCACCTAGATCTAATACGTGTACAAATTAATGAGTTGTAGTTAAAATATAAGACAAGAAGAAATTACAAACATATAACTTAAGATAAACAATTAGCCCATATATATATATATATGAGAGGTATGATTAAAAATCATATCTTCCAAATTGTTTCTACCAAGGTACATTATCCTTAGTTGTGGAAGATCACTGATCACATTTGGAATACCTCCTTCAAATATTAATGAAAAACAATATTTTTTTTTTCCATAACATTGTATGTATCACTATTCATTATAACATTTGTAGGTATTGTTATTTCCACTAATGGCCATCAAACACAAGTCAGTAGCAACTTTTTCACATGCATTTAATTTGACTTGGGAAGAAAAGCATGACATTAGTCAATATGTGCTTGAGACAAATTTATATTTGTTAGTTTGCTGTTAAATCATAAAATATAACAATATTACTATTCTTATTTCTCAAATTGCAACTGCATTAAACAAGTGGAAACAAGAAGGACTAGTAAAACACCAATAACAACTGGCCATTTTGGTATCATTTAATTAAAAATGCAGATCTGAGCTAAAGGAAAAAATAGTTTAGCTGTTTCAAATTTGTTTCAAATTTGTATATAACATTTATTGTGAGTTTCGAATAAGCCAATCAAAAAGGCTAACCAACATTGGCTAAAAATGGAAAGAAAACATAATAAATGAAAAACAAGAGGAAGAGAAACCCACCCCCGGAAATCCTTTAATTGTCAGTCTCTAGTTTACTAGGTCCCACTCCAATGTCCAGCATATTCAAGCAAAATAGGCAAATAAAAAAAAAGAAAAAAAGCATGCTTGTATATAATATATTTTATTTTAGTATTTGAGTAATATATTATGTATATTTTAATATTTTCTTTAAATTTAAAAACATACGAGTTTTAAAATAATATATTGTAATTAGTTCTTTTCAATATCTTTCCATTTCATTATAACTCAATCTACTGTTTCATATTCAATTTTTTGTAAATTTTTACACTTTCATTATTTATTATAATATAATATAATATTAGTATTAGAACTTATTTTAGTATTTATTTAATAAAAGTATGATTTATAATTTATAAATAGTAGTATTAAAATTAACAAAATAAATCTATGTAATTAGGATACCATTTAGTTCAGGTACCAAACCAACGTGGTCATTTAGTTTTTTTTTTCATTCACTATCCCTTCAATTTTTGTACAAAATGAATTTGTATTATATTTTCATCAATAATTTGATTTAACCAAACGTTCACTTTTTTCGATTATGAGAATTACAATATTATTTTAGAAAATCATTATTCAATATGTTAATGTTAAATGAGATTCATGAGTACACTTAAGTGAATAATTTTTTAAATGAGTTAAATCTAAGGAAGTTAGTGTTTGCTTGCCTAAGCTTACATCCCAAATTGATTGTATCATACTAGCCAAATAGTAATAAGTAGAGTAAAACCAAATACAGATGACGCAAATCATTTAAGATGTACCTGATAAAGTGTTATAAGCCAAACTCAACCTTTCAAGTGTAGATAAGTTGGAAATGGTTTGAGGTATGATTCCTGAAGCTTGTTAGCTCCCATTCGTAAAATCTTCAACTGCTTAAGTCTTCCAATCTCAAGTGGAATGGTCCCCCCAATAAAATTATAAGTCCAATCCAAGGTCTCCAACTTCGACAGGTTGCATATGGTTGATGGAATGATTCCACTGAGACAAGTATTGAAGCATGGATAAACCCCCTATCCACGTCAAAATTTCTCCATCAAATTCATTGTAACTTAAATTAAACATTTTCAATCTGCGCAATTGGACAAACTCTTTTGGAAAGTGACCATGGAAATTGTTATTATGAAGATCAAGTTCGCCTAGGAATGAGAGTTTTCCTAGTGGTGAAGGTATGGTGCCCCTGAGACCCATGTCACCAAGATTCAAGGCTTGAACCCTTCCATGGCGGGTATTGCAAGTGACACCAACCCAATTGCATGGAGAAGAAGAGTTAGACCAATTAGCTAAGAGATTGTCAGGATCCAAGATAAAAAAATTGAAAGCAAGAAGTGCAGACTTATCTGTGCTGATATTTGGCTTACTCAAAGCAAAGGACGCCATGAAGCAATGCAGTGAGAGCATGAAAACAGAGAAATGAAATTTCCCCACGTTTAGAGTATCAGACTTGTCAAAGATGCAAGCAGTGAGTAGCGAGCAACAAAGAAGAGAATAGCATATTATATATTTATTCAATTCGAAATCAAGTAAATGCATGGTAGTCAAATCTAGTAGGTTTGACTTGTGGAGTAGTTTTCCAATGTTTACCATATTAGACATGACAAAGATGCAAGCACAGAAGCACTGAGCAATGAGCAACAAAAAAGAGAATAGCATACTACATATTTTTCCAAGTTGAAATCAGGTCAATGCGTGTGGAGGTAAATCATAATAAAATAATGGAAAAAAGATGAGGTGTTAAAAAGAACTTTTTTTCTTTTTTTCTGACAAGTAAAGCACATCTTTTTTCCCCAACTCCAACAACCACGAATTCTATTGATTTTGTAAAAACTAAAAAATTTCCATACTTAACCTGTGTTGCAGAAGTTAGAAAACACCAGCAAATATGCCAAGGTATTTCTAAGTACATCAAAGACAAAAACGACTTATAACATGTAAATTAAAACGCGTACCATTGTTTAATAACGGTAGGAGGTCACTAGCTCATGCTAAGATATATATATATATATATATATATATATATATATATATATATATATATATATATATATATATATAATATAAAAAAAAACTTTTTTTCCTTTTTTATAATATATAAGAAGAAAATTAAAATTATATCAACCTTTATGAAGTTTGAGAAACTTATGCTCATGCTTTTAAAGTTTCAAATTTCATGCTAAAAGTATATATTAATTGAAATTGTCATTATACAAATATATACTTATTATTTAAATTTTTGGTACTCTCTGTATAGCCTTCAATAATGGATAAAAACCAACTAAAAATAAATAAAAATAAAAATAAGTAATGTGTGCAATAATAATTTGACAGAAAGGATAGTGACCTTGGATCAGAATGAACCAGTCTAAAAGTGCCCCCTTTTACCCCTTCTTTAAAGCAATTGTCGGTGATGCTTTATTTGGTAGTTGGGGTATTGGTCTGAGTTGTATCACCAGGGAAGATGCAGGAAGCTTTTGTCGGTCATGAGTAAAACTTGTTACAGGCTTTGGCAGCAAAGGAGGCTTGATTTTTACTAATGACCTCTGCATCAAGGACACTTTTTTTGAAAAGTGATTGCAAAAGTTTTTCAGACCAATACCCCCATTTACCCCTTCTTTAAAGAAATTGTCGGTGATGCTTTGTTTGGTAGTTGCGGTATTGGTCTGAGTTGTATCATCAGGGAAGATGCAGGAAGCTTTTGTCGGTCATGAGTAAAACTTGTTGCAAGCTTTGACAGCAAAAGAGTGTTCGATAGCTTGCAAAAAAAAAAAAAGTCATGTCACACCTTTATTTGATTTCTTGAAATGGGAACACTACGTTGGATAGACATATTACTTATATGACTATACATGTTTGGTTGGTTTTACCACGAGAGTGTGTGGTTGCCTGGCTGGCACATGAGTTCAATAATTTCAGAAAAATGATAAAATTAAAATGTGATTGATATTGAGTTTTAAAAAGAAGACATGTATAAATGGTAGAAGCTTCAATTTTTCAAAGGACGAATCCTAATATACAGTCCCATCCATCTTTACTATCAAGTTATCTAACCAAATTATGGCACGTGCATTGTTTTTGCACCTCATCAATTAGTAAAGAATAAAGCCAAATTTTTATTATTGAAAGATAGGTGAGTTTTCAATTTAATTTTTCATAGATTTTTTTAATTTATTCCTTCAAAGATAAAACTGTCTATAATGGCATCCCTCAATTAAGCAATCATTCAAATTTTAATGTAAAATTTAACTTCTAGTAAAATTATAATTTTTTTGTTATATTTATCTTTGACATATAAATTGGCACTTACTTAATACTAAATTGACACTCATCACGACACTCATAACAGAATTTTAAATTTTTCAAATAAATTAACCTTATTTAGAAAATTTTCCTATAAGTGTCAAACTATTGTTCAATGAATCTTAATTCATATGCTAAATTAGAGAAATGTTACAAAAAAAAATTGTAATTTCAATGATAAGTTAAGTTTAGCGTCAAATTGAAGACAATATCTTAATTGAAAAGTGATATTACAAGCGATTTTATCTTTAAAGAATTAAATTAAAAAAATCAATATATGAGAGACTAAATTGAAAGTTTAATACCCAATAAAGAATCATTTAATAACAGTAGAATTTTAAGTCAATAACTTCTCTAACCCTTTATTTCTAAATAATAGCTACTGCAATTCTTGTCTTTTGCTCTCAGATTGCCATCTTTATCAAGCTATAACAATTATTGTATTCTAGTCTTAAATTAATAAGTTTCGTCCATACCTTAAAACTCTGGCCATTTCATTAATTTTTTTTAAAATCTTGTTTGCATATAACAAGGAAGATAAGGATGCTCGAGTAAGGTTAAATTTCTAAAATCTGGTTGAAGGGCTTGAAACTATAGAATTTCTTTGGAAGAAAGGTGGGATCGACTAATAGGTATATTTGATTCTAAAAAGAAGGAAGATATAATTGATATGGTCAACTGCAAAACTATTAATGGACATATGGTCAGACTGTGCCATGCTGCATAATGAAGAAAAGAAAACAAATTTGACAGAATGGACAGTGAATTTTATTAAGAATGAAGCAGCTTAGAAATGCCCTCAATTACCCCTTCAAGTAGTCTGAGACGCAGGAAGCATTTGTGGGGCATGAGTAAAAGTTGTTGCAGGCTTTTATTCTGGGTCAGTTGAAAGGTTTGGCAGCAAAGGAAGGTTTATTTTTGCTTGTGACCTCTGCATCAAGGACGTCTGGAGAGTGATTGTAAAATGGCGTTTGACAACTTGCAAAATAAATTGTCCCTGAAGTGGGAACACTGCTGTTTGTTTGATTCCTATTTGTGGAATATTGTTGCTTGTAGTCTTGCAAATTGGGTAGACATATTATCCATGTGACTGTACATGTTTGTTTTGATTCACCATGAGAATGTGTGGTTGCCAGATTGCTACATGAGTTCAATAATTTCAAAAATATGATAAAATTAAGATGTAATTGATTTAGAGTTTTAAAATGAAGACATATATATAAATGGTAGAAGTTTCAATTTTTTAAAGGACAAAACTTACATGAAGTCCCATCTATCTTTACTATCTAAGCTTTCTAACCAAATTATGGCATGTGTATTGTTTTCAGACCTCATCAATTAGTAAAGAGAAAAACTATAGTTTGATTCTTAACAGATAAGTGAAGTTTTAATTTAATTCCTAATGGATTATTCTTTTAATATATTTCCTTAAAGATAAAAGTGTCTAAAATGTCACTTTTCAATTAAGCTATCATCCAAATTTTAATGCCAAATTTAAATTACAGCTGAAATTGTAGTTTTCTATCAAATTTATCTAACTTGATATATGAATTAACATTCATATAACGCTGACTTGATATTCTCGTGCCACTATAAAAAAATTCTTAAATTTTCAAAATAAATTAACTCTATTTAGAAAATTTTCTTATAAGTGTTATGTGAGTGTCAAATCATAGTTAAACAAATACCAATTTATATGTTAAGTTACATGAATGTGACAAAAAAATTACAATTTCAATAGTAAGTTAAGTTTGTATCAAATTTTGGACAATATTTTAACTAGAAAGTGACATTGCAGGTACTTTTATCTCTGAAGGATTAAATTAAAAAAATTAATATGTGACAGGCTAAATTGAAAATTCACCTACTTGTTAGAGACTAAAATTATAACTTTTCTCAATTGTAAAAATATCAGTAAATAGTTGTTTAATAACAGTAGAATTTAACTGCATAATTTCTCTGACCCTTTATTTCTAAATTTATTGCAATTCTTGTCTTTTTTATCTTCGATTTCCATCTTCATCAAGCTATAACAATTATTGTCTTCAAGTCTTAAATTACATAAGTTTCATCCATACCTTAAAACTACGGATGAAATATTCTGGCCATTTCATTAGGTTGTTTTACTCTTCTTTGCGTATAATGAGGATGATAAGGATGCTTGAGTAAGGTAAAATTTCTAACATCTGGTTGAAGGGCTTGAAACTATAGAATTTTTTTTGGAAGAAAAGGAAAATTTGTGGGGATTGATAGGAAGGTTTACTAAACGTCAGCACTATATCTTTCCAAAAGATTGAATAGAGAAAGGAAAGTCATAGAAAAAACGGGGGGTGCAGGAAGAATAGAGGGAGAAATTAAAGTGCAAATAAAGAAAAACCAATTGATTGGTTCATTGACGTTTTTTGTAGTTAAATATCAGACAAGAATTGTTACAGCTTGATGAAGATGGCAATCTGAGAGCGAAAGATAAGAATTATTGTAGTTATTTTTTAGAAATAGTGTTAAGGAATTCAGCGACTTTTAAATATGAGAATTATAGTAGTTATAGTGACTTCTAAAAAAAATTTGGTTGAGGGGAGAGTTTAAAATTAAAATAGGCCTTCAAAAATCTAAAATTAAACTTATGACCATCAAATTGTGAATTTGTTCACTTACCACTTGACCCATTTTTTGGTGACATGAGTGCAGTAATTTCAAATGTGTCTTAAATTAAGATGCTATTTGTCACCCAATAAAATTTATATCATTTTTAAAAAAAAAAATTCATCAAATAAGTATATATTTGTTATTTTATTTTTAATACTGCAGCTCTTTGTAGCCATTAATATAGGATAAAAATAAAACAGTTTAAAAAAGAAGTAATTTGTCAATAATTTAAAAAAATTAATAAATTAAGATCAGCTACGATTAAGTCTAGAAAGAAAGAAGTTATAATTAAGAGTAAACTACCATTATAGTTCTTAAAAAAAAATAGTGTCATTTATTTGTCATTATTTGATTCTCAAAATTTTAAAACATATCATTTTAGTTTCTAACATCAAATTTTTTAAAAAGATATTAATATAATTGTCCATATTGATGGACTTACTTTATCCAACAGCATGTAATATTAATTGTTGACATGGAATGTTAAAAAAGATATGAAAGTAAAACACACTGTTTTTTTAATAAATTAGAGACAAATTTTAATGTTAAATATTAAAATGATTTATTTTTCAAGATGTTGAGAATAAAATAATAATAAACATTTTTTAAAAAGTTTCCAAAAATAAAAATGGTGATTTACTCTATAATCAATAGAAATTTACGCATTTTTTTGGGCACATAATAGCAATAATTTCAAAAATATCTTAAAATTTAGTATGTTTAAATCGATAAAAAGAAATTTTTGTCTTTGGACTGTATTGTAACATCTCGACTCAAATCACTATCCATTCCATTATAGAGTGGGCGAGGTGTTGTTTAGAAATGTACATTTATTACCCTAAAAAATGTTGATGCGAAGAGGAAGGGGTTTGTGTGACCTATTGGTATTCAAATATATATTTAGACCCAAAATGGGTAAATTTGTGGTACATATCCATCGCTAGATATCATGGTAGCTATGTACAATACTTATTTTTAACAATGAAAATGCATGGACGAACTTATAATGTAGAATGCATGTATATTAAGCTAATATAATCAATATGCTACAAATAAATGTTAGACACAGTGGTGTGTGAGCTACGCTCTCAAAATTTTTAGAACAGATACTTGTTGAGAGCACTTACTTGTCACAATAAAATCTAAAAGAGATTAATTTTAAAATGTTAAAAGTTTATAAAAATACTTTAAAAATAAAATAAAAAGAATATGTAGTAATTTGAAAGATAAATCTCACTAAATACTTATTTTCCATTGATTTAGTACACACAGAGTCTACTTAAAATTTTTTATATTTCTACAATTAAAAGTCTAATTCTTAAAATATTTTTAAAAAATAAAATATAAATACTTTTTTTTTGGACAAGTAAATAAAACTACTCAAAGTGTCGGATTTTAAGCCATTTATTGTCTGATGAATGGCCATTACACGGCCCACAGCCTCTCCCCCCCCCCCCTTTTTTTTATCCCCTGACGCCATCCATTCCACCCTTTTTATGTCGCCAATGCCTTTTTTACGGGCATGAAATGTTTTTGATGGCATTAAGAGCACGAATTTTTTTGTCCACCAAAAAAGAAAAGTAACTCTATGAGACTTTGACCTTTAAGAGGTCGAGAAATCAAGCTTTTCATAAAATTATAAAAAAAATCTGGCTTAAGCAAAATAAAGGGTCAATTTTTAGTCAAACAATTTATGGGTTCTTTGTACAGGGTTATTGAAACTTATTGTTATAATTAATTTTATATATAATCAAAAATGTAAAATTGAAAAAAAAAGTAACAAGAAAATAAATGAGTGTTTAGAAAATAATTTTAAAAAAATAAAATATCGTTAAATTAACAAATTATGTTTATAAAATATTTAGACTAAACTCAGAAATTTGATTAAAAATACTTTCTAGTTCTCGATGAAACAATTTCTTTTTCTAATTTTAATTATATAAAATAATAATAATAATATGTCATAGAATAAATTTTAAATAAGTGATAATTAAACCATATTATCCATAATTAGTGAAAACTTTCGAGTACTATGTGCACTTTTAACAAGTTGAAAATTTTACCATAATCCTAATATGCTGATAATTAAATTTGATTAATGCTCATTAAAAATGGAAATGTATCTAAAACCTAAATGAAGATAATTCGGAAGTTAGATTAAAAATATATAAATATGCTGATTAATTCTAATTAATGATTCAGGTAGCTAGTAAGAACCAATCAAGTGCTTTCTCAGCATTTTCTACAGAAGTATTAACAATAGTTCTCCTTAGACTGTATTGCACAAAATTTATCTAGAATTTTCCTGATCAATATGTCATAAAATTTCCAAATGCAAGGACCCAAGTTCTCAAAATTGAAAATATACGAATATTCATCCCTTTCATCTTCATTCATCAATAAAGCTTTATAATAACCACATCATGTTAGTGAACTCCGAACTATATTAGTTCGTGTTTTTTTTATAACACTGAAGCTAGAAAGGTAGAGCAAAGGCAATGTGTGACAGTTATGTAGATGGAAACCAAGAAAAATAATTTCATATGACAGCATTGATGTCATAATCATATGAAAAACAAAATAAATGCATTAACTGTAAAATTAAGTTATGCAACATTTTGATTCTTATTGTATTCAGTAAAATACATCAAGTGAATATCATAGCAACTATTAAAATAAAATTGTTTAGTCTTTGTAAAGAGTTAAACAGTTGATGTAATGTAAAAAGTTAGAGTGGAGGTTTCCATTCAGAGTTCTCCTTACTCCATTTAACCAGCTCAAAAGTTGAGCACTAAGGGTCTAATTTATGTTAGACCAGTGTTCTGTGTCCAGACAGGTTCTCTTGGAAAAAGTAAAGGTACCGATGGAGCAAATTCTATTTTTATTATCTTCTATTTCAGGTGAGGGATCTGTGCAGACGTAGAACATATCAAAATAGATAAGTTATAAAATGGATAAAAAAAAGGTGAAAAACTAAATACTCATTTGTAGAATGTGAAAATGAATATATGTTGGATTGTTGGGTCCCATGCTACTTGTAGTTACAAATTCAGTAAACATGCTAGCAGAGTCCTATGGCACATAAGCCTTCAAGCAAAACATAATATTTAATCATTTCAATAAAAGGATAGAGCATAAGCAGTTATGTTTCGAAATACTTTAATGGCTTGAAGAGTTCTTCTCCGTTCAACTATAAGTGAAAGCAATATTATTCGATGAGCTTGGCGTCAAGCTACGTCATGTCTTTAAATAATTATAACAGCTGTGCTAGTTTATTGTTGTCTTGCATCATCCTTCAAAAGAAATAAAGCCATGTGTTTCTTTAATATATAGTCAAACATTAAAAAGACATAATACACAGTGATATTTACCTTGTTCTGTCTTGTGGAAAAAAGTGAATTAATTTATAAAGACATGTCTCAACTCAATTTAAGACAATGAACTTAGAAAAAGTACGAATATTCATAAGAATATAATTTTGTGATAAAAAAAAAGCATGAACATGTGATAACAATCAAAGATTATAAGTGAAAATTAAAGATTTAACTGAAAGTTGACTGAGAGGAAGAAATGTAGAGTGTAGGCCATCAGTTTGACATAAGTATATGATTGTAGACCTTTAGTGGCTATTGCCTTGTAAAATGGTTATCATAAGTTCATAACTTTACATAGTGAATTACTTAAAAAGAAGTTTAGTGTAAAAAATGTGTAATTTATAAGAAAACGTTGTCCAAGTTGAAGAACAATATTGATCAAATTAATGGCCTTTTAAAAAAATACATTCAATCTCCAATAAAATAGGACATGGAAGGCATGTCTTCAATTATATCATTTGTTCAGTTTAATTTCAGTCGCCTACCTTAAACTTATTGTTTATTATTGTAAGTTGATACCAGCTAAGTGAAAAGCTTATCACTTGAATTGATTCACAAAAATATATAAATTTTGGCATAAAGTTGAAACCACTTCTTGTGTAAAGCACAAACTTTTTGGTATCTGCACATAAATGACTTATAGATTCCTTGTAAAATGTAGTATATTATAAATTTTTACCTCAGCAAGGGATGGTCCCTCCAGCTAACTCAACTGCCAACAACTTTCAGCAACAAACCTCTTGATGCCTTGCATATTAACTCACATTTTATCACTTACTTAACTTCAAATTTTAATCCAATTCTTTTTTTTGTTGTTAATTTCGTCCTTTATTTTTTTTTTTTCAGATTTTATAAAAAAAGAAAAAAAAAGCCGAAAAACGAAGTAGCTCTGCTCAGAAACAAAGGACGCAAAAATTGTTTCTGAGGAACCCAAATAACAGTAATCGGTTGCCGAAAAATCTATGGAACTTTGCATCTGAAAATTCAAAATCTGATCCGAAACTGCTGGATTTTCTGGGCGTTACAGCTATCTACTAGGCATCTATAAAAGTCGCAGCTCGTGGAAGCACAGAGCATCGTGAGTGAGAGAGGACGAGGCCAGGGACGAGTAGACCAGAAAGATGAATGCAAGAAGCAGCTGGGAACAGAAAATAGAGAAACAAATTTGCATTGCCAAGGCCTTTTTTACGGCCATGAAATTTTTTGACGGCCTTAATGGCATATGTTTCTTTTCTATTAAAAAAAAAAAGGTAAATCTAATGAGACTTTGACCTTTAAGAGGCTGAAAATTCAGGATTTTCATAAAATTATAAAAAAGAAGAAGAGAAATATGACTTAATCATGAAAGCAAAATAAAGGGTCAATCTTTGGTCAAACAATTTATGAAAAAGTCCCAAACAAATATATATATCACACACACGCGCGTCTTGAAACTTATTGTTATATTAAATTTTATCATCAAAAAATTTGAATTGATTATTTAGAAAATATAGTTAAATTAACTAATTATGTTTATAAAATATTTAGAATAAATATTGAACTCAGAAATCTGATTAAAAATAATTTCTAATTCTCAATGAAACAATTATTTTTTCTAATTTTAATTATATAAAATAATAATAATATATTATAGAATAAATTTTAAATAAGTGATAATTAAATCATATTATCCATAATTAGTGAAAACTTCCAATTAATATGTGTTCACTTTTAAGAAGTTGAAAATTTTATCATAATCCTAGTATGCTGATAATTAAATTTGATTAATGCTGCAATGTGTGACATTTATGTAGATGGAACCAAAAAACAAAACAAAAAATTCTATCTTTCTGTAGCTACAAGCAAAAAGAATGACAAACTTGATGCCATAATCATATGAACAGTAAAAATAACTGCACTTACTGCAAAATTAGATTCTGCAACATTTTTATTCTTAAAATACTACAAGTGAATATCATAGCAACTATTAAAATAAGATTGTTCAACAGTCTCGTAGAGAGATAAACAATTAATGTAATGTAAAACGCTAGAGTGGAAGCTCCCGTTCATGGTTCTCCTCAATCCATTTAACCAGCTCAAAAGTTGAGCAGCATAGGTCTAATTTATGTTAGACCAATGTTCTCGTCCAAACACGTTCTGTTAAAAGAAGTGAAGGTACTGAAGGAGCAAATTCCATTTTTATTAGCTCCTCTTCTAGGTGACGGATCTGTGCAGATGTAGAACATGCCAAAATAGGTAAGTTATAAAATGGATAGAAAAAAAGGAGAAAACTACTCATTTGTAGAATGTGAAAATGAATGTACGCTAGATTGTTGGGTTCCATGCCTTCAAACAAAACATAATATTTAATCAGTTGAATAAAAGGATATATAAAGCACAAGCAATTGACGGGAATAAGAATGATACGCTTGGTTGAGTTACTATGTGGAAATAAATACATTCTTTTGCCCCAAAAAGGGAATGTTAACTCCTTAGATTAATGTTAACTCCTCAGATGATGAACAGAGTCTTCATTATCATTCCATAATGATACGCTTGGTTGAGTTACTATGTGGAAACATAATATTATTTGATGCTTTTGCAATTGGTTTCAAGTGTATAACTATGTGATGTCTTTAAATAATTACAATCACACAATTGTACTAGTTAAATGTTGTCCTGCATCATCTTGCAAAAGAAACAGAGTAATGTATTTTTTTTAACATATAGTAAAATTTTGAAAAGACAAAATACACATTGAAATCTATCTTAGAAAATCATAGGGAAAAAGATGAATCGATTTATAAGGACATGATCATCACCTAAATTTTAGATATTGAACTTGGAAAAAACATCAATGTTCATAAGAATATACTTTTGTGACATAATATTAAAAAAAAGTATGAATATTTGATAATGATCAAATATTTACAATTGAAAATTAATGATTTAACTGAAAAATTGATTGAGAGGGAGAAATGTGTGTGGACTTATCAATTTGATATATTCTTATATAATTGTAGATCTTGAATAGTTATTTCCTTGTAAAATATTTATCATAAATTCATAACTTTACATAGTAAATTATATGAAGAGTAAGCTTAGTGTAAAAAGTGGGTAATTTATAAGAACATGTTATCCCTGTTGAAGAGCAGTATAGATTCATTTAATGACTTTTTAAAAACTAATATATCTCCAATAAAATAAGGTGTATGCCTTTAATTTTATTTGTCCAATAAAAATAAAATAAAATAATTGTCCGCACTCCTTTGTGCGGAGCCCAACTTTCAGGAAAAAGAAAACCAGCAAAAAACCCAAAGCAAAGATAGCTTCTAGCATACTTTGAGACTGCTGGTACCTCCCACCAAACCACCTGAAGAACACCTTACGCCCCCCCCCCCCCCTTTCCCCTCTTTCCTCCTTTTATTCCTTTATTCATTTTTAACAGCTCCCTAACTAACTCCCCACTACTATCAGCCACGTATCCCTCACAGCTTGCCCTTCCCACTCCTTTTTCCTCGTTACCAGATTTATACCCTTTTATACAGTTCAGTAATAGGCATTCTGCATTCTATCAATATCTAAGTAAACTAAAGGGTTTAAGTGTAATTTGGTGTTCATAGTATAAGCAGAGATCCAGAGTCTGTTATATATTATATTGATTTGAGAGCTATGTTTTTCTCTCATTACTATCCCAAATTTTTTTCCTTAAAAAATATTATCCACCTTAAATCCTAGGTTCCTAACCATATTTCATCATACTTAAATAGCCACTTGGTAGCTAATGAAATTTGGAGGGAAAGGTAGCCAGTTGAATACTCGTGTTCTTTGAATGCCAACTCAATCGATATAAAGCCACGTGAGTACTCTGTAAGCCACATAAGTGAGTTAAGTGACAGTTAAAATTTTACATTTTTCTAGGCATCTTGATGTAGAGTTGTTGATGATCTTGCTGAGTTGTCAGATATAGTCCTTCTTCTTTGCTTGATACAAGGATTTCGGGCTTAAATTTTTTGGTTTTATACCCTTGTTGCTCTTTTTTCAAATTTTCAATTCAAACTCTAAATGCTAAAAACGTTTCTTTGTCAAAATCTTTTTGGAAAGTTAAGATTCCCTCTAAAGTGAAGGATTTTGTTTGGACTGCAGTTCTTAATAGAATAAACACTAATGATTTGCTGCAAATTCGTGGACCCAACAAAGTGATTTTTTCGGATGTTTTTGTGATATATTACTACAATTCAGAGAAAAATAGTAATTTATTTTTTAGTGGAATTTCCGTTGTGGATATACGAAGTCATTGGCAAGCTCTTTAAGCTATTAATTGTAATAGTTCTTTTTCTCTTTTTGTAAGGACTGCTAATTCTCTGTTTTATTGTAATGTTCTTCTCCTATCAATAAAATTTTTTTTTTCTATAAACAAAGGTAACTGCAGGGACAACACTACAGAGAGTGTAAATTTGTATAAAATAAGGATCCAAATACAAGTAAACTATTTAAAGACATGTGCACGCAAATAACTTGGTTTCGGGTTATAACTTCATATTCTTGCTCCTTTTTAAATCTTTTTTTGTTATTGGGTGTCTGGAGTGTGGATTATGCTGGAATTATATTGAGCATATGCAATCTATAGATGGTGTTCCTTATAAATAAAAAGTGGTACAACCAACATTGTTTCACTGTCAAAACGGGGGCTGGCTCAACCCCACCTGTTACAAGCAGAAGAAATCATTTATTTGAGATATAGGATCAATCTGGTAATTGAGTAAAATTTTTAAGTCTCGAGATTTACACATATCATCTGTTTGCCAAGTGTGATGTTTCACTAAGGCTGGAAAGTAGAATCCTTGAGTGTAGATAAAGAGTTCTCAATTTCCTTGACCATGGTGTTTCTTTTTGTTTTATTTTCTAAGATAAATTAATAAAACAAAAGTATGTGCCAATTTATGGGCCTTCTTAGTGCAGTTAAATTAATGTAGGTCTCAATCTAATATGCATTATACACCAAATGTTTCTAGACCAACTAAAGAATGCCATATATTTTGCTTAAAATCAGGAAACAGAAGAAGGGGCTGAGGAATCTTCTGAGTCAATGTCAGTGGTGGAAATTTCTCAAGCCATGAATTTTATGAAAACGGTAGAGGCAAGCTCATATTCAAGAGTATCTACTATATTATTTTTTAATATATTGGAGACAGGACCTTATGAAGACTAGCCTCTTGTGAAAGTTGAAGGATAAAAAGCCTTCTAGATGATTCAAGTATGAAATCGACTTCCTCCTTTAAGGGAATGTGAGTTCACTAACCCATCTTAATTTTGAGTTGGCTCGGAACATCAATCTTGAAGATGGTAATTTAGTTGGCAAGAAAGAGGTTGCATATAAACCTGATGAACAACGTGCTAAAAGGCCAAGGTTTATGCATTCTGGAGGTGAAAGACTAATCACAAGAAACCTATTCAAATAAGCATTTTTTATGTGTTTGTGAACAGTGTCAGTAACAGCTTGATGGTTATAGGCAACTCTAATTGTTAATATTTGAAAATAGACATCCTAAACCTTATTGCAGAGGACAGATAGAAGAGGAATAGGAATGTGACAGGAGCTTTTATTTTATTTTTTTGGTCATATCAAAATTTTTCTTTCTAAATAAGTGGATAAGTAATATGTATTAGGAATTTTATTTTTCATTTTTCCCTAAGTATAATGGGCATTTAGTCACAGAAGTAGTATCATTTTGCCTAGAACTCATGGGTTTCTTATGGTAATGGAATAATTAGACATTGGAACTTCTTGTGGTCCCTGTGCTTAGTTGGTAGTCTTGTTGATTATTAAATTTTGCATTTCAACTGAATATAAGTACTATAGTTTCTAGAAGAAAAAGAAGAAAAATTTTAATATTTGTGATCCTGTAGGAAACGGCTATATTGTCCCTCATTCTTTGGAAGATCATTTTCCATTAGGTGAAATTTGTTTTTTGTTATAATTAAAATACCTTTATTTGAGGAAGCCACTGTTATAATTAAAATGCATTATTTATGCACTAATTTGTTTCTTACGGTTTTTGTTTTCTTTGATTATCTAATGGTTTTTATACTATTTCTTTCGGTGTGAAGATATCATATTCTCCAACGTTTTTTATTATTTCTCTTTTTAAAATAAATTTTTTTCTATTAAAAAAGTAATTAAAAAGCCTAAATTCACTGCTCGTCTGTGCAATAGGTGTTTATTGATTTTTTTTTAATTCAGAGAAATAGTTGGTACTTAATAAGAAAAACGAGAAACAAGCCTCTCTGATACAGAACAAAATTAAACTATAACATAAAAACCTGAAAAGCACTGTTAAAATAATAATAATATTAAACACAAGATGTTGAGCAGGATAAGTTCGAAAAAACATGTTTAGGAGACGTGACCTATAATGCTTGATTTTGCTCAGGACGTGTATTGATGATTGTGAATACATGCAATTTGAATGAATGTTAATGATTAGGTCACCATCTATATATTGTAGTTGCTAAGCTTTTTCTTCTTATTGGTGCATTATTGGATAATCAGGTATTTACAGTTGAAGCCAACAGAGATGTTAAAGGACTAGTACTATGTCACGCCCTTAATTTGAGGGGACGTGAGATGCATATGCCATAAACTTAAAAGTGAAGCTGCTCTATTTGTTAGTGCTGATATAGATGCAGGGGGTGAAGCTGGCTGTACTGATGCTTAACTCAAATTTTGTAATTGTGGGCAATTCCTCATCAGGTGACCCACTTGTCCAAATTTAAAATATACACCAATTTCTCTATGACACTGTCCAATATGAGGCTTGTCACAATTGGGACATATATAATGGAATCGATCTTGAATCTTGTTGACTAGTATGTCTCATATCTCTTTAAATTATTCTTTGCCTATTGATATTGACTGATGTCTGACTGGAGCTACTAGATCCTGCTTGAGTCAAACGCTGTAGATTTTGAAATCTTGGTCCTCTTACATTAGGATTATAACTAGTTTGGATATTACTATCTCGATCTCTTTTTCTTCTCTTTAGACCTTCTATGTCTGCTAGCTCTCGTGTTTCCATCATTCTTGCACAATCCATAGACACTAAATAAGTTGAGAAATGGTTCATCAGGGGACTCATCGATTTAAACAATGGACGTATCAATCCTGAAACAAATCTCTTAATTCTATCTTTTTCAGTAGGAACTAGATATGGTGCATATCTAGACAACCGAGTAAAACTGATGTCATATTCAGAAACTGTCATGTTCGGTGTCTATCTTTAATTCTTTAAATTCGCCGACCCTTTTATCCCTTTCACTCATTGATAGGAAACGATTCATAAATGCTTCCTTAAATTCATCCAACTCCATTAGTGGTAAAGTAGCTGCTCTTCCTTGTCTAGAGTCTCAAACCAAACCTGAGTTACATCTGATAATTGAAAAGATACAGTTCAACAGATCTTCTAGTGGAACACCCCAAAGCTCTAAAAACTCGTTCCACAACATCAATGAATATCTGTGGGTCTTCCTGAATATCTAACCCAGATTAACTCAGGTGTTTCAATTTCAGGATTTGTGGTATTGTCACCTCAATCCCTATAAACTTGTCATCTTGCTCAGTTGTTCTTCCTAGTTCTTGTGCTTCAGGGGTATTTTCTGGTGGCTAGCCACCCCTTCTGCTCTGTTCTATTATAAATCCAGCCAATGTCTTTAAACTCCTATGTATGCCAGCAATCATATCAGCTATTCTATCATGTGACTCATGAGGGGGGTTCTACTCTCTCCTCAAAGACTTTATCAAATATATGAACCTATTTATCATGTCTTGGGGTACTCATATCCCGTGCACGCCCTCTCCCTCTGCCTCTTCCTCTAGGTCGGCCTCTACCACGGCCTCTTTGAACTGGAATGGCAGATTGTACATACTCTTCTGCAGAGGGTGCACAATCTATAACTTCTCTAGCAACTGCTCTAGTTCTTGGTAGCATAATTAACTATACAAAACAAAACACTTTTTTAAAATACCATAATATTCAATCAGTCTTATACTAGAAATTTTAACAAACTTGAAATAGGAAGGAAAGTGAAACCCTATAGAATCCCTCAGTAGTACCTAAAGTATAAATATGTTCGGCTCATATCCATACTAAAGGACCTACTAAAAAATCTTTTGTTCTACTAGCCACAGGAAAACCTAACTCTCTGATACTAACTTGTCACACCCCTAATTTAAGGGCACATGAGACACATATGTCATAAACAGATATTTCAATCCTTTATCATGTAAATAGATACATATAGGTTTTTTTCATACATATACAATATACAGACCAAATCCATAAATATCATAGTAACAGCAGAAACAGAAATCCTACCTATGGCATATAGAGCATACTCTAGATTACAAATACAGTACAATTCGAATAACGTGAGCCTTAGAAGCAACATATGCTCACCCAGGGAGTAAGCAACTTAATTGATCACCTATCTGCAAAACCAGACTCTGTATCCTTATATGTAAAAGATGTAAATATCAGAGGCATATAAAAGTATAGATAACTTATATACATAATCAATTATACAATTAAAGTTCAATAAGAGTATAGGGTAAGTCATAGAAAGAACTATCTACTTACAAGATAAGGGCCCTAGATTAGATAGCCCTAAAATGTACTTTTTCAATCCAAGTGTGACCAAATAGACCTCAAAAACAAGTCCGGAAGGTCCAAAAACTTAAAAAATGACTCTATGAGTTCAATCAACACTGGTCAACTATGGAGTTACTGTCACTGCCGAAAATTACTATTCACAACGGTTGGATTTATTGTTTACGACATATAAAAGTTGTCAGATAGCAGCCAAATTTTATATTCTAAGTTTTTTTCAACTCTTGAATCTATTTATTGTATCAGATTTTAAGACTCGAAGTAGGAGATGCAGAACTTATCTTTCTAAGGTTTTTCCTCCATTTTTCGATAGATTTCTGGCCAAATTTTCAAAAACCAATTAGATAAAATTGTAATCCTCGTCGTTTTGAATTCGTAGGCAGTGATAGTGTTGAAATCCGAAGTCCAAAAGTACTAGAAATCTAGAGAAAAGTTTTAGAGTTTTTAGATAGAGAAAGTGAATTTGGAAGAGAAAGTGCAGAAAATTTTTACGCCACTTCTACATCTGATTTCTCTTAAATCATCTAAGGGATCTATTAGCAAAATTCTAATTGTTGAGGGTTGTCCTTGTAATTTTTATTATTTACATTTTGACCCCAAATTTAAATCCTCATATTAACTTTACAATTTCTAAAACAATATGATAAATAAACATTTTTCCAATATTACTTATCTCCATTTTCCATAATCCTTACTTTCATTCAAAATTTTCTTTTATTTAGAAATTTTCATTTATTCAAGATTTTTTTTTATATTTTAAGACTATTACATACTAACTATTTCAGGACAAAATTTAGGTACAATTTTTAAAATGTTTATTATCAAGTTTCACAATAAAAATATGACATGATAATATTTTTAAAGTCTATTTTCTTCACTCTTTAACACATATAATTTTAAAGTCTTTTGGTTATATATTTTTAAAAATTTTCTTAGATTTCATATTATAAGACTTTAATTTAACTTTTAAAAGTTTTTTTTTTAAGTTACATGAGGAGGATCAAACATACTATGCTATACCCAAGCCCCGCCCCTCTAAACTATTTGAGTTAGCCTTAAGTGACATTTAACTTTTAATCTTGGGCCAACTCATCTAACTCTTAAAGTTTAATAAAGACAGCTGGGCATTTTGACATTGAAAGACCTGTAACCAAAGGGCCAGTGGAGGTCAAATCTTTTTTAAAATAAAAATAAAAAGGACTTCTCAAAGTGAACTGAATCTTGTCTCTCCACCGTCACTCAGTTTCTCACCTCTGCTTTCTACGTCTCTTAGTTTCAGTCTTTGCATCTTGCCCGCCACAGTCACTCAGTCCCTTTTCTCTCTGCATCTCTTAACTCGCGTCATTCCACTCAAGGTTTCTAGCGTCCTTCACCTCCTATCTCCAAGCTTCCAACGTCACTCACCTCTCAATCTTCTAGATACTTTTGGAAGACTGAAAGTCTAAAACTGGCATCAGCAATCCCATGGTCTCCAATGGGGTTCTTAATGTGGTGCTTTTTCATCTCCAACGGCAGAGCACGAATCTTTCTTATCTTCAATGGCCAACATCAATAGCAGATTTCTTTCCTCCTCCACTATGTCGGTATATTTGATTAGATCTTTAACTTTAGTTAGCTTCTCCTAACTGCCTTGTTCATCTTTTGTTGAAAAACTATGTAAATCAATTTAAAGAGGATTTGAAGTTATTTCTCTATTTTGTTGTTTTTGTTGTTCATCATTTATATTTTGATATTTTTATGTCATTTCGTATGTCTGAACTCTGAATCTTCAGTAATAGGGTTGGTTTTGAACCTCCAGGATGCACAACCCGCACAACCCGACCGAAAATTATAGAAAACCGATTGAACCCTACTTGCTCGGGTGACCTGAGTCCACGGTCGAGTTTGGGTGAAGACTTTGTTACCCGAGTATTGTTCGGTCGGACTGAGTTTATACCTCAATCCTACCGAACCCAACCCATGCTCACCCCTACTTCATAGTGGGAAATGGGTCACAGGTCTCAAATGTGGAAGTAATAAGCATTTTGGTTGGAAATGGGTTGAATCTAGGATCATTAAGAGAATGACTCACAAGATTTTCTCAAAACTGGAACGCATCAGAGAAGAACAAGCAGAAATGGATGACCAAGTACTCTAAGAAGGAAGATTCTTCCAACAATGATGGATGAAATTGAATATTCAATTGAAATTTCTCTAAATTTTAGTTATAACAATATTGGTTGATCACATACATTGTATCATTTACTCTCCATACATTGTTCAAATGTAAACCTTAGTTGAATGGTAGTCTTAAAATGCTAAATCATTAACTCACTAAGCACTCTCTGAAAGGCAGATATTCACTAATAATTAAAATAGAACTCTTGTGCTAGACTGTTAATTTGAGAGAATGGCACAAACACATCGTTTTTTTCCATGATGCCAAAGTTATGACATGAGCTTTACTCAGTGCCCAATATTCTGCACCATTCTTTTCTATACTCACTTGAGGAACCTATGCCTCCATAGTCCAAATCATACATTTTATTTTACATAATTGTTTTTTGAATTTTTAGATTTAGAATCTTAAAAAAATAGTGGAAGCCAAATAAATGTTCCAATGCAAAAAAAATGTAATTTTCAAGCGTTTACATGTTTTATGTATGAATATTTATTTTAACTCACTAATATATCACAAACTCCTCTGATTATTTACATATTATAATTCTACTGAATTATTTAATAACAAACAGAAACAACATATAATTCTTTACATACAAAATTAATCGATAGATAAACCATTAGTCCATTAAAAATGGATTAAGAATTGACTACTAACATTGTAGATAGTTATTACCATCCAAGGTAGTTAAAGTTGAACTTAAACTTGGGTTGACCCCCATAATGGAAATACATTCTCAAAGCAGCAAATTATGGTTTCTTCATCCATCAATATAAATTAGAATAAATTATATTCACTTTCTTTTTAAAAATTTTTAAAACTTACACTTAACATTTCTTATCATTTTAATTTATATTAAAAAAACTTTAATTTAAAATGTTTTCATGAAACTTATATTTTATATATCTTTTTTTCCTAAAGACTCTTAAATAATCTCATTTAATGCAATATAAATCTTTAAAAAGTCAAATTAATACTAATAAAAACAAAAATTAAAAAATGCTAGTTTAGTTATTTTAAAACTTAAAGAATTGTGAGTGTAACTTTTATAAAATTTAAGATATTCTTATTTTAATTTGAAACTAAGAGGAATATAAATATAATTTTCACAAATATTCAAAAAGACTTTACAAACTATATAATGAATGACAGCTCTTGCTTTCCGAATCATGTATTCCAAAGCTAAAAGGAATTGGATGATTTATCCATATAAATCAGTGGGTAAAACTTGATCATTCAACTAACTTAACATCTGTAAAAGCAACATATAAGAATTACTAAAACAACAACAACAACAGAGTAGTAGATATGTCATTTTGTTTTTGTTTTTCCACTCCTTTTATATCTACCAGTAAGTGCTGACTTTTGGAGTGTTAATACAGTGCTTCAGCTTGCTGGCAAAATAACTAAGCCTTGCATTTTTCAGAAAAAGATATCTTAGATGACTTATAATGGGAAACAAGAGTGCTCCACTAATTGAAAATAATTGAAATATCAATCAATTTTAGTCGTTTTACTAATTGGTATCTTGTTCAATAAAATAACAACAACTTCGATTATGTCTCTGTCAAATCGATCTAGACTGTGATATCCATCGAGAGGCTCTGTTAGCGTTGTGGATGCCTATTTGTCAAATATGTGAATGGATATTGTCTTGAATATTTCAAGTTGCATTATAATTATTCTGTTAAATATTCACATGTTTACAAAGTTGTCCCATTTTACTTATTATTTAAAACAAATTTTCTAGAGAGTTGATGAGTATGAAACCCTTGGTAGATCTAGGAATAATTAATATGTTTAACTGAACTCTTAAAATGTTAGACATACATGAATACTTCATATATCTCTGTAATGAATGAAAATTCTGAGAACATGCTAGTCAAGAGTCTGAATTTCTCAAATCCTCTTTAGTTAGGATGACTAATTCCATGAATCCTGTTCAATGAAGATGATTGATTTCTTGACTCATGTTTAGTTAGGTGGATCAATCCTGTAGCTCTTGTTTAGTCAGATGGAGCAATTCCTTGACTCTTGTTATAAAGCTGGTATAAGGTTCACCTCGTTAAATGTCGACCAATCTCAATATGCCTATTTCTATATGTCTGGATAATCAAATGTTGAATTTAAAATTTTAAAGAATGATTCATATAGAAACATAATTTGAAAGTGTATTATATGCATTGAGGTTATTCATGAGCATGCATTTTTATTTGATTATGATTTAAATTACTCTCACAAATTTTCTATATGTATGTATTATTTTTTGTATCCATTCACTGAGTCCCTGTGGCTCACACCAATCATTACTCTCTATTTTTTTTTCAACTCCCAGTTTAGTGTTAGACCATGGGTTTTGTGTGTTTATAATTTAATGTTTTGGAGAGCTGAGCTCTTCTGTAAATATTCTTAATTGTATGTTATGTTTCTAGTATCTATGGGAGCAGAGATACTTTGTGGTTCTGTATATTGTTTTGATTTTATATACATTCAGAAGAGTTCCAATTTACAGGAGAATTTTGTCAAATTTTTGTTTGTATTATTTTCATTGAAGGCTTTGTATTGTGTTTAAAATTTGGATTCAAGTGACTTGTGAATATATATCTGAGGCTTACAGATCAAGGTTCTGCATTACCCTCGTGTGGGTCCTGTGCCTAGTTTGGGTTAGGACACCATTGGTACTATTTTATTAATTCAAACTTCATTCTAATCTGCGTAACTTTAATTTCCTAAATTAGCATAAATTTTTTATTTTTGAAACTTAAATAGAAAAAGGAGAAAAGGAATTATTTAGGGAAAATTTTTGTTGATTAAGAAAAATAAATTCTTTCATTACAATTATTTTGCAACACTAGATGTTGAAATTGAAAATCCCATCTCTAAAAGTGCCATTTTTTTTTTAAAAAAAAATTCTATTCAAATTCAATTGTAGTACTGAAAATTGTCAAAGGAAATAATATCTTATAGAAACTATTCAAGTAAACATAATTTTACAAAACAATAAATTTAAACATAAGGTCCAAGATATTCACCCAAATACATCATAAATTATGACAATAATAATGTAATTCATCTCCTTATTCCACATTACTAGGCATATTGCAACAAAAAAGACAAATGAGAAATAAAGAAAACAATTATTACATGATGATTTGATGGTTACTCAAATTCATGGTGCCCCTGCCATTTTGCATAAACATGACCTTGATTTTGTTCAATGACGCCGTCATATTTGTCATATTGATTCGTGTTTCAGGTAAATCAGTGCAACAATTCAAGGCTAATTTCAAAATTGATGATATATGTGGTAATATATCATTGATATTTTGATTGTATCCTTGAAACAAATTGGAATCTATAATCTCAGTTATTGATTGTGGTATTGACTTGCTAATCCAATCTTTCAAACTTAATTCTTCAGTAAACATGTCATCTGTTGGCTTTTTCCTTGTAAATGTTTCCATTAGCAAAATACCATAGCTGTACACATCTCCTTTGATGGAAACAATTCCTCTGGATCCATACTCTACATGTCAATTTGAAATGTAAGTCAAATTTTTTTTGTCAAATTGAGTATAATTTTTATGATGAAAATTTTCTAATCTCTTTTAGATTTCTTCAAATGTGAAAAGATGAAAAATACATAAATAATCTACGACTTTTGTATACATTAAGATATTTAATAATAACATGTAGAAGTGGCTATCTATATGTAAGAATATATAAAGAAAATAAAATTTATAAAAAATAATAAGATAGAGAAATCATCACCTGGTGCAATGTAGCCAAGAGTTGCCAATGTCTTTGTATGAATTTCAAATTGCCCTTCACCCAATAGTTTGGCAATACCAAAATCAGTAAGATGAGCCACCATATCTTTATCTAACAAAACATTACTCGGCTTCACATCACAATGAACCACAAGTGTTAAAGAACTATGATGAAGATACTCCAATGCAGATGCCACATCAATCATTATGTTCAATCTTTGCAAGAAATCTAAGCAATAGTTATGAGAATACAACCATCTATCAAGGCTCCCATTTGGCATAAATTCCATTATTAAAGATTTAAAATCAGGATTTGAGCAACTACTGATGATCTTAACGAGATTTCGATGACGCAAGTTGCACAAAGCTGCGCATTCAGTATTAAAACTCCTTGCTGCATGTTCCAAGTCTAAATTAAAAACTTTAACTGCTACTGTCTTTCCACTTGAAAGCACTCCTTTGAATATTGATCCAAAACTTCCCTTGCCAAGAAAATTAGTCTCGTTGAATCCATTTGTTCCTTGTAGAATTTCATGGTAGGATATCCTTATTGGCATTCCCAAATTTACTAAACCTTTATTAGTTGAATCACCATCATGATCTCTCTTACATTTTAGAAAGGCTAAGCATGAAACAACCAATATGGTTGCCAACGAGATAGGCAATAAGCATTTGATCAAAAACATCTCCTTAGTTGACATATGCTTTCTTCGCTTTCTACATGGTTGGACTCGTAGTTGGGGCTTCCCACAAAGATCTTCATTCATCATAAAAGATTCAGCAGTAAAATTTGTAAAAGGCCCACCATTTGGAATCTCTCCATGCAAGACATTGTAAGACAGATTAAGATACTTAAGATGGATAAGTGACTCTAAGGATTTTGGAATCACACCAGACAAATTATTTTGGGAAAGATCCAAAAACTCTATGCTTATCATGTTGCCAAGTGATTTAGGAATAGGACCTTGCAATCTGTTATGTGCTAAAGATAGCATTTCCAAAGTTTGCAAGCCACCTATGGTTGTAGGAATGTTTCCTAAAATCTGATTTCTTGACAAGTCAAAATGTGTAATTGCTCTTAAGTTTGAAATGTCAAGTGGAAGAGATCCACTCAATGCATTGGAGGATAAGCTTACCTCCAAGATGTCTCTAAGACTCCAAAGAGAATGAGGTATTTGTGAAATCAATTTGTTAGAGCTCAAGTCAAGCTTTTGCATAAAAGTGAGACTCCCAAGGCATACTGGTATCGATCTAGAAAGTTCATTATTGGCTAAATGCAACACAAACAAACGTTTGATTTGGCAAATTTCTTCTGTGATGGATCCTTGCAATTTGTTGTCATCAAGATTCAAAGATTGAAGATCTTTTAATTTTTTAATTGTCACAGGAATGGATCCATTCAAATCATTCCCTTCTAAACTTAAATCATACAAGTTGGCTAAATTCCCAATTGTATTTGGTATAGCTCCACTAAATTTATTCATAGCTAGATGTAGGCTAACAAGTTTAGAAGAATTTGATATACTCTTTGGAATTTTTCCAGCAAGCTTATTTGTTGATAACCAAAGTTCCTTGAGATTGGGAATACCATGTTCTATATTTGGTGGAAGAAGGCCAGACAAAAAATTGTGTGCAAGATTCAAGTGTGCCAATGTTGAAATATTGAAAATATTTGAAGGAATAGGTCCACTTAAATTGTTATGACTCAGGTCTAATCTGTCAAGTTTTTCTAGATTGCCTATCTCCTTGGGTATAAAACCTGAAAGCACAAACCAATGGAAAAGATCTGTAAGGATATGGAAAAGTGAAAAGAAAGAGTAAAAGGATAATAACTCTGGTATACACATGCATATAGTGAATGGAAGCTTAAATTTAATTTACAAGAAACTATACAATATGTGGATACTCATATTTTTCTTATGTTAATGTATCCATGCATTAACATTAAAACTTTATATCTATCTTCCTAATTAGTATTTTTGTAGTAATTACATTTTCAAATTCTAAAAAACAGAATGAATGAAGGACTTCTAGAAGTAATTATATATGATTATGAGTGCAGTGGATATTTCTTATCTGATGTCAATATGTAATTATTTCAATATATAGCAAATTTAGGAAAAAGAAAAAAATAGAAGCAATAAAGATATTTGAGTACAAATATAAGGTAAGTGCTACGATTGGATATGCTTAGATGCCATTCTCCACAAAACAAGGAGAAACCGACTTAGTTGAAGAGAGATTTGATTTTTAGCGTGAAATACCATATAATTGCCATGTTATATTTACATAATATTAAAATTTTCCCCTTTTCATTTATTTTAAATATTCAATATATAGAATATATTAATATTCTTTATTTTTAACACAAAAGTGACTTTTTCTTAATTTTTATTCATTAAAAACTTATTTACATTACTAAATAAAAAGAATTTTATGATTCAAAACTCTTAATTTACTGAAGTACTTGATAAACAATTATTTATGATACATATAAAAAGAAGACATCAATTTGAAAGCAAGAGCTGAATGCTGAAGGTGTGAAAATTTCAAGCCAAATATGTCCTTCACAAAACTGGTTAGCCACACGATTGCCTCTAAGGCTGACCAAAGAACCCATGAAAAAACTCAATCAAAGATTTATAAATCAAAACTCTAACTAATATAAATTTAATTTAATTTTTTTAAGAAAAAAGAAAAAATTACATTTTTTTTCACTTGAATCTTTGAGCCCAATTGGTAATTTATTCTATAATTAATTTTTGTAATTGGCCTTTAATCCATTGCATTTATTTACTGTCATCTAAATTAAATGTCAACTTTAAAAGAAAAATATTTTTCTCCCTCTTATATATTGATCTTATTACACATCCTTCTCTTCTATTTTATTTTCAAAAATGTACGCTTTAGTCTATTTAATTTAACTATGATAAGAATATTTCAAAAAAATACTTTAATAAATATTTTTTTGGTACAGAAGATACTTTAATTATCTTAATTATTTAAAAAATTTAGTTTTCTTCTTTGAAATCACCACAACGCCCTTAACTGTGCGCATGCCCCTTTCAACTCTGCACGACTCGGCACCCTCGTGTAACTAGACCACCGTGATTAGCACCATTGTTTTGCGCCCATGACCCCACGGACTATTGCAGATTTAAGGAGAAAAGCAATGAAACGTAAAGCATTCTCAATTCTACAACAGTGGCATCAAAGCCTGTGCAGAGGGAGAACGAAACCGCTAGAAACAGAGAAGAAACAGAATGCAGCAGAAAGAATGAGAAGCAGCTAGGGGGAAAAAGGTGGTGATGCATAGTAGAAGCAGAGAGAGGGACGGCAAGCAGAGGAATCAGAACGTGAAGCTGGAGATGCTAACCTAGAGAACAAAGCAGACAAAGAGAAGCAGAAGAATGAAGATGGAAGAGTATTGGCTTGCGAGTAGAAAGGCAGAGGAGAGCAATGCAAAAAACAGAGGTAGAAACCGAGGAACAGAAGCATAACACAGAAGCAAAAGCAAACGCAGAATGGGGAAGGGAAGAACTCCCAAGAATTTTGTTGTATGAAATTGAACGACTGAAGAACGGACCACAAAAAGATGAAGCAACTCATGAACGCTGAAGCAGATGAACTAACGCAAAAGAAAGGAAAAGGACGCTTGTGAACCTGAGGTGTTAAAAAAATATAAGAAAACAGCATCCTTTAATTTAGAGAAGGGTTAAAGTCGTATAATAAAATAATATAAAAGGAGATGAGTGTATTATTCTTTAAGTTAAGCTATAAAAAATTATCAAAATATATTTTTTATAAAGAATGATAAAATGAAATGTCATAAAATAAAATAGAAAGATATTTTAATAATATTATATAATTATTGATAATGTTAATATATAATTTAGACAATAAAGATGTATAAATACAATGAGTTAGATAGATTAGATGATTAGTTGTAAAAATTAGTAGATGAGAGACTGAGAGAGTGAGAGAGAGAGAGGAATGGGAGTTGGATGCAGAATTCAATGTTGTCATGTGTAATATCCTTAAAAAAATGAATTAATCATTTTTTAACACTAGACTAAACTCTAAAGTCTACTGTGTATAGTAAAATATTTCAATTAGTTACAAGATCTAATTTTCTAAAATTAAAAATTATTAAATTCAAATACTTTGCACATAACATCCCAAACTATAATTACATGTATAATGTATCAGTGACCATAATTTAATAACAATTTTTACAAAGACTCATTCATTTGAATCTTGAATTACTTCAGTTGATGGACTTTTTTGGCTTTTAAGAAATCTATTAAACGATTTTTTAAATTGAATCCTTAATTACAAATTCTAAAAATATGATTTTTTTTTTTATGTAATTAGCTCAGTATGTGTTTCAAATGTATTAAAATGTAAACATTATTTTTTTTGTTAACATCCTAAGTACTTAACATTAAGTAGATATAAAAGTGGCACATGCATGCATCTATATGAAAACAAGAACAGATATTGATACGGGATACGGAAGCAATGCATGTCACAAATTCTAATATCATAAATACAACATTATCACTCAAGTGTAAGCATTTAAAAGATAAACTTTGATAGTTACTATTATTTTCTTTTCACATTTGCATGTTTGAGTTGTGCCATTCAAAATATTCAAATTAAGGTTATATATACCTCAATTTCGTAGAATCGGGGATTAGCATACGGCATGTGATGATAAATTATAGAATAAACCACATTTTTTCTAAAAACACATAGAAGTGCCTTTTATTTTAATGAAATTAAGAAAAATGAAAAAAAAATCCATTTCAAAGCTAGACATATGGATGAAATAAGATATACGTACCTGTAAATGAGTTGATACCTAAATATAACTCTTTCAAAGAAGTGCAGTTACCGATTGATTTTGGAATGCTTCCCTTAAATTTATTGTCATGACCATCGAAAATTTTAAGTGAAGTAAACTGATGGCACATCTCTTGTGGAATTTTACCTATAAATAACACCTTTACAATGTCAATTATCCACATACATATAGAATCACAAAAATTGAAGCACCTAACATCTAACTCCAATGTTAGAAGGAATTTAATTGGCCTCTTATTTTTTGCTTCTTCATTTATAACATGGCTAAGCTAATCTATGACTATATTTGGGTCCACCTTATTGACCTAACTAACAATCTAGGTCAACCTAATAATATACATGTCATATCAAAAATATATAAATATTTGTATTAGTGAAAATATAATTTTCTAGATATATTGTGGCCATCAGATCTCATTGTAGATAAAAAGAAAGAAAAGATGAAGAATTAATAGAGTGAGAATAGTAACTATTGTAAATTTTTCAGATTTTGTATGGCTATCCTATTTTTTTAATAATAATAATAATAAATACACAAATAAAAATAATGGGCATGGAGACTTTAATGAATAGTAAAAAAATAAATACAAAAGTCTTTATATTTTGGATAAAAAAAATGAGACAAAAATAATAATAAAGGTAAAATCATATTTTAATCTTTTAGCTTTCTAGTGAAATTTGATTTAATTTTTAAAATTTTTTTAGTTCAAATATATCCTTAACATTTCTTAAGCTTCTTTTTTTAGTCTTTACAACTAATTTTGTAAAAAAAAGTAATAAAAAATATTAATTTAGACATACGTAATATTTAATTTATTACATTTTTTGTCCAAATAACTGAATTAATTAAAAAATTATTTGTCAATACAAAAGGATGACATTTGGTTATTCTATTTTTAACTGTGAGTTTTAGCTGTATCAATCTAGAAGGCCAGGTCAGACTTCATTGTTTTGAAGTTATAGAAATTTTTTTGTCTAAATTAATTATTTAGATGAATAGTTTAATATTTTAAATTTCACATATGTTTAGGTTAACATTTTTTATTGATTTTTTTAATAGAGTTAATAATCAAAAAATAAGACTTATGAGACGTATGTATTTAAATTAAAAAAAAATTAGAGGCTAAAATAAATCTTGCTACAAATTGAATATATTAAAATAAGGCTATGAGATCTGGAAGCATTTATTTTAATTGTCAACCTTCTTAAATGAGAAAAAATGTATGGCTTGACCAAAAGGAAGCCGAATCATTAGCTCCTCTGTTCTGAAGGGTCCTATGGCGACAGTTTTTCCCCTAATCCACTGTCCACCCTTGCCCATCGTAATCCACTGCGAGGCTGCTCTTCTTCGGCCAAAAACCACTGTGGTCCAACACCTCCAATGATGAAACGCCGCATGAAACCTCTAGCTATGTACAAACAGCACCCCCTTAGACTAACCCCCTTCTTGAAATATGAGTTTTGGCAACTTCAGGTGATTTCCTTTTACTTAGTCCTTATATAGGCTATGATTAAAGTAATTTGAGATTTATAGAATTCATTTGAAGTAGTAATTAAGATTTTGTGGTAATAACACATATTCGTTCCCCGAATACATGGAGGAATTCACATTTTGCAGAATTCTTCTTTGAAACTTTTGTCTTTTCTAGCATCTTATTAACTCTATAGTGAACTCTAAATTTTTGTTGTAAAATCTCTGATACAATCCTTAAATCTCTAGTTGCTCAAAGTTTCACACCATTTTTTTCTTCTCAAATTTGAAATCTAGTATGCATACCAAGTGTTCGGTAAAATGCCTAAACAAATTTTCTAGTTGTCTAAGCTCCTAAACTTAAGATTTCATAATACCAAAATTCTCTGAGTTTAAAGATAAGTAACCCACAAAACTTTGAATGACCCCTTGATTATGTTTTTCAATTTTGGACTTGGTGACATCAGTTTGTGCCATAAGCGGCAATCCGTCAAATTAGTGAGTGAAAAATGGTATCTAATGGCTACTAGTTGTAACTCATATGTAATTATATATGTTCCTTGTTGACAAATGTTTTGGATATATTTAAGTAAAATAGTGTGCTTAATAAACTAAAGGATCAAATGTTACTTAGTGAATTGTGTTTTGATAGTTTTAGTACCTAAAATTTGTATAGTGATTGTGGTGCTAAATATTATATATTATGAAATGAAACTTGAGAGTTTGAAATTTGTGATTTACCCACTAACTTGTGATCTTGAGAAATATGCATAATATGAGCTGTTTGTATGCTTTGTATCTATTTGATAGAACCAGCAAAATATATGTGAATATAAATAGTCAGGAAATGTCTGTATACTTTGCATGTGTTTGATAGGGCCTATGATATCCTATGAATATATAGTCCAGCAAGAATTTTGGTTCTGGATGTTCTATGATGAATAGTCAAGAGGATTAGTGTATTAAGTTATATCAGCTTAATACTAGTCGTGTTCCAATTGTATCTAAGAAATTTTAAAAAGATATTAATTTTGTTATGCCTGAAATATGTAATTAGGTGTATTAGTGTCAAATATGCATCTAACACCAATACTTCTTCCATATGCACATATATGTGCTTTGGAGGTATATCTAATAACTCCACTTATCTAATTTTGGGTTAATGTGGTACCTCAACCTACCTTATTTCATTAAAGAAATAAGATGAGGAGCATTGGAAGGTTTGCTTAAACTTATTAGAGCCTCCTACAACAACAGGGACTTAAAGAATTTTTTATATTTGAATGCTTGACATATTTTGAATGGGGGAAATTTATTTTCTTAAAGTGCTTGACTTGAATTAGGTTTATGTATGTTGAATTATTTGAAACAGAAGCTCTCTCATCTGAAGAAAAGTAGAATTATACTCCTAATGTTAAGCAATCTTCATTGTACAACTTTTGAATGAATGCTTAGTTTATGTTACATAACAAAAGATGCGTATGATGCTATTTCTAATCAGGTAGTATTGCATCAAGTACAAAATATGAAGACTCGTGGAGGGTAAGTATAAAAGTGTTGATGTAGTTTATTTTATTTTATTTAATTATGTACTTATATATGAAAATATTTTAAGTTTGTGATTTTTTTTCATTATTATGCCATATAAGGTGACTCCAACAAAAATCTTAGTTGTTCCGGTGAACTTATCTATTTTTCATACTTTAAATTTTTATTATTACTGGCTATGAATCTATGAATCTTTTTAAGGGAGAATTTGCAGATCATTAGAAAAAATCACACTTACGACGATGTAAAATGTTTAGGTAACTAGATGGTGTCCTGGGGTTAGTCTGATTTTGCTTTATATACATGTATTACTATAAAAATTCCTTTTTACATTCTTTGCTGCTCTTTTTATTTTAATTAGATAGAGAAAATATTACTGTAAGGTTGTAAATGAGCACCACTTATATAATAAATAAAGAAATAAATACATTTTAGTTTAATTTAAAATTCATTAATTATTAAGCCAATCTTGAAAATTTGATTACTCTACATAACTAACTAAAAGTAAAAATAAGAATAAAACATTAAATAAAGCATAATGTATTTACATTATATATAATTTGACAATAGAATTTTTCTAACAGATTCAGAGAACCCGCGCCCCCTTTCTTTGGAAGCAGCCAGCTCACATAATATAAAATAGAAATATATTATAATATAAACATTATCTTTAATATAAATCCAATTCTAATATATCATAATTTTATTATTCTACTTATATTTTAGTTCTTTATTTACTATAACTTATATTTATTAAAAAAATGAATTTTTATCAACTTTCATCAATATCTTGTTTTTAATTAATGTTCATTTTTTACAATTATAATCATTAAATTATTATTTTAGTTAAATAATTTTTTAGTATACTAAAGAATTAAAATTAATTAATTATATGATCAAATATTATTTGTAAAATTAAAATAAACAGTTATCTATTTCATAATTATATGAAAAATTATCAATAATATAATTTTAAATTTATAGTATTAGCATCACTGTTTTCAATCCTCTGTATTTCCTCATAAATATCTTTGGATTTTAACATCCTTTCTTATCATAATAAGATATTGGATCTTAATAACTCAACATTAATTTTGAAAATGTTCTTTTATTAAATAATATATATTACAGTTAGACAAAGAAGATATCATTTCAAAATCCAAAATTATGAATGAGCTAACAAATTAACTTTAAGATTTGTTCAACTTATATAATAAATAAATAAGTTAATGAATTAATAGTTCATATCTCACCAACTTCAATGTTTAAAATTGAAGTATGCTTGATATCAAAGATTTCATATCCCCTGCCTGCTACTCTATACAACTTAAATTTCAAATAGTCGAAACTTTTAATTTGAATGAAGCTACAAGTTCCATGAGATAACAATGGCAAACTTTTTTGAGCCCAATATTGTCTTAACTTAAGGAACCAGTTAATGCCATTTCAAGACCTAAAATCCATCATTTTGGCATTGTTTTGTGCATTTTTTTTTATTTTTTTAGTTACTTTTCTGAATTTTTTGTTCTCAATTTTCTAATTTAATTATGTTTCCTAATTTGATTAGGAGTCTCGTTAGTATCATAGAAATAGCTTATTTTTGTATTTTATTCAAAAATTTCTGATCATTAATCAAATTTTAGAAAATTTCTTTTTTATTCTTTTGAGTGTGTTTGTCTTTCACTCTATTTTGACTCTATATGTATGTATTTCCACTATTGTTCATTTCTTCATGATGCTATCAAAGCTTTGTTTCTCAAAAGTTTATATTTTTCTCACCCTTTCTTATTTGGTTTGATTGTCATTTCTAGTTCCAAAATCCTTCAAATAATTACTCTCACTTTTCTGTTGTATTTCAACAACTGATTTTTTTTCTTTTTTCTTTTTTGTATGCCTTCTTCCTGATTTAGCATATCATGTTGATATGAGAATAGATTTATACTCCAAGAGCTCTGTCTTTCCCACCTCAGAAAACACTCTTCTACAATTATGACAAATTCTTCCTCTACCAACACTGCTTTTGATACTCAAAGAAATAAATTCAAGCATCAACTAGGACATAACAACAACTCAAGACATAGTTGTAGTCATGGGGTAATTCATATCTGGTTTCTGTCATATTTTCAATCCATTTATAAGCATGCTTACGTAGACCTTTCCTTAAAAGCTAAATCCTAATGGGGATTCTGTTTCCGAAAGAAAATGCTCCATCTGGTCTATTGTCTAACGCCATTAATTCTTGCAGCCTACCTAATGTCAGATCCACCTTGTACTAAGTGATAGCAACTGACCACCACTTGATTTAATTTGTTATACCCATAATCAACTTTATGCTATATGTTGTAGCCCCACCTAATTTCTTTAGGACTAATGGTGTTTTGGAGTTTAATACCCCTTTCAATGAATGCTTCGCCGCCTTTCTTTTTCAATTATCATTTGAATTTTATCTCTCACATAACATTACTTTATTTACACTCACACATTCAAATGTGAAGTATAAATGATTTTTTTAAAGCATAAAAAAAAGTATTATTCTTAATTGTGGAAGACCATCAATCTCTTAAAATGCGTCAACTGAGTCAACAAAAGTGGAAAAAATGTCTTAAAAAATTTCAATATCATTATGTAATATTAGTTATATTTTTGTAACATAAAATCAAGTTCCAATTTTACAATTAACAATACAGTGCACACTCCATAAAAGTATCATTTTTGAATTATCAAATGAGCATGTATCTTCTAATCCAGTTACAAATTCTTCCTATAAGTATTAATGTAATGAAATGATTATCGATGACAACAAATGGGTTCCAATGATTTTCAAAGTATTGAAAGTTCTTTTCTAAAAGTATGCTTCACATAATGGAGGATTTATTCTCGCCATTGTTTGTAGACAAAGAATGCTAGAATATGAATTTTTAATAATATTATTATTATTTTAAATTTGTGTATATAATATATTTATTTATTGATATCTAATATTTATATTTTATTTTGTATAACAGGCTAAGAAATTGGGTTGGCATCCAAGATTTGTTCCTTTAGATACACCATAAGAAGGACAACAACTAGCTGTGTTCCAATTGTTTCTAAAAAAATTTAAAAAGAAATTAATTGAAATTAACTGTGGAAGACAATCAATCTCTTTTAAAATATTGTTCAAGCTAAAAAGTCAAAAAGATGATTACTTCATACATAAATATACTTCACATATAAGAATAATCTAGTAATCTAAAGGAAAAACAATTTATATATCTTATTGTTATTCTTTTTATTTATTGAATCTTTCAATATATTATTATACATTTGTTTGCAACAATTTGGTGACTTTGATCTGATAACAAACAAAAAAAATCCAATAAAGCATGTTTTTATTCCTTAAAATTTTGTACCTCGATTTTTAAACTAAAAAATAATTAATTCAGTTATTAAGTGATAAAATAACTAACAGTTCAGATTTTTTGAGTGACAATAGTTATAAATCATGTTTTTAAAAATATTTTAATTATTAAATATAAATAAATTAAGAAATAAATTGACATCTGCCATAGTACAACTTTAAAGCCAAAACCGTCTTTCGCCTGAAGGGTTTGATGTCAGATGCGCATAGAAGAGGACAAAACCTAGGCTTCCTATGGAAATCTTTATGAGAAGATTTACGAGCGCACTAGGGCTAACCAAATTTTAAGGAAAGATCCAAGCAAACTAAAAAAGTAAGTCTCAGATTGTTGTGGGATTTGGATAAGCAAAACACTTTGGGGTTTTATTCTTACTATTGTCTATAGACAAAGAATGCTATAATACGAATTTTCAACACATTTTTTATTATTTTAAATGTGTTCATGTAAAATATTTATTTATTAATATCTAATATTTATATTTTATTTTGTACAATAGATTAAGGAATTGGGTCAGAATTCAACAGTTAATTAGTTGTTCCTTCACATGCATCACAAAAAGGACAACAACTAGCCGTGTTCCAACTGTTCTTAATAAATTTTAAAAAGAAATTAATATTTCCTATAGTTTGGCTTGCCAAAATGCTTTATAATTAACAATAAAAACTATAATTTTTATATATAATCTACTATCAAACGATTGTAATTTTAAAAGTATTGTTATTCAATGAAGCTCTCTCTTGGGATTTTCAAACTTATCAAAACTGCATTTTAAAATACTTCATTTATATATATATATATATATATATATATATATATATATATATATATATATATATATATATATATATATATATATATATATTACTTCCTAAAGTTTAAGTCAGGATTCAGTTTTTTAAATTATATTAATCAATTGGAACTTATGGAAAAGCTTGTGACTTGTGAGTGTAGCTCTTAATTTTGGGCATCAAAAGTTTAAACTCATTTAAAGATGTATACACACATTCACATAATACAGTTATTGCATTGCTTTACATTCACATGTTGACATGTAATAATTATCGATGAAATTTTATTAAAACATAACAATTTTATTTGAACATATATTTTGATGCTAGAATTTTTTCTAACAGATTCAAGACTTGAACCCACGTCACCTCCTTTCGAAGGGGTGGGTCTTACCACTTGAGCCAACTCAAATTATAAAAATCAAGAACATAATATAATATAAGCATTATCTTTAATATAGATTCAATTTTAGTATTCTACTTATATTTTTTTATTTACTATAACTTAAAATTTTCTTAAAAAACGAATTTTTATTAATTGCCATCAATAATTTGTTTTTAATTCATGTTCATATTTTTACAATTATAATCATTAAATTATTATTTTATTTAAATAATTTTTTAACATGCCAAAAAATTAAAATAAATTAATTATATGATCAATTCAATATTATTTGTAAAATTAAAATAAACAGTGAACTATTTCATAATGTATATGAAAAAATAATCATTAATATAATTTAAATTTATAGTATTAGCATCACTTTTTCAATTGTATGTATTTGCCCATAAATATAATTTAAATTTAAAATTTGTAAATGTTATTTTATTAAATAATATATATTACAGTTAGACAAAAAAGATATTATCGAAAAATCCAAAATTGTAAATGAGCTGATCGCTTAGGGTTAACCTTTGTTTAACTTGTATAATAAATAAATAAGTTAATAGTTCACATCTTACTAACAACAACCACCAAGCATTTACCAATTTCAATATTTAAAATTGAAGTATGTTTGATGTCAAAGATTTCATACCCCTCTATGCTACTCTTTATTCTCAAATGCAGAAACCAAATTTCAAATAGTCATAACTTTTGATGTGAGTAAAGTTACAGGTTCTTAAGATATTTTTTTTTTAACAAACAAGTGCCTAAGATATGAACCACAAGTTTTTTTGAACCCAATACTGTTTTTTTAAGATATGAACCACAAGTTTTTTAATTTTTCTGTTTTTAGTTTCCTACTTTAATTATGTTTCCTTATTTGATTAGGAGTCTCGTTAGTATCATATAAATACATTATTTTTGTATTTCATTCAGAATTTTTTGATCATTAATTGTATTTTAGAGGATTTCTCTTTCACTCTTTTGAATGAGTTTATTTTTTTACACTTATTTATCATATCAATGTCCTAGGAAAAATGACTCAATAATGACAAAAATCCTGGATCTATCAATCTTTTAAACAAGGTTTCGCAGTTTTTAGAAAAAAAAAAAACCGCACTCAAGAGGAAGGAAAACAGTTTTTGGGTAATTGAATGGCATCCTTGGAATGGTTTAATTTTGGGTTCCCTATAATGGTTGTTTTCATTACTAGTACTAATCAATGATATATGCTGACTGGTTGGGATTTGGGACCTCGTATAGTTGGTCTGCTAAAACACTTTATATGCAATAATCAAGACTATAACTTTTATATATAATCAACCATAAAAAATTTGCAATTTATATATATATATATATATATAGACACACACACACACTATAACTTATCAGAATCTTCAAATAGTTTCCTTCAGCAGTATATCATCACATGCACTCTTTGACGATTCACAAATATGTAATATAACAATCAAAACCTGCTCGATCCCTCCATGTTATTCAATAATGCTCTCTCTTGATAAGGTTGTACATATGTGTGTGTGTGTGTGTGTGTGTGTGTGAATTATTGTTAAAATTATAATAAAACATAACAATGTTTCTTTTTAGTAATAATAATGAGTAAGAGTCAATGGGTATAGTAAGCATACCATGTAAATTGTTTTCTCCCAGACTCACTATTCTCAAAGAAGAAATGTTGAAAAGAGATGATGGGATTTCACCTGTGTAACACTCAATAGTTTAGCTTTAATGATCCATTCTAGTATAAAACTTGAAAATATTATTGCACAACCTTAATTAGTCTGGCTAATATACTTGTTTGCATAAAAGTAATAGCTCACAAATGGTGCCTTTAGAAAGAGAAAAACGAAAATAAAAATCACATTCCTCCACCAACACTGCTTTTCACACTTAAAGAAATAAATTATTCTTAATTAGTTACTTCAAACATAAATTACTCTTAATTGTGGAAGAACATCAATCTCTATTGAAATTCCTCCATTGGTACAACACAAGCAGAAATTTTTTTTTAAGAATTTTCAATATCAGTATGTAATATTAGTTACTTTCTTTTTATTTTCAAACATAAAATCAAGTTCCAATTTTACGATTAATAATACAGTGTACACTCTATAGAAGTATACTTTACATGTAGGAATAATATGGTAATCTAAAAGAAAGACAATTTATATATCTTATTATCATTTTTTTCATTTCTTGAATAATTAATTCATTGTTAAGTCATTATTTATGCAAGAGAACAGTTAAGTTTATATTACAAATTAATGAGCTGTAGTTAAAATATAAG
Source organism: Gleditsia sinensis (assembly GCA_037074535.1). Classification (NCBI taxonomy): domain Eukaryota; kingdom Viridiplantae; phylum Streptophyta; class Magnoliopsida; order Fabales; family Fabaceae; genus Gleditsia; species Gleditsia sinensis. Next base: position 66,305,964 of record CM073465.1, on the reverse strand, counting down.
ACAAGAAGATACTATAAACAATTAATGTTCAATTTTTACAATTATAGTCATTAAATTATTATATTAGTTAAATAATTTTTTACTATATCAAACAATTAAAATCAATTAATTATATGATCCATTCAATATTATTTGTAAAATTAAAATAAACAGAAAACTATTTCATAGTATATATGAAAAATTAAATTTAATATAATTTTAAAGTTATAGGATTAACATAACTGTTTTCAATCCTCTGTACTTACCCATAAATATATAACATGTAGTAGTACTTTCGTTTTAACATCCTTTCCTACTAGAATGAAATATTGGATCTCATTAACCTAAAATTAATTTCATAAATTTTATTTTATGAAAGAATATATAACAAAAAGAACTAATTCCTTTTGACACTCATTCTCATTTTAGTTAGACAAAGAAGATATTATTGTGAAATCCAAAATTGTATGTGAGCTGAGAACCTTAACTTTAAACTTCGTTCAACTTATATGATAAATAAATAAAGTCAATGAATTAGATGCTCACGTAATCACCAACTTCAATATTTAAAATTAAAGTATGCTTAATGTCAGTTTTCATATCCTTGCATCCCACTCCTTATTAGAAAATACACAGTCCAAATTTCAAACAATCACAAAGTTTAATTTGGATGGAGCTACAAGTCTTGTAAGATATCAACGGCAAGCATTTTTTAGCCCAATACTAGCTTAACCTAGGGAACCCAATTAAGGCAGTTTTGAGACCTATCTTGGCAACGTTTTCTACTCTTTTTGTTAATTTTTCTGAATTTTCTATTTTTAGTCTCTTGGAAACCCATGACATAAATTGGAAACAACTGTCAGACAAATTATTATAAGAAAGATCAATCTCTTGTAGTGCTGAACTCTTAAATATTGTTGATGGTATAGAGCTAGAAAATTTAGGATTTGTTTGGAAGTGTTTTCAAGAATTTTTGTTTTACTGTTTGTTAAAAACAAAAAAATAAAAAACTTGTTTGAATGTAAATTTTGAAAACAGTATTTGAGAACATAAGGTGTGATATGGGTGATGGCTAGAGATTAGTTTTAACAAATTATTTACAACTTTGTATAATTCTTTTTGTTTTTGAAAAAAATTAAAATAAGTTTTGAACAAAAACAAGAAAAACCACAAAATAGTGTTTCTTAAAAACTGTTTTTTGAGTTATAATTTTATAAAACAATTTTTAAAAATAATTTATAAAAGTAACATGACAAACAAATTTTTTTTGTTTTTGTAGAAAAAAAATAAAAAAAATTTATTTTGAAAACAGTTTCCAAACAAGCCCTTGTATTTGAAAGATACATTTTCCTCAGTTGTTGAAGATCACCAATCTATTTTAGAATACCTGTTTTAAATATTAAAAAAATGTGAATTTTTTTGTGATAAAATTGTATGTATCATTATTCATAGTAACATTTATATGTATTATTATTTCCACAAACCGCGATCAAACATAAGTTAATAGTAGCTTTTTCACATGGATTTAATTTGACTAGGTAACAAAAGCATGTCATTAGTCAATATGCTCTTGCGATAAATTTATATTTGTTTGTATGTCGTTGAATAATAAAATATGACGAGACACGAAGAGGCTTAAAAAAATGCCACTATTCTTATTCCTCAAGTTACAGTTGCATTAGGACAAGATGTCATTTTAATATCATTTAATTAAATGCATATTTGATCCTAAAGGAAAAAAACATTTAATATGTTTCAAGTTTGTATCTACCATTTAATTTTGGATAACCCATTCAAAAAAAGCCGACAAAAATTGACTAAAAATGAAAAGAAATCGCAAGGAATGAAAAACCAGAGGAAAAGAAACCCTTCCTAGGAAGTCCTTTAATGGTCCTTCTCCACCTAACTTGGCCTCACTCTAATGTCCAGCTTATTCAAGCAAAGTAGATAAAAAAAAACAAAGTAGCTTTAGTATAATATATTTTATTTTGGTATTTGAGTTATATATTATGAATATTCTAATATTTTCTTTATATTTAAAAACGATGTAGTTTTAAAATAATATATTTTAATTAATTATTTTCAATATCCTGCTATTTCATTATAACCTATTATGTCTTGTTCAATCCTTTTACAAATTTTTCCTCTTTCATTATTTATTATAATATAATATTTGTATTAGAACTTATTTCATTTATTTAATAAAAGTACACTCCGGTTTTTAATTCATAAACAGTAGTATCAAAATTAATAAAATAATTCTATATAATATCATTTTGTTCAAGCAGCAATCCGACGCGATCTTTTAGGGCTTTTTTCGTTCACTATTGAGTCCAATTTTTGTACAAAATAAATTCATGAAGAGTAGTATCAAAATAAATGAATTTCTATTATACTGTCATAAATAATTTGATTTAACCAACCTTCACTTTTTTCAATTACGAGAATTACAATATTATTTTAGTAAATCATTATTTAATATACTGGGCAATAAATTAAAATAAAATAATTTTATGAACTATTCAATATTATTCATAAATTATTAATTCGATCAACAGTAAACAATTTCATAATGTATATGAAAAATGATCTTTTTATATAATTTTCAATTTTTTGAGTAGAATCACTGTTTTTCGTCCTATTGACCTTCAAATATCTAACAAGTAGTACAAAATTCGGAGACTTTCGATTTTAACATATTTTCGTATAACAATGAACAATTGAATCTTAATTGCTAAAATGATTGTTTTATGAAATAACATATTATATATAAAAAATTTATTTTTATATTCTTTAATTTGTTGCTCTTTTCATTTTAATTAGTCGGAGAAGACATTACTGTAAGTTTATAAATTACTGTAAGGCTGTAAATTAAATGAGCCCCCCGTTATATAATAAATGAAGACATAAATAAATTTGAGTTTAATTTAAAATTCATTAATTATTGAACCAATCTTGAAAATTTTATTACTCTACATAACTAACTAAAGCTAAAATAAGAATAAAACAATATAGATATCATGCATTATATAAATTACGTAATATAATATGTTTATATATTATAAAATAAGAATATATTTTCATGTAAACATTATCTTTAATATAACTCAAATTTTAATATATTATAATTTTATTACTCTAGCTATTTTTTATTTATTGTAACTAAAATTTTGTTAAAAACTGAATTTGTATTAACTTTTCATCAATATTTTGTTTTCAATTAATGTTCATTTTTTACAATTATAGTCATTAAATTATTATATTAGTTAAATAATTTTTAACTATATCAAAAAATTAAAATCAATTAATTATATGATCCATTCAATATTATTTGTAAAATTAAAATAAACAGCAAATTATATCATAGTGTATATGAAAAATTAAATTTAATATAATTTTAAATTTATAAAATTAGCATAACTGTTTTCAAGGCATCCAAAGCCCAATCTAAACTGTACAGAGTACCAATAATAAGAGATAGAGGCCTCAAACCTTAAGATGACTTGCAAGAAAGGGCTTCAAATCAACAGATAGGCAACTAGCTGATTTGTCTAAACTAGCAAACCAAAGTAAAGAACCCACGACAAATCAACTAACTAGTACATGGTACTAGTCCAAAAAAAAAGTACATGGCTCCCAAAAGTTAGCCAGAGATATCATAGTTTCCAAAATGGACAAACCACCAGAGGAACCTAGCGAATATATACATGGTACTAGTCCAAAACTAAATGTTTCATTTTTTTTTCGAATTTGGTAAAAAAAATTTAAGTGCTTGAGTTGAATTATGTCTATATATGTTTAGTTATTTGAAACATAAAGCCCTCTATATGAAGGAAGTAGAATTGTCAAGTGCACATGGATCTGGCTAATTATACTTCGAATACTAAGCAATCTTCACTGTACAATTTTTTGTATGAATGCTAATGAGCTGTTCCTTCATATGCATCACAAAAAGGACAAAAATTAGCCAAGTTCCAGCTGTTTCTAAGAAATTAATTGATATGCTTGGGTTACATCTCCCAGGTATCAGTTTCAAATATACATCTGATATTGATGCGTCTACAATATGCGCGTATCCATGCATTAGAGGTATATGTAGTAACTCCCTTAAAATGTGGTATCTCAACCCACCTTATTTCATTAAAGAAATAATATGAGGAGCATTGGAGGATTTGCTTAAACTTATTGGAGACTCCTGACTTGAAGAATCTCTCATATTTAATTCATCAATTAAATGTTTCATATTTTTAAAATTTCGTAAACTTATTTTCTTAAAGTATTTAAGTTGAATTATGTCTATCTATGTTCAATTATTTAAAACAGAAAGCCCTCTCATCTAAAGAAAAGTAGAATTGTTAAGTGCACACGGATCTAGCTAATTATACTTCTAATACTAAGCAATCTTCACTGTACAATTTTTGAATGAATGCTTATTATGTTACATAGCAAAAGATGTGTATGTTACTATTTCTAATGAGGTCGCAAAGAGTACAAAATATGAAGACTGGCAGAGGAAAATCTAGTTTATTTTATTTAACTAAATGCTTATATACAATTATATTTTAATTTTATGATTTTTTTTTCATTATTATACAATATGAGGTGACTTCAACAGACAAAAATCTTGGTTGTGCCTGTGAACTTACCTATCTCTCATACTTTAAAACTTTATTATTACTGATTGTATATATGACATAAAGAAAATAAATCCATTTCACAAAAATCCTAAATCTATGAATCATTTAAGGGAGGCTTTGCAGGTCGTTAGATAAAACCTAACTTATCAGGAAGTTAAACGCTTGGGTACCTAGATGGCATTCTTGGGTGATCACTCTGATTTTGGCTTCCTCCCTGTGGCTATTTTTCTTACTACTGATCAATGATGTGCTGATTGCATTGAAGGAGGAAGTATTGATGTTGGAATACACTAAAGCAAAGCAAGTCCATCTTGCTTACGCTTTGCTGGATGCATCATATTATTCTGATATAATTGTTAAGTTATGGTTGTAAAGCTGTTAATCAAAGCTGTAATTAGTTAGAGTAGTTAGCTTAGCTGTCAATGTTTAGTTAACTTATTAGTCTAACTTAGCTGTTTATAAATACTCATGTACTCAGCTTATTCTCTCTCAACAAAATTCATATATAAATAACAATCAAAATTATAATTTTTATATATAATCAACCGATAGTAGTTTTAAAAGTGTGGACACATATTTATAGATACTATTATTTATTTGAATCCTCAATTTGGTCTATCATTTCAATAAAGCTCTCTCTTGAAATGAGATTTTCAAACTTATCAAAACTGCATTTTAAAATACTTCATTTATATATATTACATGCTAAAGTTTAAGTCAGGATACAATTTTTTAAAGTATACTAATCAATAGGAACCTATGGAAAATTAAGCTTGTGACTTTTGAGTGCAGCTCTTAATTTTGTGGATCAAAAGTTAAACTTATTTAAGGATGTATACACACATTCACATAACACAGCTCTCCTATAGCTTTACATCCACACATTCACATGTGAATTATCGATGAAATTTTATTAAAACATATCAATGTTTCTTTTTAATAATAATAATAATAATAACCAAGAGTTAATGAGTGTGGCAAGCATACCTGTTAAGGAGTTCTCACTTAAGTCTAGTTCTTCCAACAATGTGCAGTTAAAAAGCGATAATGGAATTTCACCTGTTTAACATTGATATTTTAGCATTAGTTATCAATATCAGTATAAAACCCAAAAATATTATTTTTACAACCTGAATTAGTCTACCTAATATATTTGTTTACATAGAAGTAATAGCTCACATATGGAACTAACCTTAATATTTAACTTTAAAGGTGAAAATTATGCCTTTAGAAAGAAAAAAACGAAAATAAAATCCTAGATGAAAAGAGAAAAATCATGTGTTCATATTAGTTGATTCCATCCTATATACATCAGCCTTAGTTGTGGAAGATCAACAATCTCTCTTGGAATATCTCCTTTAATTCACCATAAATGGGAAAAAAATTAATGTTTTGGGAAAACAGAAATATAATAGTTACATTTGTTTCAATTTAATAGGCTAAGTAGACAAACATTATATCGTTTTGTAATAATTATCATATGAACAATGTTTTAAACGACAAGGTTATATTTTGTAACATGCTCAAGTCATCAAATTCAAGGATTGATAGATAGTTATGGGGAAAAAAAAGATCGTCAGAAAATTAAAATGCCATATCTAAATTTGTGATGGATGATTTTTTTTTGTTGGCTATGCATTTTTATTTTACGCCACGTGTATTGTAAACGCACATAAATTAGGTACATACAGTTATTGGTGATAGAAAAAATTAGGGCGGTACAAGAGCAATACGTACATGAGCAGAGCAAAACAGTACATAAAGTCTAGTTCCATTTTACAATTACGGTGAACACGCGAAAGAACTATTAAAATTTAATTATCAAGTGGGTATGCATTTTTTAAAAGGAGTATCCAAACTATATACAAATATATTATTTATGACAGCAAGAGGAGTTCAATTATTTCTTAAGTATTGGAAGCTTTCTCTAAAAGTATACTTCAATTTAAAAACGGGCTCGAGTAAAGTAAAGAACAAATAGTTTATTTTTTTTTATCTTTTTTTAATTTTTTTAATATTTGCACACATTTTGATTTGAGATCATTAAATATATTTCAAGTTTAATAAAAAGAAATTTGGTTTCTATAAATATTTCCTCTTATTTCTATTAATATTATTACTTTTATTTATTTCATAGTCCAATACTATTCTTATTCCTCAAGTTACAGTTGCATTAGGACTAATAGTACATCAATGACAAGATGCCGTTTTAATATCATTTAATTAAATGCAGATTTGTTCCTAAAGAAAAAAAAATATTTAATACATTTCAAGTTTGTATCTACCATTTAATTTTGGATAACCCATTCAAAAAAAGCTGACGAAAATTGGCTAAAAATAGAAATAAATCGCAAAGAATGAAAAATTGGAGGAAAAGAAATCCTTCCGAAGAAGTCCTTTAATAGTCATTTTCCACCTAACTTGGCTCCACTCCAATGTCTAGCTTATACAAGCAAAGTAGATAAAAAAAATGAAGTAGCTTTAGTATAATATATTTTATTTTGGTATTTGAGTTATATATCATGAATATTCTAATATTTTTTATATATTTAAAAACGATGTAGTTTTAAAATAATATATTATAATTAATTATTTTCAATATCCTGCTATTTCATTATAACTTACTATGTCATGTTCAATCCTTTTACAATTTTTTCCTCTTTCATTATTTATTATAATATAATATTTGTATTAGAACTTATTTCAATATTTATTTAATAGAAGTACACTCCGGTTTATAATTCATAAACAGTAGTATCAAAATTAATAAAATAATTCTATATAATATCATTTTGTTCAAGCAGCAATCCGACGCGATCTTTTAGGGCTTTTTTCGTTCACTATTGAGTCCAATTTTTGTACAAAATAAATTCATGAACAGTAGTATCAAAATAAATGAATTTCTATTATACTGTCATAAATAATTTGATTTAACCAACCTTCACTTTTTTCAATTACGAAAATTACAATATTATTTTAGTAAATCATTATTTAATATACTGGACAATAAATTAAAATAAAAAAATTTTATGAACTATTCAATATTATTCATAAATTATTAATTCGATCAACAGTAAACAATTTCATAATGTATATGAAAAATGATCTTTTTATATAATTTTCAATTTTTTGAGTAGCATCACTGTTTTCCGTCCTATTGACCTTCAAATATCTAACAAGTAGTATAAAATTTGGAGACTTTCGATTTTAACATATTTTCGTATGACAATGAATAATTGAATCTTAATTACTAAAATGATTGTTTTATGAAATAACATATTATATAAAAAAATATTTTTATATTCTTTGTTGCTCTTTTCATTTTAATTAGTCGGAGAAGACATTACTGTAAGTTTGTAAATAACTGTAAGGCTGTAAATTAAATGAGCCCCCAGTTATATAATAAATGAAGAAATAAATAAATTTGAGTTTAATTTAAAATTCACTAATTATTGAACCAATCTTGAAAATTTTATTACTCTGCATAACTAACTAAAGCTAAAATAAGAATAAAACAATATAGATATCATGCATTATATAAATTACGTAATATAATATGTTTATATATTATAAAATAAGAATATATTTTCATGTAAACATTATCTTTAATATAACTCAAATTTTAATATATTATAATTTTATTACTCTAGTTATTTTTTATTTACTGTAACTACAATTTTGTTAAAAACTGAATTTGTATTAACTTTTCATGAATATTTTGTTTTTAATTAATGTTCATTTTTTACAATTATAGTCATTAAATTATTATATTAGTTAAATAATTTTTTACTATATCAAAAAATTAAAATCAATTATTTATATGATCCATTCAATATTATTTGTAAAATTAAAATAAACAGAGAATTATATCATAGTGTATATGAAAAATTAAATTTAATGCAATTTTAAATTTATAAGATTAGCATCACTGTTTTCAATCCTCTATACTTACCCATAAATATATAACATGTAGTAGGACTTTCATTTTGACATCCTTTCCTACTAGAATAAATTATTGGATCTCGATAACTTAAAATTACTTTTGTAAATTTTCTTTCATGAAAGAATATAGAACAAAAAGAACTAATTTCTTTTAACAATTTTTTTTTTTTTAGTTAGACAAAGAAGATACTATTGCAAAATTTTAAATATGCTGAGAAGGTTAACTTTAAACTTTCTTCAGATAAATAAATAAGTCAATAAATTAATAACTCACCTAGCACCAATTTTAATATTTAAAATTAAAATATGCTTGATGTTAAAGATTTCCTTACTAGCAAACACACAATCCAAACTTCAGTCACAAAGTTTTATTTGGATGGAGTTACAAGTCTCATAAGATATCAACGGCAAACTTTTTTGAGCTCAAAACTATCTTAACCTAGGGAACCCAATTAAGGCCGTTTCACAGCCCATTTTGGAAATGTACACTGATTCCATCTTTCCCTTTTTTAGACTTAAGAAATTTTTAAAAGCAATAGAAGATTGCTTATGGAGGGCACTGACCTTGATATTTAACATTAAAATGAAATTGGTGTCTTTTGAAAGAGGGAAATGAAAATAAAATCTTGAGAAGAAAAGAGGAAATTTTGATGCATTCATGTTAATTGTTTTCATCTTTCCCTTGTCTAGACTCTGACAAATTTTTAAAAAGCCATAAAAGATGGCTTATGGAGAATACTTTTAGGACACTGGGAGGTACAGTGAGAACTGTGATGCCCCAATTTCCTTAGTTGTTCCCTTCTTAGAAAGCCAAACCATATAATATTATTAAGCTCAATTCTAAAGCTCTTCAAAAATTGAAAATGTTGCTTCTGTAATTCTTTTACGGTGGCAGTCGTCACTCTATAGGAGTGACAATATGAGGTAGCATTTAAACAATTAACTAGTTGTAGTTAAAATATAAGACAATAAGAGATTATAAACATGTAATCTAAGATAAACAATTAGCATATATTTATATATATGACAGGCATAATTAAAAATCATACCTTCCAAGTTATTGTTATCAAGATACATTGTCCTCAGTTGTGGAAGATCACTAACTTCGTTTGGAATGCCACCTTCAAATATTAAAAAAGAATAATGTTTTTTTTTGACAATAATATTGTATGCATCATTATTCACTGTAACATTTGTGCGTATCATTATTTCCACTAACGGCCATCAACCATAAGTCAATAGCAACATTTTCACATGCATTTAATTTGACTTGGGAACAAAGGCACAGTATAAGTCAATATGTTCTTGAGACAAATTTATATTTGTTGGATTGTTGTTAAATCATAAAATATAACAATATCACTACTCTTATTTCTCAAATTGCAACTGCATTAAACAAGTGAAAACAAGAAGGACTAGAAGAGCACCAACAAGAAATTGCCGTTTTGGTATCATTTAATTAAAAATATAGATCTGAGCTAAAGTAAAAAAATATTTTTGCTGTTTCAAGTTTGTATCTATCATTTATTGTGAATTTTGCATAACCCAATAATAAAAAAAGCTGACCAAAATTGACTAAACATGGGAAGAAAACACAATAAATGAAAAACAGTAGAAAGAGAAACCCACAGCAGGAAATCCTTTAATATTCATTCTCTAGCTAACTAGGTCCCACTCCAATGCTCAACGTATTCAAGCAAAATAGACAAATAAACAAAAAAAGAAAAGAAAAGAATGAAGCTTGCTTGAGTATAATATATTTCATTTTAGTGTTTGAGCAATATATTATGTATATTCTAATATTTTCTTCAAATTTAAAAACTTACGAGTTTAATAGATACGACGTCTTCATTATCATATCAGCCAGCTATCCAACTTTTAACCAAATTTTTTTCTACATATAATGGCCGAAACAAAACACAAAAGGAACACCTTTGAGACAGGAGGAAAACTACGTACTTTCCAAAGAGGAAGAGAATCAACTTAACAGGAGCTGCAAGAAAATTAAAGCTTCTGAAGCTCCAGAGGAGCCCATGGATGACATTATGGGTGAAGAAACCATTGGGTTGGTTTCCGGATATATGTAGGAAGGGAACTTGAAGGAAGACCACAAGGAAAAAACTCCTTAAAACCCCAGGCCCACCTCAGGTCTAATGTTCAACCCCAATACACCACTACCATGCTAAATTAGAAAACAGCTTCAGGGGAGGAAGGGAAGGAGAAAGCTCATACCAAAGCAATAACAGGCTCATCCTACCGGGATAGACTCTTGGGTTTTAATGGAATAGCCAACATCCCAAACACAGAAGAGGAATCAGAGGACAGCTTTCAAACTACGCTAGGAAGACTTTATGTTCCCTGTCATTGAAGTATCCCCAGAGGAAAGCAGAGCATATTACAAACCATAGAAGAAATCACTGATAATAAAATTGATGGGCAATTGGATTTAGGTACCTAAAGGACAGATTATCTAAACTCTGGCACCCTATTGGCACATTCAAGCGGATAGATATTGGTAATCAATACTACCTGGAAAATTTCAAAAACTTCGAAGATTATCACTATGCTTTACATGAGGGACCGTGGATGATTGCATATCGTTATCTTGTGGTTCAGAGATGATGACTAGATTTCAGCCCCTTAGAAGATCAGTTCAAGAAGGTAGCAGTTTGGATTAGAATACCTTGGTTGCCCATCGAATACTATAGATGTCATTTGCTATGGAGGTTGGGAGATAAGGTGGGAAAAACTCTAAAAATTGATACCTATATACCATGAACAAAATGAGTTGATCTCAGAAAGAAACTCATCTCTAGATTACGACTAAGGAAGCATCTCCTTAATATATAACACAAAGGCCTCCATTTTATCTGATTTAGCTGTGGTAGATATGGCCATTAGAAGGAGGCCTGCAACTTGAACACGAACAACGGACAGATTAACACACAGGGGAACACAGAAGAAACCAAGATGCCACCGGCCAAGTATACGGTAACTGAAGGTACAAAAACCATAGATCAGACAGAAGATAGTGATTTCGGGCCATGGATGCTCATCAAGAAACTAGAGAGAAGAAGATTTACCAAAAACTAGATACAAGAATCAGGAAAGGGAAAGTTGACCTCTGACACCACAGGCAACAGTTTGGCTATGGCAGCAAAAAGCCAGACATTTCAGCAAAATACAAGGTTTGACGCTTAGAAAGTCTAACCGAGACCGTCAAGGAGCCAGAACAAATGAGCACAGATAAAGGAAAGGAGATTAAAGCTAACGATGAAGGTACACACAAATTCATGAAATGATCAGAAGAGAAGAAAAAGCTTCTTGGGTAAAGAGGGAAAGAGATGCTTAACATAGGCAAAGAAAATTTAGTTAGACAAAGAAGATATTATTACAAAATTGTAAATGAGCTGAGAAGGTTAGCTTTAAACTTTCTTCAACTTATATGATAAATAAATAATTAATTCAATAAATTAATAACTCACTTAGCACCAATTTCTATATTTAAAATTAAAATATGCTCGATGTTAAATATTTCATATCCTTTCATTCCACTCCTTACTGGCAAACACACAATCCAAACTTTAAACAGTCATAAAGTTTAATTTGGATGGAGTTACAAGTCCCGTAAAATATCAACAGCAAACTTTTTTGAGCTCAATACTATCTTAACCTAGGGAACTCAATTAAGGCCGTTTGGCAGCCCATTTTGGCAATGTTTTCTATTTTTTTGTCTATTTTTCTGAATTTTCTGTTTTTAGTTTCTTAAATGGATTAGGAGCCTCATTAGTAGCATAGAAATACAAATTCTTTGTAAGTATATATACGTAATATATGTACTAAAAATATATTATCTATGACAACAAATGGAGTTCAATAATTTACAAAGTATTTGAAGCTTTCTCTAAAAGTACACTTCACTTGTAGGAACGCATTCTAATAAAGTAAAGTAGAAACAGTTTATATATATATATATATAGATATATATATATATATATATATATATATATATATATATATATATATATATATATATATATATATATATAAATCTTTTCTCTTGAATTTGTTTTAAAATTTTAACACATTTTGATTTGAGATCATTAAATATATTTCAAGTTTAATAAAGAGAAGTTTATTTTCTATAATTAGTATATCCTCTTCTTTCAATTAATATTATTACTTTTATATTAATTATAGATGTAGATCAATTTTCTTTCTCATCGGTTCCAATATACTATTTGATCTCCTATTATAAATTTCTTCATGGTGGTCTCAAATAATTTTCTTCTTAAGAGTTTATATGTTTTCCTCAAACTCAATTATCAGAGGCTCTAATAATGATGAAAACTTGCAGAAGAGTCCCTAATTCTCAATCTCTAATTCTCCTGATGTGCATGTTTGAATTTAGTAGCATATATAATAGCGTGAGAAACCAATAGTAACCTTATCTCTTACTCTCAAATTCTATTTATCAATTAAATTCTAAATATTTTTTGAACTGGGTTAATTTATTTTCTTAAAATGCTATATATGTTAATCTACTTAAAATGGAAAGCCCTCTCATATAAGAATACTTAGATAATTTGAAATGTAAACTGCAGGTGGTTCTTAAGTCCTAATATTTATATTATTACATTTTTTTTCTACTAATTAACAAAGTCTCACATTGTTTTACATCCACTCATTCAAGTGTGAATAATAAATAAAATTTTACTGAAGTAAAAAAAGTGCTTCTTATAATAATAATAATTGTAGTAATAGTAATAGATGGGTTGATCGAACATACCTGTGAAGGAGTTTTTACCTAGATCAAATGCTTCTAGAGAAGAAATGTTGAAGACAGATGATGGGATTTTACCTGTATAACATTTGTGTTTTAGTATTAAATATCAATATTAGAATAAAACTATAAAAGAATACTTGTACAACCTTAATTAGTTAACGAATATATATATATATATAGATATCTATACACACACACACACACACACATTAATTTAAGGTAATAGCTCACATATGGCACTGACCTTGATATTTAACATTAAAGTGAAATTGATGTCTTTTGGAAAGAGAAAAATGAAAATAAAATCTTTATAAGGAAAGAGGAAAAATTGATGTATTCATGTAAATTCCATCTTTCCCTTTTTAAAAAGCAATAGAAGATTGCTTACGGAGAATATTTTTAGGACACGGAGAGGCCTTAGTTTCATTCAGTTGTTGCCTTATCAGAATGGCAAACAACATAATATTTTTAGACTCAGTTCTAAAGCTCTTTAAAAGTTGGAAAATGTGGCTTTTGCAATGCCTCTTCAGTGCAGACCATATAACAAATTAATGAGTTGTAGTAAAAATATAAGACAAGAAGAAATTATAATTAAACATATAACTTAAGACAAACAAGTAGCATATATGTATATATATGACAGGTACCTTCCAAGTTGTTGACACGAAGATACATTATCCTTAGTTGTGGAAGATCACCGATTGCTTTTGGAATACCTCCTTCAAATATTAACATAAAACAATAAGTTTTTTTTTTTTTTTTTGCGATAACATTGTTTGTATCATTATTCACTATAACATTTGTACATACTGTTATTTCTACTAATTGCCATCAAACATAAGTCAGTAGCAACATTTTCACATGTATTTAATTTGACTTGGGAACAAAAGCATGTCATTAGTCAATATGTTCTTGAGACAAATTTATATTTGTTAGTTTGATGCTAAATCATAAAATACAACAATATTACTATTCTTATTTCTCAAATTGCAACTGCATTAAACAAGTGGAAACAAGAAGGAACACCAATAACAATTTGCCGTTTTGGTATCATTTAATTAAGAATGTAGATCCGAGCTAAAGGAAAAAAACATTCTAGCTGTTTCAAGTTTGTATCTATCATTTATCGTGAATTTTGGATAACCGAATAAAAAAAAACTGACCAAAATTGACTAAAAATGGAAAGAAACACGGGAAATGAAAATCAGAAGGAAAAGAAACCCACCGCGAGAATTCCTTTAATAGTCATTCTCTAGTTAACTTGGACCCACTGCGTTGTCCAACGTATTCAAGCAAAAATAAGCAAAAAATAAAAACGAAGCATGCTTGAGTATAATATATTTTACTTTAGTATCTATGTAATATATTATGTATATTCTGATATTTTCTTTAAATTTAAAAACAAACTTGTTTTAAAATAATATATTGTAATTAGTTATTTACAATATCTTCCCATTTCATTATAACTCAATCTACTATTTCATGTTCAATCTTTTTGTAAATTTTTTTCCACTTGCATTATTTATTATAATGTAATATTCATTTTAGAACTTGTTTTAGTATTTATTTAATAAAAGCATACTCCAATTTATAATTTATAAACAGTAATATCAAAATTAATGAAAAATTTGTATATAATTTAAGATATCATTGAGTTCAATCACCAATCCAACGTGGTTATTTAGTTTTATTTTTTCGTTCACTATCACCACCAAATTTTGCACAAAATGAATTTATATTATATTTTCATCAATAATTTGATTTAACCAATGCTTAATGTTTTCAATTATGAGAATTACAATATTATTTTAGGAAATCATTATTCAATATGTTAATGTTAAATGAGCTTCAAGAG
The DNA here is from genome assembly GCA_037074535.1 of Gleditsia sinensis. NCBI lineage: Eukaryota > Viridiplantae > Streptophyta > Magnoliopsida > Fabales > Fabaceae > Gleditsia > Gleditsia sinensis. The sequence continues at coordinate 66,290,765 of CM073465.1, read as the reverse complement.
TAAACTTAAATGAATCATTTATTGAATGAGTTCAATAGTAATAAGCAGAGTAAAACTAAATACATATAACACAAATCATTTAAGATGTACCTGATAAATTGTTATAAGCCAAACTCAACATTTCAAGTGAAGATAAGTTGGAAATGGTTTGGGGTATGATTCCTGAAAGCTTGTTTTTGGCAATTCTTAAAATCTTCAAGTGCTTAAGCCTTCCAATCTCAAGTGGAATGCTCCCCCCAATAAAATTATAAGTCCAATCCAAGGTCTCCAACTTTGACAAGTTGGATATGGTTGATGGAATGATTCCACTCAAATTATTACTGTAGAGAGACAAGTGTTGAAGCATAGATAAACCCCCTATCCACGTCAGAATTTCTCCATCAAATTCATTGTAGCTTAAATTAAGCATTTTCAATCTGCGCAAGTTGACTAACTCTTTTGGCAAGTGGCCATGGAAACTGTTGTTATGAAGATCAAGTTCAACCAGGAATGAGAGATTTCCGAGTTGTGAATGTATGATTCCCTTGAGACCCATGTCACCAAGATTCAAGGCTTGAACCCTTCCATGGCGGGTATTACAAGTGACACCAACCCAATTGCATGGAGAAGAAGAGTTAGACCAATTAGCTAAGAGATTGTAAGGATCCAAGACAGAAGATTTGAAAGCAAGAAGTGCAGACTTATCTGTGGTGATATTTGGCTTACTCAAAGCTAAGTAGGCCAAGAGGCAATGTAGTGAAAGCATGAAAGCAGAGAAATGAAGTTTCCCCATGTTTGGCCTATCGGACTTGTCAAAGATGCAAGCAGTGAGCAGTGAGCAACAAAAAAGAGAATAGCATATTATATATCTGGTAAATCATAATAAAATTAAAAAAATATCAGGTGTGGCAGTCAAGTTTAGTAGGCTTTACTTGTGGCGTAGACAAGGTGTTTGAGAAACACTTTTTTTCTGACAAGTAAAGCACGTTTATTTACATAACTTGAAGTGACAATACAGTATTAAAGTGTAGCTCAGAATTCAGATTATGGAAAGTTGTTAATTTTTAAACTACCTTTTTAAGTTTTTTTTAATCATAACTAAGTTGATTTTAATTGCTCTCAAGTTTCTGCCAATGTCCATGTATTATGGTGTATAAGTCTTTCCATGTTTAGGATATCGGACATGACAAAGGTGTAAGTACAGAAGCATAAAGCTGCGAACAACAGAAAAGAGAATAGCAAATTATACGGGGGTTGTTTGAATACTATTTTTTACAACAGTTTTTTGTTTTAAAATTTTAATAAGTTTATTTGAAAAATTATTTTTTATTTTTCTTTTAGAAATTAGTTCTGAAAATACTTATTTTTAAAAGAAAAAAAATTATTTTTTGTTTTCAAAAAATTAAAAAAAAAAAACAAAAAATAACATGTTTTCAAAACAGTATATTAAACAAATTTTTTATATTTTTATTTTACAAAATGGTTTTTAAATATAATTTTTAAAAATAATTTTTGAAAACCAAAAAAAAAAGAATTTATAAAAGATCAGGTGTGGTAGTCAAGTTTAGTAGGCTGGACTTGAGGCGTAGAGAAGGTGTTGAAAAGCACTTTTTTTTTCCTGACAAGTAGAGCTCATTATTTTTTTGCATCACTTGAAAATGACTATACAGTATTAAAGTATAGCTCACGTTATGGAAAGTTGTTAATTTTTAAACTACTTTTTTAAGTTTTTTTTTAATCATAACTAAGTCGTTTAAATTTAGAAAGCTCAGGTAGTCTTGTTGTCATCCACAAGCATACCAAGGGATTCATAACAATCCCAGGAAAAAAAATCAAATATGAAACAGCGTATCATCTAAGCGGAGTACAATAATTTGAGCAAAACTTATTTACCCAACTCCAACAACCATGAACTCTACTGATTTTGTAAAAGTTAAACAATTCACATACCCAACCTGTGTTGCAAAAGGTTTAACTAAGTGCCAACTAAAATTAGTACAATCAATTTATTGATGATTGATCAAGGTTAAAAAAACACCAGCAAATATGCGAAGCTATTTCCATGTACATCAAAGACAAGAATGACTTATGAAATGTAAATTAAAATATTAAAATGCTTACCATTGTTTAATAACAGTAGGAGGTCACTCGCTCATGCTAAGATATAAAAAAATGTAAAATATAATTAAAAAACTCTTTTTCCTTTTTATAATGTATAATAAGACAATTAAAATTATATAAATCGTGAAGTTTGGGAAACGTATGCTCACGCTTTAGAAGTTTCAAAGTTTATGCTAAAAGTATTAATTGAAATTGTCATTATACAAATATATACTTATTATTTAAATTTTTGGGACTCTCCATATAGCCTTCAATAATGGATGAAAGTAAAACCAAAAATTACAAAAATAAATAAATAAATAAAGATGAGTAATTTATGCAATAATACTCTAAAAAACGTCTTCAAATTAGATGTAGTCACAATTGAGTCTAAATATCTATATATATATATATAACATTTATGTTGGATAAAATATTATTATGAATATCTATTAAATATTTAAAATTATAATACATAGATTGTATAAAGTTAAATTGATAATTTTAATTTGTAAAAAATAAATTACCATGGCTTTTGAGTGTAGAAGAAAACCCAAAATTATTATTTTTTTAATAAAAAATGAATTTTTTTTAATTTTTTTGTTATGCCTTTTTCAAATAACAATAAAATTTATGGACCATTTCTTACACTTGTTATAATTATATTGTTGAAAATCATGAAAAATACTTAAAAACTACACCTAAATTTTTTTTTCTTTTTCTCCTAACAATTGGTAAAACCAATTAGCACGCACATGACTTTGAATTGACTTTGCTGATTTTAATTGATTTCAGTCGTCTCTGTGAATTGTCCATGCATTTATGTATGGTGTGTAAGGATACCTTATCTAGCCTAACCCATTTTTATCCTTGCATTTGTGTACAGCGTGTCAGGATCACTGTTTAAGAAATGTGTTGTGTAGACCCAAGACTTGAGATGTCAGGATCACTATCTAACCTAAAATGTGTTGGGAAGACCCAAGACTTGAGATGTAACATAATCGGTAGAGTGAAAGTTTTGTCACAGACTCTTAGTGGTGCTATACCCTTCCCTTTCATTGCCATTATAATTAACCCCAACAACATATGAAAAAAGATCTTGTTAATAAGCAAATTTGAAAGAACAGTGTGTGAGCAAAATCTCAGTACTGTCTATTTCTATTAAAAAAATTATTGAACAAAAATAAATTCATATAGCAAATAAATAATAAAAAATTAATATAATAAAACTAGCATTAGCCCAATTTGAATTTACTTTTTAAATCAAATAGATTATCATGTTTCCACTTTAATTTATAAGTTGACAGTAGGTAGTAAGATATACCTCTAAAATATTTTCAAACATTTTAAATAAATACGCATGAAATACAACCGTAAATCCATGTGAATAATTTCTTTTACAGTTATTTAATGTCACAAAAGTGAGTTATATTTATGGAAATAATAAGAAGTTTTCGAAGAAAAAGTACAATTAATAATATATATATATATATATATCAATAAAGTAAATTTTTTGAAGACCTGAGATCTCTATTTTTTATGGTATTAGATATTTCTACAAATTATAAAACAAGTGCATCTAATATAAAAATTTTGAATACTTTCATAAATTTATAAAATGTCTATTTTTTTTTTTTTGGAATCTCATATCTTCAAAAGGAGAAGAGAGAAAAACAAAATAGCACAATCACCAGACAGGCATAAAACAAACATAGAATACTACCAAACTAAATCAATCAAGCAACACCATCTTGATGATCCTCTTGTCTGCCACCAGGATGGAAGCCTGCGCAGCCAATTTAGCCCGCCAATCATCATTCATATTAGTCCTGCTCAAAGATAGAATATCGAAAGGCCTATGATTAAATTTAAGTGGACAAATTGTAGTTTAAATATAACTAAATAATAAATTATGATAATTACAAAAGAAAATTGTATGCAACAATTACAAAAGTATCTTATTAAGATGTGATTATATTTAATTCTAAAAAAAAGTAAGATAGACTTGATATAACAACATGCTGTATAATGAAAAAAAATGAAGAAAAGAATGCAAATTTGACAGGAAGGACAATGGCTTTGGTTGAGAATGAAGCAGTATGAAAATGCCCAATTACCCTTCTTCATAGCAAATGTGAATAGTGAGATGTAGCAGGGAGAGAGAGCAGTAAATAGAGAGTTCTAGAGAATGAGCCCGCCTCCCTCCTCTATTACTTTTGTTAGATAAATTTTATTTTTTCTTTTGAAGAGATTTGGAGCTTTAAAATTTTACATCTCTCATATTCAGATATGTAACTCTGAGTTCATATTTAAAACTTTGTACTCATATGAGTAGAAGAAGGTTGAAAAGAGCTAACCCTTAAAGAGAGTTGAGAGGTGTATCGTGTTTCTAAATATGTGTCTTTGTTTTTTCTTTTTCTTTTTTATTATTGTTGTATTAGTTATACATTTGAGATATTAAAGTGTAATTTTTAATATATTAGTATTTGTTAGATGACTTGCTTTTTTATTATCTAATTGTAATACTTATTTATTTATTTTATTTTTATCTTCAGAAATTATAAGATTAAATTAGTCATGCTTAGTGCACCTAATTTTAACTTCTATTTTATTATTAATTTTGTACTTGACATATTTTTGTAAATAGTAATTTTTAATTTTCTCAAAAAGCAAAAACAAAAAAGCGCAAATGCAGATGGTTATAAAAAAAAAATTTGCGATTATTTCGTGCGGCTTCAGTAAAACTTGTTGCAGGCTTTTACTCTGGATCAATTGAAAGCTTTGGCAGTGGACAGAGGCTTCATTTTTTTCTGTGACCTCTGCATCAAGAACACTTTCTTGAAAAGTAATTGTAAAATGGTGTTTGACAAATTGCAAAAAAAAAAATGTCATATCACACCAACTTTGTTTGATTCCTTGAGGTGGGAACACTACTTTTTGTTTAATTCCTAGAAGTGAAATAGTGTTGCTCATAGTCTTGCAAATTGGGTAGACATATTACCCATATGACTGTACATGTTTGGTTACATTCATCATGAGAGTGTGTGGTACGTTGTACATGAGTTGAATAATTTCAAAAAATATGATAAAATTAAGATGTAATTGATATTGAATTTTAAAATGAAGACATATATAATTTTTATAAGTTGTATTTTAAAAGGACAAAAGTTATTTACAGTTTCATCTATCTTTACTGTAAGTTCTCAAATGACATGTATAATGTTTTTACACCTCATCAATTAGTAAAGAGAAAAGCCATATTTTGATTATTTACAGATAGGTCAATTTTTAATTTAATTTTTCATAAATTGTTATTTTAAATTATTCTCTCAAAGATAAAAATGTCTATAATATTATCTCTAGTTAAGCTATCATTCAAATTTTAATGCCAAATTTAAGTTACTACTAAAATTGTAATTTTTTGCCACCTTTATTTAATTTTGTATATAAATTGATACTTATTTAATACTAAATTGACATTCTCTGACACTTATAATAGAATTTTTAATCTTTCAAATAAATTAATTCTATTTAAAAAAAATTCTATAAATGTCACGTAAGTGTCAAGTCATCATTAAGTGAATGCTAATTTATATGCTAAATTTAATAAATATAACAAAAAACTACAATTTTAACTATAAGTTAAGTTTGATGTCAAAGTTTAAATAATATTTTAATTGAAAATTTATAAAAATAAAATAATTCAAAAAAAAAGTAATTTGCGAATAATTTTTTAATAAATATAACAAAAAACTACAATTTTAACTATAAGTTAAGTTTGATGTCAAAGTTTAAATAATATTTTAATTGAAAATTTATAAAAATAAAATAATTCAAAAAAGAAGTAATTTGCGAATAATTCTTTAAAAAAATTAAGAAATTAACATAAGTGACAATTAAGTCTAGAAAGAAAGAAGACATAATTAACAATAAACTACCATTTTGATTCTTACAAAACCAAAAATTGTGTCATTTATTTGTCATTATTTTATTCTAAGCTTCTTAAAACATATAATTATAATTTCAAACATCAAATTTGTTAAAAAGAGATTAATATAGTCGTCCATATAGATGGACTTACTTTATCCAACGTGCATGTAATATTAATTGTTGATATGGAATGTATTTAGTGTCAAAGATTGATTTATTTTTTAAAATGTTGAGAATAAAATAATAATAAATGTTTTTTGAAAAAGTTTACAAAAATAAAAATGGTGATTTGCTCTACAATCAATAGACTTTTATGTGTTTTTGATTGACATATAATAGCAATAATTTCACAAATATCTTAAAGTGTCACAATAATATCTTAGAGCAGACATTTGTTGAGAGAATTTTTTGTTACAACCTAAATTCCACAAAGGATTAATCTTAAAGTGTTAATAATTTATAAAAGTACTTTAAAAATAAAATAAAATAAAATGAATATGCAGTAATTTTAGAGATAGATCTCACCAAATACTTATTTTCCATTGACTTAGATACACAGAGTCTATTTAAAATTTTTAATAGTTTTGTAATTAATAGTCTAATTCTTAAAATATCTTAATAAAATAAAAATAAGTGATGTGTGCAATAATAATTTCAAAAATATCTTCAAATTAGATGTAGTCACAATTGAGTCTAAAAAGCAAAAAAGAAGAAGCTAGAAATGTGTTTTATTGAAAAAAAATTAGAATTGCGATATTTTTTTATTCTTGATGGTAAGAGATATGTCTAAAATAGTTTCAACCATTTTAAATAAACAGATATTAAATACAACCGAAATTAAGTCCACGAGAATAATTTTTTCATATCTATTTAATGTTACAAAGTTGAGTTATATCTATGGAAATAATAGCAAGTTATTGAAGAAAAAGTACAATTATTATTAAATATAAAAATCTGATAAAGTAAACTTTTTAAAGACATGATATCTTTATTTTTTTATGGTATTAGATATCTTCAAAATATTACTACAAATTATAAAACAAGTGTATCAAATATTAAAATTTTGGATCCTTTCATAATTTTAAATTGTCCTTCTTTTTTTTGCTATCACAGTTCTTCAAAATCAGAAGACCAGAAAACAACCCAAAGGAGGTGATTCCAGGCACAACTTTTTAACAGACAATATAACCAACCAATCATCAGCCATATTCGCAATCTGCTAGCCCTGCTCGAAGACAGAATATTAGAAGTCAATGTGTCTATCTTTTTTTTTCTTTTTTTTTTCTTTTAATTAACTAATGTGCGACTATGACTAAATTTAAGTGGACAAATTGAGGTTAAATATAACAAAAAAAAAGTATGATAATCATAAAAAAATGTGTATGCAATAATTTCAAAAATATCTTATTAAGACGTGGTTATATTTGATTCTTAAAAAAAGGAAAAGATAATTGATACGGTCAACTTCAAAACCAGTAAAAGACATGTGGCCAGACTTTGCCATCTGCATAACAAAGAGAAGAAAGCGAAGTTGACAGAAAGGACAGCGACTTTAGTTGAGAAAGACACAGTTTGAAAATGCCCTCAATTATCCATTCTTTAAGGTAAATATGGATGGCACTTTGTTTGGCACTGGGGACGGTGCTATGAGATACAGGAATCTTTCAACGAGGTCAGTTGAAAGCTTTGGCAGCAAAGAAAAGCTTGATTTTTGCTTGCGAACTTTGCATTGAGGACGTCGTATGGAGAGTGATTGCAAAATAGTGTTCGACAACTTACAAGAGAAAATGTCAAATTATATCTATTTTGTTTGATTTCTTAGAGTGGAAGCACTACTTCTTCTTTGACAGATGACCTGTGTGAATTTTTTTCTCTCTCACACACACATTTTGTACAAGGTTACTAAAATTTACTATTATAATTAATTTTATATATAATAAAAAATATAAAATTACAAAGAAAAATAGTAATTTGAAAATAAGTGAGTATTTAAAAAATATTGTTAAATTAACTAATTATGTTTATAAGATATCTAGACTAAATATTTAACTCAGAAATTTGATTAAAAATAATTTATAGTTCCCAATGAAACAATTCTTTTTTTCTAATTTTAATTATATAAAATGATAATAATATGTCACAGAATAAATTTAAATAAGTGATAATCAAATCAAATTGTGCATAATCAGTGAAAACTTCCAGTTAGTATGTGCACTTTAAAGAAGTTGAAAATTTTACGATAATCCTAATATGCTGATAATTAAATTTAATTAATGCTGATTAAAAATAGAAATGTATCTAAAACCTAAATGAAGATAATTCTGAAATTAGATAAAAAAAATTAAATAAGCTGATTAATTCTAATTAGTGGTTTAGGTAGTAAGAACCAGCCAAGTGCTTTCTCAACATTTTCTACTGAAGCATAAACAATAGTTCTCCTTATACACATGATTTATTTAGAATTTTCATCGTAAAATTTCCAAATGCAAGCAGCCAAGTTTTCAAAAGTGAAAATATACAAATATTGATATGTTTCATCTTCATTCACCAATACAGCTTTATAGTAACCAAATTTTATTTTATTTTTTGCTCTTAACTTGATAAAACCAATTGGCACGCACATGACTTTGAATTGCTCTTAGTCTCTACCAATCGGCATACACATGACTTCACTGATTTTCATTGCTCTTAGTCTTTTCCAACATTCCATGCATTTATGTATGGTGTGTAAGGATCCTTATCTTAACCTAAACCATTTATGTCCATGCATTTGTGTGTGATGTATCAGGATCGCTATCTAACATAAAACGTCTTGTGTAGACCCAAGACCTTAGATGCAACACAATCGGTGGGGCGTGAAAAAATTGTCATGGACTCCTAGTGGTGCAATATCTATCCCTTTCATGGCCATCATAAATCACCCCACCACAATATGGAAAAATATCTAGTTAATAAGCAAATTTGAAAAAAAAAATCATGGGCAAAATCTCAATACCATCTATTTCTATAAAAAAAAATCACTGAACAAAAATAAATTAATTATAGAAAATAAATGATATAAAATTAATATGATAAAACTGACATTAGCCCGACTTGAATTTAATTTCTAGATCAACCTAGCTTATCATGTTTCAACTTTAGTTTATAAGTTGACAGTTGATGGTAAAAGATATTTCTAAAATATTTTCAAACATTTTAAACAAATAGGCATGAAATACAACCGTAAATCCATGTAAACAATTTTTTTATAGTTATTTAATGTTACAAATGTAAGTTATATCTATGGAAATAATACAAAATTATTGAAGAAAAAGCACAATTAATACTATATATAAAAGTTAATAAAGTAAAGTTTTTTAAGACATGAGATCTTTATTTTTTTTATATGGTATTAGATATCTTCAAAATGTTTCTACAAATTGTAAAAAAAGTTTATCTAATATAAAATTTTTGGATACTTTCATAAATTTATATAAAAAAAAATTCTTTGAGCTATCACAAATCTTTAAAACCAGAAGAGCGAAAAACAAAACAGCATAACCAGTAGACAACCAGAACACAAAGATAGAATCCCAAGCCAAATCAATCAACCAACCCCATCATGGCGAGCCTCCTGGTCTGTCACCAGGATTGAAGCATCTGTACCCAATTTAGCCTGCCAATCATCGTCCATATTAGCCCTGATCAAAGATAAAATATCAAAAGGCAGTGCCTATATCTCTTTGCTTTTTTCTTAATTGACTAATATGAGACTACGATTAAATTTAGGTGGACGAATTGAAGTTTAAATATAATTAAATAATAAAGTACGATAATTATAAAAAATTGTATGCAACAATTTCAAAAATATCTTATTCAAATGTGGTTATATTTGATTCTAAAAAAAAAGTAAAATATAACTGATATGATGCCATGCTGCATAATGAAGAAAAGAAAGCAAATTTGATGGAAAGGAAAGTGACTTTGGTTGAGAATGAAGCAGTTTGGAAATGCCCCCAATTACCCCTTCTTCAAAGCAAATGTGGATAGCGAGAGGTAGTAGATAGAGAGAGAGCAAAGAGCAGAGAGTTCTAGAGAATGAGCGCGCCTCCCCTCTCTCTTCTTTTTTTCTTCTTCTCATTTTAGATTGTTTTCTTTTGTTTTCTTTCTTTTCACAAGACTTCTTTATTTCTGTTAGAAAAGAGTTTTTCTGTTTTTTTAAGATGTTTTGGAATTTTAAAATTTTACATCTTTTACATTCAGATCTATAACTTTTTGCTCAGATTTAAATAGAAGAATGTCATATTTACAATTATGTACTCAAATGGGCAGAAGAAAATTGAAAAAAATTAAAAAGTTGAGAGGTGTATTGGCTCTCTAAAAATCCGTCTCTATTTTCTCATTTTTTGTTGTTGTATTAGTTGTACATTTGATATGTTGAAATGTAATTTTTGGTAGATTATTATTTGTGAAATGTATTATTTTTATATTCTCTAATTATAGTACCCATTTATTTTATTTTCAAAATTTGTAAGATTAAGTTAATTATGCTTACTTCACCTATCTTTAACTTCTGCTATGTTATTGACCTTGTGCCTGATTTTTTTTTAATAATTTTTCAATTGCCTCCCTCCCAAAAAATAAAGCAAATGGGGATGGCACTTTGTTTGGTAGTTGAGATAGCACTGTGAGATGCAGAAAGCTTTCGTGCGGTTTGAGTAAAACTTGTTGCAGGCATTTACTCTAGATCAATTGAAAGGTTTGGCAGCAGACAAAAACTTGTTTTTTGCTAGTGACCTTTGCATCAATGATGTTTTCTTGAAAAATGATTGCAAAATGGTATTTGATAACTTACAAAAAAAAAATGTAAGATCACACTACTTTGTAAGGTCGAAAACCAACAATAGTTTTACAGAATATCAAATGAAAAGAAAAAAAAAAGTTTTTAAAGTAGTTCTATCCTATTCTTTAGAAGCTATTATATAATAGTGAATGGATACACATGCATGTTAATAGGTTAGGTTAAGGATTCTTAAAGTTTGTAACGTGAGTTCTTTTTTCTTTTTTTATGAGAATCAATTTTTAGAAATATTATTCTGAGATTAATCTTTTTCAAGTTTTAGTGTCTCTTAAAATTTGAACATTTTATCTCTTAAAGTTGTAAAATATTTTCCCATCACAGAAATTTAAATGGGTTGTTACAAAAATTGTAACCTATCATGGTTTCGAGGGTTAACCATCTAATATTATAGCAATCATTTATTTGGAAAAAGTGGGCCATTTATAAGAAAATTGTAACAGTATTGGTTTTAAAGTGGGAATTCTACGACACTACTTTTTGTTTCCTAGAAGTGGAATAGTGTTTCTCATAGTCTTACAAATTGGGTAGACATATGACCCACATGACTGTACATGTTTGGTTAGATTGACCATGAGAGTGTGTGGTTGCTTGGTTGGTACATGAGTTCAATAATTTCAAAAATATGATAAAACTAAAATGAAATTGACATTGAGCTTTAAAATGAAGACATATCTCCTATCTATCTTTACTATCTAGTTTTCTAACCAAATTATGATATGTGTATTGTTTTCGCATCTCACCAATTAGTAAAGAAAAAAAAACCCATATTTTGATCACATATTATTATTTTTAATTTATTCTCTCAAAGATAAAAATTCCTATAATGTCACCCTTACTTAAGCTATTATCCAAATTTTAACATCAAATTTAAGTTACTACTGAAATTGCAATTTTCTACTGCACTTATATAAATTAACATATGAATTAACCCTCACTTGATACTAAATTGACATTCTCATAACACTCATAACAGAATTCTTAATTTTTCAAATAAATTAATCATATTTAAAAAAAATTTGTTATACGTGAATGTCAAATCATTATTAAGTAAATGCTAATTTATATGTTAAGTTAAATAAATATAAAAAAACTACTATTTCAACTATAAATTAAGTTTGATGTCAAAGTTTGGATAATATCTTAATTGAAAAATGATATAACAAGTTCTTTTATCTCTGAAAAATTAAATTAAAAAAATTAATATGTCAAAAACTAAATCGAAAGTTCACCTACTTAATAGAGATTAAAATATAATTTTTTTCATTAGTAAAAATATCAATAAATAATTGTTTAATAACAATAAAATTTCATGTCAATAAATTCTCTAACCATTTATTTCTAAATAATTGCTACATAAATTCTTCTCTTTTGCTCTCAAATTGCCATCTTCGTCAAGTTATAACAATTTTTGTCTTCTAGTCTTCAAAACTTGTTTGATAACTGTTTTTAAAATATAATTTTTTATTTTTAATTATTTTTAGAATAAAAAAATTTATTTAAAAACTATTTTTTATTTTTGTTTTCAAAACATTTTAAAAAAATTAATAAAAAAGAGTTTTTTTTTATTTTTTATTTTTGTTTTCATAATACCTAAAAAAATTCAACATGTTTTCAAAATAATTATTAAACAATTTGTTTACTTTTATTTTGTAAAATAATTTTTAAATATAATTAAAAAAAAAATTTTAAAAAAATCAAACAAGGCCATAAATTCTGTCTATACCTTAAAACTATGGATGAAATATTCTGGCCATTTCATTATGTTCATTTTAACTCTTCTTTGTGTATAATGAGGATGATAAATATGCTTGAGTGCGGCTACATTTCTGAAAGCTGGTTGAAGGGCTTGAAACTATAGAATTGCTTTCGAAGAAAAGGAATTTTTTTGGGGAATAATAGGTGGGTTTACTAAACGTCAACACTATATCCTTAAAAAGATTGACTAAAGAAAGGAAAGTAAAAAAAAAAGGGGGAGGGGTATAATAGACGGAGAAATTACGGTGCAAATAGATGGAACTATAATCTGGTTAATAAATTTAATAGCGAAAATAAATGGAACTGTATATAATTATTTTTAATTTTTTAAATACATTAACGACTTGAATGTTGAAATTTAGCTGAGAGGAGAATATCTCAGTTCAGGATCAAAGTGAGCCTTTGAATTCAACACACACACACAATTAAGGGGTGTTCATCGGTTCGATTCGGTCGGCATTGAAGACTAAACCAAACCTATAACAAATATTTTGTAAAAACAAATAAGCCTATTCGGTTGATTGAAGTTGTTAAAATCAAACTAAACCGAATCGGAGAGCAGTTCAGTTTGATTCGGTTCATCCATTTTTTTTAAACTGGAGATGGAATACTTCTGTAAAGGTAACTATGCTTTATTATAACATTTAAAAAAAATGCAAGAAGAAGAAGCAGCAACACGGGCCTACTATGAAGTCTTAGCCTGAACAACGCATGGGTGTTCATGATTCTAAGAAGCTCAATATGCCAGACTCAACAAGAAGCAGTGCAGTATTGCGGACAAAAAATGATGGAGAAAGGCCCAGAAGACCAACTGAAGCACTGCAATGAATTTGTAGTATACTTAGTCGCAACCTATAGTACTAGATTAAGTAGAGGGAGAAGGAGAAGGACTTTGGGGTTGTGTAAAAGTGACCCACATATGCACAGGAAAACCTTGGGTCCTTATAATTTCACAAGTATATATATATACAAGCTGCGTACAACAGATTGAGTATATTCTAGCCTAAAAAATCTCTTGGGATAAGGTTAACAGGAGTAGTGGTTATCCTATATCGTGATTTACGATATCTACGTAATGAGATAAGCATGCATGCAATGGCACGTGAGAAGATGAGTGAGCAGCCTCCGTAACCCACATCAATACCCCCCCTCAAGTTGGTGCATGAAGGTTTGAAATGCCCAACTTGCGAATGAACAAGTCAAATACTGGTTTCCCTAAGGCTTTAGTAAATATGTCAGCTAGCTGGGCATGCGTGGAGACATGAGAAGGACGAATGAGTCCACGAAGTATTTCATCTCGGATGTAATGACAGTCTACCTCGATGTGTTTTGTGCGTTCGTGAAACACAGGGTTATTGGCAATGTGAAGGGCGGCCTGGCTATCACAATATAGAGGCATTGGCTGTGAATGCGGGACCCCAAGATCAGATAATAGGCCTTTTATCCATTTGAGTTCAGAAGTAGCAGTAGCCATTGCATGATACTCAGCTTCGGCCGAAGAATGAGAGACAATGTGTTGCTTCTTCGTTTTCCAGGAGATGGGAGAGGGACCAAGAAGAACTAACCAGCTGGTGAGAGAATGTCTAGTAACGGGGCAGCCAGCCCAATCAGAATCACACCAGCCTTGGACTTGTAAATTGTTGGAACCACTCAGAAAAATGCCTTAGCCTGGGTTGCCTTTTAAATAACGAACAACCCGAAGTGCTGCATGCCAATGGTCTTGCTTGGGGGCTTGCATGAATTAAGATAGAATGTGCACACAATAAGATAAGTCAGGACGAGTGAAGCACAAATAGATGAGTCGGCCAATGAGACGTCGATATTGGTCGGGGTTGGCGAAGAGAGGACCATCAGCCAGAGCTAGTTTGTGATTTTGTTGAAGGGGAGTGCCAGCAGGTTGAGCACCCAGAAGGCCAGTTTCTGAAATGATATTTAAAGCATATTTACGTTGACACAAAAATAATCCAGTAGAATTGCGAGCAACCTCAACACCTAAAAAAAACAGTAAAGGACCCAGGTCTTTCATATGAAAACACATGCTAAGGTATTGCTTGAAGAGACGAATGGCATGAGGGTCATTACCAGATATAATGAGATCATCGATGTAAACTAAAACAAGAAGGTGGATGTTCTGTCGATGCAGAGTAAAGAGAGAATAGTCATAGGAAGATTGAGAGAACCCATAAGTGGTTAAAGCAGATGAGAGTTTGGCAAACCAGCAGCGAGGAACCTGGCAAAGACCATAGAGAGATTTCCGCAATCTACAAACTATATTGGGTCGTTTATCCCGAAAACCAGGAGGAGGTTTCATATATACCTCGTCATGCAGGTCACCGTGCAAGAAAGCGTTGTGGACGTCCATTTGGTGAAGCTCCCAACCTTTAGCCACAGCAACAGACAAGACAATGTGCATAGTGACCATATTTGCAACAGGGGCGAAATTTTCTGTATAATTGATCCCTTCAATTTGATGATTCCCAAGGACTATAAGGCGTGCTTTGAATCGTTCAATACTACCATTGGAGCGATGTTTAATTTTATACACCCATTTGCATCCGAGTGCCTTTTTGCCAGGAGGAAGAGATGTAAGTTCCCAGGTGTTATTTGCTTCAAGGGCCCGGATTTCATCACCCATGGCAGCGTGCCATCGTTCATCTGTGATGGCATCGCGAAAAAAAATAGGTTCCTTGGCTATGGATATAGCTGCAAGGAAGTGTTTGTAACCAGGAGAAAATTTAGCAGATGATACATAGTGTGCTAAAGGATAGGGCGTACCTGGAAGATGGGATGAGATAGGTGAGAAAGGTGATGGGTTGAGTGTCAGAGCAGTGTGTGTAACATAATCTTGCAAGTAGGAAGGTGGCTTCCTAACACGACCACCCCGATCCAGAGGTGTAGAGGAGGCAGGCATAGAAGATGGAGAAATAGTGGGGAGAGAGCTTATGGGGTCATCCCTTGAGGCACCCCCCTATCTGGGAGAACTATGTCATGCGGTACAGCGAATGTAGAACGAGGAAGCAGCTCAGCTACCTCAAATTCAGAAGAACCATCCTGCAGAGGAGTAGAATCGCTCAGACTTGGCGAGGTAGAGGAGAAAGGGAACGTGTGTTCATCAAAAATCACATCCTGAGAGACAAAGAACACTTTGATGTCCAGATCATAGAGCATCCATCCTTTTTGACCATAAGGATAACCTAGAAAAACACACCTCCGCCCACGACTAGCAAACTTGTCACCCTTGGTGCCAGCATTATGGGCATAACATAGAGACCCAAAGATGCGAAGATGGGTGTAGATAGGGGGTGTCCCATGAAGTACTTCATAAGGTGTGCGGCCACCTAAAACACTAGAGGGAGTCTGATTAATTAAATAACCCGCAGTGAGTATACATTCTCCCCAAAATTCAATAGGCAAATGGCCTTGAAAATGAAGGGCCCGAGCAACCTCTAGGATATGACGGTGTTTCCTTTCCACACGCCCATTTTGTTGAGGCGTACCAGTGCAAGAGGTCTGGAAAATGATCCCATGATCCAGAAAGTATGAGCGCATACACATGAATTCAGTCCCATTGTCACTTCGAAGAGTTTTAACGTGTGTATGATATTGACACTCAACCATGGAAAAAAAAATTTCTACGTGCGAGCGACTTGCGTTTTATTGTGCAATAAAGAAATCCATACAACGCGAGAATAATCATCAACGATGGTTAAAAAATACACGGCTCCGCAAGAAGAGGGAGTACGATAAGGGCCCCATAAGTCACAATGGATTAAATCAAATTTTGCAACAGCTCTTTGTGAACTCAAAGAAAATTTTCCACGAGTTTGTTTTGCTCGGTTGCATACATCACATGGCTAATTAAAAGAATCACTAGATGCACTAACATGAGGAAGTAATTTAACTTTTTGAACACCCGGATGACCAAGACGCTTGTGCCACAGTTCGAGAGAGTGCACACCATCCATCTTGCAGACCACTGCTCTAGACACTCTTCGAAAATGGTACAACCCATTCCTACGCTCACCTGCACCAATCACCATCTTCGAAATGGGGTCCTGTACAACACATAAGCGTTGAGTGAATTGTACAATACAATGCAGATCATCAATCAATTGAGACACAGAAAGTAAGTTGCAAGTTAAACGAGGCACATAAAGAACATTATGAAGAGTCAAGTGGTCAGATAAGCAAACTCGTCCTTCTTTAGTGGCAGAGACTTGTTGCCCGTCTGGTAAACCAACGGGGCAGCTAGTGATATCTCGGAGATGGCTCATGTGCTGGAGTTGGTTAGTCATGTGGTTGGAAGCACTTGTATCAATGATCCAGTTAGTTATGGTACCTGTTAATTTTTCACTAGAGCTGGCCTTGGTGGTATTTAACAGATCCACAAGAGCCTTCAATTGATCACTACTGAACCCAGTTAAACCAGAAGTGTCGTTAATAGATATGGGAGTAATGTCAACACCAGTACTGTGAGCCATGTTGGCACGAGCTCCCCCTTGGCCTCGTCCCATACCACCCCGCTGTGGGGTTTTACCTCGGTTGCTATTTCGCCCATCACCACGTGGACGATCACCCCACCACTCGGGATATCCTATGCGCTGGAAACACACATCTTCAGTATGGACAGCTCGGTTACAGTATGAGCAAATTATGCTTTTGTCTTTCACACTACCATTCCCTTTAGCTCGAGTAGTAGGTTGAGCAGCAAGACCCACAATGTCACGTCGTTCCTCCTTGTTGTGGGAAACAGTTCTCATGCGTTCATCTTGCACAAGAGTAGAATAGACACGATTCAATGATGGAAGAGGGTTAGTAGCAAGCAGATTTGAACGTACGCTCCCATACATATTATCATCTAAACCCATAAGGAATTGATGCACCCGTTCTGTCTCCCGTCATTTCTCAAGTTTGGAGGCAATATCACACTTGCAGCCTCCACACTCACAGCTAGGAATTTGTTCATAATTACCTAGCTCTTCCCACACGTTTTTCAGTTTGCCATAATACGCAACAATGTTCATGTTCCCTTGCTTACATTCAGCCAGTTCATACTTTAATTGTTGAACCCTGGGACCATTCACCATAGAAAATCGCTCTTTGATTTCTTCCCACAAGGACTGTGCATCCCCCATGTACGAAATGGTTGACCGTAAGCTTGGTTCAACCGTATTCAAGATCCATGAAACAAGCATGGACTGAACAGTCCACCAGTCTTCTAATTTCGCAGACCCATCAACAAGCCGCTTAATACTCCCATCGAGGAAGCCCCATTTTCGCCGAGCTCGTAGAGAAGTTCGCATAGCTCTTGCCCAATCATCGTAATTTTCACCACGCAGCTGCACTTAAGTGATCACATGTCTGGGGTTATCATTCGAATGCAGGTCGTAAGGTGAAAGATTTCGCGTAGGCTGTTTTGGAATTCCTGCCATATTCTCGGTAGGCTTTGATACCATGTAAAAGTGACCCACATATGCACAGGAAAACCTTGGGTCCTTATTATTTCACAAGTATATATATATACAAGCTGCGTACAACAAATTGAGTATATTCTAGCCTAAAAATCTCTTGGGATAAGGTTAACAGGAGTAGTGGTTATCCTATATCGTGATTTACGATATCTACGTAATGAGATAAGCATGCATGCAATGGCACGTGAGAAGATGAGTGAGCAGCCTCCGTAACCCACATAAATAGGTTGAATTCCGACGCAAAGCCAGGCAACTAGCAGCGCTGTCACAACTCCACGTTCACTGGGTAAAGGGATGGCAGAAGCAGATAGATGATAACTAACGTCTCCAACGTCGCTCTTTAACAGGTTTTCAAATGTCAACCTATCTCTATAAAATGAACCTCGTTCTTAACTATCTCCAGAGAAGATCCCTTGTGCATTGAAGGTGTGCATCTCGAGGCCATCACAGCAGACTGTTAAGACTCAAGTGACGACCAGACAAGAACCTTTTGTCGAGAGCGGGGTGTCAACAGAACAGAAGAGAGAAAGGCCGGAGGCAGAGAGACGAATGGTTAGACATTATGATCAGAAATCTAAGGGTCTGTAATTCAGAATGCTAGAAGCATTAATCTCACTTTCAGATGTAAAATTTTTATTGAAATGACAAAAGGCATGGAAAGTATAGGCTGATGAGCACTGTCCCGAGGCGCTGTGCAGTTGGTCGACAGTTTTTGAGTCTCAAGAAAGTGCCGCGCAAGAGATAAGCAGAGAAAAATGCAGAAACAAAAATTACAACCAAATATCCTCTAATCCAAAAATCAGAATAAAAAACCACAATAAAAAATGCAGAAATCCAAATCGAAATCTCAATCAGAAATCACAACAAAAAATCAGAAGTAGAGAAAAATCACAACAAACCCAACACCAGCCAAAGACACCCAAAGAACTCAAAGCCATGGGAGGGGAAACCGCAAGCCAGAAACGAGGAAATATGAGGGAAATCCAGGGGAAACCGAAAGCCAGAAATTGAGACCCAACGAACTCGAAGCCATGGGAGAAATCCAGGAGAAACTAGGGGAAACCGAAAGCTACAAACAAGGGGAAATATGGGGAAAATTCAGGGGAAACCGAAAGCCATGGAGAAGAACGAAGAAGAAGAACTAGGGGAAACCGAAAACCGAAATTGAAACCAAATCCAGGAGAAGAACGAAGAAGATGAGGAGGCTTGGACGCTGGAACCGGTGAAGGAAGGAAGCTTCGAAAGGGTGCTCTGCACGGAGAAGAACGAAGAAGAAGAACTAGGGGAAACCAAAAACCGAAACCGAACCCAAATCCAAGGGAAGAACGAAGAAGATGAGGAGGCTTGGACGCTGAACCAGTGAAGGAATCGAAGCTTCGAGAGGGTGCACTGCTGGAGGATGGCTCGATTGGATGGAAGAGATGAAGGCAGGGCAATGAAAACAAAAATAAATGGAAAAGCTGGCATCGGGCAACGGAAATAAAACGAAAAAAGCAGAAAAGAAAATTCGAACAAATAAATGGAAACAAAATGAAGGTTGGAACAAATAAATGAAAACAAAATTCGAACAAATAAAACGAAGAGATAAAGGTATTGGGGCAATGAAAACAAAATGAAATAAATAAATGGCTGAGTCTGAAACAAATAAATGGAAAAAACATCCGAACCCAAAAATAGTATATGACCGTTGTGATAAATAAATTAACTGTTGGTGGTATATGAATTGCATATATGAACGTTGGAAATGATCGTTGAAATAGTTGTTGGAGTTCATGTATATTACTCTATAAATAGGAGTAAAAGTTTGAGAATTTTACACTCAACTTCTCAATTTACCAATTCTTCGTGTCTTCTTCTTTGATCTACAATTTTATTTGTATTGATAAATGGATCCCAATCAATTTAATTTCAATCCTTTTTTCAATTATATGCAAAATTATCAACCTCCTACCAGTGAAAATCCTCAAATTCCTCCATTTTTTCCAAATCCACAAAATAATTCAAATACTAGAATTTCCTATGTTTCCATTCCAACCAACCAATCCCGCCATGTTTTATAGGTCTTTTCCAATGGGTACTAGCGGTGCAGAGTCTACTGATCAAGAACCTGAAACACCAGTCGGATCTATGTTCGAGTCTCAAGTTCCACAATTTTTCACCCAAGTTGGTTTGAAAAATATTATGCTCAATGAATGAGGAGGAAATGCAAGGCAAAAAAAATCTCGAGTTAGGTTCACAACGGACGAAGATGTACTTCTTATTTAGTCGTGGCTCAACGTTTCAAAGGATGCAGTTGTTGGTGTTGACCAAAAAGCAGATAGTTTTTGGTCAAGAATCAAAGAGAATTATAACAACTATCGTGGTCGATTTCGAGAGAGAGAATATGTTCAACTAAAATCTCGATGGCATCGGTTAAATAGTGCAGTTCAAAAATCTGTTCAACTAAAATCTCGATGGCATCGGTTAAGGTGGAAGAAAATAAGTTAAAAGAGAAAGAATTGAAGATGGAGGGGATTAAGATGCTTGAAAAGCTTCTCTTTAAGGATACATCTGAGATGACAGAGAGACAACGACGAGATCACGAAATGTTATGTGACGTGATTAGAGAATCATATGGAATTAATTAAGATAATGTTATGTATTTTTATAATTTTTAATTATTGTATTTTCATAATTATTTGTATTATTTTTAATATATTTTAATTTTTTTTACGTATTTATTGTTTTAAAATTAAAATGAAAATAAATTAATATTTTAAATAGAAATAAATATAAAGATGTGGAGTAACCTATGGGACCCATTTAGTGAATTTTTGATAGTTGCACCATTGGAGTGCAGGGTTGCTTAAAATACTGTAGGGTTGTTTAAAAAAAATGCTGATATAACACCTGTGGGACCCACTTAAGCAACTTGAGTGGGTATCACCATTGGAGATGCTCTAAGTGTGATAAATTCAAAAGTCTCTTATATTAAGATTTCGTTACCCAGCCAAATTTATACCCTTTTTTATTAAATTTTCATCAAATAAGTATATACTTATTATTTAATTTTTAATATTGTAGCTCTATAGTCTATATAACATTTAATGTAGGAAAAAATAAATAAAAATTCAAAAAGAAGTAAATTGTGAATAATTTTTAAAAATATTAAGAAATTAAGATCAGTGACAATTAAATATAAAAAGAAAAAAGATATAATTAAAAGTAAACTACCATTCTGAGTCTTACAAAAAAAATTGTGTCATTTGTTTGTCATTATTTTATTATCAACTTTTTAAAACATATCATTTTAATTTCAAACATCAAAATTGTTAAAAAGAGATTAATGTAGTAATTTGATTTTTAGAATAGACACTTGTTGAGAGGACTTCTTTGTCACAACAAATTTTAAAAGGGATTAATATTTAAGTGTTAATAGTTTATAAAAATACTTTAAAAATAAAATAAAATGAATATGTAGTAATTTTAGAGATAAATCTCACTAAATACTTATTTTCCATTGATTTAGTGTACAAAGAGTCTATTTTAAAATGTTAATATTTATGTAATTAATAGTCTAATTCTTAAAATATTTTTATAAAATAAAATAAAAATAAAAATAGTAATTTGTGCAATAATAATTTCAAAAATATCTTCAAATTAGATGTAGTCACAATTGAGTATAAAAAGTAAAAAAAAAAAAGTTAAAAAATTTAGAATGACAGCTCTTGATCAGTTTGATTTGTATCTATTTTAAACTCTCATGATGTTGAACTTATTTAGGAAGTATTTAATTTTTAACATGAACTAAATCACTTTACATAAGAAAGATGATACGGCGAAGTCTGAATCTTATGCTTATGTTTCCATATTTAATTTGAATGAAATTTCTCCTTGGTTTGTTCAAATTATTCTGTGTCTAATTAATTAGTTATTAATTAGATGATTTTGATCTTATTATTTGCTATTGTAAAAGGAAATTGCAAATTAGATCTTCCAAAAATTCAATTTAGGTGATTATAGAGATAGAGAAACTTATACATGCCTAAGTAGTGAGAATCAAATCATGGATCTCAAACTGCTCCTGAATTATTGACTACCATAATCTTGTATGAGTGTATTTGTAAGAGTAAGTCTAAGTAGACTATAAAAAGAAGTTATTTAGTAACTTAGGATTTGTTTTAGCAA
Organism: Gleditsia sinensis; assembly: GCA_037074535.1. Taxonomy (NCBI): domain Eukaryota; kingdom Viridiplantae; phylum Streptophyta; class Magnoliopsida; order Fabales; family Fabaceae; genus Gleditsia; species Gleditsia sinensis. The sequence goes on along the minus strand of CM073465.1, from coordinate 66,268,523 downwards.
ACATCAACTTCTTTTTTTTTGGGTTAGTAAGATAAGGAGAAGCATAAAGAAAGGGTAAAATCAGATTCCTAAAGGTTTTTCCGCATTAATTTGTATCATCAAACAATTTCAATTATTATTTTCTTTTAATTTTACCATATTTCAATTTATAAGCTCTACAATCTTGCAACAATTTATTTTCTAAATAAATTTGAAATTTTTATAATTTTGATACTTGACAAAATAAAATAACAATCTCCAAGGATGATAATCTTCTCATCATGTTATTCTAGAACTATAATAATGTGTACTTGCATTTTTCCACCAATTATCTTCTTTCATTAAATAGGCTTTTGTCAAAGGTTTTGAAGCTCCTCAGTCCACATCAAAATTTTAATCATAATTGTCGATTAGACGGGAAGGGATTACATACAACTAAACTCATTTGCAATAATTAAAACAAAAGGGTTTGTGTAAAAGGAAAAATCATGCAATAAGAGATTGTAACATTATATTTGGGAAAATAAGTTGCTCTCCAAGCACCCCCTCTTTTTCCACTCCTTGGTATCGTCCACTACCAAAAAAAAGGGGGGATTTTGGTGGTAAATTTTTTATAACGACTTTCAAAGTTGTTATCAAAAGTATAGCATCAGCGATGACATTTAGAAGACTTTTTGACCTTAAAATGTTGTTAAAAAAATTGCAATGACAGAATTTTATAGTAACTCACTTTGCATAGAACTTATTCTTGTATAGAAAAAATATAACTGTTATATATCATTCTACAAATCTTATTGAGAGGATTGAATTTTTGATTATCATCTAAATTATAGATATGAAATTAGAAAGCTTACTTAAACGTTTTCCCTAATTTCTCTAGTTTTTGATACCATGAATCTTGATTATCTTCTATAAGAATGCTTTCTCAACATTCAGGTTCCATAAATAAGATATTTCATAAAACATAACCCCTCTGTTTCTACGAGGCTTTTTCCTTCTTATTTCACAATTTCTCTTGACTGACCAAATTAGGTTTGTTTCCCACCAAAATAACCACCATTTATGTCTTTGTTCCCAAATTCTCTGAGCTCCCTTAACCATTTGCTTACACTCTAATGAGATGCTTGTTTGGTGTCTTGTCCATTCCTTGTAGAGCTACAATCCTTTTATTTTCTTTTTCTGTAGCCCTTTACCCCCTTTAAATGAAAGACAGATTCCTAACTATATGCTATTTGACTAAACTGGTGGTTGAACATATATATAGAGAAGGTATACTGTAAGTTGGTAATTCTACTAATCAATTTGCTTTTTACTGTAAATAACAAATCGATCTCTTACCACTTATACACATCATAGCATACTGCAAGTCTGTCTCCCCTTTAACTTTAATCTTGTCTTCCTATTCAATCCACCTTGTGAGCCTATGAACAGTAGTAGTATTTCCTTGTAAGTGACACATAATATCACTGATAGTAAATTACAATATAATATAATAAATCACAAGACAAGTGTAATCCTCAAACAACTATAGTATAAATCCAACTCATAATATCAATCACATACATAGTACAAAGTTTGAAGACTATACTTTCCAGGGCCACCAATGGGCCAAAGCCTCACTAATAAAAATCAATGACCTTCAAACTCCACCCAAAATTATGCCCCTGGGCTACAAAAATAAGACAAGCATACCTTTGATTTTGGAAAACAAAATTCTAATAAATAAGTAGAACCCTCCATGAAGGCCCAAACAAGATTAACATGGCTCAGTTCCACCTTAATATTTTTGAAAAATCTCCTATTGTCCAATACCTTTGAGAGAGGATGTGTTGTTATTATCCATTTTGTTGCCCTTAAGAATTCAGAACACAACAATTTTTTTCATAACAAAGAACATGTTCTCAAATGTAACAGTTACATAGAATGATGTTGCTTCAAGAACTACAAATTTTATTGAGTATCCAAGTATTTAGAGTGACAAATGAGATATTATATTAGCAAAACAAAAACAAACGAAAACACAAAAAAAAGGGATGGCAATTACAGACCATAAGAAGCCTATACCTTCCACCAAGATTAAAGAATTCGAACATGTGGTTAAGACTCACTACAAGAAAATCAATTTTCTGTGACCAACATTTTGTGACGACTAAATAAATCGTCACTGAAAACTACCCTTTTGTGACGACTTAAATTAGTCGTCACTGAAAGATATAATTTCAGTGACGATTTTGTGTAATCGTCACTAAAAGGTTAATTTTTGTGACGACACAGTCGTCACTAAAAGAAGAAATACCCCCCGGCCTTTTTTCCCTGAATGTGGCCTTTGTTTCTTGGAACCCCGCGTGATACTTTACTCTATCGCCTCCCGTACCCAGCTTTCATCTTGCTCCTGGAACCCCGTGTGAAATATCTAATTATTTGCATAGCATTTCTTCGAATCCCACCTCCCGAACCCAGCTTTCATCTTGCTCGTGGAGTCGATTTGGGGAACCTCAGTAAGAGCACGGACAACGAAAGCAGAGCCATTTCCCCCACATCGTGAACCCATATTTCATCTTGCTCTTGGAAGCCCACGGGTAAACTTTGGCTTGTGAAAAAGAAGCCCGCTTCATTTTTTGGTTCCCCCTTTCATTTTACCCGTGAAAATCCCTCCCCTCGTGAAAAGCCCTAATCGATCCTTGATGCCATTGCCTGTGAAATCCTTCTCTCTGCCTTTCTGTAGCCCGCAATTTCCTTCTCTCTGTTTCATTATCACTTTAATCGCTCGTGAAAATCCCAGTAGTAACTAGTTCGGCATAGCATGGTCAGAGAGCTTGTATTTCAGGTTCTCCCATCTACTTCCTCTTGTTTTTGCTGTTTGCTTGTGATTGAGGTTCCGTCTGTCATTTTACCCGATAAACTGTTTGCTTTTGATTGATTTTAGAAAATGTGTGAAGATTGAGAAGTTTTTTGTTCTGTTTGGGTAGCTTCTGTGCTGGTTTAAACCGAGGGCTTTTCTCTATTTTTGTATGTTCAATAAGCTTCGGTGTTGGGTGTTCCAAACATTCTTGATCTCGTTTTCTGTTCTACCAGGCAAATGGAATGCTATATTTGACCACCCGAATTTGGAACCATACTTAGATGTTCTGTCATGCCCCAAAATGAAATATATATATATATATATATATATATATATATATATATATATATATATATATATATATATATATATATATATATATATATATGGACTAAGGAGCCCTTTACATGCGTCATCAGAATATGGACAAAATAGAATGTATTTGATTTGCTAAGATTAAGAATGTGGTGGTGTAGACTAAGGAGCATTTTATTTTAGTTCCATTGTTCTATATTCTGGACCAGGAATTGTTGCACCGATTCTTCTGTTTCTGTTGTAAAATAACGACAATCCACATTCTGTTCGTGTTGCACATTAAGCTCATTAGTAGTTGAGCTTTTGAGTTTGCCATAGTTACCCTTAGTTCATGCCATAACCACATCAAGGTTGGAAATCCCAAATCATTAATATCCCACATGGTTAACTAGTGTTGCTATCTGTTTGTGTATATTTGTTTTCTAAAACTTTTCACTGTAATCCAATTCTTTTACTCAAGCACTCTATCTTTGGCTTATGGCTCCAATCCTCAACCCTTGCATACTCCATATAATTAATTCCCTTTCCCTGTGTGTCTGTTCATGTGCATATAGGATTAACATGTTCTGTTTTCTTTTTGTTGAACAGGAACAAATTTTGTTGAAATGATAAGATATTTTCAGTCTTATATTTTCAGATTTTACTTTTTAAGTTTCCAATTCTGCTTTTGGGATCTAGAAACTGTGATTCAACCCATGATGTCTTCACTCACAAATGGTGCCAGCTCCACTTTTTTCTGCATGTGTTTCAGTTTACATATTGAACCGGTAAGAGATAAAATTTTGCTCGATTAAGATTTAACTTAAAATAAAAGAAAAAAAAGAAGATCCCAAATCATTTTCGTTTACTACATCTATATGTTTCCTTCTTACACCAATAATCAAGTAGTATTGGTTTCACACTTGAAATGGACCTGAACCAATGTGCTCAATGTTTCTATCTTTGATATATCCTGTTGTGTGTTGACTGATTGGTAGGTACTAGTCTGCATCCAGGAAAATTTTATGGTCTGACTACTTTTATGCAGAAGATACCTTATTAATTTATTAGATAAACTCAATGGCTTCCATCTTCAGTCTTCTAAAATTTAATTTCACAGAATAGACTGCTCAAGAAATTATTCCTTACGAGAGTATAGTAAGTTTAACAATTATTAAATTCATCTTAATATATTTTACCCTGTATACCTTTCCTTCTGATTGCAACTCCCGCTCCTCTTGTTACCTCCATCTCTAATGGAGTTTCTTTTTCTTTCAAAAAAATGTTTTCGTTATATTTCTAGCAGTGCAGCTTTCTTTTGCATTTCTGCCTAGTTTGAGATTAATTTAGGTCCTCTGGTCAATCTATCACTTCACTATCACTTTTGAATGTGAAATCTTTCAGCAATGTCTGTCAAGGATCCTCGGGAGTGGGAACCCAAAGTTACCGATGGCAGCATCTGCAGTTTTCTTTTTTCTAGTTCTGCCATCGATGGTTTCAGTGGTTCACGCTGGGATGGAGGTAACTAGTTTTGACTTCTGTGCTTTATATATATTCATGACAATTTAGTTCCTGTTTCTCTTTCCCTGTAATAGATAGTCGGTGTAGCTCCAAAAAACCATGTAGACCTAGTTAGATAATATTCCACTGACATTGAGTGGATCTATTGATAGACCAGTTTAAAGAACATAATCTAATCCAAATATGAACATGATGATCAGATAATCAAATTTGAATGGTCAACCGTGAAATCAATTGCAATCAGTTTCTAAATTCTGTTATTTTTGGGATTTAGTTTTCTTATCACCCTAGCTTTTGGTTCTAGAGGCTTTCAATTTGTCATAGACCAATTCAAAGGAAAAGGTTAAATCTATTAAGTGAAGACCTATAAATTTTTTTTATTAGAGTTTCTAATAGGAAAGCTCTTTAGACTTGAAGTGTGGACAAAGTAGTGCTATTATAAACTTAATTTTTAATCAATTAAAAGAATGAAGAGGATCAAATCCTTGATCACTTGATTAGAGGTTTTGATACTACATTGAAGAGGATCAAATCCTTAATTAGTTTTATAATAATCTCATGTCAATGAGTAAATCAGATGATGAACCAAGCCAAACAAGGGGGATGGGGAAATATTCTGTTTTAGAGGATAATCAACACTATTTTTAGCCTTTAATTTTATATTTTCCCAGATTAACGGCAACTATATTGAACAAGCAAAACTTGCCCAACACATGCAACTAAAAAGGTTCAATTGTACTCTTAAAAGCCCTATTAAGCATGATGGTGCTTCCAGGGCAGATTGGGCCTGGAAGTGTAGTTATCCGTTGAAAAGGTATGTTGATGGCTTTTGAAGTGCCCAAATACTTGAAAGGAGCGCAGAGGTAATTATTTATTCTTTGTTAGCATAATGTTGGTAATGGATCTTTTTTTCTTTTCAGATGCAAATTATATGATCTATCTTCCATGAATTTGTATTTGACAACATTGTGTTTTTTGCAAACCTTGTAGGAGAGGTCTTGAATTTTTTCTTTTCCTTTGGATAAAAGACCTTGTTACTAATGACAAGTAAGCTTAATTAGAGCAATTATCATAATTTATTGACACACCTATGTTGTTGAATTTCTATTGGCTCATTGATTAGCCCAACCCAACCTTAAGTGCTACAATTGAAAGAATTCCAGAGCCTGTGCCGTATTCTTCTCTTTTTTTCTACAACCTTAAGTGCACTTGGTGAATCAATCTCATTTTGGCAGAGGTTAGATATCAATGGTTTAAAATGCAATTCGTGACATTTATTTGCCTGCTTTTTTGTATCTTACAACTGGGTCTTGTTTATTGGGTTTCATTCTATTCTAAATGTATAATTGGAATTGATTTTGTTATTGCTGGAGCAGCTGAATCTGGAGTTTGGTTTGGAGATTATCTTTGATTTTGCAAAACTTTGGACCCACAAGATTAGAGGTATGGATTATATCTCTAATTTAAATTTCTGTTTTTAAAATTTCTGATTTCCACAAGTGTTGGCCTGGATTATACTGCTTATTTGGGGTGCTGCGTTATTAATCTCTGTGTATTGTATAAACCTCCAAAAGTTGTGTTCCTTTCATGCATGTGGTCACTGCATCCTCAATTGCCTCTATTGGTGTCACATGATGCTTGTGTCTGCTTAGTGATTGACTGACATGCTTATGTGGGAAAATATCAATCAAACTTTTCTGTTTTTTCTTCTTCTTCTTTTCTTTTGTTTGGCAGTTCTGAGCAAGTTGGCTTCTTATTATCATTTGCCTCACCATAAACGGTAATTGCTTTATAATAATTAAGATATGTGGGCCTCATAAACTAAAGCAGTTTTTCTAACTAGGAAAGTTATTTGCACCAATAGATTGTACTGTGAGATGAAACACCCAAATCACATTCTGATTCACTGTGCTCTTATCATTTGCCTCACCATAAACAGTCTATTATAGCTAGCTCTCTATAATGGTGCTTGATTGTGCACAATGCATTAGTCTCCATTTATGATAAGTAATTATGCCTCTAGGATGAGAACATCTATTCTTCATTTTTCACTGTTCAGTAATTATTACGATGCTTGATCTTGAACTATGTCTAAAGCAGGGGTAAAATATTGTATTGCCGGCAATTGATTTTGCAGGCACAGGCCTGATTTTTCTATAAATGATTACCCTCTCTGGCAGTTTGGCTAATGATTTTATATGCATCGTATGGCTTTCTCTGTGTGAAGGTTGTTATTATGTTTTCTTGATGAACCAATTTATGGTGATATGAAGTTGACTGGTCCTAACTCAGACTTTGTAAGTGCCTTTGAAGAATGCCTGTTAGCATGGAAAAGAGTATGTCTTAAGGCAGTAGAAGGAGTCCCCAGCTCTTGCTGTACTTTCTTACAGAGTTCCTCCCCTGTTGTTGACTATGCAGGTTTATGAGAAACAATGAGACCCAAATTAAAAAAAAAATTATTTAAGAGACTGACTTGATAATGATTTCTGATGACTATGACTTTTATTCATGTTTGGAGGACTAAGTTTTGATTCCTCATCTATATTTAGTCATGAAACATGGGCAATGAGATTTGATTTAGATATCTTTCATAATGCTTTTCTAAAAAAAATGTGGTGATTTTTCTAAAGAAACATCACTGTTTAGTCATATTAATTTAATTTGTTAAATTTGGTAATCTTTAATATTTTTAGGATTTTCTTTATGCTACATGTATTTTTTTTATGTTAGACTTATCAAGTTATATATTAATTTATTATTGTGATATGAACAGGGGCAAATTCTATTGGGACTTATGAGTAGTGCTGCACCAAGTTCTACAAATAATGCAACACCAAGTTCTACAAATAATGCAACACCAACTCCAACAAAACCACCAAGTTAATTGTTTTGATATTCTGTTGACATTGTATTATGTATAATATTTTCTATTAAGAGACAAGGTATATCACTCAATTATCATGTATATGTTCTAAATTATGGTAATATATATAGAATTTTATTAATTTTGTTTGTTCTAAATTTTAATTATAAAGCAGTGTTTTCTTCAAATGGTTAATAAAAATAAAATAAAAATTTAGAACAGAAGATTTAGTGACGACATTTGGTCGTCACTAAAACCCAATAAATAGAGATTTAGTGATGACCTAAGTCGTCACTAATTTAACATGGTAAGCTTCAGTGACGACTGGAAAAAGTCGCCACTGAAGAGACCTTCAGTGACGACTATAGTCATCACTGAAACTTATTTTTAGTGACGACTATATAGGTCGTCATTGAAACTTATTTTCAGTGACGACTATATAGGTCGTCACTGAAACTTATTTTCAGTGACGACTATATAGGTCGTCACTGAATCACCACTTTCAGTTACGACTATAGTCGTCACTGAATATAAGGTTTCAGTGACGACTATGACTATCGTCACTAAATGTCATGTTTCAGTGACGATTATTGGGTTTTAGCGACAAAATTAAGGACAATTAGTGGCAAAATAGTCGTCAATGAAAGTTGTTTTCAGTGACAACTTGTTTAAGTCGTCACTGATACTTTCAGCAACGGGTTTTTCTGTGACTAGTTGGTGACGACCAAAAGTCGTCACTGAAGACATTCAGTGACAAAATTTGGACTTTCAGTGACGACTTTTGTTGCCACTGAAGCCCTGTTTTGTTGTAGTGACTTAACAGGGGAACAAAGCCTGGTTCGTTATTGCCCACAATCAAACATGGTAGGGAAAAGCAAAGGAGGAAAGCATAAAAAACTTCTTGAGACATGGATGGTTCAATCCACCAAGAACACTGGTAGGACAGTAGCAGGTGAAGGAGAACTTTATTGCTATCATGATGATGAGTTTCAACATCAACTAAACTAAGTGATGGATTAGTGCAAGGGACACACAGGGAATGAGCAAACATAATTGAAAAAGGGAAAGGAGTAGTTAATGAAAGAAAAGAAAAGGAATATATGAGAACCCCAATGGGGAGCTTGGCTAAAATTTGAGGCCTACTTGGTAGTGCCAGTGGTGAAAAGAGAATGAGAATTCCACTAAATTGATGCATATATCAAGAATGCTAGTAGTGTTACATCTAGATTTCTTTCACTTTTTGTGCTTTGGTTGGATGCATACATCTAATCACTCTGTTGTTCTTGCATACATGTTCTTCCTTCTGTTTTCCTTCTTTTAAGGACGTCTTTCCAACTTTTCAACTTATAAAACTTACAAAAAGAACATTCCGCCCCCGGTTTCGTTTTATCAATTGCCTTATCTCTTTTTTTAATATAATAATAATTATTAAATAATTAATAATAGGATTTTCTTTTATAAAAATTCATATAAATTCCGTTTGTCATCATAAAATATCTCAAAAATTTCTAAAAATTTCCATTCTCATAAATCTTTAGTTAAACTCTTAAATCATGATTTTTCTTGATAAAAATCATAATAAAACAAATTTCAAAACAAATATCTTTATTCATATTAAAATAAAGAATATTTCTAAAAATATCATAAAAATTCAATAGAGGCCGGTATAATTATTTTAAGCAACACGATACTTCTTTTACTTAAAAGTCCACTTACTTTTAACAAATCATAATCATATTTACATAAATAAAAATATATTAGCTTATAGCGCGCAAAAACATAAATTCTCATATTTCTTTTGTAATTCTTTAATCCATGTAATAAATATACATATTTTCACCGGTTCTTATCTCTATTGTCAAAATTCTCTCTTTTATTCCAAATTTCCTTTAATTGGAATTTTCGTTAAATTTTACGGTTATTACATTCTTTCCCCCTTAAAGAAATTCGGTCCCCGAATTTCATCACCATTGTTGCAGATAAATACTAACCTCATTGTTCAAACAAATGCGGATATCTAGCGTGTATTTCATCTTCTTTTTCCCAAGTAGCTTCCTCAGAAGAGTGATTTTTCCATATCACTTTCACGGTAGGTATTTCTTTTGACCGCAACTTCTTAATTTGTTTATCCACTATTGCTACTGGTTGTTCTTCATAGGTTAAATCTTCATGTAACTGAATTTGTGGACACTGTATAACATGTGTAGGATCCGGTAAATATTTTCGTAGCATAGACACATGAAAAACTGGATGGACATTACCCAATTCAGGAGGTAAAGCCAAACGATAAGCTACCAGACCGATCCTATCAAGAATTTCAAATGGTCCTATATACCGTGGACTTAATTTCCCTTTCTTTCCAAATCTCACTACTCCCTTCATAGGAGATAATTTCAGAAAAACATGTTCACCAACGGCAAATTCTAATGGGCGACGTCTATTATCAACATAAGCCTTCTGTCTACTCTGAGCTGCTAACAACCTTTCCTTAATCAGTTTTACTTTGACCAATGCATCCTGTACTATATCAGGCCCTAAAACATTTGCTTCGCCCATCTCAAACCATCCAATCGGAGAACGACAATGCCTGCCATATAATGCCTCAAAAGGAGCCATTTGTATACTGGCTTGATAGCTATTGTTATAAGCAAATTCAACTAAAGGTAAAAAGTTTTCCCAACTACCCTGGAATTCTAATGCAGAAGCCCGCATCATGTCTTCCAATATTTGAATGGTTCTCTCAGATTGCCCATTAGTTTGAGGATGAAAGGCAGTACTGAGATTCAACTTCATGCCCAAAGTTTCTTGGAAAGCTCTCTAGAAACGAGCTGTGAATTGTGGTTCTCAATTAGAAATTATTGATATTGGCACTCCATGAAGCCTCACTATTTCATTCAAATATAATATTGCATACTGAGCTACATTGTATGTGGTTTTTACTGGTAGGAAATGTGCTGACTTAGTCAACCTATCAATGATCACCCATATAGAATCTAACCCTTTTGGTGTTCTTGGTAACCCCGTAACAAAATCCATAGTTATTCTTTCCCATCTCCATTCAGGTATCTCTATCTGCTGATGTAATCCTGCAGGCCTTTGATGTTCCGCTTTTACCTGCTGACAGGTTAAACATCGAGACACGTAATCCACTATGTCTTTCTTCATACCTTCCCACCAATAAAGTTCTTTTAGATCCTGATACATTTTAGTTATTCCAAGATGAATTGTATACATGGATCTATTGGCCTCCTCTACAATTTCTTTTTTAAGTTCTTCTTTATCAGGTACACATATCCGCTTGCCAAATCTCAGAATTCCTTCAGAGTCTACAGTAAAATCAACTTCACCACCATTTTTTACCTCTTCAATTTTCTTGCACAAATAGGCATCCTCTCTCTGTGCCTTCTTCACCTGCTCGATCAAAGATGATTGAAATTGTTTATGAGCTAATAATACTCCAGGCTCTATTACTTCCATCACTACTCCTTCACTTTCTAGCTTATGTATCTCTTTAATTAACGGCCTTCTTACCAATGTGATATGAGCCAAGCTACTCATAGACTTCCTACTTAATGCATCAGCCACTACATTGGCTTTACCTGGATGGTATAGTATTGTGTAATCATAATCTTTAAGTAATTTCATCCATCGTCTTTGTCTCAAGTTAAGATCTTTTTGTTGGAAAATATATTTGAGACTCTTATGATCTGTATAAATTTCACATGTCTCACCATACAAATAATGCCTCCATATTTTAAGAGTAAAAACTACTGCTGTCATTTCTAAATCATGAGTCTGATAGTTTTGCTCATGTGGTTTAAGCTGTCTAGATGCATATGCAATGACTCGACCATTTTACATCAACACACATCCTAAGTCAATTCTCGATGCATCACAGTATACAGTGTATCCTCCGGTACCTGAAGGAATAGTCAATACTGGCACCGTAGTCAAACATTCTTTAAGTTTTTGAAAACTTCTTTCACATTCATCTGACCAGACAAACTTTATTCCCTTTCTTGTCAACCTTGTCAAAGGAGCAGCTATCTTTGAAAAATCCTTAACGAATCTTCGGTAATAGCCTGCTAAACCAAGAAAACTACGAATCTCTGTAACTGTTGTAGGACGTGGCCATTGCTACACTGCTTCTATCTTTTTAGGATCAACTTGAATACCATCTTTAGTAACCACATGCCCTAAGAAGGCAACACTACTAAGCCAAAATTCACATTTTGAAAACTTGGCATACAGTTGGTGTTCTCTTAGGGTTTGCAATGCTATTCTTAAATGTTGCTCATGCTCCTCTGAACTCTTTGAATACACCAGAATATCATCGATAAATACAATAATAAACTGGTCCAGGAAAGGTTTAAATACCCTATTCATTAAATCCATAAATGCAGCTGGAGCATTTGTTAAACCAAATGGCATTACTAAGAACTCATAGTGCCCATACCGAGTCCTAAAAGCAGTTTTTGAAATATCTTTCTTCTTGATTTTCAATTGATGATACCCAGATCTCAGATCAATTTTTGAAAAACATTGAGTACCTTATAACTGATCAAACAGATCATCTATTCTGGGTAGAGGATATTTATTTCGTATAGTTACTTTGTTCAACTGCCTATAGTCAATACATAAACGTAAAGATCCATCATTTTTCTTCACAAAAAGAACAGGAGCACCCCAGGGAGATGTACTGGGTCGAATAAAACCTTTATCTAATAAATCTTGTAATTGTTCTTTTAATTCCTTAAGTTCTGCAGGTGCCATCCTATAAGGAGGTATGGATATTGGTTGTGTTCCAAGGAGAAGGTCAATACTAAACTCAATCTCTCGGTCTGGTGGTAATCCTGGCAACTCTTCAAGAAACACATTAGGAAATTCTTTAACTATTGGAACCTGCTCTACACTTGTATACTTCATATCAACATCTTTGACTACTGTTAAATACTCTTGGCATCCTTTTTGTAACAGTTTATGAGCTGATAGAGCAGATATTATATTACTAGGCATTTTATTACGATCTCCTTGTATTGAGAAAGAAGGTTCTCCAGGGATATTAGACTTAATCACTTTATGGTGACAGTCTAGAATGGCATGACATGATGACAACCAATCCATTCTCAGAATCACATCAAAATCTACCATATTTAAAACTATCAGATCCACAAAAGTCTCCTTATCTTTTATCGAAATGTCACATGATTTATACACATCATTTACCAATAAAAATTCTCCCATTGGAGTAGCAACCATAAAATAACAATGTAAACTAGTAGGATCTCTACCTAATTTCTTAGCAAAGCAGGGTGATATATAAGAATGAGTAGAACCAGGATCAAAAAGTACATATGCTCTATGAGAACACACTGACAATGTACCTGTCATCACTGCATTTGAGGCCTGAGCATTGTCACGGCCCCAAATGATGGAACACATGACCGGCACGACATAAGGGTTTCCCCCTAGCCGCAAGCCTAACACATAGCATGCACAAACATCCAGCACACAATCCAGAGTACATAATAAATATAACTGGCCACATATGCCACATCCAATATCAGAAAATACTGTATATATGTATATATATATATATATATATATATATATATATATATATATATATATATATCTCATGATATCTCATGAATCCAACATTCTGATTCAACTTGACCCATAGTCTCATAATATTCATGTGATTCAACTTGGCCCAAAGCCTCATAATACCAACATTATTGTAAAATATAAAACCATTTTTTTCAAACAACACATCAAAATACGCAAGAAGCGAGGATCCTGCCTGTATGTTCATGGAGATACTCTAGACATAACTAAACTAAATAAACAATACAAAAGAGCCTTGCCCAAACTGGGGCTCACCAACACTATCTTCAGCCTCCTACGAAGCTGTAGCTGGATCAAAGTCTCTTTGACTATCTGTGGGGAGGAAACAAAAGAGGGGTGAGATTACCACATCTCAGTGAATGAGTAAATCATACTATAACTGAAACAGGGCAAACCAAGCACGAGTGTTTCGCAATGGGTTTAATAATTGAAATCCAAATGTAAAGATAACAATAGAAACATTAAGCATTTAACCATAATTTATTGAAAGAATGCTAAACAGTTCAAATGTGTGTTCAAAAGATAAAACATGATTAAATCAATAACCGTAAGCAAATCAATTATGCATGGTAAGTAATACATGAAGATATTTATGCAATAACAATGATGAATGAGCTTGTTTAGAAATATTTAATTTTTAAGAAAAATGCATCAGTTTATTGGAAGTCTTTCCTGACAGATCTATCATCTCCCCCAAGCACACAACAAGGGTAGGGTAATCACTGTAGGCATAGACATAAGTCCACCCTAAATTTCCCCCAAGCACACAGCAAGGGTAGGGTAATTACTGTAGGCGTAGACATAAGTCCACCCTAAATTTCCCCAAGCACATAGCAATGAGTATGGCAATCACTGTAGGCGAAGACATAAGTCAACCCTAAATCCCTGTGTCTTAGGCAGTCATATGCCCGTCACAGTATCCTAGGCCGAAGCCTTAACATGATGATGGTGCACCAGGGCTAGCACTACCTACGGCTAGCTAACAGTGATCTAAAAGGGTCCCTCCAATAGAAAACATTTGAAATATGCTATTCAAAGAGTTCAAAGTAAAACATTTCAATAACTTTACAATAAAGCTATAATTCTCCATCTAACTCTTTTCATCCATAAAATTCCGTTCAAAAAAATATATCTCATCCATGAATTCCCATGGAGACCTTTATCATCATAAACTTTTCCTTTAAACATAGATCGTCCGTAGACGTCGCATAGATGCTCATCATGCATCAAATCATTTTAAACATAGATCGTCCGTAGACGTCACATAGATGCTCATCATGCATCAAATCATTTCATGGCTAATTTAGTTCATTTCTATAAATCTAGCTCAAATGGAGAATTATTAGTCTAGATGCTTGCCCTACATACCTAGGGTTCAACTAGGATTGAAATTTATAATTTCTAACATGGTTGGAACATATTGGTTTTCAAAGCGGTAAAACAGTTTAGCATATATTCCAACTAGTTAAAATCATATGAAAGAATTATAAACCAAATTCGTAAAATATGCGCTATAATATGAAAAACCCACTCACAAGTAAGGGCTCCAGATTGGACAGCCCTAAAATCCTAGTTCCTGGTCTGAATTCGGTAAAACATACCCCAAAATCGAGTCCGGAAGGTCCAAAAGCCTTAAATGAGCTTGGTTACTGTTCACCGCCGGAAAAAACTATTCACGCCGGAAACACTATTCACCGCCGAAAAATACTATTCACTGTTACAAAAATTTTACCGAATCAACAAAATAATTTCATATCCTAATATTTATCTAGTTTCTGAATCCATCTACGGAGTCAGATTTCTAATTAGAAATCCCTAAATAAGGTTTTTCAGAACTTACCTTTTACCGAGATTTTCTACTTCAGATCTACGGCGATTCAACGGTTGATTTGAAAAATTGATCGGTCAAAACTGAAGTACTCTTCGTCCTGAATCCAATAACACGTTCAGTTTTGATATTGGAAACTAATCGGTACTCCAAATCGAAAGAAAATGTTAGATGTTACTATTCCTACACTATTCATTACTATTCATCTTTTCCATTTTTTTTTCTTTCTTTCTGATACTTCGTCGCCCCCGGTTTCATTTTATCATTCTGCAGGTTTCGTTTTTTTTTAAAAAAAAAATATAATAATTATTATTATATAATTAATAATATGAATTTCTTTTATAAAAATTCATATAAATTCCATTTTTCATCATAAAATATCCCAAAAATTTCTAAAAATTTCCTTTCTCATAAATCTTTAGTTAAACTCTTAAATCATAATTTTTCTTAATAAAAATCGTAATAAAACAAATTTTTAAACAAATATCTTTATTCATATTCAAAGAAAAAATATTTCTAAAAATACCATAAAAATTCATTAGAGGCCGATATAATTATTTTAAGCAACACAATACTTCTTTTACTTAAAAGTCCACTTACTTTTAACAAATCATAATCATTTCTACATAAATAAAAATATATTTTCTTATAGCGCGCCAAAACATAAATTCTCATATTTCTTTTGTAATTCTTTAATCCATGTAATAAATATACATATTTTCTATGATTCTTATCTCTATTGTCAAAATTCTCTCTTTTATTCTAAATTTCCTTTAATTGGAATTTTCGTTAAATTTTACAGTTATTACAAGCATCTTGTCGTGTCAAAGCAAAAACGCGAACTGGTTCTCGGCCTCGACCTCTTGATCCTCTACCAAATCCACCACTACTTGTTTGGCCTGAAATTGCTCTAACTGGTCGTGCTGGTGTAGATGCAGGGGGTGAAGCTGGTTGTACTGATGCTTGACTAGAACCTCGTAACTGTGGACAATTCCTTACTATATGACCTACTTGTCCACACCAAAAACATGCGCCAGTTGCTCGGCGACACTGTCCAGTATGAGGCTTACCACAATGGGGACATAATGGAATCGATCTTGAATTCTATTGACTAGTAGGTCTCATATCTCTTTGAATCATTCTTTGCCTATTGATATTGACTGATGCCTGGCTGGTGCTACCAGATCCTGCTTGAGTAAAATGCTGCGGCTGTTGAAATCTTGACCCACTGACAGTAGGATTATATCTTGTCTAGGCATTACTATCTCGATCTCTTTTCCTTCTCTTAAAACTTTCTATATCTGCTTGCTCTCGTGTTTCCATCATTCTAGCACAGTTCACAGCTGCTGAATAAGTTGAAAAATGATCCATCTGAGGACCCACTGACTTAAACAATGGGTGTATCAATCCCAAAACAAACCTTTTAATTCTATCTTTTTTAGTAGGGACCAGATATGGTGCATATCTAGACAACTAGGTAAAACGAATGTCATATTCAGAAACCGTCATATTCGGTGTCTGTCTCAATTCTTCAAATTCTCTAGCCTTCTTGTCTCTTTCACTCATTGGCAGGAAGCGATTCATAAATGCTTCTTTAAATTCATTCCACTCCATTGGCGGTAAAGTAGCTAATCTTCCCTGTACCAGGGTCTCAAACCAAACCTGAGACACATCTGATAATTGAAAAGATACTAATTCAACAGATCTCCTACTGGAACATCCCAAAGCTCTTAAGACTCGTTCCACCGCATCAATAAATATCTGTGGGTCTTCCTGAACATCTGAACCAAAAAAAGTCGGGGGCTTCAGCTTTAAAAATTGTGGTAATGTCACCTCAATCTCTGTAGATTTATCCTCACGTTCAGCTGGTATTTATAATTCTTGTTCTTCAGGAGCTTTTTCTGGTGGCTGGCCTTCCCTCCTACCCTGTTCTACTATAAATCCAGCTAATGTCTCTAAGCTCCGATGTATGCCAGCAATCATATCAGCTGTTCTATCATACGGCTCCTGAGGGGGTTCTACTCTCTCCTCAGGGACTCTATCAGATATATGAACACGTTCATCATGTATTAGGGTACTCATACCCCGTGCACGACCTCTGTCTCTGCCTCTGCTTCTAGGTCGGCCTCTACCATGGCCTCTTCGTACTGGAATGGCAGATTGTGCAGACTCTTCTGCAGAGGGTACACGATCTACTGCTTCTCTAGCAACTGCTCTAGTTCTTGGCAGCATCATTAACTATACAAAACAAAATAACTTTTTACAATACCATAATATTCAATCCAGCTTACACTAGGAACTTTTATAAACTTGGAATAGAAAGGAAAGTAAAATCCTATAGAATCCCTCAGTAGCACCTGAAGTATAAATATGTCTGGCTCATATCGATACTAAAGGTCCTACTTAAGAATCCTTTGCTCTAATAGCCATAGGGAAACCTAATGCTCTGATACCAACTTGTCACGACCCTAATTTTAGGGCACGTGAAAACCATATACCATACACATGTATTTTCCATAAATGTACATAATGTCATTCTTTATCATATAAACCAATACATATAGGTTCCTATACACATATACAATATACAGTTTAAACACCAGAGTAACAGTAGAAGTAAGGATCCTGCCTGTGGCATAGAGAGCATACTCTAGAATACAAATACAAATATAATACAAATAACGTGAGCCTTGGAAACAACATAGGCTCATCCAGAGAGTAGACAGTCTAGCTGATCACCTATCTGCAGGACCAGACTCTGTCTCCTTATCTGAAAAATATATCCACAACGAGAAGTGAGTTTTAAAACTCAGTGAGCAGATAAGACCCTCTATAACCTCTTAGGTTAGCATATGGATGACTTATTCTTTAAAGTTTAGCATATTGAAAGTACAATTCAGAAGTACATCCATATGGAACCCGTATTTCAAATATCCTCATTTCACAATATAGCCCAATATTCAAAACCAAATACCGTACAATACAGTTATAAACAAATACTTTGATGCAATAAAAGATTTCACATGCTTTAGGGGGTTTCCATATTAGAACCAATACAATAAATAATCCCAAGCACACAGCAAGGGAGGGTAAATCACATATCAATAATAGGAGGCATCCCGCTCTCCCCGATAACAATAATAGGAGGCATCCCGCTCTCCCCGATAACAATAACTCCCGTGTGTTGGTCGACACACGAGGCTAGCACCACCCCTGCTAGCTGAGGTATCAAGGTGCACCAGGGCTAATATTTCCTGCTGTTAGCAGACAGTGATTCCAATAGGATTCCTCCACAAATACTATATGCACATATACATTAGAATTTAGTATAAATTTCTCAATATAATATAGACTTTCAATCCCAGTATATTTCTCTATCAAAACTTCGCAATCAGGGAATCACATATATATATGCCCATATCCGAGGCAAACATATCACTATAAAGATCAATATCATGTGCATAACACATTTTATTTTCCATATAATGAAAAATACATGTAAAAATCACATGTTCAATGCATTTCAAAATTCATCTATTAAAAATTACCCATTCAGGGTTTATCATATATATATGCCCTTTTTCCAAGACAATCATATAACTTTATAAACCAATGCGTCGTATACAATAAATTTCATTTACCATGTGATAAGAAATGCATTTAAAATCACGTATTCAATGAGTTCAAAAATCTCATTTTCAGAACCATACTCTTCTTGAACTATATTTCCGATAGAAATCAATTCCAGATACTTTAATCCATTTTAGATACATATAAAAGTATAAATCACATGTAATCATAATCAATAATTCATCTTAAATTCAAGAAGAGCATGTAATAAGCTATAGAAAGAAATATCTACTCACAGTGTAAGGGCTTCGAGTTGGACAACCCTAATATGTACTTTTCTGAGCCAAATTTGATCAAATGGACCTTAAAAACATGTCCGGAGGGTCCAAAGACTTGAAAAATGACTTCGGGAGTTTAGTCACTATTCACCGCCGGAAAATACTATTCACTCGCCAAAAAACACTATTCACCGTCACAATTTTTTACCGAATCAACAAAACGAATTCATATCCTAATGTTTATCTAGTTCCTGAATCCATCTACGGAGTCAGATTTCCAATTAGAAGTCTCTAAGTAAAGTTTTTCAGAACTTACCTTTTACCGAGATTTTCTACTTCAGATCTATGGCGATTCAACGGTTGATTTGAAAAACTGATCGGTCAAAACTGAAGTACTTTTCGTCCTGAATCCAGTAACACATTCAGTTTTGAGATCAGAAGCCAATCGGTTTCTCAGATCGAAAGATAAAGTTTGAAAGTACAATTCATTCACTATGCAAAATTCTCGATTTCTCTTTCTCGAACCTGACTCTCCGCCCCCGGTTTCGTTTTATCAGTTGCCTTCTCTCTTTTTTTAATATAATAATAATTATTAAATAATTAATAATAGGATTTTCTTTTATAAAAATTCATATAAATTCCGTTTGTCATCATAAAATATCTCAAAAATTTCTAAAAATTTTCATTCTCATAAATCTTTAGTTAAACTCTTAAATCATAATTTTTCTTGATAAAAATCATAATAAAACAAATTTCAAAACAAATATCTTTATTCATATTAAAATAAAGAATATTTCTAAAAATATCATAAAAATTCAATAGAGGCCGGTATAATTATTTTAAGCAACACAATACTTCTTTTACTTAAAAGTCCACTTACTTTTAACAAATCATAATCATATTTACATAAATAAAAATATATTTGCTTATAGCGCGCCAAAACATAAATTCTCATATTTCTTTTGTAATTCTTTAATCCATGTAATAAATATACATATTTTCACCGGTTCTTATCTCTATTGTCAAAATTCTCTCTTTTATTCTAAATTTCCTTTAATTGGAATTTTTATTAAATTTTACGGTTATTACACTAAAGATCAACTAAGAAATAAAAAATTGTGATATATCAGCTCACAAAGTTTCAAAATATGTAAATGCAAACCTTAAAAATTTATGTGCACCTTTTTCTCTCCCATTACCAAGTTGACTCCCAATATTCGTAGTTAACAAAGTATGTTGTTGGAACATAGTAGAGATTTAGTGTCTCTTGACTTCAAATTCAAAATTTTGAATACATAGGTGAAACACCTTTTCTCATTTGCACCTGAAGTAGAGATGAGATATTTTATCCAATGTAACAGATACAACAACTAGTATTCAAGAAATTTGGCATATTATAAATTATAAATATAATTCCAATATTTTTATTGAGATTGCAAACATATATGTTTTAGCTTGCAATCTTTGAAGCAAATAGGTAGTAAGGGGAAGTGTAAATTCTAAGCATTGGCTCACAAGTTAGCATACCATCTTCAAAGGAGGGTTGACAATAAGGTTAAGAAGATCAAAATGGAAGAATGGTATTAAATCTATGGCAAAATTCAAGAACCTAATCACTTCCATCAATTAACAAAATAGCTAGAAATATATACTGCACAAATCTAATTAATTATCGGGGTAATATTATAATGAAAACCCTTCAATAGTTAAATTTTCTTTAAAAAATGAAAGAAATAGAAAATAGATCGAGTAAAAGAGTACCAAGTATGACTATCAAAGAGATGGCTATGATGCGAAGGATTTCTCCCTGAAGAAGCAGCATAGCTAGGCATGAAAATGATATAACAAATAACTTTACCTCCGAAGTTAGGGATAGAAATGAGAAAAAGCAAATTGGGCCCCCACAAAGAACAATCCATAGAAGGCAAATGGCTTATTATCACTAAAACTACCCTCGTCCTTAGCTGAACTAATACTTATATAGGACGTAGAAGATTAATTCACATCCTCCAAAAGCCCTTTTATCTCACTTTCCAATTTTTTCTTCATATCATGTGACTAACCTTTCCCTCTTTCTAGCATTAAGCTCAAAGCCTCAAGTTTCTGCTTTATAAAGTTCAATTTGGATGCTTCAATAATCGATCAATGTGAAACAAATGGCTATGTTTACCTATTGACTGTATCTAGTTTCATAAGAAGTGTAAAATTGTAGCTATCAACCATGAACAGAGGTTGATCTATGGCAAATGGAGAAACATAGAGAAAGTGAGTGATTACCTATTGTAGCAGCTTCAAAACCTAAATATCCAAGAAGAAACAGCAACCATTGTTATCCACGGAGGAAGACATCATCCAACACAGAAGAGATGAGGTGGAAGACGATGAAGGAGAAAAAGGCAAGGAAATAGATATGGTGGTCTGGGTGGTGCTTTTCCAAGCGATAAGTTGATGACTGAGAGGCTAAGGCCCTGTTTGGATAGCAAAACTTATAGTTTATTAGAGCTTATCTATCAGTATAAGTGCTTTTATGTTAAAAAAATAGTGTTTGGATAAGTTTAAATAAATAACTTATCAGTTTTCAATAAACTAATTTTAACTTATTTCATAAGCCAATTTTTTAGACTTATTGAAAAAAAACCTCTATGGAAGTTCAAATTCACATGATTAGGAAGTTATTTTTACACTTTTATAAGTTAAAATTTCATCAAAACTATACCATCGACCTCTCTCCTTTCATCAAAATTATATCTAAATATTTTTAAAAAAGTTTATAAATTTGATAAGCACTTTTTCAAGTATGTATCTAAACACTAAATAACTTAATTTAAAAGGCATTCTTCTATAAGCGCTTTTTACATAAGGCCTTATTTTATAAGCGCTTAAATAAACTGTATACCTAAACTGAACCTAAAGGGGGATTGGAGAATTCCAAAAAGAAAGGGGTTGGGAGATGAGAAGGGATAGAAGTCTTTCGTTTTGATATTTAAAATAAAAATTTTAAAAATATTAATTGTAATAAATTTTTATAAAGGTATTTAGTAAATTTGTCTATTAATATAGTTTTGTAAGTAGTAATATAAAAATAGTTTTGAATATAATGTTTATTGTGATAAATATCACTTCTATTTTTTTAAAATTTAGGAGAATTTAAAAAAATAAAAGAAAAATGATTTAAGGGAGTTTATCTAAAATTTATTGATTTAAGTGGCAATATAAAACAATTGCTTTTCCCAACAATAAGTTGATGACTAAGAATATGGGGGATAAGAGAATTCCGAAAAGCATTTGATATTCAAGATAACAAAAAAAAAAATTGTTAGTGTGATCTATTTTCATAAATTTATTTTTTTGATAAATTTGTATATTTATATTTTAATTTCAATCATAAGCTTTATAAGTATTAATATAACAACATTTTTGAATATAATATTTATTATGATAAAATATTTTTTATAAAATAATAGAAGAACGGTAATTTTGGTGAGTTAATTCATATTTCTTTTTTCTCCTCTTAAATTTGATCTCCCAAATAAAAGAAAAGACTTCATTTCAGCTCTCCTTCCCTTTCTTCCCTTCAAGTGTAAAGCTCATTACAACT
The DNA here is from genome assembly GCA_037074535.1 of Gleditsia sinensis. Classification (NCBI taxonomy): domain Eukaryota; kingdom Viridiplantae; phylum Streptophyta; class Magnoliopsida; order Fabales; family Fabaceae; genus Gleditsia; species Gleditsia sinensis. The sequence goes on along the minus strand of CM073465.1, from coordinate 66,246,122 downwards.
AATAATAACTTTTTATTTTGTTAGCTTCTTTGTTTTGAACATTTAAACAAAGAAAGAGAAATTAATAATTACTTTTTATTTTCTTCTCTCTCTTTTTCTTCAATTTCGTCCTTTCTTTTTTCTCTCTCAACACCTAAGGATAACTCATATATATTTTATAAAACATATTTGAGACGTAACTATTTAATATCTTACACGTGGTTGTATGTACACGGAGCTCAAGCCTACCCTCACTTGGATGCTTACTTAGGCCATCTCCAACGGAAGTATCTAAGCCGCATCTCTCATCTCAAGCAACGTATCTTAATATATTTTGCCACTGGAGCTGTCCAACGTGGCACCCGCATGTAAGTACCGTTGCTTACAGAAGCAACAGTTGCTTAAACTAATTGTGGGTCCCACGAAAGAAGCAGAAGAACGATATGGAAGAAGAGAACCCACGGAGAAAGCTATAATATGGAGGAAGAGAAAGCTATAATATGGAGGAAGAGAACCCACGCAGGAAGCTAATAGGAGATATTAATAAATAAAAAAATAAGAGAAATAATTAAAAAATAAATATGAAAAAGCAATGAAAGTAATTAAAAAACAATGAAAAAAATATTATTTAAAATAAGTTTATATTATTTTTAAAAATTTTATTTATGTATTTATTATTTTAAAATTTATACTAAAAAATTTGTTTTATTTAAAAATTTATATTAAAAATATTATTTAAATTTGTTTATATATTTATTGTTTTAAAATTTAAATATAAATAAGTTAATATTTTAAGTTAAAATAAAAATAAATATAAAGATGTAGAATAATTTGTAGGATCTATTTAATAAATTTTTTAGAGTTGTATTATTGGAGTGCATAGTTGCTTAAAGTACTGTAGGATTGCTTAAAATAAAAAATGTTGATATGGCACCTATGAAACCCACTTAAACAACTTGAGTGGGTATCACTATTGGAGATGCTTTTAATTCTTTTTGGTGATTTTGCTGAAATATGCATATCTGAGTGTCTTTCTCTCAATTTATTATTTTTTAAAATATATTTAAATATATAATTTTCATTAGAAACTTATTTTTTATTCCGAATATAATCTCATTTATTTGAATGAATTATCTTCTTTCTAGACTTTTGTAGCATAATATTTTTGCAACATTCTTTGCAATCATTCAGTCAACTCTCACTGTATATATAATGACTTGATTGCGGCTAACGGATAAATTTTATTAGTTAAAATAAATACTAAATTAGTGTTATCTATATTGTTTAGTGGGGATTTAGCATAGACTATATATATATATATATATATATATATATATATATATATATATATATATATATATATATATATATATATATTAACATCACATCAATAATTTGCATATGATTAAATAACACCCTTTTTATGTACTTACATTTCGAGATTGAAAATTAGTAGATGTCTACTGTATGAAAAAATAATTTTTAATGATACTTTTTTTATAATAATTTAAAAAATTATCACTAAAAATCTTTTACACAACTTTAAGAGTTGTCATTGACATTTTGTAAGAGTGACCATTAAAAATTATGTCACTTTCAGTACATTTTTAGTGGCAACTGTCATCCAAAATTATCTCACTTTTAGTTACAAACTTGGAAGGCTGTACTGAAAGCGGACATTTTCTTCCTTTCCCTGTTTAAAACTCCATTTTAGTGCACCTCCAAGGCTTGCCACTGAAAGCAGGAAAATAGAAAACTGCGGCAATTTTTCCCCTTTCTCCCACCTCAACGAAAGCACTGCAAACCCCCCTCACTCACTTTGTTTCGGCAAAGGACCACTGAGGCAAACACCCTCACCCTTTCTACTTCGGGCTATTAATGTTTTGCGAAAAGAAGCTTCCTCTGTTCATTCCTAATGGACCCAAGCTTCTAATTTTCTTTCCACACTGAAAGTAGAAGGTCCTCTCTTTAGGGTTCATGCACCTTTCCGTCCTGGGTAAACCCAATTTTCACTTTTATTTGCCTTCTTTTTTGTATCTTGCAACTGGGTTTTGTTCTATGTTGTGTCTATAATTGGAATTGATTTTGTTATTGCTGGAGCAGCTGAATTTGAAGTTGGGTTTGGATTTTATCTGTGATTTTGAAAAACTTTGAACTGGACCCACAAGATCAGAGGTATGAATTATATTTTGGAATTTAAATTTCCCTTTTTTTAATTTCTGATTTCCACTAGTGTTGCCCATGTTTATTGCGTTGTTTTTACTGTTTTTTTTTTGTTGATAAAATCTCTGGCATGTTGATTGTAAATGGTATCTTATGTCGTTATACTGTAAGTGTCATGTAATTTACTCCTATGTTCCTTGCAAAGATGAAGCACTTAAAAATTCAATTATTATGAATTCAAGTTTCCAAATTCAGTTTTGTAGTATTTGTGTTTGTAATATCATGTTCTGCGTGCTTGAGTTGTGTGGTACTTTTAGCATTAATCCAGCTTTACATGATTTATGAGGGAATGAGGGAAATTTAGAAAATTTTGAATCTAATTACTCACAGAATAAACGATTTGAAGTTGTCCGTTACATTGGGAAAAATTCAAAGATGAATTTGACCAAAATAACTTAAAAAATGAGTTTATGAGGTTCAAAACCTATGAAAAGAGGTATCGTTTGCTGAAATAAAATTTAGGAACCTTTTCCATGTCCCAGTCAACTCAATGGTCTATAGGTTAGAAAAGCCAACTATCAGCATTTAAATGGTCAACGACTCAACAGGTCAAACGTGAGTCAAGTCACAGGTGAAACAGATCATACAAGGCCACTATGCATGAGCCTTGCTTCTTGCCATTAAACTTGCATCCCCACCTTTTGGCACCTTCTAAATCCAACCATGGTATCTTTTTCTTGATTTGAGCACCCTAAGTATGACTTTCAGAGTTCACCATTTTGGCTTTCTCCTTTGTGGTTCTTTAGATTTTTGGTATTTTTGAGTGGTTGTGATTGCCCAAATTTATAGATCTTCTTGTTTTGGTTTCAACTGTGCTGAAGGTATAAAAAATGGAGGTCATGAAGTGCAAAAATAAAAATAAAAATTCTTGTTACAATAAGTTCTAACTATTGATGATTGATTTATGGTTGGATCTAACTCCTACGAGATAGGGGTTTTTAAAGGCATTTGAACATGATTATTGCCTCTAAATTTTTATTTGGGCTTCAAATCTTAAAGAATTGAAACCCTAGTGCACTTTTAGATAGAGAAAGAGATAGGTGTAGAGAGATAAAGTAAGAAAGAATCTTGAAGATTAATAGAATTCGCAGGAAGGGAAAAATAAAAGGTGGGTCAAATGAAATTTTGGCTCTTGTTGTGTGGTCTCTAAAAGAATTAGAATTTATAATTTGGCCAAAAAGAAATTCGAAGCTGAACCTTAGCCCTTGAAGGTTTATGACACGACATTGGTCGCCTTGATGGTTTTTCAAAGGACTCTTCTCTTATATCTATTTTTTTTTATACAACCCCTATAACTCCCTTGTAATCAAGGATCGCAGAGTTTTTGTTGTCACATTTTTGGAATAATTTTAATCCTATTTGTTACTTTTTATTTTTGCTAACTATTCTAATTATCCTTGATTGTATTTTTAAAATTTCAGGTCATTACAAATAGTTTTCACCAAGTGTGTGTGCGTGCATGTGTGTGTGTGTGTATATATATATACACCCACTGTCAGACAGCCCCCATGAGACTTCATCCTGAACCACCATCCACCACCGCATGGCGCCACCAGCTTGTGAAACCCATCATGAGCCACTTCAAAAAACCATTGCAAGCTATTTCTTTTTCAGTTTGCAAGGTAACTACTTCTCGCTTGTTTTTGGCTGCAATTGATATGTTGGTTTCATAGAATGGGTGCTCATGTAATTTGATTTTGATGATTTAGTTTGGTGATAGTCCTTGAAATTCCGAATGCGGTAGAAACTTTTATAGCTGTTGCTTTGGGTTAATTAGAGTCGTGTGCCTATTGCCCATGATGATTTAGAAGTTCCTTGATTCCCTTGAATGGGTCAATGAATTTCTCAGATAACATTACATGAGTTCTCAGTTATGAATTTCATGAATGCGGGTTCATATTGTACTGTTTATGTTGGTTTTGGGTACTGAACTCGCAATAGGATAGATAAATGTTCTTGTTGAGTAAACTTAAGCTTTTCATCAATCAAAGTTGTATGTTGAAGACTTGAATATAAAAGTGCCCACTTGATGTTCTATAAAATGTCCAAGAGAGGTGCCTAGCGTACAAGTTCTTAAATTCTCGATTTTCAACTTAAGATTTGATTGGACTTTTATTTTAACAAAGCCAAGTTTAAATTCACAATGAAAGCTAGTTTATACTTGAAATCTTCTCCTTTCCAATGAACTTAAACTGATTGAAACTTCTTAGTTGATTGATCCATTATTAGGTGTTTAAAATTATATATCCTTTAAATTTGTCATGTGCCAGAGTCTCCTTAATAGTAATCAAGTACCTCGTTAAACATCTACCAATCTCAATATACCTATTTCTAAATGTTTGGATAATGAATGTTCTTGAACATTATCGTTAGTTGAATTTACGATTTTAAAGAATGATTGATATAGAAATATAATTTGAAAATGTATTATATGCATTCAGATTACTCATGTGCAGGCATTCTTAATATGATTATGATTTAAAGTACTTTTGCAAATTTTCTATGTATTATATGTATTATTTTTTTTTGTATCCACTCACTGATCATTACTCTCCATTTTTTTTAAACACCAAGTTCAGTCTCAAACTATGGGTCTTATGTGTTTATAATTTAATGATTTGAAGAGCTGAGTTCTTGCGTAAATTTTATTGACTGTATGTTATGTTTCTGATATCCATTATTGAAGCAGAGCTTCTTTGTGGGTTGTGTATATTGTTTTAATTGTATGTACGTTCAGAAGAGTTCCAATTTATGGGGAGTTTTGTCGAATTTTTGTTTGTAATATTTTACCAAAGGCTTTGTATTGTGTTTAAAATTTGGATTCAAGTGTTTAGTGCATATATGTCAGAGGCTTACAGGGTCAAGTTTTGCGTTGCCCTTGTGCAGGTCATATGCCTGGTTTGGATTAGGACACTATTTATACTATTTTATTGATTTAAACCCCATTATAATCTATTTACTTTAATTACAGAAGTTAGCATAAATTTTTTATTTTTGAAACTTATGTAGAAAAAAGGAGAAATGGAATTATTTTGGGAAAATTTTGGTGTAATTTGGTGTAAAACAGATGTGTGAATATAACATAAACCTATGTCATACCATAAAGAAAGCTCCCCTGTAGCTTTAATGTCCAATTTAATTAAATAATCTTTCTGTAAATTTTTTTGAGGGCATAGAATTTTTTAATTATCATTCAAATCACAGAGATAAAATAAGAACGCATGCTTACTTAAGGTGATGCTTGGTACATAAATATATAAATTTTTTATGTATCTAAAAACTTATATATAAAATATTTAAACATGAGATGAATAAAAAAAATCAAATTTTTTATATTATTTAGATCATATATAGCATGTAAAAAAATATGGACTTTGATTAACACTTTCACGGAAAAAATGATCAATCTAGTATAATTGTCTAACATTTTTAATACACACACACACACATATATTATACAACCCTTACTTCAGTATAACATCCAAAATTATATTTTTTTTAAAATGTGATGAAGGATGTTGTGCAATTACCTTCTAAGGAGCAACATTAATGTTTGATTAATAGGTATAAACATAAGTAAATATTTAAATTTAAAATATTAATTTGATAAAGTTAAACAGATGATCTAAATTTGAAAAAAAAATATTAATTTGAAAAAATTATAGTCTTTTAACTCACCGAAACCAGTACCTAATGTAATGTCCAGTTTTTTTTTTATACGCATGTTAAATACGCCATATGTATAAATACAATATATACATATTTATTACAAATCTCATAAATGTTATAATTATACAAGACAACATTTCAAAACATAATATACATGTTTACATATATATTACAAACCTCACACATATTATATTTATACAATACAACATTTTAGTACATAATTAAGAGTCTTTATACAACACTTCACCCTTGAAATACAAAGGGTGAGGAAGTGGTGCTGACATCTAGATCTTCATCAGCAACGTCATTTTGTGTTGCATCTCATTTTTTTTTATCTGAACATAACATCACAATAATAGTGAGAATAAAGGTTCCTAGTAGATTTAACATAAATAAAATATGATGAGAAAACAAGAGTTATGTTCAGCTGTATAAACTACAGAAAAATATCAAAATTTTGAGATAAAATCATAATTTTTGTTTATGCATAATTATCATACTACACATGCACTAAAAATCCATTTTTTTAATGCTCAGTCATATCACGGTTTTTAATTTACTCATTTGCTATATGCATAGTGACCGATCAACTACAGTCACAATAAGTGATCAGGGAATGTGAGTACATCACCCTCCTGCCCCCTCACATTATCACTGTCACCCGGTTGGAGCGGCCCTCCCTTGGCTCACTCAGGCTAATAGGGCGTCCCCTACTCGGTACCATCTCAAACCATACAACCCGTCGATATTCATTCATACATATAAATGTATATATATAAATTCATATTCATCAAATAAAATGCATAACTATCAAGCAACTCGTCATGAGCTTTACGCTTGCCATTTAATTACTTTCATAATATGATGCATCATTTTATACCAAATGATTAATAATTATTCATCACATAACAATACTCAATATAATTCATTGATACCAAAATCATCATTTTAAAAGTATTTTTCTTGAATATATGTTTCCTAAAAATATTACAACAAACAAGATTATTTTTAGGCATAAAACAGTGAAAAGTATGATAATCCAGTAGTTCCCATTTCAGAAATTTCAGAGGGAAAAACTTCTGGAAATTCACGAACTACTGAAATCTCAAGCAGTTCCCGTTTCATACTCGGGTTGATGGTATACAAGAAAACACATGTCATGGCCCCAAATGATGGAACACAAGATCGGCACGACATAAGGGTTTCCCCCTAGCCGTAAGCCTAACACATAGCATGCACATACATTCAGCACACAATTCAGAGTACATAATAAATATAACTGGCCACATATGCCACATCCAATATCAGAAAATATTGTATCTAGATATATATATATATATATATATATATATATATATATATATATATATATATATATATATATATATATCTCATGAATCCAACATCCGTGATTCAACTTGGCCCATGGCCTCATAATACAAACATCGTTGAAAAACTAAAACAAACCATTTTTCAAACAACACAAGAAGCGAGGATCCTGCCTGTAAGTTCATGGAGATACACTAGACATAAACTTAGACTATACAACCAATACAATGGAGCATTGCCCAAACTGGGGCTCACCAATACTATATTTAGCCTCCTATGGAGCTGTAGCTGGATCAATGTTTCTCTAACTATCTGTGGGGAGAAAACAGAAGAGGGGTGAGATTACCACATCTCAGTGAATGGGTAAATCATACTATAACAGAAACAAGGCAAACTAAGCACGAGTGTTTCGCAATGAATTAAATAATTGAAATCAAGGTATAGAAAACATTAAACATTTAACCGTAATTTATTGAAAGAATGCTAAACAGTAAAATAGGATTAAATCAATAACTGTAAGTAAATCAATTATGCATGGTACGTAATAAATGAAGATATTTATGCAATAACAATGATGAATGAGGTATTTTAGAAATATTTAATCTTTAAGAAAAATGCACTAGTTTATTGGAGGTCTTTCCTAACAGATCTATCATCTTCCCCAAGCACACAGCAAGGGTAAGGTAATCACTGTAGGCGTAGACGTAAGTCCACCCTATATTCCCCAAGCTATGGCAATCACTGTAGGCGTAGACATAAGTCCACCCTAAATTCTCCAAGCACATAGCAATGGGTATGGCAATCACTGTAGGCGTAGACATAAGTCTACCCTAAATTTTGTGTCTTAGGCAGTCATATGCCCGTCACAATATCCTAGGCCGAAGCCTTAACATGATTATGGTGCACCAGGGCTAACACTACCTGCGGCTAGCTAACAGTGATCTAAAAGGATTCCTCCAATAGCAAATATTTAAAAATATGCCAGTCTAAGAGTTTAAAGTAAAACATTTCAATAAAGTTATAATTCTCCATCTAGCTCTTTTTATGCATAAAATTCCGTTCTAAAATATATCTCATCCATGAATTCCCATGGAGACCTTTATAATCATAAACTTTCCCTTTTTAAACATAGATCGTTCGTAGACGTTACATAGATGCTTATCATGCATCAAATTCTTTCATGGCTAAGTTAGTTCATTTCTATGACTAAGTTTGCATTTCTATAAATCTAGCTCAAATGGAGAATTATTAGTCTAGATGCTTGCCCTGCATACCTAGGGTTCAACTAGGATTGAAATTTACAATTTCTAACATAGTTGGAACATATTGGTTTTCAAAGCGGTAAAACAATTTAGCATACATTCCAACTAGTTAAAATCATATGAAAGAGTTATAAACTGAATTCATAAAAAAAATGCACTATAGTATGAAAAACCCACTCACCTTACTAGGAGTCCAACAACGAGAATTTCACCTCGTGATGGTTCAACAACCTAGAAAATATAGACATAACATGAGAATTGGAAAACTCTAAATGTCACTATTCATGCCGAAAACACTATTCATTCACCGGAAACACTATTCACGCCGAAACCTAAAAATCCTATATTCTAACATAGAAACTAATTCTAAGACTATATAAGGAAAGAAATTCGGTAAAAACGAAGCCTAAAACGCGATTAGATGGAATTTTACCTTGGAGGTTACTGTTCACGCGATTTTCCGGCGATTTTCTGGCGAAACTGATCGGTGGGTTTTGAAGTACTCGTTGCCACGAGTTTACTGGTACCTTGGTAGCTCAAATCGGTTGGCTGGATGGTGAGATATCGTAGAGAGAAGGCAGAGAAAATATTTTAGAGAGAGATAGGGAGAGGCAGAATGTCAAAATGAGGGAGAAGGGAGGGGATGCTGCAGAAATACGAAAAACCAGCCAGAAGCACGGCCTGACCGTGTCCTGGAGCACGGCCGTGATTCGTGGCTACAGTACACCATGATTTTTGCCGAATTGGACAAGACGTCCAACATGAAAGTTGTAGCCCTTTCTCCTAGCTTTCCTTAGCCACTTGAATCACCTAATTTGGAGTTCTTATGAGAGATGTATGCATAAAATAGTTAGTAAAGGTCCAAACCACACTATGCTTCGGTTTTTGCCTTTTATCACTATAAGATTCACGGAATTAGCAAAAGTTCCCAACATCAAAGTTGTAGATATATATCTTATCTTTCAACAGAAATTGGAATCACTTAATTTGGATCTCATATGAGAGATTTATGCTGATATGAGGGAAGATAGGTCAGAAAAAGAGTCAAAAACACTCTAAAATTTTACATTGTTCTCAACTTTCTTTGTTTCAAATGAGTTGTACTTAACCTTCAAAGGTTTTTATTAGTTGAGGGTTATTACATTCTAACCTCCTTATAAGAAATTCGATCCCCGAATTTTACAAAAACTAACAATATAAAAACATAAGACTACTATTGGAACAGCTGTGGATACTTCTTTCTCATGACGTCCTCTACTTCCCACGTAGCTTCCTCTTTGGAATGATTCTGCCAGATCACCTTTACTGTAGGGATGTCCTTAGACCTCAACTTTTTCACTTGTCTATCAACAATGGCCACTGGTCTCTCTTCGTAGGCCAACTTGTCATCCAAAAGGATTTCTTGTGGTTGAATCACATGAGATGGGTCGGGTAGATACTTCCTCAACATCGAGACATGGAAGACTGGATGCACTTTACTCAATCCAGGTGGTAGGGCTAGGCGGTATGCCACTGCTCCTACCCTATCCATAACTTCAAAAGGTCCAATATACCTCGGGCTTAACTTCCCTTTCTTACCAAACCGCATGATTCCGTTCATGGGTGAAACTCTGAGGAACACGTGATCGCCTAGAGAAAACTCCAACTCCTGACGCCTATGGTCCACATAAGACTTCTGATGACTTTGTGCAATTAAAAGCCGTTCCCTTATCAGCTTAACCTTCTCTATGGAATCTTGCACCAAGTCTGGCCCTAGCAGCTTGGCTTCTCCAACTTCAAACCATCCAACGGGAGATCGGCATCTTCTCCCATAAAGAGCTTCAAAAGGTGCCATCTGAATACTGGCTTGATAACTGTTGTTGTATGCAAACTCAGCTAATGGCAGGTATCCTTCCCAACTACCACCAAAATCCAATATACATGCTCTAAGCATATCCTCCAGAATTTGAATCGTGCGTTCTGACTGGCCATCTGTTTGGGGATGAAAAGCGGTGCTTAGATCCAACCTCGTCCCCAAAGCATCTTGAAAAGCTTTCCAAAACCTTGTCGTAAACTGTGGACCTCGGTCAGATATGATGGATATAGGGACTCCATGTAATCTGACGATCTCATTCAGATACAGGTTTGCATACTGAGCCGCATTAAAGGTAGTCTTCACTAGTAAGAAGTGGGATGACTTGGTCATTCGATCCACTATCACCCATACTGAGTCATAACCCTTAGGAGTCCTTGGTAACCCTATAACAAAGCCCATAGTGACTCTTTCTCACTTCCATTCCAGTATCTCAATCTATTGGTGCAGACCAGCAGGTTTCTGGTGTTCAGCTTTCACCTGTTGACAAACCAAGCACTGAGCCACAAAGTCTGCTACATCCTTCTTCATCCCATTCCACCAATACAAGTCCTTGAGGTCACTGTACATCTTATTTGTTCCTGGGTGGATCGTATAGGCTGATTGATGTGCCTCTTCCAAAATCTGCTTCCTCAAGCTATCCACATCAGGTACACACCAGCGCTTCCCATATCTTAACACTCTTTCAGCATCCACGCTGAATTCAGAAGTCTGATTATTCCTAGCTTCATCCTTGAGCTTGCACAGCTTAGCATCCTTGTCCTGATCTGCCTTAATCTGCTCAACCGGCGGAAAGTGTAGTTGCATGTGAGCTAACAACACCCCTGGCTCCTTCACTTCAAAACGCATTCCCTCGCCTTCTAGCCGATGAATATCCCTTATCAACGGCCTCCGGAGTAGGGTGATATGGGCTAGACTCCCTATTGACTTTCTACTCAAAGCATCTGCTACCACATTGGCCTTGCCTGGGTGGTACAAGATAGTGCAGTCATAGTCCTTCACCAACTCCATCCACCTTCTCTATCTCAAGTTAAGATCTCTTTGTTGAAAGATGTACTTGAGGCTCTTGTGGTCCGTGTAAATCTCACAGGGTTCACCATAGAGATAGTGCCTCCAAATCTTCAAGGCAAAGACCACTGCCGCCATCTCCAGATCATGTGTAGGATAGTTCTGTTCGTGCTTCCTGAGCTGCCTATATGCATAGGCTACAACATGACCATTCTGTATTAACACACAACCCAAGCCCACCCTTGAGGTGTCACAGTATACTGAGTATCCTCCAGTGCCCGTTGGGATAGTTAAAACTGGGGTTGTGGTTAGACACTTCTTCAAAGTCTGGAAACTTTCTTCGCATGCATCCGACCACTCAAACTTAACTCCCTTCCTAGTTAATCTGGTCAAAGGAGCAGCAATCCTGGAGAAATCCTTGATAAACCTCCGATAATACCCTGATAGACCTAAGAAACTTCGGATCTCCGTCACACTAGCTGGGCGAGGCCACTGCTGTACTACCTCTACTTTCTCGGGGTCTACTTGAATTCACACTTAGAGAGTTTGGCATACAACTGCTGATCCCTCAAGATCTGCAGAATGACCCGTAGGTGATGTTCATGCTCCTCATGGTCTTTAGAATAAACCAAGATGTCATCAATGAACACAATGACAAACTGATCCAAGAATGGCTTGAACACCCTGTTCATCAAGTCCATAAAAGCAGCTCGTGCATTAGTTAGTCCGAAAGACATAACCAAAAACTCATAATGACCATAACGGGTCCTAAAAGCTGTCTTGGAAATATCTTCCTTCCTGATCTTCAACTGATGATACCCTGACCTCAGATCAATCTTGGAAAAACATTTCGCTCTTTGAAGTTGATCGAACAGATCATCAATCCTGGGTAAAGGGTAGTTGTTGCGCACCGTTAGCTTATTCAGTTGCTGGTAGTCAATGCAAAGACGCAAAGACCCGTCTTTCTTCTTCACAAAAAGGACCGGAGCACCCCACGGAGAAGTGCTCGGCCTGATGAAGCCCTTATCCAACAAATCATGCAATTGACTCTTTAGCTCCTTAAGCTCTGTGGGTGCCATCCTGTAAGGCGGTATAGAAATTGGTCGAGCCTCTGGAATAAGGTCAATACCAAACTCTATCTCCCGTTCAGGAGGTAATCTTGGCAACTCCTCTGGAAAGACATCCAGGAATTCTCTTACCACTGCCATCTTGTCTACATCTGGTACATTCTCATCCACATCTCTAACATATGCCAAGTATCCCTGGCATCCCTTCTTCAACATCTTCTGAGCACCCAAGACTGAAATCAGGTTACTTGGAGCTTTACTTCGGTCACACTGGAACCGGAAAGGAACTTCACTTGGAAAGTTGAACTTGATTGCCTTCTCATAGCAATCTAAGGTAGCATAGCATGATGCCAACCAATCCATTCCTAGGATTACGTCAAAGTCGATCATGTCTAGGATGATCAAATCAGCATATGTCTCCCTATCACCCACTGACACTTTACATGACTTGCATATATGCTCTACTGGCAAACAATCACCGACCGGGGTGGTTACAAAGAAAGGGGCATTCATCCTCATCGAATCTTTACCCAAACTCTTAGCAAAACTAAGGAAAACATAGGAATATGTAGACCCGGGATCAAACAAAATATATGCTTCATGTAGACAAACCGAAAGAGTGCCTTTCATGACCGCATTTGAAGCTTGTGTATCCTGCCTGGTAAGAGCAAAAATCCTCGGTTGACCTCGGCCTGCTTAGCTTTGACCTCGGCCCATCATCCCTCTACCAGTACCTCTGCTACTTGCTTGGCCCGGTATAGTCCTTATAGGCTGAGCTGCCACTGGGGTTGGTAGCAAAGCCGGTCGACTTGGCCCTTGGCTTGAGCCATACAACTGGGGACATTCCCTCTTCATGTGTCCAGGTTGGTTGCAATGATAGCAAACAACCATCTCCCTGCAGCACTGACCAAAGTGATGGTTGCCACAAATAGGGCATTGTGGCATGTTCTGCTGAATGGCTCTTGGTCCTGGTTGACCTGGATACCTGGTGCTTTCTTGGCTAAGACCTAGCCTACCACTCGCATCTGGTCTCTGGTTGGGGTTCCCAATATTCTGTGGTACTGGACGCTGCTGGCCCTGGAATCGGGGTCCTTGGGAATGAGAACTTTGCCCTCCTTTAGAGCTCCCGTCCCTATCCCTCTTTCTCAACTTGGCACTCTTGACATCGGCCAAATGCCTAGTCTCCATCATTCTTGCACAGTCCACAGCCTCTACATAGTTGGGGAATTGCTTCATCTGGGGTGCCACTGATTTAAACAATGCTGGCATCAACCCCTGGATAAATTTCTTGATCATGTCCCTTTCAGTAGGGACCATGTGCGGTGCATACGGCAACAGCTGTGTGAAGCGGTAGTCATACTCCGTGACTGTCATACCGGAAGTCTGCTTCAACTCCACAAATTCTTGACACTTGGCATCTCGGATACTCTGAGGCACAAACCTCTCCATGAAGACTTCCTTGAACTCTGGCCATCCCAAAGGTGGCGCTGTAGCTCCCCTTCCGCGCATCATGGTCTTAAACCATACCTGCGCTACACCAGACAACTGGAAGGATGCCAACTCTACGGATCGAGTCTTTGGACACTTAATCACCTCACAGATCTTCTCAGTATCCTCTATAAACTCCTAGGGATCTTCACTAGCTAACAACCCCTTAAAAGTTGGCGGTTTCAGCTTCAGGAACTCAGATAGTTCCACTTCCCTCTCGGCGGGTCTCACATGCCGCTCCACGGACCTAATTGGTTCTGGAACGGAGGTAGCTGTTTCGGGCTGTTGCGGGTCCCTTCTATCTTGCCCATCCCTTCTTTCAGCTAGATTTTCTATTGCCCGCTGCATACCCTGCATGGTTACCAGCATCTGGGCTATCACATCATCCCGGGGGTGAGAAGACATTTCCCCCGTCCTGGGAGTCTCAGCTTGCTCACTGCTCAACTCAGCTTGTTCGGCTGCTTCAGCAGCTCTTACACCCCTGCCACTGTGTCTTGCACTGGCTCTAGGTCGGCCTCTGCCACGACCTCTACCTCGGCCTCTAGACACGGGTACTGCAGACTGAGCAGACTCTTCAGCCATCTGCTCTTGAACCGCGAGTTGTCTAACCTTTGATCTCGTTCTTAATGGCATTTCGCTATAAAACAGAAATAGTCCAACCAACACTTAACCATGCCAACATAGCATACTATAAACTAACTTACTTAAACAAAAAGACAACATTCTATCGAACCCCTTTAGCAGCACCGTGAGTATAAGCATGTCTGGATTCATACCCATACTCAAAGTCCTGCCTAAAGGTCCGTTACTCCATGAACACAGGGAAACCTAATTCTCTGATACCACTTTGTCATGGCCCCAAATGATGGAACACATGATCGGCATGACATAAGGGTTTCCCCCTAGCCATAAGCCTAACACATAGCATGCACAGACATTCAGCACACAATTCAGAGTACATAATAAATATAACTGGCCACATATGCCACATCCAATATCAGAAAATATTGTATCTATATATATATATATATATATATATCTCATGAATCCAACATCCGTGATTCAATTTGGCCCATGGCCTCATAATACAAACATCGTTGAAAAACTAAAACAAAACATTTTTCAAACAACACAAGAAGCGAGGATCCTGCCTGTAAGTTCATGGAGATACACTAGACATAAACTTAGACTATACAACCAATACAACGGAGCCTTGCCCAAACTGGGGCTCACCAATGCTATATTTACCCTCCTATGAAGTTATAGCTGGATCAATGTTTCTCTGACTATCTGTGGGGAGAAAACAGAAGAGGGGTGAGATTACCACATCTCAGTGAATGGGTAAATCATACTATAACAGAAACAGGGCAAACTAAGCACGAGTGTTTCGCAATGAATTAAATAATTGAAATCAAGGTATAGAAAACATTAAACATTTAACCGTAATTTATTGAAAGAATGCTAAACAGTAAAACAGAATTAAATCAATAACTGTAAGCAAATCAATTATGCATGGTACGTAATAAATGAAGATATTTATGCAATAACAATGATGAATGAGGTATTTTAGAAATATTTAATCTTTAAGAAAAATGCACTAGTTTATTGGAGGTCTTTCCTAACAGATCTATCATCTTCCCCAAGCACACAGCAAGGGTAAGGTAATCACTGTAGGCGTAGACATAAGTCCACCCTATATTCCCCAAGCTATGGCAATCACTGTAGGCGTAGACATAAGTCCACCCTAAATTCCCCAAGCACATAGCAATGGGTATGACAATCACTGTAGGCGTAGACATAAGTCCACCCTAAATTCCCCAAGCACATAGCAATGGGTATGGCAATCACTGTAGGCGTAGATATAAGTCCACCCTAAATTTTGTGTCTTAGGCAGTCATATGCCCGTCACAATATCCTAGGCCGAAGCCTTAACATGATTATGGTGCACCAGGGCTAGCACTACCTGCGGCTAGCTAACAGTGATCTAAAAGGATTCCTTCAATAGCAAATATTTAAAAATATGTCAGTCTAAGAGTTTAAAGTAAAACATTTCAATAAAGTTATAATTCTCCATCTAGCTCTTTTCATGCATAAAATCCGTTCTAAAATATATCTCATCCATGAATTCCCATGGAGACCTTTATAATCATAAACTTTCCCTTTTTAAACATAGATCGTCCGTAGACGTTACATAGATGCTTATCATGCATCAAATTCTTTTATGGCTAAATTAGTTCATTTCTATGACTAAGTTTGCATTTCTATAAATCTAGCTCAAATGGAGAATTATTAGTCTAGATGCTTGCCCTGCATACCTAGGGTTCAACTAGGATTGAAATTTACAATTTCTAACATAGTTGGTACATATTGGGTTTCAAAGCGGTAAAACAATTTAGCATACATTCCAACTAGTTAAAATCATATGAAAGAGTTATAAACTGAATTCATAAAAAAAATGCACTATAGTATGAAAAACCCACTCACTTTACTAGGAGTCCAACAACGAGAATTTCACCTCGTGATGGTTCAACAACCTAGAAAATATAGACATAACATGAGAATTGGAAAACTCTAAATGTCACTATTCATGCCGGAAACACTATTCATTCACCGGAAACACTATTCATGTCGAAACCTAAAAATCCTATATTCTAACATAGAAACTAATTCTAAGACTATCTATGGAAAGAAATTCGGTAAAAACGAAGCCTAAAACGCGATTAGACGGAATTTTACCTTGGAGGTTACTGTTCACGCCATTTTTTGGTGACTTTTCGGCGGTTTTCCGGCGAAACTGATCGGTGGGTTTTGAAGTACTCGTTGCCACGAGTCTAATGGTACCTTGGTAGCTCAAATCGGTTGGCTGGATGGTGAGATATCGTAGAGAGAAGGCAGAGAAAATATTTTAGAGAGATAGAGGGTGAGGCAGAATGTCAGAATGAGGGAGAAGGGAGGGGATGCTGCAGAAATACGAAAAACCAGCCAGAAGCACGGCCTGGCCGTGTCCTGGAGCATGGCCGTGCTTCGTGGCTACAGTGCACCATGATTTTGGCCGAATATGACAAAACGTCCAACATGAAAGTTATAGCCGTTTCTCTTAGATTTCATTAGCCACTTGATAAACATCATTTCTATATATTATTTGATCATCATATATAGTATTTTCATCCTCTCCTACACTTATTTCTATCACTTAAGCTAGGTTTTATGATTTGAGATTTATTTTGGTCTTTGAGATTTTTTCCAGCAATTCCATCTTTTTGAACCTGTCTGTGTATTTCGGTTATATTTGGAGTTTGAAACCACCAAAATTTCTGATTTCGGTCTTGTAGGAAAGCTAAGACAAATTTCCATAACTTTCATGAAGAGCCCAAGATCCAGTTCGGAGGTCCAATAGGCCGAATGGGACCAAGAGTCCAATACATGGGCAGCACAAACAGAATCTGACCTTTGGGTGTTGTGATGGCCATAAACTAAGTTAGATATGTCCGTTGGGAATGATTTCAGTGGCCCTGGAACCCTATGACGTAGAGGAATAATTCATATGAAGACCACTTTGCCATCCAGAGGCATCTGGGACCCCTAATTAGTGGTTCAAAGCTGGAGAAACACAAGCAGCCGAAAGCAGAGCTGTCACATGTTGTCCTGGTCGGTTTTAATGATTAAGATTCCCTTCCTTTGGTCTAATTGGGGGGAATTTGGAATTGAGACTAGGGACCACTCTCATAGACACATCTATCTTCATCTTCACCCTTTGGAAGAGAGCTTGGACATCCATGGCAGAGTAGAGAACTTTGTAACCAGCTGGACTTCCTCTTGAATTCGGTTAGGTTTTGAGATTCAATTTGTATTGTAATCAAGTTTACATCATCTTCTTTGTTCTCTGAAGTATTTCGAATCTTGTATGAATATATAGAGATTTCTGTTATCCATTCAAGTTTGATGTATGAGATAGAATTTTTATTGATAAACCTTGATTCTATTGCATGAAACAAAGGAAAAAGACTGGTTGATATTTGATTTTCAGATAAATAACAGATTACAAGTTGTATGTGATGGCATGAATTTGTAATATATGTTGTTATCGAATTTTGAATGATGAAGGTTATGATGCAGAGATTTCGATTATAACTAAAAATCAACCAACAACTTGATTGATCATATTTAGTATAGGATAAACCGAACGAATTCTTGAAGAACGTCTAGTGAGGTTACATTTTCGGTAATATAATCTTTGTCCAATTTTCCACTTGTGATCTAGTTGATTGTGATAAAATCCAAACCCCCCCCCCCCCGTTAGGTCTTGAAACTATCATTTAACATTAGCATTCCTTGAGAGACGATCCGGAGTTACCTTATACTGCATTATAGGGGTTCAGTAATATTTTTTGTAGATCACGACAATCTTCATCACCACTTGCATCACTTAATTTGAAGTTCATAGGAGAGATTTATGGATAAAATAGTGAGCAAAGGTCCAGACCACACTGCGCTTCGGTTTTTCCCTTTTATCACTATAAGATTCACGGAATTAGTAAAAGTGCCCAACATAAAAGTTGTAGATATATGTCTTATCTTTCAACAACAATTGGAAGCACTTAATTTGGATTTCATATGAGAGATTTATTCTTATATGAGTGAAGATAGGTCAGAAAAAGAGTCAAAAATACTCTAAAATTTTACATTGTTCTCAACTTTCTTTGTTTCAAATGAGTTGTACTTAACCTTCAAAGGTTTTTATTAGTTGAGGGTTATTACAACACATTTCAAATCCGCATCCCTCGTCTCCTTATAGAGTCGGTGAGCACTAATAATGCTATACTTTTGGTCCTCTGGTGGGTCCAAGAGAAACTCAAAAGTCTTATTGCAACAATCCAGTAAGACTCGGTTCTGACTTAACCAATCCATACCCAAGATGACATCTGTACCGTCCGGAGGTAGACAGATCAAATCCACTACAAAGGATCTGTCATTCAATACAATGAGACAATTCAAACACACTGAGGAGGTAATTATTTTTCCTCCTATAGGTGTCACCATCGCTAACTCATATGGTAACTCCGCAATAGAGTGTTGTAATTTTCTCACACATTTTATTGCTATGAAAGAATGGCTCGCACCAGAATCAAACAATACATTCAGAGACAAATTGTTGATACATCACGTACCTTGCATCAAATTAGGAGCTGTCTTTGCTTCAGCACCTCTCAAGGTGAAAACTCTTCCTGTCGTTTGTTGAGTTTGTGCAATACCTTTACCATTGCCCAGTGGACAATATCGTGACATGTTCCCCTTCTGTCCACATTGGTAGCAAGTGACTGAATCAAAATAACATGGTTTATTCCCATGGAATTTCCCGCATTTTCCACACTGACCCATTGCTGGATTTTTCGGATAAGGTCTAGGTTCCACAATTGCTGGTTGTTTACCTCTCATTATATTATTCCCTCTGGTATTTCTATCCATAACTGGGAACTCTCTCTTCCGCTTCCACTGAGTTTGCCTCTCCTTTTCATCATCGACTGCTTTTAGACTTGTCGCCAGCATCCGACATTTATTTACCAATGAGGCATATTCCCGAATCTCTAATGCACCACAGCATTTCTAAGCTCCGGGTTCAGTCCTGATTCAAACTTCACTACCTTCCAAGCTTCATCTGGATTATTCTTCAAAGTACTTGAGAACTTAGACAGTTTTTCAAACTTGGTAATATAGTGCTCAATGGTCCCATTTCCCTGTCTAAGCTAAAGAAACTCAATCTCTTTCTCAGCTCTCACATTACTGGAAAAATATTTGTTCAGAAAAGTCTCTCGGAACAAGTGCCATGTAATTTCACTGTCTTGATGTACCAGTAACTCTTTGGCTCCTCTCCATCAGTATTCAGCTTCTTCCTTCAGCATATATGTTCCAAAATTGACCTTCTGCTCATCAGAACAATTTAGAACTTCAAAAATCTTCTCAAGTTCCGTCAGCCATCTCTCAGCAACTATTGGGTCATATGCACCCACAAAAGACGGAGGCTGCGTTCCCATAAATTCAGACCATCCATTACCATTTTCAGTTCTGTTCCCATTTCGATTTCTTTCATCTCCCCTAACATCGTCATTATTATTAATATTCTGAAGATGTTGTAGAATCTGATTCGTAGCAGCTGCCTGAGCTTGAATAGCTGCGGCTATGTTATTTAAGGTAGCATCTGCGCTGCCTGGCAGATTCCTTCTTGGTGGTGCCATAACTCACTGTATTAGTAAATCAAAATATTAGTTACTATTGAGATGATCAAGCTCAACAGCAGTTCAAAATTTTACAGTAGTTATCACACTACACAAGATTATAAATAGTAAATACTAGTACTTTCCTACTGTATTTATCCGCTACCTTACACAACGTTTTCACATAACTATTCAAGACTTCTTTAAGTCAATTTAGGTGACCACCCACCCCATGGTCGCCTAAGATCGACCGCTCTTATACCAACTTTGTAACGTCCGGTTGTTTTTTTTTGATACGCATGTTAAATACGCCATATGTATAAACACAATATATACATATTTATTAAAAACCTCATAAATGTTATAATTATACAAGACAACATTTCAAAACATAATATACATGTTTACATATATATTACAAACCTCACACATATTATATTTATACAATACAACATTTCAGTACATAATTAAGAGTCTTTATACAACACTTCACCCTTGAAATACAAAGGGTGAAGATGTGGTGTTGACATCTAGATCTCCATCAGTAATGTCATTTTGTATTGTATCTCATTTCTTTTTATCTAAACATAACACCACAATAATAGTGAGAACAAAGGTTCCTAGTAGATTTAACATAAATAAAATATGATGAGAAAACAGGAGTTATGTTCAGCTGTATAAACTACAGAAAAATATCAAAATTTTGAGATAAAATCATAATTTTTGTTTATGCATAATTATCATACTACACATGCACTAAAAATCCATTTTTTTTAATGTTCAGCCATATCACGGCTTTTAAATTACTCATTTGCTATATGCATAGTGACCGATCGACTACAGTCACAATAAGTGATCAGGGAATGTGAGTACATCACCCTCCTGCCCCCTCACATTACCATTGTCACCCGGTTGGAGCGGCCCTCCCTTGGCTCAATTAGGCTAAAAGGGCGTCCCCTACTCGGTACCATCTCAAGCCATACAACCCGTCGATATTCATCCATACATATAAATGTATATATATAAATTCATATTCATCAAATATAATACATAACTATCAAGCAACTCGTCATGAGCTTTACGCTTGCCATTTAATTACTTTCATAATATGATGCATCATTTTATACCAAATGATTAATAATTATTCATCACATAACAATACTCAATATAATTCATTGATACCAAAATCATCATTTTAAAAGTATTTTTCTTGAATATATGTTTCCTAAAAATATTACAACAAACAAGATTATTTTTAGGCATAAAACAGTAAAAAGTATGATAATCTAGCACCCAACACGGCCTAGCCATGTTCAAGACACAGTCATGCTTGAAAACTACTTCAAACATGCTTAAAAACAGCCCCGAACACGGCCTACCCGTGTTGAAGCAACTCAGAACACGGCCTGGCCGTGTTTTGTGACCTTCCTTCACTTATTCTATCATATCTACCTCATACGAACTCCGATTGAGGTTATTTCAAATCCTATAGGAATCTAAGACAATTATCTAAAACTTTTATGTTTATAGTTTCTTCAAATTCTCTACGGATTATTCCCAGAAAATTAAAATAAAAACACTTATTTTTACTATCTTGAATTCTGACATCTGCTTAATTAATCAGTCATATCTCCCTCATATAAACTCCAAATTAAGTAATTCTAAATCCTATAGATCCGTGAGACATATATCTACAATTCATATGTTGACCATTTCTTTAAACTCCTTACCGAATATTTCCAGAATTTCAAAAACCGAAGCTTCCCCAATTATTTCGAAATTCAGAATAATTTATCTTCTCCTTTGATTTTCTTTTATATAATCCCATGCACCCATATACATGTCCAAACATCCAAAGCAGAATTTCATATAAATATCCAGACCACATGTTATCCAAAATCATATCTAAACAAATCTAAAAATGTATATATAATTTTGTACAAAAATTTATTAGAAGATGTTAAACCTACCTCAAATTCCTTGCAACTTGGTGCTTGATTCCTTGATTTCTCTTTACTCTTCCTTCTCCTTCTTCTTCCTCTTTCTCTTCTTCCTCTTCCTCTTTTTCTTCTTCCTCTTTCTCTTCTTCTTCTTCCCCTTTCTTTTTCTCCTTTTCTTTTTCTTCTCTTTTCTTTTTTCTCCTTTTCTTTTTCTTCTATTTTTCCTTCTGACATTTCCCCCCTTCCCCTTCTTATCTTCCCATTTTTTTATTTTTTTTATTTTTTATTTTCCTACCTACCCCTACCTACCACCTCTTTATCCCCAAAATACCCATGCCATTATTCATTATTTACACCAATGACATTCTCCATAAATTACATAAATGACATCCTCCATTAATTACAAAAATGCCATTTCAATGAAATTACATAAATGACATTTTAACCATCCTACGATCTTATTTGATTTGAGTAAAATTATAAAATGATTTAATCCTCCCGTGAGGTCCAAAATGCTTTCTCCTCTCTGAATAAAAATTCTAATTAGTAACATAAAAAAAATTGGGGATATTACACCTAACAATACAATGCATAGAATATTATTTAATCCTTTTATCCTTTCCATAGAGCCATCAAGGTAAGATAATAAAAAATATTACCGTAAACATGAAATAAAAGAAAAGCATGCAATACTTTTAAAAACATTTAAAAATTAGAATAAGTTGATAATTGAGTCTAAAAAGAAGGTAGTCAAAAGTTGCCTTTTGGCACTAACTTATATAAAATTATAAAAGTTCAGATAGCTTTGCTGTCATCATCCACAAATGCGATCCTCACACCAAAAAATTTATTGCTTTAAATCTTTGCCCAAAAAAATATATTTATTATTTAAAAAATAAATATATAATTTAATTTTTGATACATTAATCTTCAAATTTATATCATTTCATAATTTAATTTTAAAATTTATTAAACATTATATAATTTAATTATTCTATTATTTTTTATCTTAACTGTAAATAAAAATATATTAAAAAAGTCTATTAAATACTTACAAGATACTTAACAATGACCAAACATCTCAAGTTATCCAACTGACTCACTCATTCTTTCATTAAAAAAAATACCAAAAAATTGGATTTTGAGAAAATAGTCCCCTTCTTTTCGCGGAGCTTGATTTTCTGTTTTACCATTTGAGTTCGCACATTGCGATGTCGACTGCGAGATTCAATATCATTTTTTTTTCTTCTTTGTTCCTAAGTTTCTTTGTCTTACTTTCTGCATTTTTTTCATGTCGCTATTCTCTCTCTCTCTCTACATTTTTTTTATGGTGTCGCCGCTTTTTAGAAGCTCCTTATTTATGTCTCCCGATCTATATTTTGAATATTTCTGGTTTGCATTAGAACGATAATGACAAAACCATAGATCATATTTTTCTCTGTCGTCGTGTTCTTCTCTGAAAAGAAGGACAAGATGCAAGAGAAGCATATGATCATAAATAAATTTAGAAGTTGTTGCCAAGGAAACTTTCTTCACAAATTTTTTATCAATTTCTGTGTCTACATTTCTAGAGGCTACCTTCCTCTAATGAGAAATTGTTTTCAACCTCTTTCCAAGGGTACCGCTTAGCCTATTTCCGGTACGCCATTTTAATCTCTTCTACTTTTTCACCCCTTACATGCATGATGCAATATATGCACGCTATATTTTGGTATTTTGATATGGGAATGATTCTTCATTCGGCATTCCTTCTTTCAAATGTTGTCTTTATTTATGGAGCACGGAGTAATATATTGTTTCTTTTGTTACTTGCATGTGAAGATTTTTCCTATTGTATGTATATATGTGGCAAATGGAATAGTATTATTTTGCTCATGTCATTGGCAAGAAACCAACGGCCAAATACTCATCGACGATCAATGAGCAAGAACCAACGGTGAGCAAATGGAAAAGTGAAAACATAGAGCAAAATACAAAGGTAATTAAGACAGAAAATCAAGAGATAGAGCGGCAGAGAACGATGACACGATAAAAAAAAACGCAAATAGAAGAACGAAGAAATGCAGGAATAGAGGAGAAAAAAATGAAACTAAAATCTCACAATCAATGACACAATCAGCGAACTCAAATGGTAAAACAAGGAATCAAGCTCAAGAAACGAAAAGGAACCAAGTTCTCAAAACGAAGTGTTTTAGTTTTTATTTCTTTTTAATAAAAGGATCAGTGAGTCAACTTACTGACCTAAAATATTTGATTACAATTAATGTACTACATAAATATTTGACAGATTACATTAGTATTTTTAATTACAGTTAAGATAGAAATTAAATTAAATTGTTTATTGTTTGATATTCGGAGACTAAATTGTACAATGACACAAATTCAAGAACTAATATGTAATAACTTGATAAATTTAAAGAGTAAATTGTAAGTTTACTCTTATTTAATTTATATATACTTTCCATAGAACCATTAAGACAAGATAAAAAAAAATAGTAAACATGAAAAAAGATAAAAAAAGCATACAATAATTTCAAAATCATTTTGAAATTAGAATATCGCAAAAATTGAGTGTAAAAGGAAAATTGGACGTTTAATGTTAAATAATACATGAACTACATACATGTTAAAAGGGTTTGCTAGCAATCAAATTAAATATTTAAAGACATGAAGGGTAGTAAAAAGTTTGCATTTTAATATTATGATTTGACATTTTAAAACAAGATGACTTTATCATAACTTTTTATCAAGTCGAGTCTTGATCGACTTGATAAGAAATAGTTTGAGACGTTCAAAAGAATATCGGCAGAACGTTAAAGGTCATATTGCCTTGATAGACACAATGGGGGTGTGTGTGTGTGTAAACAACCATGAATTCTGCTTATTTTACTTAAGCTAAACGATTCACAAACTCAAAAATAAAATTAGTATAATGAAGGTATTAATGATTCATCAAAGTTACAGAACACCAGCAAATTAATTCCTAGCTGAGAGTCCCAAATTAATGTCCCTAGTCTTAGAACTTCTGATGAATGTTAATTAAATTAATTCCCATTCCAAGTTCTTTACGTTGTAATAAACTATGAAATAAGCTATCAAATGGGTCAAGCAAAAAGAATTAACATTAGAGTGTGCAGCCAATTTTCTTAAAACAAGGCAAAGGGAGCCATAAGCTTAAGGTTTACTCTGTTCATAAGACAAGCATCATCAAATGTAGTTAATAATTGGCAAAGATTACTTATTTAAAATCGAATTATTTACAAATAAAGGACCCAGTAGAATATCATGTATTGCTGATCCGACGGTTGAAAAATTGTTGCACAGAAATACTGTACACAAAAGATTCTTTCTGTTTCCAAACGTCTCGTCATTTAGAAACGACAATGATTGGCTTCTTCTTCTTCTTCTAATTTTGGTAACGATAATTGGCTTCCGTATGAATGAATCGGTGTACAAGCTTTCAGATGCCCAATATTCCGCTTCCACTATAACCCATTTTCGCAGTTTGAACATGGTGGAGACCCAAGACACCGAAATACAAAACGCGGAAGTCAAGGAAGAATTCAAGGCCTCGAGGGATGGTTCTATTTGTGGGTTTGATTCACTTCATCGTCTTCTAAAGGAAAATCTCAAGCCTCAGCACTTTCAGGTACTTCCATTATTGAAGTTCTCAGGGTGCCTTTTTTTTTTTAATAACTCTCTACTTGTGTAAAATTTACTCAGAACAAATACTTACTCTGTAACTATATTGAATTCAAATGAGGATCCTTGAGTTCTCTTCTGTATTTTTTAAGATGATTTCTAAAGTCAAACCTCTTCACTTTGAGCTGGGTGATGCTGTGTTTAAGATTCTAAATTGCTGCACCTGATTTAGTTGAGTATATTCATGTCTTCAATTAGTTTGAACGGAGGACTTTGGGATTGATTAATATAACGGATTTGGGATTTGAATTGCTCTTGAAAACCATTCAAGTTTTGCTTGCCATGTTGGTAGAACCTGAAGGGATCTGACGATAGTTGAATCGAATTACTAGTCTTCTCATCTGAGATTTTGTTTATAAGTTCTGCTATTTCTAGCTTATGCTATTCATTGGGAACAATTAGGTTCTATTTTAAAAGAGCATCAATTGCTAATATGAATTAAACTTAGTGAAAGTGTTGATATTGAGAATTTGAGATGGTGATGTAGATTTGTTCACGGGGTAGAAAAGGCATTAGCAATTACAATTATGTTTCTTAAAAAAATGTTGAAGTGTAAAAGCATTCGTTTTGCTTGGGTAGTATCTGATCAGCATACTGTCTCAATAGATGAGGCTATCATTTTACGCGGGAGTTTGAGACCTATCCATAGTTGTGTGGATAAATTAAATGGCTGCATTATGTCATTTTCTCGTGTAAATGAGCAATTTGTATAAAATGCAGTGGTAGATTGTCAATTGGATGGAGGAGGAAGGAGGTTGCTACACTTGTTATGTATCCACGTTTTGTTCTAGGAGAAAAAGAATCATCCTCTGTCGTATAGACGTTGTGATCTTGCATTCATGCGCTCTCTCTATTTATTTGGTTGGCCTATTAGATCTCGGAATAAGTTTGTATAAAAACATGGTGGTCAAAGTTCCAAACAC
The DNA here is from genome assembly GCA_037074535.1 of Gleditsia sinensis. Taxonomy (NCBI): domain Eukaryota; kingdom Viridiplantae; phylum Streptophyta; class Magnoliopsida; order Fabales; family Fabaceae; genus Gleditsia; species Gleditsia sinensis. The sequence continues at coordinate 66,219,468 of CM073465.1, read as the reverse complement.
TTTAGGACCATAAAATATATGGACCTGGTTTTCCTGCCGCTATTTGCCACTTGTTTCCCAAGTCATGGTAGGAAGGAATTACATTACCAAGAATATCTAAAATAAACTTGTTGGAGATTCGCCACCTATAAGTTCCTCTAGCCCTTTTAAGCTATACATTCCCGAATCTATCGAACTGCTGGATGATTTTTATCATTCCTTTTAACTTGCTGAATGTTCTATACAGACACACACTTGAACTTAAAAGATACTTAGCCTCCATAGAAAATGGATCATACATCTTCCTCCTTAAAGTGGTTTAATATGTCAACGCTACCATTAATTGCATTTAGATATATTGTCCTCTTTTCTGATGGTGTACCAGCATTATCGAACTGCTGGATGATTTTTTTTGTTTTTTTGTTTTTTGTTAATTCAATCCCTCGTACTTAAAGTTCTTTAATGTTACCCTTCCATCCAATCTACGTCCACAATTTAACATAGAATCTGATAGAATGCACACCTGGATGTTTTCTTGTTATGTTGAGCTATTATCTCACATTTGACACATCTTACTGCCATATCAGATAAGCGTAAGGCGGGAAAAGAAGACGAATTTCCCCCACACCCCTCATTTATCATTTTCACACCAAAGAAGCTTTAAAGAAAACCCTATAAAAAATAACACTGTTGAAGATCAATTTGTTATGTTCACTCTTAAGCCAAATCCATTCCCCATGAAGCACTCATTGCCATTGAAGAGCATCCTGTTGTTGAAGCTCTACGTTTCCTTTGAAGACCATCCCACGGATTTCCACTTCTTTTCATGGTCCACGGGCAACCTCAAACCGCACCAAAGATCATGAAAGGAGGTGGAAGTCCACAAGATGCTCTCCAATGTGGGATGCTCTTTAACAAGATAATTTGTTTCTTTTTAAATTCATGCGAAGTCCAAACCTTGGAGCTTAAGGATGTGCTTAATCGTGTGAAAATGGAAGGAAAGAAATTGAGGAATCTAATTTGCTATACATGATGTCCAAATACGTATCATTCTGAATGTGGGGCCAACTAACCTTTCATTTCTTTCTGGCTGCTGATAATAATTTGTGGCAATTGGCAAAATAGTATTAACAGTTATGAATAAGAATTTGGTCTTGGTGAATCAAAATTTACATAAGCAAACTATAACCTGTACTTAATTTAGCAAAAAAAAAAATTAATTTAAATAGACAAGTAACAGCTTGTATAAATTTTGGTTCACTCTCGATGGAATAAACACATACTTTAGCAGTTATTGGTTAAAAGAGATGTCTTTAGCATAATGGTGTTCAAATATTTTGTTTAAGTCCACGTCATGAGAAAGCCAAAACAGAGTATGTTGAATGGAAGATAACAATAGCAAAATATTTACAAAAATTTTATAATTAATTTATCTAATTATGAAATTGCCACCTTCAAAAAAAGTGTATTTAAAATAGTTTTTTGGAAACATGTTAGGGCTGGTTTCACTTTTTTTTTAAACAATAATCTAAAAAAATTGAAACACGCCCTCAGAAGTATAATTTTCAAACATGTTTTATTATTTTAAATTTTTGAAAATACATATATAGATATTAAAGAAACAACAACCACTGCCAACTCTCATGTTCTCCAAAATCTAATTAGTGTATGAATGACATGTGGCATATTATTCTATATATTATTTTTTATAAAAATAATTCATATTATTAAAATTAAAATAATATTTTATAAATAATTACAATGGTGTATAAGAAAAATAGTTTGATATGAAGAAATAACGTGCTGGGATAAAATTTTGTATCTATCTACCGGAAACTAAATTATCAGTATATTTAACAACCGTTGCCCAATATTAAAAATATTATAATATCTATCTACGATAAACTAATTAATTTGATATAAAGAAATAACGTGTAGGGACAAAATTTTGTGTCTTTAATAAATTTAAAAACTAAATTATATAATAACACAAATTCAATAATTAATATGTAAAAACTAAGAGACTGTTTGGTTGGAGAGAATGGGAGGGAAGGGATTTTTTTAAAATTCTCCTCCTTTGGTTTAACATTTTGAAAGAGAGGGGAGAGAATATGGAGAGACAAAATGTCTCTCCTCCCTTCAACCCCCTCCCCTCCAAAAATGGGGGGATTTGGAGGGGAAGGGCAGCAACTGAACAGCGCTCTTGGCTAAATTTTTAAAATTGACTCATTTTTTTTTAATAAAAAGTAAAAATATAAAAAATATATAATTTTTTTAATAAAAGAATAATAAATAAAAAATCCTTCATAATAAATTTTAATTAAAAAATTTATTTTTAATAAAAATAAAATAATAGGAGTATAATAGTCATATTATTTTACTTTCTCTCTACTTCCCTTACAAATCAAACAAAAAAAATTTATTATACTTCTCCTCCCCTTAAACTAAACTAAATAAATTTTTTTTTTTTTTCATTCTCTCCCCTCCCCTCCCCGCTCTTCTCTTTCCCTTCATTGAACGAAACACAGCCTAATAGGCTACATTAGCATGTTTTAACTCTAATTTATATCATTAAAATATTTTTTATAGTAAAAAAATTAAAATTAAAGAAAGAAAAATAACCGAAAACAAATAAATACTTTACTCCACCATATACTGAAATTGCTTTGTTCACTCTTTGTTGAGAAAATAGAGAAGCACATTACTAATATTGGCGCCGAGGAGTCGCGCTGCTACAAGGGGCAAAAATATTTCAATTGTCCTTGGAATTACTTGCTATTATTTTTAGTTCTCAAGCATGCTATTGAAGGTTAAAATGAGGTATATGCATCGATTTTGTTAGTATGCATCAACGTGTAAATCAATAATTCTTATTTTTCTGAATTAACACTTTATAAAGATAATGGGATAACATGTGCATTCAAAAATGTTCTTGGCGGAAGAGAAAAGAAAATAAAGTGATTACTTAGTATTTTTCTAACAAAATGACAATATTTCATTCAAAATAAAGTTTAACATCACTTATAATAAATATAAAAATTTAAAATTTGACAATAAATAAATTTTTATAAATTTTTTATTGAATTGAAAATGAATAATAGTTTTACTGATCTCCTATCATTAAAATAAAAAATCGTCACCATCATTTGTGCTATAGTAAGATAATTAATTTAATTTACTTGTTGTATCAAATAAAAAAAATTAGAATATCATAACATCTAAACTAAAACAAAGAAAATTACAAAAGCCCTAATCAGACGTGGCTAAGAAGACTCACTCAAACAAGATTGGGATAAAAAAATTAAAACCTTAAAAGAAAACAGATTGAAAGATTTTATTAGATATACAATAAAAAATTAATCCAAGAGATTTATTTTCAAAAATGAAAAGAGAGAGAGAGAGAGAGAGAGAGAGAGAGAGAGAGAAGAGGAAAAGAAAAAAAAGAGAAACAGAAGATGAGAAGAAAAAAATTAGAGAAGAGGACTACTGCCACGACTAGATAGTACGTAGTGATTACATGGTGTATTTTGGTTATTGATTACTTCTACCTTTTGTTTGATTAAGATCGGTTGCTAGGATTTATTAAATTCGCTACTTTACTATATCATCTCTTGAATAGATCATATCGTACCACTACTGTTTGAATATTTTTAATATATACTATATTTAACTTGGAACTTATTTTTTTTTAATAACATGACTTAAAATTTTGAATATCCCCTATTAAGTCTATATAATTATATAATATTAAATCATTATTTGTTAGTCATGTTGCTCAGAGATTCAGTTGAAAATGCAAAGAATGATACAAATTGAGAATATGTGTTGAAGATAGTATAAAATATAATATTATTGAGTTAGCTAAAATATGTATATAGATTAAATAAAAAAGCTATATATATTTGGACTTAAATTTTATAATTGACCATAACAGACACAAATTTAAATTTTAGAATTAGACCATAGCGGATTCCATTTGTTTCAAAACTATAAAAATGTAATTGGTATACAGGGTCAGCTTAGTTCAGTTTTATAAATAAAGTAGATTGAACCAACTTTTTAATAATCAATTTGTGACAATGCCCTTTAACCCGTCCCCACATAAGCCTGTGGACTAGGTCTAGTAACTTTTTTTTTTAAGACTTCCAAAACATATTCATATTTAAAAATAACTAAATTATAAATGTTAGTGTACTATTATTCATAGATTAGTTTTCTAAATCTGATCATTTTTTTAATATATTATACTTAGTTATATATAATAAACTTGATACTATCACCAATATTTCTTTTTAACCAAAACAGATAATATATATATATATACATGTTCATAAAATAAAACTATATTTTGTTAAAAATATATATATGATGTTGCTTTGAAGGGGAGGAAAAACAATTGGGTACAGATTGATAGATGCTTAAGCCGTATAATACACATGCAGCAATTTGTTTCTAATTGAATATTAACACATATAATAAACATAGGCTTTCCTTTTAAATGAAAAAAAAAGGTCATTGTCTATATGAACATTAAAAATAAAGAGATGAAATACAAATAGTTCTTTGATATATTATAAGGCAATCAATTAATCAAGAAAGTACATTTTCGGTAACAATTTTTTGGTGAGTATCATTGAAAATACATTTTAATGTGAACCTTTAATCTTTAACAGTTGTCGTCGAGCCACGTGAGGCTAGCTCAGGCGATTGGGTGGGGTGGGGCTGAAGGACAAGGAACTAAATTTCTTTTCTTTTCTATCGAAACGTTTCCGTTTCTTGAGTCACCGATGCAAAACAGAGTTATCGAAACGAAACGAAGTGTTTGTTAAGAAATTATGCTATTTCAATTAAAATTGTTATGTTTTGAAATGTTTCAGTAGAAATACTCTTGTTTCAATAAAAATTTTGGTGAAAATACTCTTATTTCGAGTTGTTTCAATAGAAATACTCTTGTTTTAAGTTATTTCGATAGAAATACTCTTGTTTCGAGTTATTTCGATGGAAATACTCTTGTTTCAAATTATTTCGATGGAAATACTCTTGTTTCAATGGAAATTTTGGTGAAAATACTCTTATTTCGAGTTGTTTCAATAGAAATACTCTTGTTTCGAGTTATTTTGATGGAAATAATCTTATTTCGAGTTATTTCGATGGAAATACTCTCGTTTCGAATTATTTCAATGGAAATACTCTTGTTTCGATGAAAAAGTACTAAACTAATTTGAAAAATAAAAAAAATTGACAATATACAAGTAGATAAAAATAGCATTATATCATATCTAACACTAAGTTACTTTCTCTCACAAGTCATAACACTTTTATTAATTTCATACTCTCCCCTTTTATTCTTATGATATTATTTTCCTTCATTATCTTTATTTTAAAGAGAAAACTACAAAAATGATACAAAGAGATATTGAAAGGTAAAGAGAGAGAAATATACCTAAAGATAGAGATAGAATTATGGTCGACAGAGAAAGAGACTTAAATATAAATGTCATGAAAGAGTTAAGAAGAAGATGGAGATCTAGATAGATGCAATAGAGAGATTGTTGTTGAATACTATTAGGATTTGAGTTGAAGTCTTTACTGTAGTAATATGTTTACTTACTATTCAATTATAAACATTAACTCAAATTAATTTTAATATAATTTTATATATCTATATCATTAATATTATGTTAAAATCTTTTAAAATTAAAAAAATATATTATTTAAAATTATTTGAAATGTTTTTTAAAAAATATTTCATTTTTTTGAAATTTTCAAAACGTTTCGAAATGTTTTCATTTTTAAAGTCACTAAAATAGTATCTCAAAATAAAATTTAGTATCTTGGTGAAGGATAGGAGTCGCAAATTCGATCCTCTATGATGTATGAAAAAAAAAAAAAAAGAAACGGTTGTCGAAAAAAGATTTCTTGACAACTTCTTTAAAATTATTACTAAAATATTAAGATAAAAAGTTTTTGGTAATAATTTAAAATAAGTCACCACTAAAATTTTCTGAGACAATTATTAAATTGCCATAGAAAAATTTCAGTAGGAATTTTAGTTGCAAGTGAAAATTAAGATTCAATAATAACTTCCTAGATTAGACGCAAAATATTTTTAAAAAGAAAAAAAAAAGAATACAGAGGAAAAAGGTTTTCAGAGGTGACCTGAGCACCACCGCGAGCGGCCACAACCTCCATCTTCTCCTGCATCACCGACAAGTTGGGCTGTGCACCACCGCGAGCTGAAACCGCTTGGGTATTTTTCTCTCTTTTGTGAAACTGCGCTTGATTTGGCGCTTACTTCTGCAAGCATTTGAGCCTTCTCGCGAGAAGCATCGGAGATTTGAGAAAACACAAAAGAGGAAAAAGGAGGAAGGGCCTTCTCACGAGACTGTCGAAGAACCCCACAGCGCTGCCAACCACACCGCGAGCCACTGCATGCCACCGTTCTTGGAGGCCGCGCACCATCACGAAGACCCTAGCCGCTCCGCGCAACGACGCCACGAAACAGAGTGAAAGAGAATTTTTTCTTCGATTCTGTTTTTCACACAGTTATAGTCTAGTATTTTTCCTCTAATTTTATATTTATAGTATATTGGGGCTTTGAGAGGGGAAATCATAGGTGGGAATATGTTGTTTTGGTAGACACCAATTTGGAAGTTTAATATTACTATTGTTCATCTTACTTTAAGTTTTTGGTTCTATCTTGTTTCTCGCTTGATGCAAATTATAGAATGCCCTGTTTTCAGTTTCCAGGTATGTAGTGATGCCCTGTTCATTCAAGTTGCAGATCTATTTAGGTTGGTTTCGTTGATATTTTTGTTTCCCCAATTTATATAATTTGGGTGTGTTGATGTTCATGAGTCTACTTGTTTTGCCAATGCTAATATTCAAAGCAATGAAGAGCTGGCAATTAAGCTTGTAAATGTTTTTTTTCCTTTATTCTTTTTTGTATTGAGCTACTTTTTCTAGAAACAAGGAATGTAGTATGGAATATTTAATGATTAGGCGCCATTTCTAGTCTATCGAGAGAATCATCTGTTGTGATTGTATTGGCTAAATAGAGAAACTTCCTAATGCAGTTAAAAATTATGCCTAGAGTCTAATGGAATTTTACGGTTAGTAACTCATCAAGCTTGTGCCAGTCAATTCGGGGTTCGTTTTCTTTAGTAATGACTGCATATGTTCAAGTGCGTTAAGGTTGATTTTCTTGTTCTTTCTTTATGTTCCTTGCTCTCTATTTTTATACAGAATTCTGCAGGGATGAAGTTATGTCTATCCTTGTCTTAATTTCTTTTGTCTTTCTTATTATTTACAATTTTCTGCAAGAAGGAACTTTTCTCTCTTTTCTTTTCTTTCGAAATTTATTCTATGTTTAATTATTTTTAACTTGATTTTGGTGTTGGCAGCTGATGTTAGATGGTTTGGAGTAGAGGGAGATTACAATGTTCTAGTGATGGATTTGCTTGGACCCAGTATTGAGGATCTTCCTGCAATAAAAAGCTAGGCAGTTCTCATGCCTGCAGATCAAGTTGCAGGCCCTTGTGATTTTTTGGTACAATGGTGTATCATTAACTTGCTTTTTGTTTTTGTTTTTGTTTTAGGATTTTGAAAAAAGCTAAATAACTCTTATTCTTGCCATCCTTTTCCAGATCTTCCGTGTTGAATTTGTTCATTCTAAATTATCTCTGCATTGGGATAACAAACCAGATCATTTTCTCATGGGCTTAGGAAGGCATGCAAATGTGGACTTTTGACATGTTGTATGTTTATGTATTAAGTGGTCATTGCTTTTGATCTATATGTATGTTTACATGATTCATCTTGGTTTGGCTAAAAACTATAGAGATAGTTCAACCCATCAAGACATTCCTTAATCCTTATAGGTATGAAGATTATTGCTGTGTATTAATAGGATATTGATATTCATTCAAGAGGGCATATTCATATGGTCCCTTTTTTTTTCTTGGAAAATATAGTGACAGACAAGACTGTATTATATCAAACTCAGGAGCAAGTTTAGATTCTTTGGGTGAGAGGATGAATTTTTTTCACTGTTGCTAATAATTTAGAAGGGGGTTTGTCACTTGTATGGTTATGAACAGTGCTTGAGAATGAAGGAAAACTAGGATGATGGAGAGGGAATAGAGGAGATAGAATATTTCATATCCTAACACAACTCTGAAGTAGAATTTCAATGTTTCCTTGAAACCACAATTCTGCATCTACATGTGAAATTAACTAACTCTTTGAAACTTCAAATTTGTAACTAAAGACAAGTCTGGGTTGTTGGTGATTACTGATTAGTATATTAGTGATACACTGATTAAATTCAGGCAATGCTATATTTTCCTTGTCTCTGGTTTGTGGGATAAGTTTTGATCCTATCATTAAAGATACATGGACTTCTCTTCTGTTATCCGTATGTTCTGTAGACACAATGCATTATCTGTTTAGCCACTAGTACTGGAGGGAAAAAAAGAATTTGACAGGAACTGCAAGATATGCAAGCATGAATACTCACCTTGGCATTGGTATGTGAATGTGACATCTTGACATCTTATATTTTTGCAAACGCATTGGTTTAATGCATGGAGAAGTTTCATGCTTTATATTGGATGCATGATGCTTGTTCTTTTTTGGCAAACAATGCATAGAGCAAAGCCAAAGAGATGATTTGGAGTCCCTTGGTTATCATAGTTCATATATTGTTAAATTTAACAGTCTCTTTCTTTCTTTTCTTGTAGGTTGGAAGAAAATGAGCTTTGTAACTTTGAAGTTGGTTTGCAGTTCTTTTATAGAATGTTTAGACTTCCAATTGTTAAGTTTTATTTTCGATATTTTATAATTAATACATTACTTGTTCTTTTTTGGTAAACAATGCATAGAGCAGAGCCGAAGAGATGACTTGGAGTCTCTTGGTTATGTCCTGATGTACTTCCTAAGAGGAAGGTGAATATAGTGGGGAAGAAAAATAATAGGGTCGAAGATTTATTAACACATCTTCTTAGTCGAATTATGCCTAGAACTCAAACTGACTCTGATATTGGTGGTATCATCTTCTAATTTGGTAAGTTTTGTATCATAATTCTTCAAGTATTTTATCATACATAATATATTGTCAAATTTAGTAGTCTCCTTCTTTCCTTTCTTGTAGGTCGGAAGAGAATGTGTTTTGTAACTACGAAGTTGGTTGGCAGTTCTTTTTTAGAATGTTTAGGGTTCCAATTGTTAAGTTTTATTTTAAATACTTTTTATAATTAATGCATTACTTATTTTTAAATATTATTTCAATAGGCTTCCAAATTATGCGGAATAACTAGCTACAAACATTTACTATATTTAAAATTATGTAATTATATATCATTTTATCAATTTATTTATTTCTTTTGATTTTTTATCATATAAAAATATTTTAACTATAGTAGTATTGAATGTATATTAAAAGAAAATAAAATATGAGATTCAGTGACAACAAAAATTACTGTTGAATCTCTGTTTAAATATGGTAACATTTTGTGACGACCTGATAAAAAGTTGCTACTGAAAGTGGACTGTTAGTAGTGATCATGAAAAATAATCACCTAAAGTTGTTAAATATCTACAGTTGTATAAATTAATGTTTTGGTGGTGATTTTTTTTAAGTTATCACTAAAAGTCATTTTTATTAGTGACTATGGAAAGTTGTCAACAAAAGTTGTTAAATACTAATAGTGGCATAATTTAAAATTTTAGTGGTGATCTTTGTTTAGATTGTCATTGAAAGTAAACATTCGGTAGTGACTTTTGTAGTATTTTTAAGATGATTAAAATTGTCACAAACTTTTGTAGTAATTTTAAGGTGATTAAAGTTGTTACAAAAGTAGACTTTTAATAACGATTTAAAAATAGTCATAAAAAATTGTTAATGGTATAAGGGACGATGTGTCAAAAATTTTTAATGACAATTTTTGAAGTCTTAGTTGCGACTTTATTCACTATTAAAAATTTAGTCCACCAATTTCGAAGTTCTTTAGAATTGAGCTAACTCAATCTATTTTGTCTACTAATTAATTCTATTTAATTCTTGCCTACCTCTTGATATAACCATAGGTTTTTTTCTCCTATTCAAATATTGAATATCAATAAACTCTACAAATATTTTATGGAATATTAATTATATAAAAATTTAATATTTGATAAATAATTTTTGTTTGAAATAGTATAAAATTATATTTACTAATTAAAAATAAAATTATTTAAAACTGTCAAAACTTAGAAAAACTAAATGAAAAAACACACTTGTTGGAAGTGTCATTAAGTTTACCTTTTTTGTTTACTTCTAAGGTAACGATTGGTTTAAAAAAAAAATTTCTTAAGAAAGTTGTATTCTCATATTTGATTATCACTCACTTTCTTGAGCGTAAAAGAAAAAAGAGAAAGAGCAAAACAGAGTGTTGTTCCAACTTCTTATGTACGGTGGATTTTTTCTATTTTGATTGTTGTTCTATGGCTGTTATGTTCTCGAAATCATGCATTACATTTCACCAATTCATTCTATGGCTGCTACAAGAGAAAAAGTTTAGAATAATATATTTGCAAACACCAACATCAAATCCAAGGACATTAGAATTCTCGTTGTGAATTGCAGTTTGGTCTCGCATTAGAATGCTTGAAAGTTTATTGGCCCCTTTGTAAATATGATTCTTAAGAATAAAAGCTTTTCAAGAATAAATTTACATTCATGTTACCAAACGTAGTAATGTTTTTTTAAATCCAACTTCTCAAGAATGATAAAATTATATCCTGTAACAAACACTACTTAAGTGAAGAATGTGAGTTATTTGTTCTGTATTAAAATTTTATGCAAATTAAATATTAAAATATAAATCACAATTGTTTAAATCAATTTAAAATTAAACAAAACATTTTATATGCTAGCCTTTTCAAATTTAAATAAAATTATTATTGTCCATACATAAAAATTACAACATCTCACGGCAATAAAAGTACATAGATTGTGTCACTAATACATTGATAAAATTAAATACTACAATCTTTAATTGTCAATATGAGTTTATAATTTCCGTGTCGCCATCTTTTAAGATTGAGTTGAATTTGATGTCAAGGGTTTGATCTCTGTGCCTTCTCGTTTCTCCATTCCTTATTTTAAAGGCATTGTGCACTCCATTGTAACAAAAACAAAATATTATTAAAATAAATTATTCTATTAGCCAACATTTTAGATTTGGAAAACATGGATATGCCGGAGAACATAGGAAAGACATTAAAATAGGGTTTCTCACATCCTTCTAAATTTTAATGGATATAAAGTAGACGTAGTTGCTTCTATCATGGAAAATCTCTTTTGATTTGTCTTCACTTGAAGAAGGCTTTTATTTCATTAAAATTTTTACGAATAGATTATCTAAACAAATGAAGAACATCTATTATAATAATATAGTACTCCATTTCTCTACTTTTTTGTTTTGAGTTATAAAATAAAGTTTACTACTATGTAGTTTATGCCATTTTTACTTTACAACACTGGGGTTCAAGAGTTGATATTTATTTCGATTTTTGTCACTGTATTTGTTTAATTTCTTTAAATCTCAAACGAAAATTTTCAAATGCCATCCAATTCCCTTATTTCATCTAAAAAGCATTCGAACTAATTAAGAACTTAGGGTTGAGCTGAGAATTTGAGGATGGGGTAAGAATTTAGAGAGTGTGAGGCTCAATAAGGAAGAGAGAAATTAGAAAATTTATCAATTTAAACTCTTTTCTAATCTATTTAAATTTAATTATCTAAATTAGAATAAATTTTTTATCTTTGAAACTTAAAAAATAGAAAAGGAAAAAAAGAATAATGTAGGGTAAATTCTGGTTGATTAAAAAAAATTCTTTCATTACAATTATTTTGCAATATTAAATGTCAAAAGTGGAAATTGAATTTTTAAAAGTGCTATTTTTTGTTAAAAAAATGGACTTGCTATTTAAATTCAATTGTAACATTTGGAATGTGACAAAGAAATAATGTCTTACAGAAACTACTCAGGTAAAAGATGATTTTACTATACAATAAATCTAAACATAAGATCCAAGATATCCAAAGTTAAAATAACAAAATCATTGATTTTCAAATTCAAAAAACATCATAAATTATTACAATAATTGTATAATTCATATCCTCATTCTACAATACTAGGTTACCTTTTCAACTCTTGGGAATTTATTTATACATATTGCAACAAATTGACGCTCAACGAAGAAAATATGAAAGAGAAGTAAAGAAAACAATTATTACTTGTCAATGTAATGGTTATTCAAAGTTGTGGTGCCCCTCTCATTTTGCATAAACATGGCCTTAATTTTGTTCAATGACACCACAATATCTGTCATATTCATTCGTGTTTCAGGTAATTCAGTGCAACAATTCAACGCTAATTTCAAAATTGATGATATATGTGGTAATATATCACCAATATTTTGATTGTATCCTTGAAACAAATTGGAATCTATAATATGAACTGTTGAATGTGGTATTGACTTGCTAACCCAATATTTCAAACTTAATCCTTCAACAAACATTTCATCTGTTGGCTTTTTCCTTGTAAACATTTCCAGTAGCAAAATACCATAGCTATACACATCTCCTTTCGTTGAAACAATTCCTTTAGATCCATACTCTACATGTCAGTTTGAAGTGAAAGTCAAAAAATTGTTAAGTCAATTTGAGTATAATTTTTATGGTTAAAATTTTCTTATCTCTTTTAGATTTTTTTCAAATGTTAAAAGATGAAAAGTAATTGAATAATCTAAGGTTTTTGTATAAAATTAGACATTTAATAACAACATGCAAGACTGGCTATATGTATGTAAGAATATATAAGGAAAATAAAATTTATAAAAAATAATAGTGTAAGAAAATCTTCACCTGGTGCAATGTAGCCAAGAGTTGCCAAAGTCTTAGTATGAATTTCAAATTGCCCTTCACCCAATAGTTTGGCAATACCAAAATCAGTAAGATGGGCCACCATATCTTCATCCAATAAAATATTACTAGGCTTCACATCACAATGAACCACGGGTATTGAAGAACCATGATGGAGATACTCCAATGCAGATGCCACATCAATCATAATGTTCACTCTTTGCCAAAAATCTAAGCAATAGTTATGAGAATACAACCATCTTTCAAGGCTCCAATTTGGCATAAATTCCATTATTAAAGATTTAAAATCAAGATTTGAGCAACTACTGATGATTTTAATGAGATTTCGATGACGCAAGTTGCACAAAGCTGCACATTCTGTATCGAAACTCCTTGCTGCATCTTCTAAATCTAAATTAAAAATTTTAATTGCGATTATCTTTCCACTTGAAAGCACTCCTTTAAATACTGATCCAAAACTTCCCCTGCCAAGAAAATTTGTCTCATCGAATCCATTTGTTCCTTTTAGAATTTCATAGTAGGATATCCTGCTTGGCATTCCCAAATTTATTAAATCTTTATTAGTTGAATCACCAACATGATCTCTCTTACATTTTAGAAAGACTAAGCATGAAACAACCAAAATGGTTGCCAACAAGATGGGCAATAAGCATTTGATCAAAATCATCTCTTTAGTTGACTTATGCTTGTTTTCCTTTCTACATGGTTTGACTTGTAGTTGTGGTTTTCCACAAAGATCTTTATTCATCATAAAAGATTCAGCAGTAAAATTTGCAATGGGCCCACCATTTGGAATCTCTCCATGCAAGAAATTGTAAGAAAGATTAAGGTATTTAAGATGGACAAGTGACTCTAGAGATTTTGGAATCACACCAGACAAATAATTTTGAGAAAAGTCCAAGGACTCTACATTTACCATGCTGCCAAGTGAATTGGGAATAGGCCCATGTAATTTGTTTTGCGCTAAAGATAGATTTTGCAAAGTTTGCAAGCCACCAATAGTTGTAGGAATATTTCCTAAAATCTGATTTCTTGACAAGTCCAATAGTTTGATTGCTTTTAAGTTTGAAATCTCAAGTGGAAGAAATCCACTCAATGCGTTTGAGGATAAGTTTACCACCAAGATATTTTTAAGACTCCAAAGAGAATAGGGTACTTGTGAAATCAACTTGTTAGAGCTCAAGTCAAGCTTTTGTAGAAAAGTGAGACTTCCAAGGCATATTGGCACTAATCCAGAAAGCTCATTATTGGCTAGATGCAACTCAACCAAATTTTTGATTTGGCAAATTGCATTTGTGATGGATCCTTGCAATTTGTTGTTACCAAGGTTCAAAGAGTGAAGCCCTTCTAATTTTTTAATTGTAATAGGAATGGATCCATTCAAATCATTCCCTGCTAAATTTAATTCGTACAAGTTGGCCAAACTCCCAATTGTATTGGGTATAACCCCGCTAAATTTATTTACATCTAGCCGTAGAGTAACAAGCTTAGAAGCATTTGATATACTCTTTGGAATTTGTCCAGCAAGTTCATTTCCTAGCAGCCAAAGTGTCTGTAGATTGGGAAGGCCACATCCTAAATTTGGGGAAAGAAGGCCAGACAACGAATTATCTTGAAGAGCCAATGACGTCAATGTTGAAATATTGAAAATATTTGAAGGAATAGGTCCACTCAAATAGTTATGACTCAGGTCTAGCATTTCAAGTTTATCTAAATTGCCTATCTCCTTTGGTATAAAACCTGAAAGCACAAACCGATGGAAAATAAATCTATAAGGGTATGAAAAAGTGAAAAGAAAGAGTAAAATGATAACAATTTTGGTATACATATGCATATAATACATGGAAGCTTAAATTTAGTTTAGAAGAAACTATACAATTTGTGGATAGTCATATTTTTATTATATCAATTTATCCATACATAAACATTAAAAGGGAGAAAAAAATTATATCTATTTTCAAAACTAGTATTTTTTTAGTAATTATATTTTCAAATGTTAAAAAAATTGCTACATAAAGGTGTTCTAGAAGTAATCATATATGATTATCTGTGCAGTGGATATTTCTTACATATGATATGAGTATGTAATTATTCCAATATATATCAAATTCAGAAAAAGAAAAAAAAAGCAGTAAAGATATTTGAGCTCAAAGATATGGTATGTGCTACGATTGCATAAGTTTAGGTGCCATTCTACACAAAACAAGGAGAAACAGATTTAGTTCAAGAGAGATTTGGTTTTACCGTGGAATACCATATAATTGCCTTGATATATTTACATAATATCAAAATAATCGTCTATTCATTTGTTTTAAATATTTATTAAATAGAATATATTAATACTCTTCATATTTAACACAAAAGTAACTTTTTCCTAATTTTTATTCATTAAAAACTAATTTACATTACTCAAGAATGTTAGAATATAAATTGTTTTATTTTAACTTCAATGATAATAAAATCACATAAACAAGTATTTTATGATTCGAAGTTACTAAGTTACTTTATGATAATAAAATCACATAAGCAAGTGCTGAAGTGCTGAATGTATCATAATTTCAAGCTAAGTATTTACTTCACAAAACTAGTTAGCCACACAATTGCCTCAAAGATTTAGAATTCATTACTCTAGCTAAAGGAACTTCAGAATTAATCAAAAGTCAAGTCTGTCACATATAATTTCTAGCAAATTAAAGTGGATGGATCTAACTACAAAATCTTGGACAAGCAAGGAAAAAAAATCAGAAACAGAGTTCTAAGCAATACACATTTAATTTAGTTTCTTAGAAGTGTTCGTTAGAACTTGATTTTGAGCCATACAAGACTTAGACAGCCAGATTTATTTGTGGTGATTTGGAGTGGTCACTACTTCCTATCCTAGATACAACTCAAAAAATGTGATAAACACTAAATTACATACGGGCTATCAAGATCTCTTGGCTGATTTGACCAAAAAATAGTTCAAATAATTACAAACAGGATTAATGAAAAGACAAAAAAATTGAAAGAAAAAACAAACAGAAAGGGAGAATCATAATACATTAATGCATGATTTTTATTCATAGCTTTATATTTCTTCATTCTAAGCTAGAATTGGCCTACTCTTCTTCAAAGAGGATCATGATTAATTTGAAGCTTCCCCATATATTCCATTTTGATAATTTAAATCCATGTTTTCATATACCTTGTCTTATAATCAATTATATGAATATGTAATCTTATAGAAGTCATTTTTTTTATAAAAAAAAGTTTTCATTATTTGCTATCACGTTTTACTCGTTTTCAATTTGAGCCCAATTTTCAATTTCTCTGGAAGTCAATTAACTTTTTCAATTGGTCATTTAACCTATCTTATCCATTGCATTTATTTACTACCATGTAAATTGAATGTTAACTTTAGTGATAACTATGTGAAATTATCAAAATGTATTTTCCATAAAGAGGAGGATAAGATAGAGTATCATAAAATAGAATGGTATTATGATAATTTCACATAATTATAGTTAAAGTTAATGTCTAATTTGAACTATGAAGAGTTATAAATGCAATAAGTAGAAAGATTAGGTGGTTCGTTGAAAAATTAATAGATGGGAGAGGGAGGAATAGCAATTGGATGCACAGATCAATGTTGACAAGAGTAATTTATTAAAAGAAAATCATGAATGAATCATTTTTTTAATGTTATGCTAAATTCTAAAGTTGAGTGTATAAACACTTTGTTTTCTAATAGAATAAATTAAAAATTAAACTAAAATACTTTGCAAATAATGTCCCCAAACTATAATTTACACGTATACTAGAATTTTACAACAATTTTTTACAACTACTCAATAATTTCAATCTTGAATTCTTTAATTAATGAATTGTTTTGGCTTTCAAGAAATATATCAAATGAAATTTTCAATTTGATCATTAATTACCAATTCTGGAAATCTGATATTTCTCAAGTAATTAGCCCATTGTGTTTCAAATGTATTAGAATTAAAACCATATTTTTTTAGGTACTTAACATTAAGTGAATATAAAAGTTGCACATGCATATGTATGAAACCTAAGAATAAACATAAAGGATAGATATTTATTTAATTTATAAAAGTAGGTTATCACTTAAATGTAAGTATTTGAAATGTAAACTTTGATAGTTACTATTATTTTCTTTCCACATTTGCATGTTTGAGATGTGCTATTCAAAATATTCAAATTGAAGTTATATATACCTCAATTTTGTAGAATCAGGGATTAGCAAGTGGCATGTAACGATAAATTATAGAATAAGCCACATTTTTCTAAAAACACATAGAAATTCCTTTTATTTTATTTAAATTAAATAAATGAAAAAAAAACAATTTCAAAGCTAGACATATGGATGAAATAAGATATACATACTTATGAATGAGTTGATATATATAAATATAACTCTTTCAAAGATGTGTAATTACTTATTGATTTTGGAATGCTTCCCTCAAATTTAGTAACAGAAAAATTGAGAATTTTAAGTGAAGGAAGCTTATGGTACATCTCTTGTGGAATTTCACTTGTAAATAATACATTTTATAATATTAATCATCTACATACATATAGAATCACAAAAACTGAAGCATCTATACATCTAACTACAATGTTAGGTGAAATTTAATTGGCCTGTTATTTTTTGTTTCTTCATTTCTATCATGGCTAAACTAATCTACAACTATGTTTAGGTCGATTTTATTGATATGATTAACAATTTAAGTCAACCTAATACTATATATGTAATAATCTGATATAGTATAAAAAATATATAAATATTTGTAATAGTGAAAAAAATAATTTTTTTTAGATATTTTATGGTCATCAAAACTTCTTGTAGATAAAAAGAAAAGAAAAGGATTAAGAATTAATAGAGTGAGAATAGTAGCTATTGTAAAATATTCATTTTTTGTGGGGTTATCCTCTTTCCTTTTTAATAATAATAATAATAATAATGATAAATACAAAAATAAAAATTATGGGTATAATATACTTTAATGAATAAAAAAATAAAGAAATAAAAAAGTCTTAACATTTTGGATTAAACAAATGAAGCAAATAAATAATAATAAGGGTAAGGTTTTATTTTGGTCCCATGGGTTTGGCATGAAATTTGATTTAATCTTTTAAATTTTTTTGGTTCAAATATATCCCTAATATTTTAGGACTAACTTTGTAAAAAATATTAATGAAATTTTTTAACTTAGACGCAATTGATATTTAACTTACTAATTATTTATCTAAATAGTTGATTCAATTAAATTTTTTTTATCAATTTAAAATAATGCCATTTGACCATTTTATCTTTAGCGGTGGATTTTAGCCATATCAACTTAAGTGGAATGGTCAGAATTCGTTGCTTTGAAATGATAATTTTTTTTTTTAACTAGGTTACCTATTTGCATGGATAATTTAACAGATTAAATATCTCATATATCTAGATTAACTTTTTTTTGTTAATTTTTTTATTGTGTTAATTCTAGAGATTAAATGAAAGTTTATGAAATGTCAAAGATGTATTTAAATCTATAAAAAAATAGAAATTAAGTTGAATTTTACTACAAATCTAATAAATTAAAATAATATTTTTAATATAATAATAAAAATCAAAACTAGTGACCATCCAGAAGCTTTTAGAGATTTTTTTTAACTGTCAACCTATTCTTAAATAAGAGAAAACGCACGGTTTGACAAAAAAGAAGCCAAATCCCGAGCTCCTATGTTCTTGAGCCTCCTAGAGCGACAGTTTTTTTTTCTAACCCACTGTTCACCCTTGCCCATCATCACCCACTGCCATGCCACCCTTCTTCGGCCAAAAACCACTGTCGTCCAGCACCTTCAGCAGCCAACAATGCATGAAACCAATAGTTACGGACAATAGCCCACCCTTAGAAGAACCCACTTCGTGGAATATGAGTTTTGGCACCTTGAGGTGATTTTCTTTAACTTAGTCCATAGATAGACTATGATTAAAGTTATTTGAGGTTTATGGAATTCATTTGAGGCATCGGTAAATAGGATTTCATGGTGGTGTATAAAATAGCACATGTTTGTTCCCTAAATACATGGAGGAATTAACATTTTGAAGAATTCTTCTTTGAAACTTTCAAGCTTTGCTTTTTCTAGCATTTTATTAACTCTACAATGAACTCTAATTTTTTTTTCGTAAAATCTCTGGTACAATCATTGAATTTCCAGCTACCCGAAGTCACACTATTTTTTTTTTCTTCTCAAATTATAGAATCAACTTTGAAATCTAGTATGCATACCAAGTGTTTGCTAAAATGCCTAAACAAAGTTTCTAATTGAATGAGCTCCCAAACTTTCAATTTCGTAATACTGAAATTCCCTAAGTTTAAAGATAAGTAATTCAAAAAACTTTAAATAACCCCTTGATTATGTTTTTCAGCTTTGGATTGCAATATTGGACCTGGTTAGTTAGTGCCATAAGTGGCAACTCATCAAATCAATGAGTGGAAAATAGTATCTAATGGCTACTAGTTGTAACTTATAAGTAACTATATATGTTGTTTGTTGACAAATGTTTTGGATATATTTAAGTTTGATTGTGTACTTAGTAAACTAAGGATCAAATGTGACTTAGTAAACTCATCTAGTAACTTGTGATCTTGAGAAATATGCATAATGTGAAATATCTGTATCCTTTGTATGTATTTGATAGAGCCATCAAAATATATGTGAATATAAATAGTCAAGAAATGTTTGTATGCTCTGTATGTGTTTGATAGGCCAATGATATCCTGTGAATATATAGTCCAGACCTATGGTTCTAGACAGTCTATGATAAATAGTCAGAAGGAATGACTCTTAACATCTTATTAGTCAATAAAATTGATGCCTCAATGTTTTGTTAATTAGGAAGATTAATAACTTGACATCCTGTGATAAATAGTTAAGTGAGACTGATGATTTCAAAAGTCCTATTTAGTTCGCCGACATTAAAAGGCCTGGACAACTAGCCCTTGTTTGACTTATTTGTTTTGCTTGTCTTGTATGAACCCGAGTGATAGTGACTATCTTGTATTTGATTATATGAATGCTTATCGTGATGGCAAGTGTATAATGAAAGGTTTATTATTCTATACTTCTAGATATCATGATGTAAACAATAGAATATATGTAAAAATATATAATTACACATATGGCTTATTTAATGGATGTTGTCCTAATATCCTTTTGATGTATTTTCTATTCATTGAGTTCAAGTAACTAATTCATCCCTCTCTCAATGTTTTTAGATCCAAGTATAGCTCAGAATCTAGCTCTCACACCATGAACTTGCCAATCAAGCCATGATAGGGTATTCTTAGAGAAATAAGCTTGAGATCATGGATGTGCTTGTAAGTCACAATAGAATTAATATAATGGGTCTATGAGATAGTTTTTATAACTATAGTGTTTGTATAAGTTTTGTGAATCTCCTATATATATATATATATATATATTATTTTATGTGGAGCAGAGCTCCTTTTTGAATTGAATGTGATTTCGCTATTCAAATTCGAGGGTGGCCAACTTTATGGGAAAACTCTATCAAATTTTTGTGAGAATTCACATATATGTTCTTAATTAAATTTCAAACTTTCTTTTAAAGTTGTGAACACTTTTGAGTCTTCTGTCATTTTAGTCAAGTGTATGTGGTTGCGAGCCTGTCACACTCCTAGCCTAGATAAGGGGTATGATAATAGGTAAGCTGACTTGTAATTTTTAAAGAATATAAACATGAATTATAATGCCTTTTTTTTTAATTTAATTAATTTTCAACATTAACTTTTGGAATGAAATTTGAAGGAGTCATGGGCTGAAACAAATCTAAATTTTCTATTGGCTTTTGGGCAAATCACCTTCTTACAAATCATTATATGATTGTGCTTCTTTTAATTAAAATAATAATAATAATAGATGGGTGGATCAAGCATACTTGTGAAGGAGTTTTCATTTAGATATAGTGCTTCCAGCAACGTCTAGTTGCCAATTGATTTTAAGAGATTACCTTGCAAATGGATAAATGTAATAACCACAAAAAAAGGGAAAACCCTAAATAAATAAAAAATCCTAAATTAAAGAAAAGTTTGAATGAAAGTGAATATTATGAAAAAAGGAGATAAGTACCATTAAAAATATGTTTATTTATCATATTGTTTAAGAAATTGTGAAGTCAACATGAGGATTTAAGTTTTGGGGTCAAAGTGTAATTTTTTAAAAGTTTAGGGGTCAAAATGTAAATAAAAAAATTGTAAGGATACCCCTTAACAATTGAAATTTTGCTAGTAGGTCCTTCAGAGTATTTTAAGAGAAACTAGACGTAGAATTTGGCGTAAAAATTTATGCACTCTCTATTTCAAAATTCACCTTCTTTCTCTAAAAATCTTAAAATTTCTCTCTAGATTTCTAGCACTTCTAAACATATTTCAACACCATTACCGCTTATGGATTCAGAACGACGAGGACTACAATTCTACCAATTGGTTTCTGGAAATTTGGCTGAAAATCTACCGAAAAGTGTATGAGAAATTCTAGGAAGGTAAGTTTTAAATCTCATACTTAGAGTTCTTAAATAGAAAATCTGACATCATAGATGGATTTATGAGGTGAAAAAACCTTAAGATATAAAATTTGGCTGACATCTGACAACTTTTGTATGTCGTGAACAGTAAATCCAACTGTCGTGAATAGTAATTTTTGGCGATAAATAGTAACCCACAGTTGACTGGCATTGACCGAGCTCTTGGAGTCATTTCCTAGGTTTTTGTACCCTCTAGACTCGTTTTTGAGGTCTATTTGGTCACACTTGGATTGAAAAAGTATATTTTAGAGCTATCAAATCTGGAGCCCTTACTTTGTGAATAGATAATTCTTTCTATAACTTATCTTATATTCTTCTTGAACTTTAAATGAATAATTGATTATGTTTACTAGTGATTTATACTTTTATATGTCTTTAAAATAGATTAAATTATCTGAATTTATTTACTATCTAGTATATAGTTCAAGAAGAGTATGATTTTGAAAATAGATTTTTGAACTCATCGAATATGTGAATTTAAATGTATTTCTCATAATGTGGTAAAAGAAATATATTGTTCACATCGCATTGATTTGTAAAGCTATATGATTGCTTTGGAAAAGGGCATGTATATTTAATAAACTCTAATTGAAAAATTTATGACAGATGAACTATACTGAGATTGAAAGTCTGTATTTTACTGAAAACTCTGTATTAGATGATATAGCATATGTGTAAATAATAATTTCTATTGAAGAATTATATTGGAAACACTGTTTGCTATTAGCATGTGATGTTAGCTCTGGTGCACTTTGATATCTCAGCTAGTAGAGGTGGTGCTAACCTCATGTGACGGCCAACACACGGGAGTTATTGTTATTGGGAAGAGCGGGATGCCTCCTATATGTGTTATTGGGGAGAGCGAGATGCCTCCTATATATGATATGTAATTTGCCTTCTGTTGTTGTGTGCTTGAGAAATACCTATATTAGAGTCCTTTGGCATGTCCTCTTGAACGGTGGTGGGGCAAATCTTAACTGGAATGTTGAGTTTAGGCAAATCCTACACCGACAAAGTACGGAAGGGGTTGAACTTTGATAGGGTGATTTTGATATGGGATCCTCCTAATGTTTTTATGAGAAATATTTTGATGCATAATAATATTTAATTAATGATCATACTGTATTGCATATGATTTCGGATATATGAATGTGATTTAAACTGAGAATATTTGAAATACGGGTCCTATATGGATGTACTTTCGAACTATACTTTTTATGTGATAAATTTTAAAATATGAGTTCATCCATATGTTGACCTAAGAGGTCATAGAAGGTTTTATCTGCTTACTGAGTTATCAAACTCACTACACAATATTTATATCTTTTTCAGATAAAGATGCAGAGTTTGGTCCTGCGGATAGGTGATCAACTAGGCTGCTTAATTCCTGAGTAAGCCTACGTTGCTTCTAAGGCTCACGTTATTTGGATTGTATTGTATTTTTATTTTAGAGTATGCTCTATATGCCACAGACAATATCCTTGCTTCTGTTGTTACTCTGATGTTTATGGACTTAGTCTGTATATGGTATTTGCATGGGAGAACATATATATATATATATATATATATATATATATATATATATATATATATATATATATATATATATATATATGTATGTTTCTATGATAAAGAATTGAATTATGCATATTTATGAAAAATATCTATTCATGGTATCTATGTTTCACGTGCCCTTAAAATAGGGACATGACAATTTAGTATTAGAGCATTAGGATTCCCTATGGCTATCAGAGCAAAAGATTTTTTAGTATGACCTTTAGTATGGATATGAGCCGGATATATTTATATTTCAGGTGCTGCTGAAGGATTCTATAGGGTTTCAGTTTCCTTTTTATTCAAAGTTTCCTAAAGTTCATAGTATAAGGTTGATTGAATACTATAGTATCTTAAAAGGTGTTTTGTTTTATATAGTCTATGATGTCGCCAAGAACTAGAGCTGTTGCTAGAGAAGCTGTAGATCATGCATCCTCTACAGAAGAGTCTACACAATCTACAATTCCAGTACAAAGAGGTCGTGGTAGAGGCCGACCTAGAGGAAGAGGCAGAGAGCGTGCACGAGGTATGATAACCCCAAGACATTATGAACATGTCCATGTATCTGAAAGAGTCCCTAAGAAGATAGTATAACTCCCTCAAGAGCCACATGATAGAACAGCTGATATGATTTCTGGCATACATAGGAGCTTAGAGACATTGGCTGGATTTATATTAGAACAGAGTAGGAGGGATGGCCAGCCACTAGAAAAAGCTCCTAAAGCGCAAGAACTGGAGATACCAGTTGAACAAGAGGATAAGTCTACAAGGATTGAGGTGACGTTACCACAATTCCTAAAGCTGAAGCCCCCGACTTATTCTGGGTTAGATATTTAGGAAGACTTATAGATATTCATTGATGCTGTGGAATGAGTTCTCAGAGCTTAGAGGTGTTCCCCTAGAAGATCTGTTCAATTAGTATATTTTCAACTATCAAATGTGGCTCAAGTTTGGTTTGAGACCCTAGTACAAGAAAGAGCAGTTACTTTACCACCAATGGAGTGTGATGAATTTAAAGAAGCATATATGAATCGTTTCCTACCAATGAGTGAAAGGGACAAAAGGGCCAGGGAATTTGAAGAATTAAGACAGACGCCAAACATGATAGTTTCTGAGTATGACATCTGTTTTATCCGACTGTCTAAATATGCACCATATTTGGTTCCTAATGAAAAAGATAGAATTAAGAGATTTGTTTCAGGGTTGATATGTCCATTGTTTAAATCTGTAGGTCTCTACATGAACCATTTCTCAACTTATTCAGCAGCTGTGGATTATGCAAAAATGATGGAAACATGAGAGCTAACAAACATAGAAGGTCTAAAGAGAAGAAAAAGAGATCAAGATAGTAATTAATATCCAAACTAGTTATAATCCTAATGTAAGAGGACCAAGATTTCAAAATTCACAGCGTTTGACTCAAGTAGGATCTGGTAGCTTTAGCTAAGCATCAGTCAATATCAATAGGTAAAGAATGATTTAAAGAGATATGAGACCTACTAGTCAACATGATTTAAAATCGATTCCATTGTCCCAATTGTGGCAAGCCTTATACTGGATAGTGTCGCAGAGAAACTGGTGCATGTTTTAAGTGTGGACAAGTGGGTTATCTGATTAAGAATTGTCCATAATTACAAAATTTGAGTCAAGCATCAGTATAGCCAGCTTCACCCCCTGCATCTGTACCAGCACGACCAGTTAAAGCAGCTTCAATTCAAGCAAGTAGTGGTGGTATTGGTAGAAGATCAGGAAGTCGAGGCTGAGAACAAGTCTGAGTTTTTGCTTTGACACGATAGGATGCTCAGGCCTAAAATGCAGTGATGATAAGTACATTATCAGTATGTTCCCATAAAACATATGTACTGTTTGATCCTGATTCTACTCATTCCTATATATCACCCTGTTTTGCTAAGAAATTGGGTAGAGAACCTGCTAGTTTACATTGTTCTTTTATGTTGCTACTCCAATGGGAGAATTTTTACTGGTAAATTATGTGTATAAATCATGTGAGATTTTGATAGAAGATAAGGAGACTCTTGTGGATCTAATAATTTTAGATATGGTTGATTTTGATATGATTTTGGGAATGGATTGGTTGGCATCATGCCATGCCATTTTAGACTATCACCTTAAGGTAATTAAGTTTAATATTCTCAGAGAATCTTCCTTTTTGATACAAGGAGATCGTTGTGAGGTACCCAGTAATTTAATCTCTGCTCTAACAATTCATAAGCTATTAAAAAAAGGATGCTAAAGGTATTTAGCAGTGGTCAAAGATGATGATATGAAGTACACCAACGTAAAACAGGTTCTAGTGGTTAGGGAATTTTATGATATGTTTCTTGAGGAATTGCTAAGGTTATCCCCAAAACGAGAAATTGAGTTCGGTATTGATTTACTTCTGAGAATCCAACCAGTGTCTATACCTCCATATAGAATAGCATGAATCGAACTTAAAGAATTTAAAAATCAGTTACAAGACTTGTTAGATAAGGGATTTATTCGCCCTAGTACTTCTCCTTGGAGTGCTCCAGTCTTATTTGTAAAAAAGAAAGATGGATCGCTACGTCTATGTATTGATTATAAACAGTTAAATAAGGTGACAGTACGTAATAAGTATCCATTACCTCGGATAGATGATTTATTTAACTAGCTATAGGGTGTCCAATGTTTTTCAAAAATTGATTTGAAATATGGGTATCATCAATTGAGGATAAGGAATGAGGACATTCTGAAAATTGCTTTCAGGACTCAGTATGGGCACTATGAGTTCTTAGTAATGCTATTTGATTTAACAAATGCCCTAGCTGCATTCATGAATTTGATGAATAGAGTATTTATATCTTTTTTGGATCAGTTTGTTATTGTATTCATAGATGATATCCTGGTATATTCAAGGAGTTCAGAGGAACATGAGTAACATTTAAGGATAGCTTTGCAAACCCTAAGAGAACACCAGTTGTATGCTAAGTTTTCAAAATGTGAATTTTGATTTAGTAGTGTTACTTTTTTAGGGCATGTGGTTATCAAGGATGGTATTCAAGTTGATCCTAAAAAGGTAGAACTGGTGCAGCAATG
The DNA here is from genome assembly GCA_037074535.1 of Gleditsia sinensis. Lineage (NCBI taxonomy): Eukaryota > Viridiplantae > Streptophyta > Magnoliopsida > Fabales > Fabaceae > Gleditsia > Gleditsia sinensis. The sequence goes on along the minus strand of CM073465.1, from coordinate 66,193,333 downwards.
GTCACGCCCTACCATAATTACGGAGATCCGTAATTTTCTTGATTTAGCAAACTATTACTGCAGATTCGTCAAAGATTTTTCAAAAATAGCCACTCCTTTGACGAGGTTGACAAGGAAGGAAATAAAGTTTGACTGGTCAGATGAATGTGAGAAGTGTTTTTATAAACTTAAGGAATATTTAACTACGACGCCAGTATTGACTATTCCTTCAGGTACCGGAGGATACACAATATACTATGATGCATCGAGAATTGGATTAAAGTGTGTGTTGATACAACATGGTCAAGTCATTGCATATGCATCCAGACAGTTTAAGCCACATGAGCAAAATTATCCGACTCATGATTTAAAGATGGTAGCAGTGGTTTTTGCTCTCAAAATTTGGAGGCATTATCTGTATGGTGAGACATGTGAAAGCTATACAGATCATAAAAGTCTCAAATATATTTTTCAAGAAAAAGATTTTAACATGAGACAAAGACGATGGATGGAATTACTTAAAGATTATTACTGCACATTACTATATCATCAAAGTAAGGCCAATGTAGTGGTTGATGCATTAAGTAGGAAGTCTATGAGTAGTTTAACTCATATCAAAGTGGTAAGAAGGCCATTGATTAAAGAAATGCACAAGTTGAAAAGTCATGGAATATTATTTGAAGTAAAGAAGCCTGTGATACTATTGACCTATATACAATTTTAATCGTTTTTGGTTAAGCATTTGAAAAAGGCACAGGAAGATGATGCCTATTTATGAAAAAAAAATTAGAAAGGTGAAAAAGGGCAGTGATGTTGAATTTACTGTAGATTCTGAAGGAATTTTGAGATTAGGCAAGCGATTGTGTGTACTTAATAAAGAAGAATTCAAGAAAGAGATTTTAGAGGAAGCTCATAGATCCAAATATACCATTCATCTTAGGGTAACTAAAATGTATAAAGATCTAAAAGAAATTTATTGGTGGGATGGTATGAAGAAAGATATAGTTGATTATATCTCTTGATGCTTAACTTGTCAGTAGGTAAAAGCAAAACATCAAAGGCCTACAGGATTACATCAGCAAGTAGAGATACCTGAATGGAAATGAGAAAAAATAACTATGAATTTTGTTACAGGACTACCACGGAGACCAAAAGGGTTTGACTTAATATGGGTGATAATTGATAGGATGACTAAATTAACACATTTTTTACCAGTGAAAACCATATACAACGTAGCTTAGTATGCAAATCTATATTTGAATGAGATAGTAAGGCTTCATGGTGTGCCAATATCGATTATTTCTTATCGAAGACCACAGTTCAAAGCTCGTTTTTGGAGAGCTTTCCAAGAAACTTTAGACACGAAGTTAAATCTCAGTATTGCTTTTCATCCTCAAACAAATGGACAGTCTGAGCGAACCATCCAAATATTGGAAGATATGTTTCGGGCATATGTGCTAGATTTTCAAAATAGCTGGGAAAGATTATTGCCTCTAGCTAAATTTGCTTATAACAATAGCTATCAAGTCAGTATACAAATGGCCCCTTTTGAGACATTATATGGTAGACGTTGTCGTTCTCCGATCGAATGGTTTGAATTGGGAGAAACTAAGATGTTAAGGCCTAACCTAGTACAAGATGCACTTGACAAGGTAAAGTTGATTAAGGAAAAATTAATGGTAGCTCAGAGTAGATAGAAAGCTTATGTGGATAATAGACGACGACCGTTGGAATTTGTTGTAGGCGAACATGTCTTCTTAAAGATATCTCCTATAAAAGGAGTAGTAAGATTTGGGAAGAAAGGGAAGTTAAGTCTACAGTACATAGGACCATATGAAATTTTTGACAGGATTGGTCCAGTAGCTTATCGTTTGGCTTTGCCACCTGAATTGAGTAATGTTCATCCAGTATGTCATGTGTCTATGCTACGAAAGTATTTATTAGATCCCACACATGTAATTCAGCTCCCAAATATTCAATTAGATAAGGACTTAACCTCTGAAAAACAATTAGTGGCAATAGTAAACAGACAAGTGAAGAAATTGCGATCAAAAGAATTACCCACAGTGAAAGTGATTTGACATAATCATTCTTCAGAGGAAACTACATAGGAAAAAGAGGATGATATGCGCTCCAAATACCCGCATCTGTTTGAACGATGAGGTTAGTATTTGTATTTGAATATGGAGATGAAATTCGGGGACCGAATTTTTTAAAAGGAGGAAGAATGTAATAACCACAAAAAAAAAGAGAAAATCCTAAATAAATGAAAATTCCGAAATTAAAGAAAATTTTGAATGAAAGTGAGGATTATGGAAAATGGAGATAAGTACCATTGGAAACATGTTTATTTATCATATTTTTTGAGAAATTGTGAAGTGAACATGAGGATTTAAGTTTTGGGGCCAAAGTGTAATTTTCTAAAAGTTTAGGGGTCAAAATGTAAATAAGAAAAATTGCAAGGATAGCCCTCAACAATTGAAATTTTGCTAATAGGTCATTCAGAGGATTTTAAGAGAAACCAGATACAAAATTTGGCATAAAAACTTCTGCACTCTCTCTCTCTCTCTCCCAAAATTCACTCTTTCTCTCTCAAAATCTTAAAACTTCTCTTTAGATTTCTAGCACTTCTGGATCTTGGATTTCAACACCATCACCGCCTACGGATTTAGAATGAGGAGGACTACAATTATATCTAATTGATTTTTGGATTTTTGGCCAAAAATTTGTTGAAAAGTGTAGGAGAAACTCTAGGAAGGTAAGTTCTAAATCTCCTACTTAGAGTTCTTAAATTGAAAATCTGACACTATAGATGGATTTAGGAGATAAAAAAACCTTACGATATGAAATTTGGCTGCCATCTGACAACTTTTATATGTCGTGAATAGTAAATTCGGCCATCGTGAATAGTAATTTCTAGCGGTGAAAAGTATTTCCACAGTTGACTGGCATTGACCGAGCTTTCAGAGTCATTTTTTAAATTTTTGGACCATCCGGACTCGTTTTTTGAGGTCTATTTGGTCATACTTGAATTGAAAAAGTATATTTTAGGACTATCTAATATGGGTCCTCACTTTGTGAGTAGATGATTCTTTCTATAACTTATCCTATGCTCTTTTTGAACTTTAAATGAATAATTGATTATGTTTACTAGTGATTTATACTTTTATATGTCTCTGAAATCGATTAAATTATCTAGATTTGTTTACTATCTGGTATATAGTTCAAGAAGAGTATGGTTTTGAAAATAGATTTTTGAACTCATTGAATATATGAATTTAAATGTATTTCTCATCATGTGGTAAAGGAAATATATTGTGCACGTCGCATTGATTTGTAAAGCTATATGATTGCCTTAGAAAAGGACATGTATATGTGATAAACCCTAATTGAAAAATTTATGACAGATGAACTGTACTAAGACTGAAAGTCTGTATTTTATTGAAAACTCTGTATTGGATGATATGTCATATGTGTAAATGATAATTTCTATGGAGGAATCCAATTGAAAACACTGTTTGCTAATAGCAGGTGATATTAGCTCTGGTGCACCTTGATACCTCAACTAGCAGGGGTGGTGCTAGTCTCATGTGACAACCAACACACGGGAGTTATTGTTATTGGGGAGAGCAGGATGCCTCCTATATGTGTTATTGGGGAGAGCGGGATGCCTCCTATATATGATATGTGATTTGTCTTCCTTTGCTGTATGCTTAGAAAATAATCATATTAGAGTCCCTTGGCACGTCTTCTTGAACAGTGGTGGGGCAAATTTGAGCTAAAATATTGAGTTTAGGCAAATCCTACACCGATAAAGTATAGAAAGGGTTGAACTCTGATAGGGTGGTTTTGATATGTGATCCTCTTAATTTTTTCTTGAGAAATATTTTGATGCATAACAATATTTGATTAATGATCATATCGTATTGCATATAATTTTGGATATATGAATGTGATTTGAACTGAGAATATTTGAAATACGGGTTCTATATGGATGTACTTCTAAACTGTACTTTCTATGTGATAAATTTTAAAATATGAGTTCATCCATATGTTGTCCTAAGAGGTCATAGGATGTCTTATCTGTTCACTGAGTTGTCAAATTCACTACACAATATTTACATCTTTTTCATATAAGAATACAGAGTCTGGTCCTGTGGATAGGTGATCAGCTAGGCTGCTTATTTCCTGGTTGAGCCTACGTTGCTTCTAAGACTCACGTTATTTGGATTGTATTGTATTTGTATTCTAAAGTATGTTCTATATGCCATAGGCAAAATCTTTGCTTCTGTTGTTATTCTAATGTTTATGGACTTGGTCTGTATATAGTATATGCACGGGAAACCTATATTTATATGTTTCCATGATAAAAAATTGAATTATGCATATTTATGAAAAATATCTGTTCATGGTATATGTGTTTCACGTGCCCTTAAAGTAGGGACATGACAATAAAGCTATATAATGCAATCAGTTTTTAGTTAACTAAATCTGTTTAGATTATTGAAAACTATCGAAAGTATAAAATTCACTCAACATGAACATATGTATTATTTGAAACATTTATGAGCATCTCCGATAGACAAGAAGTATTCTGAAACTTCGAAAGACTTCAAAAAGCCGTGAAGACAAATATCTAAGACATGCAAGCTTGATTTTGAGTGCATATTAAGTCTTTATGGTTTAGAATTGAAAGAGTACTACAAAGAATTCACTCTAAACAAGATAATTTTCTCTAAACTAAACTCAATATCAAGTCTCATTAATCAATAATCAAAGTTTAAAAAACAATAAACAAGCATACCATATATATAGGTATACAAGCTGTAGAAGTCTAAATTAATTAAAACTCTTAGAAAAATAAAATAATAGTTTATTTATGGATATGGATAATGGAGACTCAAACAAATAAACTAACTAAACCTAGTCCCCAAATTAAAAATTATAATTCAAAATAAAAGCTAAAGATAAGATAAGATAACTAATTCAAAATAAAAATTAAATATAAGATAGCTTAGGATCTGCATTATTCTTTCTCTCTAAAATTAAATATAATTAAATTTTAATTTTTTGTTTTCATTTCAGTTTAAGTGGCTATACAATCTTCTTGTGTATGCTGCTACCTTATCTTGTCTATGTTGATCCTAACTAGTTTGTATTTTTTTTTTCCTTATATAAACACTCATATATCCGTTGCTTATCAAAGTTTGTTTATGGTTACGTTATAAATCTCTAATTTGGGTAAGAAGGCTTAACATCTATGTGTGTGTGTGTGTGTGTGTGTATATATATATATATATATAGCAAATTTAGAAAGAAAAAAAAAACAGTAAAGATATTTTATTTTTAGCGTGGATATGCTTATATGCCATTCTTCACAAAACAAGGAGAAACAGACTTAGTTAAAGAGAGTTTTGATTTCTAATGTGGAATAACATATGATTGCCTTGTTATATGTATATAATATTAAAATTATCTTCTCTTCATTTATTTTAAATATTCAGTAAATAGAATATATTAATATTCTTTATATTTAACACAAAAATGTATCTTTTCTTAATTTTTATCCATTAAAAACTTATTTACATTACTCAAAAATGTTAGCTCTGTCTCCACAATTTAATTTGTTTTATTTTGAAAATGATAATTGATAAAGGAGAATTTTGAGTATTAATGGCTATATTTTATCCTCCAATTCATAGCAAACTTATGGTTATTTCCCTGCTTTTGGTTATGCTTTGCTTTGGATACTGCTTTGGTTGTTTTTATGCTTGTAGGTGAGCAAAAGAGGCTAAGAAAGCAAGGAAAAACAGTCATGAAAAGTGCCATATGGACTTGGAACAAGATGAGGAGGAAGCCCACAAAAAATCAACAAGAAAGGAGCATGGCAGCGCCCAACACGGCCAGGCCGTGTTCTGGGCAAAAACTGCAAAAACTTCCCAGAATCCTACCCGAAGTACAGCCAGGCCGTGTCCTGGAACACGGCCGTGCTTCGGGGTCCGTACACACAAGATTTTTAGGGTTTTGGCCGCCAAAATTGATATATATTGAAGGGGATACGCAGCCAAAGATAGAAAGATGCAGAGAGGCTTATTTTTACAGAGTTTTAGGCTTAGGAAACACCTTAGGATTATGTTTAAAGTAGGATTAAAGTTCAATTCATGTTCTTAGGGTAGATTTTACATTGATTCAAGCTTGTATTCTCATTACATTCAGCAATCCAGGTTTTATCTTTCTATCTCTACTTCTACTCCTTTCTCTTACATTGTATTGGATGTTGATGATTTACTTAATGATTATGCCTTTTGATTTATCTTTCTATCATGCTTGAGTAGATTTTGATCTAGGGTTTTGGTAAACCCACTTATGATGTGATGATACATTGTGTTAATTGAATCATTAGAACCCTAATTGTGTTATCCATGGTTAATTAGGATTAGCTATTAAGCATTGGTTATATGAGTTGATGAATGTCTGGCCAATATTTATCACGTCTTAGGATATTAATTGATGAACTGAAAAGTGAAGATTAATACCGGAACCTAATAGTTAATTAGGGATATCTTAAACACGAAAGTAGTTTAAAGTTCTCTAGGAATGAATCAATTAATGGGCACGAGAAAACCGATTAATTGTATTCCATGGTCGACATAATGCTTAATGGACCAAGGTTGAACTAAGAACCACGAAAGTAGGCAATTGGGTCAACTTAGGAGAATTAATGGCTATATTTTATCCTCCAATTCATAGCAAACTTATGGTTATTTCCCTGCTTTTGGTTATGCTTTGCTTTGGATACTGCCTTGGTTGTTTTTATGCTTGTAGGTGAGCAAAAGAGGCTAAGAAAGCAAGGAAAAACAGTCATGAAAAGTGCCATATGGACTTGGAACAAGATGAGGAGGAAGCAAGGAGGAAGCCCACCAAAAATCAACAAGAAAGGAGCATGGCAGCCCCCAACACGGCCAGGCCGTGTTCTGGGCAAAAACTGCAAAAACTTCCCAGAATCCAGCCCGAAGTACAGCCAGGCCGTGTCCTGGAACACGGCCGTGCTTCGGGGTCCGTACACACAAGATTTTTAGGGTTTTGGCCGCCAAAATTGATATATATTGAAGGGGATACGCAGCCAAAGATAGAAAGATGCAGAGAGGCTTATTTTTACAGAGTTTTAGGCTTAGGAAACACCTTATGATTATGTTTAAAGTAGGATTAAAGTTCAATTCATGTTCTTAGGGTAGATTTTACATTGATTCAAGCTTGTATTCTCATTACATTCAGCAATCCAGGTTTTATCTTTCTATCTCTACTTCTACTCCTTTCTCTTACATTGTATTGGATGTTGATGATTTACTTAATAATTATGCCTTTTGATTTATCTTTCTATCATGCTTGAGTAGATTTTGATCTAGGGTTTTGGTAAACCCACTTATGATGTGATGATACATTGTGTTAATTGAATCATTAGAACCCTAATTGTGTTATCCATGGTTAATTAGGATTAGCTATTAAGCATTGGTTATATGAGTTGATGAATGTCTGGCCAATATTTATCACGTCTTAGGATATTAATTGACGAACTGAAAAGTGAAGATTAATACCGGAACCTAATAGTTAATTAGGGATATCTTAAACACGAAAGTAGTTTAAAGTTCTCTAGGAATGAATCAATTAATGGGCACGAGAAAACCGATTAATTGTATTCCATGGTCGACATAAAGCTTAATGGACCTAGGTTGAACTAAGAACCACGAAAGTAGGCAATTGGGTCAACTTAGGTACGATTGGTAATGCTTGAAAGAGATTGCTAATTAATTAAGGCTAAACCATCCCTAATAACCTAGATAATTGCAATTAGAGGTATATACTAGTTGTTGAGTATCATAAGTGTGTTGAACCCTAACCCTAGGCTTTGCTTAATTGATTATCTTTATTTATTTAATTGTGACACTCTCTAATCGAATTACATCGATTTAGATAGCTCATTTCATATAATTCTAGTAATTGACATTGTTCTCTGTGGGATACGACCCGTACTCGTTGGACTAACTACAGCTATGCCATGCGCTTGCAGTTATTTAGTGAAATACACACAACAATAATAAAACCACATAAAATTATTTTATGATATGAAGATCTTAATTTATTGAAGTGCCTCATAAACAATTGTTTATGATACAGGTAAAAGGAAGATATCAATTGCCTTTGAGGCTAATCAAAGAAGTAATGGAAAAACTTAATCAAAGATTTAAAAATCATGGCTCTAACTAATACAAATTTAATTTAGTCCTTTTTAGGAAAAAAGAAAAAATTACAATTTTTTTCTCCTGAATCTTTGAGCCTAATTTGCAATTTCTTCCATAATTAATTTTTATAATTGGCCTTTAATTTATCTTATCCATTACATTTATCTACTATCATTTAAAACTAGACGTTAAATTTAAAAGAAAAATACTCTACTCTTTCATGTATATTATTGATCTTATTGCACAATCGTCTCTTCTATTTTATTTTTAGAATATACACTTTAGTCCATTTAATTTAACTCTTGATAAGAATATTGCAAAGATGATACTTTAGTTATCTTAATTATTAAAAAATGTATTTCTCTTTTTGAAATCTCCACAATGCCCTCAACTGTGCGCATGCCCCTTTCAACTCTGCACTACTCAGCACCCTGCGTAGCTGGACCACCGCACTTAGCACCATTGTTTTGCACCCACGAACCGTTACAGAGTTGAGGAGAAAAGCAATGAAACGTAAAGCATTCTTAATTCTGCAACAGTGGCATCATAACCTGTGCAGAGGGAGAACGAAACTGATAGGAACAGAGAAGAAACAGAACGCCACAACTGGAGAGTGACAGAAAGAATGAGAAGCAGCTAGGGGGACAAAGATAAAAAATAGAGGTGACGCATAGTAGAAGCAGAGAGAAGGGCGACGAGCAGAGGAATTGGAACGTGAAGCTGGAGATGCTAAAGTAGAGAACAAAGTAGACAAACAGAAGCAGAAGAATGCAGACGGAAGAGTATTGGCTTGCGAGTAGAAAGGCAGAGGAGAGCAATGCAAAAATAGAGGTAGAAACAGAGGAACAGAAGCATAATGCAGAAGCAGAAGCAGACGCCGAACAGGGAAGGGAAGAACTTGTGGGCATTTTGTTGTATGAAATAGAACGACTAAAGAACGGAGCACAAAAAGATGAAACAGCTCGTGAACGCTGAAGTAGATGAAACAACGCAAAAGAAAGGAAAAGGACGCTTGTGAACACAAGGTGTTAAAAAAAGAAAGAAAACATCATCTTTTAATTCAGAGAAGGGTTCAAGTCGTATAATAAAAATAATATAGAAGGAGATGAGTGTATTTTTCTCTAACTTAAGCTATGAAAAATTATCAAAATATTTTTTTTATAAAGAGTAATAAAATGACATTTCATAAAATAGAAAATATATTTTAATAATATTGTATAATTATCGATAATGTTAATATCTAATTTAGACAATAAAGATGTATAGATACAATGAGTAGATAGATTAGATGTTTAGTTGCAAAAGTTAGTAGATGGGAGAGTGGGAGAGTAGGAGAGAGAGGAATGGGAGTTGGATGAATTCAATGTTGTCATGTGTAATATCCTTAAAAAAATGAATGAATCATTTTCTTAACACTAAATTTTACTGTATATAGTAAAATATTTCAATTAGTTATAAGATCTAATTTTTTAAAATTAAAAATTATTAAATTCAAATACTTTGCACATAACATCCCAAACTATAATTACATGTATAATGTATCAATCACCATTATTTAATAACAATTTTTACAAGGACTCATTCATTTAAATCTTGAATTACTTCAGTTGATGGACTTTTTTGACTTTTAAGAAATCTATTAGACGATTTTTTAAATTGAATCCTTAATTATGAATTCTAAAAATATGTTATTTTTTTATGTAATTAGCTCAGTATGTGTTTCAAATGTATTAAAATGTAAACATTATTTTTTTGCTAACATCCTAAGTACTTAACATTAAGTAGATATACAAGTGTCACATGCATGCATATATATGAAAACACGAATAGATATTGATATGTGATAGGGAAGCAATGCATGTCACAAATTCATATATCATAAATACAACATTATCACTCAAGTGTAAGCATTTAAAAGATAAAATTTGATGGTTACTATTTTTTTTCCACATTTGCACGTTTGAGTTGTGCCATTCAAAATATTCAAATTAAGATTATATACCTCAATTTCATAGAATTAGGGATAAGCATACGGCTTGTGATGATAAATTATAGAATAAACCACATTTTTTCTAAAAACACATAGAAGTGCCTTTTATTTTAATGAAAATAAAAAAATGAAAATAACTATTTCAAAGATAGACATATGGATGAAATATAATATACGTACCTGTAAATGAGTTGATATCCAAATATAATACTTTCAAAGATGTGCAGTTATTGATTGATTTTGGAATGCTTCCATTATATTTATTACCAGCAACACCGAAAATTTTAAGTGAAGGAAGGTGATGGCACATCTCTTGTGGAATTTCACCTAAAAATAAAACATTTATAATGTCAATTTTCCATATATATATAGAATCACAAAATTTGAATCATCTATACATGTAACTCCAATGTTAGGAGGAATTTGATTGGCCTCTTATTTCTTGCTTCTTCATTTGTAACATGGTTAAGCTAATCTATGAATATATTTGGGTCCTAATCTGTAATAACCCTCTGCTAATAAAACCTTTAAAGGTTAAGTACAAATCATTTGAAACAAGGAAGTTGAGAACAATGTAAAATTTTAGAGCGTTTCTGATCTTTCTTCTGACCTTTCTTCACTCATATACGTATAACTCTCTCATATGAAATCCAACTTAAGTGATTCTAATTTCTGTTGAAAGATAAGACATATATCTACAACTTTGATGTTGGGAACTTTTGTTAATTCCGTGAATATTATAGTGATAAGATGCAAAAATCGTAGCGTAGTGTGGTCTGGACCTTTGCTCAATATTTTATTCATAACTCTTTCATATGAACTCCAAATTAGCTGATTCAAGTGGCTAATGAAAGTAAGAGAAAGGATTACAACTTTCATGTTGGACGTTTTGTCAAATTCGGCCAAAAACATGGTGCACTGTAGCCCCGAAGCACGGCCGTGCTCCAGGACAAGGCCAGGCCGTGCTTCGGGATATTTCTGCGTTTTTCTGCAGCTTCCCCCTCCCTTCTCTTTCATTTTCTCCTGCATCTGACTCCCTCTCTCTCTCTCTCTCTAAAATTTTCTCTACCTTCTCTCTAAGATATCTCACCATCCACCCAACCGATTTGAGCTACCAAGGTACCGTTGGACTCGTGGAAAGGAGAGCTACAAACCCCACCAATTAGTTTCGCCGGAAAACCGCCGAAAAGTCGCCGAAAAATCGCATGAACAGTAACCTCCAAGGTAAAACTCCGTCCAATCGCGTTTTAAGCTTCGTTCTTCCGAAATTCTTTCCATAGATAGTTTTAGAATTAGTTTCTATGCTAAAATATAAGGTTTTTAGGTTTAGAGTTAGTTTCCGGCCGGCGTGAACAGTATTTCCGGCCGGCATGAACAGTGACGTTTAGAGTTTATCAAATTCTCATGTTGTGTCTATGTTTTCTAGGTTGTTAAACCATCACGAGGTGAAATTCTCGTTGTTGGACTCCTAGTAAGGTGAGTGGGTTTTTCATACTATAGCGCATGTTTTACGAATTTGGTTTATAACTCTCTCGTATGATTTTAACTAGTTGGAATGTATGCTAAATTGTTTTACCGGTTTGAACATCAATATGTTCCAACCATGTTAGAAATTATAAATTTCAATCCTAGTTGAACCCTAGGTATGCAGGGCAAGCATCTAGACTGATAATTCTCCATTTGAGCTAGATTTATAGAAATGCGAACTTAGTCATAGAAATGAATTAAGTTAGCCATGAAATGATTTGATGCATGCGAACATCTATGCGACGTCTACGGACGATATATTTAAAGGGAAAATTTATGATGATAAAGGTCTCCATGGGAATACATGGATGAAATATATTTTAGAACAGGAGTTTTATGCATGAAAAGAGCTAGATGGAGAATTATAGTTTTATTGTAATGTTATTGAAATGTTTTACTTTAAACTCTTTCAATAGCATATTTCAAATGTTTTCTATTGGAGGGACCCTTTTAGATCACTGTTAGCTAGCCGCAGGGAGTGCTAGCCCTGGTGCACCATGGTCATGCGAAAGCTTCGGCCTAGGATACTGTGACGGGCATATGACTGCCTAAGACACAGGGATTTAGGGTGGATTTATGTCTACGCCTACAGTGATTGCCATACCCTTGCTATGTGCTTGGGGAAATTTAGGTTGGACTTATGTCTACGCCTACAGTGATTACCCCTCCCTTGCTATGTGCTTGGGGAAGATGATGATCTGTCAGGAAAGAACTCCAATAAACTGGTGCATTTTCTTAAAGATTAAATATTTCTAAACAAACTCATTCATCATTGTTATTGCATAAATAACTTCATTTATTACTTACCATGCATATGTGATTTTCTTTACAGTTACTGATTTAAATCATGTTTTATCTTTTGAACATACATTTGAACTGTTTAGTTTTCTTTCAATAAATTATGGTTAAATGTTTAATGTTTCTATTATTATCTTTACACTTTGATTTCAATTATTAAACTCATTGCGAAACACTTGTGCTTGGTTTGCCCTGTTTCAATTATAGTATGATTTATCCATTCACTGAGATGTGGTCTCACCCCTCTTCTGTTTCCTCCCCATAGATAGTCAAATAGACTTTGATCCAGTTATAGCTTCGTAGGAGGCTGAATATAGCGTTGGTGAGCCACAGTTTGGGCAAGGCTATGTTGTACTGGATGTCTAGTTTAGTTTATGTCTAATGTATCTCCATGAATTTACAGGCAGGACCTCGCTTCTTGCGTATTTTGATGTGTTATTTGGAAAACGGTTTATGTTTTACAACGATATTGTATTATGAGGCCATGTGCCAAGTTGAATCACGAATGTTGGATTCATGATATATATATATATATATATATATATATATATATATACAATATTTTCTTATACTGGATTTGGCATATGTGGCCAGTTATATTTATTATGTACTCTGGATTGTGTGCTGGATGTTTGTATGTGCTATGCGTTAGGCTTGCGGCTAGGGGGAAACCCTTATGCCGTGCCGATCATGTGTTCCATCATTTGGAGCCGTGACAGAGTGGTATTAGAGCTTTAGGTTTTCCTATGATTCATAGAGTAACGGACCTTTAGGTAGGACTTTGAGTATGGGTATGAATCTGGACATGCTTATACTCACGGTGCTGCTAAAGGGGTTCGATAGGATGTTGTCTTTTTGTTCAAGTAAGTCAGTTTATAGTATGCTATGTTGGCATAGTTAATTGACGGTTGGGCTATCTCTGTTTTATAGCGAGATGCCACCAAGAACGAGATTTTGTTCAAGTAAGTCAGTTTATAGTATGCTATGTTGGCATGGTTAAGTGATGGTTGGATTATCTCTGTTTTATAGCCAGATGCCACCAAAAATGAGATCAAAGGTTAGGCAACCCGCGGATCAAGAGTAGATGGCTGAAGAGTCTGCTCAGTCCGCAGTACCCGTGCCTAGAGGTCGAGGTAGAGGTCGTGGCAGAGGCCGATCTAGAGCCAGTGCAATAGGCAGTGGCAGGGGTGTAAGGGCTGCTGAAGCAGCCAAACAAGCTGAGTTGAGTAGTGAGTAAGCTGAGACTCCCAGGGCGGGGGTAATGTCTTCTCACCCCCGGGATGATGTGATAGCCCAGATGCTGACAACCATGCAGGGTATGCAGCGGGCGATAGAAAATCTAGCCGAAAGAAGGGATGGGCAAGGTGGAAGGGACCCACAACAGCCTGAAACAGCTACCTCTGTTCCAGAGCCAGTTAGGCCCGTGGAGCGGCATGTGAGACCCGCCAAGAGGGAAGTGGAACTATCTGAGTTCCTGAAACTAAAACTGCCAACCTTCAAGGGGTTGTTGGCTAGTGAAGATCCCCAAGAGTTTATAGAGGACACTGAGAAGATCTGTGAGGTGCTTAAGTGTCCAGAGATCCGATTAGTAGAGTTGACATCCTTCCAGTTGTCTGGTGTAGTACAGGTATGGTTTAAGACCATGATGCGCGGAAGGGGAGCTACAGCGCCACCTTTGGGATGGCCAGAGTTCAAGGAAGTTTTCATGGAGAGGTTTGTGCCAGAGAGTATCCGAGATGCCATGTGTTAGGAATTTGTGGAGTTGAAGCAGACTTCCGGTATGTCAGTCACGGAGTATGATTACTGCTTCACAAAGCTGTTGCCGTATGCACCGCATATGGTCCCTACTGAAAGGGCCATGATCAAGAAGTTTATCCAGGGGTTGATGCCAGCATTGTTTAAATCAGTGGCACCCCAGATGAAGCAATTCCCCAACTATGCAGAGGCTGTGAACTATGCAAGAATGATGGAGACTAGGCATTTGGCCAATGTCGAGAATGCCAAGCTGAGAAAGAGGTATAGGGATGGGAGCTCCAAAGGAGGGCAAATTTCTCATTCTCAAGGACCACGATTTCAGGGCTAGCAGTGCCCAGCACCACAGAATGTTGGGAACCCCAACCAGAGATCAGATGCGAGTGGTAGGCTAAGTCCTAGCCAAGGGAACACCAGGTATACAGGTCAACTAGGACCAAGGGCCATTCAGTAGAACAGGCCACCATGCCCTACTTGTGGCAACCATCACTTTGGTCAGCGTCGCAAGGAGGTGGGTATTTGCTATCAGTACAACCAACCCGGACACATGAAGATGGAGTGTCCCCAGTTGTATGGCTCAAGCCAAGGGTCAACTCGACCGGCTTTACTATCAAGCCCAGTGGCAGCTCAGCCTATAAGGACTATACGGGGCCAAGCAAGTAGCAGAAGTACTGGTAGAGGGATATGGGCCGAGGTCAAATCCAAGCAGGCCGAGGTCAACCGAGGATTTTTGCTCTCACCAGGCAAGATGCACAGGCTTCAAATGCGGTCATCACAGGTACTCTTTCGGTTTGCCTACATGAAGCATATGTTTTGTTTGACCTCGGGTCTACATATTCCTATGTTTCTCCTAGTTTTGCTAAGAGCTTGGGTAAAGATCCGATTAGGATGGATACCCCTTTCTTTGTAACCACCCCGGTCGGTGATTGTTTGCCAGTAGAGCATGTATGCAAGTCATGTAAAGTGTCAGTGGGTGATAGGGAGACATCTGCTGATTTGATCATCCTAGACATGATCGACTTTAACGTAATCTTAGGAATGGATTGGTTGGCATCATGCTATGCTACCTTGGATTGCTATGGGAAGGCAATCAAGTTCAACTTTCCAAGTAAAGTTCTTTTCTGGTTCCAGTGTGACCGAAGTAAAGCTCCAAATAACTTGATTTTAGTCTTGGTTGCTCAGAGGATGTTGAAGAATGGATGCCAGGGATACTTGGCGTATGTTAAAGATGTGGATGGGAAGGTACCCGATGTAGAGAAGATGACAGTGGTAAGAGAATTCCTGGATGTCTTTCCAGAGGAGTTGCCAGGATTACCTCCTGAACGGGAGATAGAGTTTGGTATCGACCTTATTCCAGAGGCTCGACCAATTTCTATACCGCCTTACAGGATGGCACCCACAGAGCTTAAGGAGCTAAAGAGTCAGTTGCAGAATTTGTTGGATAAGGGCTTCATCAGGCCGAGCACTTCTCCATGGGGTGCTCCGGTCCTTTTTGTGAAGAAGAAAGATGGGTCTTTGCGTCTTTGCATTGACTATCGGCAACTGAATAAGTTAACAGTGCGCAACAACTACCCTTTACCCAAGATTGATGATCTGTTCGATCAACTTCAAGGAGCGAAATGTTTCTCCAAGATTGATCTGAGGTCAAGGTACCATAAGTTAAAGATCAGGAAGGAGGATATTTTCAAGACAGCTTTTAGGACCCGTTAAGGTCATTATGAGTTTTTGGTTATGTCTTTTGGACTAACTAACGCACCAGCTACTTTTATGGACTTGATGAACAGGGTGTTCAAGCCATTCTTGGATCAGTTTGTCATTGTGTTCATTGATGACATCTTAGTTTATTCTAAAGACCATGAGAAGCATGAACAGCACCTACGGGTCATTCTGTAGATCTTGAGGGATCAGCAGTTGTATGACAAGCTCTCTAAGTGTGAGTTCTAGTTGGACAGCGTTATGTTTCTGGGGCATGTAGTCACGAAGGACGGCATTCAAGTAGACTCCGAGAAGGTAGAGGCAGTACAGCAGTGGCCTAGCCCCGCTAGTATGACGGAGATCTGAAGTTTCTTGGGTCTAGCAGGGTATTACTGGAGGTTCATCAAGGATTTTTCCAGGATTGCTGCTCCTTTGACTCGAATAACTAGGAAGGGAGTTAAGTTTGAGTGGTCGGATGCATGTGAAGAAAGTTTTCAGACCTTGAAGAAGTGTCTAACCACAACCCCAGTTCTAACTATCCCAACGAGCACTGGAGGATACTCAGTGTACTGTGACGTCTCAAGGGTGGGCTTGGGTTGTGTGTTAATACAGAATAGTCATGTTGTAGCGTATGCATTTAGGCAGCTCAGGAAGCACGAACAGAACTATCCTACATATGATTTGGAGATGGCGGCAGTGGTCTTTGCCTTGAAGATTTGGAGGCACTATCTCTATGGTGAACCCTGTGAGATTTACATGGACCACAAGAGCCTTAAGTACATCTTTCAACAAGGGGATCTTAACTTGAGACAGAGGAGGTGGATGGAGTTGGTGAAGGACTATGACTGCACCATCTTGTACCACCCAGGCAAGGCCAATGTGGTAGCAGATGCTCTGAGCAGAAAGTCAATGGGGAGTCTAGCCCATATCACCCTACTCCGGAGGTCGTTGATAAGGGATATTCATCGGCTAGAAGGTGAGGGGATGCGCTTTGAAGTGAAGGAGCCAGGGGTGTTGTTAGCCCACATACAACTACACTCTCCGCTGGTTGAGCAGATTAAGGTATATCAGGACAAGGATGCTAAGCTGTGTAAGCTCAAGGATGAAGCTAGGAATAATCAGACTTCTGAATTCAGCGTGGATGCTGAAGAAGTATTAAGATGTGGGAAGCGCTTGTGTGTACCCGATGTGGATAGCTTGAGGAAGCAGATTTTGGAGGAGGCACATCAATCAGCCTATACTATCCACCCAGGAACAAATAAGATGTACAGTGACCTCAAGGACTTGTTTGGTGGAATGGGATGAAGAAGGATGTAGCAGATTTTGTGGCTCAGTACTTGGTTTTTCAGCAAGTGAAAGCTGAACACCAGAAGCCTGCCGGTTTGCACCAACAGATTGAGATACCGGAGTGGAAGTGGGAAAAGATCACTATAGAATTCGTTACAGGGTTACCAAGGACCCCTAAGGGTTATGACTCAGTATGGGTGATAGTGGATCGAATGACCAAGTCATCCAACTTCTTACCAGTGAAGACTACCTTTAATGCGGCTCAGTATGCAAGCCTGTATCTGAGTGAGATCGTCAGATTGCATGGAGTCCCTGTATTCATCATATCTGATCGAGGTCTACAGTTTACGGTAAGGTTTTAGAAAACTTTTCAAGAAGCTTTGGGAACGAGGTTGGATCTAAGCATCGCTTTTCATCCCCAAACAGATGGCCAGTCAGAACACACGATTCAAATTCTGGAGGATATGCTTAGAGCATGTATTTTGGACTTTGGTAACAGTTGGGAAGGATACCTGCCATTAGCTGAGTTTGCATACAACAACAGTTATCAAGCCAGTATTCAGATGACACCTTTTGAAGCTCTTTATGGGAGAAGATGCCGATCTCCCGTTGGATGGTTTGAAGTTGGAGAAACCAAGCTGCTAGGGCCATACTTGGTGCAAGATGCCATAGAGAAGGTCAAGCTGATAAGAGAACGGATTTTAATTGCACAAAGTCGTCAGAAGGATTATGTGGACCATAGGCGTCGGGAGTTGAAGTTTTCTCTAGGCGATCACGTGTTCCTTAGAGTTTCACCCATGAAGGGAATCATACGGTTTGGTAAGAAAGGGAAGTTAAGCCCGAGGTATATTGGACCCTTTGAAGTTCTGGATAGGGTAGGAATAGTGGCATACCGCCTAGCCCTACCACCTGGATTGAGTGAAGTGCATCCAGTTGGTTTTTGTAAAATTTGGGGACCAAATTTTTATAAGGAGGGGAGAATGTAATAACCCTCTGTTAATAAAACCTTTGAAGGTTAAGTACAAATCATTTGAAACAAGGAAGTTGAGAACAATGTAAAATTTTAGAGCGTTTCTGATCTTTTTTTTGACCGTTCTTCACTCATATATACATAACTCTCTCATATGAAATCCAAATTAAGTGATTCCAATTTCTGTTGAACGATAAGATATATATCTACAACTTTGATGTTGGGAACTTTTGCTAATTCCGTGAATATTATAGTGATAAGATGTAAAAACCGTAGCGCAGTGTGGTTTGGACCTTTGCTTACTATTTTATCCATAACTCTTTCATATAAACTCCAAATTAGGTGATGCAAGTTGCTAATGAAATCTAAGAGAAAGGGCTACAACTTTCATGTTGAACGTTTTATCAAATTCGGCCAAAAACAAGGTGCACTGTAGCCCCGAAGCACGGTTGTGCTTCGGGCTATTTCTGCGTTTTTCTGCAGCTTCCCCCTCCCTTCTCCTTCATTTTCTCCATCTGACTCCCTCTCTCTCTCTCTCTCTCTCTAAAATTTTCTCTACCTTCTCTCTAAGATATCTCACCATCCACTCAACCGATTTGAGCTACCAAGGTACCGTTGGATTCGTGGGAAGGAGAGCTACAAACCCCACCGATCAGTTTCGCCGAAAAACTGCCAGAAAGTCGCCGGAAAATCGCATGAACAGTAACCTCCAAGGTAAAACTCCGTCCAATCGCGTTTTAAGCTTCGTTCTTCCGAAATTCTTTCCATAGATAGTCTTAGAATTAGTTTCTATGCTAGAATATAAGGTTTTTAGGTTTAGAGTTAGTTTTCCGGCCGGCATGAACAGTGTTTCCAGCCGCATGAATAGTGACATTTAGAGTTTATCAAATTCTCATGTTGTGTCTATGTTTTCTAGGTTGTTAAACCATCACGAGGTGAAATTCTCGTTGTTGGACTCCTAGTAAGGTGAGTGGGTTTTTCATACTATAGCGCATGTTTTACGAATTCGGTTTATAACTCTCTCGTATGATTTTAACTAGTTGGAATGTATGCTAAATTGTTTTACCGGTTTGAACATCAATATGTTCCAACCATGTTAGAAATTATAAATTTCAATCCTAGTTGAACCCTAGGTATGCAGGGCAAGCATCTAGACTGATAATTCTCCATTTGAGCTAGATTTATAGAAATGCGAACTTAGTCATAGAAATGAATTAAGTTAGCCATGAAATGATTTGATGCATGCGAACATCTATGCGACGTCTACGGACGATATATTTAAAGGGAAAATTTATGATGATAAAGGTCTCCATGGGAATACATGGATGAAACATATTTTAGAACAGGAGTTTTATGCATGAAAAGAGCTAGATGGAGAATTATAGTTTTATTGTAATGTTATTGAAATGTTTTACTTTAAACTCTTTGAATAGCATATTTCAAATGTTTTCTATTGGAGAGACTCTTTTAGATCACTGTTAGCTAGCCGCAAGGAGTGCTAGCCCTGGTGCACCATGGTCATGCGAAGGCTTCGGCCTAGGATACTGTGATGGGCATATGACTGCCTAAGACACAGGGATTTAGGGTGGACTTATGTCTACGTCTACAGTGATTTCCATACCCTTGCTATGTGCTTGGAGGAATTTAGGGTGGACTTATGTCTACGCCTACAGTGATTACCCCTCCCTTGCTATGTGCTTGGGGAAGATGATGATCTGTCAGGAAAGAACTCCAATAAACTGATGCATTTTCTTAAAGATTAAATATTTCTAAACAAGCTCATTCATCATTGTTATTGCATAAATAACTTCATTTATTACAAACCATGCATATTTGATTTGCTTTACGGTTACTGATTTAAATCCTGTTTTATCTTTTGAACATACATTTGAACTGTTTAGCTTTTCTTTCAATAAATTATGGTTAAATGTTTAATGTTTCTATTATTATCTTTACACTTTGATTTCAATTATTAAACTCATTGCGAAACACTCGTGCTTTGTTTGCCCTGTTTCAGTTATAGTATATTTACGCATTCACTGTGATGTGGTTTCACCCCTCTTCTGTTTCCTCCCCACAGATAGTCAAAGAGACTTTAATCCAGTTACAGCTTCGTAGGAGGTTGAATATAGCGTTGGTGAGCCCCAGTTTGGGTAAGGCTATGTTGTACTGGATGTCTAATTTAGTTTATGTCTAGTGTATCTTCATGAATTTACAGGCAGGATCCTCGCTTCTTGCGTATTTTGATGTGTTGTTTGAAAAACGGTTTATGTTTTACAACGATATTGTATTATGAGGCCATGGGCCAAGTTGAATCACGAATGTTGGATTCATGAGATATATATATATATATATATATATATATATATATATATATATATATATATATATATATATATATATATATATATATACAGCATTTTCTTATACTGGATGTGGCATATGTGGTCAGTTATATTTATTATATACTCTGGATTGTGTGCTGGATGTTTGTATGTGCTATGCGTTAGGCTTGCGGCTAGGGGAAAACCCTTATGTCGTACCAATCATGTGTTCCATCATTTGGGATCGTGACATAATCGTTGACCTAACTAACAATCAAGGTCAACCTAATATTATACATGTGATAATTTCATGTCATATAAAAAATATATAAATATTTGTATTAGTGAAAATATAATGTTCTTGATATATAGCAACGTCGATTCTTATTGTAGATAAAAAAAAGAAGGAAAAATTAAGAATTAATAGAGTGAGAATAGTAACTATAGTAAATTATTTAGATTTTGTATGGTTATCCTATTTGTTTTAATAATAATAAATACACAAATAAAAATAATGGGCATGGATACTTTAATGAATAGTAAAAAAAAAGAAATAAAAAAGTCTTAATATTTTGGATAAAAAAATGATGCTAATAAATAATAATAAAGATAAAGTCATATTTTAATTTTTTATATTTCTAGTAAAATTTGATTTAATTTTTTAAATTTTTTTAGTTCAAATATATTCCTAAAATTTTTTAAGCTTCTCTTTTTAGTCTTTAGGACTAATTTTATAAAAACTCAATTAAAATATTTGTCAATTTGAAACAATAACATTTAGTTATCCTACCTTGAACTGTGAGTCTTAACTTTGTCAGTCTAGAAGGTAGCGTCAAATTTTGTCAATTTAAAGTTATAAGAAATTTTGTTTAAATTAACTATTTAAATAAATGATTTAATGTAATAGATTTAAAATATTTTTTATTAATTTTTTTAATAGTTATTAAAACTGACGTTCGTATTTAAATTAAAAAAAAATTAAGGCTAATATAAATCTTGCTACAAATTTAATATATTAAAATAAGACTATGACACCAGGAAGTATTTAGACAATTTTATAACTGTCAGCCTTCTTAAATGAGAGAAAACGCGTGGTTTGACCAAAAGGAAGCTGAATCAAGAGCTCCTCTGTTCTGAAGGGTGCTCGCGCAACAGTTTTTCTGCTAACCCACTGTTCACCATTTCCCATCGTCATCCACTGCGAGGCCGCTCTTCTTGAGCCAAAAACCACTGTCCTCCAGCACCTCCAATGGTCAAACACCGCATGAAACCCCCAGGTACATATAAACAGCACCCCCTTAGACTAATCCACTTCTTGAAATATGAGTTTTGGCAACTTCAGGTGATTTTCTTTTACTTAGTCCTTAGATAGACTATGATTAAAGTAATTTGAGATTTATAGAATTCATTTGAAGAAGTAATTAGGATTTCATGGTGGGTATAAAATAACACAGATTTGTTCCCTGAATACATGGAGGAATTGACATTTTGTAGAATTATTCTTTGAAACTTTTTTGCCTTTTCAATCATCTTATTAACTCTATAGTGAACTCTATATTTTTGTTGTAAAATCTCTGAAGCAATGGTTGAGTTTCTAGTTGCCCAAAGGTTCACACTACCTTTTTTCTTCTCAAATTTGAAATATAGTATGCATACTAGGTGTTTGGTAAAATGCCTAAACAAAGTTTCTAATTGTCTGAGCTCCTAAACTTAAGATTTCATAACACTGAAATTCTCTTCGATTTTAAAGATAAGTAACCCACAAAACTTTGAATGACCCCTTGATTATGTTTTTCAATTTTGGACTTGGTGACATTAGTTAGTGTCATAAGCGGCAATCCATCAAATTAGTGAGTGAAAAATGGTATCTAATGACTACTAGTTGTAACTTATATGTAATTATATATGTTCCTTGTTGACAAATGTTTTGGATATATTTAGGTAAGATAGTGTGCTTAGTAAACTAGAGGATCAAATGTGACTTAGTGAATTGTTTTTTGATAGTTTTAGTACCTACAATTTATATAGTAATTGTGGTGTTAAATATTATATATTATGAAATGAAACTTGAGTGTTGTGAAATTTGTGATTTATCTACTACCTTATGATCTTGAGAAACATGCATAATGTGAACTGTTTGTATGCTTTGTATCTATTTGATAGAGCCAGCAAAATATATGTGAATATTAATAGTCAGGAAATGTCTGTATACTTTGTATGTGCCTGATAGGGCATATGATATCCTATGAATATATAGTCTATGGTACCAGATGTTCTATGATGAACAGTCAGGAGGATGAGTCTTAACGTCTTGTTAGTCAAGAAGATCGATACTATGATATCGTGTGATAATAGTGAGAAAAATTGATACCTTGATGTTCTATTAGTAAAAAAGATTAATACCTTGACGTCATGTTATAAATGGTTTAGTGATACTGATGGTCTTAAAAGTCGTTTAATTTAGCAAGATTAGTAGTCCTGGACGACTATCCCTTGTTTGACTTGTTTGTTTTGCTTTTGTTGATGTTGATTAATGACAACCATTGAAGTACAAAATATATAAAATTGCCTAATTAAAATTCTAGCTATTTGATTAGTATTACTTATTTAAAGTGACGAGTTAATTGATTAAAATGACATATAAACATATGATTATTATGCTTATTTATTTCAATGAAATATCCCAAGATTTAAGGAATCAATCAATCAAAGCCTTATTAAGGCATCAACTCCTTGAATGGTAGATAAAGCAATCAGATTCTAGATTTTTATGGAAGGAATTTGGAAGGAAGATTTAGCAATTGAAAACTACAATGGCTGGTTCCGAACTTGAGCTCCAAAAAGTTCATATTGTGCTAGAAAATTTGAATTGGAGGGATGGACTGAAGGTTTGGCCACCTAAATTCATGGAATCAAACATGCAACAATAAATCAAGGTTGGCCCTTTAGACATGAAGATTTTGAGCATTTAAAAGGATTAAACGAAGCCATATGAGATTCTGAGAGGATAAAGCTATATAAAGAAGTTTTCAATTTTTAGTTGACTAAAAACTTCTTAGTTAATTGAAAATCAGCAGAAGGCCAAAATTCACTCAACTACTAGTTGAAACATTTATGAGCGTCTCCAATAGTCAAGAAGTATTCTAAAACTGCAAAAGAGTTCCAAAAACCGTGAAGACAAATATCCAACGTATTGGAAGCTTTCTCTAAAAGTATACTTCACATATAGGAATAATCTAGTAATCTAAACGAAAAACAATTTATATATCTTATTATCATTTTTTTTCAAATTTCTTGAATCTTTTAATATATTATTATGTATTTTTTGCAATAATTTGGTGACTTTAAACTAGTAACAAAAAATCTCATCCAATAAAGCATTTTCTTTTATCCCTTAAAATTCTGTACCTCAATTTTTAAACTAAAAAGCAAACAATTCAGTTATTGAGTGATAAAATAACTATCAGTTTAGTTTTTGAGTAATAATATAGTTGTCACTTACACATAATAAATCATGTTCTTTAAATTATTTTAATTATTAAATATAAATAAATTAAGAAATTAATTGACATGCACCTTAGTGCAACTTTGAAGCTAACGTTGTCTATGGCTTGAAAGGTTTGATGTGTGATATGCACAAAAGTGGACAAAACGCAGGCTTCATAGGGAAATCTTTGTGGGAATATCTACAGGTGCGCTGGGTCCGATTTGCTGTAGGGTGCATGTGTCTAAAGCTTATGAGGTCAAGGTTCTCCTCTGCTACTTGTAGGTCAGTGCCCTTTTGGGTCGTGACACCAGAGTTGCTCACAAGTTTCAAATATCAAACCAAAAAAAATTTATTTTTTGTCCATTCGCTACTGCTAAAACCTTGATGAAGAGTCAACTCCAAAGAATAAATATAATAATGTCAAATGGTGCACGACAGAGAAGTTGAAGGTAACTAGGAAACGGGATGACTTCAAACTTCTACTAAAATTATGATTTCTAATACATTGAGTTTTGCTCGGCTGTATCTTAGTGTTTTAAGTCATATCAACTTAATACTAGTTGTGTTCCAATTGTATCTAAGAAATTTTAAAAAGATATTAATTTTGATATGCCTGAAATATGTATTTAGGTGTATTAGTGTGGAATATGCATCTAACACCAATACTTCTTCAATATGCATATATATGTGCTTTGGAGGTAAATCTAATAACTCCACTTATCTAAGTTTGGGTTAATATGGTACCCCAAACGACCTTATTTCATTAAAGAAATAATATAAGGAGCATTGGAGGGTTTGCTTAAACTTATTAGAGCCTCCTACAACAATGGGAATTTGAAGAATCTTTCATATTTAAATGCTTGATATTTTTTGAATGGGGGAAATTTATTTTCTTAAAGTGCTTGAGTTGAATTAGGTCTATGCATGTTGAATTATTTGAAACAGAAACCCTCTCATCTCAAGAAAAGTTGAATTGTACTCCTAATGTAAAACAATCTTCATTGTACAATTTTTGAATGAATACTTATTATATGTTACATAGCAAACGATGTGTTTGATACTCTTTCTAATGAGGTAGTAAGGCATTAAGTACAAAATATGAAGACTTGCGGAGAGTAACTATAAAAGCGTTGATGTAGTTTATTTTATTTTATTTAATTATGTGCTTATATATGATAATATTTTAAGTTTGTGCTTTTTTTTAATTATTATGCCATGTTCTGGTGAGCTTATCTATCTCTCATACTTTAAATTTTTGTTATTACTAGCTATGAATAGATGAATCTTTTAAGGGACAATTTACAGGTCGTTAGACAAAATCACACTTATGATGAAGTAAAATGTTTGGGTAACTAAATGGTGTCCTTAGGTCAGTCTGATTTTGCTTTGTATATGTATAAACAAAATTACACATTCTACTTTTTTCATTTTAATTAGACAATGAAAATATTATTGTAAGGTTATAAATGAGCACTACTTATATAATAAATAAAGAAATAACTACATTTCAATTTAATTTAAAATTCATTAATTATTGAGCCAATTTTGAAAATTTAATTACTCTACATAACTAACTAAAGGTAAAAATAAGAATAAAACATTAAATATATCATAATGTATTTACATTATATATAATTTGACATTAGAATTTTTTTTAAATGGATTCAAAGAACCCACGCCTCCTTCCTTTGGAAGTAGCCAGCTCACATAATATAAAATAAGAATATATTATAATATAAACATTATGTTTAATATAAATCCAATTCTAATATATTATAATTTTATTATTATACTTATATTTTAGTTTTTTATTTGCTATAACTCAAATTTTATTAAAAAATAAATTTCTATAAACTTTCATCAATATCTTGTTTTTAATTAATGTTCATTTTTTTACAATTATAATCATTAAATTATTATTTTAGTTAAATAATTTTTTAGTATACCAAAGAATTAAAATTAATTAATTATATGATCAATTCAATATTATTTGTAAAATTAAAATAAACAGTGAACTATTTTATAATTATATGAAAAATTATCATTAATATAATTTTAAATTTATAGTATTAGCATCATTGTTTTCAATCTTCTGTATTTTCTCATAAATATCTTTGGGTTTTAACATCCTTTCTTATAAGAATAAGATATTGGATCTTAATAAATTCTCATATTGAATTTTAGGCTCAGTTTAAGTATACAGCTTATTTAAACACTTATAGAATAAGATCCAGTTTGGGTATACAACTTATTTAAACATTTATAGAATAATGCCTTATATAAAAAACGTTTATAGAAGAAGGTATTTTAAATTAAATTATTTAGCGCTTGAATACGTACTTGAAAAAATGCTTTTCAAATTTATAAATTTTTTTTAAAACATTTGGATATAGTTTTGATGGAAGGAGAGAGGTGAATAATATAGTTTTGATAAAATTTTAACTTGTAAAAGTGTAAAATAGCTTCTTGATCATTTGAATTTGAGCTTTCATAAAGGATTTTTTTAATAAACTTAAAAAACTGACTTATGAAATAAGTTAAAATTAACTTATTGAAAATTGATAAGTTACTTATTTAAATTTATTCAAACACTATTTTTTTAACATAAAAACATTTATACTGATATATAAGCTCTAATAAGCTATAAGATCTGCTATCTAAACGAGCTTTAAGACATTATGTAAAAAACGCTTATAAAAGAAGGTCTTTTAAATAAGTTATTTAACGTTTGGATACATATTTGAAAAAGTACTTTTTAAATTTATAAAAAAAATTTAAAATATTTGGATATAGTTTTGATGGAAAAAGAGAGATGAATAGTAAAGTTTTGATAAAATTTTAACTTGTAAAAGTACAAAATAGCTTCCTGGTCATATGAATTTAAGTTTTCATAGAGGTTTTTTTTCAATAAACTTAAAAAAGTGGCTTATGAAGTAAGTTAAAATTAGCTTATTGAAAATTGATAAGTTACTTATTTAAACTTCTTCAAATATTATTTTTTTAACATAAAAGCACTTATACTGATAGATAAATTTTAATAAGCTATAAGTTCTGTTATCTAAACAGGACCTTAATAACTCAACATTAATTTTGAAAATGTTCTTTTATTAAATAATATATATCATAGTTGGACAAAAAAGATATTATTGCAAAATCCAAAATTGTGAATGAGCTCACAACTTAACTTTAAGCTTTGTTCAATGTTTGGTAAGTCCAATAAGTTAGCTTATAGCGTATTTGACTAGCTTATAAACTTGTTTGACCAAATTAAAGGTGTTTGGTAAACGAGCTTATTTAGGTAGCTTATAGTGTTTTATCATACGCTACTTTGAGTAGCTTATAGCTATTAACTTATAACTTTTATAATTTTATTCCTTTTTTATCCTTGTTATTTTATTCAAATTTCAACACTATTATACTCATTACCCTTGACGAATTTATTAATCTTCAAGTTTTTTGTGTGTACTTTTCTTCTACTAATCAAGCGACACTTCCCAAAAGTGGGTGAGTTTATATTCTTATAATACTGATGAAAAATAATCACAGAGTAAAAGAGAAAAAAAAATTAAAACTAACAAATTATATTATTGTATTTTTTGGGATTACATAATGAAATATAATTACTAACAAAAAATGATAAATTTTATATAAGTATATACTTTTATGTTATTTTACACTTATCAGCTAATTTAATAGCTAATTTTACCAAATACTTCTAATTCAATAAATTAGCTTAACAGCTTTCAGCTAAAAATTAGCTTTTCAGTTTTCAGCTAGTTTATCAGCTATTTTTGTCAAACATAGCCAATCAACAAATTAGTTAATGAATTAATAGTTCACATCTCACTAACCTCAATGTTTAAAATTGAAGTATACTTGATATCAAAGATTTCATATCCCCTGCCTGCCACTCTGTACAACTTAAATTTCAAATAGTCGAAACTTTTAGTTTAAACGAAGTTACAAGCTCTCCATGAGATATGAATGGAAAATGTTTTTGAGCCCAATATTGTCTTAACTTAAGGAACCCAGTTAAGGCCATTTCAAGGCTTAATCCATCATTTTGGCACTGTTTTGTGCAATTTTTTTTAGTTACTTTTCTGAATTTTCTGTTTTAAATTTTCTAGTTTAATTATATTTCCTAATTTGATTAGGAGTCTCCTTAGTATCATATAAATAGCTTAATTTTGTATTTCATTCAAAAATTTCTGACCATTAATCAAAGTTTAGAAAATTTTTTTTTCATTCTTTTGATTGTGTTTATCTTTCACTTTATTTTGACTCTATATGTATGCATTCCTACTATTGTTCATTTTTTCATGACGCTATCAAAACTTTGTTTCACAAGAGTTTATGTTTTCCTCAGCCTT
This sequence comes from Gleditsia sinensis, assembly GCA_037074535.1. Classification (NCBI taxonomy): domain Eukaryota; kingdom Viridiplantae; phylum Streptophyta; class Magnoliopsida; order Fabales; family Fabaceae; genus Gleditsia; species Gleditsia sinensis. The sequence goes on along the minus strand of CM073465.1, from coordinate 66,164,914 downwards.
TCTTATCTGGTTTGATTGTCATTTCTAGTTCCAAAATCCTTCAAATAATTACTCTCACTTTTCTGTTGTATTTCAACAACTGTTTTTTTTGGCGCGCCTTCTTTCTAGTTTTAGCATATCATGTTGATATGAGATCGAATAGATTTATACCTCCAAGAGCCCTGTCTTTCCCACCTCAGAAAACACTCTTCTACAATTATGACAAATTCTTCCTCCACCAACACTGCTTTTGATACTCAAAGAAATAAATTCAAGCATCAACAAGGACATAAGAACAACTCAAGACATAGTTGTAGTCATGGGATAATTCATATCTGGTTTCTTTCATATTTTCAATCCATTCATAAGCATGCTTACGTAGAACTTTTCTTAAAAGCTAAATCCCAATGGTGATTCTGTTTCTGAAAAGGCTCCATCTGGTCCTTTGTCTAACGTCATTAACCCTTGCAACCTACCTAATGTCAGATCCACCATGTACCAAGTGATAGCAACTGATCCCCACTTGATTTAATTTGTTATACCCATCACCAACTTTATGCTATATGTTGTAGACCTTACCTAATTTCTCTAGGACTAATGGTGTTTTGGAGTTTAATGCCCCTCTCAATGAATGCTTTGCCTTCTTTCTTTTTCACTTATCATTTGCATTTTATCTCTCACATAACATTGCTTTATTTACACTCACACATTCAAATGTGAAGTATAAATGATTTTTTGTTAAAGCATAAAATATTGTTCACAGTATAAAGTCAAAAAGATGATTACTTCATACATAAGTTATTCTTAACTGTGGAAGACCATCAATCTCTTTTAAAATGCCTCCACCGAGTCAAAAAAAGTGGAGAAAATGTCTTAAATATTTTCAATATCATTATATAATATTATTTATATTTTTTAACATAAAAACAAGTTCCAATTTTACAATTAACAATACAGTGCACAGTCCATAGAAGTATCAAATTTGAATTATCAAATGAGCATGTATGTTTTAATCTAGGTACAAATTCTTCCTAAATATTAATGTAATGAAAAGATTATCGAAGACAACAAATGGATTTTAATTATTTTCAAAGTATTGGAAGTTTTTTCTAAAGGTATACTTCACATATAGGAATAATCTAGTAATCTAAACGACAAACAATTTATATATCTTAGTATCGTTCTTTTGATTTCTTGAATCTTTCAATATATTATTATGCATTTGTTTGCAGCAATTTGGTGACTTTGATCTGGTAACAAAAAAAAACTCATCCAATAAAGCATTTTTTTCATCTGTTAAAATTCTGTACCTCAATTTTTTAACTAAAAAGCAAACAATTCAGTTATTGGGTGATAAAATAACTATCAGTTGAGTTTTTGAGTGACGAGATAGCTATCATTTACACATAATAAATCATGTTCTTCAAATTATTTTAATTATTAAATATAAATAAGTTAAAAAATGAATTGACATGCACCATAGTGCTTCTTTGAGGCTAACACTGTCTATCGCCTAAAGGGACGCGCACAAAAGTAGGCAAAACTCAGGCTTCCTAGTGTAATAACCATAAAATTTAACGAAAAATTCCAATTAAAGGGAATGTAGAATAAAAAAAAAAAAGAATTTTGATAATAGAGATAAAAACCAGTGAAAAGATGTATATTTATTACATGGATTAAAGAATTACAAAAGAAATATGAGAATTTATATTTTGGCGCGCTATTAGCAAAAATATTATTATTTATATAGAAATAATTATGATTTGTTAAAAGTAAGTGGACTTTTAAGTAAAAGAAGTATTGTGTTGTTTAAAATAATTATATCGGCCTCTATTGAATTTTTATGGTATTTTTAAAAATATTCTTTCTTTTAATATGAATAAAGATATTTGTTTTGAAATTTGTTTTAATATGATTTTATTGAGAAAAATTATGATTTAAGAGTTTAACTAAAGATTTATGAGGAAGGAAATTTTTAGAAATTTTTGGGATATTTTATGATAAAAAATGGAATTTATATGAATTTTTATAAAAGAAAATTCTATTATTAATTATTTAATAAATATTATTATATTTAAAAAAAAAAAAACAAAAAAAAAAAAAAACAAAAGTTGCAGAATTATAAAACGAAGCCAACGGCAAATGTTCGGAAAGAAAAAAAAAAAACGTAAAGGAATAGTATATGCATAGTGAGTGAATAGTAATCTCAAATTTTATCTTTCGATTTGGAGTGTTTAAAAGCTTCCAATCTCAAAACCGAAATTGTTATTGGATTCAGGACGAAGAGTACTTCAATTTTGACCGATCAGTTTTTCAAATCAACCGTTGAATCACCGTAGATCTGAAGTAGAAAATCTCAGTAAAAGGTAAGTTCTGAAAAACCTTACTTAAAGACCTCAAATTAGAAATCTGACACCGTAGATGGGTTCATAAGCTTGATAAACATTAGAATATGTAATTTTTTTGGTTATTTGGTAACTTTTTATGTGGCGGTGAATAGTAATTTCCGGCGTGAATAGTGGCGGATGAATAGTAATTCCGGCGATGAATAGTGACGATGAATAGTATTTCCGGCGGTGAACAGTACCCGAGCTCATTTAAGGTTTTTGGACCCTCCGGACACGTTTTTGAAGCTTATTTGGTCAAATTCAAACTAGAAACGAGGATTTTAGGGCTGTCCAATCTGGAGCCCTTACCTGTGAGTAGATAATTCTTCCTATAGCTTACTTTTACTCTTCTTGAACTTTTCATTGATAAATGAGTATGATTACATGTTATTTATATGTTCATATGTTTCTGAAATGGTTTGAAATATTTGAAATGATTGAGAAATGATATCTAGTTCAAGAAGAGTATGAGCTTTGAAATAGATTTTGAAATGCTTTGAATACGATAATTCTAAATGCATTTCGCATTACATGGCAAAGAAAATATGATATGCATGTGGCATTAATTTTACAGTGTTATATTTGCCTTGAATATGGGCATGATTAAATGATTTCTCTGATTGGAAAATTTATAATAAAAGATTTTGTACCGAGACTGAAAGCTTTGTTTTGAATGATATGTAAAGTGGTAAATTGCTGAATATGATTGTATGGCGAATTGTTTGATAATAATTCATTGCATATGATGGATATGCACTTTTTTTTACATGTTTATATATTCATATAAATATATATGTATTGATGAGAAATGACGAGATTATATGGCTTGAGACGATATTGTGAAGATGGTATTAGTGGAAATGTGAGGAGGCAGTAGGGTGATGAACTCACATTCCCTAATTACCTATTGTGATGATGACAGTGGTAATGTGAGGAGGCAGAAGGGTGATGAACTCACATTCCCTGTTGATCTATTGAAGTTGTACTCAGTGGTAATGTGAGGAGGCAGTAGGGTGATGAACTCACATTCCCTGATTACCTATTGTGATTGTGACTATGGTAATGTGAGGAGGCAGAAGGGTGATGAACTCACATTCCATATTTATCTATTGAGTTTATTGAAAGTTGTGACATGCTTGAGTATTATATAAAAGAATTGATTTTTATTGCATAACAAATTCGATTTAAGATGAATTTGTATCATATGTGGTTACAGATATTTGTATGTGATTTGAACTGAGATGTTTTGAAATGCGGGTCCCATATGAATGTACTCCTGAATGTAACTTTTTAATATGAGAAACTTTGAAATGAAAAGTACATCCATATGTTGACCTAAGAGGTTATAGGAGGTGTTATCTGCTCACTGAGTTGTAAAACTCACTACACGATGTGGATCTATTTTTCAGATAAAGACACAGAGTTTGGTCCAGCAACCAAATGATCGACTAGAGGTTGTACTCCAGTGGTGAGCCTACATTGTTTCTAGGCTCTCAATGTTTTATAATTGAAAAATATTTGTATTCTAGAGTTGCTCTGAACGTCACAGGCAGGATCCTTGCTTCTACTGTTACTCTGGTGTTTATAGACGTAAATTGTATATTGTATATGTGTATGAGAACTTATATGTATTGGTTTATATGATAAAGAATGTCATTATGTTCATTTATGGAAAATATATGTGTATGGTATATGGATTTCACGTGCCCTAAAATTAGGGTCGTGACAAGTTGGTATCAGAGCATTAGGTTTCCCTGTGACAATCAGAGCAAAGGATTCTTTAGTAGGACCTTTAGTATCGATATGAGCCGGACATATTTATACTTCAGGTGCTGCTGAAGGATTCTATAGGATTTCAAATTCCTTTCTATTCGAAGTTGTTAAAGTTTATAGTATAAGATAGATTGAATATTGTGACATCTTAAGAGGTATCTATGGATCAATTACAGCTTGAAAGTAAAAGTGATATGCGTCTTAAAGAATTTAAAGAATTGAGACAGATACCAAATATGATGGTTTCTGAATGTGACATCCGTTGTGCTAATTGTCTAGATATGGTAGACTGTGATGTGATATTGAGAATGAATTTGTTGGCATTATGTCATGTCATTTTGAAATGTCATTATATGGTGATTAAATTCAATTATTGAGTAATTTTCTTTCTTGATACAAGGGGATCATAATGAGATACCCAGTAATCTAATTTCTGCTTTAGCAGTCCATAAGTGACTACAAAAAGGTGCCAAGGATAGTTGGCAGTAGTGAGAGATGTTGATATAAAGTATACCACTATAAATTAAGTTTTGGTGGTTAGAAAAATTTCTATTGTAATTCTTGAAGAATTGCCAGGATTACCTCGAAACGTAAAATATAATTTGGTGTTGATTTATTTCCTGGAACCCAACCAGTGTCTATACCTCTATATATAAGAGCACCGACTGAACTCAAGGAATTGATGGATCAGTTGAGACACTTGTTAGACTAGAGATTTATATACCCTAGTACTATTACTTGGAATGCTTCAGTTCTATCTATGAAAAAGAAAGATGGATCACTATGACTATGCATAGAATAAAGTGACAATGTGAAATGAATACTCATTACCTCATATAGATGATATGTTTGACCAGCTACAAGGTGCTCAATATTTAAAAAAAAAATTGATTTGATTTGATATCTAGATCTCATCAATTGAGGATAAAGGAAGAGGATATTCAAAAAAAAAAAAAATTTATTTTAAGACTCGTTATGGTATTATGAGTCCTTGGTGATATCATTTAGTCTGACAAATGCCCAGTTGCATTCAAGGAATTGATAAAAAAAAAAAAAAGAGTATTGAAACCATCTCTGAATTAATTTGTTATTATAATTATTGATAATATACTAGAATATTTCAAGAGTGCAGATGATCATAAGCAATATTTAAAGATAGTATTACAAACTCCAAGGGAGTATCAGCTATATGCTAAGTTCTCAAAATATGAATTTTGACTTAGTAATAGTATTTTTTTTTAAGGTATGTGGCTAGCAAGATGGTATATAAGATAACCCTAAGAAAGTAAAAGTGGTACAGCAATGTCCACATCTTGCTACAGTTACAGATGGAGATCCAAGTCCAATTTGCGCTTCCTGCTATGGTCTGTTGTCCATTCTATTTGAGCTGTGATTGGATCAGGTACATGAACATATGCTTGTAAAGCATCAATCAACTCCTCAGCATCTGAAGCTAAGATGAGAATTCGTCGTGCTGAGTGTGGGATAAACCTTTGTTCCACAGCATGATCAAGGAAAGATAACAAACCATCAAAGAAGTGATTAACATTTAACAAACCTATTGGTTTGTGATGCATATTCAGTTGTGCCCAAGAGACTATTTGAAAAATCTCCTCTAAAGTACCAAAACCAACTGGTAAGGTAATAAAGGCGTCAGCATTGCTCATCATTCTAGCCATGCGTTCATGCATGGAAGCTACTCTATATTCTTCCCCAATTGTTTTCCTATGTTGCTGGATGCAGCTAGAGCTGTAGGAATAATACCTAGAACTTGGCATCCTCCTACATGTGCAGCTGTAGCCACACACCCCATTAACCCACAGTTACCTCCACCATAGACTAGATGAATTTTTCTTCTGACCAGCACTATACCCAGGTTTTGTGCTGCTTTCACATATTCTCCATCTTTTCCAGGACTGGAACCACAAAAGACACAGATATTTCGAAACTGACGGAATGCGGTTCCTTCCATAATTTCTATCACCTTAACTCTGAGTATAAAAATAAAGATACTAATGTAGAACTCATAGAAGGGCATATTTATAATAGCTATGCGAATAGGCCGGATATTATTAGAACAGCTATGTGAGTGATTGGTGGATATCAGCTAAATTAAAGGTCAAAAAAAAGAAGTGAAAATGCAAACCAATTAATTGTTGAAGAGGAACAATCAAATAGTTTATTTTGTTTTCTCAATGTTTTTACCAGTCGACTATTGGTTTATAAGTCGACTAGCTATTTTAAGAAATTTTAATTTGAACTGGTTATTTTACAGTTGATTGATTACATCTATTCTGAAGCAATCAACTGCATCCTACCAGTTAACTATGTGCTATTATTTTTCACAGACTTTATAAGCTCAGAGATATCTCTTTTTCATATGATATGCTTCCGCCGAATAATAATATCTTTGTATTAAATATTTGCACATATATTCAAAACTTGCGGCCACCGATTTTTGCCGAAATCGTAAATAGATTTTGTTTATAGATTTTCAAGAATTACGGCCACCGATTTTAATGCTTTTCAATGTTTGTCCAAATTTTTGACTTTCTATTTTGGCACCATTCTCTATTGTGCTTTTCATCTGTTTCACTGCATTCTCCCTCATTAACGGTTGGCATTAAAAGCAAGGTTGTTTTCCCTCATATCAAGGAAAGATAATTTCTAATAATGGATTATTATGGTGTTCAGCTGATTAGTGGATTAAAGTAATAGACATTTTGAAAAGACTAGATGGATGATGATGTAATGGTGCTTTGACGAATGTAATCAAAGGAATTAACGGTGTTGAAGTTTTTGAGGAGTAAAGTATGGAAAGTAAGATTTAAGCTAATCTCGAAATTTTTTGGAAACATGGAGAATATTTTGAGAATCATCTCTGAGAATAATGTAGTGATTAAGATATTTATGTTAAAGATTTATACCATGCTAAACTGAGTCTAGTATTTAGAATGTAAATCATGTTGCGATTGAAAATTCACGTATGAATAATTGTTGAGAAAAGAGATTTCAAAAGAAGCCATAGATTGTAAATATGGATAACCCAAGGTAATAAAGATATACTGAGATATAAACAAAATAGTACTAGTATAATGGTAAAAAGAAGATACAAGTGAAATTTGTTTTCATTGGCGGGTATGTTGGCAAGTACAAATTGAATATATTATCTCAAGAGAGTTATTCAGGAAGTCTAAGGATATTTATTATATTATAGTATAACTGATACTAAATTTAAATGATGTGTTTATACATTAGAAGTTATGCTTTAAGTATCTTTATATTATTGTGTTGAAAGTTTAGAGAAATTAATTGTCCTTAGTTGAACTTGCTCATAGCAGTAATTATCATGCCAATATACAATGGCATCATTTGAAGTTTTACATGAACATCATAGATTTCTTAATATGTGAGTGAATTGAGAAAAGTTAAACTTTGGAAATCTAATTTGGAATAACATGCAATAGATAAAATATAACTTATCTAAATTTATGATGCTAACTTGGAAAGCATGCTTCAAGCATATATTTTTAAGATTGGTAGGAGATTTCTTAGCAGAATTTGTCTATAATAAAATGATATTAGAAGATTTAAACCTTATGTAAGAGGTGTTACAAATGTTCTGTTAAATGACTCATTGGAGTTATATTTATTATAAGATGTCATTGATAAAGTGAAATTGATTAGAAAAAGAATACTGGAAACTCAATACAAGTCAAAAGTTTACAAGGACTATGAATGTTGAGCACTAGGAATTTTCAGTTGGTGATCATATATTTTTTAATGACTCACCAATGAAAGAGGTAATGAGATTTGAAAAGAAAGAGAAGTTACCCTCTCGGTATATAGAATTATTTGAATTCTTGATAAGATCGGTTTACCACTTGCATTGGATAATGTTTATCCAGTTTTTCATGTTTCTATACTACGAAAATATTTACCGGATTCTACACATGTTATACAGTGTCCATTGATTCAGTTAAAAATTTAAATTTATGAGGAACAACTAGTAGCAATAGTGGACAGATAAGTAAGGAAGTTATGGTTAAAAGAAATACCTATAGTAAAGGTGATATGGAAAAAAAAAAAAAATCATTCTTTTGAGAAAGCTACTTGGGAAAGAGAGGAGGATATACGGCCAAATATCCGTATTTATTTGAACAATGAGGTTAGTGTTTATCTGCAACAGTGGTGGTGAAATTCGGGGACCGAATTTCTTTAAGGGGGGAAGAATGTAATAACCATAAAATTTAACGAAAAATTCCAATTAAAGGGAATGTAGAATAAAAAAAAAAAAGAATTTTGATAATAGAGATAAAAACCAGTGAAAAGATGTATATTTATTACATGGATTAAAGAATTACAAAAGAAATATGAGAATTTATATTTTGGCGCGCTATTAGCAAAAATATTATTATTTATATAGAAATAATTATGATTTGTTAAAAGTAAGTGGACTTTTAAGTAAAAGAAGTATTGTGTTGTTTAAAATAATTATATCGGCCTCTATTGAATTTTTATGGTATTTTTAAAAATATTCTTTCTTTTAATATGAATAAAGATATTTGTTTTGAAATTTGTTTTAATATGATTTTATTGAGAAAAATTATGATTTAAGAGTTTAACTAAAGATTTATGAGGAAGGAAATTTTTAGAAATTTTTGGGATATTTTATGATAAAAAATGGAATTTATATGAATTTTTATAAAAGAAAATTCTATTATTAATTATTTAATAAATATTATTATATTTAAAAAAAAAAAAAAAAAAAACAAAAAAAAAAAAAAAACAAAAGTTGCAGAATTATAAAACGAAGCCAACGGCAAATGTTCGGAAAGAAAAAAAAAAAAAAACGTAAAGGAATAGTATATGCATAGTGAGTGAATAGTAATCTCAAATTTTATCTTTCGATTTGGAGTGTTTAAAAGCTTCCAATCTCAAAACCGAAATTGTTATTGGATTCAGGACGAAGAGTACTTCAATTTTGACCGATCAGTTTTTCAAATCAACCGTTGAATCACCGTAGATCTGAAGTAGAAAATCTCAGTAAAAGGTAAGTTCTGAAAAACCTTACTTAAAGACCTCAAATTAGAAATCTGACACCGTAGATGGGTTCATAAGCTTGATAAACATTAGAATATGTAATTTTTTTGGTTATTTGGTAACTTTTTATGTGGCGGTGAATAGTAATTTCCGGTGTGAATAGTGGCGGATGAATAGTAATTCCGGCGATGAATAGTGACGATGAATAGTATTTCCGGCGGTGAACAGTACCCGAGCTCATTTAAGGTTTTTGGACCCTCCGGACACGTTTTTGAAGCTTATTTGGTCAAATTCAAACTAGAAACGAGGATTTTAGGGCTGTCCAATCTGGAGCCCTTACCTGTGAGTAGATAATTCTTCCTATAGCTTACTTTTACTCTTCTTGAACTTTTCATTGATAAATGAGTATGATTACATGTTATTTATATGTTCATATGTTTCTGAAATGGTTTGAAATATTTGAAATGATTGAGAAATGATATCTAGTTCAAGAAGAGTATGAGCTTTGAAATAGATTTTGAAATGCTTTGAATACGATAATTCTAAATGCATTTCGCATTACATGGCAAAGAAAATATGATATGCATGTGGCATTAATTTTACAGTGTTATATTTGCCTTGAATATGGGCATGATTAAATGATTTCTCTGATTGGAAAATTTATAATAAAAGATTTTGTACCGAGACTGAAAGCTTTGTTTTGAATGATATGTAAAGTGGTAAATTGCTGAATATGATTGTATGGCGAATTGTTTGATAATAATTCATTGCATATGATGGATATGCACTTTTTTTTACATGTTTATATATTCATATAAATATATATGTATTGATGAGAAATGACGAGATTATATGGCTTGAGACGATATTGTGAAGATGGTATTAGTGGAAATGTGAGGAGGCAGTAGGGTGATGAACTCACATTCCCTAATTACCTATTGTGATGATGACAGTGGTAATGTGAGGAGGCAGAAGGGTGATGAACTCACATTCCCTGTTGATCTATTGAAGTTGTACTCAGTGGTAATGTGAGGAGGCAGTAGGGTGATGAACTCACATTCCCTGATTACCTATTGTGATTGTGACTATGGTAATGTGAGGAGGCAGAAGGGTGATGAACTCACATTCCATATTTATCTATTGAGTTTATTGAAAGTTGTGACATGCTTGAGTATTATATAAAAGAATTGATTTTTATTGCATAACAAATTCGATTTAAGATGAATTTGTATCATATGTGGTTACAGATATTTGTATGTGATTTGAACTGAGATGTTTTGAAATGCGGGTCCCATATGAATGTACTCCTGAATGTAACTTTTTAATATGAGAAACTTTGAAATGAAAAGTACATCCATATGTTGACCTAAGAGGTTATAGGAGGTGTTATCTGCTCACTGAGTTGTAAAACTCACTACACGATGTGGATCTATTTTTCAGATAAAGACACAGAGTTTGGTCCAGCAACCAAATGATCGACTAGAGGTTGTACTCCAGTGGTGAGCCTACATTGTTTCTAGGCTCTCAATGTTTTATAATTGAAAAATATTTGTATTCTAGAGTTGCTCTGAACGTCACAGGCAGGATCCTTGCTTCTACTGTTACTCTGGTGTTTATAGACGTAAATTGTATATTGTATATGTGTATGAGAACTTATATGTATTGGTTTATATGATAAAGAATGTCATTATGTTCATTTATGGAAAATATATGTGTATGGTATATGGATTTCACGTGCCCTAAAATTAGGGTCGTGACACCTAGGGGAATCCTTATGGGAAGATCTACAAGTGCCCTAGGGCCCCCACAAATTTTAAGGAAAGATCCAAGCAAGCCAAAAAAAGAAAGTCTCAAATTGTTGTGGGACTTGGATAAGCAAAACACGTTGGGGCTTTATTCTCACTATCGTCCATAGACAAAGAATGCTATAATATGAATTTTTAACACATTTTTTTATATTCTAAATATATGTGTATAAGGAATAAATTTATTAATATCTAATATTTATATTTTATTTTGTACAATAAGTTAAGGAATTGGGTCAGGATTCAACAGCTAATGAGTTGTTCCTTCACAAGCATCACAAAAAGGACAATAACTAGTCGTGTTTCAACTGTTTCTAAGAAATTTTAAAAAGAAATTAATTGATATGCTTGGGTTACATATCCAGGGTATCGGTTTCAAATATGCATCTGACATTGATACGTCTTCAATATGTACGTATCTGTGCATTAGAGGTATATGTAGTAGTATGTAGTAACTCACGTAAAATGTGTTATCTCAACCCACCTTATTTCATGAAAGAAGTATTATGAAGAGCATTGAAGGATTTGCTTAAACTCCTCCAATAATGGGGATTTGAAGAATCTCTCATATTTAATTCATCAATTAAATGTTTTGTGTTTTTCAAATTTGGTAAATTTATTCTTTCGAAGTGCTTGAGTTGAACTATGTCTATATATGTTCAGTCATTTGAAACAGAAAGCCCTCTCATCTAAAGAAAGTAGAATTGTCAAGTGCACATGGATCTAGCTAATTATACTTCTAATACCAAGCAATCTTCATAGTACAATTTTTGAATGAATGCTTATTATGTTACATATCATAAGATGTGTATGATACTATTTCTAATGAGGTAGCAATGTATTGAGTACAAAATATGAAGACTGGCAGAGGGTAATCTAGTTTATTTTATTTAACTAAATTCTTATATACAATTCTATTTTAATTTTATGATTTTTTTAATATTATACAATATGAGGTGACTTCAACTGACAAAAATCTTGGTTGTGCCTGTGAACTTATCTATCTCTCATACTTCAAATTTTTATTATTACTGATTGTATATATGGCATAAAGAAAATAAATCCATTTCACAAAAATCCTAAATATATGAATCTTTTAAGGGAGGATTTGCAGGTGGTTAGATATAACCTCACTTATGAGGAAGTTAAACGCTTGGGTAACTGGATGGCATTCTTGGGTGATCACTCTGATTTTGGCTTCCTCCTAGTGGCTATTTTTAACTACTGATCAATGATATGCTGATTGTATTGAAGGAGGAAGTATTGAAATTGGAATACACTAAAGCAAAGCAAGCCATCTTGCTTATGCTATGGTTGTAAAGCTGTTAGTCAAAGCTGTAATTAGAGTAGTTAGTTTAGCTTTCAATGTTAAGTTAGCTGTTGGAATACTGATGTACTCAGCTTATTCTCTCTCAACAAAATTCATAAGCTTGTCTCATCTGGTTCATTTACACCTTCTGCATTTGGTTTAGAATCATTTTAGATTGGGTTACAAAAATTCATAAGCTGTTATTCAAAACTATAATTTTAAAAGTGTGGACACATGTATAAATACTATTATTTATTTGAATCCTCAATTTGGTCTATCATTTCAATAAAGCTCTCTCTTGAGATGGGATTTCCAAAATTATCAAAACTGCATTTTAGAATACTTCATTTATATATATTACATGCTAAATTTTAATTCAAGATACAATTTTTTTAAAGTATACTAATTAATAGGAACCTATGGAAAAGCTTGTGACTTTTGAGTGTAGCCCTTAATTTCGTGCATCAAAAGTTTAAACTCATTTAAGGATGTATACACACATTCACATAACACAGCTCTCCCATTGCTTTACATCCACACATTCACATGTGAATTATCGATGAAATTTTATTAAAACATATCAATGTTTTTTTAAATAATAATAATAATAATCAAGAGTTAATGAGTGTGGCAAGCATACCTGTTAAGGAGTTCTCACTTAAACTTAGTTCTTCCAACAATGTGCAATTAAAAAGAGATGATAGAATTTCTCCTGTTTAACATTCATATTTTAGCATTAGTTATCAATATCAGTATAAAAACCAAAAATATTATTTGTACAACCTGAATTGGTCTACCTAATATTTTTGTTTATATAGAAGTAATAGCTCACATATGGAACTAACCTTAATATTTAACATTAAAGGTGAAAATTGTACCTTTAGAAAGAAAAATACGAAAATAAAATCCTAGATGAAAAGAGAAAAAATCACGTGTTCATATTAGTTGATTCCATCCTATATACATCAGCCTTAGTTGTGGAAGATCAACAATCTCTCTTGGAATATCTCCTTTAATTCAACATAAATGGAAAAAAAAAATTAATGTTTTAGGAAAACAGAAATATAATAGTTACATTTGTTTCAATTTGATAGGCTAAGTAGACAAACATTATATTGTTTTGTAATAATTATCATATGAAAAATGTCTTAAACTACAAGGTTTTATTTTGTAACATGCTCAAGTCATCAAATTCAAGGATTGATAGATAGTTATGGGGGAAAAAAAAGATTGTCAGAAAATTAAAATGCTATATCTAAATTTGTGATGGATGATTATTTTGTTGGCTGTGCATTTTTATTTTAGGCCACATGTATTGTACACGCACATAAATTAGGTACATACAGTTATTGGTGATAGAAAAAATTAGTGTGGTACAAGAGCAATACGTACATGAGCAGAGCGAAACTGCGGTGAACACCCAAAAGAAGTATTAAATTTAATTATAAAGTGGGTATGCATTTTTAAAAGGAGTATCCAAACTATATACAAATATATTATCTATGACAATGAATGGAGTTCAATTATTTTCTAAGTATTGGAAGTTTCTCTGAAAGTATACTTCAATTGTAGGAATTCATTCAAGTAAAGTAAAGAACAAACGGTTTATATATATATATATATATATATATATATATATTACCTTTTATATTTAATTTTTTTAATATTTTCACACATTTTGATTTGAGATTCTTAAATATATTTCAAGTTTAATAAAGAGAAATTTATTTTCTATAAATATTTCCTCTTCTTTCGATTAATATTATTACTTTTATTTATTTCATAGTCTAATACAAAAATAGTAATTAAAAACCTTTCTATATACACTCTGATTTATAATTCATAAACAGTAGTATCAAAATTAATAAAATAATTCTATATAATATCATTTTGTTCAAGCACCAATCCGACGTGATCTTTTAGGGCTTTTTTTTACATTCACTATTGAGTCCAATTTTTGTACAAAATGAATTTCTATTATACTGTCATCAATAATTTGATTTAACCAACCTTCATCTTTTTCAATTACGAGAATTACAATATTATTTTAATAAATCATTATTAAATATACTGGGCAATAAATTAAAATAAAATAATTTTATGAACTATTCAATATTATTTATAAAAGTACTAATTAGGTCAACAGTAAACAATTTCGTAATGTATATGAAAAATGATATTTTATATAACTTTCAATTTTTTGAGTAGCATAACTGTTTTCAATCCTATTGACTTATTAGTATAAAATTTGGAGACTTTCCATTTTAACATATTTTAGTATAACAATGAATTATTGAATCTTAATGACTAAAATGATTGTTTTATAAAATAACATATTACCAAAAAAAAGTAATGTATTTTTACATTCTCCGTTGTTCTTTTCATTTTAATTAGACAGAGAAGATATCCCCTAGTTATATAATAAATGAAGAAATAAATAAATTTAAGTTTATTTTAAAATTCATTAATTATTGAACCAAACTTGAGAATTTTATTACTCTACATAACTAACTAAAGCTAAAATAAGAATAAAACAATAAACATATAATAAATTATATAAATTATGTAATATAATATGCTTATATATTATAAAATAAGAATATATTTTCACGTAAACATTATCTTTAATATAACTCGAATTTTAATATATTATAATTTTATTACTCTAGTTATTTTTTTATTTACTGTAAGTACAATTTTATTAGAAATTGAATTTGTATTAAATTTTCATCAATATTTTATTTTCAATTAATGTTCATTTTTACAATTATAATCATTAAATTATTATATTAGTTAAATAATTTTTTACTATATCAAAAATTTAAAATGAATTAATTATATGATCCATTCAATATTATTTGTAAATTTAAAATAAACAGTGAACTATTTCATAGTGTATATGAAAAATTAAATCAAATATATTTTAAATTTATAGGATTAGCACCACTGTTTTCAATCATCTGTATTTATCCATAAATACATAACATCTAGCAGGACTTTCATTTTAATGTCCTTTCTTATTAGAATAAAATATTGGATCTTAATAACTAAAAATTAATTTTGTAAGTTTTCTATTATGAAAGAATATATAACAAAAAGAACTAATTCCTTTTGACAATCGTTTTTATTTTAGTTAAACAAAGAATATATTATTGAAAAATTGTAAATGAGCTGAGAACGTTAGCTTTAGACTTTCTTCAACTTATATGATAAATAAATAAGTCAATAAATTAATAACTCACGTAGCACCAATTTCAATATTTAAAATTAAAGTATACTTGATGTTAAAGATTTCACAGTCTAAACTTCAAACAGTCATAAAATTTAATTTGGATAGAGTTACAAGTTCCATAAAATATCAACGGTAAACTTTTTTGAGCTTAATACTATCTTAACCTGGGGAACCCAATTAAGGTCGTTTCGCAGCCCAATTTGGCATTGTTTACTTTCTTTTGTTGTTGTTTATTTTTCTGAATTTTATGTTTTTAGTTTCTTATTTCAATTATGTTTCTTAAATGGATTAGGAGTCTTGTTATTAGCATAGAAATACTTTACTTCTATACTTCATTAAAAACTTTTTGATCACTAATAAAACTTTAGAGAATTTTTCTCAGTCTTTTGAGTACATTTATCTTTTAAACTTATTTGATATATCAAGGCCATAGGGAAAATGATTCCAATTTGATAAAAATCTTGGATCTATCCATCTTTTAAAGGAGTGTTCGTAGGGATTTAGAAAAAACCATGCCTGTGAGGAAAGAAAACATTTGGGTAACTGGATGGAATCCTTGGTGAAGAGAAAGATGAGAATTAACGTAGAGAATGACAGAGAAGGATAAGGAAACGAAGAGTGAAAGTTTGCATTTCAAAAACTTAATCATACGAGGGGTGACTACAGATATATATACTGTAGTTTGCTTAACAGTCTGAAACTGATTTGCCTAGCTGTCACTAACTAACACAGCTGACGTGTCTAACTGATATATCAGTCTAACATGCTCCTAGGAGTTTCTTTCCCTCGTCTGACAACAACTAAGAGCTGAGACTAAGTTCTTTGTCATTCTCCTGGGAAGAACCTTTGAATCCTTAACTTGCAGTCTTTGTCCTAAAGAACAAAATTGCAAGTTTGATAGAGGCTTTGTAAGAATATCAACTACTTGCTCCATGGAGGGAATATGAGATACTTTATCTCCTTGCAAGCTACTCTTTCTCGTATAAAGAAAAGATCCACTTCGAAGTGTTTTGTACAGTTGTGCAATACTGGGTTGGCAGTGAGTAATACTGCACCCAAATTGTCACGGTAGATAGTGGGAGTATGTCCAGTATTAAATGAGAGTTCTGTAAGCAGTGATTGTATCCACATGAGTTCAGTAGCTGTTACTGCTAAGCTTCGATACTGAGCTTCAGAACTGGACCTGGCTACCACTGACTGCTTCTTGCAACACCATGAGACAAGATTCCCTCCAAGAAAAATACAGCTTCCCAAAGTAGATCTTCTGTCATCTGGGTCAAAGCCCCAATCAACATCACATAATGCTACTAAGTCCAGATGATTGGAAGGTTAAATATGTAATCCATATGAAATAGATCCAGCAAGATATCTGAGTATTCTTTTGGCAGCTTTCCAGTGACTTTCCAAGGGAGAATGCATGAATTGACAGAGCTTGTTTACTGCAAAGGAGATCTCAGGCCCGGTTATCATTGTATGTTGCATTGCCCCAACTATTGATCTGTAGAGCTCAGGTTCTGTCATTGGATAATCTCCTTCCTTGGATAGTTTTAAACCTGCAACCATAGGTGTAGGAAGACCTTTAGCATTTTCCATTTTTGCGTTGGAAAGAATGCCTTTTATGTATTTTGACTGAGACGAGTGTAAGCTTCCATCTCTCAAATGTTGCACTTCAATTCTGAGGAAGAAGTTAAGCTCACCAAGGTCTTTAAGTGAGAATTCATCATTCAGTTGGTTAACAAGATCAGTAATTGCAGCAGAAGAATCTCATGTGATTAGTATGTCATCAACATAAACTAATACAAACAGAGAGGAGTGAGGAGAGGATATGAGAAATAAAGATGGATCACATTTGCTTCCTTGAAAACCAAGCTTACATAAGGTAGAGGCCAATTTGTGAAACCAGGCTCGTGGAGCCTGTTTTAAGCCGTAAATGGCTTTATTCAATTTACAGACTTGACCTTTCTCTCCTGCTTCAAATCCTAGTGGTTGATACATATAAACTTCCTCATTAAGAATGCCATTTAGAAAAACATTGTTTACATCTAGTTGCCTGATTTTCTAGCCCTTAGTCACAGCAATGGTGAGAATGATTCTGATTGTATTGGGTTTGATCACTGGAGAGAATGTTTGTTCATAATCAAATCCTTGCACTTGATTGAACCATTTGGCCACAAGTCTGGCCTTGTACCTCTGCACACTTCCATCTGAGTTATACTTGACTTTGAAGATCCACTTGCACCTAATTGGTGTTCTGTCAGTAGGTGGATTTACTAGAGTCCAGGTTTGATTTTTTAAAAGAGCTTTAAACTCATCTTCCATGGCCGATATCCAATGTTCACTTGATAGGGCATCTTTAACAGAACTTGGTTCTAATTCTGCTAACAAGATTCTTGGTTTGAAGATTCCATTCTTTGACCTTGTTGTCATAGAATGAGTGGGCAATGTACTGGAAGCTGAGGGACATGAATCATTTAATTCTTTTGAATCTGTTGATGAGACATTGTCTTGAGATTGTGAATGTTCAGTCAGATTATGATCAACTATTCTGTTATTCATATGTCTTGGAGAAAGTTGCATTGATGATGTAATGGGTTGTATAAGTGGGGGAGTGGCAGATACAAGTGATTCTATACTTGTTGCATTTCCTGCAGATAAATTTGTAAAACCTTTTTCAAAAGGAAAGAGATATTCATAAAAAATTACATCTCTTGAAATAAAAAGTCTGCCATTTGAAGGGTCTTCAAAGTCAAGTATAACTTAGATGGAAGTGTGCAAAGGTACAAGGCCAGACTTGTGGCCAAAGGGTTCAATCAAGTGCAAGGATTTGATTATGAACAAACATTCTCTCCAGTGATCAAACCCAATACAATCAGAATCATTCTCACCATTGCTGTGACTAAGGGCTAGAAAATCTAGTAGTTTGTGAAATAAAAGTTCAAAGGGACTTTTACCATTGAAGATTGTTGTGAGCATTCTGTTAATGAGAAACACAGCAGTAGAGAAGGAATGTTCCCATAGAGAAAGCGGTAAGGATGCATGAGCAAGGAGTGCCAATCCAATTTCTGTTATATGTCTAATCTTGCTTTCAGCTGTTCCACTCTGTTCATGAGTATGAGAATAGCTTCTTCGATGTATGATTCCTTCACTAGTGAGGAATTGATTTAACTTCCTGAATTCTCTACCCCAATCAGATTGCACAGCTTTTATCTTGAATTGAAACTGCAACTCCACCATCTTTTTGAATTTTAAGAACACTGCGTATGCTTTTGACTTATTCTCGAGTAGGTAAAGCCAAGTGTATTTGGTAAATGCATAAGTAAAATGAATAAAATATCTAAAACCATTTTCTGACTTCATTGGTGATGGTCCCCAAACATTTGTGTGAATAAGCTGCAACAATTCTGTATATATTGTATTTGAAGATGAGTAAGGTAGTTTGTGAGCCTTTCCATAGCAACAAGCTTTACAAAAATCATTGATAGTTTTATTATTTGATGAAAGATTACACATATTAAGAATCTGATGTATAATCTTAACAGTAGGATGCCCCAATCTACAGTGCCATAGGCTAAAACTAGATGAATTATTCTTGGTAGAAACAACATTAATAGAGGTACTATAGCTTGATGAAGAACTACTTTTGGATGTATCAGCTGGAGCTGTAACAAGTGAAGAATTTCTGGATCTGGAAACAACATCTTCCTTGAATGTGTTGGATGGTTGATGAGTCAAATGCATCAAACTTGTAAAGCCCATTTTGAAGTCTACCTTGCAGCAAAATTTCCTGTGTTCCCTATGCTTTCACATAGCAGTTGTCAGAATGAAACTCAAAGAAAACTGAGTTATCTTTAGCAAACTTGGATACACTCAGTAGATTCTTAGTTATTGCTGGGACATGTAATAGATTGTTCAGGGAGAGAGATGTATTTCTACCAAAAGGGGATTTAACATAAGAAGTGCCTATATTAGAGATTAACAAACCTTGGCCATTACCCACATGTATCTTCTCATTGCCAAGATAGTTTTCTACAAACATTAAAGACTTAACATCTGGTGTCACATGATGAGAGGCAACAAAGTCAATATACCATGAAGCATCAGTCAAGGTTTTTGGTACTGCGATGCATTGTTATTATGACTGGAATGTATCTGGGGCATGGAACCATTAGTCACAAGATTTTGATTGGAGGTCATGTAAGTAGCAGGACGTGTTTAAGTGTCAATAACATTAGAATTTGACTGTTGATAACTATGATCATATCGATAGAAACAAGTCCAAGTTGTATGTCCCACACGATTGCATAGTTGGTAGATTGCTGGGGATCTTTGTCCAAACCTACCACCTCTGCCTCTTCTTGAAAAATATCCTTTGACTCTGCCAAAGCTATTTTCTCTACCAGAACTTCTACTAGAATTGCCGTAATTTCTACCATTCTTGTAAAAATTGCTTCTACCAGTTTGCATATTTGTATAATGAACAGAGGCTAATTCAAGTGGTTTGTGAAACTTTTCTATTATGGCTTCTTGTGCAAGAATCAATGCTTCAACGTCACTCAGTGTGTATGGATCTAATCTAGTGGTGATGGATGTGATAAAGGCATCGTACTCTTCTGACAATCCTTCAAAGATAGCCTCAATGTGATCTTGTTGTGAAATAGGATAGCCAACACTTTTCAAAGCATCTATTATAGACTTTACTTTCAACAAATATTCATTAGCAGATAGTGACCCTTTCTTGACATTCTTTAACTATACTTTTAATTGATTTATCTTTGCTCTAGTATGAGAAGCGAGAAATACCTGTAATCTATCCCACACTTGGCAAGATTTATCACAACCAACAACTCTAGTGAGTGCTGATTCTGACATGGATGATAGTAGCCAAGATAACAGCATTTGATCCTGCTTACACCATAGCAAGTAATTTTGATTAATTCTTCCAGCATCTGCATCTTCTTGAGTGGTGAATTGTAGAAGCGTATTGTACATAGGATTCATAAAACACTCTAGGCCATGAGCTCGAACAGTGGCTGTGATTTGTTGTTTCCATAAAAGAAAGTTGCCATCATCAAGCTTGATAGACAAAGGATGAGAGAACGAAACCATTCCTTGTCTCGAAATGAAATTCTCCATCAGAGATATTTTGGCTCTAATACCATGAAGAGAAAGATGAGAATTAACGTAGAGAATAACAGAGAAGGATAAGGAAACAAAGAGTGAAAGTTTACATTTCAAAAACTTAATTGTACAAGGGGTGACTACAAATATATATACTGTAGTTTGCTTAACAGTCTGAAACTGATTTGCCTAGCTGTTACTAACTAACACAGCTGACGTGTCTAACTGATATATCAGTCTAACACTTGGAACAATTTAATATGTACCATATATACAACATATCAAATCTGCTCGATCCTGGGATGCCATTCAATAATGCTAATAATATTCTCTCTTAAGATGGGGTTTCCAAACTAACCTCATAAAATATGTTTATATATTTTAATATAAACATTATCTTTAATATAACTTCAATTTTAATGTATTATAATTTTATTACTATTCTTATATTTTGTTTTACTATATCTCCAATTTTATTAAAAAATAAATTTATATTAACTTTTTATCATTAAATTGTTTTTAATTAAGGTTCACTTTTTACAATTATGATCATCAAATTATTATTTTAGTTAATAAATTTTTAATATAACAAAATATTAAAATAAATTAATTATATAATCAATTCAATATTATTTGTAAAATTATTTTAATTCCCTTGTAGGAAAGCATTCAAGCAAAATAGAAACAGTTTATATATCTTTTTTTCTTGAATTTTTTTTTAAAATTTTAACACATTTTGATTTGAGATCATTAAATATATTTCAAGTTTGATAAAGAGAAATTTATTTTCTATAATTAGTATTTCCTCTTCTTTCAATTAATGCTATTACTTTTATTCATTTCATAGCCTAATACAAAAATAGTAAATACCTTTTCCGATATATTCATTATACATGTAGACACACAAAGAGATATTATACTAAAATAATTCTCTATATGATCAATCTTTGTATATTAATTATACATGTAGATCAATCTTCTTTCTCATCGGTTCCCATTTACTATTTTGCCTCCTATTATAAATTTTTTCATGGTGATCTCAAAGAATTTGCTTCTCAAGAGTTTATATGTTTTCCTCAACCTCAATTATCAGAGGCTCTAACAATGATGAAAACTTGCAGAAGAGTCCCTAATTTTCAATCTCTAATTCTCCCGACGTTCCATGTCAAATTCCGTAGCATATATAATAGCGTGAGAAATCAATAATAACCTTATTTCTTACTCTCTTATTCTCTTTATCAATTAAATGATAAATATTTTTTTAACTGGATCAATTTATTTTCTTAAAGTGCTATATATGTTAAACTACTTAAAATGGAAAGCCCTCTCATCTAAAGATACATAGATAATTTGAAATGTAAAATGTACGTGGTTTTAATACTCCTAATATTTATGTTACCCTTTTTTTTCTACTAATTAACAAAGTCTCACATTGTTTTACAACCACTCATTCAAGTGTGAATAATAAACAAAATTTTACTGAAACAAAATGTGTTTTTTATAATAATAATAGTTGTAGTAATAGTAATAGATGGGTTGATAAAGCATATATGTGAATGAGTTTTCACCTAGACCTAATGCTTCTAGAAAAGAAATGTTGAAGAGAGATGACAAGATTTCACCGGTATAACACTTGTATTTTAGCATTAATTATCAATATTAGTATAAAACCAAAAAGGAATACTTGTACAACCTAAATTAGTTTAACGAATATTTCTTTTTACATTAACTTAAGGTAATAGCTCACATATGGCACTGACCTTGGTATTTAACATCAAAGTGAAATTGGTGTCTTTTGAAAAGAGGAAAATAAAAATAAAATTTTTATAAGAAAAAAGGAAAAATTGATGTATTCATGTTAACTGATTCCATCTTTCCCTTCTTTAGACATAAAAAAATTTAAAAATCAATAGAAGATTGCTTATGGAGAATATTTTTTGGACACTGTGAGGTACAACGGAAATTGTGATGTTCTAGTTTCCTTCAGTTGTTCCCTTGTTAGAAAGCTAAACTATATAATATTATTAGACTCAATTCTAAAGCTCTTTAACAGTTGAAAATGTTCCTTTTGTAATGCTTTTACGGTGGCAATCGTCACTCTGTAGCAGTGACAATAGGAGGCAGTATTTTAACAAGTAATTCATTGATATACAAGAGAAATGATAAGTTTATATTACGAATTAATGAGCTATATATAGTTAAAATATAAGACAAGAAGAAATTATAAACATATAACTTAAGCTAAACAAACAGCATATATGTATAATTAAAGAAGAACCACGAATTTTTTTTTATGTGGTAACTTAAGCTAAACAATCAGCATATATAGTTAAAATATATGGCAGGTATAATTAAAAATCATACCTTCCAATTTGTTGTTATCAAGATCTAATATCTTTAGTTGTGGAAGATCACCAATCTCTTTTGGAATGCCTCCTTCAAATATTAAAGAAGAACCATGAAATTTTTTTTTTGTGTGGTAACATTTATGTATTATTATGCACTGTAACATTTTTCATTATCATTATTTCCATCAATGGCCATCAAACATAAGTCAATAGCAACATTTTCACTTGCATTTAATTTGACTTGGGAACAGAAGCCTGTCATTAGTCAATATGTTCTTGAGACAAATTTATATTTGTTAGTTTGTTGTTAAATCATAAAATATAACAATATTACTATTCTTATTTCTTAAATTGCAACTGCATTAAACAAGTGGAATCAAGAAGGACTAGTAAAACACTAATATCAACTTGCCGTTTTGGTATCATTTAATTAAAAACGCAAATCTGAGCTAAAGGGAAAAATATTTTAGCTGTTTAATGTTTGTATCTACTATTTATTGTGAATTTTGCATAACAGCTGACCAAAATTGACTAAACATGGAAAGAAAACATGAGAAATGAAAAACAGGAGAAAGAGAAACCCACCCCCAGGATATCCTTTAATATTCATTCTCTAACTAACTGGGTCCCACTCCAATGTCCAGCGTATTCAAGCAAAATAGACAAATAAACAAAAAAAAAATGAAGCCTGCTTGAGTATAATATATTTCATTTTAGTATTTGAGTAATATATTATGTATATTCTAATATTTTCTTCAAATTTAAAAACTTACGAGTTTATAAATAGATACGACATCTTCATTATCATATCAGCTAGCTATCCAACTTTTAACCAAAAGTTTTCCCTACAGTAATGGCTGTAACATAACACAAACGAAACACCTCTAAGATTGGAGGAAAACTACTTTTCAAAGAGGAAGAAGATAAACTTAATAGGAGCTACAAGAAAATTAAAGCTTTTGAAGCTCCAGAGGAGCCCATGGATGAGATTATGGGTGAAGAAACCATTGGGTTGGTTTTTGGATTTATGTAAGAAGGGAACTTGAAGGAAGACAAAAAAGAAAAAAACTCCTGAAAACCCCAGACACACCTCAAGTCCAATGTTCAACCCCAATACCACCCCTACCATGCTAAATTAGAAAAAAGTTTCAGGGGAGGAAGGGAAGGACAAAACTCATACCAAAGCAACAATAGGATCATCCTACCGGGATAGACTCTTGAGTTTTAATGGAATAGCCAACATCCCAATCACAGAAGAGGAATCAAAGGACAGTTTTTCGGACTACGCTAGGAAGACTCTATGTTCCCTGTCATTGAAGTATCCCAGAGGAACACAGAGCATATTATAAACCATGGAAGAAATTGTTGATAATAAAATTGATGGGAAAGAGAATTGGATTTAGGTACCTAAAGGACACGTTATCTAAACTGTGGCACCCTACTGCCACATTCAAGCTTATAGATATTGGTGATGAGTACTACCTGACAAATTTCAAAAACATTGAAGATTATCACTATCCTTTACATGAGGGACTGTGGATGATTGAATATCATTATCTTGTGGTTCAGAGATTAAGACTAGATTTCAGCCCCCTAGAAGACCAGTTCAAGAAGGTAGCAGTTTGGATTAGAATACCTTAACTGCCCGTCGAATACATAACTATCATTTCCTATGGAGGTTGGGAGATAAGGTGGGCAAAACTCTAAAAATTGATACCTATACCATGAACAAAATGAGTTCTGATTCAGGAGATGAAATAGGAGTGGAGAGAGGAAAGTTTGCCAGAATTTGCATTAAGCTTGATCTCAAAAAAAAAAACTCATCTCCGAATTACGGCTAAGGAATCACCTCCTCAATATAGAACACGAAGGCCTCCATTTTATCTGCTTTAGCTGTGGTAGATATGGCCTTTGGAAGAAGGCCTGCAACGTGAACATGAACAAAGGATAGAATAACATGCGGGAACAAAGAAAAGACCAAGATGCCACCAGCCAAGGATATGGTAACCCAAGGTACATAAACCATAGATTAAATAGAAGACAGCGATTTCGAGCTATGGATGCTCCTTAAGAAACCAGAGAGAAAAAGATTTACCAGAAACTAAATACTAGAAACAGGAAAGGGAAAGCTGACCTCTGACACCACAGGCAATAGTTTGGCTATGGTAGCAAAAAGCTTGATAGTTTAGCAAAATACAAGGTTTGACATCTTAGAAAGTCTAATCGAGACCGTCGAGGAGGTAGAACAAAAAGCACAGATAAAAAAAAGCTTCTCCGGTATAGAGGGAAAGAAATGCTTAACATAGGCAAAGAAAATTTAGGCTAGAGCCAGAGCCCACAAAGACCAAACCAGAAGCATTATTCACATAAGGCATCCAAAGCCTAATCTAAACCATACAGAGGAGTACCAATAATAAGAGATAGAGGTTTCAAACCTTCTAGGCCTGAGATAACTCGCGAGAAAGGACTTAAAATCAACAGATTGGCCCTAGCTGATTTGTCTAAATTAGTACACCAAAATAAATAACCCACGAAAAATCAACTATTATTCTTATTAACGAAGATCCTCGATTGGCCCTAGTTGTGGAAGATCACCGATTGCTTTTGGAATACCTCCTTCAAATATTAACGAAGAAAAATGAATTTTTTGTGTGACATTGTATGTATCATTATTCACTATAACATTTATTTCTACCAACGTCCATCAAACATAATTCAGTAGCAACTTTTTTACATGTATTTAAATTGACTTGGGAACAAAAGCATGTCATTAGTCAATATGTTCTTGAGACAAATTTATATTTGTTAGTTTGTTGTTAAATCATAAAATATAACAATATTACTATTCTTATTTCTCAAACTATGACCGCATTAAACAAGTGGAAACAAGAAGGACAAGTAAAAAACCAATAACAACTAGCCGTTTTGGTATCATTTAATTAAGAATGTAGATGCGAGCTAAAGGAAAAAAATCTTTTAGCCGTTTCAAGTTTGTATCTACCATTTATTTTGAATTTTGGATAACCCAATAAAAACAAGAAAAAGCTTACCAAAATTGACTAAAAATGAAAAGAAACCTGAGAAATGAAAAAAAAAAAAAGACGAAAAGAAACCCACCCCAGGAATTCCTTTAATAGTCACTCTCTAGTTAACTTGGACTCACTCCACTGTCCAATGTACACACCCAAAATAGACAAATAAGCAAAAAAGAAAAACGAAGTATGCTGGAGTATAATATATTGCAAAATTGTAAATGAGCTGAAAGGGTTAGCTTTAAACTTTCTTCAACTTATATGATAAATAAATAAGTCAATAAATTAATAACTCACGTAGCACCAATTTTAATATTTAAAATTAAAATATGCTTGATGTTAAAGATTTCATATCCTTGCATCTCACTCCTTGCTGACAAACACACTATCCAAACTTCAAACAGTCATAAAGTGTAATTTGGATGGAGTTACAAGTCCCGTAAAATATCAACAAAAACTTTTTTTGTTTATTTTTCTAAATTTTCTTTTTTTAGTTTCTTATTTCAATTATGTTTCTTAAATGGATTAGGAGTCTCGTTAGGAGCATAGAAATACAAATTCTTTTAAGTATATATATGTAATATATGTACTGAAAATATATTATCTATGACAACAAATGGAATTCAATGATTTCCAAAGTATTGGAAGCTTTCTCTAAAAGTATGCTTCACTTGTAGGAACACATTCCAGTAAAGTAAAGTAGAAACAATTTACATATATAATTTTTAATCTTTTTTCTTGCATTTGTTTTTAAATTTTAACACATTTTGATTTGAGATCATTAAATATATTTCAAGTTTAACAAAGAGAAATTTATTTTCTATAATTAGTATATCCTCTTCTTTCAATTAATATTATTACTTTTATATTAATTATACATGTAGGTCAATCTTTTTTCTCATCAGTTCCAATTTACTATTTTACCTCCTATTATAAATTTCTTTGTGGTGGTCTCAAAGAATTTGCTTCTCAAGAGTTTATATGTTTTTCTTAACCTCAATTATTGGAGGCTCCTACAATGACGAAAATTTGCAGAAGAGCCCCCAATTCTCAATCTCTAATTCCTCTGACGTTGCATGTTAGAATTTAGTAGCATATATAATAGCGTAAGAAATTAAGAATAATCTTATCCCTTACTCTTATATATGTTAAACTATTTAAAATGGAAAGTCCTCTCATCTAAAGATATTTAGATAATTTGAAATGTAAACTGCACGTGGTTCTAATACTTCTACTATCTATATTATTACCATTTTTTTCTACTAATTGACGAAGTCAATCATTGCTTTACGCCTACTCATTCAATTGTGAATAATAAATGAAATTTTACTGAAGCAAAAAAGTGTTTCTTATAATAATAATAATAATAATAATAGCAGTTGTAGTAATAACAATAGATGGGTTGATCAAGCATACCTGTGAAAGAGTTTTCACCTAGATCTAATGCTTCTAGAGAAGAAATGTTGAAGAGAGACGATGGAATTTCACCTGTATAACACTTGTATTTTAGCATTAATTATCAAGATTAGTATAAAAACAAAAAAGAATATTTGTACAACTTTAATTAGTTTAACGAATATATATATTTTACATTAATTTAAGGTAATGGCTCACATATGGCACTGGCCTTTATATTTAACATTAAAGTGAAATTGGTATCTTTTAGGAAGAGGAAAATCAAAATAAAATCTTTACAAGAAAAAAGGAAAAATTGATGTATTCATGTAACTGATTCCATCTTTCCCTTTTTTAGACTTAAGAAATTTTTAAAAGCAATAGAAGATTGCTTATGGAGGGCACTGACCTCGAGATTTAACATTAAAATAAATTTGGTGTCTTTTGAAAAGAGGAAAATAAAAATAAAATCTTGAGAAGAAAACAGGAAACTTTGATGCATTCATGTTAATTGATTTCATCTTTCCCTTCTCTAGACTTGAAAATTTTTTAAAAAGCCATAAAAGATGGCTTATGGAGGATACTTTTAGGACAGGGAACTGTGATGCCCTAGTTTCCTTAGTTGTTCCCTTCTTAGAAAGCCAAACCACATAATATTATTAAACTCAATTATAAACCTCTTCAAAAGTTGAAAATGTTGCTTCTGTAATTCTTTTACGGTAGCAGTCGTGACTCTATAGGAGTGACAATATGAGGTAGCATTTAAACAATTAATGAGCTGTAGTTAAAATATAAGACAAGAAGATATTATAAACATATAACTTAAAGATAAAAAATTAGCATATATGTATATATACGATAGGTATAATTTAAAATCATACCTTCCAAGTTGTTGGCACCAATGTACATTATTCTTAGTTGTGAAAGATTACCAATCGCTTTTGGAATACCTCCTTCAAATATTAAAGAAAAACAATGAATTTTTGTGTGTGTGATAACATTGTATGTATCATTATTTCCACTATCGACCATCAAACATAAGTCAGTAGCATGTAATTAGTCAATATGTTCTTGAGACAAATTTATATTTGTTAGTTTGTTGTTAAATCATAAAATATAACCATATTACTCATCTTATTTCTCGAATTGCAACTGCAGTAAACAAGTGGAAACAAGAAGCACTAGTAAGACATCAAACACAAGTTTTGGATCATTTAATTAAAAATGCAGATCTGAGCTAAAGAAAAAAAAAATTTAGCAGCTTCAAGTTTGTGTCTACCCAATCAAAAAAAGCTGATCGACATTGGCTAAAAATGGAAAGAAAAAACAATAAATGAAAAACAGAAGAAAGAGAGACCCACCCCAGGAAAACCTTTAATAGTCATTCTCTAGCTTACTAAGTCCCACTCCAACGTCCAGCGTATTCAAGCGAAATAGACAAACAAACAAAAGAAAAAAAAACGTAGCATGCTTGAGTATAATATATTTTATTTTATTATTTGAGTAATATATTATATATGTTCTAATAATTTCTTTAAATTTCAAAACTTACGAGTCTTAAAATGATATATTACAATTAGTTATTTTCAATATCTTACCATTTCATTATAACTTAATCCACTATTTCATGTTCAATTTTTTTCTAAATTTTTCCTCTTCCATTATTTATTACAATATAATATCTGTATTAGAACTTATTTTAGTATTTATTTAATAGAAGTATACTCCGATTTATAATATATAAACTGTAGTATTAAAATGAATAAAATAATTCTATATAATTAGGATATCATTTAGTTCAAGCACCAATCCAACGTGATCTTTTGATTTTCTTTCATTCACTATCAACTCCAATTTTTGTACAAAATGAATTTATATTATACTTTCATCAATAATTTAATTTAACCAACATTCGCTTTTTGCAACTATGAGAATTGCAATATTATTTTAGCAAATCATTATTCAATATGTTAATGTTAAATGAGATTCACAAGTAAATTTAAACAAATCATTTATTGAATGAGTTAAATCTAAGGAAGCTAGTGTTTGTTTGGCTAAGCTTACACCCCTAATTGATTGTATCATGCTAGCCAAATAGAAATAAGCAGAGAAAAACCAAATACAGATAACACAAATAATTTAAGACATACCTGATAAAGTGTTATAAGCCAAACTCAACATTTCAAGTGAAGATAAGTTGGAAATGATTTGGGGTATAATTCCTGAAAGCTTGTTTTTGGAAATTCTTAAAATCTTCAAGTGCTTAAGTCTTCCAATCTCAAGTGGAATGGTCCCCCCAATCAAATTATCAGTCCAATCCAAGGTCTCCAACTTTGACAAGTTGGATATGGTTGATGGAATGATTCCACTCAAACTATTACTGTAGAGAGAAAAGTTTTGAAGCATAGATAAACCCCCTATCCACGTCAGAATTTCTCCATCAAATTCATTGTAGCTTAAATTAAGCATTTTCAATCTGCGCAAGTTGACTAACTCCTTTGGCAAGTCGCCATGGAAACTGTTGTTATGAAGATCAAGTTCTACCAGGAATGAGAGATTTCCGAGTTGTGAATGCATGGTTCCCTTGAGACCCATGTCGCCAAGATTCAAGGCTTGAACCCTTCCATGGCGGGTATTGCAAGTGACACCAACCCAATTGCATGGAGAATAAGAGTTGGACCAATTAGCTAAGAGATTGTAAGGATCCAAGATCGAAGATTTGAAAACAAGAAGTGCAGACTTATCTGTGGTGATATTTGGCTTACTCAAAGCTAAGTAGGCCATGAAGCAATGCAGTGAGAACATGAAAGCAGAGAAGCGAAGTTTCCCCATGTTTAGCCTATGGGACTTGTCAAAGATGCAAGCAGTGAGCAGTGAGCAACAAAAAAGAGAATAGCATATTATATATTTGGTAAATCATAATAAAATTAAAAAAATAATGGAAAAAAATCAGGTGTGGCAGTCAAGTTTAGTAGGCTTGACTTGTGGCATAGACAAGGTGTTTAAAAAGCACTTTTTTTTTCTGACAAGTAAAGCATGTTTATTTGCATAACTTGAAAGTGACAATACAGTATTAAAATATAGCTCACGTTATGAAAAGCTGTTAATTTTAAACTACTTTTTAAAGTTTTTTTTAATCATAACTAAACTGATTTAATTGCTCTCAAGTTTCTGCCAATTGTCCATGTATTATGGTGTATAAGTCTTTTCATGTTTAGCATATCGGGACATGACAAAGGTGTAACTACAGAAGCACAAAGCTGCGAGCAACAGAAAAGAGAATAGCAAATTATACGGGGGTTGTTTGAATACTATTTTTTACAACAATTTTTTGTTTTAAAATTTTAATAAGTTTATTTAAAAAATTATTTTTTATTTTTCTTTTAGAAATAATTTCTGAAAATACTTATTTTTAAAATAATAAAAAAAATTGTTTTTTGTTTTTAAAAAACTTAAAAAAAACAAAAAATAACATGTTTTTAAAACAGTTTATTCAAATTTTTTTTATATTTTTATTTTACAAAACGATTTTTAAATATAATTTTTAAAAACAAAAAAAAAATGGATAAGAGATCAGGTGTGGCAGTAAAGTTTAGTAGGCTGGACTTGAGGCGTAGAGTAGATGTTGAAAAGCACTTTTTTTTCTGACAAATAGAGCTCATTTTTTTGCATAACTTGAAAATGACTATACAATATTAAAGTGTAACTCACCTTATGGAAAGTTGTTAATTTTCAAACTACTTTTTGAAATTTTTTTTAATCATAACTAAGTTGCTTAAATTTAGAAAAGCTCAGGTAGTCTTGCTGTCATCCACAAGCATACCATGGGATTCATAATAATCCCAGGAAAAAATAATCAAATATGAAACAGCGTATCATCTAAGCGGAGTATAATAATTTGAGCAAAACTTATTTGCCCAACTCCAACAACCATGAACTCTACTGATTTTGTAAAAGTTAAACAATTCACATACCCAACCTGTGTTGCAAAAGGTTTAACTAAGTGCCAACTAAAATTAGTACAATCAATTTATTGATGATTGATTAAGGTTAAAAAAACACCAGCAAATATGCGAAGCTATTTCCATGTACATCAAAGACAAGAATGACTTATGAAATGTAAATTAAAATATTAAAATGCTTACCATTGTTTAATAACAGTAGGAGGTCACTCGCTCATGCTAAGATATAAAAAAATGTAAAATATAATTAAAAAAACTCTTTTTCCTTTTTATAATGTATAATAAGACAATTAAAATTATATAAATCGTGAAGTTTGGGAAACGTATGCTCACGCTTTAGAAGTTTCAAATTTTATGCTAAAAGTATTAATTGAAATTGTCATTATACAAATATATACTTATTATTTAAATTTTTGGGACTCTCCATATAGCCTTCAATAATGGATGAAAGTAAAACCAAAAATTACAAAAAATAAATAAATAAATAAAGATGAGTAATTTACAATATATATATATATATATATATATATATATATATATATATATATATATATATATATATAACATTTATGTTGGATAAAATATTATTATGAATATCTATTAAATATTTAAAATTATAATACATAGATTGTATAAAGTTAAATTGATAATTTTAATTTGTAAAAAATAAATTACCATGGCTTTTGAGTGTAGAAGAAAACCCAAAATTATTATTTTTTTAATACAAAATGTTTTTTTTTTAATTTTTTTGGTTATGCCTTTTTCAAATAACAATAAAATTTATGGACCATTTCTTACACTTGTTATAATTATATTGCTGAAAATCATGAAAAATACTTAAAAACTACACCTAAATTTTTTTTTTCTTTTTCTCCTAACAATTGGTAAAACCAATTGGCACGCACATGACTTTGAATTGACTTTGCTGATTTTAATTGATTTTAGTCGTCTCTGTGAATTGTCCATGCATTTATGTATGGTGTGTAAGGATACCTTATCTAGCCTAACCCATTTTTATCCTTGCATTTATGTATGGTGTGTAAGGATACCTTATCTAGCCTAACCCATTTTTATCCTTGCATTTATGTATGGTGTGTAAGAATACCTTATCTAGCCTAACCCATTTTTATCCTTGCATTTGTGTACAGTGTGTCAGGATTACTGTTTAAGAAATGTGTTGTGTAGACCCAAGACTTGAGATGTCAGGATCACTATCTAACCTAAAATGTGTTGGGAAGACCCAAGACTTGAGATGTAACATAATCGGTAGAGTTAAAATTTTGTCACAGACTCTTAGTGGTGCTATACCCTTCCCTTTCATTGCCATTATAATTAACCCCAACAACATATGAAAAAAGAACTTGTTAATAAGAAAATTTGAAAGAACAGTGTGTGAGCAAAATCTCAGTACTGTCTATTTCTATTAAAAAAATTATTGAACAAAAATAAATTCATATAGCAAATAAATAATAAAAAATTAATATAATAAAACTAGCATTAGCCCAATTTGAATTTACTTTTTAAATCAAATAGATTATCATGTTTCCACTTTAATTTATAAGTTGACAGTAGGTAGTAAGATATACCTCTAAAATATTTTCAAACATTTTAAATAAATACGCATGAAATACAACCGTAAATCCATGTGAATAATTTCTTTTACAGTTATTTAATTTCACAAAAGTGAGTTATATTTATGGAAATAATAAGAAGTTGTCGAAGAAAAAGTACAATTAATAATGTATATATATATATATATATATATATATATATCAATAAAGTAAATTTTTTGAAGACCTGAGATCTCTATTTTTTATGGTACTAGATATTTCTACAAATTATAAAACAAGTGCATCTAATATAAAAATTTTGAATACTTTCATAAATTTATAAAATGTCTACTTTTTTTTTTTGGGAATCTCATATCTTCAAAAGGAGAAGAGAGAAAAACAAAATAGCACAATCACCAGACAGGCATAAAACAAACATAGAATACTACCAAACTAAATCAATCAAGCAACACCATCTTGATGATCCTCTTGTCTGTCACCAGGATGGAAGCCTGCGCAGCCAATTTAGCCCGCCAATCATCATCCATATTAGTCCTGCTCAAAGATAGAATATCGAAAGGCCTATGATTAAATTTAAGTGGACAAATTGTAGTTTAAATATAACTAAATAATAAATTATGATAATTACAAAAAAAAATTGTATGCAACAATTACAAAAGTATCTTATTAAGATGTGGTTATATTTAATTTTAAAAAAAAAAGTAAGATAGACTTGATATAACGACATGCTGCATAATGAAAAAAATGAAGAAAAGAATGCAAATTTGACAGGAAGGACAACGGCTTTGGTTGAGAATGAAGCAGTATGAAAATGCCCAATTACCCTTCTTCAAAGCAAATGTGAATAGTGAGATGTAGCAGGGAGAGAGAGCAGTAAATAGAGAGTTCTAGAGAATGAGCCCGCCTCCCTCCTCTATTACTTTTGTTAGATAAATTTTATTTTTTCTTTTGAAGAGGTTTGGAGCTTTAAAATTTTACATCTCTCATATTCAGATATGTAACTCTGAGTTCATATTTAAAACTTTGTACTCATATGAGTAGAAGAAGGTTGAAAAGAGCTAACCCTTAAAGAGAGTTGAGAGGTGTATCGTGATTCTAAGTATGTGTCTTTGTTTTTTCTTTTTCTTTTTTATCATTGTTGTATTAGTTATACATTTGAGATATTAAAGTGTAATTTTTAATATATTAGTATTTGTTAGATGACTTGCTTTTTTATTATCTAATTGTAATACTTATTTATTTATTTTTTATCTTCAGAAATTATAAGATTAAATTAGTCATGCTTAGTGCACCTGATTTTAACTTCTATTTTATTATTAATTTTGTACTTGACATATTTTTGTAAATAGTAATTTTTAATTGTCTCAAAAAACAAAAACAAAAAAGCGCAAATGCAGATGGTTATAAAAAAAAAATTGCGATTATTTCATGCGGCTTCAGTAAAACTTGTTGCAGGCTTTTACTCTGGATCAATTGAAAGCTTTGGCAGTGGACAGAGGCTTCATTTTTTTCCTGTGACCTCTGCATCAAGAACACTTTCTTGGAAAGTAATTGTAAAATGGTGTTTGACAAATTGCAAAAAAAAAAAAATGTCATATCACACCAACTTTGTTTGATTCCTTGAGGTGGAAACACTACTTTTTGTTTGATTCCTAGAAGTGGAATAGTGTTGCTCATAGTCTTGCAAATTGGATAGACATATTACCCATATGACTGTACATGTTTGGTTACATTTATCATGAGAGTGTGTGGTACGTTGCCTGGCTGATACATGAGTTGAATAATTTCAAAAAATATGATAAAATTAAGATGTAATTGATATTGAGTTTTAAAATGAAGACATATATAATTTTTATAAATTGTATTTTAAAAGGACAAAAGTTATTTACAGTCTCATCTATCTTTACTGTAAGTTCTCAAATGACATGTATAATGTTTTTACACCTCATCAATTAGTAAAGAGAAAAGCCATATTTTGATTATTTACAGATAGGTCAATTTTTAATTTAATTTTTCATAAATTGTTATTTTAAATTATTCCCTCAAAGATAAAAATGTCTATAATATTATCTCTAGTTAAGCTATCATTCAAATTTTAATGCCAAATTTAAGTTACTACTGAAATTGTAATTTTTTGCCACCTTTATTTAATTTTGTATATAAATTGATACTTCCTTAATACTAAATTGACATTCTCTGACACCTATAATAGAATTTTTAATCTTTCAAATAAATTAATTCTATTTAAAAAAAATTCTATAAATGTCACGTAAGTGTCAAGTCATCATTAAGTGAATGCTAATTTATATGCTAAATTTAATAAATATAAAAAAAACTACAATTTTAACTATAAGTTAAGTTT
Organism: Gleditsia sinensis; assembly: GCA_037074535.1. NCBI lineage: Eukaryota > Viridiplantae > Streptophyta > Magnoliopsida > Fabales > Fabaceae > Gleditsia > Gleditsia sinensis. Next base: position 66,129,598 of record CM073465.1, on the reverse strand, counting down.
GATGTCCAAGTTTAAATAATATTTTAATTGAAAATTTATAAAAATAAAATAATTCAAAAAAGAAGTAATTTGCGAATAATTTTTTAATAAATATAACAAAAAACTACAATTTTAACTATAAGTTAAGTTTGATGTCAAAGTTTAAATAATATTTTAATTGAAAATTTATAAAAATAAAATAATTCAAAAAAGAAGTAATTTGCGAATAATTTTTTAATAAATATAACAAAAAACTACAATTTTAACTATAAGTTAAGTTTGATGTCAAAGTTTAAATAATATTTTAATTGAAAATTTATAAAAATAAAATAATTCAAAAAAGAAGTAATTTGCGAATAATTTTTAAAAAAAATTAAGAAATTAACATAAGTGACAATTAAGTCTAGAAAGAAAGAAGACATAATTAACAATAAACTACCATTTTGATTCTTACAAAACCAAAAATTGTGTCATTTATTTGTCATTATTTTATTCTAAGCTTCTTAAAACATATAATTATAATTTCAAACATCAAATTTGTTAAAAAGATATTAATATAGTTGTCCATATAGATGGACTTACTTTATCCAACGTGCATGTAATATTAATTGTTGATATGGAATGTATTTAGTGTCAAAGATTGATTTATTTTTTAAAATGTTGAGAATAAAATATTAATAAATGTTTTTTGAAAAAGTTTACAAAAATAAAAATGGTGATTTGCACTACAATCAATAGAATTTTATGTGTTTTTGATTGACATATAATAGCAATAATTTCAAAAATATCTTAAAGTGTCACAATAATATCTTAGAGCAGACATTTGTTGAGAGAATTTTTTGTTACAACCTAAATTCCACAAAGGATTAATCTTAAAGTGTTAATAATTTATAAAAGTACTTTAAAAATAAAATAAAATAAAATGAATATGCAGTAATTTTAGAGATAGATCTCACCAAATACTTATTTTCCATTGACATAGATACACAGAGTCTATTTAAAATTTTTAATATTTTTGTAATTAATAGTCTAATTCTTAAAATATCTTAATAAAATAAAAATAAGTGATGTGTGCAATAATAATTTCAAAAATATCTTCAAATTAGATATAGTCACAATTGAGTCTAAAAAAAAAAAGAAGCTAGAAATGTGTTTTATTGAAAAAAAATTATAATTGCGATATTTTTTTATTCTTGATGGTAAGAGATATGTCTAAAATAGTTTCAACCATTTTAAATAAATAGATATTAAATACAACCGAAATTAAGTCCACGAGAATAATTTTTTCATATCTATTTAATATTACAAAGTTGAGAAAAAGTACAATTGTTATTAAATATAAAAATCTGATAAAGTAAATTTTTTAAAGACATGATATCTTTATTTTTTCATGGTATTAGATGTCTTCAAAATGTTACTACAAATTATAAAACAAGTGTATCAAATATTAAAATTTTGGATCCTTTCATAATTTTAAATTGTCCTTTTTTTTTTGCTATCACAGTTCTTCAAAATCAGAAGACCAGAAAACAACCCAAAGGAAGTGATTCCAGGCACAACTTTTTAACAGACAATTAACCAACCAATCATCAGCCATATTTGCAGTCCGCTAGCCCTGCTCGAAGACAGAATATTAGAAGTCAATGTGTCTATCTTTTTTCTGTTTTTTTTTTCTTTTAATTAACTAATGTGCAACTATGACTAAATTTAAGTGGACAAATTGAGGTTAAATATAACACACACAAAAACAAAGTATGATAATCATAAAAAAATATGTATGCAATAATTTCAAAAATATCTTATTAAGACGTGGTTATATTTGATTCTAAAAAAAAGAAAAAGATAATTGATACGGTCAACTTCAAAACCAGTAAAAGACATGTGGCCAGACTTTGCCATCTGTATAACAAAGAGAAGAAAGCGAAGTTGACGGAAAGGACAACGACTTTGGTTGAGAAAGACACAGTTTGAAAATGCCCTCAATTATCCATTCTTTAAGGTAAATATGGATGGCACTTTGTTTGGCACTGGGGACGGTGCTATGAGATGCAGGAATCTTTCAACGAGGTCAGTTGAAAGCTTTGGCAGCAAAGAAAAAGCTTGATTTTTGCTTGCGAACTTTGCATTAAGGACGCCGTCTAGAGAGTGATTGTAAAATAGTTTTTGACAATTTACAAGAAAAAATGTCAAATTATATCTATTTTTTTTTATTCTTTAGAGTGGAAGCACTACTTCTTCTTTGACAGATGACCCGTATGAATTTTTTCTCTCTCACACACACACATTTTGTACAAGGTTACTAAAATTTACTATTATAATTAATTTTATATATAATAAAAAATATAAAATTACAAAGAAAAATAGTAATTTGAAAATAAGTGAGTATTTAAAAAATATTGTTAAATTAACTAATTATGTTTATAAGATATTTAGACTAAATATTGAACTCAGAAATTTGGTTAAAAATAATTTATAGTTCCCAATGAAACAATTCTTTTTTTCTAATTTTAATTATATAAAATGATAATAATATGTCACAGAATAAATTTAAATAAGTGATAATTAAATCAAATTGTGCATAATCAGTGAAAACTTCCAGTTAGTATGTGCACTTTAAAGAAGTTGAAAATTTTATGATAATCCTAATATGCTGATAATTAAATTTAATTAATGCTGATTAAAAATAGAAATGTATCTAAAACCTAAATGAAGATAATTCTGAAATTAGATAAAAAAAATTTTAAATAAGCTGATTAATTCTAATTAGTGGTTCAGGTAGTAAGAACCAGTCAAGTGCTTTCTCAATATTTTCTACAGAAGCATAAACAATAGTTCTTCTTATACACATGATTTATTTAGAATTTTCATTGTAAAATTTCCAAATGCAAGCAGCCAAGTTTTCAAAAGTGAAAATATACAAATATTGATATGTTTCATCTTCATTCACCAATACAGCTTTATAGTAACCAAATTTTATTTTATTTTTTGCCCTTAACTTGATAAAACCAATTGACACGCACATGACTTTGAATTGTTCTTAGTCTCTACCAATCGGCATGCACATGACTTCTGATTTTTATTGCTCTTAGTCTTTTCCAACATTCCATGCATTTATATATGGTGTGTAAGGATCCTTATCTTAACCTAAACCGTTTATGTCCATGCATTTGTGTGTGATGTGTCAGGATCGCTATCTAACATAAAACGTCTTGTGTAGACCCAAGACCTTAGATGTAACACAATCGGTGGGGCGTGAAAAAATTGTCATGGACTCCTAGTGGTGCAATATCTATCCCTTTCATGACCATCATAAATCACCCCACCACAATATGGAAAAATATTTTGTTAATAAGCAAATTTGAAAAAAAGAATCATGGGCAAAATCTCAATACCATCTATTTCTATAAAAAAAAAATCACTGAACAAAAAGAAATTAATTATAGCAAATAAATGATATAAAATTAATATGATAAAACTGACATTAGCCCGACTTGAATTTAATTTCTAGATCAACCTAGCTTATCATGTTTCAACTTTAGTTTATAAGTTGACAGTTGATGGTAAAAGATATTTCTAAAATATTTTCAAACATTTTAAACAAATAGGCATGAAATACAACCGTAAATCCATGTAAACAATTTTTTTATAGTTATTTAATGTTACAAATGTAAGTTATATCTATGGAAATAATACAAAATTATTGAAGAAAAAGCACAATTAATACTATATATAAAAGTTAATAAAGTAAAGTTTTTTAAGACATGAGATCTTTATTTTTTTTTATATGGTATTAGATATCTTCAAAATGTTTCTACAAATTGTAAAAAAAGTTTATCTAATATAAAATTTTTGGATACTTTCATAAATTTATAAAAAAAAAAATTCTTTGAGCTATCACAAATCTTTAAAACCAGAAGACCGAAAAACAAAACAGCATAACCAGTAGACAACCAGAACACAAAGATAGAATCCCAAGCCAAATCAATCAACCAACCCCATCATGGCGAGCCTCCCGGTCTGTCACCAGGATTGAAGCATCTGTACCCAATTTAGCCTGCCAATCATCGTCCATATTAGCCCTGATCAAAGATAAAATATCAAAAGGCAGTGCCTATATCTCTTTGCTTTTTTCTTAATTGACTAATATGAGACTACGATTAAATTTAGGTGGACGAATTGAAGTTTAAATATAATTAAATAATAAAGTACGATAATTATAAAAAATTGTATGCAACAATTTCAAAAATATCTTATTCAAATGTGGTTATATTTGATTCTAAAAAAAAAGTAAAATATAACTGATATGATGCCATGCTGCATAATGAAGAAAAGAAAGCAAATTTGATGGAAAGGAAAGTGACTTTGGTTGAGAATGAAGCAGTTTGGAAATGCCCCCAATTACCCCTTCTTCAAAGCAAATGTGGATAGCGAGAGGTAGCAGATAGAGAGAGAACAAAGAGCAGAGAGTTCTAGAGAATGAGCGCGCCTCCCTTCTCTCTTCTTTTTTTCTTCTTCTCATTTTAGATTGTTTTATTTTGTTTTCTCTCTTTTCACAAGAATTCTTTACTTCTGTTAGAAAAGAGTTTTTCCGTTTTTTTAAGATGTTTGGAATTTTAAAATTTTACATCTTTTACATTCGGATCTATAACTTTTTGCTCAGATTTAAATAGAAGAATGTCATATTTACAATTATGTACTCAAATGGGCAGAAAAATTTGAAAAAATTTAAAAAGTTGAGAGGTGTATTGGTTCTCTAAAAATGTGTCTCTATTTTCTCCTTTTTTGTTGTTGTATTAGTTGTACATTTGATATGTTGAAATGTAATTTTTGGTAGATTATTATTTGTGAAATGTATTATTTTTATATTCTCTAATTATAGTACCCATTTATTTTATTTTCAAAATTTGTAAGATTAAGTTAATTATGCTTACTTCACCTATCTTTAACTTCTGCTATGTTATTGACCTTGTGCCTGATTTTTTTTTTAATACTTTTTCAATTGCCTCCCTCCCAAAAAAAAAAAAAGCAAATGGGGATGGCACTTTGTTTGGTAGTTGAGATAGCACTGTGAGATGCAGAAAGCTTTCGTGCGGTTTGAGTAAAACTTGTTACAGGCATTTACTCTAGATCAATTGAAAGGTTTGGCAGCAGACAAAGACTTGTTTTTTGCTAGTGACCTTTGCATCAATGATGTTTTTTTTAAAAAATGATTGCAAAATGGTATTTGATAGCTTACAAAAAAAAATGTCAGATCACACTACTTTGTAAGGTCGAAAACCAACAATAGTTTTACAGAATATCAAATGAAAAGAAAAAAAAAGTTTTTAAAGTAGTTCTATCCTATTCTTTAGAAGCTATGATATAATAGTGAATGGATACACATGCATGTTAATAGGTTAGGTTAAGGATTCTTAAAGTTTGTAACGTGAGTTCTTTTTTTTTATGAGAATCAATTTTTAGAAATATTATTCTGAGATTAATCTTTTTCAAGTTTTAGTGTCTCTTAAAATTTGAACATTTTATCTCTTAAAGTTGTAAAATCTTCTCCCATCACAGAAATTTAAATGGGTTGTTACAAAAATTGTAACCTATCATGGTTTCGATGGTTAACCATCTAATATTATAGCAACCATTTATTTGGAAAAAGTGGGCCATTTAAAAGAAAATTGTAACAGTATTGGTTTTAAAGTGGGAATTCTACGACACTACTTTTTTTATTCCTAGAAGTGGAATAGTGTTGCTCATAGTCTTACAAATTGGGTAGACATATGACCCACATGACTGTACATGTTTGGTTAGATTCACCATGAGAGTGTGTGGTTGCCTGGTTGGTACATGAGTTCAATAATTTCAAAAATATGATAAAACTAAAATGAAATTGACATTGAGCTTTGAAATGAAGACATATCTCCTATCTATCTTTACTATCTAGTTTTCTAACCAAATTATGATATGTGTATTGTTTTCGCATCTCACCGATTAGTAAAGAAAAAAAAAACCCATATTTTGATCACATATTATTATTTTTAATTTATTCTCTCAAAGATAAAAATTCCTATAATGTCACCCGTACTTATTTTAAAAAAATTAATAAAAAAGAGTCTTTTTTATTTTTTATTTTTATTCCCATAATACCTAAAAAAAATTCAACATGTTTTCAAAATAGTTATTAAACAAATTTTTTACTTTTATTTTGTAAATTATTTTTAAATATAATTTTCAAAAACAATTTAAAAAAAAATCAAACAAAGCCATAAATTCTGTTTATACCTTAAAACTATGGATGAAATATTCTGGCCATTTCATTATGTTCTTTTTAACTCTTCTTTGTGTATAATGAGGATGATAAGTATGCTTGAGTGCGGCTACATTTCTGAAAGCTGGTTGAAGGGCTTGAAACTATAGAATTGCTTTCGAAGAAAAGGAAATTTTTTGGGGAATAATAGGTGGGTTTACTAAACGTCAGCACTATATCCTTAAAAAGATTGACTAAAGAAAGGAAAGTCAAAAAAAAAAAAGGGGAGGGGTAGAATAGACGGAGAAATTAAGGTGCAAAAAGAAGGAACAATAATCTGGTTAATAAATTTAATAGCGAAAATAAATGGAACTGTATATAATTATTTTTAATTTTTTAAATACATCAACGACTTGAATGTTGAAATTTAGCTGAGAGGAGAATATCTCAGTTCAGGATCAAAGTGAGCCTTTGAATTCAACACACACAATTAAGGGGTGTTCATCGGTTTGATTCGGTCGGCATTGAAGACTAAACCAAACCAAACCGATAACAAATATTTTGTAAAAACAAATAAGCCTATTCGGTTGATTGAAGTTGTTAAAATCGAACTAAACCGAACTTATCGGAGAGCAGTTCGGTTTGATTCGGTTCATCCATTTTTTTTAGACTGGAGATGGAATGCTTCTGTAAAGATAACTATGCTTTATTATAACATTTAAAAAAAAAGAAAGAAAAAATGCAAGAAGAAGAAGCAGCAACACAGGCCTACTATGAAGTCTTAGCCTGAACAACGCATGGGTGTTCATGATTCTAAGAAGCTCAATATGCCAGACTCAACAAGAAGCAGTGCAGTATTGCGGACAAAAAATGATGGAGAAAAGCCCAGAAGACCAACTGAAGCACTGCAATGAATTTGTAGTATACTTAGTCGCAACCTATAGTACTAGATTAAGTAGAGGGAGAAGGAGAAGGACTTTGGGGTTGAATTCCGACGCAAAGCCAGGCATCCAGCAGCGCTGTCACAACTCCACGTTCGCTGGATAGAGGGATGGCCGAAGCAGATAGACGATCACTAACGTCTCCAACGTCGCTCTTTAACAGGTTCTTAAATGTCAACCTATCTCTATAAAATGAACCTCGTTCTTAACTATCTCCGGAGAAGATCCCTTGCGCATTGAAGGTGTGCGTCTCGAGGCCATCACAGCAGACTGTTAAGACTCAAGTGACGACCAGACAAGAACCTTTTCTCGAGAGCGGGGTGTCAACAGCAAGGAATAAAATGTCGTGCCGTTTCCACGAAAACATCCGAAATTTTTCGGTTTCCACACTCTCCGAAACGAAACAACAGTATGGAAACGAAATCACCCTTATTCTGAATTTCTGATTTCTTCTTACTTTCTTTATTTATTATCCACAGTTTTTTAAAAAAGAAATTGCAGCTTGTTTACAATGTAACCTGCGCCTGGGACCACATAGCTACTTTATATGTTAATAATTATTTAAAAAATTTATTTTAATTAAAAATATTTATACTTTTTCAACAAAAATATTAATATAATTTCAAAACAGTTATTATTTTTTATTTTTTATTTTTAAAGATAACAGATTTTAAAATAATAAAATATAAAATATTTTTAACCTTCTAATTAAATTTATATTATTTTTTAATTATATAATTATTGTAAAACATAAATTATAAAAAAAAATTGATCATTCACACTCAACTTATTCTTTTAAAATTTTATTAACAATATTTATAATAAATTTTAAATAATTACATTTAAATTTAATAAAAATTAAAATATAATTTTAATAATAATTGTTGTCAAATTTTATGAACATGAATTATATCAATATTATTTGAATAAAAATATCATTATTTAATATTATGTTATCTAATTTTATATATTTATATTATTAATATTATATTATAATTTTTTAAAATTAAAAAAATTATTTTAATTTATTTGAAACATTTTTTCAAAAATATTTTATTTTCATAAAATTTCAAAATATTTCTATTTTTAAAATTACTAAAACGAAACTTCAAAATGAAATTTAGTGCTTTGCCCATGAGTTATAACATTTTGTTAACTTTTTACTCTCTTCTTTTATGTTCATGACATTACTTTCTTTTATTGTCTTTGTTTTAAAAAACAAATTACAAAAATAATAAAAGAGAGATTGATAGACGAAAAGATAGAAATATATCTTAGAGATATATCTGAAGAGAGAGATAAAATCATAGTCACGTGAAAAGAGAGAGATTTAAAGATAGATGCTGGAGTTAAGAAAATAAAAAGATAGATGCAAGAGAGAAATTATAATTGAATGTTGCTAAAATTTGAGTTAAAGTTTCCATTGCAGTAGTGTATTTTACTTATTATTCACCTATAAACACTAGTTTGAATTGATTTTAACATAATTTTATATATCTATATCATTAATATTATGTTAAAATTTTTTAAAATTTTTTAAAAAATATTATTTGAAATCTTTTGAAACATTTTTTCAAAAATCTTTTGTTTCCACGAAATTTCCGAAACGTTTCGAAATGTTTTCATTTCTAGAGTCACCGAAACAATACATCGAAACGAAATTTAGTACCTTGGTCAACAGAACAGAAGAGAGAAAGGCCGGAGGCAGAAAGACGAATGGTTAGACATTATGATCAGAAATCTAAGGGTCTGTAATTCAGAATGCTAGAAGCATTAATCTCACTTTCTGATGTAAAATTTTTATTGAAATGACAAAAGGCAGGGAAAGTATAGGCTGATGAGCACTGTCCCGAGGCGCTGTGCAGTAGGTCGACAGTTTTTGAGTCTCAAGAAAGTGCCGCGCAGGAGATAAGCAGAGAAAAATATGAGAATATAAAAATATAAAAATAATTTAAATAATATAACACTCGATTCGATTTAATTCGATTAAAAAAAATTAAAAATTAAATTAAATAGTTCGATTTTTATATAAAATAAATTGATTTAAATTGTTAAAAAAAAATTTAAAATTTTTAAATAATTCGATTTAGTTCAATTAATTTTATTCAATTTTATACACCTTTACGTACAAAAGGCTTAAAAATATAAAAATAACCGACTATTGAGATAAATGATGAAATTTGTGATCAAATTTGCGACCGTCAAGTTTTAAATTTACTCACCTATCACTTGACAGATTTTTTTTATTACAATTCTTTCTATTTTATATATAAGACCATCTCCAACGGGTGTATTTTATCTCTCAGGACCCATTTAAACATCACATCTTACGTTGCAATGTCATTGGAGTGTTACACGATGGAAATGCGATTTCTTCTCCAACCAACGTTTCTTAACTCAACAAAAAAAAAAAAGTTGGCATCGGGCAACGAAAATAAAACAAAAAAAAAAAAATTCGAACAAATAAATGAAAACAAAATGAAGGTTGGAACAAATAAACGAAAACAAAATTCAAACAAATAAAATGAAGAGATAAAAGCATCGGGGCAATGAAAACAAAATGAAATAAATAAATGGCTGAGTCTGAAATAAATAAATGAAAAAAACATTCGAACCCAAAAATAATATATGACCGTTGTGATAAATAAATTAACATTGATGGTATATGAATTGCATATATGAATGTTGAAAATGATAGTTGAAATAGTCGTTAGAGTTCATGTATGTTACTCTATAAATAAGAGTAAAATTTTGAGAATTTTACACTCAACTTTTCAATTTACTAATTTTTTTTGTCTTCTTCTTTGATTTATAATTTTATTTGTATTGATAAATGGATTCCAATCAATTTAATTTCAACCTTTTTTTCAATTATATGCAAAATTATCAACCTCCTACAAGTGAAAATCTTCAAATTCTTCCATTTTTTCCAAATTCACAAAATAATTCAAATACTAAAAATTTTCAATTTCCTATGTTTCTATTTTAACAAACCAATCCCGCCATTTTTTATAGGCTTTTTCCAATGGGTACTAGCAGTGCAGAGTCTACTGATCAAGAACCTGAAACACCAGTCAGGTCTAGGTTCGAGTCTCAAGTTTCACAATTTTTCACTCAAGTCGGTTTGAAAAATATTGTGCTCGATGAAGGAGGAGGAAATGCAAGTCAAAAAAAAATCTCGAGTTAGGTTCACAACGGACGAAGATGTACTTCTTATTCAGTCGTGGCTCAACGTTTCAAAGGATGCAGTTGTTGGTGTTGACCAAAAAGCAGATAGTTTTTTGTTAAGAATCAAAGAGAATTATAACAACTATCGTGGTCGATTCCGAGAGAGGGAATCTGTTCAACTAAAATCTCGATGACATCGGTTAAGGTGAAAAAAAAATAAGTTAAAAGAGAAAGAATTGAAGATGGAGGGGATTAAGATGCTTGAAAAGCTTTTCTTCAAGGGTACATCTGAGATGACAGAGAGACAATGACGAGATCACGAAATGTTATGTGACATGATTAGAGAATCATATAGAATTAATTAAGATAATGTTATGTATTTTTATAATTTTTAATTATTGTATTTTCATAATTATTTGTATTATTTTTAATATATTTTTATTTTTTTTACGTATTTATTGTTTTAAAATTAAAATGAAAATAAATTAATATTTTAAGTAGAAATAAATATAAAGATGTGGGGGTAACCTGTGGGACCCATTTAGTGAATTTTTGAGAGTTGCACCATTAGAGTGCAGGGTTGCTTAAAGTACTGTAGGGTTGCTTAAAAGAAAAAATACTGATATGGCACCTGTGGGACTCACTTAAGCAACTTGAGTGGGTATCACCATTGGAGATGCTCTAAGTGCGATAAATTCAAAAGTCTATTATATTAAGATTTCGTTACCCAACCAAATTTATACCCTTTTTTTATTAAATTTTCATCAAATAAGTATATACTTATTATTTACTTTTTAATATTGTAGCTCTATATAACATTTAATGTAGGAAAAAATAAAAAAAATCAAAAAAGAAGTAAATTGTGAATAATTTTTAAAAATATTAAGAAATTAAGATCAGTGACAATTAAATATAAAAAGAAAAAAGATATAATTAAAAGTAAACTACCATTCTGAGTCTTACAAAAAAAATTGTGTCATTTGTTTGTCATTATTTTATTATCAAATTTTTAAAACATATCATTTTAATTTCAAACATCAAATTTGTTAAAAAGGGATTAATGTAGTAATTTGATTTTTAGAATAGACACTTGTTGAGAGGACTTCTTTGTCACAACAAATTTTAAAAGGGATTAATATTTAAGTGTTAATAGTTTATAAAAATACTTTAAAAATAAAATAAAATGAATATGTAGTAATTTTAGAGATAAATCTCACTAAATACTTATTTTCCATTAATTTAGTGTACAAAGAGTCTATTTTAAAATGTTAATATTTATGTAATTAATAGTCTAATTGTAATAGCCGTAAATTTAACGAAAATGTTAAATAAAGAGATAATTTTAAAAATGAGGATTTTAATTAAAGAAAATTTGAAATTTAAAGAGAGGATTTCGAAAATGGAGTTAGAACCCGGTGAAAATAAGTTATTATTTACATGGATTAAAGAATTATAAAAGAAATGTTAGAAATTTACATTTCGGGGCAAAAATGTAATTTCTTAAAAGTTTCGGGGTTAAAATGTAAATAAGAAAATTTTGCAAGGACCTCCCTCAAAAAAGTAAAATTTTGCAGAAAGGTCCCCCGGGATATTTTAAGGGCCTCAGCCAATCCAGAAGGTGGTCAGTGACAGATTTCTCCATCTCTCTTCAGAAAATTCTCCCCAAAAACCCTCTAATTTCTCTCTAAGATTTCTTCGCCTACAGACCTCGGATTTCAACACCACCACCACCAACGGACTCAAGACGAAGAGTTCTTCAAATCCATCTAATTGGTTTCTGGAGAATTGGTCGGAAAATTGAAGGGAAAAACGGCCAAAAAGGTAACCCCCGAAACTCCTACTTTTAGTTCTCAAACGTAAAAACAAACACTGTAGATCGATCCAGAAGGCACCGAAACCTTTGGATCTCAAATTTCTGCTAGATCCACCACCGCATGCGCCCCCACACGCCGAGTCTCTCTAGGCGAGTGAAGCCCACGTGCAGCTCCTCGGGCGGCGCGTGTAGCGCGTGGCAGCCGGACCTCCTTGCATTGACCTGCGTTGACCGAGCTCCCGGAGGCCAAATTTTGCAAATCCGGAGTCGTTTTCAAGGTTTTCGGATGTTCCGGACTCAATTTTGGGGTTTATTTTGCTGAATTTGGATCAGAAAATAGGATTTTAAGGTTCTCCAACTTTGTACTTCAAAGTGGTGAGTAAATGATTCTTTCTATGGCTTGTTTGTACTCTTCTTGAACTTTACATTGATAAATGAGTATGATTACATGTTATTTATACTTCCATATGTTCCTGAAATGGTTTGGAAATGTCTGAAATATTTGGAATATGATATGTAGTTCAAGAAGAGTTTGATTTTGCAATAAATTTTGAAACACATTGAACATGTGATTTTTACACGTATTTCGCATGACATGGAAAAGAAAATATGTTATGCATATGACATTGATTTTACAGTGTTATGTTTGCTTCGGTTATGGGCATGATTATATGTTTCCTCTTATTGGGAAATTTATTATAAAAGATTTTATACTGAGATTGAAAGCTCTGTCGTTTTTCTACATGAATATATATATATATATATATATATATATATATATATATATATATATATATATATATATATATTGATGAACTTTGTCAGTTATATGGCTTGAGTGGTAATGTGAAGAGTTGGGTGATGTACTCACATTCCCTGTTGATCTATTGAAGTTGTAGTCAGTGGTATTGTAAGGAGGCAGTTGGGTGATGGACTCATATTCCCTGATTACCTACTGTGATTGTAATTATGGTATTGTGAGGAGGCAGTTGGATGATGAACTCACATTCTCTGATTACTTATTGTGATGATGACAGTGGTAATGTGAGGAGGCAGTTGGGTGATGTACTCACATTCCCTGTTGATATATTGAAGTTGTAGTCAGTGGTATTGTGAGGAGACAGTTGGGTGATGGACTCACATTCCCTAATTACCTAATGTGATTGTGATTATGGTATTGTGAGGAGGCAGAAGGGTGATGAACTCACATTCCATGTTTATCTATTGAAAGAGTTGATTTTTAATGCATATCAAAATTGATTTAAACTTAATTTGTATCATATGTAGTTACAGCTATTTAAATGTGAATTGAACTGAGAATATTTTGAAAATGCGGGTCCCATAAGGATGTACTACTGAACGGTAGATTTTGATATGATAAGTTTTACTATATGAGTACATCCTTATGTTGACCTGAGAAGTCATAGGAGGTGTTATTTGCTCACTGAGTTGTAAAACTCACTACACGTGGTTGATATATTTTTCAGATAAAGACCCAGAATTCGGTCCTGCGGCTACTTGACCGACTAGGTGTCGTGCTTCAGTAGTGAGCCTAACTTGTTTCTAGGCTCTCAGTGTATTATATTGTAATATATTTGTACTCTAGTGTTGCTCTGAAAGTCACAGGCAGGATCTTTGTTTCCACTGTAAACTTGATGTATATAGACTTGGCATGTATAATTATTAGTTTTGTAAACTTGTAAACGTTTAATAATACTTGGATATGTGTTATTGTGAAATTATTGGCATATGCGTAAGGAAAAGTTGATCGGATATTAAAGGTATTCGCGTTCCTAAAGTAAGGACGTGACAAGTTGGTATCAGAGTATTAGGTTTCCCTGTGACAATCAGAGCAAAGGATTCTTTAGTAGGACCTTTAGTATCGATATGAGCCGGACTATTTATACTTCAGGTGCTGCTGAGGGAATCTATAGGATATTCACTTCCTTTCCAAGTGTTTTTAAATTCCTTGAGTAAAGTTTGAATACATGTATCTTAAAAAAGTGTTTTATTCTGTATAGTTAATGATGCCGCCAAGAACTAGAGCAGTCACTAGAGAAGAAGCTGTAGATCGTGCACCCTCTACAGAAGAGTCTACACAATCTACAATACCAGTACAAAGAGGACGTGGTAGAGGCCGACCTAGAGGAAGAGGTAGAGGTAGAGGACGTGCACGGGGTCTGAGAACCCCAAGACAAGGTGAACAGACTCCTGTACCTGATAGAGTTCCTGAGGAAAGAGTAGAAACCCCTCAAGAGCCACCTGATAGAAACGCTGATATGATTGCTGGTATACATAGAAGTTTAGAAACATTGGCTGGATTTATAGTGGAATATGGTAGAAGGGAAGGCCAGCCAGCAGAACATGCTCCTGAAGTGCAAGAATTGGAAAGAACAGCTGATCAAGAGGATAAGCTGAGAGGGATTGAGGTGTCATTACCGCAATTCCTTAAGTTAAAACCTCCGACTTTTTCTGGGTTAGATGTTTAGGAAGACTCACAGATCTTTATTGATGCTGTGGAACGAGTTTTCAGAGTCTTGGGGTGCTCTAGTTGAAGATATGTGGAGTTGGTGTCTTTTCAACTATCTGATGTGGCTCAAGTTTGGTTTGAGACATTTGTACAAGGACGGGCAGTTGTTTTACCACCAATGGAGTGGAACGAATTTAAGGAAGCATTTATGAATCACTTTCTACCAACAAGTGAAAGAGACAAGAGGGCCAGAGAGTTTGAGGAATTGAAACAAACACTAAACATGTCAGTTTCTGAATATGACATTCGTTTTACCCGGTTGTCCAGATATGCACCATACCTGGTCCAAACTGAAAATGATAGAATTAAGAGGTTTGTTTTGGGATTGATACGCCCATTGTTTAAGTCAGTGGGTCCTCAGATGGATCATTTTTCAACTTATTCAGCAGCTGTGAACTGTGCTAAAATGATGGAAACACGAGAGCAAGCTGATATAGAAGGTCTTAAGAGAAGGAAAAGTGATCGAGATAATAATGCCCATACTAGATATAATCCTACTGTCAGTGGGTCAAGATTTCAAAATCCACAGCGTTTTAATCAAACAGGAGTTGGTAGTTCTAACCAGCCATCAGTTAACATTAACAAGCAGAGAATGTTCCAAAGAGATATGAGACCCCCGAGTCAGCAAGACTCAAGATCAATTCCACCATGTCCAAATTGTGGTAGGTCCCATATTGGATAGTGTCGCAGAGAAACTGGTGCATGTTTTAAGTGTGGACAAATGGGTCATCTGATGAGAAATTGTCCACAACTGCGAAGTTTTAGTCAAGCATCAGTGCAACCAGCTTCACCCCCTGCATCTGTGCCAGCACAACCTAGTAGAGCAGTCTCAGTCCAAGAAAGTAGTGGTGGTCTTGGTAGAGGATCAGGAAATCGAGGACGAGAATTAGCTCGAGTTTTTGCCTTGACACGATAGGATGCTCAGGCCTCAAATGCAGTTATGACAGGTACATTATCAGTATGTTCCCATAAAGCATATGTTCTGTTCGATCCTGGTTCTACTCATTCTTATATCTCACCATGCTTTGCTAAGAACTTGGATAGAGATCCTGCTAGTTTGCATTGTTCTTTCATGGTTGCTACTCTAATGGGAGAATTTCTATTAATAAATTATGTGTATAAATCATGTGAGATTTCGATAGAAGGCAAGGAGACTCTTATAGATTTGATAGTTCTAAATATGATAGACTTTGATGTGATTTTGAGAATGGATTGGTTGGCGTCATGCCTTGCCATTTTAGACTATCATCATAAGGTGATTAAGTTTAATGTACCTGGAGAATCTTCCTTTATGATACAAGGAGATTGTAGTAAGAAGTCTAGTAATTTAATTTCAGCCTTAACAGCTTATAAACTGTTACGAAGAGGATGTCAGGGATATATAGCAGTAGTCAAGGATGTTGATATGAAGTATACAAGTTTAGAGAAGGTTTCGGTAGTTAAAGAATTTCCTGATGTATTTCCTGAAGAGTTGCCAGGATTACCACCAGACCGAGAGATTGAGTTTAGTATTGACATTTTCCCTGAAACACAACCATTATCCATATCTCCTTATCGGATGGCACCTGCAGAACTTAAGGAATTAAAGGAACAACTACAAGATTTACTAGATAAAGGTTTTATTCGACCCAGTACATCTCCCTGGGGTGCTCCTGTTCTCTTTGTCAAGAAAAAGGATGGATCTTTACGTCTATGTATTGACTATAAGCAGATGAACAAAGTGACTATATGAAATAAATATCCTCTACCCAGAATAGATGATCTGTTTGACCAATTACAAGGTGCTCAATGTTTTTTAAAAATTGATCTAAGATCCGGGTATCATCAATTGAAAATAAAGAAGGAAGATATTTCAAAAACTGAATTTAGGACTCAGTATGGGCACTATGAGTTCTTAGTAATGCCATTTGGTTTAACGAATGCCTCAGCTGCATTTATGGACTTAATGAATAGGGTATTTAAACCTTTCCTGGACCAATTTATTATTGTATTTATCGATGATATTCTGGTGTATTCAAAGAGTTCAGAGGAGCATGAGCGACATTTAAGGATAGCCTTGCAAACCCTAAGAGAACATCAATTGTATGCTAAGTTTTCAAAGTGTGAATTTTGGCTTAGTAGTGTTACGTTCCTAGGGCATGTGGTTACCAAAGATGGTATTCATGTTGATCCCAAAAAGATAGAAGCAGTACAGCAATGGCCATGCCCCACGACAGTTACAGAGATTCGTAGCTTTCTTGGGTTAGCAGGTTATTATCGTAGATTTGTTAAAGATTTTTCAAAAATAGCTGCTCCATTGACCAGATTGACTAGGAAAGGAATAAAATTTGAATGGTCTGATGCTTGTGAAGGGAGTTTTCAGAAACTAAAGGAGTGCTTGACCACAGCCCCAATCCTTACCATTCCTACGGATACAGGAGATTACGTAGTATACTGTGATGCATCTAGAGTGGGCTTAAACTGTGTGTTAATGCAAAATGGAAGAGTAGTTGCTTATGCATCTAGACAGTTGAAGAAGCATGAACAGAATTATTCCACCCATGATTTAGAGATGGCAGCTGTAGTATTTGCTCTAAAGATTTGGAGACATTACCTGTATGGAAGAACTTGTGAGATTTATACAGATCACAAAAGACTCAAGTATATTTTTCAACAGAAAGATCTTAATTTGAGGCAAAGGAGATGGATGGAGCTACTGAAAGATTATGACTGTACGATTTTGTATCATCCAGGTAAAGCAAATGTAGTAGCTGATGCTTTAAGCAGAAAGTCAATGGGAAGTTTGGCTCATATAGCAGAGGTGCGACGACCATTGTTAGAAGACATCCATAAGTTAGAAAGTAAGGGGATAAAGTTTGAAATAAAAGAATCGGGAATATTATTGGCTCATGTGCAGCTCCAATCTTCCTTAGTTGAGCAAATCAAAGCTGATCAAGACAAGGATGCTAATTTGCTCAAGATTAAGAGTGAAATGAAGGATAGTAAGGATTCTGAATTTTCAGTGGATACTGAAGGGGTATTAAGATACGGTAGACGATTATGTGTCCCAAATGTTCATGATTTGAAGAAACAAGTTTTGGAGGAAGCACATCGATCTACATATACCATACACCTGGGAATGACAAAGATGTACCAAGACATAAAGGAATTGTATTGGTGGGATGGTATGAAGAGGGATATTGCGGAATATGTTTCCCATTGTTTGACATGCCAGCAGGTAAAAGCTGAACATCAAATACCTGCAGGGTTACATCAACGAATAGAGATACCAGAATGGAAGTGGGAGAGAATTACTATAGATTTTATCACTAGATTACCAAGAACTCCAAAGGGAAATGATTCTATATGGGTCATTATAGACCGCATGACGAAGTCAGCACACTTTCTGCCTGTGAAAACAACCTACAATGTAGCTCAGTATGCAAGGCTCTATTTAAATGAAATAGTTAGGTTACATGGAGTCCCTATATCGATTATATCTGATCGAGGGCTGCAGTTCACGGCACGATTTTGGAAAGCTTTTCAAGAAGCATTAGGAACGAGATTGGACTTGAGCACAGCTTTTCATCCCTAAACTGATGGTCAGTCTGAGCGTACGATTCAGATTTTAGAAGACATGCTCCGAGCATGCATTTTTGATTTTGGTGGAAGTTGGGATATGTACTTGCCTTTGGCTGAATTTGCATATAATAATAGTTACCATACTAATATACAGATGGCCCCATTTGAAGCTTTGTATGGTAGACGGTGCAGATCTCCCATTGGATGGTTCGAAGTGGGCGAGGCTAAACATATAGGGCCAGATCTTGTACAAGAAGCTTTGAACAATGTAAAGCTGATTAGAGAAAGGCTGCAGACAGCTCAGAGTAGACAAAAGGCGTATGTTGACAATAGACGAAGGGAGTTAGAATTTTCAGAAAGTGAACAAGTGTTCCTAAAAGTCTCACCCATGAAAGGAGTGTTAAGATTTGGAAAGAAAGGGAAGTTAAGCCCTCGGTATATAGGCCCTTTTGAAATATTGGACAGAATAGGTACAGTGGCATATCGCATAGCTCTGCCACCAGAACTGAGTAATGTTCATCCAATATTTCATGTGTCTATGTTATGGAAATACTTACCGGATCCTACTCATGTCATTCAACCCCAGGAAATTCAATTGGATAAGAATTTAACTTATGAGGAAAAGCCGATATCTATTGCTGATCGACAAGTGAAAAAGTTGTGGTCACGAGATATTTCTATGGTTAAGGTGATATGGCAAAATCACTCATCTGAGGAAGCTACGTGGGAAAGAGAAGATGACATCCGCGCCAAATATCCGCATTTGTTCGAACAATGAGGTTATTGTTTATCTGCAACTATGGTGATGAAATTCGGGGACCGAATTTCTTTAAGGGGGGAAGAATGTAATAGCCGTAAATTTAACGAAAATGTCAAATAAAGAGATAATTTTGAAAATGAGGATTTCAATTAAAGAAAATTTGAAATTTAAAGAGAGGATTTCGAAAATGGAGTTAGGACCCAATGAAAATAAGTTATTATTTACATGTATTAAAGAATTATAAAAAAAATGTTAGAAATTTACGTTTCGGGGCAAAAATGAAATTTTTTAAAAGTTTCGGGGTTAAAATGTAAATAAGAAAATTTTGCAAGAACCTCCCTCAAAAAAGTAAAATTTTGCAGAAAGGTCACTCGGGATATTTTAAGGGCCTCAGTCAATCCGGAAGGTGGTCAGTGACAGATTTCTCCATCTCTCTTCAAAAAATTCTCCCTAAAAATCATGTAACTTCTCTCTAAGATTTCTTCACCTACGGACCTCGGATTTCGACACCACCACCACCAAAGGACTCAGAACGAAGAGTTCTTCAAATCCATCTAATTGGTTTCTGGAGAATTGGCCGGAAAATTGAAGGGAAAAATGGCAAAAAAGGTAACCCCCGAAACTCCTACTTTTAGTTCTCAAACGCAAAAACTAACACCGTAGATCGATCCAGAAGGCACCGAAACCTTTGGATCTCAAATTTCAGCCAGATCCACCACCGTACGCGCCCCCACGCGCCGCGTCTCTTTAGGCGAGTGAAGCCCACGTGCAGCTCCTCAGAAAAATACTGTATCTATATATATATATATATATATATATATATATATATATATATATATATATATATATATATATATATATATATATATATATATATCTCATGAATCCAACATATGTGATTCAACTTGGCCCGTGGCCTCATAATATTCATGTGATTCAACTTGGCCCAAGGCCTCATAATACTAACATCACTGTAAAACATAAAACCATTTTTCCAAACAACACATCAAAATACGCAAGAAGCGAGGTTCCTGCCTGTATGTTCATGGAGGTACACTAGACATAAACTAAACTAAACAAACAGTACAAAAGAGCCTTGCCCAAATTGAGGCTCACCAACACTATCTTCAGCCTCCTACGAAGCTGTAGCTGGATCAAAGTCTCTTTGACTATCTGTGGGGAGGAAACAGAAGAGGGGTGAGATCACCACATCTCAGTGAATGGATAAATCACACTATACCAGAAACAGGTCAAACCAAGCATGAATGTTTCGCAATAAGTTTAATAATTGAAATCAAAGTGTAAAGATAATAATAGAAACATTAAGCATTTAACCATAATTTATTGAAAGAAAAACTAAACAGTTCAAATGTATGTTCAAAAGATAGAACAGGATTAAATCAGTAACAGTTGAGCAAATCAATTATGCATGGTAAGTAATAAATGAAGTTATTTATGCAATAACAATGATGAATGAGATTGTTTAGAAATATTTAATCTTTAAGAAAAATGCAGTAATTTATTGGAGGTCTTTCCTAACAGATCTATCATCTCCCCCAAGCACACAGTAAGGGTATGGTAATCACTGTAGGCGTAGACATAAGTCCACCCTAAATCCCCCGAGCACACAACAAGGGTATGGTAATCACTGTAGGCATAGACATAAGTTCACCCTAAATCCCCAAAGCACATAGCAAGGGTATGGTAATCACTGTAGGCGTAGACATAAGTCCACCCTAAATCCCTGTGTCTTAGGCAGTCATATGCCCGTCACAGTATCCTAGGCCGAAGCCTTCGCATGACCATGGTGCACCAGGGCTAGCACTCCCTGCGGCTAGCTAACAGTGATCTAAAAGGGTCCCTCCAATAGAAAACATTTGAAATATGCTATTTAAAGAGTTTAAAGTAAAACATTTCAATAATATTACAATGTTATAATTCTCCATCTAGCTCTTTTCATGCATAAAATTCCGTTCTAAAATATATCTCATCCATGAATTCCCATGGAGACCTTTATAATCATAAACTTTCCCTTTTAAACATAGATCGTCCGTAGACGTCACATAGATGCTCATCATGCATCAAATCATTTCATGGCTAACTTAGTTCATTTCTATGACTAAGTTCGCATTTCTATAAATCTAACTCAAATGGAGAATTATCAGTCTAGATGTTTGCCCTGCATACCTAGGGTTCAACTAGGATTGAAATTTATAATTTCTAACATGGTTGGAACATATTGGTTTTCAAAGCGGTAAAACAATTTATCATACATTCCAACTAGTTAAAATCATACGAGAGAGTTATAAACCGAATTTGTAAAACATGCGCTATAGTATGAAAAACCCACTCACCGATAAGGGCTTCAGATTGAACAGCCCTAAAATCCTAGTTCCTGGTCTGAATTTGGTAAAACAGACCCCAAAATCGAGTCCGGAAGGTTCAAAAACCTTAAATGAGCTTGGTTACTGTTCACCGCCGGAAAACACTATTTACTGTCACAAAAATTTTACCGAATCAACAAAACAATTTCATATCTTAATATTTATCTAGTTTCTGAATCCATCTACGGAGTCAGATTTCTAATTAGAAGTCCCTAAGTAAGATTTTTTTTTTTTTTTTTTTTTTTTTTTTTTTTCAGAATTTACCTTTTACCGAGATTTTCTACTTCAGATCTACGGCTATTCAACGATTGATTTGAAAAAATGATCGGTCAAAACTGAAGTACTCTTCGTCCTGAATCCAATAACACGTTCAGTTTTGATATCGGAAGCTAATCGGTACTCCAAATCGAAAGAAAATGTTAGATGTTACTATTCCTACACTATTCATTACTATTCATTTTTTTCCTTTTTTTTTTCTTCGAATTCGTCGCCTCCGGTTTCTCATTTTATGGTTTCTGAAACCTTTTTTTTTTTAAAATATAATTACTATTATTAAATAATTAATAATAGGATTTTCTTTTATAAAAATTCATATAAATTCCATTTTTATCATAAAATATCCCAAACATTTCTAAAAATTTTCTTTCTCATAAATATTTAGTTAAACTCTTAAATCATAATTTTTCTTAATAAAAATTGTAATAAATTTTTTTTTTAAATAAATATCTTTATTCATATTAAAAGAAAGAATATTTCTAAAAATACCATACAAATTCATTAGAGGCCGATATAATTATTTTAAGCAACACAATACTTCTTTTACTTAAAAGTCCACTTACTTTTAACAAATCATAATCATTTCTACATAAATAAAAATATATTTGCTTATAGCACGCCAAAACATAAATTCTCATATATTTTTTTTGTAATTCTTTAATCCATGTAATAAATATATATATTTTCTAAGGTTCTGATCTCTATTGTCAAAATTCTCTTTTATTCTAAATTTCCTTTGATTGGAATTTTCGTTAAACTTTACGGTTATTACATTCTTCCCCCTTAAAGAAATTCAGTCCCCGAATTTCATCACCACAGTTGCAGATAAACACTAACCTCATTGTTCAAACAAGTACAGATATCTGACACATATGTCATTTTTCCTTTCTTAAGTAGCTTTTTCAGAAGAGTGATTTTTACTGTAGATATTTTTTTTTGAACCGTAACTTCTTTACTTGTCTGTCCATTATTGCTACTGGTTGTTCCTCATAGGTTAAATCTTTCTGTAATTGAATCTATGGACACTGTATAACATATGTAGAATTCGGTAAATATTTTCTTAGCATAGACATATGAAAAACTGGATGGACATTACCCAATTTAGGAGGTAAAGCCAAACAATAAGCCACTGGACCGATCCTATCAAGAATTTCAAATGGTTTTTTTTATACTGAGGTTGTAACTTCACTTTCTTTCCAAATCTCATTACCTCTTTCATTGGTGAGTCATTAAAGAATATATGGTCACCAACTGAAAATTTCTAGTGCTCAACATTCATAGTCCTTGTAAACTTTTGACTTGTATTGAGTTTCCAGTATTCTTTTTCTAATCAATTTCACTTTATCAATGACATCTTATAATAAATATAACTCCACTGAGTCATTTAACAGAACATTTGTAACACCTCTTACATAAGGCTTAAATATTCTAATATCATTTTATTGTAGACAAATTCTGCTAAGAAATCTCCTACCAATCTCAAAAAAAATATGCCTGTTGCATGCTCTCCAAACTAACATCATCAATTTAATAATTCATATGCTATCTATTGCATGTTATTCCAAATTAGATTTCCAAAGTTTAACTTTTCTCAATTCACTCACATATTAAGAAATCTATGATGTTTATGTAAAACTTCAAATGATTGCCATTGTATATTGGCATGATAATTACTGCTATGAGCAAATTCAACTAAGGACAATTAATTTCTCCAAACTTTCACCACAATAATATAAAGATACTTAAAGCATAACTTCTAATGTATAAATACATTATTTAAATTTAGTATCAGTCACTCTATTATCTAATAAAGATCCTTAAACTTCCTGAATAACTCTCTTGAGATAATATATTCTATTCATACTTGCCAACATACCCGCCAATGAAAAATTTCACTTGTATCTTCTTTTTACCATTACACTAGTACCATTTTTTTATTTCAGTATATCCTTATTACCTCGGGTAATCCATATTTACAATCTATGGCTTCTTCTGAAATCTCTTTTCTCAACAATTATCCATACGTGAATTTCCAATCTCAACATAATTTACATTCTAGATATTAGTCTCAATTTAACAAGGTATAAATCATTAACAAAAATATCTTAATCACTTACATTATTCTCAGAGATGATTCTCAAAATATTCTCCATGTTTCCAAATTAAAAATTTCGAGATTAGCTTAAATCTTACTTTCCATACTTTACTCCTCAAAAACTTCAACACCGTTAACTCCTTTGATTACATTCGTCAAAGCACCATTATATCATCATCCATCTATTCTTTTCAAAATCTCTATTACTTTAATCTACTAATCAGTTGAACACCATAATAACTGAGTTCCAAAGATTAGAAATTATCTTTTCTTGCAATGAGGGAAAACAACCTTACATTTAATGCCAACTGTTAATGAGGGAGAATGTAGTAAAACAGACGAAAAGCACAATAGAAAATGGTGCCAAAATAGAAAGTCAAAAATTTGGACAAACATTGAAAGGCAATAAAATCGGTGGCCGTAATTCTTGAAAATCTGTAAACAAAATCTAGCTGCTATTTTGGTTAAAATCGGTGGCCGCAAATTTTGAATATATGTGCCAAAATTTAATTCAAAGATATTGTTATTCGACAGAAGTATATCATATGGAAAAGAAATATTTCTGAGCCTATAAAGTCTGTGAATAACAAGAGCACATAGTTAACTGGTAGGATGCAGTTGGTTGCTTCAAAATATATAATCAATTAATTATAAATAATCAGTCCAAATTAAAATTTCTCAAAATAGCTAGTCGACTTATAAACCAATAGTCGACTGGTAAAAACATTGAGAAAACAAAATAAACCATTTGATTGTTCCTCTTCAACAATTATTTGGTTTGCATTTTCACTCTTTTTTTTTCTTTTTCTTCTTTTTTTTACAATGACGGCTATCACCTACAACCTTTCAAGACATCAATGCTTCATCAAAGACAACAAGAAAAAGACAAATTTTTAGTGATATCTTATCTTATGCTCTTTATGTGCTTAATATGAGTCAGAGTCAGAATTACTGTACATATACATACTTGCCGTCATTTTTTGAAATTTTTTTTTTCTTTAATTTAGCTGATATCCACCAATCACTCACATAGTAGTTCTAATAATACCCGGTCATTCACATAACGTTTATAAATATGCCCTTCTATGAGTTCTATAAATGCTTACATTAGTATCTTTATCTTCATACTCAGAGTTAAGGTAATAGAAATTATGGAGGGAACCGCATTCCACCAGTTTCAAAATATCTGTGTCTTTTGTGGTTTCAGTCCTGGAAAAGATGGGGAGTATGTTAAAGCAGCACAAAATTTGGGTATGGTGCTGGCCAGAAGAAAAATTCATCTAGTCTATGGTGGTGGTAACTGTGGGTTAATGGGGTGTGTGGCTATAGCTGCACATGTAGGAGGATGCCAAGTTCTAGGTATTATTCCTACAGCTTTAGCTGCATCCAGCAACATAGGGAAAACAATTGAGGAAGAATATACAGTAGCTTCCATGCATGAACGCATGGCTAGAATGATGAGCAATGCTGACGCCTTCATTGCCTTACCAGGTGGTTTTAGTACTTTAGAGGAGATTTTCCAAATAGTCTCTTGGGCACAACTGAATATGCATCACAAATCGATAGGTTTGTTAAATGTTAATCACTTCTTTGATGGTTTGTTGTCTTTTTTAGATCAAACTGTGGAACAGAAGTTTATCCCACACTCAACACGACGAATTCTCATCTCGGCTTCAAATGCTGAGGAGTTGATTGATGCCTTACAAGCATATGTTCATGTACCTGATCCAACTATTGCTCAAATAGAATGGACGGCAGACAACCGCAGGAAGCGCAAATTGGATTTGGATCTGCATCTGTAACTGTAGTAGAACGTAGCCATTGCTGTTCCACTTTTATTTTCTTAGGGTCTATTTGGATACCATCCTTGCTAAACATACTCCTTTAGAGTTTGTAAAACTATTTTTAAATATTGCTTATGATCCTTTGAACTCTTGTAATATTTTAGTATATCATCAATAATTATAATAACAACTTGATTTAGGGATGGCTTAATTACTTATTCATTAACTCTATAAATGTAGCTGTGACATTTGTCAATCCAAATGACATAACTATAAACTCATAGTGTCCATGCCGAATCCTGAAAGCAATTTTTTTTTTAATATCCTCTTCTCTTATCCTTAATTGATGATATCTAAATATCAAAGCAAGTTTAATTTTTTTTTTTTTGAAAAATGTTGAGCACTTTCTAACTGATCAAATAGATCATCTATACGAGGTAATGAGCATTTATTCCACATTGTCACTTTATTCAATTGTCTATAATCTATGTATAGTCATAGTGATCCATCTTTCTTTTTCACAGATAGAACTGGAGCACTCCAAGTAAAAGTCCTAGGGCTTTTAAATCCCTTGTCTAACATGTCTTGTAACTACTTTTTTTTTTTAGTTCTTTAAGTTCAGTAGGTGCCATTCTATATGGAAATATAGACGCTGACCAGGAAATAAATCAATACTAAATTCTATTTATTATTTCGGGGTAATCCTGGCAATTCCTCAGTAATTATATCAGAAAATTCTCTAATCACTGGAACTTGATTTACAGTGGTATACTTTATATCAGCATCTCTCACCACTGCCAACTATCCTTGGCACCTTTTTGTAATCACTTATGGACTGCTAAAGCAGAGATTAGGTTACTGGGTATCTCACTAAGATTTCTTTGTATCAAGAGAGAAATTTCTCCAAGAATATTGAATTTAATCACCTTCTAGTGACATTTCAAAATAACATGACATAAGCCAACAAATTCATTCTCAATATCACATCACAATCTACCATATCTAGACAACCGGGTACAACGGATGTCACATTCAGAAACCATCATATTTGGTATCCGTCTCAATTTCTTAAATTGTTTAAGACGCATCTCGCTATAAAACAGAGATAGCCCAACCGTCACTTAACCATGCCAACATAGTATACTATAAATTGACTTACTTGAACAAAAGAACAACATCCTATCGAACCCCTTTAGCAGCACCGTGAGTATAAGCATGTCCGGATTCATACCTATACTCAAAGTCCTACCTAAAGGTCCGTTACTCCATGAACACAGGAAAACCTAAAGCTCTGATACCATTCTGTCACGGCCCCAAATGATGGAACACATGACCGGCACGGCATAAGGGTTTCCCCCTAGCCGCAAGCGTAACATATAGCATGCACAAACATCCAGCACACAATCCAGAGTACATAATAAATATAGCTGGCCACATATGCCACATCCAATATCAGAAAAATACTGTATATATATATATATATATCTCATGAATCTAACATCTGTGATTCAACTTGGCCCGTGGCCTCATAATATTCATGTGATTCAACTTGGCCCAATGCCTCATAATACCAACATCATTGTAAAACATAAAACCATTTTTCCAAACAACACATCAAAATACGCAAGAAGCGAAGATCCTGCCTATATGTTCATGGAGGTACACTAGACATAAATTAAACTAAACAAATAGTACAAAAGAGCCTTGCCCAAACTGGGGCTCACCAACACTATCTTCAGCCTCCTATGAAGCTGTAGCTGGATCAAAGTCTCTTTGACTATCTGTGGGGAGGAAACAGAAGAGGGGTGAGATCACCACATCTCAGTGAATGGATAAATCACACTATAACAGAAACAGGGCAAACCAAGCACGAATGTTTCGCAATAAGTTTAATAATTGAAATCAAAGTGTAAAGATAATAATAGAAACATTAAGCATTTAACCATAATTTATTGAAAGAAAAACTAAACAGTTCAAATGTATGTTCAAAAGATAAAACATGATTAAATCAGTAACAGTAAAGCAAATCAATTATGCATGGTAAGTAATAAATGAAGTTATTTATGCAATAACAATGATGAATGAGATTGTTTAGAAATATTTAATCTTTAAGAAAAATGCAGTAGTTTATTGGAGGTCTTTCCTAACAGATCTATCATCTCCCCCAAACACACAGCAAGGGTATGGTAATCACTGTAGGCGTAGACATAAGTCCACCCTAAATCCCCCGAGCACACAGTAAGGGTATGGTAATCACTGTAGGCATAGACATAAGTCCACCCTAAATCCCCAAAGCACATAGCAATGGTATGGTAATCACTGTAGGCGTAGACATAAGTCCACCCTAAATCCCTATGTCTTAGGCAGTCATATGCCCGTCACAGTATCCTAGGCCGAAGCCTTCGCATGACCATGGTGCACCAGGGCTAGCACTCCCTGCGGCTAGCTAACAGTGATCTAAAAGGGTCCCTCCAATAGAAAACGTTTGAAATATGCTATTCAAAGAGTTTAAAGTAAAACATTTCAATAACATTACAATAAAGCTATAATTCTCCATCTAACTCTTTTTATGCATAAAATTCCGTTCTAAAATATATCTCATCTATGAATTCCCATGGAGACCTTTATAATCATAAACTTTTCCTTTTAAATATAGATCGTCCGTAGACGTTACATAGATGCTCATCATGCATCAAATCATTTCATGGCTAACTTAGTTCATTTCTATGACTAAGTTCGCATTTCTATAAATCTAGCTCAAATGGAGAATTATCAGTCTAAATGTTTGCCCTGCATACCTAGGGTTCAACTAAGATTTAAATTTATAATTTCTAACATTGTTGGAACATATTAGTTTTCAAAGCGGTAAAACAATTTAGTATACATTCCAACTAGTTAAAATCATACGAGAGAGTTATAAACCGAATTTGTAAAACATGAGCTATAGTATGAAAAATCCACTCACCGATAAGGGCTTCAGATTGGACAGCCCTAAAATCCTAGTTCCTGGTCTGAATTTGGTAAAACAGACCCCAAAATTGAGTCCAAAAGGTCCAAAAACTTTAAATGAGCTTGGTTATTGTTCACCGCCGAAAAACACTATTCACTGTCACACAAATTTTACCGAATCAACAAAACAATTTCATATCCTAATATTTATCTAGTTTCTGAATCCATCTACGGAGTCAGATTTCTAATTAGAAGTTCCTAAGTAAGGTTTTTTTTTTTTTCAGAATTTACTTTTTACCGAGATTTTCTACTTCAGATCTAGGGCGATTCAATGGTTGATTTGAAAAACTGATTGGTCAAAACTGAAGTACTTTTCGTCCTGAATCTAATAACACATTCAGTTTTGATATCGGAAGCTAATCGGTACTCCAAATCGAAAGAAAATGTTAGATGTTACTATGCCTATACTATTCATTACTATTCATTTTTTTCCGTTTTTTTTTCTTCGAATTCATTGCTCCTGGTTTCTCATTTTATGGTTTCTGAAACCTTTGTTTTTTTTAATATAATAATAATTATTAAATAATTAATAATAGGATTTTCTTTTATAAAAATTCATATAAATTCTATTTTTCATCATAAAATATCTCAAAAATTTCTAAAAATTTTCTTTCTCATAAATCTTTAGTTAAACTCTTAAATCATAATTTTTCTTAATAAAAATTGTAATAAAACAAATTTTAAAATAAATATCTTTATTCATATTAAAAGAAAGAATATTTTTAAAAATACCATACAAATTCATTAGAGGCCGATATAATTATTTTAAGCAACACAATACTTCTTTTACTTAAAAGTCCACTTATTTTTAACAAATCATAATCATATTTATATAAATAAAAATATATTTGCTTATAGCGCGCCAAAACATAAATTCTCATTTTTTTTATAATTCTTTAATCTATGTAATAAATATACATATTTTCTACGGTTCTTATCTCTATTGTCAAAATTATCTCTTTTATTCTAAATTTTCTTTAATTAGAATTTTCGTTAAATTTTACGGTTATTACACTAACCTTGCTCAAATACGGAATATCAAAGGCAGTGGTTGAATATAACAAGATAACAAAGTATGATAATTATAACAAAATTGTGTATGAAATAATTTCAAAAATATCTTATTAAAACCTGATTATATTTGATTTAAAAAAAACAGGAAGATATAACTGATACGATCAGTTGTAAAGCCATCAATGGACATAGGGCCAGACTGTGCCATGCTGCACGGTGGAGAAAATAATGCAAATTTAACAGAAGGGACAGTGACTGTGATCGAAAATGAAGCAGTTTGGAAATCCTCTAATTACCCCTTCTTTAAAGCAAATGTGAACGGCGCTTTATTTGGTTGTTGTGATAGTGCTGTGAGATGCAAGAAGCTTTTGAGGGGCTTGAGAAAATGTTGTTGGAGGCTTTTATACTAGGTCAGTTGAAAGGTTTGGCAGCAAAGGCGCTTTGTTTGGTAGTTGTGATAGTGCTGTGAGATGCAGGAAGCTTTTGTGGGGCTTGAGATAAAGTTGTTGCAGGTTTTTACCCAGGTCAGTTGAAAACTTTGACAGTAAAGAAAGGCTTGAATTTTGCTCGTGATCTCTGTATCAAAGACGTTTATTTGAAGAGTGATTGCAAAATAATTTTTGATAACTTGCAAAAAAAATTATGAGATAAAAAAAATAGTTTCAAATTAAATTTTAAAAAGTATAATTATTTAAAATAGTCACGACTGACTTATAATTTATTTTTAAATTACAACTCTATTAAAAAATTGTATTTGATTAAATTTTTATCATAAATAAAAAATTTGAAAAATTGAAAATTAATTATAAAAGTATATCAATTTTTTTATTTATTATCTTTTTTTGAAATTTTAGATGATTTTTTAAGAGAAATTTTAAAAATTGCTGTCAATTTTGAATGTTTAAAATAACTTTTAAGAATAATTTATTATATACATTAAAATATATATAATAAGGACAAATATCATTTTAAAGATATTGTAATTATACACGTTTAACGTACCCACTTTGTTATATATATATATATATATATATATACTTTGTATAGGGTTATTGAAATTTATTGTTATAATTAATTTTATATATAATCAAAAATATAAAATTGTAAAAAATATTAATAAGATATTTAGACTATCAACTCAGAAATTTGATTAAAAATAATTTCTAGTTCTCACATAAAAAAATTCTTTTTTCTAATTTTAATTATATAAAATATGTCAATAAATAAAATTTAAAGAAGTGATAATTAAATCATATTATCCATAATTAGTGAAAACTTCCAATTACTACGTACACTTTTAAGAAGTTGAAAATTTTACCATAATCCTATTATGCTGATAGTAAATTTGATTAATTTTGATTAAAATGGAAATGTATATAAAACCTAAATGAAGATAATTATGAAGTTAGATTTATATATATATATATATATATATATAAGCTAATTAATTCTAATTAGTGGTTCATGTAGTAAGAACCAATCAAGTGCTTTCTCTGCATTTTCTACATAAGCATAAACAATAATTCTTGTTAGACTATATTTCACATGATTTATCTAGAATTTTCCTGATCAATATGTCGTAAAATTTTCAGATGCAAGAACCCGACTTTTCAAAAGTGAAAATATACAAATATTGATCTCTTTTATCTTCATTCACCAATACAACTTTATAATAACTACATCATGTTAGCGAACTCTGAACTATGTTATTTTGTGTATTTTAATGGTATATGTGCTGAAGCTGAAAAGGTACAGAAAAGGCAATGTGTTATAGTTATGTAGGTGAGAAAATAAAAGTTGTGAACAAACAAAAAGAATGATAGACTTCGTGGCATGATTATATGAACAGAAAAAATAACTGCACAAATTGCAAAATTAAGTTCTCCAGCGTTTGTAGAATGTAAAAATAAATATATGCTGGATTGCTGGGTACCCTGTTTGTTGTAGCTACAAATTCAGTAAACATACTTATACATTCAAGCTCCCGCGATGTCGCTTATGCGAATTCGTATTTTGGACATATCAAAACATTTATTTTATGTAGATTCAAAATTTTGTAACAATAAAATCAAAACATATAATAAATTAGAGGAGAAGCAACACTGGCCAATGGCCAAAGAGTTGCCTACAACTAATTCCAGCCAAGTAAGAAACACTTGTCAATGGTCAAAGACATGAATTACATTTTTACTTTTTATGATCCTAAAACTAAAAGGAGACTACTATTTTAGATTTCTCGCAAAATAATCAAAGAATGTTATTAGTATTCGATATGCCTATTAAAGAATTATATTAAATTTTCATATCAAAAGTGCTTCTAGCTTGTAACTATGCCATGTCTTTAAATATTTACAATTATACAACTGTGCCAGTTGAATGTTATCCTGCATCATCTTACAAAAGAAACAGAGCCATATATTTTTTTAATATGTAGTGAAACTTAAAAAAAAATATAATACACATTGAAATCTATCTTATTCTGTCTTGTAAAAAAAGTGAATTAATTTATAAAGACATGATCCTTACTTAAATTTAAGACATTAAACTTGAAAAATGTTCTCAAGAATATAATTTTTTCATAAAATATAAAATAAAAAAAATAAAAAGCACAAACATTTGATAATAATCAAAGATTTATAAATAAAAATTAAAAATTAAACTAAAAAATTGATTAGGAGAGAGAAATGAAAATTGTAAACCTATCAATTTGACATATAATTGTAGACCTTCTAACACATAGTCTTATAAAACATTTATCATAAGTTCGTAATTTTTACATAGTAAATTATATAAAGAGCTAACTTAGTCTAAAAAGTATATAATTTATAAAAATATGTTATCCAAGTTAAACAATGACATAAATCAAATTAATGTCCTTTTAAAAATTAATACATCTAACGGAGAAAAGAAACCAAAAACATAGGACCCAGAAATTATTCCTATTAATCTCGGTGAGGCACACTTGAAAATCAAATGGTCGTTAAGTCAGATTAACTCCAAACTGAATAACTGATCTGCTAGAAAAATCTGCGTATAAATTAGGATGAATAATGAGAATAAAGGTGGAGAGTTTGAGCAAAAATCAATGACACGGAGGGAATAGAAGAGAAGAAACCAAATAACAGTAATCAGTTGCCAAAAAATCTGTGGAACTTTGTGGTTGCAAATTCGAAATCTGATCTGAAACTGCCAAATTTTCTGGGCGTCACAGCTATCTCCTGGATATCCCAGCTGATGGAAGCACAGAGCATCGCGAGTGAGAGAGGACTACAGATGAGCAAACCAGAAAGATGAACGCTAGAAGCAGCTGGGAACAGAAAACAGAGAGGCAAAGCAGTTGAACAGAAGCATCATGTGAAGGTGGAAGCAAGACAATGGATGACAGCTCTTGATCAATTTGATTTGTATCTATTTTAAACTCTCATGATGTTGAATTTATTTAGGAAGTATTTAATTTTTAACATGAACTAAATCACTTTACATAAGAAAGATGATACGACAAAGTCTGAATCTTATGCTTATCTATCCATATTTAATTTGAATGAAATTTCTCCTTGGTTTATTCAAATTATTCTGTGTCTAATTAATTAGTTATTAATTAGATATTTTGATCTTATTATTTGCTATTGTAAAAGGAAATTGCAAATTAGATCTTCCAATAATTCAATTTAGGTTATTATAGAGATAGAGAAACTTATACATGCCTAAGTAGTTAGAATCAAATAATGGATCTCAAACTGCTCCTGAATTATTGACTACCATAATCTTGTATGAGTGTATTTGTAAGAGTAAGTCTAAGTAGACTATCAAAAGAAGTTATTTAGTAACTTAGGATTTGTTTTAGCAAACTTCAAATTTTTTTTTGGGTTAGTAAGATAAGGAGAAGCATAAAGAAAGGGTAAAATCAGATTCCTAAAGGTTTTTCCGCATTAATTTGTATCATCAAACAATTTCAATTATTATTTTCTTTTAATTTTACCATATTTCAATTTATGAGCTCTACAATCTTGCAACAATTTATTTTCTAAATAAATTTGAAATTTTTATAATTTTGATACTTGACAAAATAAAATAACAATCTCCAAGGATGATAATCTTCTCATCATTTTATTCTAGAACTATAATAATGTGTACTTGCATTTTTCCACCAATTATCTTCTTTCATTAAATAGGCTTTTGTCAAAGCTTTTGAAGCTCCTCAGTCCACATCAAAATTTTAATCATAATTGTGGATCACATAGGAAGGGATTACATACAACTAAACTCATTTGCAATAATTAAAACAAAAGGGTTTGTGTAAAAGTAAAAATCATGCAATAAGAGATTGTAACATTATATTTGGGAAAATAAGTTGCTCTCCAAGCACCCCCTCTTTTTCCACTCCTTGGTATCGTCCACTACCAAAAAAAAGGGGGATTTTGGTGGTAACTTTTTTATAGCGACTTTCAAAGTTGTTATCAAAAGTATAGCATCAGCAATGACATTTAGAAGACTTTTTGACCTTAAAATGTTGTTGAAAAAATTGCAATGACAGAATTTTATAGTAACTCACTTTGCATAGAACTTATTCTTGTATAGAAAAAATATAACTGTTATATATCATTCTACAAATCTTATTGAGAGGATTGAATTTTTTATTATCATCTAAATTATAGATATGAAATTAGAAAGCTTACTTAAACGTTTTCCCTAATTTCTCTAGTTTTTGATACCATGAATCTTGATTATCTTCTGTAAGAATGCTTTCTCAACATTTAGGTTCCGGAAATAAGAGATTTCATAAAACATAACCCCTCTGTTTCTACAAGGCTTTTTTCTTCTTCTTTCACAATTTCTCTTAACTGACCAAATTAGGTTTGTTTCCCACCAAAATAACCACCATTTATGTCTTTGTTCCCAAATTCTCTAAGCTCCCTTAACCATTTGCTTACACTCTAATGAGATGCTTGTTTGGTGTCTTGTCCATTCCTTGTAGAGCTACAATCCTTTTATTTTCTTTTTCTGTAGCCCTTTACTCCCTTTAAATGAAAGACAGATTCCTAACTATATGCTATTTGACTAAACTGGTGGTTGAACATATATATAGAGAAGGTATACTGTAAGTTGGTAATTCTACTAATCAAGTTGCTTTTTACTGTAAATAACAAATCGATCTCTTACCACTTATACACATCATAGCATACTACAAGTTTATCTCCCCTTTAACTTTAATCTTGTCTTCCTATTCAATCCACCTTGTGAGGCTATGAACAGTAGTAGTATTTCCTTGTAAGTGACACATAATATCATTGATAGTAAATTACAATATAATATAATAAATCACAAGATAAGTGCAATCCTCAAACAACTATAGTATAAATCCAACTCATAATATCAATAACACTCATAGTACAAAGTTTGAAGACTATACTTTTCAGGGCCACCAATGGGCCAAAGCCTCACTAATAAAAATCAATGACCTTCAAACTCCACCCAAAATTATGCCCCTGGGCTACAAAAATAAGACAAGCATACCTTTGATTTTGGAAAACAAAATTCTAATAAATAAGTCGAACCCTCCATGAAGGCCCAGACAAGATTAACATGGCTCAGTTCCACCTTAATATTTTTGAAAAATCTCCTATTGTCCAATACCTTTGAGAGAGGATGTGTTGTTATTATCCTTTTTGTTGCCCTTAAGAATTCAGAACACAACAATTTTTTTCATAACAAAGAACATGTTCTCAAATATAATAGTTACATAGAATGATGTTGCTTCAAGAACTACAAAATTTATTGAGTATCCAAGTATTTAGAGTGAAAAATGAGATATTATATTAGCAAAACAAAAACAAACGAAAACACACAAAAAAAGGGATGGCAATTATAGACCATAAGAAGCCTATACCTTCCACCAAGATTAAAGAATTTGAACATGTGGTTAAGACTTAACAGGGGAACAAACCCTGGTTCGTTAATGCCCACAATCAAACATGGTAGGGAAAAGCAAAGGAGGAATGTGTCAAAAACTTCTTGAGACATGGATGGTTCAATCCACCAAGAACACTGGTAGGACAGTAGCAGGTGAAGGAGAACTTTATTGCTATCATGATGATGAGTTTCAACATCAACTAAACTAAGTGATGGATTAGTGCAAGGGACACACAGGGAATGAGCAAACATAATTGAAAAAGGGAAAGGAGTAGTTAATGAAAGAAAAGAAAAGGAATATATGAGAACCCCAATGGGGAGCTTGGCTAAAAATTTGAGGCCTACTTGGTAGTGTCGGTGGTGAAAAGAGAATGAGAATTTCACTAAACTGATGCATATATCAAGAATGTTAGTAGTGTCACATCTAGATTTCTTTTACTTTTTGTGCTTTGGTTGGATGCATACATCTAATCACTCTGTTGTTCTTGCATACATGTTCTTCCTTCTGTTTTCCTTCTTTTAAGGACATCTTTCCAACTTTTCAACTTAT
Source organism: Gleditsia sinensis (assembly GCA_037074535.1). NCBI lineage: Eukaryota > Viridiplantae > Streptophyta > Magnoliopsida > Fabales > Fabaceae > Gleditsia > Gleditsia sinensis. The sequence goes on along the minus strand of CM073465.1, from coordinate 66,093,589 downwards.
AAAACTTACAAAAAGAACATTCAGCCAAATATATAAAACAAAATCTGAGGCAATTAATTACTATTGAAAGATTTCAATGTATTCATGATTGATAAGATTACTTTAAAGCAGAAAAAAAAATTATGATCATTGAAGAATTTAATCTAAAAGAAAAAGTTAATGTCGTTGGACTTATGATCATTGTCATTTCCTTTTATATCAAAGAATGCTATGATTATGGGAAAATAGAAATATCTATATTGAAGATAGGACAACACTGTATCACAGTATTGGGGAAGTAAAAAACTATAATAGATGGTTAAAAATTATATTTCCAGATAGAATTTGTCACGTCCCTAATTTTAAGGCACGTGAAACACATATATCATGAACATATATTTTTCATAAATATGAATATCTCAATCCTTTATAAAGGAAACAGATACATATAGATTTTTGCATACAGATACCATATACAAATCAAGTACATATACATCAGAGTACAGCAAAAGCAAGGATCCTGCCTGTGACGTTAAGAGCAACTCTAAAGTACATTTATATTACATTTGTAAATACTGAGAGCCAAGAAACAATTTAGGCTCACCACAGAAGTACGATACCTAGTCGATCAAGAAGCTGCAGGACCAAACTCTGAGTCTTTATATGAAAATATGTCAACTACGTGTAGTGAGTTTTACAACTCAGTGAGCAGACAATATCTCCTATAACCTCTCAAGTCAACATACGGATGTACTCTTTATTTTTAAACTTATCACATTGAAAATTACAATTCAGATATACATCCATATGGGACCCGCATTTTTAAATTTTTCAGTTCAAATCACATTCGAATATATGTAACCACATATAATACAATATGCTCTTAAATCAAACTTAATATGCATTAAAAATTCATTCTTTTTATATAATGTTCAAGTATGTCACAATTTTCAATATACTCAATAGATAAACATGGAATGTGAGTTCATCACTCTTCTGCCTCCTCACATTACCATAGTCACAGTCACAATAGGTAATTAGAGAATGTGAGTTCATCACCCTTCTGCCTCATCACATTACCACTAACTACAACTTCAATAGGTCAACAGGGACTGTGAGTTCATCACCCTTCTGCCTTCTCACATTACCACTAATACCTCTTTCACAATACCGTCTCAAACCATATAACCCGTCAATATTCATCAATACATATATATATGTATAAAAATCGTAATAAAATAAATTTCAAAACAAATATCTTTATTCATATTAAAAGAAAGAATATTTTTAAAAATATCATAAAAATTCATTAGAGGCCGGTATAATTATTTTAAGCAACACAATACTTCTTTTACTTAAAAGTCTACTTACTTTTAACAAAACATAATCATATATTTGCTTATAACAAAATATTATCATTTAAAAATAAAACTTACGCGCCAAAACGTAAATTCTCATATTCCTTTTGTAATTCTTTAATCCATGTAATAAATATACATATTTTCTACGATTCTTATCTCTATTTTCAAAATTCTCTCTTTTATTCTAAATTTCATTTAATTGAAATTTTCGTTAAATTTTACGGTTATTATAGAATTATACACTAAAAGAACATAGATTACCTTTGATTAAGGTAACCCCTAAATGTTAGACCCATTAAAGTTGTTTCCTCTGCCAATGAGCTAGCCGTATTAACATAATTTTTATATGGTAAACTGATTGCATTGTGTCAACACTATGCCTGTCAAACATAACTCCTTAACTAAAGGTCAACTAAGAAATAAAAAATTGTGATATATCAGCTCACAAAGTTTCAAAATATGTAAAAGCAAACCTTAAAAATTTATGTGCACCTTTTTCTCTCCCATTACCAAGTTGACTCCCAATATTCGTAGTTAACAAAGTATGCTGTTGGAACATAGTAGAAATTTAGTGTCTCTTGACTTAAAATTCAAACTTTTGAATACATAGGTGAAACACCTTTTCTCATTTGCACCTGAAGTAGAGATGAGATATTTTATCCAATGTAACATATACAACAACTAGTATTCAAGAAATTTGGCATATTATAAATTATAAATATAATTCCAATATTTTAATTGTGATTGCAAACATATATGTTTTAGTTTGCAATCTTTGAAGCAAATAGGTAGTCAGGGGAAGTGTAAATTCTAAGCATTGGCTCACAAGTTAGCATACCATCTTCAAATGAGGGTTGACAATAAGGTTAAGAAGATCAAAATGGAAGAAGGATATTAAATCTATGGCAAAATTCAAGAACCTGATCACTTCCATCAATTAACAAAATAGCTAGAAATATATACTGCATAGATTATCGAAGTAATATTATAATGAAAACCCTTCAATAGTTAAATTTTCTTTAAAAAATGAAAAAAATAGAAAATAGATCGAGTAAAAGAGTACCAAGTATGACTATCAAAGAGATGGCTATGATGCGAAGGATTTCTCCCTAAAGAAGCAACATAGCTAGGCATGAAAATGATATAACAAATAACTTTACCTCCGAAGTTAGAGATAGAAATGAGAAAAGCAAATTGGGCCCCCACAAAGAACAATCCACAGAAGGCAAATGGCTTATTATCACTAAAACTACTCTCGTCCTTAGCTGAACTAATACTTATATAGGACGTAGAAGATTAATTCACATCCTCCAAAAGCCCTTTTATCTCACTTTCCAATTTTTTCTTCATATCCTATGACTAACCTTTCACTCTTTTCAGCATTAAGCTCAAAGCCTCAAGTTTCTACTTTACAAAGTTCAATTTGGATGCTTCAATAATCGATCAATGTGAAACAAATGGCTATGTTTACCTATTGACTGTATCTAGTTTCATAAGAAGTGTAAAATTGTAGCTATCAACCATGAACAGAGGTTAATCTATGGCAAATGGAGAAACAGAGAGAACGTGAGTGATTACCTATTGTAGTAGCTTCAAAACATATATGGTGGACGACCATTGTTATCCACGGAGGAAGACATCATCCAACACAGAAGAGATGAGGTGGACGATGATAAAGGAGAAAAGGGCAAGGAAACATATATAGTGGTTTGGGTGGTACTTTTCCAAGCAATAAGTTGACGACTGAGAGGCTAAAGGGGGATTGGAGAATTCCAAAAAGAAATGGGTTGGGAGATGAGAAGGGATAGAGGTCTTTCGTTTTGATATTTAAAATAAAAATTTAAAAAATATTAATTGTAATAAATTTTTATAAAGGTATTTAGTAAATTTGTATATTAATATAGTTTTGTAAGTAGTAATATAAAAATAGTTTTTAATATAATGTTTATTGTGATAAATATCACTTCTATTTTTTTTAATTTAGGAGAATTTAAAACAATAAAAGAAAAATGATTTAAGGGAGTTTATCTAAAATTTATTGATTTAAGTGGCAATATAAAATAATTGCTTTTCCCAGCAATAAGTTGATGACTAAGAATATGGGGGATAAGAGAATTCCGAAAAGCATTTGATATTCAAGATAAAAAAAAATTATTAGTGTGATCTATTTTCATAAATTTATTTTTTTGATAAATTTGTATATTTATATTTTAATTTCAATCATAAGCTTTATAAGTATTAATATAACAACAGTTTTGAATATAATGTTTACTGTGATAAATATTTTTTCTAAAATAATAGAAGAACGGTAATTTCGGTGAGTTAATCCATATTTTTTTTCTCCTCTTAAATTTGATCTCCCAAATAAAAGGAAAGACTTCATTTAAGCTCTCCTTCCCTTTCTTCCCTTCTAGTGTAAAGCTCATTACAACTAATAATAACTTTTTATTTTATTAGCTTCTTTGTTTTGAACATTTAAACAGGGAAAGAGAAATTAATAATTACTTTTTATTTTCTTCTCTTTCCTTTTTTTTCAATTTCTTTCTTTCTTTTTTTCTCTCTCAACACCTAAGGATACCTTAAAAATTTTACTCATATATATTTTATAAAATATATTTGAGACGTAACTAATATCTCACACGTGGTTGTAACTTGTATGTACACAGAGATCGAGCCTACTCTCACTTGGATGCTTATTTAGTCCCTTTTGGTGATTTTGCTGAAATATGCATATCTGATTGTCTTTCTCTCAATTTATTATTTTTTGAAATATATTTAAATATTGTAACTTTCATTAGAAATTTATTTTTTATTCTAAATATAATCTCATTTATTTGAATGAATTATCTTCTTTTCAGACTTTTGTAGCATAATGTTTTGCAGGATTCTTTGCAATCATTCAGTCAACTCTCACTGTATATATAATGGCTTGATTGAGACTAATGATAAATTTTATTAGTAAAAATGAATACTAAATTAGTGTTATGTATATATTAAGTGGGAATCTAGCGTAGACTATATATATTAATATCACATCAATAATTTGTATATGATTAAATAGTTCCCTTTTCATGTATTTAAAATTGAAAATTAATAATTATCTACTGTATAAAAAATAATTTTTAATAATAATTTTCTGATAATAATTTTAAAAATTGTTACTAAAAATATTTTATACACCTATAAGAGTCGTCATTGAAATTTTCTAAAAGTGACCATTCAAAATTACGTCACTTTCAGTACATTTATAGTGACAGCTGTCATCCAAAATGATCTTACTTTCAGTTACGAACTTGGAAGGCTGTACTGAAAGCGGACATTTTCTCCCTTTCCCTCTTAAAAACTCCATTTCAGCGCACCTCCGAGGCTTGCCACTGAAAGCAGGCAAATAGAAAACTGCGGCAGTTTTTCCCCTTTCTCCCACCTCGACAAAAGCACTGCAAACCGACTCACTCACTTTGTTTCGGCAAAGGACCACAGAGGCAAACACCCTCACCCTTTCTACTTCGGGCTATTTATGTTTTGCGAAAAGAAGCTTCCTCTGTTCATTCCTAATGGACCCAAGCTTCTAATTTTCTTTCCACACTGAAAGTAGAAGGTCCTCCCTTTAGGGTTCATGCACCTTTCCGTCTTGGGTAAACCCAATTTTCACTTTTATCTGCCTTCTTTTTTGTATCTTACAACTGGGTTTTGTTCTATTTTGTGTGTATAATTGGAATTGATTTTGTAATTGCTGGAGCAGCTGAATCTGAAGTTGGGTTTGGAGTTTATCTGTGATTTTGCAAAACTTTGAGCTGGACCCACAAGATCAGAGTATGAATTATATTTTGGAATTTAAATTTCTCTTTTTTTAATTTCTGATTTCCACAAGTGTTGCTCATGTCTATTGTGCTATTTTTACTGTTTTTTTTGTTGATAAACTCTCTAGCGTGTTGATTGTAAATGGTATATGATGTCGTTATACTACAAGTGTCATGTAGTTTACTCCTATGTTGCTTGCAAAGATGAAGCACTTAAAAATTCAATTATTATGAATTCGAGTTTTCATATTTAGTTTTGTAGTATTTATGTTTGTAATATCATGTTCTGCGTGCTTAAGTTGTGTGGTACTTTTCGCAGTAATCCAGATTTACATGATTTATGAGGGAATGAGGGGAATTTAGAAATTTTTGAATCTAATTATGCTAAGTCTCCTAATAAAAATTTCATCTTTGACTTTGAACATAATGATTTCTCTGAGTTTGTGAATCAGGACCTGGTAGGATTCCTACTTTTATGGCTATTTGGCTCTTGTCTACTAGTTAAATACTAACTGCTAATTGGCTGAACGAGGATCCCGGAGGCAGGGATCAATCCCTCAAATCACTACTATAATTAACTGACTTCATCCATCCTGGTGAATCACGGTTTGACCTCACTTTTCCAGACAAGCAATTCCATATTTATCATATGATTTATTAAGAATTAGATTTGCTACTTTATTCTACGAGAATTTCATATTTCCGATTATGTTGCCATTTGTTTCTGAAACAATTCTCATTGAATTCATTTCTAAATTATAGGATGCAGTATGCCATAACAGTATTCATTTCTTGACTTATTGAAGTGTAGACAACCTTCTTTCTTGGAGATCTTTTATTGTCAAGGAGAGTCTTTTCACATGGTCTTGTTATCAAACAGTAATATGGAAAACCTATTTAGTTGTCCTTACATAATTATTAGCACAAGAATTAACGACTTCACCAGCAACAATTCTGGTTGTTTGATTCCTAGCGGGTTGACTTTCTGAGAATGGGAATTTAATAAGGGAAAATTAACATTTAATTAATGGAAGTGCCATTATCAGAATAATCACATTGCAAGTGCTTTTAAATTTCATTCTATAAGTCAATGCCTGGATTTGCTTTTGTTATAAGATGGTAAATTCAATACACACTACCAACTTATTCATCTACATACAGGATGTTACTTACTGTGAGGAATAATCACTTACTGATTTGCCTTTGGTACATGCATGAATAACTGTGAGGAAACTTGCTGTAATTGCTGTTAATATTATTACTTTACTGTTAATCCCTTGTATGATTCTTGTGATTATTATATTAAATTTGATAATCCCTTGTATGATATTTCATTTTACTGTTAATATTACTTTTAAATTTGTTCTAGCTTAGTTTTGTTGGTTAGGGATCTTGGTTATCAAACCAGTAAGTCAGATATTCTTTCCTATTTACAACAAACAACAACTAAGCCTTTTCCCACTAAGTGGGGTCGGCTACATGGATCAAACGGCGCCATAGTGGCCTATCATGGATGAGATCAATAGATAAGTTATTAACTATTAAATCATTTTTAATAGTTTCACTTATTGTTTTCTTTGGCCTCCCTCTACCTCTAATAATTGGACTATTCTCCATCTGATCAACTCTTCTCACTAGGGCTTCTGCAGGTCTTCTCCACATATGGCCAAACCACCTTAAGCGATTTTCAACCATCTTCTCCACAATAGGTGCTATCCCAACTTTCTCTCTAATGCACTCATTTCTAATCATATCTCTTCTGGTGTGTCCACACATCCATCGCAACATTCTCATCTCTGCAACGTTGAGTTTATCTTCATGTTGTCTTTTAACCGCCCAACATTTCGTACCATACAATATAGCAGGTCTTATAGCCGTACGGTAGAATTTTCTTTTAACTTTGAGCGGCACTTTTTTATCACAAATGACACTCGAAACTTTCCTTCATTTCATCCATCCAGCTTGAATCCTGTGGTTTACGTCCTCCTTTACTTCACCTTCATTTTGTATAATGGACCCAAAATATTTAAAACTTGTAACTTGTTTTAATATATAGTCTTCAAGTTTCATGTCGACATTCGTATTTGTTCGTCTCTTACTAAAACTACATTCCATATATTCTGTTTTATTTCTACTTATCCGGAAACCGTGTGTTTCTAAAACTAGTTTCCATGACTCTAACTTCATATTTATTTCCTCTTTCGATTCACCAACTAAGACTATATCATCTGCAAAAATCATGCATTGAGGCCCCAACTCTTGTATATGTTCAGTAATTGCATCCAAAATCAAGTTAAAAAGATACAGACTCAGAGAAGACCCTTGATGTAGTCCAATAGTTGTGGGAAAATCCTTTGTATCCCCATTTTGTGTTCTCACGCAAGTCGTTATCCCGTCGTACATGTCTTTGATTGCTCGAATGTACGCAATACGTACTCCTTTCTTTTCTAAAGCCTTTCATAGGATCTCTTTTAACACTCTGTCATATGCCTTTTTCAGATCAATAAAAACCATGTGCAAATCTTTCCGTCTGCTTTGATACCTTTCCATCAATCTCCATAGTAAATAAATTGCTTCCATAGTTGACCTTCCTGGCATAAATCCAAACTAGTTCTCTGTAACTTGAGTCTCTTGTCTTAATCTTTGCTCAATGATCTTCTCCCATAACTTCATAGTGTAACTCATGAGTTTAATCCCCCGATAGTTGGAACAATTCTGTATGTCTCCTTTATTTTTATATATAAGAATTAAAGTACTTCTCCTCCATTCATCTGGCATTTTCTTAGATTTCATTATCACATTAAACAACTTAGTGAGCCAACTTATACCCTTCCTTCCTAAACTTTTTCACACCTCAATAGGTATATTATCAGGTCCTACTGCTTTGCCATTTTCCATTCTCTTCAGAGCTTTCTCTACTTCAAACTCTTGGATTCTACGATAAAAAGTATAATTACGGTCTTCTTCTGCAGTATTAAGTCTGTCAGAGTTGTAGGTCAACTCATGCCCTTCGTTAAAAAGTTCTTAAAAGTAACTCTTCCATCGTGTTTGGATATCATGCTCCTTTACCAAAACATTATCCTCTTCATCTTTAATACATTTCACTTGATCTAGGTCCCTTGTCTTTCTTTCCCTACCCTTCGCAAGCTTGTAAATTTTTCTTTCTCCCTCCTTAGTTCCTAAAGATTGATATAATCCCTCAAAAGCTCTAGTTCTTGCTTCACTCACAGCCTTCTTAGCGTCTTTCTTGGCCGATTTATATTTATCCCAAATTGCCTTATCTTTACATAAGTGCCACTCCTTATAACACTCTCTTTTAAACTTAATCCTATCTTGCACCTCCGCATCCCACAACCAAGATTCTTTACCCTTAGGTCCAACGCCTCTTGATTCGCCAAGTGTCTCTCTTGCTATATTCCTAATCCCTTTGGCCATCTCGTCCCACATATCATTATCATTTCCTTGGACCTCCCAAAGCCTTTCTTCCTCCACTCTTCTTTGAAAATTCCTTTGTTGCTCATTCTTCAAAGACTACCACCTAATTCTAGGAATTGTTTTCTTACTTTCTTTCTACTCTTCTCATAACTCGTACGTCCAAAACTAAAACTCTGTGTTGGGTAGCCAAGCTCTCACTGGGTATGACTTTACAATTTGTGCAGAACTTTCTATCTGATTTCCTTACCAAGAAAAAATCTATTTGAGTATTTGCTCCTCCACTCTTGTATGTGATAAGATGTTCAATCCGCTTTCTAAAGCAAGTATTTGCTATGGTAAAATTATAGACTAAGGAAAAATCCAAGATAGTTTTACTCTCTTCGTTCGCATCTCCTAATCTAAAACCTCCATGTATACCCTCGTATCCTTTCTTGTAAAAATGTATTGTACCATTTATGAGGAAACTTAGAGTAGTGTGTAAGATATTCAAAATGATCTAAACATGTTTCTAAACTCAAAACAACATGTATAAATCAATGAAATGCGGAATAAAAAAGGATTACACTAACCTCTCGCTGTTACTTTTCTTCTCAAGTTTTTCAATGGTTTGGCTCTTCCAAGTCTGGTCTCTCTCACTTAAGATGGAATATGATTCGTAGATTTTCTCAAGGAAGTAGACTCAGGGACCAAAACCATCCATTTATATGTTCTACCATCAAAAGTATGAAGGGTCACCACTAATCACTAAATAATGGCCATTTACTTCAATGGGACTCCTGAAGGGAAAAACGTCTGGACCATTTATACATGTTTAAGAATGGAAAACTGTTACATAGTGTATGTTAGGAACCTGGATGTGGGCCATGTGGTATAGGATAACATGTAGGAAGTTATTTAATAGGAAGTTATGTTAGTCATGGCAGTTTATGGATGCCAGTTTTTATAGTTAGTTACTTATGTAGTAGTGGTATTTAAAGGTGTGAGTTAGTGGTCCAAGGGGGTGTCTTTTGTTTTGGATTAAGGAAAGGGGCTGGGAATTTATTCTCAGAAGAAAGCTTAGGCTTTGGCTGAATGAGAGAGTCTCTCAATCAGATTTGGGGGAGCAAATTGTTGTATTCAATATTGAATTTAGTAGTATTTTGTATTTTTCTTTAATTTGTATTTTTGGAACCCTATCATTGGTCCGACCTGCCGGATTCGAGAGTGGGTGTTGTGGTTTTGGAGGGATGCCAAAAATGTCAGATAAGGTTAATGTTTTGGAGGAGCGGATGACATTGCAAGAAGGACATATGGAGGATATAAGGGTGATTATGCAGAGAATGATGTCTGAGTTGCAGCAGCATGGTTCTCTTTTGCAAGAGATTAGTAAGCAGTTAGGAAAAAGGGCTGAGGCAACGACATCAGGGGAAGCATCTTTTTCTAATGCTAAATCCTCACAACCGGAAGCATTGTACTCACGAGGTGATCACATGGAAGAGTATAAGTTGTCTGTGAAGAGAGTTGAATTACCCATGTTTGATGGCATGGATCCAGTAGTTTGGATCACTAGGATGCGATTTATTTTGAAGTACAAAATACTCCTGAAGAAATTAAGATCAAGTTGGCGCATGTGAGTATGGAAGGCCCTACAATTCACTGGTTCAATCTACTCAAAGAGACTGAAGATAATTTGATGGGCAAAACTCAAAAGAGAACTTATAGCACGTTATGGTGGGCGTAGGCATGACAATCCCTTTGAGGAGTTGGCTGCGTTAAAACAAACTGGTGATGTTCAGGAGTTTATTGAGGCATTTGAGATAATTTCCTCTCAAGTTCCAAGACTCCCAGAAGAGCAGTACGTAGGATACTTCATGAGTGGACTGCAACCTGCCATCAAAAGGAGAGTAAGGACCCTGAATCCCCAGTCCCGTGGACAACTGTTGCGCATGGCTAGAGACGTTGAGGATGAAATATTGGGCGAAAAAGAAACTTCCCAGAAAGCAACGGGGAAGGGACAGTTTTTGGGTGGTTATGAACGAGGCGCTTCCGGTGTGGATCAATTTCGGTCCAACCTAGTACCCAATCTGGGTCAGCGGGACTCGGGTCACTCCTACCAGGGGAGTCGACCTAGAATCACAACAGGTTGGGCTCCCAACAAAAGTCGCGACTTCCATGCATCGAGTTCCTCAGCTCCAGTCGCGCAACAAGGGATCGGTTCTTCCCAGTCACAAACACCCAAGACCGAGCAAGGAGACAGACGCGAAAGTATGGGGAAAATCTCAGGACTTCATACAATTAGCTATCCGAAAATGATGGAACGCAGGGCCAAAGGACTCTGCTTCAAGTGTGGTGAAAAATTTCACCCACTTCATCGATGTACAGAGAAGCAAATGCGGCTATTAGTATTGGAGGAGAATGAGGAAGAGAGATAGTTGGGCTAGACGCAGAAACCTCAGGAGAAAAATGGGCAAATGACAAGCACTCAGTTTCTCAATCCTAGCTTTGAGGACAAGGCTAAAGTCCAGCAGGCAGTATTGTTAGGAACCTGAATGTGGGCCATGTGGTATAGGATAGCATGTAGGAAGTTATTTAATAGGAAGTTATGTTAGTCATGGCAGCTTATGGATGCCAGTTTTTAGAGTTAGTTACTTATGTATTAGTGGTATTTAAATGTGTGAGTTAGTGATCTATGGGGGTGTCTTTTGTTTTGGATTAAGGAAAGGGGCTGAGAATTTATTCTCAGAAGAAAGTTTAGGCTTTGGCTGAATGAAAGAGTCTCTCAATCAGATTTGGGGGTGCAAATTGTTGTACTCAATATTGAATTTAGTAGTATTTTATATTTTTTTTTAATTTGTATTTTTGGAACCCTATCAGTGTACCTTGACTTGTAAAGTTATTGTATCTAGGTAAAATTTCTATTTAATTTGCTCCACAATAACAGCTTCACAGTCTTCTGTTGCTGTTATAATTAAGCATTTGTTATGGCTACGAATTGAATAGATATAATAGAAGCTGACAAGTGGTAGTTGTCATGTCAACCTAATGTAATTTTGTTGAGAAAATAAAATCTGGTTATCATTTTTAGCTGCATCATTGATTAAGAAAATTTATATTGATATGCACTGCCACCTTTCCAAATTCAATCTTAAATGATTGCTTCCTATCAATACCGGTGCTGTTTATAACTTTGTTAATTTCCTGTTTGGTTAGTTTGGAAGGATTGGTAGCAAAGGTAGCATTTAGATAACAGACTCTTTGTTGCTATGCATTTGACTTGTTTTGGTTAGTTCCTATGATTAAAATAATGCTTACAAATATAATTCAAAATTTATAGAACAATAAAACATGTTATAGCAAGTATTATTTACTCACAGAATAAACGATTTGAAGCTATCTTCTACATTAGGACAAATTCAAAGATGAATTTGGTCAAAATAACTTAAGAAAATGAGTTTGAGATTCAAAACCTATGAAAAGAGGCATTGTTTGCGAAAATAAAATTTAGAAAGCTTTTCAATGTCCCAGTCAACTCAATGGTCTATAGGTTAGAAAAGCCAACAATCAGCAATTAAATGGTCAATGACTCAACAGGTAATGTGGGTCAAGTCACAGGTGGAACAGATCATACAAGGCCATTGTGCATGAGCCTTGCTTCTTGCTATTAAACTTGCATCCCCACCTTTAGGCACCTTCTGAATCCAACAGTGGTATCTTTTTCTTAATTTGAGCACCCTATGTATGACTTTTAGAGTTCACCATTTTGGCTTTCTCCTTTGTGGTTCTTTAGATTTTTGGTATTTTTGAGTGGTTGTGATTGCCCAAATTTATAGATCTTCTTGTTTTGGTTTCAACTGTGCTGAAGTGTCAAAAATGGAGGTCATGAAGTGCAAAAGTAAAAAAAATTCACGTTACAAAAAGTTCTAACTATCGATGGTTGATTTATGGTTCGATCTAACTTATAAACAAACGTTTATTAGTATACATGGGTTTTGAGCATAGTAGTCGAACATGCACGTGCGGTTCGTTTCGATTCACTTGGTCACCGATACAAATCGGTGACCAAATCGTGATATGGCTGGAATTGTTATTGGAATCGCACAAATCGGTGCGATTCCGGCAGAATCGCACGATTCTGCAATTCTGGCTGCGTCCGTTGCCTTCGCACAATGATGCTAGCTTCTGCCATGGTCGGTCTGTTTCTTATTCCCAAAACCCATATGACTCTGGCCTTGTCCATCACCATCGCGTAGCTGTGCAAGTTCTCTGCAATACTGCGTGATGGTCTATTCCTTCTTCTCAATAGCCTTTGCTCTGTTTTTTTTTCGTTTTTTGTCTTCCACTAGAGCCAGAAACAGTCGTCCACTGTCAAGCCCCTCTCTAATTTCTATTTTTTTTTCTTTTTTAAAAAAATGGGTTCAGTGTTGTTCCATTTGTTTAATAATTAGATTTTTTTAATATTTATTTATTTATTTTAAAAATTACAAAAATAATTTTTTTCTTTCCATAATTTAAAACTATTCAAATTTAAAAAGAATTTTTTTTTTTAGTTTTAAACCTATTCAAACTCATTTAAATAATTAATTACCTATTCTTTTTCATAATTTTTAAGATTTATAGTTAATTATATGTATAATTACTGAAATAAATATATTATTTTAAATATTTTATTTATATTATATATTTATTTATATTATATATTTTAAATTATTTTTTAATGTGTTCATGAATCTTACGATTCGATACAGTTATGATTCAAAAATAAACTATCCAATTCACAATTTAAATTGCGATTTGATTACTATGGTTTTGAGGTCATTGAACATGATTATCGACTCTAAATTTTAATTTGGGCTTCAAATCTTAAAGAATTGAAACCCTAGTATACTTTTAGACAGAGAAAGAGAGAGGTGTAGAGAAAAAAAGTAAGAGAGAACCATAAAGATGAAGAGAATTCGAAGGAAGAAAAATAAGGGGTGGGTCAAATGAAATTTTCACTCTTACTGTGTGGTCTCTAAAAGATATTAGAATTTATAATTTGGCCATAGAGAAATTAGAAGTTGAACCTTAGCCCTTAAAGGTTTATGACACGACATTGGTGGCCTTGATGGTTTTTCAGAGGATTCTTCTCTTATATCTCTTTTTTTTTTTTATACAACTCCTATAACTCTTTTGTAATCAAGGATCGCAAAGTTTTTGTTGTCACATTTTTGGAATCATTTTTTAATCCTATTTGTTTCTTTTTATTGTTTCTAACAATCCTAATTATCCTTAATTATGTGTTTAAGATTTCAGGTCATTAGCCACCTAAGGCTAGCTCAGATGATTTGGAGAGATGGAGTTTTTGGTAGACGCAAGAGTTCGACTCTCAATGTAGTACCCAAAAAAAAAGTCAGGTCATTACAAATAGTTTCACCAAGTGTGTGTGTGTGTATACATCTACTGCCACACCCCCCCAAAAGACTCCAACCTGAACCACCATCCACCACTGCATGCTGCCACCAGCTCGTGAACCCCATCATGAACCACTTCAAAAAACCATTGCGAGCCATTCCTGTTTGGTTTGCAAGGTAAGTACTTCTCCCTCGTTTTTGGTTGCAATTGTTGTGTTGGGTTGATAGAATGGGTGCTCATGTTATTTGATTCTAATGATTTAGTTTAGTTGCTGAAATTCTGAATATGGTAGAAAATTTTATACTTGTTGCTTTGAATTAATTTGAGTCGTGTGCCTATTGCCCATGATGATTTAAAAGTTCCTTGATTCCCTTGAATGGGTCAATGAAATTATCGGATAACATAAGTTCTCAGTTATGAATTTGACGAATCCGTGTTCATATGTTTACTGTTTATATTGCTTTTGGGTACCTAGCTCGCAACAGGATAGATAAATGTTCTTGATAATTTGGTGCTCTTGTGTTGAGTAAACTTGAGGTTTTCATCAATCGAAGCTGTATGTGGAAGACTTGTGCCCCCATGATCTCCTATAAAATGTCCAAGAGAGGTTCCTAGCCATATAAGTTCCTAAATTCTCGATTTTCAACTTAAGTTTCGATTTTAATTTTATTTTAACAAAGTCAAGTTTAAATTCACAATGAAATCTAGTTTATACTCGAAATCTTCTCCTTTCCAATGAACTTAAGCTGATTGAAACTGTCTTGTTCAAAATTATATATCCTTAAAATTAGTCAAATACCAGTCTTCTTAATAGTAGTCACATATCCTTTAAATTTGTCAAGTACCTTGTTAAACGCCTATCAATCTCAATATCCCTATTTCTAAATGTTTGGGTAATGAAATGTTCTTGAACATTATCATTTGTTGAACTTACGATTTTAAAGAATGATTGATATAGAAACATAATTTGAAAGTGTATTATATGCATTAAGGTTATTCATGATTAGGCATTCTTTATATGATTATGATTTAAATTACTCTTGTAATTTTTCTATGTATTATTTTTTTGTGTCCACCACTGCTCATTACTCTCCATTTTTTTTTTTGGAGAGCTGAGTTCTTGCGTAAAATTTCTTGACTGTATATTATGTCTCTGATATCTATTGAAGCAGAGCTTCTTTGTGGTTCTGTACATTGTTTTGATTGTATATACATTTGGAACAGTTCAATTCATGGGGAATTTTATCGAATTTTTGTTTGTAATAATTTTACGAAGGGCTTTGTATTGTGTTTGAAATTTGGATTCATGTGTTTAGTGCGTATATGTCAAAAGCTTACGAGGTCAAGGTTTTGCGTTTCCTCTGTGCAGGTCGTGTGCCTGGTTTGGATTAGACCAATATTGATACTATTTTATTAATTCAAACTACATTCTAATTTATTTAAATTTAATTACTGAAATTAGAATAAATTTTTAATTTTTGAAACTTATGTAAAAAAAGGAGAAATGGAATTGGTTAGGGAAAATTTTGGTTGATTAAAAAAAATTCTTTCATTACTAATATTTTGCGACACCAAACATTGAAACTGAAAATCCAATTTCTAGAAGCGCCAATTTCCTTTTGAAAAAAAAAATACTTACTATTCAAGTTGGATTGTAGCACTTAAAATCTGAAAAGGAAATAATGTCTTATAGAAACTATTCAATAAAACATATTTCAATAAACAATAAATTCAAACATATGAATCAAGATGTCCAAGATTAAAACAACAAAGCCTTCAATTCTCAAATCCCAAAAACTTCATAAATTATTAGGATAATCATATAATTCATCTCCCTATTCCACATTACTAGGCATATTGCAACAAAAAGTACAAAAGAAAAATCAAGAAAACAATTATTACAAGATGATTTAATGGTTATTCAAAGTTCAATGCTTCCATCATTTGATCCAGACAAGGATTCATACTTAATAACTAAATAACATCAAACAAGCAGCATTCTTAAAAATAAAATAGCAGTGAATCATACAAAAATTGCAAATGGCATTCTAGCTATGCAGTGAAGTCAGCATTTAAACTGAAAAGTAAGTTTAAGCGGATACAGTTAGAAGTTATGTTTTGCATAAAATTATTTGAACAAAGATATATTGCAAAATTTGGTGTAAAACAGATGTGTGAATATAACATAAACCTATGTCATACCATAAAGAAAGATCCCCTGTAGCTTTAATGTCCAATTTAATTAAATAATATTTCTGGAAATCTTTTTGAGAGCATAGAATTTTCTATATATGAAATATTTAAACATGAGATGAATAAAAATAATTAATTTTTCTATATTATTTAGATTATATATAACGTGTAAAAATAATATGGACTTTATTAACACTTTGACGAAAAAAAAAAGGATCAATCTAGTATAATTATCTAATATTTTTAATATATTATACAATACTTCAGTATATCATCCAAAATGATATTTCGTAAAATTTTGATGAAGGCTTTTGTGCAATTACCTTCTGAGGAGCAACATTAATGTTTGATTAGTAGGTATAAACATCCGTAAATATTTAAATTTAAAAAAATATTTTGATAAAGTCAAACAGATTATTTAAATTTGAAAAAATAATTAATTAATAAAAAATAATATTAATTTATAAAAAAAAATCTGTGGTAACATAGTTCCTTTCCCTTTCCCGAGCTTGATTTTCTGTTTTACCATTTGAGTTTGCAAATTGCATTGTCGCCTGCGGTATTCAGTTTCATTTTTTTCTTGTTCGTTCCTAAGTTTCTTTGTTTTTCTTTCTGCATTTTTTTCGTGTCGCTATTCTCTCTCTCTCTACATTTTTTTTATGGTGTGACCCCTGTTTAGAGGCTCTCTATTTATGCGTCCTGATCTGTATTTTTAAATATTTCTGGTTTGCATTAAAACAACAATGACAAAACCATAGATCACATTATTTTTTGTCGTCCTGTTCTTCTCCGAACGGAAGGACAAGATGCAAGAGAACCAGATGATCATAAATAAATTTAGAAGTTGTTGCCCAGGAAACTTTCTTCATAAAATTTATAACAATTTCCGTGTCTAGATTTCTAGAGGCTACCTTCCTCTAACGAGAAATTGCTTTCAACCTCTTTCCAAAGGTACCGCTTAGCCTATTTCCGGTACGCCATTTTAGGATCTTCTACTTTTTCACCCCTTACATGCATGATGCAATATATACACGCTACATTTTGATACTTTGATATAGGAATGATTCTTCATTCCATATTCCTCCTTTCAAGTGTTGCCTTTGTTTATGAAGCACAGAGTAATATATTGTTTCTTTTAATTTTGTTGAATAGTTGTTTCCATGTTACTTGCATGTGAGGATTTTTCCTATTGGGTACATGTGGCAAATGGAATAGTATTATTTTGTTCATGGCCAGTCATTAACAAGAACCAACGGCCAAACAATCATCCACAATCAAGGAGCAAGAACCAATTGTGAGCAAATGGAGAAGTGAAAACACAGAGCAAAATACAAAGATAATGAAGACAGAGAAAATTGAGAGATAGAGAGAGACAGAGAATGATAACACGATAAAAAAAACGCAGAGAGAGGAATGAAGAAACACAGAAATAGAGGAGAAAAAAATGAAACTAAGTCCCACAATCGACGACACAATCTACGAACTCAAATCGTTTAAATGTTTTCCCTGATTTTTTTAGTTTGTAATACTATGAATCTTGGTTATCTTCTGTAAGAATACTTCCTCTACATTTAGGTTCTGCAAAGCAGAGGTTTCATAAAACATAACTCTTCTGTTTCTGCGAAACCTTTTCCTTTTTCTTCCACAATTTTTCTTGATTGACCAAATCAGATTTGTTTCCCACCAGAATAACCACCATGCATGTCTTTGTTCCCAAATTCTCTGAGCTCCCTTAACCATTTGCATACACTCTCATAAGATGCTTGTTTGGTGTCTTGTCCATCCCTTCTAGTGCTACACTCCTTCCATTTTCATTTTCTGTAGCCCTTTTACCCCTTTAAATGAAAAACAAATTCCTAACTATGGGCTATTTGGCTAAATTTGTGGTTGAACATACATATGAACAAGTTACATGATTTTTTTTTCTTATTAATAATCTACAAATAAATGTAAAATTCAGGAGTTGAATTTCAATTCGCTTGAATGTACTCAAGACATGAATGCCTTAACAAGTTGATTGGTATATTTAAAAGGTTTTAGTGGCGAAGCTGATGTTTCTAATATCTTATTCATTATTTTAGTATTTTGTAGGCTGACCAACTTAGTTAGACCATTAAAGAATTTAGATTATTTGTAATAATATTATGCTTAATCTATTTTTAGTGTTTCAATTATGTAGCTTCATCATCACTAAAAAAAACAGCAAATAGCAATAGTTTCAAAACTATTCATAGTGGTTCAAAAATTTTCTAATTGTTAAAAGATTTAACAGTATTTCTAAGATTCTTAAAAAAGTATTCCAAATATTAAAAAAAAAATATAACTAGACAAAACAAACTTAGTAATAAAATTATAAATTGAAACCAAATAATCAGACTTGAAAAATCTAAACATTTCTAATAAATTAAATTCTCAGCTTAAGTCATAATTACAAGTTAAAGAAATAAAAATCTAATAACTCATTACTAATGATGGCATAACAGTTTCAAAGAAGGGTTGGCAGTAAGGTTAAGAAAATCAAAATGGAAGAAAGATATTAAATCTATGGCAAAATTTAAGAACCTAATCACTCACATCAAGTAACAAAATAGCTAGAAATATATAATGCAGAGAGTTAATTAATTATTAGAGTAATATTCTAACAAAAGTCCTTCAATAGTGAAATTTTCTTTAAAAAGAAAAAATGAAAGAGTTAAAAAATAGATAGAGTAAAAGGGTATGAAGTATAACTATTAAACAGATGGCTATGATGCAGAGGATTTCACCCTGTTTTCTTCATATCTGGTGAATAACCTTTTGATCTTTCCAGAATTGAGCTCAGAGGCTCAAGTTTCTGCTTTATGAAGTTCAATTTGGATGCTTCAATAATTGGTCAATGTGAAGCAAATATGGCTATGTTTACCTATTGACTATATTTAAGTTTCATTAGAAGTGCAACATAGTAGCTATTACGCATGAACATAGGCTAATCCACGGCCAATGGGGAAACAGAGAGAGAGAGAGAGAGAGAGAGAGAGAGAGAGAGAGAGAGAGAGTGATTAACTATTGCAGCAGCTTCAATACCTAAATATCCAAGAAGAAACAGCAACCATAGAAGAGATTAGCTGGAAGATGATGAAGAAGAAAAGGGCAAGGAAACAGGTATAGAGAGAGAGAGAGAGAGAGTAAGTGATTAACTATTGCAGCAGCTTCAATACCTAAATATCCAAGAAGAAACAGCAACAATTGTTATCCACGGAGGAAGACATCATCCAACATAGAAGAGATTAGCTGGAAGATGATGAAGAAGAAAAGGGCAAGGAAACAGGTATAGAGAGAGAGAGAGAGAGAGAGAGAGAGAGAGAGAGAGAGAGAGAGAGAGAGAGAGAGTAAGTGATTAACTATTGCAGCAGCTTCAATACCTAAATATCCAAGAAGAAACAGCAACAATTGTTATCCACGGAGGAAGACATCATCCAACATAGAAGAGATTAGCTGGAAGATGATGAAGAAGAAAAGGGCAAGGAAACAGGTATAGAGAGAGAGAGAGAGAGAGAGAGAGAGAGAGAGAGAGAGAGTGAGTGATTAACTATTGCAGCAGCTTCAATACCTAAATATCCAAGAAGAAACAGCAACAATTGTTATCCACGGAGGAAGACATCATCCAACATAGAAGAGATTAGCTGGAAGATGATGAAGAAGAAAAGGGCAAGGAAACAGGTATGGTGGTCTAGGTGGTTTTATTTTTTTGAGCGATAAGTTGACAACTAGGAGGACGGAGGGAGCAAGAAGAACTCCCAAAAAAAAGGGGAAGGGAAGGGTCGGGGGACAGGATTCTTTCATTTTGATATTTAAATAAAAAATTGCAAAAAAAAATAATTGTAATACATTTTTATAAAGTTTTTTAATAAAATATTAATGTCAATAATAAATTTCGTAGTAGTAATATAAAAAAAGTTTTTAATATAATCTTTATTGTGATAAATATCTCTGCTAAAATTTCTTTATTTAGGAAAATTTAAAAAAAAAATAGGAAAATGGTTTAAGTGAGTTAATGTCCTTGATTCAAGTAAGTAATAATATAAAAACAGTTGCCTTTCTCCGCGATGAGCTGACAACTAGGGTAATAAGGGAATTCCGAAATGAATTTCATATTTATAATAAAACTTTAAAAAAGTATCAGTTGTAATCTATTTTCATAAATTTATTATTTTGATAAATCTGTATATTTATATTTTAATTTCAATCATAAGTTTTGTAAGTATTAATATAACACCAGTTCTGAATATAGTGTCTATTGTGATAAATATCTCTTCTAAAATAATAGAAGAACGATAAGTGAATTAATCCAATTTTTCTTCTTCTTTTAAATTTGATCTCCCAAATAAAAGCAAAGACTTCATTTAACTTCTCCTTCCCTTCCTTCCCTTTCAGTGTAAAGTGCTTACAACTAATAGTAACTTTTTACTTTCTTTCCTTCTTTATTTTAGACATTTAAACCAGAGTAAGAGAAATTAATAATTACCTTCCATTATCTTCTTTTTCCTTCACCTTCAATTTCTTCCTTTCTTTTTTCTTTGTCAACACCTAAGGATACATTTAGGAATTTTGCTCATATATATTGTATAAAACGTGCAGGAGGTGTAGCTGATTAATGTTTTACACTGGGTTGTATGTACACACGGAGCCTCGAGCCTACTCACTTAGATACTTAGTCTGATTTGGTGATTTTGCTGAAATTTTCATATCTTATTTGTATATTTGTATCTTTCTCTCAATTTATTATTTTGTAAAATATATTTAAAGATTGTCAGTTTTCGTTAGGAATTTATTTTTTATTCCAAATATAATCTCATTTATTTGAATGAATTATCTTCTTTCTAGACTTTTTGTAGCATAATGCTTTGCTGCACTCTTTGCAATCATTCAATCAACTCTCACTGTATAATGGCTTGATTGCTGCTAATGGTAAATTTTATTAGTTGAAATGGATTCCAAATTGGTTTTATGTATAGGGTTCAGTGGTAATTGTATTTTGATGTCGAGATTGAAAATTAAAAGAGTTGTTGTACTTACGAGATTAGAAGTAAATTGGGGTTGTTCCAACAAATTTATAGTTTTTGTACTTGAGATTAATATTTTCATTTGCTGGTAGATTGCAAGAGCAAGATAGTGGGGAAATTTAGTTACAAATCAGAAAGTAAGCATTTACTTGTACCTGTACATAGCTTCTCTCCACTTGACGAAGCTTAGTAGAAACCTACGATTAAGTTGTGCACTATGCCTTGAGTTTCCAAGACCTTGGCTGTGATGAACAGGTTAGGCAATTTAAGCAACTTTTTTAAGAACCAAATAAACATCTAGATGAGAACTAAGAACTTTTGTTATAACTCGTGTAAGATCGTTAAAATTTCCAAATAAATTTGATCTGAGAAACATGGTCGCATGCAGCTTTGTTGAAGAATTGTCGATCACTTTCTTCTCCTCCTAGATTGATGTAACAATATCCTATTAAAGATCACTTAATTCTAATTCTTATAGTAGAAATCTGCTACTACTAAACGATCTTCAACCAATGTTTAAAATTAAGCTAAAATGCAATCAACCCTCTTCAATTTAGAGCCTTATGCAATTTACTCCTCTTTACTCTTAAAAAGTTGATCATCAGTCCCCAAAACATAGTTTCATAGAATCAGGAGAGTCAGCATATGGCATGAGATGATACATTATAAAACAAGCCACATTTTTCCAAAAACAAACACAGAAAGTGTTTTCTATTTTAATGAAATTAAATAAACAGACGAAGAACCGTTTCAAAGCTACAAATATGGATGAACAGTAGTATGCATACCTGTAAATGAGTTTTTCATTAAAGACAACCCAATCAAATATGAGCAATTACTGGTTGCTTTTGGAATGCTTCCCTTAAATTGATTAGAACCTAAAGCAAAAACTTCAAGTATAGGAAGTTGATGACACATATCTTGTGGGAGACTGCCATATAAATTGTAGAGATCAAATTTTGGCCACTCTCAAAGAAGGCATGTTAATTAAAAAGAGGAGCTGGAATTTCATCTATAAATAACACAGTATATGACATTAGCTATTCCACGTGTATAAAACCATAAAAAAATGACCCATTTATATTCTATACTTATCTAACTAAATTATTTGCAAGAATTTAATGGACTTCTTGCTTCTTCTTCTTTTTTTCGTTCATTTCTAACATGGCTAATTGACTTGATTAGCAACCTAGCTCAACCTAACACTATATTTAGGATGACCTGTAATTTTTAAAGAATATAGACTGTACATACAATGTCTATTTTT
This sequence comes from Gleditsia sinensis, assembly GCA_037074535.1. Classification (NCBI taxonomy): domain Eukaryota; kingdom Viridiplantae; phylum Streptophyta; class Magnoliopsida; order Fabales; family Fabaceae; genus Gleditsia; species Gleditsia sinensis. Next base: position 66,071,142 of record CM073465.1, on the reverse strand, counting down.
TCATTTAATTAAATCAACTTGAGGAATTATATTTGAAGGTGTCGTGGCCTGGAACTAATCTAATATTTCTATTGACTTATGGGTGAATCAAATTTGTTTTTTCTTTTAACACTTCACCCTTATGTTACATATATATGTGTGTGTGTGTGTAGACACAATATTGTAGAAGTAGAAGATAGAAACGATTTCTTTAAACAATTAATTATGGCTTAACCTATATATACATATATGTGTGTGTGTGTGTGTGTGTGTGTGTAGACACAATACAGACACACATATAGTGTATGTGTGTCTGTAGAGTTTAAACACATAACATAAGATTGCTTCACCGCCTTTCTTTGATCACTTCGATACAATGTAATTCACCCGATTAAATTCCATTCCCTGACTACTGGTTACGGTAGAAGTAGCCTCACTTTCATCCTTGCTTTGATCAATACAAGCGATAGAATCTTTGGCTAATACTGCCAACGATAAACACCTTCTTGAGGAGGTGTTATGGGGATTGGAATATAGGATAGCATTGTCTATTGCCTTTTTTCTAATATCTAATCCATAAGATTTTCATATTCACACGCGCGCACACACGTGTCAGTAACTACATGAAAAAGAAAAACTCTACAGTTGAGAATAGTTATGTGATACGAGAACAAAACTCATAATAAATTTTAAATTAGAAGGTGGTTGCATAGAAGACCAAGGAAACTTTTTTCTTATTCACACACACACGTACGCACGTCACCAACTACATGAAAAAGAAAAACTTTACGGTTGACAGTAGTAATGTGACACGGACCAAAACTCATGATTAATTTTAAATAAAAAGGTGGTTGCATAGAAGACCAGGGAAACTTAATTTTTCCTATTTATACACACAATATTTATACTAAAATTCTAGATTAAATAATCCATAAGTGACTTACGTGACATTTTATTTTCTCCCAACAGCTTCTCCATTACATTCATCATAATGGATCGCCATAGATGCCAACAAATCTTCATTCTCTATCCAGCGCTAGCGTGCATCAAGAAATCAAGAATGTAAAAATTGAGAAGCACCAAAGGAAATTTGTGAAATCCCTTAAAGTGAAAATTCGCAAATCTGAGAGTGAAAATTATGTTATTAGCGCTTTAACCTTGAATGTAAGAATTGAGAAGCACAAAAGGAATTTAAAATGATACTGATAGAGTAGAACCATTAATGGCAGATTATGTGTGCTTTAGATCAATCCCGCAATAAAGTTTGGAATCTATACTATGACCTTGACCCAGTTTAAGACTTCTTCATACCAAACCCAAAATTTGGATGCGATGAGAATAAAAATGGTCACGGCGGATGTAGGAGAAAAATTTAGGGGATTCGTCGAACTTCCAAATGCATCGGCTAGTCGATGTGTGACAAAGGAAAAATCGTAGTATAGGTCCTGGATTCCGAGTTTGGAATCTGTCTCAAACCACAAAATGCCGGACTTGAGTCAGTGGAAAGGTCACGACTAAGAAGTAGAGTATTCCACTGGACAAAGGTAACAAATGGGAAAAAAGAAGGAGCGGAAAGGAGGAGATAACTTGCATAGGGCGAGTGTCGACAATAGAGACAGAGCTGCCGGAAGGGAATGCAAGAAGGTCATGAGAGGCTCAAGTCTGCAGATCCAAAATTGTGACGGCTTGGTGGGCCTGGAAGCATTCAGTCCCACAAATGTTGAGCTGATATGCTAATCCACATTGCTTGGTTGCTTCGTTAGTTCAACCAATTCAGATAGAGGAAGAAGGTGGTCACCCCCTCACCGCAAAAGACATGTTTGGAGAAGGGAAAATATGTCGGATGAGTCACTTGCGTGTTATTTAATCTGGACTCTTAAAATAAATTTTAGGGCCTTTATATATATATATATATATATATATATATATATATATGGAGCTATTGATAATATTATCAATTCAAACTCAGTTCTAATATGTTCAAATTTAATTACCTAAATTAGCATAAGTTTTCAATTTTCGAAACTTAAGAAATAGAAAAAGGAGAAGAGGAATAATGTAGGAAAAATTTTAGTTGATTAAGAAAAATAAAATCTTATTTTGGACATATCCAAACAAAATGTCATAGCAACAAAATCAAAACATATAATAAGGTAGCGTATAAGCAACACGCCAATGGCCAAAGAGTTGGCTACAACTAATATTCCAGCCAAGTAGCTAGGGAACACTCATCAATGGTCAAAGACCCGAACTACATTTCTACCTTTTATGATCCTGAAACTAAAAGAAGACTACCTTTTTAGATGTCTAGAAAAGCAATATGGAAAGATTTGATCAACGAGAAGAAGTCCAGCTCATCATTAGAATATTAGATGAGTTTGTGCAGAAAATATAAAGTAGTATTCCATCTGCAAAATAATCAAATAATGTTATCAGTATTCCATGAGCCTATTGAAGAGTTATATTAAATTTTTATCTCAAAATTCATAGTCTAAAATGTTTTATAATACTTTAAAAGCTTAAAGAGTTCTTCTCTGTTCAACTATAAATAAGAATAATATTATTTGATGCACTTGAAATTGACTTTAGGTGTATAACTATGCTATGTTTTTAAATAATTATAATCACACAACTGTATGCACTAGTTGAATGTTGTCCTGCATCATCTTGCAAATAAAAAACAAAGACATGCACATCTTTAACATGTAGCAAAACCTTAAAAAGACATAATACACATTGAAATTTACCTCATACTGTCTTATGAAAAAAGTGAATTGATTTATAAGAACATGATCCTCATCTAAATTTAAGACATTGAACTTGAGAAAAACATGAATGTTTATGAGAATATAATTTCATGATAAAATATTAAAAAAAATAAAAAGCATGAACATTTGATAATGATCAAATATTTATAAGTGAAAACTAAAGATTTAACTGAAAAATTGATTGAAAGGGAGAAATGTGGAGTATAGACCTATCAATTTAACTTATAATTGTAGATCTTTAATAGTTATTGTTTTGTAAAACGTTTTTCATAGCTACATAACTTTACATAATAAATTACATAAAGAGCAAACTTAGTGTGAAAAGTGTGCAATTTATAAGAACATGTTATCCTGGTTGAAGTGCAGCATAAATCAAAATAATAGCCTTTGAAAAATAATACATCCAATCTCGAATTAAATAAGTCATAGAAGGCTGCCTTCAATTTCATTTATTCGATTTAATTTTAGTCACCTAACACTGTCTTAAATTTTATTATTTGTAACAAAAAACTGATCACTTCGTTGATTCATAAAAATATATAAATTTTGACATAAAGTTAAAGCTACTTCAAATATAAAGCATAACTTTTTTAATATCTATACATAAATAACTGATAAATTCCTCGTGAAAAATAGTATATAGTAAACTTTTGTCTTAACCTACACAGAAAAAGCTGATAAGTCCTTCTCAAGCTAACTTATCTGAGAACAACCTTCAGCTTCGAGTCTTCTGATGCCTTGCATATTTACTCACATTTTATCATTATTTTTAACTTGAAATTTTAATCCAATTCTTTTTTTTTTTTAATTTCAATCTTTATTTTTATTAATTTTTTTTTCAAATTTTGTTAAAAAAAATCAGAAAACGCAAAAAAACAAAGAAACTCTGCTCAGAAACAGAGAAGAGAAAAAAAAACAGAGGACACAGAAATTGTTCCCATTAATCTCGGCGAGACACACTTGGAAATCAAATGGTCATTGAGTAATATTAGGTCCAAACTGGATAATTGATCTGCTAGAACATTCTGCAGATAAATAAAGATGAATAATGAGAATAAAGGTGGAAAGTTTAAGAGGAAAACGACGACACAGAGGGGATAGAAGAGAGGAAACCAAATAACAGTAATCGGTTGCTGAAAATCTGTGGAACTTGCTGCTGAATTTTCTGAGCGTTACAGCTATCTCCTAGGCATCTATAAAAATCACAGCTCGTGGAAGCACTTAGCATCGTGAGCAAGAGAGGACAACGGACGAGCAAACCAGAAAAATGAACGCGAGAAGCAGCTGGTGAACGGAAGCATCTCATGAACGTGGAAGCAAGACAATGGAGGACAGCTCTGGATCAGTTTGATTTTTAATCTATTTTAACCTCTCATGATGTAATATATTGGGGCATAAACTAAACTATTTTAATTTTTTTAAAAAAATCATATAATCAGATCCTAATTTTATGCTTATTTTTTCAGATTTAATTTGATTGAAATTTCTATTTGGTTTGTTCAAATCATTTTGTATTTATTGCTTCTAATTAACTATCATTAATTATATAATTTTGATATTTTAATTTGCTATTGAAAAAAAAAAAGAATTGCATGTTAGATTTTCAAATAATTCAGTTTTTTAAAATAGTTAAAATCAAATGATCAATCTTAAAGTGCTTTTAAATTATTAACATACATAATGTTGTGTTAATATATTTTTAAGAGTAAGTCTAAATAGACTATCCAATGAGGTTATTTGGTTGTCTAGGATTTGTACTAACAAACATAAAATATTTGTTTGAATTAATAAGGTAAGAACTTGGTGATATCATATTCCTAAAAGTTTTTTCCCATTAAATTTTATCATTAAAAAATTTTTAATTATTCTTTTTTTTATACTACCGTATTTCAATTTATAAGCTCTACAATTTTATAATATTTTTTTTAAATAAAATTTATATTTTTATAATTTTGACACTTGACAAAATAAAATAACAATAAATGAGGATGATAAATTTGAAATCTAATTTGAAGAAGGGAAATAAATGACAAAATTCTTTGAACTTTGAAGAGTTTCATTTTGGTTTCTTACCTTTACTTTTTTAACACTTGGATCTTTTCATTTTAATTTCAGAAAATTATTCCTTTTCTTTAACTTTCTTAACACTAATAATAGATATTGCAGACCTAGCACCCACTTGATTTAAAAATTGAACCCTGTCCTCTCACTCCAAGCCAAACGCTGCTATTAGAAAAAATGCAAGGAAATGTGTGTTTAGCCCCCGAAATCCGAGATCAGAATCCACCAAACCTTATTGCTTCTTAGGTTTTGTATCAGGTCCTAGAATCAGAATTTTTGTCAAGCTTGCATTTTTCTTTTGGATGGATTTGTATTATGCTGTTTAATATTTCAATTTTTTATGGGTTCATTTGTCTGTGATGATGAGACTATTTTCTAGACTGGAGTTTATGATCTGAGTACTACCGTGCTCGGACTTTGATTGCCAAACCACCCTTAGGTAACACCCCCCCCCCCCCCGGGGGGGGAGAGGAGGCACCGCTTTTTTCTAAATGAATCATTTTTTGAGCCATTTATTGTTGAGAGCTCAAGGATATCCCCCGTTGTGAATTAGGATTTTCGACTGAATGTGTTTGATAGAGTCCTTTCGATTCATCTATCACAAAAAATGGGTACCACTTGGGAGAGATCAATTAGTGGTGTTAATGGAGTTAGGAAGAAGGAAGGATTTAATTGGTCTTTTAAAATAAAAAGACTGAAATGAAACAAAATAAAATTAAGGGATGATAATGCAACTGAATGTGTAATTAAGAGACCAAAAATGCATTTATGCCAAAATGAAATTTTGAGCAGGTGGTAAGTAATTAGCATGAGATATAGTGAGAAAAATAAAAGATATTACCTTATTTTTGTTGATCATTATACAAAATATATCTGGTTTTATCCCATGACCACCAAATCTGGTGTTTCTACAATCTTTCCACACTTCAAAAAATTTGTTGAAACCCACTTTCAAAAATCCATCAAAACAATATATTCGGATAATGGAGGTGAGTTTATTGCTTTAAAATCATATCTCTTACTTCATGGTATAACTCATCTCACCACTGCCCCTCACACTCCCCAACAAAATGGTGTCTCTGAACGTCGTCACCGTCATCTAGTTGAAACGGGTCTCACCCTCCTCTATGATGCAAATCTTGATTTTTCATACTGGCCCCATGCTTTTCAAACAGCCTCTTATCTCATAAACAGACAACCCACGTCTCTCCTACAAAACAAATCACCTTTTGAAGTTCTTTTTGGTCAACCACCTAATTATTTAAAATTTAAAAAATTTGGGTGTATTTGTTATCCTCTCACAAAGGCCTATAACTCAAACAAAATGCAACCTAAATCCAAAGCCTGTATCTTTCTTGGATATTCACCAACTCAAAATGGCTACAAGTGTTTTGAGCCAAACACGAAAAAGTGCTTCATCTCTCGCCACGTTTTATTCGATGAAAATAGAACTTTCTTCAACCAATCTTCACCCGTGCCTTCCACGCTCAACCCGAACATTCGAGATCCTCATCAACTGCTCTCTCTTCACTTTGGTGCCCAGCCGATTGCAGTGCCCTCCTCAACGATGCCCAACGCCTCGGCATCCTTGTTGCCTCCGGAAGGTTCACCTGCTATTGTTGCGTCCTCCCCAGGTATTTTCGCACCTTCTGCTCCTTTACTTTCTGAATCCTTGCAAGCTGTAGATCAAAACACCACCCATCCGAATACCCCTTCAGGCGACAATCGGACTGGGTCTTCACCAGATTTCCCGACGTCCCTTTCACCTCACCCATATTCTCCTACAGCTAATCCTCTCCCCGATCCAAATCTCACAAACCCTAACCCAACAAATCCTCAACCTCAACGAACTCACACCATGACCACAAGATCAATGAACCAAATTTTTAAACCTAAACAAATTCACACCGTGTCAAAGCACTCCCTTCCCCAAACTATTGAACCAACTAGTGTGAGTCAAGCCATCTCTCAACCTCCCTGGCGTGAGGCCATGTCCAATGAGCTCACTACCTTGATGAAACATGGGACTTGGGATTTAGTTTTACCCACCCCTGAATGTAAACCCGTGGGGTGTAAGTGGATCTTTCGGGTGAAACGGAAGGCTGATGGTTCTGTTGACAAGTTTAAAGCCAGACTCGTGGCTAAGGGCTACAATCAACGCCCTGGTGTGGATTACACCGAGACCTTTAGCCCTGTCGTTAAACCAGCCACCATTAGAACCGTATTATCTATAGCAGTGATGAATGGCTGGGATCTCAGGCAAATGGACGTTAATAATGCCTTTCTAAATGGTGCCTTAACTGAAACTGTTTTTATGACACAACCTCCGGGATTCAAAGATCTGTCCAAACCCCATCATGTGTGCAGATTAAACAAGGCTATCTATGGGCTTAAACAAGCCCCACGGGCTTGGTACACTGCCCTAAAAACTGCAATTCTTCAACTGGGATTTCAAACCTCCAAGGCAGATTCTTCTCTCTTCATATACAGCCGCGACTCCACTCTTTGCTATCTTGTGGTGTATGTTGATGATCTTATCATCACAGGAAATAATTCCTCCCTTGTGACCTCTATCATTAAACAGTTGGGTGACATGTTTTCTCTTAAGGATATGGGCTCCCTTCATTTTTTCTTGGGGATTGAAGTCATTCCTACCAGATCAGGGTTATTTCTCTCCCAACATAAATACATCCGTGAGCTTTTAGACACTACAAGTATGAGTGGTGCGAAGGATGTCTCAACCCCTCTCTCCACCACCCAACCTCTCCACTTGATTGATGGCACGGCTGCTGTAGACAGCTCTGAGTTTCGTCGAATAATTGGTAGTCTCCAATACTTGTCCTTGACACGTCCAGATATCTCATTTGCAGTGAACAAATTATCTCAATTCATGCACAAGCCCACTGCAAATCACTGGACAGCAATCAAACGGCTCCTTCGCTACTTAAAACAAACCATTTTTTATGGTATTCAGATCCACAAAGCTGGACCTTCTGTTCTCAGAACATACTCCGATGCCGATTGGGCTGGAAATATGGATGACCGCACGTCAACCTCTGCTTACATCAGTTTCTTGGGTCCGAATCCAATTTCTTGGAGCTCCAAGAAACAACGTGCCGTTGCAAGATCCTCAACCGAGGCTGAATACCGAGCCCTAGCAAATGCGGCCTTTGAGACCATGTGGCTGTCTACTCTTTTCAAAGAACTTCAACTTCCACTCAAAGGCGTTCCTCATCTGTTATGTGACAACATTGGAGCCACCCATTTAAGTTTTAATCCAGTCAATCATTCCCGCATGAAACATATTCAAATTGACCTTCACTTTGTGCGTGACTTAGTTCAAAAAGGAAGCCTTCAAGTCAGACATGTTCACACTCAAGACCAGTTAGCTGACCTTCTCACCAAGCCACTGTCAAAACAGCGTACATAATTGCTGCGTACCAAGATTGGTCTTGCCGATGGAAGCCCAATCTTGCGGGGCGTATAAGGGAAACAAGCGTGGATTCTGCTCAATCATATCAGAGCATGCCATGACAAACATTTGGTCATAAATTCCATACGTGTAACTGATTTCATTCTTGATTGTGCAGCTGTCTACTGTAATCTCTAGCATAACTCTAGCATTACCATTTATGTATTTCCTAAATTAGTTTCTCTCATACTTGTATATAACTACACAGAATCACTATCAAATTGTGAGGGAACATATTCATTCAATCCTCTGCAATACTTATCTTCTATAGGGCGTGGTTTATCTGCATAAACAGTGAATCAATCTTACTAGTTTATAAGATATATAGATACAGATATGCCAAAGTGCAATTTTGATTCTTTGAATTTTATAGTAAGTTTTGATATGTATAATCAGTACAAATATCAACAGAGTCAAGCTTATTTTTATCCTTTTTTATCAATTCCATTAACCTCCTTAAGCTTAACAAATTACATCAAGTTAGCCTTTATCCTTAAATCCATCTATTTATTTAACAAAAAAAGTTGATTTGGCTATGCAAGTACCTGATTCTATCTATTTGGATTGATAAACGCCATGTCACACCCCTAATTTTAGAGCACGTGAAACACATATACTATGAACATATATTTTCCATAAACATGAATATCTCAATCTTTTATCATAGAAAACAGATACATATAGGTTCTTCCATACATATACCATATACAGAACAAGTCCATAAACATTAGAGTAATAGCAGAAGCAGGGATTCTGCCTGTGGCATATAGAGCATACTCTAGAGTACAAGTACAATATAAATCAAAATCTACAAGCCTTGAAAACAAAATAGGCTTACCAGAAAATATGACTCTTAGTCGATCACGTATCTATAGAACTAAACTCTGAGTCTTCATCTGAAAAACATATCTACAACGTGTAGTGAGTTTTACAACTCAGTGAGTAGATAATCCCTCATATGACCTCTCAGATCAACATATGGATATACTCATATATTGAAATTTATCACATTAAAAATTTACAGTTCAGAAGTATATTCATATGGACCCGTATTTCAAAACTCGATTCATATTAAATTTAGATATTTAAAATCATATGCAATACGGTATGATCATTATTCAAATACTGTAATGCATCAAAACCTTTCACATGAACACATTTGGAGGATCCCATATCAGAACCACCATATCAGAGTTTAACTCTTTCTGTACTTTGGTGGTATAAGATTTGCCTAAACTTAGCATCCCGCTGAAATTTGCCCTACTACCATTCAAGAGGACAAGCGAATGAACTCTATATGAGTCTTTTTCAAGCACATAGTAAGGGAAGGCAAATCACATCTCATATAACTGGAATCTTGCCCATATATGAGGCATTCTGCTCTCCTTCACATATCATCTCTCATGTGTTGGCCCTCACACAAGGTTAGCACCACCTCCCCTACTAGCTGAGGCAATCAAGGTGCGCACCAGGGTTAACATCACCTACTGTTAGCAAACAATGTTTCCAATAGAATTCCTCCACAAAAAATATCATATGCACATATACCATATAATTCAATATAAACTTCTTAATATAATACAGACTTTCAGTCTCAGTATATTCCTCTGTCAAAATTTTCCAATCAGGGAATCACATATACATGCCCATATCCGAGGCAAACATATCACTGTATAAATCAATATCATGTGCATAACATATTTCATTTACCATATAATGAAAAATACATGTGAAATCAAATATATCATGAGTTCAGAAAATCTATTTCCAAAACTATACTCTTCTTGAACTATATTTCAAAATGTAAACAGTTCAGATAACTTTAATGCATTTCAAAAACATATACAAATATCTCATAAACATAATTATATACATGCTTAAAGATCAAAAAGAGTATAGGGCAAGCCATAGGAAGAATAATCTACTCACAGAGTAAGGGCTCCGAATTAGACAGCTCTAAAATATACTTTTCTAGTCTGAATTTAACCAAATAAGCTTTAAAAACGTGTTTGGAGGGTCCAAAAACTTAGAAAATGACTTCGGGATCTTGGTCAATGCTTAGGATACTGTTCACCGCTGGAATCACTATTCACATTCACTATTCATCGCCAAAAATTACTATTTACCGCCACTATTCACCGCCAGAAAATACTATTCACCACCACATAAAAAGTTACCAAATGACCGAAAAGAACTCATATCCTAAAGTTTATCTAGCTCCTGAATCCATCTACGGTGTTAGAATTTCAATTAGAGGTATCTAAATAAGAGTTTCAGAATTTATCTTTTTCGGCAATTTTTTACTTCAGATCTACGACGATTCAACGGCTGATTTGAAAAATTGATCGGTCAAAACGATAGTATTCTCCATCCTGAATTCAGTAACACCTTCAGTTTTGAAATCGGAAACCAATAGATACTCCAGATTTAAGAGAAAAATGGAAGTTACTATTTATCACTATTCATTCCCTCTATATTTGGTTTTTCGTTCGTTTCTCTCCGTCTCTCAATTCTCTTTTCCTTTTAATAATAATAATAATAATTATTTAATAATTAAATATTTAGATTTATTTTCATTTTATTTCATATATATTCATATAAATACCGTTTTTCATCTTAAAATATTTCAAAATTTTCTAAAAAATTATATTCTCATAAAACTTTAGTCGAACTCTTAAATTATGATTTTTCTTGATAAAAATTCTAATAAAACAAATCACAAAATAAATATCTTTATGTATAATAAAAGAAAGAATATTTCTAAAAATATAATAAAAATTTATTAAAGGCCAATAATCATAATCATTTACAATAAAAATATATTCTTTTATAACAAAAAATTATTATTTAAAAATAAAAAATTACAGGATATTATATGCCACATTATATGTTTAAAAAAATTTTAAGACCGAAAATATATGTGCCATTCAATGTTGAATGATGTGTTTTGACTCCAGAGTTTTTCGTGCATACAATGTGACATTTATCCATATATATAGACAAAGTCAAACATCAAAGCTACTAGGTCAGCATTATTTTAATTACATATACAGAGTTAGTAATAAACACTAACATGATGTGATTAGATAAATTGTAGGATATGAATTAAATAAAAAATAGGGACCAAAGTGAAATTTATTGTATAGATAAGAGACCAGAATCAATTATAAATATTAAAGCTTATCTACCTACTCATCTACTATATTGGATGAAATTGGTTGACAACTAACATTTGTGAACATATCATTTGTCAACTAATATCTAATCAAATTTATTTTAAAAAATGGGTTTATGTTCAAGAATGAAGATTTTTTAATATGTTTTCAAGAGTCTGAATTCGACCCTAAGTTATGATAACCTAATATCAAAATAAAACTAATTAAAATAGAAAATAAGATTAAAAAAATATTTAGATATTTTTCGCCAAACTTCTAGAGAAAGAAGACCCATGATAAGCTGGTATCAAAATAAAACTAATTAAAATAGAAAATAAGATAAAAAAAATATTTAGATATTTTTCACCAAGCGACAAGGAAAAGGATCAGATTTTTTAGTAATTAAAAAAAAGTGAAAAAGGAAGGCAGTAAAAATAAAAGGCGATGAGATAAACGCAGAAGGAAAATCAACCAATAGAGGAGAAAATCCAGCACTTTCGCGTAACTTCTCTTCGTGCAATTCAACCACGACGAACTACCATCATTCAGCTGCCAAGCCACCGCAGGCCGTCCAGCCACCGTTGCATAACCCCCACACAGACAACCATCGCGAGCCCTTGTAGAAACCATTGCAAACCACTATGAAATCCATCTCCTTTTGATTCCGTTTTCAGGTTACAGGGGAGTCCCTCTTCTTACTCGTTTCTGGTTGTTTTTCGAATGTTGCCTAGAATACGTATTCAGGTAGTTCGATTTTGATGAGAATATATTGATACATCGTTATTCACATTGCTTTGGGTATTTGATTTTGGGGTTTTGTTCTGTTAAGGATTTGTGAATGTTTATGATACCTTATAACCCTTGTAGTGAGCAAATTGGAGGATTTTTCAACTCAAGGTTGAGAATTTCAAAACTTGGAATCATTGATGCATATTAGCTGTTTGGTAAAATGTAAAGAGAGATTTCTAATTATATGAATTCTTATAAGAACTAGCATAATGCTCATCTCGATAAACAATTATGAATCTCAATGTGCATATTTTGAAACATCTGAACATTGAAATAACTACGGACCTCATATCATGATAATGAGTGATTTATACTGAAGCATGTGCATCATATGCATCATAGTTATTTTGAATATTCATTACTAATCTGAGCATCATATGCATCATATATATATATATATATATACTGTGTGTCTGTGTTTGTGTGTGTGAGACAAACTACTCACTAGGTTTTTGTGATTCACCCTGATCTTTATTATTTTATTTTTCAGCTCCAGTCCAACTTAGTCAACCTATGCCAGAACCGTAGGCTTGCCCTCGATACAACAAGGCAAGCATACTCATGAGGAAGCAAGCTTAGCAGCTGGTGGACATTTGCATTTGCAGTCACAAGTTCAGTGCCAGTCAGTGGGTCTTAATGTGTTTGTATTTGAATGATGTTTGAAGAGCTGAACTCCTATTTTAATTTTTTGGAGAGCTGTGTTCTTATGTGAATTTTAAGTTATATGTGTATCATTTTGGCTTCTGTGAAGTGGAACTCGTAGTTTTGGAAGTTATACTTCCTGTGTGTACATTTTGGGAGGGTTTCAATTTATTTAGATAATCTGCTCGGTTTTTGTTTCAATGTGAATATTAATATTTTTTTTATTAACTACGAATTTATTTACAGTTTATATTTAAATGTCTCGTTCTTGTGTGTTTGAGGCTTACACAATCAAAATTTTGTTTTGTTCCTGTGATAGTTATGTGCCTAGTTTGAGTCATGACATAGGTATTATAACATTCACTTTTCTCCAGAAACACACATATAATTCATTAAATAATTATTCTTATATTTATAGTATTACCATAACATCTCTAATTTTAACTTACTTATTTCTTTTCAATCATGCAAATAAGGATTATATTATATTTTTACTCTAAAAATCCTAATCAAGTAACTAGCCCCACTACCCCCATTTGGCTAATCTCCCCACTAGCCTCACTAAAGTGAAAAATGGTCATAGTTTTTTTTTTTTTACTTACTTTACCAAATATGGTTCATATAATGCAGTACCTAAGTTTTTGTTATGTTATATCATTATATTTCATTGTCATTGATCATCTTAAGCAAAGTGTGGGAGAGTAATGAAAAATGAAGGTTAATGAAATGAAAAGTGGATCAATGGTTAATTAACCCAGGATTTACCCCCTAAAACCAATGTTTAGAAAGTTGATTTAATGACTCAACCCATTTGGTCATTAATCTAAATGATTAGGTTCAGTTAGGAAATAATAAAATTGAATTAGAGTGGTTAAATAGTTATAAATTTTAATTGCCACAAAATCATGGTGTATCTCCTTATAGTAAACCAGGCTTCAAGAAGTTAAAATGTTTGGGTAACTAGATGGCTTCCTTGGAAAGGTTTAATGGCTGTCTTCAACTACTAATTGATGAAATGCTAATTGACGTACACTATGGATGGATTATATACGTACATACTGACACTATGAAATGCTAAATGTTTTAACAATAACTTCTATTATCTAAATTTAATATTAAATTTAACAGTAATTACATAATCTAATCAAAATATGCTTAAGAATCTATTTTACCATACTCTTCATAAGGGGAATTACAATTAAAAGCAAGAATTAAAGTGAGAAAATATAATTTTCCATAATAATACCGTCTAAACTAAAATAATTTTAAGGTACAAATCAAAACTATATATAGTTGTTTACATATAATCAACCATCAAACCATTTGCATTTTGAAAATTGTGGTTAAATAGGTATAGATACTAGTATTTATTTGAATCTTCATTTTGGTCAGTCAATTCCTTCTGTTATATATAGTGGCATGTATTTGACCATTAGAAACTGCTCAATCCATGCTTGTTATTCAATAATACTCTTTCTTGAGATAGAATGTGCAAACATATAAAAAATTTAGTTTAAGACGTATTATTTTAATACATTTAAATTACATGCAGAAGTTTAAGATAGAATTCAATATTTTAAAGTTTACTGATCAATAAACTTATAATTTTTTGTCTGTTTCAATGTATAAATCCTTAAATTATTTTATTGGAAAATTATGAAATAGCTTGTGACTTGTGAGTGTAGCTCTTAACTTTATGTGTGTGTGTGTGTATCAAGTTCAATCAAAAGTTTAAATTCCTAATTTAACGGTGCATCTAAGTATATATCGCACAATCTTTGTTTTTCTACTCAAAAGAACTCTCAAATCACTTACACCCACACACTCGCATGTAACTAATAAAAGAAAATTTATCAAAGCATGAGAGTGTTTCTCTTATAATAATAATAAGGAAAAATTACACTGTTTTTACTTTGATCCTTACATCCAATTATAATTTTTCCTGCAATCTATTAGATTTTGCAGTTGACTCCCTAATAGATTTATCCTATTGACTTTAACAGTTACTAAGTGAAATAATCAAATGACACTTGATCTCTACTTTACCATACTCTTCATAAAGGGAATTGCAATTAAGAGAAAAAAATAAGAGTGAGAAAATGTAGTTTTTGGTAATAATAATAATGAGTAGTACTAGATGATTAGAATGAGCATGCCTGTGATGGAGTTATGACCAAAAACCAATTTCTCCAGCTTTGTACAGTTGCCAATTGATTTTGAAAAATATATCATGTAAATTATTTTCATGAAGATTCAATTTTCTTAAAGAAGAAATGTTAAAGAGAGATTATGTGAGTGACATTATCATGTAACATTTATATTTTAGCATAAATTATCAAAAAAGAATACTTGTACACCCAATTAGTCTGAAGTGAAATTGGTATCTTTGGAAAGATAAAAAAGCGTAAAAGAAAATACTAGAAGAAAAGAGAAAAGAGAATCATGTATTGATCCAATTATTCTACCAGAATCTGCCACAACTCTGTGTGGAACATGGATTTGACCTCCAAGTATTAAATATGAACTGTCCTCCCCATACCATTCAATTTTATCATTGTAAGACTAAAGAATTATTGGATTAAATTCTTAACTTCATACATAGATAAATCTTTGTGCTATATTTTATGGTGGAGCTCCTAGTATATTTTATTAGAGATATTTTTACTATTTTATAAATATTTTTACTGGTTAGTTAGAGGTAGTTGACCAATTGTCCAGGTAGGCCATGTTGCTGAAGTTGGTTGTTGATGTGGCAATAGTTAGTTGCTGAGATGGCTCCTCTCATGGGAGTCTCTGCTTTTGTATGGAACAAGTTATAGTATATAAAGTTCCGATCATTCTCTTCCTTCCTTCTTTCCTATTATGATATCAGAGCGTATTTTTGTCTTGGATTTTCCCATCACTTTCTCAGAAGCCAAACAGCCTTAAACTATCTTTCCTTTTGGTCCAAATCGAAGATAGTCACCGATTCACTTTCTTTTCGGTTTGTGATAAACAAAGTGCTGTTCTTTGTTTTATTTTATGATCATCTATGAAGCTTCGAGTCGATCTTCATAATTGTCGACGATGTCCTACTCAGATGTAGTAAGCGCTCAGTGACAGATGCTGCCAACCATTACTAAGGCCTGAAGACAAACCATCTAATCCTTATTACCTTCATCCAAATGAGAATCATTTTCTCATCCTTGTTTCACCAGTTCTTTTGGGATCCAACTATCATTCATGGCATCAGTCTATGAGAATGGAATTGCTGTTAAAGGTTAAGCTGAAATTCATTGATGGAAGCATCGCAGTTCTAGAGAAAAATGATCCTCTGTATCCAACATGGCAAAGGTGTAACACCATTGTATACTCTTGGTTAGTACGGTCTCTGTCACCTTCTATAGCAAAAAGTATTCTCTGGATTGATAATGCAATGGATGTGTGAAAATATTTGCATGATAGATTTTCACAAGGTGATGCAGTTAGAATAGCTGAGTTACAAGACGAGATATATGCATTTAAACAGAACACTATGTCAGTTCTGAATATTTCACTCAGTTGAGGTTCTGTGGGATGAATACTCTAATCTGAGACCTTTTCCGACGTGCACTTGTAATACACAATGCTATTATGAAGCTCTTAAAGATGTCAAAATGTTGATTGTTCAATTCGGTTTCTAAAAGGACTCAATGTAATTTTTGCTACCATTCAGTCTCAAATCCTAGAACCCCTGCCCAACATCAGTAAATTTTTCTCTGTTGTGCTTCAACATGAGCGCCAATTTTCTGTTTCTTTTGAGAAACTTAAAGAGCCAATTGTGTTTGCCAGTCAAAGACATACTGGAAATTTCCAAAATTTATAGAATAAAAGATTTAGCAACTCTTCTTTACCTACTTTCCAGCAGCCTAGTAATCAAAGAAGGTTATATTCTAATACTGGAAGCATGGTTACCCCATTGGCTATAGGAGTAGGGGCAGATTCCCTGATGTGCAGGCTAATCAAGTGAGTGTTAATGGATTTGGTGAAAGTACTTGTTATACTGAATTAGTGCCATTTACATCATCTAATCAAAATCAGCACTAGAATGTTCATACTGCCACATAATACTCTGCCTACTGATAAAGAGTCTTCCAGTTATTTGCCACTTACTCAAAGTCAGTATAAATATTTTGTAAATTAGCTATAGCAAAGCAATCTTTTTGGTGACACTTCCACCGCCCAAGTCAAACAAGCTTCCTCCAATTTTGCTCCAATTAATGTTAAGCAATGTAGCTTTAGCCTTTATTGTATTGATAATAATATGATTTAAAGTAAATATTAGATTATTGACACTGGAGCTACAGAACACATTACCTGTAACTTTACTACTTTTTTCACTACAAGCCTGTCTTAAACACATATGTCGATATACCAAACAATCACAAAGTTTTTGTTCCTGGCATTGCTACTATTACACTATCTCCTCACTTTGTCTTGCAAGATGTCCTTCACGTTCCACAATTTTCTTTTAATCTAGTTTCAGTTAGCAAACTCACTTCTGCTTATCTTTATTATCTTATTTCCCGTCAAAATTTTGTCTCATATTGGATCTCTAACATTGAAAAATGATGGGATTAGCTAAAAGGCTCCATTGTCTATCTCAAATGATTTTTCTAGTTTCTGCTTCTTCTGCCAATTGTAATGTTTCCCCTATGAGTTGTATTGCAAATACATGTATTCCCAATGATATTTTCCACTTTAGAATAGGCCATTTGTCCAGCCCTAGATTACGGTTGTTAAAGCAAATTGATAATTCCATTACTCTTCCTTCATTAGATCATTGTCATATATGCCATTTTTCCAAACAAAGAAACGTTTCTTTTCCCCTTAGCATTTTGTTTTCCTGCATCTTGCTTTGATTTGGTTCATTTATACATATGGGAACCATCTACAGTTATGTCCTTATATGGTCATAGATACTTTCTTACTATAGTTGCTGATAAATCTTGGTTTACATGGTTATTTCTCATGAAATTCAAATGTGAAGCTAAGCAATTGCTCAAAAACTTTTGTTGCTTTGTGGAAACTCATTTCCCTCACAAAATCAAGTGTATTTGTTCTGATAATGGTCCAGAATTTAATATACCTTATTTTTATTATTTAAGGGGCATCATTTATCACACTACTTGTTTATATACTCCCCAGCAAAATTTCATTGCATAGAAGAAACATCAGCACATTTTAAATGTTGCTAGATCTTTAAAATTTCAGGCCAATCTCCCCGTTTCCTTTTGGTTTGATTGAACTGTTCATGCTGTATGCTAATAAACAAAACTCCTTTAGTTATTTCGAATAAAAATCCTTATCAGGTGTTGTATGGTATTTCTCCATCTTTTTCTTATATTAAAGTCTTCGATTGTCTTTGCTGTGCTTCTACATTGGTCACAATCGAACCAAATTTGATAGTAGGTCTAATGCACATGTTTTTCTTGGTTTTACCTCTACTACTAAAGGGTTTCAGGTTTAATTAAAAAGTGTTTGTCTCTAGAGATGTATACTTCTATGAGACTTCATTTCCCTTCATTCTCATTCATTTTCTACCACTAATCCTTCTGATTTTCTATTTCCAGTCCCCATTTCTCTTCCAGCAGCTAGCAGAACCGGATTCTACAGTCCCCATTTCTGTTCCAGTAGTAGAATCAGGTTTTGCATCTTCTCATGTTTCGCCACCTCCTTCTAATGATTCATCGATTCCTCCTCTTCAAGAGTCCTCTACCTCTGCACCTTTTACTGACCATAGAAGATACACTAGATCACATCATCCACCTCTGTGGAACATGGATTTGACGTGCAAGTATTAAATAGGAATGCAACCCTATTTTCCTCCCTGTATCATTCAGTTTTATCATTATAAGGAAAAATGAACAGTGTATTAATTTGCTTGTGTCCTACTTCCTCAGAATTATGTCACAGCTGTTAGTTAAATTCTTCACTTTATACACGGTTAAATGTTTGTGTTATATTTTGTGGTGGAGTTTTTACATATAAAATCCTTGCCAAGTCAAATAAATGTACGGCGGAAAAGAAGATGAATTTCCCCCATAAATTGTAATTTACCCCAAATTTTCCATTTTCACACAAAGAAACTACAAAGAAAACCCCATAAAAAATAACAATGTTGAAGATCGATTTGTTCTCTTCACTCTTAATCCAAATCCATTCCCATGGATTTCGACTTCTTTTCATGGTCTATAGGCAACTTTGAACCGCACCAAAAGACATAAAATGAGGTGGAAGTCCACTAGGTGTTCTTCAACAAGATAATTTGTTTCTTATTAAGCATGCGCTTAATTGTGTGAAAATGGAAGGACAGAAAATGAGGGATCCAATTTGTTATACATGATGTCCAAAAACGCATCAAGTTTCATTTTTTCCATAATTTTCACTTCCTACTTGCGGTATGAATGTAGTGCCAACTACCCTTTCTTTCCTTTCCTGACTATTGATAATCATTAAAATAGGGCACGTGTAACGGCCATGAAGACCCTTGAGATTGCTGTGGGCTAGAGCTCCACGACCAAACATCCGGCAAACGACCAAACATCCGGCAAACGACATAATGTGTTCTTGTTTTTTTTTGGTGGTATAAGACGACATTCTTGGTTTTGTTGTCTGATTCAAAAACAAACGCTCAAGGCTGCAAGTTCATAGCAAGTGTGATGGCCTCTTCCATTGCTCTTGCTTCCGCATGATAAGTAGCTCCTCTTTTCCGTCTTCAGGGAGGCTGCATCTACATTGGTTTTCAGCCAACCTGTAGGAGGTAACCTCTAAGTCTTCTCCTTCTCTGTTTCATCTGTATTACTTGTGGCTGTGTAACATCTTTAATTTCGTTTCTTTGATTGATAAAGGTACATAAAAAATTTAATTAAAGAAATAAAATTTATTAGACAATATTTTAGATATCTAAGGAAATATAGTCCTTAGAAATTCTTCACCTTATGTATATGCATAGAAAATGTTTCTAACATTAAGAGAACAAATAAAGAAGGAAAATATAATAGGAAAGAAATTAGAAATAACATACTAAAGAGATGCAAAATTCTTGGATAAGGAAGATAAATTTTTAGAAACAAGTAAATGTCTTAAAATTTCAAGAACATTGAATTAGGGTAATTTTTCCTAATTCAAGAACTATAGTTACTAAGTTTAAAATCTTTACCATACATTGAGCTTTTACCTATGGACACTTTATATAGAGTTTTTCCACTTCACATAAGTTTCTAACAAGCCCATTGGATAACCTAAACAAGAAATAAAACATAGACTTGGACTAGGATATAGTAAATGCACCAATAGCCCAAAAATTATGAAAATGTGACCAAGCCCACCAAGAAAGGAAGAGTTTTATCCAAAGTAAAGAAAATGGGTAGGACAAGCCCATAATGGGTAGGAATAAGCCCAAATCCAAGAGGAAAAATAAAATAAAATAAATTAGATGATGATATAATAATAAGAATAAAGATTAGGTTACATGGCATTAAGACAAAAATTTAGCAAGTGGTGTGATTCTACATTCATCATTTAGGCAAGTGGCATAATAATACAAGGCTTTAGGACAAAAACATCTATATCATACACTCATAATTTTAGCAAGTGGTATGATAATACATGGTATTAGGACAAAACATTCATAGCCCACACAAATAATATCAACTAAATAATGGAGATTCAAGGGCTAGAAATTTGTCACCTAAAAAGGCAAACCTATCATACTTGTTTAAGACAAAAGAAAATGGAAATGAAAGAATATGATCCAGAAGCAGATAAGTGTCAACACCTGAAGACTTTTAGTCAACAAAAAACACTCCTTTGAAAACTTGATGATAAAATTCCATAAGAGCATTAAAATAAATTTTGGCTTATAAGACTAACCCGACTCAATACTATAAATGGGTTGGGAGAGGTTAGCATATGAACAATTTAACTTATTTTAACTTAAAGACTTTTAATCCTAATCCATCCAATCTTCAGAACTAGGATGAGACGGGCCAACATTTTTGAGCCATCAGTTTTTGCTTTTTTTTTTTGTGAATTAAAAAAAATCAAAATCATTCAAAAAAAATTCACGAGAAGCTTCTGCAATTTGCAGTCTGCCAATCTAGTCATCTTAAAACGTCGAGAAAGAGTTAAGATGTGAAGGCCACCCCGCCAAGCCACCATCGTAAGCCCCCTCCGCTGCAAGCAGCCACCGCTGATGCGATATTGTTCTTCTTAAAAGCCAAATGGCTGATTCAAATATGGAAAAATTTTATAGTAGGAAGAGAAACTTAAGAGAGAGAAAATAGATACAATTTTCTGAAAATTTAAGTGCTTTTCTCGATAATTTTCTTGTACTTGTTCCTTTTTCCCTCCAATCATTTCCGTGTTTTTCATTTCCTTTCCCTGATTTTCTCTCTTGCTTGCTTTTGTTTTTTGGGGGGAAAATTTCTCTCACTCTTGCTTGGGTTTCCAGTGACAGAGGAGGATGTAGAAAAGTGAAAGAAAGAAATATCTCTACTTCTACGAAACTCTTCTTGGATTGTGCTAATACTGGATTGTGGATGTGATACAATGTTAAAATTTTCATTACAGTTTCTTGTGCCTTTTCATTGGGGCCTGAGGTGTTACAGGCATTGGTCATAAGCTGTTCATTATTCTCAACAAATGCGTCATGAGTAAAATCATTATTTCTCAATCTCAATTTACA
The DNA here is from genome assembly GCA_037074535.1 of Gleditsia sinensis. Classification (NCBI taxonomy): domain Eukaryota; kingdom Viridiplantae; phylum Streptophyta; class Magnoliopsida; order Fabales; family Fabaceae; genus Gleditsia; species Gleditsia sinensis. The sequence goes on along the minus strand of CM073465.1, from coordinate 66,049,569 downwards.
TTTCCACATCAATACTGATTTTTTAATTATTATTTCTTAGTGAGTATTAAATATAAATGCCCTTTTGAAGTTAATTAATTGGGGCTGCAAAGGCCAAGGGTGGCAGCACTCAATTTGCAAAGGTTAGACTAACTCAATTTGCAAAATGAAGTTAATCTCAATTCATTTTGGCCAGAACCACGAAGCATAATATCAAGACGACATAACACTAAAATATGACGTCAAAAATTTAATACTCACTAACAGCAATGAGAAAGAAACAATAAAAAAACATATTAAGGAAAATGGAGTGTACGTAACAAGCATGAACATTAAAAACTAAAAACAAACAACATAAAGGAAGAGAAAGAAAAAGCAACATACGTAAGGTCCATATTTGAAGAATTGCATAGCAGAGAGAACATTTATGACATTGTGAAGAATGGCAACTAAACTAGTCAAGAAGTTGAAGCATTTACGCCCTACAAAAAAAGGATTTGGTTTTGCTTTGAGCCTAGTGCTTGAAGAATCTCTAGGCACACTCTCTTCTCCTTCACTATTTCTCAGCATTTTCTTAAGCTTTTCCAGTTGAACGAACATCTACAATTTTATGATTCATGAAACTATTTTTCATATTTCTTGAACTTTCTCAAGTCAAAAAAATTTCTTATTAGAAACAATATGACAAATTTGATGGTCGAAGGATTTTTATTTTTGGACTTTCTTTCTCTAAAAGTAGGACCTACCATTCAAGGCGTTGAGCCAACTTCTTTAGCAAGTAACTTTTAAATAAAGTAAAAGCTTAGCTCTTTCTTTCTAATTGTTATAAAAATTTTGCAATAAAAATATAAAACATTATACATGCACAATTTTTACAACTCTACATTATATTATTATTTAAAAAAAATCTTCTACATCATACCTTTACTAAAACTTTATAACAAATATTAAGAAAAGAGATTTACATAATTTTTTTTCTATGTTTGCTTTGAGTTCTAAAATACTATATAATATGTATGCGAATTTTTCTTCGAAGTAACTATCATACTATGGGTTGCTTTCTGCAAACACTTCGGTAGTGTGTAGTACATGAAGATTTTAAAAATATATTTTTAAGATGTCCAAGTATAATTAGTTTAAAATTTTAAATATTTATGTGTTATATATATATATATATATAAAATAATTTTTATATATCTACTGCTCAAAATTTTTTATATACAAGTTTTCAGCCAGTACATAAAAAATTTAAATACTTATGTACCATACGTCACAAATGTGCATTTAAGAAAAGAGAATTACGTGCATGGACCTGATTTTTTTTATAAAATAATTTAAATACAGTTTTGAAGAATAAAATAATTCGTTCAAAAAGTTATTTTAAAAATTGTTTAGGTATTTTTTTTATAAAATTTTTTTTTCTTTATTAGAAAATTATTTGGCAAAATATTTTTACACATGATCTGTTTCAAATATTTAAATAATAAATAATTAAAATATTTTTTTACAAAAAATTAAATTGATGCAAATCAAATTTAATAGGAAGATACAGATAAAATTAAATATTTTAGAGTAAAAATTTGTTCTGATCTTCAAAAGATATACATATTCTCAATTTTATCCCTTAAATTTTTACTGTCTCAATTCAGTTTTCCAAAAATTATCTTGTTTAAAGAAAATATCTCCACCCTATTAATAGGTATTTAAAAAACTTCTGATATAACCAAGAGATTAATATTTTAGATAAATATGTGGTTTAGATAAGTTCTCAATTTGACAATTGAAGCAAATATGTTAAATTTATATTAATGAAATTAATCTAAGGACGCTTTTGAAGAGAAAATATTTTTTGAAAAACTAAATTAAGAAAGTAAAACTTTGAAAGAACAAATTAAAAAAAAGTTCATCTTTTGAGAATCAAATTAGCAATTCACTCAATATTTTGTTATAATTTTTTGTTAAATAATATCTATTATAAATCTTCATAGGAAAATTTTATACAAAATTTCGAAGGAAAAAGACAGAAATAATATTGCAATTGTTAGTTTTTAATACTTAAAAAATATTTATACTTTTTTATCTAACTAATATGTGGATTTATATAAATATATATTTCATTAATTTTAATACATGAAAGGAAAACAATTTGAATTAAAATAGATAATTTTAATATAGTTTAACAACTAAACTTAATTTTTGTTATGAATATCTTGTGTGGATGTCCATCATTCCAATCTTTCGGTTATCTTATGTGATAAGATATTATTTTCAATAATTATCTAAGAGAATAATTATCACTACAGCTGTATATAACTATTAGGACTCTCTCACCTACTTGTATAAATACCCCCTCATATATGAATGAAAAAAATAGTTCACTCTTGTTTTTATCTTATTTCTCTCTCTCTCTACTTTTAAGTTATTTTATAACACGTTATCAGCACGACGCTCCACCTCCTGCTTCAAGGTTAGTAATATTTATGTACAATTATATTGATTTATTTTATCCTTGAAGGACCACTTCAATTTATATACAATTTTTTTTTATTTAAATCTCTCTTCCTTTTGCATCAAATTATATGTCCCTGAAGGACTGCACACCAAATTATATATCCCTAAAAGATTGCACCAATTTATGTGCAATTATATGTCTCTGAAAGACTGCATTAATTTATATGCAATTATATGTCCTTGAAAGACTGCACCTATATGTCCCTGAAGATTAATATGTATTGTTGTATGTATTTATTTAATATATGCAAATAATAGTAATTACATCAAAAGAAATATAAAGACCTTTTTATGGTTGTGCATAACTAGGAGATTATGATAAAAGTTGAATATGCCTATTTAATTATAACTCTTTTTAATGAATATGGGCATTTCGATGGCATATATATAATATATGTTTGTATGGATGAAGATTATGTATATATGCTCTATGATTAAATATGTGTAGAAATCCTTGTTATTAGTACATGATAAGTTAAGTAATGATTAACATTTATCTCTTAATTAAGGAGAAAGCACATGTCTATGTTGATTGACATTAAATAATTATGTTTACAACACTTTGACATAAAAGAATGATTTTATTTCTCCTTTTAATAATAAATAGAAGACTACCATGAATTTACATGTCTTTATTATGATTTATTTGAAATGGTTCACTTTATTTATGGATGGTGATTGACTAGCATTATATTTTATGGTAGTCTTAACATGTCGAATCTTACAAAACTCGAATTCCTTTACCATTACCTTCATAAAAGGATGAAAAATGAGTACTTACTGTAAAAGATCCACTTATTCTTTGAAAGGTATAACCACTAGGAAAATAAGTCACATCCAACTGACATTGCTCCATTCCTTGAAGTGAATGTAGCAACATATGACCACTATGGTCAGATTCAAATTCAAAGTCATGGTTGTAGTGATTATTTCAAGAACATATCTTTCCACCAGAAGTGAAAAATTTATATGGCTAAAAATCTCAACGATTGCTATGATTGGTATAACTCATTTAGATGTTACAAATTCTTTTGCTGATCATGATGGAAAAATTGATCATTTAATTTGTAATAACCGTAAAATTTAACGAAAATTTCAATTAAAGGAAATTTAGAATAAAAGAGAGAATTTTGACAATAGAGATAAGAACCATAGAAAATATGTATATTTATTACATGGATTAAAGAATTATAAAAGAAATATGAGAATTTATGTTTTTGGCGCGCTATAAGCAAATATATTTTTATTTATGTAGAAATGATTATAATTTGTTAAAAGTAAGTGGACTTTTAAGTAAAAGAAGTATTGTGTTGCTTAAAATAATTATATCGGCCTCTATTGAAATTTTATGGTATTTTTAGAAATATTCTTTCTTTTAATATAAATAAAGATATTTGTTTTGAAATTTATTTTAATATGATTTTTATCAAGAAAAATCATGATTTAAGAGTTTAACTAAAGGTTTAGGAGAAATGAAATTTTTAGAAATTTTTGGGATATTTTATGATGAAAAATAGAATTTATATGAATTTTTATAAAATAAAATCCTATTATTAATTATTTAATAATTATTATTATTATAAAAAAAAAAAAAAAACGAAAACGAAAGTTGATAAACGAAAACCGGGGGCGGACGATTTCAGAAGAAAAAGAAAAGAAAAAAAGAGAGAAAGGAATAGTGCATGCATAGTGAGTGAATAGTAATCTCAAATTTTATCTTTCGATTTGGAGTGTTTAAGAACTTCCGATATCAAAACTGAAGGTGTTACTGGAGTCAAGACGAAGAGTACTTCAGTTTTGACCGATCAGTTTTTGAAATCAACCGTTGAATTGCCGTAGATCTGAAGTAGAAAATCTCGGTAAAAGGTAAGTTCTGAAAAACCTTACTTAGGGACTTCTAATTAGAAATCTGACTCCGTAGATGGATTCAGAAACTAGATAAATATTAGGATATGAAATTGTTTTGTTGATTCGGTAAAATTTTTGTGACAGTGAATAGTGTTTTCCGGCGGTGAACAGTAACCAAGCTCATTTAAGGCTTTTAGACCTTCCGGACTCAATTTTGGGGTCTGTTTTACTGAATTCAGACCAGGAACTAGGATTTTAGGGCTGTCCAATCTGGAGCCCTTACCTGTGAGTGGGTTTTTCATACTATAGCGCATGTTTTATTTTCTCTCTCATATGATTTTAACTAGTTGGAATGTATGCTAAATTGTTTTACTGCTTTGAAAACCAATATGTTCCAACCATGTTAGAAATTGTAAATTTCAATCCTAGTTGAACCCTAGGTATGCAGGGCAAGCATCTAGACTATTAATTCTCCATTTGAGCTAGATTTATAGAAAAACGAACTTAGTCATAGAAATGAACTAAGTTAGCCATGAAATGATTTAATGCATGATGAACATCTATTTGACGTCTACGGACGATCTATGTTTAAAAGGGAAAATTTATGATTGTAAAGGTCTCCATGGGAATTCATGGATGATATCTATTATAGAACGAAATTTTATGCATGAAAAGAGTTAGATGGAGAATTATAGCTGTATTGTAAAGTTATTGAAATGTTTTACTTTAAACTCTTTGAATAGCATATTTCACATGTTTTCTATTGGAGGGACCCTTTTAGATCACTGTTAGTTAGCCGCAGGTAGTGCTAGCCCTGGTGCACCATGATCATGTTAAGGCTTCGGCTTAGGATACTGTGACGGGCATATGACTGCCTAAGACACAGGGATTTAGGGTTGACTTATGTCTTCGCCTACAGTGATTGCCATACCCATTGCTATGTGCTTGGGGAAATTTAGGGTGGACTTATGTCTACGCCTACAGTGATTACCCTACCCTTGCTGTGTGCTTGGGGGAGATGATAGATCTGTCAGGAAAGACCTCCAATAAACTGATGCATTTTTTTTTAAAGATTAAATATTTCTAAACAAGCTCATTCATCATTGTTATTGCATAAATATCTTCATGTATTACTTACCATGCATAATTGATTTGCTTACGGTTATTGATTTAATAATGTTTTATCATTTGAACTGTTTAGCATTCTTTCAATAAATTATGGTTAAATGCTTAATGTTTCTATTGTTATCTTTACATTTGGATTTCAATTATTAAACCCATTGCGAAACACTCGTGCTTGGTTTGCCCTGTTTCAGTTATAGTATGATTTACTCATTCACTGAGATGTGGTAATCTCACCCCTCTTTTGTTTCCTCCCCACAGATAGTCAAAGAGACTTTGATCCAGCTACAGCTTCGTAGGAGGCTGAAGATAGTGTTGGTGAGCCCCAGTTTGGGCAAGGCTCTTTTGTATTGTTTATTTAGTTTAGTTATGTCTAGAGTATCTCCATGAACATACAGGCAGGATCCTCGCTTTCTTGCGTATTTTTATGTGTTGTTTGAAAAAAATGGTTTTATATTTTACAATAATGTTGGTATTATGAGGCCTTGGGCCAAGTTGAATCACATGAATATTATGAGGCCATGGGCCAAGTTGAATCAGAATGTTGGATTCATGAGATATCATGAGATATATATATATACATATATACAGTATTTTCTGATATTGGATGTGGCATATGTGGCCAGTTATATTTATTATGTACTTTGGATTGTGTGCTGGATTTTTGTGCATGCTATGTGTTAGGCTTGCGGCTAGGGGGAAACCCTTATGTCGTGCCGGTCATGTGTTCCATCATTTGGGGCCGTGACAGAGTGGTATCAGAGTATTAGGTTTCCCTGTGTTCATGGAGTAACGGACCTTTAGGTAGGACTTTGAGTATGGGTATGAATCCGGACATGCTTATACTCACGGTGCTGCTAAAGGGGTTCGATAGGATGTTGTCTTTTTGTTCAAGTAAGTCAGTTTATAGTATGCTATGTTGGCATGGTTAAGTGACGGTTGGGGTATATCTATTTTATAGCGAGATACCAGTTATAAGAGATGTTACTTGGGAAAAGATCCATACAGAGTCTCTCCGCGTGTCCTTTTGAATGGTAGTAGGGCAAACCTCAGCGGAATGCTGAGTTTAGGCAAATCCTATACCACCAAGGTACGGAAGAGGTCAAACTCTGGTATGATGGTTTCTGAATGTGACATCTGTTGTACTCAGTTGTCTAGATATGGTAGAGTGTGATGTGATATTGAGAATGAATTAGTTGGCATTATGTCATGTCATTTTGAAATGTCACTAGAAGGTGATTAAATTCAATATTCTTAGAGAATTTTTTCTTTTGATACAAAGAAATCTTAGTGAGATACCCAGTAACCTAATCTCTGCTTTAGTAATCCATAAGTGATTACAAAAAGGTGCCAAGGATAGTTGGCAGTGGTGAGAGATGCTGATATAAAGCATACCACTGTAAATCAAGTTCCAGTGATTAGAAAATTTTCTGATATAATTCCTGAGGAATTGTCAGGATTACCCCGAAATAATAAATAGAGTTTGGTATTGATTTATTTCCTGACCAGCGCCTATATTTCCATATAGAATGGCACCCACTGAACTTAAAGAACTGAAAAAAAAAGATAGTTACAAGACATGTTAGACAAGGGATTTAAAAGCCCTAGTAGTTTTATTTGGAGTGCTCCAGTATATGGATCACTATGACTATACATAGATTATAAACAGTTGAATAAAGTGAGAATGTGGAATAAATACCCATTACCTCGTATAGATAATCTATTTGATCAGTTAGAAAGTGCTCAACATTTTTTTAAAAAAAAAAAAAAATTTAACTTGATTTGATATTTAGATATCATCAATTAAGGATAAAAGAAGAGGATATTAAAAAAAAAAAAAATTTCTTTCAGGATTCGACATGGATACTATGAGTTTATAGTTATGTCATTTGGATTGACAAATGCCTCAGCTACATTTATAGAGTTAATGAATAAGTAATTAATTCATCCCTAAATCAAGTTGTTGTTATAATTATTGATAATATGCTAGAATATATCAAGAGTTCAGAGGATTATAAGCAATATTTAAAGCTAGTATTACAAACTCCAAGGGAGTATCAGCTATATGCTAAGTTCTAAAAATATGAATTTTGACTTAGTCATAGTACTTTCTTAAGGTATGTGGCTAGCAAGATGGTATCCAAGATAACTCTAAGAAGGTAAAAGTGGTACAGCAATGTCCACATCTTGCTACAGTTACAGATTAAGATCCAAGTCTAATTTGCGCTTTTTGCTGTTGTCAGTTGTCCATTCTATTCGAGCCATAGTTGAATCAGGTACATGAACATATGCTTGTAAGGCATCAATCAATTCCTCAGCATTTGAAGCTGAGATAAGAATTCGTCGTGCTGAGTGTGGAATAAACTTCTGTTCCACAGTTTGATCTAGAAAAGACAACAAACCATCAAAGAAATGATTAACATTTAACAAGCCTATCGGTTTGTGATGCATATTCAGTTGTGCCCAAGAGACTATTTGGAAAATCTCCTCTAAAGTACCAAAACCACCTGGTAAGGCAATGAAGGCGTCAGCATTACTCATCATTCTAGCCATGCGTTCATGCATGGAAGCTACTCTATATTCTTCCCCAATTGTTTTCCCTATGTTGCTGGATGCAGCTAGAGCTGTAGGAATAATACCTAGAACTTGGCATCCTCCTACATGTGCAGCTATAGCTACACACCCCATTAACCCACAGTTACCTCCACCATAGACTAGATGAATTTTTCTTCTGGCCAGCACCATACCCAGGTTTTGTGCTGCTTTAACATACTCCCCATCTTTTCCAGGACTGGAACCACAAAAGACACAGATATTTCGAAACTAACGGAATGCGGTTCCCTCCATAATTTCTATCACCTTAACTCTGAGTATGAAGATAAAGATACTAATGTAAGCATTTATAGAACTCAGAGAAGGGCATATTTATAATAGTTATGCGAAATGGCCGGGTATTATTAGAATAACTATGTGAGTGATTGGTGGATATTAGCTAAATTAAAAAAAAAAAATTCAAAAATGACGGCAAGCATGTATATGTACAGTAGTTATGACTGTGACCCATATTAACCACATAAAGAGCATAAGATAAGATATCACCAGAAATCTATCTTTTTCTTATTGTCTTTGATGAAGTATTGATGTCTTGAAAGGTTGTAGGTGATAGCCGTCATTGTAAAAAGAAGAAAAAGAAAAAGAAAAGTGAAAATGCAAACCAATTCATTGTTGAAAAGGAACAATCAAATGGTTTATTTTGTTTTCTCAATGTTTTTACCAGTCGACTATTGGTTTATAAGTTGACTAGCTATTTTGAGAAATTTTAATGTGGACTGGTTATTTACAGTTGATTGATTATATATTTTGAAGCAACCAACTGCATCCTACCAGTTAACTATGTGCTCTTGTTATTCACAGACTTTATAGGCTCAGAAATATTTCTTTTCCATATGATATGCTTCCGCCGAATAACAATATCTTTGTATTAAATATTGACACATATATTCAAAATTTGCGGCCACCGATTGCAGCCACCGATTTTCGTCGAAATAGCAGCTAGATTTTGTTTACAGATTTTCAAGAATTACGGCCACCGATTTTAATGCTTTTCAATGTTTGTCCAAATTTTTGACTTTCTATTTTGGCACCATTCTCTATTGTGTTTTTCGTCTATTTCACTGCATTCTCCCTCATTAACGGTTGGCATTAAATGCAAGGTTGTTTTCCCTCATTGCAAGGAAAGATAATTTCTAATCTTTGGAACTTAGTTATTATGGTGTTCAACTTATTAGTAGATTAAAGTAATAGAGATTTTGAAAAGAATAGATGGATGATGATGTAATGGTGCTTTGACGAATATAATTAAAGGAATTAACGGTGTTAAAGTTTTTGAAGAATAAAGTATAGAAAATAAGATTTAAGTTAATCTTGAAATTTTTAATTTGGAAACATGGAAAATATTTTGAGAATAATCTCTGAGAATAATGTAAGTAATTAAGATATTTGTGTTAAGAATTTATACTTTGCTAAATTGAGACTAGTATCTAGAATGTAAATCATGTTGAGATTTGAAAATTTACGTATAAATATTGTTAAGAAAAGAGATTTCAGAAGAAGTCATAAATTGTAAATATGGATAAACCGAGATAATAAGGATATACTGAGATAAAAATGGTACTAGTATAATGGTAAAAAGAAGATACAAATAAAATTTTTCATTGGCGGGTATGTTGACAAGTACGAATTGAATATATTATCTCAAGAGAGTTATTCAGGAAGTCTAAAAATCTTTATTAGACTGACTGATACTAAATTTAAATAATGTGTTTATACATTAGAAGTTATGCTTTAAGTATCTTTATATTATTGTGGTGAAAGTTTGGAGAAATTAATTGTCCTTTAGTTGAACTTGCTCATAGCAATAATTATCATGCCAATATACAATGGCATCATTTGAAGTTTTACGTGAATATCATAGGTTTCTTAATATGTGAGTAAATTGAGAAAAGTTAAACTTTGAAAATTTAATTTGGAATAACATGCAATAGATAGAATATGAATTATCTAAATTGATGATGCTAGCTTGGAGAGCATGCTTTAAGCATATATATATATATATATATATATATATATATATATATATATATATATATATATATATATATATATATATATATATATATATATATATATATATATATATATATATATATATATATATATATATATATATATATATATATATATTTTTTTTTTTTTTTTTTTTTTATTTTTTTTTAGATTGGTGAAAGATTCCTTAGCAGAATCTGTCTATAATAAAATGATATTAGAAGATTTAAGCCTTATGTAAGAGGTGTTACAAATGTTTTGTTAAATGACTCAGTGGAGTTAGATTTATTATAAAATGTCATTGATAAAGTGAAATTGATTAGAAAAAGAATACTGGAAACTCAATACAAGTCAAAAGTTTACAAGGACTATGAATGTTGAGCACTAGGAATTTTCAGTTGGTGACCATATATTCTTTAATGACTCACCAATGAAAGAGGTAATGAGATTTGGAAAGAAAGAAAAGTTACACCCTCGGTATATAGAACCATTTGAAATTCTTGATAGGATCGGTCTTCCACTTGCATTTGATAATGTTTATCCAGTTTTTTTTCATGTGTCTATACGACGGAAATATTTACCGGATTCTACACATGTTATACAGTGTCCATAGATTTAGTTACAGAAAGATTTAACCCATGAGGAACAACTAGTAGCAATAGTGGACAGACAAGTAAAGAAGTTACGATTAAAAGAAATACTTATAGTAAAGGTGATATGGAAAAATCATTCTTCTGAAGAAACTACTTGGGAAAGAGAGGAGGATATACGCGCTAGACATATGTCTTAATTTGAACAATGAGATTAATATTTTTCTGCAACTATGGTAATGAAATTCGGGGACCGAATTTCTTTAAGGGGGGAAGAATGTAATAACCGTAAAATTTAACGAAAATTTCAATTAAAGGAAATTTAGAATAAAAGAGAGAATTTTGACAATAGAGATAAGAACCATAGAAAATATGTATATTTATTACATGGATTAAAGAATTATAAAAGAAATATGAGAATTTATGTTTTTGGCGCGCTATAAGCAAATATATTTTTATTTATGTAGAAATGATTATAATTTGTTAAAAGTAAGTGGACTTTTAAGTAAAAGAAGTATTGTGTTGCTTAAAATAATTATATCGGCCTCTATTGAAATTTTATGGTATTTTTAGAAATATTCTTTCTTTTAATATAAATAAAGATATTTGTTTTGAAATTTGTTTTAATATGATTTTTATCAAGAAAAATCATGATTTAAGAGTTTAACTAAAGGTTTAGGAGAAAGGAAATTTTTAGAAATTTTTGGGATATTTTATGATGAAAAATGGAATTTATATGAATTTTTATAAAATAAAATCCTATTATTAATTATTTAATAATTATTATTATTATAAAAAAAAAAAAAACGAAAACGAAAGTTGATAAACGAAAACCGGGGGCGGACGATTTCAGAAGAAAAAGAAAAGAAGAAAAAAAGAGAAAGGAATAGTGCATGCATAGTGAGTGAATAGTAATCTCAAATTTTATCTTTCGATTTGGAGTGTTTAAGAACTTCCGATATCAAAACTGAAGGTGTTACTGGAGTCAAGACGAAGAGTACTTCAGTTTTGACCGATCAGTTTTTGAAATCAACCGTTGAATCGCCGTAGATCTGAAGTAGAAAATCTCGGTAAAAGGTAAGTTCTGAAAAACCTTACTTAGGGACTTCTAATTAGAAATCTGACTCCGTAGATGGATTCAGAAACTAGATAAATATTAGGATATGAAATTGTTTTGTTGATTCGGTAAAATTTTTGTGACAGTGAATAGTGTTTTCCGGCGGTGAACAGTAACCAAGCTCATTTAAGGCTTTTGGACCTTCCGGACTCAATTTTGGGGTCTGTTTTACTGAATTCAGACCAGGAACTAGGATTTTAGGGCTGTCCAATCTGGAGCCCTTACCTGTGAGTGGGTTTTTCATACTATAGCGCATGTTTTATTTTCTCTCTCATATGATTTTAACTAGTTGGAATGTATGCTAAATTGTTTTACTGCTTTGAAAACCAATATGTTCCAACCATGTTAGAAATTGTAAATTTCAATCCTAGTTGAACCCTAGGTATGCAGGGCAAGCATCTAGACTATTAATTCTCCATTTGAGCTAGATTTATAGAAAAGCGAACTTAGTCATAGAAATGAACTAAGTTAGCCATGAAATGATTTAATGCATGATGAACATCTATTTGACGTCTACGGACGATCTATGTTTAAAAGGAAAAATTTATGATTGTAAAGGTCTCCATGGGAATTCATGGATGATATCTATTATAGAACGAAATTTTATGCATGAAAAGAGTTAGATGGAGAATTATAGCTGTATTGTAAAGTTATTGAAATGTTTTACTTTAAACTCTTTGAATAGCATATTTCACATGTTTTCTATTGGAGGGACCCTTTTAGATCACTGTTAGCTAGCCGCAGGTAGTGCTAGCCCTGGTGCACCATGATCATGTTAAGGCTTCGGCCTAGGATACTGTGACGGCATATGACTGCCTAAGACACAGGGATTTAGGGTTGACTTATGTCTTCGCCTACAGTGATTGCCATACCCATTGCTATGTGCTTGGAGAAATTTAGGGTGGACTTATGTCTACGCCTACAGTGATTACCCTACCCTTGCTGTGTGCTTGGGGGAGATGATAGATCTGTCAGGAAAGACCTCCAATAAACTGATGCATTTTTTTTTAAAGATTAAATATTTCTAAACAAGCTCATTCATCATTGTTATTGCATAAATATCTTCATGTATTACTTACCATGCATAATTGATTTGCTTACGGTTATTGATTTAATAATGTTTTATCATTTGAACTGTTTAGCATTCTTTCAATAAATTATGGTTAAATGCTTAATGTTTCTATTGTTATCTTTACATTTGGATTTCAATTATTAAACCCATTGCGAAACACTCGTGCTTGGTTTGCCCTGTTTCAGTTATAGTATGATTTACTCATTCACTGAGATGTGGTAATCTCACCCCTCTTTTGTTTCCTCCCCACAGATAGTCAAAGAGACTTTGATCCAGCTACAGCTTCGTAGGAGGCTGAAGATAGTGTTGGTGAGCCCCAGTTTGGGCAAGGCTCTTTTGTATTGTTTATTTAGTTTAGTTATGTCTAGAGTATCTCCATGAACATACAGGCAGGATCCTCGCTTTCTTGCGTATTTTTATGTGTTGTTTGAAAAAAATGGTTTTATATTTTACAATAATGTTGGTATTATGAGGCCTTGGGCCAAGTTGAATCACATGAATATTATGAGGCCATGGGCCAAGTTGAATCAGAATGTTGGATTCATGAGATATCATGAGATATATATATATATATACATATATACAGTATTTTCTGATATTGGATGTGGCATATGTGGCCAGTTATATTTATTATGTACTCTGGATTGTGTGCTGGATTTTTGTGCATGCTATGTGTTAGGCTTGCGGCTAGGGGGAAACCCTTATGTCGTGCCGGTCATGTGTTCCATCATTTGGGGCCGTGACATAATTGGTGATGGAAGTGTTCAAAATAAGTTATTTGTATAATTTCTATGATATTAAACTTTAGGGTTTCCTCTTTTTTTTTTTCCAGTACAATTCATTATTTAAAGTTGTTATTTTATTTTATGTACTATTTCCTTATATTGACTATTCTTATTTTATTTTTCAATCAAGAATGAATGTTTCCTCTATTGATACCAACATCACTAATGAAAAGATATGTTTCATTAATAGTGGCACAACTCACACAATTCTCAAAGATAAAAAGTATTTTTCCCAATTAGTAATGGAAGGAGCTAATGTTAGTATTATATCTGGTAGTACAAAGTTAATTGAAGGCTCTGGAAGAGCTAGTATAATGTTACTTGGAGGAACAAAACTGCATATTGGCAGAGCTTTATACTCCTCCAAGTCCCTTAGAAACTTACTAAGTTTCAAAGATATCTGCCAAAATGGATACCACATTGAGACAATAAATGAAGGAAATATTAAATATCTTTATATTACAAGTACAATCTTAGGTAACAAATGCATATTGGAAAAATTACCTACATTCTCCTCTGGATTGTACAATACATATATAAATACAATTGAAATATATGCTATTGCAAACCAGAAGTTTGCAAATCATAATAACTTTGTTATTTGGCATGACCGGTTAGACCATCCCGGATCAATTATAATGCGAAAAATAATTAGACATTCATTGAAGAGCAAGCAGATTCTTCAATCAAATAATTTCTCATGTTCCGCTTGCTCCCAAGGGAAATTGATTATTCGACCATTACCAATCAAAATTATGGGTGAATCCCTCACATTTTTAGAAAGAATACAAAGCGATATTTGTGGGCCAATACACCCACCATGTGGACCATTTAGGTATTTTATGGTTTTAATTGATGCATCAACTAAATGGTCACATGTGTGCTTGTTATCATCTCGTAACCTGGAGTTTGCGAGATTACTTGTGCAATTGATTAGATTACGAGCACATTTTTTTTATTTTCTAATTAAGAAAATACGCCTTGATAATGCTAGTGAATTCACTTCCCAAACATTCAATGAGTATTGTATGTCTATTGGGATTGATGTTGAACATCCTGTAGCACATGTTCATACACAAAATGGTCTTGCAGAATCATTTATTAAACGTCTGAAATTAATTGCAAGACCATTACTTACGAAGTTAAAACTCCCAATATCTACTTGGGGACATGCAATCTTGCATGTTGCATCATTAAGGCCAACAAGTTATTATGAACACTCTCCATTACAAATAGTTTTTGGTCAGGAACCTAATATTTCCCTTCTAAGAATTTTTGGATGTGTGGTATATGTCCCTATTGCCCCACCACAACGCACTAAGATGGGTCCTCAAAGAATGTTGGGAATATATGTTGGATATGAATCTCCTTCTATACTAAAGTATCTTGAACCATTAACAGGAGATCTATTCACAGCTCGGTTTGTTGATTGTCATTTTAATGAATCAGTTTTCTTAACATTAGGAGGAGAAAATAAGCAGTTGAAAAGAAAATAAAATTAGTTAGCATGAATTATCACTAACTTATTTTGATTCTCATACAAAACAATGTAAACTCGAAGTTCAAAAGATAATTCATTTGTAAAATTTAGCCAACCAATTGCCAGACGCATTTACTGACTCAAAAAGAAGTACTAAATCACATATACCAACTGTTAATGCTCCAGTTAAAATTGATGTCTCAGTCGGACAATCCACCATTGCAAATGAGCCTGAGATCCACATGAAGTGTGGTAGGCCCGTTGGTTCTAAAGATAAAAATCCTCAAAAAAGAAAAAGAACTAAGAATCAAGCTGGTCAAATCAAGGATTTAACAACTCCAGAAGAGTCTCCAGAAGAGTTCCAAGACATAATTAATGTTTTAGTTCCAGAAGAAACTCAGGTACCTAAAATTTGTGAAAATGAAATTATCTCAATTAATTATGTTATGAATAGAATATGATGGAACCAACAAAAGGTCAACGTTGACAATAATTTTGCATATAATATAGTGCACGATGTTTTAAATGATAATGAGGATCATGAATCAAAGTCTATTCAGGAATGCAGGCAAAGAAATGATTGGCCAAAAATGGAAAGACGCAATTGAAGCAGAGTTAAAATTGCTTGAAAAACGAAAAAAAATTTGGACCTGTAGTCCATACACCTGAAAATGTAAAACTAGTTGGATACAAATGGGTCTTTGTGCGAAAACAAAATGAAAATAATGAAATTGTGAGATATAAGGCAAGACTTGTTGCCCAAGGCTTTTCGCAAAAACCCAGAATTGATTTTGAGGAAACATACTTACCTATGGTGGATGCAACTACTTTTCGATATTTAATTAGTCTGACAGTACGTGAAAAGCTCAATTTGTGTCTAATAGATGTTATTACAGCCTATTTGTATGACTCACTTGATAGTGATATCTATATGAAATTCCCTGAAGAATTTAAGTTGCCTGAAACATACAAATTCAGTTCTCAAGTAAACTACTCAATCAAATTAAATAAATCACTTTAAGGCTTAAAAAAATCTGGGCGTATGTGGTATAATCGCCTTAGTGAATACCTGTTGCAAGAAGGGTATAGAAATGACCCAATTTGTCCATGTATCTTTAGAAAAAGATATAGAAATGAGTTTGCCATAATTGTAGTTTATGTTGATGATTTAAATATTATTGGAACTCCTGAAAAGTTCCAAAAAGCTGTTAATTCCTGAAGTCATTAGATGTGAACAAATATCATTTCAAACCTCTTGAAAAGGATAAAAAACTACTTGGTCCTAAAGTACCATATCTCAGTGCAATCGGAGCATTGATGTATCTTGTTAGTTATACTCGACCTGATATATCATTTGCTGTTAATCTGTTAGCAAGATATAGTTCTTCACCTACACGAAGGCATTGGAATGGAGTTAAGTATATACTCCGTTATCTTAAAGGAACAGTGAATATGGGCCTATTTTATTCAAATGTACCCGAATCTGAACTAATTGGTTATGCGGATATAAGATATTTATCCGACCCTCATAATGGACAATCGCAAATAGGCTATTTTGTTTACATATGGGGGTACCACAATTTCATGGCAATCTATGAAACAAACTATCTCTGCCACACCAGCTAACCATGCAGAAATTTTAGCATTACATGAGGCAAGTCAAGAATGTGTTTAGCTATAATTTATGATTCAAGACATACAAGAATCTTGTGGCTTGTCTAAAAAGATGATCCTGACAATCTTATACAAAGATAATACTGCATATGTTGCCCAATTGGAAGAAGGGTATATTAAAGGGGATAGAACAAAGTATATATCACCTAAATTTTTTTTTACTCATGATCTTCAAAAGAATAGTGATATGGATATTCAGCAAAATTGTTCAAGTGATAATCTGGCAGATTTGTTTACTAAGACACTTCCTATTACAACATTCGAGAAGCTGATATATAATATTAGAGTTCGAAGACTTAAGAATATCAAATGATATTGTCATATATATATTTGATAGTGTCTTAAAAGAATGATGTACTCTTTTCCCTTCACTAGATTTTTATCCCACAGGGTTTTTCCTGGTAAAGTTTTAACGAGGCACATTGTTAAGGGATGGACATCCAAGGGGGAGTGTTATGAATATCTTGTGTGGATGTCCATTATCCCGATCTTTCGGTTATCTTATCTAATAAGATATTATTTTCAATAATTATCTAAGAGGATAATTATCACTAGAGAGTTATCCTACAGCTGTATAGCACTATTAGGACTCTCTCACCTACTTGTATAAATATCCCCTCATATATGAATGGAAAGAACATTTCACTCTTTTGTTTCTATCTTACTTCTCTCTCTCTACTTTTAAGTTATTTCATAACAATTTTAAAATATTAAAGATTTTTCGCCACTGTTATTGTGCCTTTGTTATAAGTAAAATATTTTTTAAATATACAAGAAATAATAAAAAATAGAACAAAATAAACCAACCTAATCAACATGTATGAAATATAAAAATGATGTCGAAATATAGGGTTTATTTGATTTTGTTTTTATTTTTTTATTTTTAAAAATTATTTTTAAAACTTACGTTTAAAAATTGTTCTGTAGAACAACAATAAAAAAATATATTTAATAAACTGTTTTGTAAACATGTTTTTTTTTTTGTTTTTTCGTATTCTGAAAATAAATATAAAAAATAAAAATAATTTTTTTTAAAATAGCTATAAAAAATAGTTATTAAATAATTTTTTTTTATTTTAAAAATAATTGAGAACATAAAACAGCTTGTAAAAATAAAAAACCAAACATTTTTTTTTCATATAACGAGAAAGCAAAACAAGAGTACGTTGGATGAAAAAGATGATAGTCTAATAATTACTACAATATCATTAATAAATCTATCTAATTACAAAATTGTCAGTTTGAGAACAAGTGTACTCAAAATAGTGTTTTAAAAGCTTGTTAGATGTCACGTCCCAAAAATGGAGTGTCACTGGTCCGAGAATGGATACACATAACTCGGGATCCACACTTTTCGCTTAACTAACATCATGCAGTTCGATGACATCATAGTCTCAAAACAAACTTGAGATTTGATTGACGATGCATTGTTATATTTAATCAGAATTTCAATAAAATCTTTTTGTAATTTGGCACTCTCCCAAATGAGTACAATCATAAAATCCATACCAGATATTAATGGAGCTCTACTCCAATATACTGACAAATATATACAAAATATTTATGATATTTATACATACTTAATTCAATCGAAGCATGTGACTTGGATGACAACAAACATTCATTGTAACTACGAGTACATCCCTAGTTCTAAACTTCCTTCTCCCAGAAAGTTACCTTACTATGGCTAGTTAACAAGTTTAGGTTCCTAGAGGTACAGTCTGAGTTGTACATAAAGCTAAAAACATGAAGAAAAAAACTAGATGAGTCATTTGGACTCTCTGGAAAAAAGACATACTTAAGGGAAACTAAGTCACTAAAATGATCGTCTGTGCACGTGTGTATATATCCATGCATAATCGAATAATCATTATGGTATCACAAAGTGGGCATATCAAATTCATCACTAGCACATAACATTATATCATTCATTTACACAATCATTTACATAACCTTGTATTTATAAAAAAAAATTTGAAATATCTAAAATAAAATAAGATATGTGTGTGTGTGTAACATATTTTCAATTTCAGAAACTGTAGAATAATATTTTTCAAGTGTCACATATCCTGTCAATAAGATGAGGGTGTATGGAGAAGATATTCATGACAATAAGGTGGTGAAGAAAATTTTACATACTATGCCAATGAAGTTTGACCATGTGGTGACTACAATAATTGAGTCCTATGACACAGACACCATGACAGTAGCAGAGTTGGAAGATAGCATTGAAAGTCATGTGATCAAAATCTTGGAGAAGACATAAAAAGTTAAGAAAGAAGCCTTAAAAAGTCAGGTAAATCTCAACAACATTGCTGAATTTACCCAAAACACTGAAGGTAGAGGTCGTGATTTCAATAATAGAGGAAGAAGAAATTACGGAGGTAGAGGTCGAGGAAATTTCAGAAGAAGAGGATGTGGCAATTTTAATCAAGGTAGAGACAACAGTTATAGATCACCCTATCACATCTCGGATTTAATCCAAGCACGAGATCGACACGAAATGAGGATTTCTCCCCACTTTGTAAGCGTAATTGTCACATTCTGAATCTAAAACTCGTTAGATACCCTAGTTTAGCATGTGAGCTCATAATCACTCTTAAAAACTTTAAACACATATAAAACATTACTAAAGATCTAGCTTCATTAAGCGATGCCAATTCATTTTATATTTCTTGCTTTACATAGGTTTTACCTTTTCATTTTACGCATTAGAAACGGGGGTCCTCCCTGTGGTAATGGAGCATACTCTAGAATACAACAAACATACTGATAAACAAATGAAAAAGGCCCAAGGACAATTTGGGCTCACCAAAGGTAAACTAGCCTCTTCATGCTTCTGTTGATTGCCTGCAACTAACTGAAAAACATATAAAAGGAGAAATGAGTCTTGCGACTCAGCGAGCAAATAACAAAATTATAACATGTAAAAAAAATTAATCTTATTTTATTAGATTCTGATTCAGCTTATATTGTTTAAGATATAGATATTTTAAGGTATTCTTGCCATTTTTAATTACTTATTTTCATTATAATTAGGTTATGAATAGTATCTTTATCTTTGAACTTCTAATTCATACTATTGATAACTAAATTTCGAAACTTATTCAACATTATAAAAGATTACTAATTCATTCATTTACCTTGGTTTACCCCAATCTCATACTTTTCTTTATCTAATTTCATCATCATATACATATAGGACTCTAAGGGACCTCTTGGTTTTCTCAATCACTTTCCTTCATTTTTCTTCTTTTAAGCAGTCACTTGAACATTTCTATATGCAAATCTTTGCACACACTACAACACATGGACTAATCCACTTTATCATATTTCTTAAAATTATGTCACTATATTATTATACTCCCATGACATATAAAAATATCTCATGATATTTGTGTACATATAGATATGTATTTAATACTCAAACTATATGTGTATATATATACAAGAGTAGAATTAAAGAAAAATACTCATATTAATTTATTTTATACTAATAAGGCTTGTTCTTTTATTAGTATCTTCCAATTTTATACTTTAATTATTATTATTGTTATTATTACTTCTATTTTCCTTTTAGCATATTTTATTTAGTTTGGAGGATTCCAATCCAGAACCATTTCAACATAACCAAGCACACAGCCTGGTAAGGAAAAATCACCATATTACCTAAGCACACAGTAAGGGTGGGTAAATCACCATATACATGTCTTATCCCAAGCACATAGCAATGGGATGAGTAAATCACCATGTTTTCATCATTCATATCGTAAGGTTGGTGATGTGAACCCTTGATATGAACCTCACCAAGAGTAGTGAGACCCGGAATCAATATGGGATCCAAGTTCAAGGATCGTGTTCTAATTTAGACTTATATAAGAAAATAAATAAAAGAAGACCTTGACCCGTTATCTATAAAGAGATAAGAACCAAATGTATAAGAAAATATTGTAGATGCCACACTCAAGAAAGAGGAAGAAGATTGTGAGTGATAAGTCTTGCTTGAACGTCACAAGATAAATCTTGATAAGTTCAGAAAAGTTCTTTAAAGAATTAAAGAGAAAACACTCTCAATAATATATATGATAATCTGAATTGTTCATGAGCATACATGTTTATTTATAGGCTAATAACTTAAACAAACAAGAAAAAGTAATAGAAAACTCCTATAGAGTAAAGAAACCTAGAAATAGGAAACTCCTATAGAGTTTAGGAAAAACTCTTCTAGTCAGACAAGGAAACCATCAAATACTAAACTTGAAATTCCTAGAGAGTTTAGGAAAAACTCTTCTAGTCAAACAAGGAAACCATCAAATACTAAACTTTCCTAGTCAAATAAAGTAAAATAAATCAAGAAAAAAAAACGTAACCTAAATTAGGACAAAAAATAACTCATTAATTTTGGGCCTATATTCAATCTTCAGGCTTGAATCTTTTTGTACTTTAGGTCCATATTTAAATTGGCTGGTCTTGACCCATATTTAAATGGGTTTTAATGACATGGACCAGTTTTGGCTCTTCTTTTGCAGTAATGCAGGTATCTCCTTGATGGGCCTCTAGGATTAGACTATTAAGTGTTTCTTTGAATATTTTAGTCCAAGCTCTTATGACAAGTCCACTTGAGATGTCAAACAGGTCTGCATTCCATTTCCATTCACTAGCCGTGCTCACATCATTCTCCTCCTCTTGAAAAGCATTTGTCCTTAAATCAGCACCTACATCAAAAAGAGTTAAATCAATAACTTTGAAACACACACTAACATTATCATTACTTGAAAGATTTAGCTTGTAGGCATTGATATTGATTCTTTCAATCACTTGAAATAAACCATATCCTCTTCGAAGTAGTTTCAAATGCCTTTGAGGTAGAATCATTTCCTTTATCATATGCAACCAAACCCAATTTCCAGGATCAAATATAATTCTTTTGTGTCCTTTTTTAGGTTTATTGACATATTGTTCAATTTTTCTCTCAATGTCTTGCCTTGCCTTCTTATAGATCTGCTTAACAAAATCAACTTTCTTCTTTTCATCTAAGTTAACACAATCATCCATCGATAAAGGAATTAAATCCAAAGGAGTTAATGGATATAAACCATGCACAATTTCGAAATGTGAAAACTTAGTTGTAAAATGCACACTCTTATTATATACAAACTTGACATGTTTCAAAAACAAATTAGACTCAATACTCCTAGGCATGCCATGCAATCTCACAATTTTCTTGAAAAACAAATTATCAATATGTGATACATCATCAGTTTTATGACGTGGTATGATAGGTGTCATTTTAGAAAATTTGTCAACAACTGCATATATAGAATCTCTACCACATTTTGACCTAGGTAAACTCAACACAAAATCTGTAGATAAGTCAGTCCAAAGTTCACTAGATATATGCAAAGAAGTATATAATCCATTAGGCTTCATTTTAAACTTAGCTTGTCTACAAGTTAAAAACTGTTCACATATTTGTTTTGCATCATGTTTCATATGCAGAACATCTAAAGTATTAGATATGCCAAAATGCCACATTAAACCACCTCCATGAGCTTCCCTAACAAGTAAATCCTGCAATAAATATTTAGGCATACACAATTTATTTTTTTTAAACAGAAATTTATTATGCCCAAAGAACTTATCAGATGTCACTTTCTCACATACATTGAGAACATTACCCTACAAAATAGAAACTTCAATATTGGGTAAGTAAGAGTTAAGCTCATTAATACAATCATTGGCAAAATTGAAAACAAAACATTTTTTTGTCACACTTTCTCTTACATAAAAATTCATTTGTTTTCTCTCGATTTTTCTTTTGATGACCCAATTGGTTCTTGTAATATCTCCTTCAATTTTCTTAGCCTCTCTTTCATTTTCTCTCTTAACTTTCTCGACCTCTATCTCTTTTTCTTTCAGAATTTTATCAACCTCTCTCCCTTTTTCTCTCTTAATTTTTTCGGCCTCTCTCTCTCTTTTTCTATCATACTTTTTCTGTCCTCTATCTCTTTTTCTCTCATAATTTTCTCAACATCTCTTTATTGTTCTCTCTTAACTCTTTCATTCATTTTCTTTTCTTCACTCTCTTTCTTTTGTGACCCTACTTGATCAACATAGTAGTCTTTAACACTTTTGGACCTTTGATACCAAATGATGTGAACCCCTTATATGAACCTCACCAAGAGTAGTGAGACCCAGAATCAATATGAGATACAAGTTCAAGGATCGTGTTCTAATTCAAACTTATATAAGAAAATAAATAAAAGAAGACCTTGACCCGTTATCTATAAAGAGATAAGAACCAAAGGTATAAGAAAATATTGTAGACGCCACGCTCAAGAAAGAGGAAGAAGATTGTGAGTGATAAGTCTTGCTTGAATGCCATAAAATAAATCTTGATAAGTTTAGAAAAGTTCTTTAAAAAACCAAAGAGAAAACACTCTCAATAATATATATGATAATCTGAATTGTTCATGAGCATACATGCCTATTTATAGGCCAATAACCTAAACAAATAAGGAAAAGTAATAGAAAACTCCTATAGAGTAAGGAAACCTAGAAATAGAAAACTCCTAGAGAGTTTAGGAAAAACTCTTATAGTCAGACAAGGAAACCATCAAATATTAAACTTGAAATTCCTAGAGAGCTTAGGAAAAACTCTTCTAGTCGAACAAGGAAACCATCAAATACTAAACTTTCCTAGTCAAATAAAGTAAAATAAATTAGAAAAAAAACGTAACCTAAATTGGGCTATAAAATAACTCATTGATTTTGGGCCTATATTCAATCTTTCGGCTTGAATCTTCTTGTACTTTAGGTCTATATTTAAATTGGCTGGTCTTTACCCATATTTAAATGGGTTTTAATGACATGGACTAGTTTTGACTCTTCTTTTGCAGTAATGCAGGTATATGCTTGATGGGCCTCTAGGATTAAACTATTAAATGCTTCTTTGAATATTTTAGCCGAAACTCTTATGACAAGTCCACTTGAGACTTCAAGCAGGTCTGCATTCCATTTTCATTCGCTAGCCGTGCTCACATCAGTTGGAATGAACTCTCCTCAACTCCTTAACCTTTCCATATGATGACTGTCCTAAGCACACAACAATAAGACAGGTAAATCACCACATACACATAGGTAACCAGGCAAAATGCAACTGGCTACTGGAGGAGACATGCCTCAACTCCATACTTATTCATAATCCAATCCTCATGTGTTTTTCTGCACACGGGGCTAGCAACTCCTTGCTAGTTAGGGTTATAAGGTGCACCAAGATTAACTATTACTGCCGCTAACTAACAGTGTTTTCGAAAAAGAATTCAGTATAATTATTATGTCTTATTTATTTATTTCTTTGTTTTCAAGTTTTAAGATAAAATATTGTTTTAATCAATATTTAATAATAATCTATTTTGATTACATCATCCTGCTCATTATATCCACAATGAATACTTTACTATCACTGAACGTCAAATTCAATTATCATCACATTTAGTCATATCACTTTCATTTATTCATTTTCTTTTGACTCATTTATATTTTTAAGGTGCACGTATACATATCCATGTTCTTACTTGAATAAAGAAATTTCAATTTGATAGTCATACATCATTTTCATTACATAAAACCTTATAACCTTGTATCATTATTTATTGTTTCAATATCCATTAGGGTTGCTATTATTAAATATTATTTGAAATTCCATTCAATCATAATTGAATTTTATTACATATGCATGTATTATTATTCATATACATCTCTCAAACATCGTGCATTACATAAAATTTTAGTGTCACACT
Source organism: Gleditsia sinensis (assembly GCA_037074535.1). Lineage (NCBI taxonomy): Eukaryota > Viridiplantae > Streptophyta > Magnoliopsida > Fabales > Fabaceae > Gleditsia > Gleditsia sinensis. Next base: position 66,024,984 of record CM073465.1, on the reverse strand, counting down.
TTTAACCACCTTATACACTTTATGCAAAGTACTCAACCGATTATATATACATATATAAAAGAAACTTTTAAACCATTGTGTATCTCATTCCTCTACATTCTAAAGCCTGCATGCATGTATCCATAAGTCGAGATTAAGAACCATGCTCATAAAAGAATATATACTCATCCATATAGCGTAACCAACTTTTATTATTCCATACTTCTATTAAGTCATTTTTTATTCTCACATATCAACATCCTCCCATGAATCTCATCATCTTAATCTATCATCTATTTTTATTTTAAAATCCATTAATCAATATATTAAACATACGTTGCAATAAATCCACTAAACATTTTATAACGTTTAAGCACCATTGACACATGTCTAACCATTCTAACTTATCTCATCACAGTAACTCTATACCCTCTTATTAACACCAATAAAATCATTATCAAAAATTTCAAGCTCTTTTTTTATCATATCTAAAAGCACATCATTCTAACTCCTATCAATCCCGTTTAATTCACCTAATCATTTCAAGAAGATGTTTCTTCAACGATTACTCATACATAAATTTCCAAGGTAATAGGTCAAAGAGTAATTTAAATTCTACTTCCCATATTTTTATTCTTTAAAAAAATTTGATGCCACTAACTCACTTGATTACACTTCTCAAAACACCATAAGACATTCATCAATTAGTTATTCTCATGCGATCCTTTTTATACATTACAATACCTAACTCACTACCTTATATTATGAAAAGTTAAATGCTTATCTTTCTCTAAGATTTCCTCCGTTGGTCACTTCCACTAAACTGAAATCATAACTTCCCTAGTTTTGTCTTACCTATCCTCAAGTAAACGTATTATGCTCAATTTCTCTCTTATGACACTTTTCCATCAATAACCAATTCTTAAGAAATCATAACATATCTGCTTCCTACCCATTTCAATTCACTTCTCACACATTTATACATTTTAGTGACCTACTATCCAAATCTCAACATACAAAATAATCATAAATTACATTACATAACCACATTATATAGCTTATAAATTTAAAAACAAATATATAAATTTTCTTCATACTATAATTTATGTTATTTACTAACCAACTTAGCTTCAATAGGACTAGCTTTTCTCTCGCCTTTTTTCAAATAAAATTGATCATCAATACTTCCAAATTATGCTCTTCAACTTAGCTATTTTGGAATCCAAAATTCATCACGCACGACTGTTCACTCACTGTTTATTGCACTGTTCACACAGAGATAACCACTGTTCATACACTGTTTATCCGAGAAAATTTTCATCATTTAAAGTTTCAAATCATGCTACCCAGCCAGAAAAATTTACATACAAGGATTATCCTACTTCCTAAACATGATTCTAGGGTCAAAATTGCTAGAAAATACCAAAAAATTTCAAAATCCCCAGCTTTACCTCACGGATACTGTTCATCATTTTTTGGCGAAAATGATCAGTGGGTTTTGAAACTCTCGTCATCGTAAGTTCAATAGTATCTGTGGCATCTCAAATGGATGTCTAAATTGGGAGAAATCCTAAAGAGAAGGTAGAGCTCAAAAAGAGAAAGGGGAAAATGCTATATTCTCCTGCTGCCTGAGCATTTTCTCCATTCTTCCACGTGCTTCTGCCTCTATCATGTTGCTTCTGCTTTAATTTCTTTTTTTTAATAATTAAATAATTGAGATTTAAATTATTTTCTTTTGATTATATACTTATAAATATTGTTTTTCATCTTAAAACATCTCAAAAATTCCTCAAATTTTATATTCTTGCAAAAATTTAGTTGTAATATTAAATCATGACTTTTCTTGATAAAATTTTAATAAAACAATTCACAAAATAAAATATCTTTATGCATAATAAAAGAAAGAATATTTCTAAAAATAAAACAAAAATTTATTAGAGGAAAAAAAATCATTTTAATTAAAAATAAATTTTCTTTTAGCAAAACATAATCATTTAAAAATAATACTTGATTATAATAAAAAATTATTATATAAGAAAAAAATTATGGAATATTACACACCCAGTCAAGGAAGAGGTGAAAAAACTTTCAGGCATGACAATCAAGGAAGAGGAAGAGGTAACAACTATCAAGAAAAAATAAATTATAATTGTTTTCATTGTGGAAAATTTGGGCACAAAATTGCAAATTGTAGATTTGACAACAAGTAAACATGGTAGAAAATCAATACCAAAATATTGGTGAGAATTTTGATAACCCACAAAGTTTATTTTTGGCAAATAATACATTTTCAAAAGATGAAAATATTTGGTATTTGAATACTGGGTGTAGTAATCATATGTGTGGAAAAAAGGACTTATTTGATTCTTTAGATGAAACAGTTAAATCTATCATAAAACTCAAAAATAATACAAATATTCCGATTTTGGGAAAAAGTTGAATTGCTATTAGATTGAAGGATGGATCACAAAATTTTATCTTTGATGCTTTCTATGCTCTTGGTCTTCATAACAATCTATTGAGTATAGGACAACTATCAAAGAAAGGTAACATGCAGATCCACCACGGTTATTGCACATTGATTGACAAAATTGAGAAATTAATTGCCAAGGTAAAGATGATTGAGAATCATCTATTCCCTTTGAAAATTCAACATAATAAGTTTCCCTATTTGATTTCTATAATTCCAAATGATGATTGGTTATGGCATATGAGATTTGGTCATGTTCATTTTTCTGGATTGAATTATCTGTCATGAAAAGAATATGTTTCTGGTTTACCTATTGTGAATATTCCAAATGATGTATGTAAGACTTGTCAAATGGGCAAGAAGCATAAAAGACTCATTTCAAACTGGAAAGTATTGGAGAGCGGAAAACTATTGGAGATAGTTTATTTGAATCTATGTTCAGTTGAAATACCAACACCTGGTGGTAGCAGGTATTTTATTACTTTCATTGATGATTTTAGCATAAAGACTTGAATATATTTTTCGAAGAAAAAATCAAAAAGCATGTGATGTCTTTAAGACATTCAAGGAGTTTGTAGAAAAGCAAAGTGGCTGTAAAATCAAAGCACTTAGAATAGACAAAGGGCAAGCATACCTCGCATGTACAGGTTTCTTTAGGCAACATGGAATTCAATATCAATTAACAACTAGATACACGCCTCAACAAAATAGAATTTCTGAAAGGAAAAATAGAACAATCATGGACATGGTAAGATGCATGGTAAAAGCGAAAAAAATGCTTAAAGAATTTTGGGTAGAAGCATTTGCCACCGCAGTCTATATTTTGAACAGGTGCCCTACAAAGAGTGTTTATGACAAGACAACTGAAGAAGTCTGGAGTGGAAGGAGACCCTCAATTCGACACCTCAAAATTTTTGGATGTATTGCATATGCTCATGTGCCAGACCAACTCAGGAAGAAATTAGATGATAAAGGTGAAAGATGTATTTTTGTAGGCTACAGCACGAACTCAAAAGCCTACAAGCTTTACAATCCAGAGACAAAAAAGGTGATCATCAGCTGAGACGTGATGTTTGATGAAGGCAGAATGTGGGATTAGTCCTCAAAGTCTGAAAATGAGCCAATGGTGATTTCTGATAACTATGAAAAAAATGAAAGACAGCTAGATCCAACTCCAGATGAAATAGAGTCATCTAGCAAGCCACAGAGGTGTCGTCGGTTACCAGCTAGATTGGAAGATTTTGTTATCGGTAATGACAACAACCCATCTGATGAGGAGATTATCAATTTTGCATTATTTGCATATTGTGAACCAGTTACATTTGAAGAAGCTTCTAAAGATCAACATTGGAGAAAATTCATAGATGATGAAATACATGCTATTGAGAAGAATGAAACGTAGGAATTAACAAATTTACCCATACATAAAAGGCCAATTGAAGTAAAATGGATCTACAAAAGAAAGTATAAGCCTAATGGTGAAATTGACCGCTTTAAAGCAAGGTTAGTGGTTAAAGGTTACAAGCAAAAGCATAAAATAATTAGAAAATATATCAAATGGATGTTAAGTTTGCTTTTCTGAATGGTACTTTGGAAGAAGAAATATATATTGAGCAGTCTGTAAGTTATGTAATTAAGGGAAAAGAAGATAAAGTTTATTGATTGAAGAAAGCATTGTATGGCTTGAAGCAAGTACCAAGAGCGTGGTATAAGAAGATTGATTCTTATTTTGTGCAGTATGGATTTCAAAGATGTCTTTTTGAGCACACTTTATATATTAAATTTTTTGAGCCTGGAGATATTTTTATTGTGTGCCTTTATGTTGATGATTTAATATTCACTTGCAATAATTTAAAGATGATTGTAGAATTTAGGAAAGCTATGATAAGTTATTTTGAGATGACAAATCTAGACCTGATGTCTTATTTTCTCGGCATAAAAGTAGTTCAATAGAATGATGGAATATTCATTTCTCAGAAAAAAAAATATGCTAGTGATATTTTGAAGAAATTCAAGATGGAGAATTCAAAACCAATTTTCACACTGGTTGAAGAGAAATTGAAGTTGATAGGAGAAAAAGAAGGTAAAATCGTAGATTCGACCTACTACAAAAGTTTGATTGGGAGCCTCAGATATTTAACTACAACTAGACCAGACATTGTATTTGGAGTAGGATTACTAAATAGATTTATGGAAGACTCACGTGTTCGTCATTTGCAATGAGCAAAGTGAATTCTTAGATATATCAAAGATAGTGATTGGGCTGAAGATATAGAAACAAAAAAAAGCACATCATGCTACACATTTCATCTGGACACTAGTGCAGTATTATGGTCTTCTAAGAAACAACCCGTGGTTGCACCTTCTATAGCTGAAACATAATATATAGCAGCAACTAATTGTGCTATACAAGCAGTATGATTAAAAAGAATTTTTGAAAAAATACATCAAAAACAGAATATTCCCACAAAAATATTTTGTGACAATAAATCTGCTATAACACTAACTAAAAGTTCAATTTTTCATGGGCGATTTAAGTACATAGATATTCAATTTCACAAGGTACAAGAATTGGTGTTTGAAGAAAAAATAAAAATTAATTATTATCATTAAAAATAAATTATTAATATTTTTATAAAATTATTAAAAATTAATTTATTTTACAAAAAGTTGTTTAGAATGAAACAAGCTTGATTTAAGAAAGACCATGTTGGGTAATTAAATCAAGCTCATCTCTATCCTATGCACCGCCAAAGCAAGCCAAATTGAAGTATATCAGCCGAAATGCAGAGCCGCACTGATCATTTCTTAAAAAGCCACCGCCTCCTTTTGTTTTGTGTGGTAAAGAAATTGCGGCCATTAATTGATTTCAAATATCAAGATTTACAGAGTTGCAGATAAGGCTTTTCTGCTATAGTCATTACGCCTTTTATTTTCTGCCATTAAATATAATATTTTTTATTACGTGAATTTGCCTATAAAAGGCAACCCACTGTACTACGCAATGATATAAAAATTTCTGAGTTCAATGGTCTCTTTCTCTCTTCTGTTGCTGTTGAGTGCACGAGTGTGTGAGAAAAAAATATGAGTGAGTGAAATAATGTTCCACTGATATCAATCTTGAACCATTCATGGGTCACCTTCCCTGTTTCTCATACCTAACAAATTACAAATGGTGAAAAATTTGAATTTTGTTCAATAACATCAGTTAAATTACCAAAACAGCGAATGCATCCCCAAAAAGAAATAGAAAACGAAACTAAGAAAGAAGAATTAAGCAATTAATTTTAGTGAGAGAAAATTTAATTTAAAAAATAAAAAAAATAAAAAAAATAACTTGCGATAGTAATGGCCATTCGAACAGAATATTTAATATAAATTAACACTTGCACGACAATTATACTCTACTAGAATTTGCAAGAAAGGAAAAAGGGTGCCTGACCCGATACCACTTCCGGTCCCTTTCCTCCAAACGCTAATACTATCGCTGCCAGGCCACGGAGACCAAACCGAAAGAAATTGAGGTCTTGGGAGAAGCTTCGGGTTCTTGCGGAAATCCTTAAATCCATTCCATTCATACCATCTAAAACCCTTAACTTTAAGAGCCACGAGTCACTTCTGCGGCAACTGGGACTCTGAAATTTTGTTCATACTGAGTTTGATAGCAGCATTTGCTGTTATTTTCTAGCACAATTGATAGCCGGTTATTTTCTGTTCGAATCGCCGTCCATAACCTAGTTTGTTTTCTTTTTTTTTCTTTCTTTTTTTTTTTAAATTAAATTTCCTCTCACTAAAATTAATTGCTTAATTATTCTTTCTTGGTTTTGTTTTTCATTTCTTTCTGGGGATACATTTGCTATGTTTGTAATTTGAGTGGTGTTATTGAACAAATATGAATTTTTCACCATTATCAAGTTGTTATGTACGAGAAACAGGGGAGGTGACCTATTAATGTCAATGATTCAAGATTCTCTCTTCTGCGTGGGAACACGGGGTGGCGGATAAATCAGTTGAGAAATTTTTATTAAAAAAACAATCGGAGCGATAAAATAGTTTACATGAAAAAAGATTTTAAAATTAAATTTAACTGAAAATTTTAACAACTAGGCAGAAGATGTGATGGAAACAAAGATGAGAAAAAATTGTAATAATTTAAGGATAAGATAAAAACTTGCAATTACAAATCTAGATTATGATAATATTTTTTCTAAATTTTAATACTTATATTAGAATAAATTTTTAATATTTGAAATTTAAGAGGTAGAAAAATGAGAAAAGAAATAATGTAAGAAAGATTAATTAATTAAAAAGATGAATTCTTTTGTTACAATATTTTACAACATAAAAAGAGTGAACAAAAAAAAAATTTTGGTTGAATTAAATTCAATCATCAAAAAATTAAAAAAAATTGATTTTAAGCAGTTTAAATTTATTTTTTACATAATAAATTAAGCAGTTCGGTTCAATTTAATTTTAATTAAAAAATATTTTTAATTGGATCAAATTTTTTTAAAAATTTTAAATATTAAATTAAATTACTTTTTTTTAATAGTTTTAAATTCTTTTCTTGCCTCGTCCTCCCGTTGCCTTTCTGAAGTCTGTCCCCATCTTCATCAAAACTGCCCTGTTCATGCTAGTCTCGACATCTCACCGTTCCCATTGCCTTTCTTAAGTCTGTCCCTATCTTCATCAAAATTTCCTTGCCCACCTCTCTTCTGCTAGTCTCGACCTCTCACCGTAGCTTGCCCATGACTAAAGAGTTCGAAATGGCCTTGGCAACGGCAAAGCCCTTGATACAATCAATGAAAAAAAGTTCATATTTAATAGATATATCTAATATCTATACTTTTTTATATCCAATACTTATTATATATATATCTATATATAAACAAATATGCATTATGTCTAGTCTACTTACTTTCCTAATGACTTTTATTTACACATTTTATTTATACAATTCAATTAGCAAAAGGCCAGGGTCCATTGCACAAGCAAAATTTGTATGGACACCACCAAGAGTTTCTCCTTGATCCTGCTCTGCAACGACACCGTGTTGTCCAACTCTCCCATTTTAATTGTTTGGTGCTGATTTTAGGATGGAGGACAATGATCCCAAATATGAACATGGCGTTATTAACACTAAAGTTGACCCATCATAATAAGATCACCAAATCTGTGGGCAAAATTCTAAACAGAAAATAAAAAGAATATGGTATGACCAAGGTTTTAAATTGTGGTTGTCGTTGCAATTACTATGATTGCGGGTGTTGCGAAAGCTGCAATGCAAGTTGTCGGGCTGTGGCCGTGATTGTTTTTTATGCACAAAATGTAAAAAAAAAAAGAAAAATATATATATTTGTTATATTTTTCAATATATCTTAATGCATACGTTTTTAGATTATTCAACACAAATTCTATTTTAAATTTATTTCATATTAAATAAATTTATTTCATCGTGTGATAAGTTGTATGTTAAAATTTAAAAACAGGACAATATATTTTATGTTTACTCATACATAATAACTTTAGTGTCACTTTTTGATAAAGCTTGCACCCCTGGAGCACTATCTCAGCTTATTCCTCTCTTGGCCACATTGTTTATAGTAGTACCTTAAAAAAGATAAATTAAATGCAATTCATATATTATGTTTAAATAATTAAAAAAATTAATATAAACACTCTAATTACTCTGTTCGTAGCTTTTTCTTTAGACACTTTATTTTATACAATTAATAAAGAAAATACATGTCAAATACATATTATATCTAACATCAATCTTTCATATTAATTTAATAAACACATGCTATATAAAATCAATGAAAAAAAATGTACATTTAATAGATATATCTCATATATGTCTACAATTTTTTTTTATTTCTAACACATATTATATCTAATCTAATTGTCCTTTTCATAGTTTTTTCTTTACACACTTTATTTACAGAATTACTAAAGAAAAAACATGTAACAACCATAAAATCTAACAAAAATTTCGATTAAAGAAAATATGAGAATTTATGATTTTGGCACGTAATTTTTATTTTTAAAAAAAACTATGGTATTTTACTATAAGAAAATATATTTTTATTTTTTTAAAAATAATTATTTTTTGCTAAAAGTAAGTATACTTTTAAGTAAAATAATTATTGTGTTGCTTCGAATAATTATACTGACCTCTAATGAATTTTTTTCATATTTTTAGAACTATTCTTTCTTTTATTATGTATAAAGATATCTATTTTGTAATTTAATTGAGATTTTTATCAAGAAAAATCATGATTTAAGAGTTTAACTAAAGGTTTATGAGAATGTAAATTTTTAGAAATTTTTAGGATATTTTTGGATGAAAACGGAATTTATATAAAAGAAATTCTATTATTTAATTATTATTATTATTATTAAAAAAAAGATAAAAGGGAAAGAGGAAACCGAGGGGAAAGGAGGCAGACAGAGAAAATCGAGAGAAATGCATAATAAGTGCATAGTGAGTGAATAGTAATTTTCAATTTTTTTCTCTAGATCTGGGGTGCATATTGGCTTCCGATCTTAAAACTGAAAGTGTTATTGGATTCAGAACGGAGAATACTATGGTTTTGACCGATTAGTTTTTCAAATCAACTGTTGAATCGCCGTAGATCTGAAATAGAAAATCTCCGTAAAAGGTAATTTCTGCAACTTTTACTTAGAGACCTCCAATTGAAAATCTGACACCGTAGATGGATTCAGAAGTTAGATAAACATTAAGATATGTATTTTTTTTAGTCATTTGATAACTTTTTATGTGGTGGTAAATAGTAATTTACGGCGATGAATAGTGGCGGTAAATAGTATTTTCCGTGTTGAACAGTACCTAGCGTTGACTGAGCTTCCGGAGTCATTTCCAAGGTTTTTGGACCCTCTGAACACGTTTTTGAAACTTATTTGGTCAAATTCAGATTGAAAAAGTACATTTTAGGGCTGTCCAACTCGGAGCTCTTACCCTGTGAGTAGATAACTCTTTCTATAATTTGCCCTATACTCTTTTTGAACTTTAATTATATAATTGATTATATTTACAAGTGATTTATACTCTTATATGTATCTGAAATGGATTGAATTATCTGGATTTGCTGACTATCGGAAATATAGTTCAAGAAGAGTATGGTTTTAAAATTGAATTTTTGAACTAATAGAATATGTGATTTTACATGTATTTTTCATCATATGGTAGAGGAAATATATTGTGCACATTGCATTGATTATTTGTAAAGTTATATGATTGCCTTGAAAAATGGTATGTATATATGTGATAAACCCTGATTGGGAAGTTTCTGACAGAGGAATTGTACTGAAACTGAAAAATTTATGAGTTTATATTAAAACCTCTGTTTTGAACGATATGGCATATGTACAAATATGGGATTTGTGGAGGAATCCTATTAGAATCACTGTCTGCTAACAGCAGGGAATGTTAGGCCTGATGCACCTTGATACCTCAGCTAGCAAGGGTGGTGCTAGCCTCGTATGACGGCCAACACACGGGAGTTATTGTTATCGGGGAGAGCGGGATGCCTCCTATTATTGTTATCGGGGAGAGTGGGATGCCTCCTATATTGATATGTGATTTACACTCCCTTGCTGTGTGCTTGGGATTATTTATTGTATTGGTTCTAATATGGAAACCTCCTAAAGCATGTGAAATTTTTTATTGCATCACAGTATTTGTTTATAATTGTATTGTACTGTATTTGGTTTTGACTATTGGGCTATATTGTGAAATGAGGTTATTTGAAATACGGGTTCCATATGGATGTACTTCTGAATTGTACTTTCTATATGATAAACTTTAAAGTATAAGTCATCCATATGCTAATCTAAGAGGTTATAGAAGGTCTTATCTGCTCACTGAGTTGTAAAACTCACTACACGTTGTGGATATATTTTTCAGATAAGGAGACAGAGTCTGGTTCTGCGGATAGGTGATCAGCTAGACTGTCTACTCTTTGGGTGAGCCTACGTTGCTTCCAAGACTCACGTTATTTGTATTGTATTTGTATTTGTATTCTAGAGTATGCTCTATATGCCACAGGCATGATCCTTGCTTCTGCTGTTACTCTGGTGTTTATAGACTTAATCTATATAGTGTATATGTGTATGGGAACCTATATGTATCGGTTTACATGTTAAAGTACTGAAATATGCATGTTTATGGACAAATATATTTACGGTATATGTGTTTCACGTGCCTTAAAGTTAGGGGCGTGACAAAACATGTCTACACTACAAGAAAGGCAGGGAATGACGACGGAAATTTAACGATGATTCCAAAAAATCGTCTCTAAAGCCAACTTTAACGACGGTTTACAGAAAATTTTCGTTAAATACGGACGGTTAGAATCCAACCGTAGTGATCTGGATCATTCTGATCATGGGGAAGAAATTTATGAACATTACGACGGTTTTATAAAAAACCGTCGTTAAATGACGACGGTTTTATATAAAACCGTCGTCAAATGACGATGGTTTCTAGGAAACCGTCGTTGACTTCTCAACGTTCGGAATTCTAACCGTTACTCGATATTCGTGTGGTTTAATGACGGTTGTACTAATAACTGTCGTTAAACTTATGTTTAACGATGGTTTATTTTATAACCGTCGTTAAACCCATTTCACGACGGTTTTTTTTTGTTTAACGACGGTTTATAACCGTCGTTAAACCACGCGTATGCCTATAAATTCAGCAGCCCTCTTCATTTATATTACAAACTTTTTTCATAATACTTTTTCGTATAATACACAAGTTGAGATTATTTGTTGTGACTTTTGAGTTTTTGTACTGTGATATTCTTTGCGACTTGTATTTATTATTCTCAAGGTATGTCATTTAACTTTTTAATTGTGTTTGATTAATTTTTTATATATTGTATGCTCAAAATATTTTCTTTTATTTTTTTTTTATTTTTTTTTGTGAAGATCTTCTGACGTTGGGAAAACACTTGGATTTTGTTTTTTGTGCGTTATTTATTTGGAATCATTTTCAAGGTATGTAATCTAATTAATTTTATTTGAAATGAATTTATTTTAAATTATTGTATGTTAGATTGCAATAATATTAGATATTTTATGTACTTACTATTTTTTTTATAAATATATTTGACATTGTGATGTACATGGTATGAATCAATTTTAAAATTTGTGTTATTCTGACAATATTTATGATTTTTAATATTATAATATATTATGTTCGGTGAAAACATGTAAGACAAATTTTGTTTAATAATGCTGAATTATTATACTTAATTATTTTTGAAGTAAAATATTTGTATTTAATATTAGAATTAATTTATAAAAAAGAAATAGAGATCTTGAGGTGGTGTTGATAGAATAATATGAAAAAGTTATTGAATACACATAGTTAAAAAAATAATTAATAAAAATTACAAATAGGTTTTAAAAATAAAAATAAATATATATAATAATATAAATTTAGTAGATGAATTGAAGTGTGTAATTGATTAGATAAAATAATAAATTTTAATAAATAGACAGAATAAGTATTGAAAACAATTTATAAAAAATCGTGACGCTACTTTAAAAGTATACGTATGTTTTAATATAAATTTAATAAATACATATAATATTATAAAATTAGTATAAAATGATAGTTAATTTATTTTTAAATTTAAGTTATTTACTGTTTAAAAAGTATAATTAAAATTAATGCAAATAAATTGAAAATAGTTATTATATTGATAAACTTATTTAAATAATATACGTAAATTAGTAATAGTCAAATTATATTACAGTTGTTACTAAAATATTAAAATATTTATTTAGGTGATGAGGTAAAATAATAAATGTTAGTAAATAGACAAATTAGTATTAGGAATTGGTTTTAAAAAAGTAAAACACATTTAAAAATACACGTAGTTTTTAAAAATTTTAGATGTAATTTTAATAAAACACATTTGTTCTTCCACTAGATTTACACTAGATTTAAAAAAATAAAACACATTTAAATAAATTTTTAGATTTAAAAAATAGAAACAAATATATAATAACATAATTTTAATAAAAAATAATAGTGTAATAAATTTTAATGCACTTTGTTCTTACACTAGATTCTCTATTAAAGAACTAACAATATCTTATATGTAATTGAGTAGAATTATTCTTGAATATATGGCCCTTATATGGGTCGCTGATTTTACTTTTTCAGATAGGGAATTGAAATTTCAATTCCATATCTGAGTTCGTTAAAAATTTTACCATGTAAATACTATAATTAAAATTTTAGCGGCAGCAATAAAATCATAATTCAATTTTTTGCTGCTAGTGGCTGTCCTTTCCAAAAAATTCAGATTCGTAAAAATTTGATAATGAAAATCATCCTTTTAAAAGATCTTAGATATAATTGAGTAGAATTATTCTTGATATGGCCCTTGTATGGGCCACTGATTTTACTTTTTCAGATAGGGAATTGAAATTTCAATTCCCTATATGAGTTTGTTAGAAATTTTACCATGTAAATACTATAATTGAAATCCTAGCGACAAATGTAAAATCATAATTCAATTTTTTGCTGCTAGTGGTTGTCCTTTCCAAAAAATTCAGATTCGTAGAGATTTGATTATGAAACTCTTCCTTTTAATTAATGACATTGGGAGAATGAAATAAAATTAACACATGACCAAAGATTTTATCAATGGCACTGTTTGAAAAGTTAAATTTTTTTGTTCATGGATTCGTAGAGATATTTCAAGTGTTTAATTTCATATTATGTAAGCCAATGTCATCATTTATCTCACTCTCTCTTATATATCTCTCTTAAACTCTTTGGGATCAGGATTCTTTATTTATAGCGAACCAATAACGAAGATTTTTTATTTGGTGCTTCATTAAATGCCAATTATCATAAAGTTTGTTACAAAATTTTTATACGTAAAATATTTTAAACCTCTTTAAAATGTGTTGTGTTTTATGCACAATCAATTGCAAATCCCTTTTCATGTAAAATAGTCATGTTTGATCTTAGTTCAGAGTAAGAGTTATTTAGGTTAATTGTTATCTAAATTCATAATTATTTCAGAAATGGATAAATCTTGGATCAATAAATCTCAACAATCAATAGAATACCTGAATAGTTTAGATGGATTTTTGGAATTCGCAAATGCCAACTCTGGGGTCGAAGGTAGAATAATATGCCCATGCCCAAAGTGTAGATTCAAAAACTGGCAACTCATCGAGGTCGTGCGCAAACATTTGATCGTTAAACCATTTCCGGAGGGATACAATTTTTGGAGTTTGCACAGAGAAATGATTACATAAGAACTTGCTGTAGGACATGCTATAATGCCAATTGAGGCCTCATAACTCATAGTTCTAGATGACCCTATGCAGAACATAGTTCGTGATGCATTCGGGATTCACCCCGAGAATGAGAGCATCGCTTCTATGGATATGCCAGTTCCACAGTTAGCAGAAAGGATGGATAATAGTGTCAAAGATTTTTATGAGTTACTGAAAGATGGTGAACAACCACTCTATGAAGGGTGTGAAAAGTATTCCAAATTGTCTTTTTTGGTAAAGTTGTATCACATCAAGTGTTTGTGCGGCCTAAGCAACAAAGCAATGTCGATGGTACTTGAGTTGCTTGTCGATGTATTCCTGATGCCAAGAATCCGCCTTCATTTTACGAGGCTAAAACAGTCATTAATAAGTTGGGGTTGAACTACAAAAAAATTCATGCATGTCAGAATGATTGTATGTTATACTGGGGTGAGCATGAAAGTAGCAAAACTTGTAGTAAGTGCTCTGCACCGAGGTGGAAACCGAAACAAAAAGGGGAGAAGTGGAAAAAGGTGCCTAATAAAATTCTTAGATACTTTCCAGTTAAGCCAAGATTGCAGAGGTTGTTCATGTCTTCTAAAACTGCTAAATTTATGAGATGGTATTCTGAGGACAAAATTTCTGACGGCATCATGAGGCATCCAAAGGATTCTGAGGCATGGAAGAGATTTGATCTTCTGAATCCTCAATTTGCATCAGATCCGAGAAATGTTCGTTTGGGCCTTGCAACGGATGGTTTCAATCCATTTGGAAACCTATCTACAAGTTACAGTATATGGCCAGTTCTGCTGATTCCGTACAATCTTCCTCCTTGGATGTATATGAAACAGAGTTCATTCATGTTGTCAATGATAATTCTAGGGAAAAAAGCACCGGGGAATGATATAGATGTATTTTTATAGCCACTAATTGAAAAGCTGAATGAGTTATGGGTTGAAGGTGTTAAGACGTGCGATGCCTTTGGCAAAGAAATGTTCAATATACATGCAGCTCTTTTGTGGACAATCAGTGATTTTCCTGGCCTTGGATGTTTATCAGGCTGGAATACTCATACTGGATTAGCCTGTCCGTACTGTAACTTTGACTCTACTCCAGTCTGTCTCCCTCACAGTCGGAAGTGGTGTTTTATGGGACATCGCTGCTTCTTATCTCTGGGTCACAAATTTAGGCTGGCCTACAATAGGTTTGACGGAAAAGAGGAAAGAAGAAACCCTCCTCCGTAATTGAGTGGTATAGACATTTTAAGACAAGTCGATAATATTGAAGTTGTCTTTGGAAAAAATGTGGAAACTAATGTTGGGACTCAACAACGGCATTCCCGAGGTTAGGGTTCGGTTGATGCTGGAACTCAACAATGGCATAAGAAAAGTATATTTTTCAAACTTCCGTATTGGATGAATAATATGTTGCGTCATAATCTTGACGTCATCCATATTGAGAAAAATGTATGCGATAACATCATTTATACTTTACTTAATGATTCTGGCAGTTCAAAGGATCACGTAAACGTGCGGAAAGACTTAAAGGAGTTTGGTGTGAGGCCTGAGTTGTGGCCTGATGATAACGGTAAATATCCACCTGCTTTGTTCACGTTGACAAATGCAGGCAAGGAAGTATTTCTGAAAACACTTAAGAACATATATGTACCTGACGGTTATTCCAGTAATATGTCTAGATGTATTGACGTAAGACAGCGTAAGATCGGAGGACTAAAAAGTCACGACTGTCACATCCTTATGGAAGAACTGCTACCGTTAGTCATAAGAAAGACACTTCCCAAGCTGGTATCTGCAGTTCTGATCGAGTTCTGTTCATTCTTCCGACAACTTTGTTCTAAATTTTTGAATGTTAATGAACTTGATCAACTTCAAAATCGAATCATTATGACGCTGTGCCATCTTGAAATGTTATTTCCGCCGTCTTTCTTTACTGTCATTGTGCACTTGACTGTACATTTGGTCATGGAAGCGAAGTTAGGAGGACCAGTCCAATATCGTTGGATGTATCCCATCAAAAGGTAAACCATTAAAAACACATAATTCCAATTTCTTGCATTATTGTTAATCCAATTTTATTCATTTAATCTATGTTCTTTAGATACTTGGATAAACTTAAATTTTTCGTGCGGAATAGAGCAAGGCCAGAAGGCTCAATAGCAGAGTCGTACATTGCAGGGGAAGTTTTATTATTCTATTCTAGGTACATAAATGGTGTTAACACTGTCTTCAATTGTCCTCCTCGTGTGGATGATCAACCCGATGTTGGAACGTCTGACAGGAGTTTGTTCCCACCAATAGAAAGATCATTTGGTGGATTTGATTATTTCACCATTTCTCCCCGGAAAAAATTGCAGGCTCATCAGCATGTCTTAACAAACTGCAAAGAAGTTGATCCTTACTCACAGTAAGTTAACTCACACTTAGCTACATTTGCATATAATTTTTTGTCCTGTGTAGCATTAAGTGTTTAGACAATGTTTTCTCAACAGAGAATTTAGAGACTATATACGGCATAATTTAAGAAGTCGAACGCAATCATCTACCGAGATAGATAAAAAAATCCACAGAGAATTTGTCTCTTGGTTTTCGCGTCGTGTAAGTATTTCAACATGGTCACATTTAATTCATATGTTAAATATGAGTACAACTCATCCTTTATTCGTTTTCCAGATCGCAATTGATGCCGATGGATCGTAGTGTGCTAATTTAAAATATCTGGCAGTTGGTCCACTAGATAGAGCACGTCGATACAGTGCTTACAATGTCAATGGATTCAAATTTTGAACTTTAGAGCGAGATCAAGGGATGACATCTCAAAATAGTGGAGTTTACAGTACTTTCAGGACGAGGAGTTATGCAAATGGTAGTAACACGAACATGCAATTTGGTGGCGTCCCGTATTACGAAAAACTATTGGACATTATCGAGTTAAACTACCATGGCCATTTTACAGTCGTATTATTTAAGTGTATGTGGGCCAACACAACTACAACGAGAGGAATTGCAATTGATGAATTCGGGGTGACATCGGTTGATTTTTCTCAGTTGATTCACACTAGTGAAAATGATGATGACGAGCAATACATCCAAGCATTTGAGGCTCATCAAGTGTACTATGTACAAGATGAGCTGGACAAGAACTAGAGTATAGTGATGCATTTAAAACCCCGTGACTTATACGAGATGGGCGATGAAGATGAAAATCTTATTTACGAGAGCGATCCGTTACACACGCAAAATTTAGAAACAATGTTTCCAGAAGGAGAAGTTAATTTATGCTTGTTACGGTATTAATTTTGCTATTGCCGCCTATTTATATATATTTTAGACTACTTATAATTACTATACTATTTTATTTATTTCCATAACTTTTATTAGGCAAAGTTTAATTTATAATTGTTTTATTAATTTTATTTTGCCAGTAGCGGTGATGATGAAGAAGGCTAGATCACTCTACAAGGGCATGGTAGGGGCGTCCAGTTCTGACACTCCCACTCACCGTGGGGCGATTAGTGAGGGCGGACAACCCACTATGGAGTTGGAGGCTATCGGGTCATCAGTCCCTGGTAACGACTCCCATCCACTGGATTCGCAGGCCGTCCCATGCACACTCCCCCCACCTGACGCTCAAGCACCGGACGACGATTACACGTTCGATTTTGACGCGATATTTGGCGGTGTAGAGGAGGAGCATCAGCTCGTTGAGCAGGAGCGCAGACGCAGGAGGAGTTGGACAGTTGATGTAGTCGGTGAGTATTGTAAACATGTACACTTTATGCGTTTAATAATTTTGTCTTAGTAACATAATATATAATTGTCACTATTTATTTTGACAGACGCGACCGGGCAGACGACGTCCAGACAGTTGACTGTCCACAACGTATGGGCCCTGCCTCAGGGGTCAAAGGTGGTTGTCCAATTCAACGACAACCATCAGGCTATTGGAGATAGTGGCGGTTTGCTCGGTGTCTTCCTCGGCACCATCGGGGATAACTTTCGGTTATTCCCGATCTCTTACAGGGACTGGAGGAGCATTCCTCAGCAGTCGAAGACGAATGTCTTCATAAATAATATTCAGGTATGAAAATATATATCTTTTGTAATTAATTATATTTATTTGTAATTTATATGCAATTTATGTGTAACTAATTTTTTACTTTCGTTTGTAAACACATTTTAATGTGACGGATCAACACAAGAAACTGATCATGCAGTTGCTAGGAGCGAAATGGAGAGTGGCACAATACAATTTATTTCGCCTAGCGTACGATGGTACGAAGACCAGAGATCAGTTGCGGAGTGAAGTCCCGACAAGCATCCCACCTGATTAGTGGGCAACTTTCGTAGACTATCGCCTTGACGCGAAGTCTAGGATAAGTTGTGTATATTAACATATTTATAAAATTTAAATTTTAAATATTATCACTAATTATTTTTTCTATGTGATTAATTAGGATGTGGCTGCGAAGAATAAACGAAACAGAGGACAGCTGACAATGCCACACACTACTGGATCCAATAGCCTTGCACGTAAAAAGGCGGAGATGATAAGTTTAAATTATAAATATTTTGTTTTTTTAAATGTTGAGAAGACTATAATATATATAATCATAAATTGATGAATTATTATAATTTTCAGGAGATTGCTGTTGGGGGTCCAGTGACTCGTGGTGATGTATGGACGGCAGCTCATAAAAGAGCTGACGGATCATACATCAACGATGAAGCTCGGTCTGTTGCGGTAAGTAATAAAATCTTATCAACCATACGTGGGTAATTATTTGATTTTTAGATAATGTTTAATATTATTAATTGTCTGTTATTGAATGTTAGGAGAAAATTGCTTCGATCTAGTAGGAGGACAGCTCGTCCTAAGAGCTCTCGACGGCTGATTCACTTGTGAGAGCTCTTGGCACTAAGGAGCACTCCGGCCGCGTTCGAGGATTTGGGTTGGGTGTTTGTCCAACTCAAGTCTTCGGTCGTGGTTTGTTTGGGTCGAGCTCACAATCTGAGCCGTCATACCACGACTTACAGAATGAGTTGGAGCGCCTGAAGACAACTATGCAGGAGCGGGATGCCGAGCAGCAGCGACGAGACGCTGAGCTCCAGCGACGAGATGCTAAGCTCGCAGCACGGCAAGTACAGATGGAGGCTGCTATGACATTTCTGCTACAAAAATTTCAGGGTCAGCTGCCACCTGAAATTTTAGGACTTCATAGTTTCGGACTCAGGGTAACATTTTAATACATAAAAATTGTTGGTATAATTTTGTTTATTTTGAAAACACTAAAATTTTTAACAAACAAAATTTATTTTTCAGGACCCCAGCAATTGTGGTAGTGGGCATTAGCGTGATCAGCACCCGCAAGGTCTGGGAACTTGATTTACTTATTATATTTGTATATGTAATTTTGTCACGTTTGTTACTATTAATTTTTTTGTACATATTTTTTTATATATAGATTCATTATAATTCAATAATTTATGCATATTTAGTATCTAGTTAAATATTAATAAATTTTAAAATAAAATTTTCAATTATTAAATAATTCACATGTTTAATTATTATATAATAAAATAAAATGTATCTAAATTAATTTATAAAATGTTAAAAATATAAATTAATTTTTATTTTGCATAAAAATTTAATAATAAAAAAATTTAAGCATTATTAGTATTATGGATAGCACAAAATATTATATTTTAAATTAAAAATAAAATTGATATAAAAAATTAAATAAATTTTATTAATAAAAAATTTTAAAAAAAATTTTTATGAGTAACGACGGTTTTTAAACCGTCGTTACTTTTAATTGCGGTTAAAAACCGTCGTTAAAACTGGATTAACGACAGTTTTAAAAATCGTCGTTAATTCAGTCAGAGCGACGGTTATTTTCACAGTTGGCTGAAACTGTCGCTATGTCTGGAATTCCACGACCGTTTTAGAATCGTCATTAATGGGCATAACGACGGTCAAAAACTGTCGTAATAGCACGGTTTTGTTGTAGTGCTAATACATATTATATCTAATATCCATATTCCATATTAATTTAACAGACATATGCTTTATACAATCAACAATAAAAATTCATATTTAATATATATATATATATATATATATATATATTTTAAAATCTAATACTCATTATAGATCTATCGATAAACAAATATATATTATATCTAATTTACTTACTTTCTTAATGACTTTTCTTTACACACTATTTATACAATTAAAAAATTAAACACATGTCTAATACATATTTATCCATCAATAAAATAATATATATTATATCTAATCTAATTACTTACAGCCTTTTCCTTTACTTTCCTTTCCTATCTTACAATTTACACACAAAATTTTCCCTCCTATAAATTTTCTCAACTTTTTATTCCTTTAAATTTTCCCAATTTTTTTTTCTTTTTCCCATCTCAAATTTTCTCTCATTTTCCCCTCTTCCTCAATCAAAATTTCTCGATTTAAACTCTTTTCTAGTCTATCTAAATTTAACGACAATTTGTCACTCTGCTATGTGCTTGCAATTGAAAATTCATAGCAATATCCCCGTTATATTTGTTTCTATTGTATGTTTTATTCAGCCGTTAAATTTTTTAGTTAAATGTAACTTTGGAATCTTTTTAATACAAAATTACTATTTTACCCCTCTGATTTGTTTTAATAAAGATTTCCCAACTGATTTCTCCCCCAGCCCGTGTTGACGTGTAGAAAAGAAAATTTTGAACCCTTGACATTCATGGGTCACCTCCCCTGATTATCATACCTAACAAATTACAAATTGTGAAAAATTTGAATTTTGTTCAGTAACATCAGTCAAATTACCAACACAGCGAATGCATCCCCAGAAAGAAATGGAAAACGAAACCAAAAAAGAAGAATTATGCAATTAACTTCAGTGAGAGGAAATTTAATTTTAAAAAAGAAAGAAAGTAAGAAAAATAACTTGCCATAGTGATGGCCATTCGAACAGAGTATTAAACATGCTACAGAGTATTTAATATAAATTAACACTTCCACAACAATTATACTCTACTAGAATTTGGAAGAAAGGCAAGAGGGTGCCTGGCCCGATGCCACCTCGGGTCCCTTTCCTCGAAACGCTGATACCGTCGCTGCTAGGCCCCGGAGACAAAACCAAAAGAAATTGAAGTCTCAGGAGAAGCTTCGGGTTCTTGTGAAAACCCTTAAACCCATTCCATTCTGACCGTCTAAAACACTTGACTTTACAGGCCACGAGTCACTCCTGCAGCGGCTGGGACTCTGGGATTTTGTTCACACTAAGTTTGATTGCAGCATTCGCAGCGATCTTCTAGCACAATTGATAGCCGGTTATTCTCTGCTCGAATCGCCATCAATAACCCAGTTTATTTTCTTTCTTTCTTTTTTTAAAATTAAATTTCCTCCCACTGAAATTAACTGCTTAATTCTTCTTTCTTGGTTTCGTTTTTCATTTCTTTCTGAGGATACATTTGCTGTGTTCGTAATTTGATTAGTGTTATTGAACAAATAATTTTTCACCATTATTAAGTTGTTTTGTATGAGAAACAGAGGAGGTGACCCATGAATGTCAAGGATTCAAGATTCTCTCTTCTGCGTGTGAACACGGGTGAGGGCGAAATCAATTGAAAATTTTTATAAAAAAAATAATAATTCAGAGAGATAAAATAGTTCGCATAAAAAAAAGATTTTAAAGTTAAATTTAACTGAAAATGTTAACGACTAGGCAGAAGATGTGATGGAAATAAAGATGAGAAAGAAATTGTAATAATTTAAGGAGTAGAAAAATGAGAAAAAAATCATTTAAGAAAGATTAGTTAAAATAAATTCTTTTATTACAATTATTTTATAATATAAAAAGAGTGAACAAAAACAAATAAAATTGATTGAATTAAATTAAATTATTAAAAAAAAAATTAAATTTAAGCTCTTTAAATCTGTTTTATATAATAAATTCAATAGTTCGATTTGATTTAATTTTTTATTAGAAAACATTTTCAATTGGATCGAATTTTTTATATATTTTAAATATTAAATTAAATTACTTTTTTTAATAATTTTAAATTCTTTCCTTGCCTTGTCCTCCCATCTATCTTCATCAAAATTGCCCACCTATCTCCTGCTAGTGTTGACCTCTCCCCGTAGCTAGCCCAGAACGGGGCCATGACTAAGGAGTTCAAAATGGCCTTGGCAAGGCCTTTTATACAATCAATGAAATTTTTTTCATATTTAATAGATATATCTAATATCTATAATTTTTTATATCCAATACTTATTATATATATCTATATATAAACGAATATGCATTATGTCTAGTCTACTTACTTTTGTGATGACTTTTCTTTACACACTTTATTCATATGATTAACAAATTAAATACATGTTTAATATATATTTTATCAATTTATAAAAGAATGAATTAGTATTTGATACATTATTTGTGAACTTTAATTTTTGTCAGTAGCAAATTAAAATGCCTCCATATCTTGCAACCGCATTTTGGTTCTCTGCTGAGAACAATTAAAATCCAATACTAAATATTTACTCTAAAAGAATACATATTATATCTAATCTAATTATTTACATGTGTTTCTTTTACTTCTCTTTCGAATTTTACAATTTTCACACACAAAATGTTTTCTCCTATAATTTTTTCAACTTTTTATTCCTTAAAATTTTTCTATTTTTTCTCTTTTCCACCTTAAATTTTCTCTTATTTTCCCCTCTTCCTCAATCAAAATTTCTCAATATAAACTCTTTTTTAATCTATTTAAATCTAAGAGAAAATAACACTTTGTTACTTTGATCTGTATTTATAATTTCTCTCTTGATCTTTTAAGTTATGGAAATATTCTCTTTCATCGTTGATTTTATTCCATCTTCTACTCTATCTTTAAAATTTTTAGTTAAATCTAAAGAATTTTTTTGTGTGAAATTATTATTTTACGCCTCTGAATTTTTTTTTCTTATAAAAATTTCCCAACTGATTTCTTCCCCACCCCTTATTCACGCGCAGAAAAGAGAATCTTGAAAACATTCATGGGCCACTCCCCTGTTTCTCACACCTAACAACTTACAAATGATGAAAATTTCATATTTTGTTCAATAACATCAATCAAATTACCAACACAACAAATTCTTCCCCAGAAAAAAATGAAAAAGAAAAACAAAAAGAATTGAGCAATTAATTTTAGTGAGAGGAAATTTAATTAAAAAAATAAAAAGAAAGAAAATAACCTGCGATATTGATAGCCGCTCGAACAGAGTATTTTCTTTCTTTGATGATCAGTGTCAACCCTAATAGATTCGCTCTAGACTAGGAGAACCCACAATACTCTTTAATGGAAGACCAGAACGGTGCTAAACCCGATGCGACTTCGGCTCCCTTTCCTCGAAACATTGATATTGCCGCTGCCACGCTCCGGAGACCAAACTTGTAATAGCCGTAAATTTAATTAAATTCAAATTAAAGAAAATTTGAAATTAAAGAGAGGATTTCGAAAATGGAGTTAAGACCCGGTGAAAATAAGTTATTATTTACATAGATTAAATAATTATAAAAGAAATATGAGAATTTACGTTTCAGGGCCAAAATGCAATTTCTTAAAAGTTTTGAGGTTAAAATGTAAATAAGAAAAAATTGCAAGGACCTCCCTCTAAAAGTGAATTTTTACAAAAAGGTTCCCTGGGATATTTTAAGGACCTCAGCCACTCAAGAGGCCGATCATTTTCCAGAATTTTTCATCTCTCCTCAGAAATTTCTTCCCAAAACCCTCTAACTTCTCTCTAAGATTTCTCTGCAACCGGACATCGATTTCGACACCACCACCACTAACGGACTCAGGACAAAGAGTTCTTCAAATCTTTCTGATTGGTTTCTGAAGAATTGGCAGGAGATTGGCCAGAAAAGTGAAGGAAAAATCGCCTAAAAAGGTAATTCCCGAAACTCTAATCTATGGCTGGCTAATGAAAAAACTAAAATCGTAGATCGATCCAGAAGGCACTGAAACCTTTGGATCTCAAATTTTAGGCCAATCCACCACTGCACGTGCCCCCATGCGCCGCATCTCTCTCGGCGATTGAAGCCCACGCGCAGCTCCTTGGGCGGCGTGTGTAGCGAGTGGCAGTCGGACCTCCTTGCGTTGACCTGCGTTGATCGATCTCTTAGTGGCCAAATTTTGCAAATCCGGAGTCATTTTCAAAGTTTTTGGACGTTTCGGACTCGATTTTAAAGTTTATTTTACTGAATTCGAACCAAAAATGAGGATTTTAGGGTTGTCCAACTTGGTACCCTGATTTTGTGAGTAGATAATTCTTCCTTTGACTTGTTTTTACTCTTCTTGAACTTTACATTGGTAAATGAGTATAATTACAGGTTATTGATACTTTCATATGTTCTTTAAATGATTTAGAATCTTTGAAACGGTTGAAACATGATATCTAGTTCAAGAAGAGTATGATTTCTGAAAAAGATTTTTAAATGCTTTGAATACGTGATTTCTAAATGCATTTCTCATTATATAACAAAGAAAACATGGTGTACATATGATATTGATTATATAATGAAATGTTTGCCTCAGATATAGGCATGTGTTTATAAATTCCTTGATTGGGAAGTTTTCACAGAGAAAATATTCTGAGATTGAAAATGTTATATTATGATAGAACCTTTGATTGATAAATATGGGATATATGAGAATATGATTTTGTGGAGGAGTCCTATTGGAAACATTATCTACTAACAGTAGGTTATGTTAGCCCTGGTGCGCACCTTGATTGCTTCAGCTAGCTAGGGAGGTGGTGCTAGCCTCGTGTGAGGGCCAACACACAGGAGATGATATGTGATGGAGAGCGGTATGCCTCCTATATATGGGTGAGATGCTAGTTATATGAGATGTTATTTGCCTTCCTTTGTTGTGTACTTGGGAAAAGACCCACATACAGTCCATTCGCGTGTCCTCTTGAATGATAGTAAGGAAAACCTCAGTAAGAGACTGAGTTTAGGCAAATCCTATACCACCAAAGTACGGAAGGAGATTAGACTCTGATGTGGTGGTTCTGATATGGGATCCTCCGAATATTTTATGAGATATGTTTTGATGCATTAACATATTTTGATTAATGATTTTACAGTATTGAATACAATTATGAACTTGATATGAGTATTGTTTATGTAGTACCGCATATGGTTTGAAAGACCTGATTATGATTTTTGAACAGAGAATATATGAAAATGCGGGTCCCATGTGGATGTACTTCTAAAATGTAATTTTTGAATACTTAATTTTTATTAGATGAGTACATCCATATGTTGATCTGAGAGGTCTTAGGAAGTATTATCTGCTCACTGAGTTGTAAAACTCACTACACGTGGTTGATATAGTTTTTAGATAAAGACCCAGAGTCTAGTCCTGTGGCTTCTTGATCGACTGAGTGTCGTACTTCAGTGGTGAGCCTAAATTGTTTCTAGGCTCTCAGTATGTAAACTTGTAATATATTTGTACTCTAGAGTTGCTCTGAATGTCACAGGAAGGATCCTTGTTTCCATTATAAACCTGTTATAGATATAGACTTGGCATGTAAAATTATTAGTATTGCAAGTTTGTAAACATGTGGTAATACTCAGATATGTGATATTGTGAGACTATTTGCAATTGCCTAATAATAAAGTTTATCGAATAGTAGAGATATTCGCGTTCCTAAAGTAGGGGCGTGAAAAAACTAGAAGAAATTGAGGTCTCAAGGAGAAACCCTTAAACCCATTCCATTGAGACCGTCTACAGACCCTAACTTTACGAGCCACGAGTCACCCCTATAACACATGGGGCACTGAGATTTTGTTCATTTTGAGTTTGATAGTAGCATTCGCTGCGATCTTTCAGCACAATTGATATCCGGTTATACTCTGTTTGAATGGCGTTCAATAATCCAGTTTATTTTCTTTCTTTCATTTTTTTTAGAAATTAAATTTTCTCTCACTGAAATAGTCTTTCTTGGTTTTGTTTTTCATTTCTTTCTGGGGATAATTTGCTGTGTTCGTAATTTAATTGGTGTTATTGAACAAATACGAATTTTTCGTCATTATTAAGTTGTTATGCACGAGAAACAGGGGAGGTGTAATAGCCGTATGAAAATGGAGATAAGAGCCAGTGGAAATAAATTTATTTATTACATGAATTAAAAAATTATAAAAGGAATATGAGAAGTTACGTTTTGACGCGTAATTTTATTTTTAAATGATAGTATTTTGCTATAAATAAATATATTTTTATTTATGAAAAACTGATTATGATTTGTTAAAAGTAAGTGAACTTTTAAGTAAAAGAAGTATTGTGTTGCTTAAAATAATTATACCGGCCTCTAATGAATTTTTATGGTATTTTTAGAAATATTCTTTCTTTTAATATGAATAAAGATATTTGTTTTGAAATTTTGTTTTATTACAATTTTTATCAAGAAAAATCATGATTTAGGAGTTTAACTAAAGATTTATGAGAATGGAAATTTTTAAAAAATGTTGGGATATTTTATGATGAAAAACGGAATTTATATGAATTTATATAAAAGAAAATCTAATTATTAATTATTTAATAATTATTTAAAAAAAGTCTCAAAAACCATAAAACGAAACCGGGGGCGACGATTTCAGAAGGAAAGAAAGAAAGAAAAAAAAATCGATAGTTGCATAGTGAGTGAATAGTGATTCCCAATCTTTTCTCTCGATCTGGAGTATCGATTGGCTTTCGATCTCAAAACTGAAAGTGTTATTGGATTCAGGATGAAGAGTACTTTAGTTTTGACCAATCAGTTTTTCAAATCAACCGTTGAATCGCCGTAGATCTGAAGTAGAAAATCTCAGTAAAAGGTAAGTTCTGAAAAACCTTACTTGGAGACTTCTAATTAGAAATATGACTCCGTAGATGGATTCAGAAACTAGATAAACATTAGGATATGAATTCGTTTCGTTGATTCGGTAAAATTTTTGTGACGGTGAATAGTGTTTTTCGGCGGTGAATAATATTTTCCAGTATGAATAGTGACTTTTAGGGTTTATTGAATTCTCATGTTATGTCTGTTTTCTAGGTTATTGAGCCGCCATGAGGTGAAATTCTCGTTGTTGGACTCCTAGTACGGTGAGTGGATTTTTCTTACTATAGCGCATGTTTTACGAATTCAGTTTATAACTCTCTCGTATGATTTTTACCTAGTTGGAACGTATGCTAAATTATTTTACCGTTTTGAAAACCAATATGTTCCAACCATGTTAGAAATTATAAATTTCAATGCTAGTTGAACCCTAAGTATGTAGGGCAGGCATCTAGGCTGATAATTCTCCATTGAGCTAGATTTATAGAAATGCGAACTTAGTCATAGAAATGAACTAAGTTAGCCATGAAATGATTTAATGCATGGCGAACATCTATGCGACGTCTACGAACGATCTATGTTTAAAGGGAAAGTTTATGATGATAAAGGTCTCCATGGGAATCCATGGATGAGACATATTTTAGAACAGAGTTTTATGCATGAAAAGAGCTAGAAGGAGAATTATAGTTTTATTATAATGTTATTGAAATGTTTTACTTTAAACTCTTTGAATAGCATATCTTCAAATGTTTTCTATTGGAGGAACCCTTTTAGATCACTGTTAGCTAGCTGCAGGTAATGCTAGCCCTGGTGCACCATGGTCATGTTAAGGCTTCGTCCTAGGATATTGTGACGGGCTTATGACCACCTTAGTCACAGAATTTAGGGTGGACTTATGTCTACGCCTACAGTGATTGCCACACCCTTGCTATGTGCTTGGGAAATTTAGGGTGGACTTATGTCTACGCCTACAGTGATTATCCTACCCTTGCTGTGTGCTTGGGGAAGATGATGATCTGTCAGGAAAGAACTCCAATAAACTAGTGCATTTTTCTTAAAGATTAAATATTTCTAAAATATCTCATTCATCATTGTTATTGCATAAATAACTTCATTTATTACTTACCATGCATAATTGATTTGCTTTACGGTTACTGACTTAAATCCTGTTTTATCTTTTGAACATACATTTGAACTGTTTGGCTTTTCTTTCAATAAATTATGGTTAAATGCTTAATGTTTCTATTATTATCTTTATACTTTGATTTCAATTATTAAACTCATTGCGAAACACTCGTGCTTGGTTTACCCTGTTTCTGTTATAGTGTGATTTACCCATTCACTGAGATGTGATCTCACCCCTCTTTTGTTTCCTCCCCACAGATAGTCAAAGAGACTTTGATCCAGCTACAGCTTCGTAGGAGACTGAATATAGCATTGGTGAGCCTCAGTTTGGGCAAGGTTCTTTTGTACTGTTTGTCTAGTTTAGTTTATGTCTAGTGTACCTCCATGAATTTACAGGTAGGATCCTCGCTTCTTGCATATTTTGATGTGTTGTTTGGAAAACGGTTTTATGTTTTACAACGATGTTTATATTATGAGGCCATGGGCCAAGTTGAATCACGAATGTTGGATTCATGATATATATTTATATACAGTATTTTCTTATACTAGATGTGGCATATGTGGCCAGTTATATTTATTATGTACTCTATATTGTGTGCTGGATATTTGTACATGCTATGTGTTAGGCTTGCAGTTAGGGGGATGTCACGGCCCCAAATGATAGAACACATGACCGGCACGGTATAAGGGTTTCCCCCTAACCGTAAGCCTAACACATAGCATGCACAAATATCCAGCACACAATCCAGAGTACATAATAAATATAACTGGCCACATACGCCACATCCAATATAAGAAAATACTGTATATATATATATATATATATATATATATATATATATATATATATATATATATCTCATGAATCCAACATCCTTGATTCAACTTGGCCCATGGCCTCATAGTACAAACATTGTTGTAAAACTTAAAACCATTTTTCAAACAACACAAGAAGCGAGGATCCTGCCTGTATGTTCATGGAGATACACTAGACATAAACTTAAACTATACAACCAATACAATGGAGTCTTGCCCAAACTGGGGCTCACCAATGCTATTGTTAGCCTCCTATGGAGCTGTAGCTGGATCAGTGTTTCTTTGACTATCTGTGGGGAGAAAACAGAAGAGGGGTGAGATTACCACATCTGAGTGAATGGATAAATCATACTATAACAGAAATAGGGCAAACTAAGCACGAGTGTTTCGCAATGAATTAAATAATTGAAATCAAGGTATAGAAAACATTAAACATTTAACCGTAATTTATTGAAAGAATGCTAAACAGTTCAAATGATAAAACAGGATTAAATCAATAACTGTAAGCAAATCAATTATGCATGGTAAATAATAAATGAAGATACTTATACAATAACAATGATGAATAAGGTATTTTAGAAATATTTAATCTTTAAGAAAAATGCACTAGTTTATTGGAGGTCTTTCCTAGCAGATCTATCATCTTCCCCAAGCACATAGCAATGGGTATGGCAATCACTGTAGGCGTAGACATAAGTCCACCCTAAATTTCCCAAGCACATAGCAATGGGTATGGTAATCACTGTAGGCATAGACATAAGTCTACCCTAAATTCCTGTGTCTTAGGTAGTCATATGCCCGTCACAGTATCCTAGGCTGAAGCCTTAACATGATCATGGTGCACCAGGGCTAGCACTACCTGCGGCTAGCTAACAGTGATCTAAAAGGGTCCCTCCAATAGAAAACATTTGAAATATGCTATTCAAAGAGTTTAAAGTAAAACATTTCAATAACATTACAATAAAGCTATAATTCTCCATCTAGCTCTTTTCATGCATAAAATTCTGTTCTAAAATATATCTCATCCATAAATTCCCATGGAGACCTTTATAATAATAAACTTTCCCTTTTAAACATAGATCGTCTGTATACGTCATATAGATGCTTATCATGCATCAAATCATTTCATGGCTAACTTAGTTCATTTCTATGACTAAGTTCGCATTTCTATAAATCTAGCTCAAATGGAGAATTATTAGTCTAGATGCTTGCCCTGCATACCTAGGGTTCAACTAGGATTGAAAGCTATAATTTCTAACATAGTTGGAACATATTGGTTTTCAAAGCGGTAAAACAATTTAGCATATATTCCAACTAGTTAAAATCATATGAAAGAATTATAAACGGAATTCGTAAAACATGCGCTATAGTATGAAAAACCCACTCACCTTATTAGGAGTCCAACAACGAGAATTTCACCTCGTGATGGCTCAACAACCTAGAAAACATAGCCATAACATGAAAATTAGAAAACTCTAAAAGTCACTATTCACGCCGGAAAACACTATTCACTCGCCGGAACACTATTCATGCCAAAACCTAAAAACCCTATATTCTAGTATAGAAACTAATTCTAAGACTATCTATGGAAAGAAATTCGGTAAAACGAAGCCTAAAACGCGATTAAACGGAGTTTTACCTTTGGAGGTACTATTCACGCAATTTTTTGGCGACCTTCCGATGACTTTCCAGCGAAATTGATCGGTGAGATTTGTAGCTCTTCTTCCCACGAGTCCAACGATACCTTACTTGCTCAAATCGGACGTCTGGATGATGAAATATCTTAGAGAGAAGTTTGAGGAAAATTTTAGAGAGAGAGAGTTAGGGTTCAGATGAAAGAGAAATGAAGAAAAAAGGGGGGTCCGTAAAAAAAAGTTATCAGACGAATCTCGCCGCCGGCGAACTCATTCTCGCCGCGGCGAGCCGCGATTTTCGCCGCGGCCAGATTCGAAACCAGAAAACTCATGCTCTCGGGAAAAATACCGCATCATTCTTGCCACGACGAACTTATTCTCGCCGTAGCGAACTCCATTTCACCGAATTTGACAAAATGTCCAACATGAAAGTTGTAGCCCTTTCTCTTAGATTTCCATACCCACTTTAATCACATAATTTGGAGTTCATATGAAGGAGTTATGTATAAAATAGTGAGCAAAGGTCCAGACCACACTACCCTTCGGTTTTTTCCTCGTCTCACTATGATATTCACAGAATTTGCAAAAGTTCCCAACATCAAAGTTGTATATATATGTCTTATCTTTTATTAGAAATTGGAATTACTTAATTTAGATTTCATATGAGAGAGTTATGAGTATATGAGTGACGAAAGGTCAGAAGAAAAAGTCGAAAACGCTCTAAAATTTTACATTGTTCTCAACTTTCTTTGTTTCAAATTATTTATACTTAACCTTCAAAGGTTTTATTAGTTGAGGGTTATTACATTCTCCCCTCCTTATAAAAATTCGGTCCCCGAATTTTACAAGAACCAACAACATAAAAACATAAAACTACTCTTGGAACAGCTGTGGATACTTCTCTCTCATGACATCCTCTGCTTCCCACGTAGCTTCCTCTTTGGAATGATTCTGCCAGATCACCTTCACTGTAGGGATATCCTTAGACCTCAACTTTTTCACTTGTCTATCAACAATGGCCATGGGTTTCTCTTCGTAGGCCAACTTGTCATCCAAAAGGATTTCCTGCAGTTGAATCACATGAGATGGGTTGGGTAGATACTTCCTCAACATCGAGACATGGAAGACTGGATGCACTTCACTCAATCCAGGTGGTAGGGCTAGGCGGTATGCCACTGCTCCTACCCTATCCAGAACTTCAAAAGGTCCAATATACCTCGGGCTTAACTTCCCTTTCTTACCAAACCGCATTATTCCCTTCATGGGTAAAACTCTGAGGAACACGTGATCGCCTAGAGAAAACTCCAACTCCCGACGCCTATGGTCCACATAAGACTTCTGACGACTTTGTGCAATTTAAAGCCGTTCCCTTATCAGCTTAACCTTCTCTATGGCATCTTGCACCAAGTCTGGCCCTAGCAGCTTGGCTTCTCCAACTTCAAACCATCCAACGGGAGATCGGCATCTTCTCCCATAAAGAGCTTCAAAAGGTGCATCTGAATACTGGCTTGATAACTGTTGTTGTATGCAAACTCAGCTAATGGCAGGTATCCTTCCCAACTGCCACCAAAATCCAATATACATGCTCTAAGCATATCCTCCAGAATCTGTATAGTGCGTTCTGACTGGCCATCTGTTTGGGGATGAAAAGCGGTGCTTAGATCCAACCTCGTTCCCAAAGCTTCTTGAAAAGCTTTCCAAAATCTTGCTGTAAACTGTGGACCTCGATCAGATATGATGGATACATGGACTCCATGCAATCTGACGATCTCACTCAGATACAGGCTTGCATACTAAGCCACATTAAAGGTAGTTTTCACTGGTAAGAAGTGGGATGACTTGGTCATTCGATCCACTATCACCCATACTGAGTCATAACCCTTAGGGGTCCTCGGTAACCCTGTAACGAAGTCCATAGTAATCCTTTCCCACTTCCACTCCGGTATCTCAATCTGCTGGTGCAAACCGGCAGGCTTCTGGTGTTCAGCTTTCACCTGCTGACAAACCAAGCATTGAGCCACAAAGTTTGCTACATCCTTCTTCATCCCATTCCACCAATACAAGTCCTTAAGGTCACTGTACATCTTATTTGTTCCTGGGTGGATAGTATAGGCTGATTGATGTGCCTCCTCCAAAATCTGCTTCCTCAAGCGATCCACATCGGGTACACACAAGCGCTTCCCACATCTTAACACTCCTTCAACATCCACGCTGAATTCAGAAGTCTGATTATTCCTAACTTCATCCTTGAGCTTGGACAGGTTAGCATCCTTGTCCTGATCTGCCTTAATATGCTCAACCAGTGGAGAGTGTAGCTGCATGTGGGCTAACAACACCCCTGGCTCCTTCACTTCAAAGCGCATCCCCTCACCTTCTAGCCGATGAATATCCCTTACTAACGGCCTCCGGAGTAGGGTGATATGGGCTAGACTCCCCATTGACTTTCTGCTCAAAGCATCTGCTACCACATTGGCCTTGCCTGGATGGTACAAGATAGTGCAGTCATAGTCCTTCACCAACTCCATCCACCTCCTCTGTCTCAAGTTTAGATCCCTTTGTTGAAAGATGTACTTGAGACTCTTGTGGTCCGTGTAAATTTCACAAGGTTCACCATAGAGATAGTGCCTCCAAATCTTCAAGGCAAAGACCACTGCCGCCATCTCCAGATCATGTGTAGGATAGTTCTATTCGTGCTTCCTGAGCTGCCTAGATACATAGGCTACAACATGCCCATTCTGCATTAACACAACCCAAGCCCACCCTTAAGGCGTCACAGTATACTGAGTATCCTCCTGTGCCCGTTGGGATAGTTAGAACTGGGGTTATGGTTAGGCATTTCTTCAAGGTCTGAAAACTTTCTTCGCATACATCCGACCACTCAAACTTAACTCCCTTCCTGGTTAATCTGGTGAAAGGAGCAGCAATTCTAGAGAAATCCTTGATGAACCTCCGGTAATACCCTGCTAGACCCAAGAAACTTCGGATCTCTGTCACACTAACTGGGCGAGGCCACTGCTGTACTGCCTTTACCTTCTCGGGGTCTACTTGAATGCCGTCCTTCGTGACTACATGCCCCAGAAATATAACGCTGTCCAACCAGAACTCACACTTAGAGAGCTTGGCATACAACTGCTGATCCCTCAAAATCTGTAGGATGACCCGTAGGTGCTGTTCATGCTCCTCATGGTCTTTAGAATAAACCAAGATGTCATCAATGAACACAATGACAAACTGATCTAAGAATGGCTTGAACACCCTGTTCATCAAGTCCATAAAAGCAGCTGGTGCATTAGTTAGTCCAAAAGACATAACTAAAAACTCATAATGACCATAACAGGTCCTAAAAGCTGTCTTGGAAATATCCTCCTTCCTAATCTTCAACTGATGATACCCTGACCTTAGATCAATTTTGGAGAAACATTTCGCTCCTTGAAGTTGATCGAACAAATCATCAATCCTGGGCAAAGGGTAATTATTGCGCACCGTTAGCTTATTCAGTTGCCGATAGTCAATGCAAAGTCGCAAAGACCCGTCTTTCTTCTTCACAAAAAGGACCGGAGCACCCCATGGGGAAGTACTCGGCCTGATGAAGCCCTTATCCAACAAATCCTGCAACTGACTCTTTAGCTCCTTAAGCTCTATGGGTGCCATCCTGTAAGGCGGTATAGAAATTGGTCGAGCCTCTGGAATAAGGTCGATACCAAACTCTATCTCCCGTTCAGGAGGTAATCCTGACAACTCTTGTGGGAAGACATCCAGGAATTCTCTTACCACTGCCATCTTGTCTACATCCGGTACCTTCCCATCCACATCTCTAACATATGCCAAGTATCCCTGGCATCCCTTCTTCAACATCTTCTGAGCACCCAAGACTGAAATCAGGTTACTTGGAGCTTTACTTCGATCACACTAGAACCGGAAAGGAACTTCACTTGGAAAGTTGAACTTGATTGCCTTCTCATAGCAGTCCAAGGTAGCATAGCATGCTGCCAACCAATCCATTCCTAGGATTACATCAAAGTCGACCATGTCTAGGATGATCAAATCAGCAGATGTCTCCCTATCACCCACTGTCACTTTACATGACTTGCATACATGCTCTACTGGCAAATAATCACCGACCGGGGTGGTTACAAAGAAAGGGGCATCCATCCTAATCAGATCTTTACCCAAACTCTTAACAAAACTAGGGGAGACATAGGAATATGTAGACCCGGGGTCAAACAAAACATATGCTTCATGTAGGCAAACCGAAAGAGTACTTGTCATGACCGCATTTGAAGCTTGTGCATCCTGCCTGGTAAGAGCAAAAATCCTCGGTTCACCTCGGCCTGCTTGGTTTTGACCTCGGCCCATCATCCCTCTACCAGTACCTCTGCTACTTGCTTGGCCCGGTATAGTCCTTATAGGCTGAGCTGCCACTGGGGTTGGTAGTAAAGCTGGTCGAGTTGGCCCTTGGCTTGAGCCATACAACTGAGGACATTCCTTCTTCATGTGTCCAGGTTGGTTGCAATGATAGCAAACAATCATCTCCCTGCGGCACTGACCAAAATGATGGTTGCCACAAATAGGGCATTGTGGCCTGTTCTGCTGAATGGTTCTTGGTCCTGGTTGTCCTGGACACCTGGTGTTTCCCTGGCTAAGACCTAGCCTACCACTCGCATTTGGTCTCTGGTTGGGGTTCCCAACATTCTGTGGTACTGGGCGCTGCTGGCCCTGGAATCGGGGTCCTTGAGAATGAGAACTTTGCCCTCCTTTGGAGCTCCCGTCTCTATCCCTCTTCCTCAGCTTGGCACTCTCGACATTGGCCAAATGCCTAGTCTCCATCATTCTTGCACAGTCCACAGCCTCTGCATAGTTCGAGAATTGCTTCATCTGGGGTGCCACTG
This sequence comes from Gleditsia sinensis, assembly GCA_037074535.1. Classification (NCBI taxonomy): domain Eukaryota; kingdom Viridiplantae; phylum Streptophyta; class Magnoliopsida; order Fabales; family Fabaceae; genus Gleditsia; species Gleditsia sinensis. The sequence continues at coordinate 65,989,864 of CM073465.1, read as the reverse complement.
ATTTAAACAATGCTGACATCAACCCCTGGATAAACTTCTTGATTATGTCCCTTTCAGTAGGGACCATGTGCGGTGCATACGGCAACAGCTGTGTGAAGCGATAGTCATACTCCATGACTGACATACCGGGAGTCTGCTTCAACTCCACAAATTCTTGACACTTGGCATCTCGGATACTCTGAGGCACAAACCTCTCCATGAAGACTTCCTTGAACTCTGGCCATCTCAAAGGTGGTGCTGTAGCTCCCCTTCCGCGCATCAGGGTCTTGAACCATACCTGCGCTATACCAGACAACTGGAAAGATGCCAACTCTACTGAGCGGATCTCTGAACACTTAAGAACCTCGCAGATATTCTCAGTACCCTCTATAAACTCCTGGGGATCTTCACTAGCCAACAACCCCTTGAAGATTGGCGGTTTCAGCTTCAGGAATTCAGATAGTTCCACTTCCCTCTCAGCGGGTCTCACCTGCCGCTCCACGGACCTAATTGGTTCTGGAACGGAGGTAGCAGTTTCGGGCTATTGTGGATCCCTTCTATCTTGCCCATCCCTTCTCTCGGCTAGATTCTCTATTGCCCGCTGCATACCCTGCATGGTTACCAGCATCTGGGCTATCACATCATCCCGGGGGTGAGAAGACATTTCCCCTGTCCTGGGAGTCTCAGCTTGCTCACTGGTTAACTCAGCTTGTTCGGCTGCTTCAGCAGCCCTTACACCCCTGCCACTGCCTCTTGCACTGACTCTAGGTCGGCCTCTGCCACGACCTCTACCTCGGCCTCTAGGCATGGGTACTGCGGACTGAGCAGACTCTTCAGCCATCTGCTCTTGAACCGCGGATTGCCTAACCTTTGATCTCGTTCTTGGTGGCATCTCGCTACAAAATAGAGATAGCCCAACCATCACTTAACCATGCCAACATAGCATACTATAAACTGACTTACTTAAACAAAAAGACAACATCCTATCGAACCCCTTTAGCAGCACCGTGAGTATAAGTATGTCCGGATTCATACCCATACTCAAAGTCCTACCTAAAGGTCCGTTACTCCATGAACACAGGGAAACCTAGTCTCTGATACCATATTGTCACGGTCCCAAATGATAGAACACATGACCGGCACGGTATAAGGGTTTCCCCCTAACCGTAAGCCTAACACATAGCATGCACAAATATCCAGCACACAATCCAGAGTACATAATAAATATAACTGGCCACATACGCCACATCCAATATAAGAAAATACTGTATATATATAGATATATATATCTCATGAATCCAACATCCTTGATTCAACTTGGCCCATGGCCTCATAGTACAAACATTGTTGTAAAACTTAAAACCATTTTTCAAATAACACAAGAAGCGAGGATCCTGCCTGTATGTTCATGGAGATACACTAGACATAAACTTAAACTATACAACCAATACAATGGAGTCTTGCCCAAACTAGGGCTCACCAATGCTATTGTTAGCCTCCTATGGAGCTGTAGCTGGATCAGTGTTTCTTTGACTATCTGTGGGGAGAAAACAGAAGAGGGGTGAGATTACCACATCTCAGTGAATGGATAAATCATACTATAACAGAAACAGGGCAAACTAAGCACGAGTGTTTCGCAATGAATTAAATAATTGAAATCAAGGTATAGAAAACATTAAACATTTAACTGTAATTTATTGAACGAATGCTAAACAGTTCAAATGATAAAACATGATTAAATCAATAACTGTAAGCAAATCAATTATGTATGGTAAGTAATAAATGAAGATACTTATACAATAACAATAATGAATAAGGTATTTTAGAAATATTTAATCTTTAAGAAAAATGCACTAGTTTATTGGAGGTCTTTCCTAGCAGATCTATCATCTTCCCCAAGCATATAGCAATGGGTATGGCAATCACTGTAGGCGTAGACATAAGTCCACCCTAAATTTCCCAAGCACATAGCAATGGGTATGGTAATCACTGTAGGCATAGACATAAGTCTACCCTAAATCCCTATGTCTTAGGCAGTCATATGCCCGTCACAGTATCCTAGGCTGAAGCCTTAACATGATCATGGTGCACCAGGGCTAGCACTACCTGCGGCTAGCTAACATTGATCTAAAAGGGTCCCTCCAATAGAAAACATTTGAAATATGCTATTCAAAGAGTTTAAAGTAAAACATTTCAATAACATTACAATAAAGCTATAATTCTCCATCTAGCTCTTTTCATGCATAAAATTCCGTTCTAAAATATATCTCATCCATGAATTCCCATGGAGACCTTTATAATAATAAACTTTCCCTTTTAAACATAGATCGTCCGTAGACGTCACATAGATGCTTATCATGCATCAAATCATTTCATGGATAACTTAGTTCATTTCTATGACTAAGTTCGCATTTCTATAAATCTAGCTCAAATGGAGAATTATTAGTCTAGATGCTTGCCCTGCATACCTAGGGTTCAACTAGGATTGAAAGCTATAATTTCTAACATAGTTGGAACATATTGGTTTTCAAAGCGGTAAAACAATTTAGCATATATTCCAACTAGTTAAAATCATATGAAAGAATTATAAACGGAATTCGTAAAACATGCGTTATAGTATGAAAAACCCACTCACCTTATTAGGAGTCCAACAACGAGAATTTCACCTCGTGATGGCTCAACAACCTAGAAAACATAGCCATAACATGAAAATTAGAAAACTCTAAAAGTCACTATTCACGCCGGAAAACACTATTCACTCACCGGAACACTATTCATGCCGAAACCTAAAAACCCTATATTCTAGTATAGAAACTAATTCTAAGACTATCTATAGAAAGAAATTCGGTAAAACGAAGCCTAAAACGCGATTAAACGGAGTTTTACCTTTGGAGGTACTATTCACGCAATTTTCCGGCGACCTTCCGACGACTTTCTGGTGAAATTGATCGGTGGGATTTGTAGCTCTTCTTCCCACGAGTCCAACGATACCTTACTTGCTCAAATCGGACGTCCGGATGATGAGATATCTTAGAGAGAAGTTTGAGGAAAATTTTAGAGAGAGAGAGTTAGGGTTCAGATGAAAGAGAAATGAAGAAAAAAGGGGGGGTCCGCAAAAAAAATCTATTAGACGAATCTCACCACTGGCGAACTCATTCTCGCCGTGGCGAGCCGCGATTTTCGCCGCGGCCAGATTCGAAACCAGAAAACTCATGCTCTCGGGAAAAATACCGCATCATTCTCGCCGCGACGAACTTATTCTCGCCGTAGCGAACTCCATTTCACCGAATTTCACAAAATGTCCAACATGAAAGTTGTAACCCTTTCTATTAGCTTTCCATAGCCACTTGAATCACCTAATTTGGAGTTCATATGAAGGAGTTAGGTATAAAATAGTGAGCAAAGGTCCAGACCACACTACACTTCGGTTTTTGCCTCGTCTCACTATGATATTCACGGAATTTGCAAAAGTTCCCAACATCAAAGTTGTAGATATATGTCTTATCTTTCATTAGAATTTGGAATTACTTAATTTAGATTTCATATGAGAGAGTTATGATTATATGAGTGACGAAAGGTCAGAAGAAAAGGTCGAAAACGCTCTAAAATTTTACATTGTTCTCAACTTTCTTTGGTTCAAATGATTTATACTTAACCTTCAAAGGTTTTATTAGTTGAGGGTTATTACAGGGAAAACCCTTATGCCGTGCCGGTCATGTGTTCCATCATTTGGGGCCATGACAGGAGGTGACCCATGCATGTCAGGGGTTCAAGATTCTCTTTTCTGCGCGTGAACACAGGGTGGGGGAGAAACTAGTTGAGAAATTTTTATAAGAAAAAAAAATTCAGATCGATAAAATAGTTCACTTAAAAAAATTTTCAAGTTAAATTTAACTGAAAATTTTAACAATTGATTAGAAGATGTGATGGAAACAAAGATGAGAAGGAAATTGTAATAATTTAAGGATTAAAAAAACTTACAATTGTAAATAATTTAAGGACAAAAAAACTTACAATTCTAAATATTGATCAAGATGACACAATGCTTTTTATTTATTTATTTAATAACCTAAGTTAGAAAAAAATTTCAATCTTTGAAATTTAAGAAGTAGAGAAAAGAGAAAAGAGAAAAGAGAAAAGAAATAATGTAAGAAAAATTGACTAATTAAAAAAGATAACTTATTTTGTTACAATTATTTTACAACATCAAACATCTTTTAAAAATGTCATTTTCCTTTAAAAAATGGCTTACCATTCAAATTGGATCGATAATGAAAAAGAAATAATGTCTTATAAAAAGTGTTTATGTAAAGATAATTTTATTAAATAATAAAACCAAATATGATATTCAAAACTAAAACAATAAGATACTTAATTTTTAAATTCCACAAGCATCATCAATTATTATAATAATCATATCATATAATTCATTTTTTTGTTCCACAATATTAGGCTATCTATTTCTACTTTTGGAAATATATTTATGCATATTATAACAAATTGATATTCAACAAAGAGAATACAGAAGAGAAATTGTGATGACCTCAAGTCATGTGTACATAATTAGTGCAGATATTGAAAATAATTTCATCTGATAAATTCTTAATCTAGATAACAATAAAGAAGAACAACTATAAAGGTATGGAATAGTAAAATGATTAAAAATATAATAATTGAGTGATACATATACATGTGATACAGGTTTCATAAAATTAATTTACAAGAAACTACAATATGTTTGTTTCTACTTAATCATTTCTTGTTAACTTGAAGATTCGTCATATTTTATCTTGATAATTTAAATCTTAGATTATTTTCATATACCTTGTCTTATAATAAATGATTGATGGTTACTTTTCTTTTATTTCCATATGTTTCATAGAAACAGGGGATTTAGCATATGGCATGAGATGATACATCACAAAACAAGCCACATTTTTCCAAAAATAAGCAAAGAAGTGTTTTCTATTCTAATGAATAGAAATAAATAGATGAAGAAACCATTTCAAAACTAAATATATAGATGAACAATGGTGTGTATATCTATAAATGAGTTTTTCATTAAAGACAACTCAATCAAAGATGTGCTTTACTGATAAAGCGAAAACTTCGAGTACAGGAACTTGACGACACATATCTTGTGAGACACTACCATATAAATTGTTAAAATCAAATTCAACCACTCTCAAACAAGGCATGTTAAAAAGAGAAGCTACAATTTCACCAATAAACAACATAGTTTATGAAATTAGCTATTTCACACATATATATAAAACCATTAAAAAAAATGACACATTTATATTCTATACTAATCTAATTAAATAATTAGCAAGAATTTAATTGACTTCATATTTCTTCGTTTCTAACATAGCTACTTGTATTTTTTTTAATTTAACTAAACTTTTAACATTAACATTAAGAATTATATTTGAAAGTGTAATGGCCTGGAACGAATCTAATATTTCTATTGCCCTATGGCGAATCAAAATTGTATTTTGTTTAACACTTCTCATTTATATTACATGAGGAAGTAGAAGATAGAATTTATTTCTCTGAAAAATTAATTATATAAATGGTTTCTTGATAAATCAATTACTCATAAAGAAGAAATGAAGACATATGATGAGATTTCACTGGTGTAACACTAACATTTTGAAAAATAATATATGTACAACCTTAATTAATTTAATTAATACTAAATCTCTCTCTTTTGAATTCACTTTATAAAGCCATTGTTTGGGGATCTTGTATCTACTTGACAAACTTCTTCAAGTAAAAACAAAAATTGTAATAAAATATTGTACGTCAGAATAATTTTTTTTTCTCGAAAGTGTGTGAGATTCTTTTGTAGTAAAGGAAAATTTGAATTGAAAGTGTAGACATAAAATAGTAAATTAAAATTTTGAATAATTAAACGTGAAGTTTTTAATATTAAAGAGATTGGATTAAGCAATATAAAATCCTAGAGTAATAAAACTATATAAGACAAGTTTTGAACTTATAGTTAATTAATTAGTTTTTAATTTATGGAAAACTAGCAACAAGAATTTACTCAAAATGGACATGACTACTATTTGAATTATTTATGAGCATCTAACTTATGTACAGTTAGATAGTGTTATATTTGGGTCCATTAAGAAGCTTTATCTTGTATTTAGGTATAACTAAAAACCCTTCTTACAACTTTATAATCCTTGTTAGTAAGTGAGTAAAAATAATCATTGTAAATGTAATAACCGTAAAATTTAACAAAAAAATTTCAATTAAAGGAAATTTAGAATAAAAGAGAGAATTTATGTTTTGGCGCGCTATAAGCAAATATATTTTTATTTATGTAGAAATGATTATGATTTGTTAAAAGTAAGTGGACTTTTAAGTAAAAGAAGTATTGTGTTGCTTAAAACAATTATACCGGCCTCTATTGAATTTTTATGGTATTTTTAGAAATACTCTTTCTTTTAATATGAATAAAAATATTTGTTTAGAAATTTGTTTTATTATGATTTTTATTAAAAAAAAATTATGATTTAAGAGTTAACTAAAGATTTATGAGAATGAAAATTTTTAGAAATTTTTGGGATATTTTATGATAAAAAACAGAATTTATATGAATTTTTATAAAAGAAAATCCTATTATAAAAGAAATTTTCAGTTACTGTAGCTCGTACATATATGCAGCAGTATCCAGAGAAGGGAAATTTTTTTTTTTCAGACGAAGTGTTTATTTTCCATTTTGCTCTTCGATTTTCAAACTCTCATATCTGGAGCTACGGACCTCCGATTGATGAACCGTCTGGACCGTTGGACTCATGGCGAAGAGTACTTCAAAATCCATTGATCAATTTCGCTGGAAAGTCGCCGGAAGGTTGCCGGAAAATTGTGTAAATAGTACCTCCAAAGGTAAAACTCCGTCCAATCGCATTTTAAACTTCGTTCTTTCGAAATTATTTCCATAGATAGTCTTAGAATTAGTTTTTATGCTAGAATATAGGTTTTCTAGGTTTAGGGTGAATAGTGTTTCCGGCGAGCGAATAGTATTTTTCGGCATGAATAGTGACGTTTAGGGTTTATTGAATTCTCATGTTATGTTTATGTTTTCTAGGTTGTTGAGCCACCACGAGGTGAAATTCTCGTTGTTGGACTCCTAGTACGGTGAGTGGATTTTTCTTACTATAGCGCATGTTTTACAAATTCGGTTTATAACTCTCTCGTATGATTTTAACTAGTTGGAATGTATGCTAAATTGTTTTACCGCTTTAAAATCTAATATGTTACAACCATGTTAGAAATTATAAATTTCAATCCTAGTTGAACCCTAGGTATGCAGGGCAAGCATCTAGGCTGATAATTCTCCATTTGAGTTAGATTTATAGAAATGTAAACTTAGTCATAGAAATGAACTAAGTTAGCCATGAAATGATTTGATGCATGATAAACATCTATGCGACGTCTACGGACGATCTATTTTAAAAGGAAAGTTTATGATGATAAAGGTCTCCATGGGAATCCATGGATGAGATATATTTTAGAACAGAGTTTTATGCATGAAAAGAGCTAGATGGAGAATTATAGCTTTATTATAATGTTATTGAAATGTTTTACTTTAAACTCTTTGAATAGCATATTTTCAAATTTTTTCTATTAGAGGAACCCTTTTAGATCACTGTTATCTAGCCGCAGGTAGTGCTAGCCCTGGTGCACCATGGTCATGCGAAGGCTTCGGCTTAGGATATTGTGACAGGCCTATGACCACCTAAGTCACGGGAATTTAGGGTGGACTTATGTCTACGCCTACAGTGATTACCCTGCCCTTACTATGTGCTTGGGGAATTTAGGGTGGACTTATGTCTACGCCTACAGTGATTACCCTACCCTTGTTATGTGTTTGAGAAAGATGATAGATATGTTTGGAAAGACCTCCAATAGACTAGTGCATTTTTCTTAAAGATTAAATATTTCTAAACAATCTCATTCATCATTGTTATTGCATAAATAACTTCATTCATTACTTACCATGCATAATTGATTTGCTTTACGGTTACTGATTTAATCTTGTTTTATCTTTTGAACATACATTTGAACTATTTACCTTTTTCTTTCAATAAATTGTGGTTAAATGCTTAATGTTTATATTACTATCTTTACACTTTGATTTCAATTTTTAAACTCATTACGAAACACTCGTGCTTGGTTTGCCCTGTTTCTGTTATAGTATGATTTACCCATTCACTGAGATGTGGTCTCACCCCTCTTCTGTTTCTTCCCCACAGATAGTCAAAGAAACTGTGATCCAGCTACAGCTCCGTAGGAGGCTGAATATAGCATTGGTGAGCCCCAGTTTGGGCAAGGCTCCGTTGTACTATTTGTCTAGCTTAGTTTATGTCTAGTGTATCTCCATGAATATACAGGCAAGATCCTCGCTTCTTGCGTATTTTGATGTGTTGTTTGGAAAATGGTTTTATGTTTTACAACGATGTTCGTATTATAAGGCCATGGGCCAAGTTGAATCATGGATGTTGGATTCATGAGATATATATATATATATATATATATATATATATATATATATATATATATATATATATATATATATATATACACACAGTATTTTCTTATATTGGATGTGGCATATGTGGCCAGTTATATTTATTATATACTCTGGGTTGTGTGCTGGATGTTTGTGCATGCTATGTGTTAGGCTTGCGGCTAGGGGGAAACCCTTATGCCGTGCCGGTCATGTGTTCCATCATTTGGGGCCGTGACAGTAAACATTCTTCTTGAGCACGTCAAAACCTTTATGATATAATCATCATCAAGTTGTAGTCTACTGGATCAATGAAATAAAATAAAACAAAACGAAAAAAAAATGAAAATGAGGAAGAAAACTAAAGATCAGTGACTTGCGTGAAGAACACAGGAGAGAGAAGCGGAGCATCCATCATAAGCCTGGAGGAGAAACGGAGCGAAGATGAAACAGAGCAACCTCAACACAAAGCCTCCGCCATTCCATTACCATCGGTCGATCACCGCCATCCAACTCCATCACGAAGTATCGTCACACAATCCGAACATAGCGACCGATCGCGAGTCCTTGTGAAAACCATCGCAAACCACCATGAAGTTCATGTCCTTTTGTTTTCTTTTTTAGGTTATAGGTTGAGTTCCTCTTCATCCTCATTGCTGGTTGTTTTTGGAATATTGGTTTCATAGAATAAGTGTTCAGGTAGTTTGAGAATGTGTTGATACATTACTATGCACATTGCTTTGGGTATTTGATTTAGGGGTTTCGCTTTGTTAAGAATTTATGAATTTTTATGACACGAGTAAATTGGAGGATTTTTCAACTTTAGCTCAAGTATTTCAAAACTTGAAAACACTGACGCACATTAAATGTTTGATAAAATTTCCAAGAGAGATTTTTAGTTGTATGATTTCTTAAGTTCTCGAATTTTAGCTTATGATTTATTCATATTTTTATCCTAACTATATCAAGCTTAATGCCATGATGACTTATTGAGTCTATACTTTAAATCTTAGCCATTTCCAACTAACTTAAATTAATCCAAACTTTCCTAGTTGTTTGATTCACTCTTAGTTGTCTGAAAATATGTATTTCTTAGATTGTCAAGTATTGAAATTTTCCCAATGGTAGTTACCTAACCAATATTTGCCATTGGAAACCATGTTCAAGTTTAGAGGTAAATCACTTAGGATGGTAAGATTTCAAATAACTAGTCAGGTATGCCTTCTTCAGACCAAGACTATGATGTTCAATTTGGGAATTAGTTAGCACCATGAATTCCTATTTACCAAATTAGATAATGCTTACTATAACATGTTTTACTATTTTTAAAATTTTCTTATCATGTTTCTATATTTTTTCAAATAATCATGATTGTTAGAAAGTTTTATATCTTTATATTTATTTTAAATGTTCTATTTTGTACTAAAAAATTCATACTGTTTAAGTATTCATCAGCTGTTTAGAGCCTCTTAGGAACAAAAGACAAACATCATAAATTTAAACCCTCCGTCAAAATTGTGACAAACAGTATTTGAACTATAATTGAGATTTTGTAATATGTTATGACAGTGATATATTAGTATTAGTTATCTAAAAAATACTTTTGAAATATGATAGTTTATGATTTATTTGATATAAGTTAAATACTTTGAATTTTATATATGAAAGTGAGAAACCTTACCGAAGTGTGATTTGATTGAAATGAAAATATTTTTGAAAATTCTATACCTGTTGACAACAACTATGATATTGTTCAATAGATTTGGCACATAATGTGTCCTATGGAAAAAAAGTTGATTTAAACTTGCTTTCTGAATTGTACTTAAATGTGAATTTATTTTTCATATACTGCTCTTTATTATGAGAAGTCTTATTCAAAAACACTTTTAGCTAATAGTGGTGGTGCGCCTTGAAACCCTAATTAATACGAGTGTTACTAGTCCCGTGTGATGGCCAACATATGTGGATTTATTCTGTTAGGCGGAATGCCTTCTGTTAGTTAGGTGGAATGTTTGTCTGTTTGGTGATTATCCTCTCCGACTATATGCTTATGGTCTGTTAATGTGGATTTTACTACATGAGATGCTTTTATGTCATAATGGATATTTAGTATATGTTTGTATCAGGTCAGAGACTTACGAGATAAGATTATTTTCAATATTTATGCCGGTTATATGCTCATAATTTGTGGTCGTGACAATTCAAAAATAGCGTTGTTAGTGGAAAAATTCCTCGAGAGTTAAGGGGATTGTATGTAGACCCTTATTGGGTCAACCTAGGATAAACCCTAATTTTACTACTTCTCTTCCATCCCTCACTCTTTACTTTGTTATATATGCTTTAAGTTGTTCAAGTTTGTACATGAGAATATCTTACTGAAGCTTGCATACTGTTTTTACAGTCAGGGATGTTTAAAAAACTTGGTATATTATCTTTAAAGTTTTCATGTTCGTTTAAAACAGTAGTTTATAAAATTGCTTGCTATCATTTAATATTAAGCGGCTGTGTAATTTTGATGTGCATGCTGATGCCTCATCTTGTCTTACCTTGATCCTAACTAGTTTGTATTTGTTTTTCTGTCTTATATAATCAATCACAGATATGCTTCTTATAAAATTTTGTTTGTGGTTAAGTTTTAAATCTATAAAAGGGTTAGACCTAACTCACCCATTAACTCAATTATATGTGTTTAATTTTTTTAGTTTTAGTTTTCAATCATTTATTGCAAACTTTCATTACATTTTAATCATTTTGTCATTTATCTAATTTTTGTTTTTAATCCATTTAATCAATTAAATAAAATTTTCATACTTATTTTTAACTTACTTTACTAAATATGGTTCATAAAATGCTTCCAGATTATATCCTATCTGTTATTTTTTATTTTTATCAATACATTTGAGGCTTTGTTAAGTTACATAATTATATTTCATTGTCATTGGGACCATCCTAAGAAGAGTGTGGGAGAGTAATGAAAAATAACCAATGTTTAAAAAGTTGATCTACTGATCCAACCCATTTTGTCATTGATCTAAATGATTGGTTTCATTTAGGTCATAAAACAAAATTGAATTAGAGTGGTTAAATAGTTATAAATTTTAATTGCCACAAAATCATGGCGTACCTCCTTATAGTAAAGCAGGCAAGAAAATAAAACGTTTGGGTAATTAGATGGCTTCCTTGGCAAGTAATTTTGGCTTCCTCGTAATGGCTGTCTTCAACTACTAATGTATGAAATGCTAATTGACCCTATGGATGGATGATATACGGATTGACACCTCATATAGTTTGGGCTGTTAACATGAGAATCATATAATCCTAAACTAAAATATGTATAGATATATATTTGAATCTCCATTTTGGTCAATCAAGTAGAAACTGCTCAATCCGTGCTTGTTAGCCAATAATACTCTCTCTTGAGATGGAATGTGCAAGCTTATAAAAAATTTTAAAGTTTAAGACAGTATATTTTAATGCATTTATATTAAATCTATAATTGCCAATGTATGAATCCTTAAATTATTACATTGGGAAATTATGAAATAGCTTGTCACTTGTGAGTGCAGCTCTTAACGGTGTGTGTGTGTGTGTGTGTTATATATTTGCCTTTTACCCACACACTCACATGCATGTCATTAATAAAAGAAAATTTATGAAAGCATGAGAGTGTTTCTCTTATAAGGAAAAATTATACTTTTTTTTTTAACTTTGATCCTTACATCCAATTATAATTTTTCCTCTACTCTATTAGTTTTTGCAGTTGATTGCCTAATGGATTTATCCAATTACATTTAACTTCTACCATCTAAATTAAATATTAACTAGAATAGTAATTACTTGAAATAATTAAAATACGCTTGATACTCTATTTTACATACTTTTCATAAGGGGAATTACAATTTAGAGCAAGAAACAGTGTAATTTTTTTTTAATACTAACAATAAGTATATAGTAATCCATGGATAGAATGAGCATACCTATGAGGGAGTTATGTCCTAAAACCAATTCTTCCGGCAGAGCACAATTGCCAGTTGATTTTGACATATTACCATGTAAATTATTTTCAAGAATATTCAATTTTCTTAAAAAGAAATGTTGAAGAGAGATGATGAGACTTCACCTATGTAACATTTGTATTTTAGCATAAGTTATTAATACTAGTAAAAAAATAAGAAAAGAATACTTATACACCCAATTATTCTAAAATGAAATTGGTATCTTTGTAAAGAAAAAAAACGTAAAAAAGAAATCCTAGAAGAAAAGAGAAAAAATTCATGTATTAATATTAATTGATTTCATTGTTTCCTACTTTAGACTTATCAAAAATATATGCACTATATACCCCATAGCAGGTCTTGCTTGTTATTCGCTAATGTTTTCTCTTGAGATATACACTCACTTGAACTTAAAAATATTAAGCCTTCATACACAATAGATAATGCATTTTCCTTCTTAAAGTGGTTTAATATGTCAATGCTACCATTAATTGCATTTAGATATATTGACCTCTTTTCTGATGGTGTACCAGTATTACATTGCAGGAAGCCAGCCGCTTGCTTCTTGGGCTTAATTGTGGAAGAGCACTTGATCCAATTACTCTACTAGATTCTGCTACAGCTCTCTCTTTGGAACATGGATTTGACCTACGTTTCCCTCAGCGTTTACACAACCAAGTGACAGCCCCACAAGAGACCCCAACGAAACCCTAGCGTGCCGCAGATTTGTTTGGGGAGGTTGCTATCAAAGGCAGCTTCCTCTCCTCTCCTTGTCTTTTTGTCTCCTTACAGTAGGGAAGTTCTTTTCTTCTATTTGGAAAGTTTTTTTCTTCCATTAGAGAAGTCTTTTTCCTTCTTTTAGGAATGTTTATTTCCTTTGTTGGGAGAAATTTTTCTCTCTTTCATAGAGATTATTCAGTGCTCACCAGATTTTGAAGATCTACATTTTTTGCTCCAGATTTACAACATCTCAAGGTTAGAAGAATCTTCAATGTTATGAGTCTTTATATTCAGAGAAGATTGAAGGGTATATTGTCTTTCTTTAAAAGATTTTGATTTCTTTGCTCTGATTTAAAGCTAGTTGTATTTGGGGAAAATTTGTTATTTTTTCTATGATGTTGGTAGTAAAAGTTAGAAGGTGTGTTGCCTTGTAATCTGAATTTTTTCTATCTTTCAGAAGTACAGGTTGATCTGTAATATTTATCTTGTTTTACCTTGTTAAAAGCTTTTATAAGTTTAGGTTTAATGCTTATTTTATAAATGTTATGATATTTGATCTGTCTAAAAAAAAAGAATATGGATTTGACCTCCAAGTGTTAATTACGAATACAACCCTATTTTCCTCCTTATATCATTCAGTTTTAAGGGTTTCGTTTTTCTTTGTTCCTCCCTCCCCAGCCGAAGCACTGTGAGAAGCTCTTCGAGTAGCAATCTGGGTGTGGCTGCTTGTTTTTCTCTATTCCTCCCTCCCCAACCGAAGCGCTGCGAGAACCTCTTCGAGTAGCAAGCTGGGGGTGGCTGCAATGGCAGCCACACCCCTCCCCCCTTCTTTTCTTCTCTATTCCTCCCTCCCTAGAATTCTAGTCGCAGTTTTTCTCCCTCCCCAACCACAGCAACCTCCCCCTTTTCCCCCCTCCCAGCTGCAGAGTTCCCCCTCCTCCGCAGCAGCCACCCCTTCCTCCTCCTCCCTAGCTGTAGAGTTCCCCCCCTGCCGCAGCAAATTGGCCCTTACTCCTTCTTCGACTCAGAGAGTGCCTTCAGAGGACTCCTTCCTTTTCCTCTTCCTTTTTTCACTGCTTTCTTCCTTTCAGGGAAGTTTATTTCTTTGATTTGGAGGAGCTTTTTCTCTAATTTTTTACTTCAAGAGTTTTCTTCACAAAAGGTGGTGGAGTTTCAAATTTTTATATTTCATTGTCTAGATTTATAATTTTGAAGTTAGATCTACAATTTTATCTTCAGATTTGAGTAGAAAAATATTAAATTTATAATTATAAATTTATTTAGAGAAAAAAATCGAATAGACCTAACTTTCAAAGAGGGTTGAGAGATGTGGTGCCTCTCCTTGAGGCGTCTATTTTTTTTTTTTTTTACTTTTTAAATGTTATATTGTTGTGTATTTGAAATTTTGGGATGTAATTTTTGGTAATCTAAAGTTTGTGAGGTGTGTTATCTTTTGTATTTTTTTAGTTGTAAGATCAGTTATTTTGTATCTTTTATTTTCAAAAATTATAGAATTAAGTTGTTAGACTTAGTTTATCTATTTTTATCTTTTGTTTAATTTTTGACTTTATACCTGATTTAGTCAATAATGGTATTTTATTTGTTCAAAATTTTTTTTATCACTATAAGGCAAAAGGAGTATTGAATTAATTTGCTAGTGTCCTACTTCCTCATAATGATGTCACACCTGTTAGTTAAAATCTAAACTTTATACACGGATAAATGTTTATATTTTATGGTGGAGCTCCAACTATATTTACATATAAAATCTGAAAATTATGTTTGCTGAACATATGAGAATTCTGACACAATATCAAAATATTTCTCTTTATGATCTTGTTTAGGCCCTGGAGTTGCAATTTGCATGTGGGTAATTTTGAAATAGGCTTTGCATGACATGAATATGCTAGAAAAATGTTGGTTTCTCATATTCTTTTATTTTTTATTTTTAGTATGAAGGTTGTTAAACTGTGAGTAAAACACTTTTTTTATCAGATAAGTGAGGTGTCATTTTAGTACTGCACCAATTTTATT
Source organism: Gleditsia sinensis (assembly GCA_037074535.1). Lineage (NCBI taxonomy): Eukaryota > Viridiplantae > Streptophyta > Magnoliopsida > Fabales > Fabaceae > Gleditsia > Gleditsia sinensis. Next base: position 65,974,612 of record CM073465.1, on the reverse strand, counting down.
TTATTTTTAATGTCAATTTAATTCCTTATACTTTAAAGTACTTTAATGTTACCTGACCATCCAATCCCCGCCCACAATTTAATATAGAATCTAATAGGATGCACACCTCGATGTTTTCTTGTTACGTGGAATTGTTATTTCACATTTGACACATCTTGCCACAGATAAGCCCAAGGCAGGAAAGAAGATGAATTTCCCCCATAAATTGCAATTTACCCCGAATTTCACGTCTTGTGAAGATGAATTTCCACAAGATGCTCTTCAATGTGGGATGGGCTTCGACAAGATGATTTGTTTCTTTTTAAATTAATGCGAAGTCCAAACTTTGGAGCTTAGGGATGTGCTTAATTGTGTGAAAATGGAAGGAAAGAAAATGAGAGATCTAAGTTGTTATATATGCTGTCCAAATACGTATCAAGTTTCATTTGTTTCCATAATTTTCACTCCTTCTTGCAGTATGGACGTGGGGCCAACTAACCTTTCTTTTTTTTTCTTTTTATGGCTATTGATAATCATTTGTGGCAATTGGCAATATAGAATTAGCGTCTATGAGTAAATATTTGGTGTTATGGTAGTTGATCAAAATTTATACAAGTAAAAAATTAAAAGATTATTACTTATATATGATTTAGTTAATTTTTTTTAATCTAAATAGACAGATAAAAATTTATATAAATTTTAATCCATTATCAATGAACTAAATTTTTAATTTAGCAGTTATTAGTTAAATGAAATATTTTAGCATGACTTATTTCAATATATTATGGTTGCAAGTAGGTTACGTATGTGCATCAATACCACTGTTACTATGCCTTTTTTATAGGTGAAATATTTCTAATTTTCTAATATATAAGCAACAATAAAAAATATTCAATAAAAAATATAATAAAAGAAACCAACCCAATCAACATGCATAAACAAAAAAAACCGTGTCCAAACATTTTGCTTAAGTCCCACGTCATGAGAAAGCCAAAATGGAGTACATTGAATGGAAGATACTGATAGTAAAATATTTACTGAAATTTTATTAACGAATTTATCTAATTATGAAATGCCACCTGAAAAACAAGTGTATTTAAAATAATATTTATGAAAAAATGTTAGGCTGTTTTCTCTTCTTTTTTTTCGAAACAATAATCTAAAAAACTTTGAAACATGCCCGCAGAAGTATAATTTTGGAACATGTTTTATTATTTAAAATTTTTAAATATGTGTATATAATAATAATAATAATAATAATAATAATAATAATAATAATAATAATAATAAAAACAACAACGACTGCCAACTCTCGTGAACTTTTTTTTACTACAAAATCTACTTAATGCATGAATGACATGTGCATATTATTCTATATATCATTTTTATAAAAATAATTCATATTATAAAATTAAAATAATATTTTATAAATATTTACAATGGTATATCAGAAAATAGAATCATGAAAAATCTTCAAAGTATAAAAATTTCCAAAAACAATTATATCTATACATATTATATTATATTTATAATATAATAATTTTTAACAACCGTTGCCCAATATTAAAAATATTATAGTATCTATCTATGAGAAGGGTAAAAAAAAACATATTAATTGATACATTGGCCAAGAATTCAATTGATATATTTTTTGACCTTTTTTAACATTATTAGTTTGATGTAATGAAATAATGTGTATCAATTTTTAAATTTTAATAAATTTGAAAATTAAGTTGTATACTGACACAAATTCAAAAACTAATGTGTAAAAACTAATGGATTACATCAAGATATTTTTAACGCTAATTTTTATTATTAAAATAATTTTTTTACATAAAAAGTTTAAATTAAAAAAAGAAAAATAACTAAAATAAATAAATACTTTACTCCACCGTACAGAATAATTGCTTTGTTCATTCTCTTTCATTCTTTGTTAAGAAAACAGAGAAGTACATTACTAATCTTGGCAACAAGGCAATGAGGAGTCGTGTTACTATAAGGGCAAAGATGTTCCAATTGTCCTTGAAATTACATGCTATTGTTTTTAGTTCTCAAGCATGCTATTGAAGGTTAATGAGATATATGCATCGAATTTGATAATATGCATTAACGTGTAAGTCGATTGTTCTTATTTTTCTGAATTAACCCTCCATGAAGATAATGCGATAACATGTGCATTCAAAAGTAATCTTTGCAGAAAGAAAGAAAAATAAACTGATTACTTTTTTTATTTTTTTTGAACAAAATGACAATATTTCGTTTAAAATTAAGCTTCACATCACTTAAAATAACCAAATTTTTTTAAATCTAACAATAAATGAATGTTTATAATTTTTTATTGAACTAAAAGATGAATAATAACTTTACTGATCCCCTATCATTGAAATAAAAAACCGTCATCATCATGTATATTATAGTGAGATAATTATTTCTATTTACTTGTTATATCAAATCAAAAAATTTCTATAATATCATAACATCTGAACTTAAACAAAAAAGAGTTTCTAAAGCCCTAATCAAATGTGGCCAAGAACACTCACTTAAACAAGACTAAGATAAAAAAAATTAAAAATTTTCATATCTTAAAATGAGAGATGGAAAGATTTTCTTAGATATACAGTAAACGATTAATCTAAGAGATTTATTTGCAAAAAATGAAGTAAAAGAAAGAGAGGAGGATTACTGCCACGGCTAGACAGTAGTGATTACATGGTGTGTTTTGGTTATTGATTACTTCTTCCTTTTGTTTGATTCACAGAGGTGAAGTTGCTAGGAAGCATGGAAATAATTGACGAAGTGATTTCTTTACAATATCATCTCTTGAATAGATGATATCACTAACAATAGTGTTAGAATATTTTTAATATATATTATATTTAACTTGGAACTTAATTTTTTCACTAACATGACTAGTTATTCTAAAATAAAGTAACCAATCAAGCCCTGATCTCTGTTTGCTATGACTTTGTTTTCAGGGGTAGCAATAGAGGTGGATATTTAGTAATTTACTGCCAAATACTTAGACTATCTAATGAGAAAAAATTAAGCCTAGAATTCATAATCAAACCTAGTTATGTTTAAATTTTAGAATTAAGTCATGGCTGATCATATATTTTTATAAATTGGACAATTGCATCATCATATTTTAAACCCTAATCCATTCACTTTCAGTTAGTTTCTCCTCCCCCAAACTTTTGTTCAGTTTCCATCTCATCACTTCCTTACTCCAATCACGAAATAGGGAGTAACAAGCCTACTCTAGTTCGGTTTCTATGCTGGAGGTAAGTATATTGTAGAAAAATAATAATTTAAAAATTATTGTGAACAATATTATTGTTGTTGTCAATAATTTTTTTTATAATTCTAGAAAGATGTATAATGAATTTAGTTTATATAGAATAAGAAATAATTTTGTAAATAATAATTCAAAAAACATTGCCAATAATATATAATTGTGATAAATAATTTATATTTAGAATTCCAAAAAAAGATATAAGAATGAATTTTAATTATATTCTATAAAAAATAATTTTGTAGGAAAAATAATAATTTGAAAAGCATTGTAAACAGAATTATCATTGTCAATAATTTATATTATAACTCCGAAAAGATAGAACCATGAAATTTAATTATACTGTATGAAAAGTAATATTGTAAAAATATATCGATTTAAAAAAATTGTGAATAATGTCATTTTTGTCAATAATTTATTTTTATAATTCCAAAAGGCTAAAAGAATGAATTTAGTATAATTTATTGTTAGAATTTTTAGGTTATGAAAATCAAGAGCATTCTAGGTGCCTATTAGTTTAATTAGTTTGTGAACTGAAATATTTTTTAAAAGAAATATTAATTTTTGAAAAATTAATTTTTTTTGCATAATATCTATGTCCGTAGAAGAATCAAGGTTGTAGATAAATGTATTATACACAACAAATTCATTCACTGGTCGTTGATGATCTTTTACATATTTTGATATGTAAATCTTGTTGTAGGAGAAAAATGAGCAATAAATTTATAAAGTAGTCTCCCTAAAGCAGCACATAACTCTTCTTTTTTCTTTCCTTCAGGTCTTGTTTAGTAGTAAAAATCAGGGTGATGAAATGTCAATGTAAATTTTATTCTGTTGTTTGATTGGCAGAATTAGTAAAACTTATGAGTTTCATAAAATACTGATTATTTTTTATAAGAAAATTTGAATTACCTTGGATTATCTTTAGAAAGAGATGGAAAATGAACAGTATAAAAAATAATTAAATATCATTCGTCATTTTATTTATTTATAAAAAATTTTATAATTAAAAATATATATATTTAAATTAAAATTTCAATACTATTTAGTAAAATTTAATTCAAATTTTTATATTAATAATATTTTATTTATAACATTTAAAATAATTTTAAATTAAAATAATATTACTATAATGATTTTATTTTTTAATAATATTTTTATCTTTTTGTCAATTTTTATTTCATCTTTTTTTATTGTCATACTAAACGTAATTTTAATCACAGCATTTCATACAATTCTCAATTCTCATTCCCATTCTCATTCTTTCCTAAATTTTGAACCAAACTAGATCTTAGATTTTAGTTTTTATCTTTGTCTTTTAATCAATTAGTTATTTTTAAAATTTTTCTTGTGATACTATTGTAAAATCGATTGTGTTATTTAAAATTTATTGAAATTCTTTTCTATTGTACATGTTTTTCTTGTATCATTATTTCAATGAGATAGATTAATCTTGCTCTGAAAAAATGAACAAGAAAAAAAATGAGTAGAAACTTTTTGCTCATGTATAATAAAAGAATTTTTATTGTCCTCAGACAATCACATTTGAGAGTTCAAGACTTCAAGAGGTGATGTTTTATGAAAATAATAATTTGGACAAATTGAAGGATTTCATTTTTGTATTAAATTAAAACTTTTCCTAAATCAATACTTCTCCCAACTTACATACAAATTTCCAATACCTTCAAATCCCTTGGCGTTCAAATTTGCCAAATGTGGATGATGATGTTCAAATGATTTTTTTTTTTGCCATTCTCAGCGTCATAATCTTAGATGTAGTTGTATGATGAGGTGAGGTCTCGTTCAATTTGATCTCAATGAACAAGCTCAGGCAGTTGCTAGTTGATGTAGTCCATCTACATTATCAGCTCTAAATCATATTCACATGCAAATGTTAGTGGCACAGGAAGCTAAACACTTGAATAATGGCTGCTTGTTAGAGATATACAATTCACCACATCACAGGACGCGACATTGACACATCATTGGTAATTCCTATCCATATCCTAAGGACATATTGGATAATATCAGTGCAGAAGAAAGATTACAATTCTTATATAGGTAATTCTTCTGCCTTCTCGACAAAAGGATAGACTATATTCCCCCGATTAGGAGGTAAGGAGGGCGACGTGATGGGTTTCTATGGGGAAAATAAATCCATTAAAAAAAAAACTAAGGTGAGATGGGTTGCGGTCACTGTTAAACAGTTGTGGTTATTTATATGGTGTTTACGAGGGAGCAAACATGTTCATCTGCTTTTTTAGTCTGTAAAAAATATTATTTTAAACACCAGGTAAAAATGATATCGTGCAGCACTGAAGGGCATTATTTATATAGTTTTTCAGTAAATGAAGCCCAAATTTAAATTGAACTTTTTTTTTATTAATGCATGTAATTTTTCTGAACTAAAAGTTAAATTATTATTGATTGATGTTAAGTCTTGTATAATATTAAATCATTATGCATTACTTAATATCATAATTTTAAAAACTATAAATAATTATTTGTTTGTCATGTTGCTTGAAAATTCAAATTGAGAATGAAAAAAATGGTACAAATGGAGAATATGTGTCGAGATAGTATGATTTGACATTATTGAGTTAGTTAGGAGTGGCATATAGATTAAAAAAAAATCTTACTGGTAGATATGTTTAATTTTGTATTGACAACTTTACTAAAATATTTTGAAATAAAAAATATCGTAACAACTTGATAACTATTCAAATTCTTTTACAATAGTTATTAAATTATTATAGAAGAATGTATGCGAAAATTCAGAGTGTGATTAGTTTGTAAAAAATAATTTTTATTTTTATTTTTAAATTTTAATATTTTAAAAAATATGTTTGATTTGTATTTGTATTTTTATTATTTTTTAATTTATTTTTATTTTATTATTTTATAATAATATAAATAATAAAATATTATGTATATAATTTAAAATAATTATAAAAATATTATTATTATAATATGTTATGGTACTAAAAATTTTAAAAATATTTTTTTAACGTTTTTAAAATTTTTAAAAATTTAGAAAATATTTTTTTAAAAAAAATAATAAATAATAAATAAATACGTTTTTATATTTATTTTTAATTTTTAATAAAAATAAAAAATAAAAAAATAAATCAAAGAGGTTTTAAAATTGTACGAAAAGTGGACAACTTTATAAAGGAGAGGCAAAATATTTAATTGAAAAGAAAAAGAAAAAGAAATAAAAACAACATGGAGGAAAAAAAAGGTTTTTTATAGGTGACTTGAGCGCCACCGCGAGCGGCCACAACATCCATCTTCTCCAGCATCGCCGACAAGTTGGTTGTGCACCACTACGAGCTGAAACAACTTGGGTATTTGTCTCTCTTTTGCGAAAGTGCGCTTGATTTGACGCTTACTTCTGCAAGTATTTGAGCCTTCTCGCGAGAAACGTCGGGGAGTTGAGAAAACACAAAAGAAGAAAAGGGAGGAAGGACCTTCTCACAAGACTGTCAAAGAACCCCACAGCGCTGCCAACGCCACTGCATGCCACCGTGCTTGGAGGTCGCGCATCATCACGAGGACCCCAGCCGCTCCGTGCAACGACGCCATGAAACAGAGCGAAAGAGAATTTTTGCTTCGATTTTGTTTTTCACACAGGTAAGGTGTAGTATTTTGTTACATATTAGAATAGTAGGAGGGTTCATGAGTCATTGTAAGTGGGTTAGTAAGGGTATCTTGGTACTTGAATAGGGTCGTTGCTTGGTTGCATGCGTAGGTTTATATGCTAGTAGAATCTCGTGTAAGAGGGAGGATTGAACTAGTAACTGAATTCTTCTTTCCCGCGTCTCTCTTCTTCTATCTCCTTCCTTCTTTCTTGGTTCATCCAAGATTCTCCTCTTCTCCATTTCTAATCCTATCAACTGGTATCAGAGCGACGATCCAAGATGGCTGATGCTACTAGATCCAAAGCCTCTGGTAGAGAATCACAGGATCGGTTACGAGCAGAGTTGGATCAGAGAATGGCGTCAATGGAGCAACAGATGAATGGCTTGCAAGAATTGGTGCGAGGGCTATCATACCAATTTACCGAAGTGATGAATCGCGGTCCAGAGCGAGGGCGCACAGATAGAACATCAGAATATCAGGTTCCAACTCACTTTACTAAAGTTGAATTTCCAAGATTTAAGCAGGATGATGTGAATGGATGGGTTTCCAAATGTGAGTGATTTTTCTTGCTGGATGGAACGCCGGAAGAGAATAAGGTTGTTTTGGCCAGTCTTTCTTTACACGATGGAGCATACAGGTGGTTCCAAAACTTTGAGAAAAGCAGGAATGGAAGGGTAACTTGGATGAATTTGGTTGAGGCAATTAAAATTAGATTTGGATCCATTTATGAGGATCCAATGGAAGAGCTTATGCAGTTGAAACAAAAGGGGAGTTTACGAAATTATCAAGAAGCTTTTGATCAGCTTGTATGCAGAGTTGAGTTGACTGAAGGTCAGAAACTGGGTTATTGCGTGGCTGGTCTTAAACCAGAATTAGAGATTGGGGTGAAGCTATTGCATTCACAGTCCTTGCTGGATGCCACTTGGTTAGCTAAACTACAAGAACTTAATGTTGAGTTGATGCAAAAGAGATCTAATGATCAAAATGAGGGCAATGGTAATGGAGTTAGAGGAGGAAATTCATCAGAAAAAAGAGACGGGCACTGGAATGACAGATCAGTTAAAAGGGATAATAGAACAGGGAGAGGTCATGGAGACAAACCAAATGGACTGGGGGATCAGAGGGGGATATTGGGAAAGCCTGGGTTACGTTTCCAGCAAAAGCTGACACCTGAAGAAGTAGAGGAACACAGAAGTAAGAGCTTATGCTATTTTTGTCACGAAAAATACACCCTTGGTCATAATTGCCCGCAGAAAAAGAAAATGCACATCTACTTAATGACTATAGGTGATGAGGTAGAAGAGTGTGAGGCGACTATGAAGGCAGATGGTAATGGGGTAGACGATAATGATATGGTGGAGCAAGAAGACAATCCCTTGATTACTCTTAATGCACTACATGGGAATCATACGTCAACTTATCCTACTATAAGGCTGACTGGACAACTAGGTAAGAAAATACTGTATATTCTGATAGATACAGGGAGCACACACAATTTTCTGGATGAAGAATATGAGAAGGAGTTGCGGGGGAAAATCAAGTCTATAGAAGCAGTTAACGTCACAATGACAGATGGAGGCAAGTTACAAGGAAGGAAAATATGTGAAGGGTTGAAATGGGTAATGCAAGGGATAGAATTTGATGCAAGTGTAATCTTCATTCCACTGGTGGGTTATGACATGGTGCTTGGAATGCAATGGTTAAAGACCTTGGGTATCATCAAATTGGATTGTCTTAACTTGAGCTTGGAATTTCAGTTCCAAGGAAAAATCGTGAAGCTTATCGGAGCTAAAGAGGGAGACATTCAACCACGGCCATTACATGATGATTGGGGTGCAATTTCAACTAAACTCTAAACATGAAGATATTCTAGACCATCGCCTTGTCCACAAAAGAGGCAGAGCTATCACCAAAAGTTTGGGTCAAATGGAAGGTCAAACGGGAGCTGGAAGAAGATGCTACTTGGAAGCTCTGGTTTAACATTTAGAAGCAGTTCCTAATTTTGCTAGTTGGCTGCACCCTTGGGGACAAGGGTGATTTCGTGGGGGAAGTATTGTTACATATTAGAATAGTAGGAGGGTTCATGAGTCATTGTAAGTGGGTTAGTAAGGGTATCTTGGTACTTGAATAGGGTCGTTGCATGGTTGCATGCGTAGGTTTATATGCTAGTAGAATCACGTGTAAGAGGGAGGATTGAACTAGTAACTGAATTCTTCTTTCCCGCGTCTCTCTTCTTCTATCTCCTTCCTTCTTTCTTGGTTCTTCCAAGATTCTCCTCTTCTCCATTTCTGATCCTATCATATTTCCCCCTAATTTCATATTTGTAGTATTGGGGTTTTGATTGGTGAAATCATAAGTGAGAATATGGTCTTGTTTTGGTAGACACCAATTTGGAAGTTTAAGATCACTATTGTTCATCTTACTTTAAGTTTTTGGTTTTATCTTGTTTCTCACTTTATGCAAATTATAGAATGCCTGGTTTTCAATTTCCAGGTATGTAGTGACGCCCTGTTCATTCAAGTTGCAAATCTATTTAGGTTGGTTTCGTTGATATTTTGGTTTCCCAAATTTATATAATTTGGGTGTGTTGATATTCATGAGTCCACTTGTTTTCCAAATGCTAATATTTAAAGCAATGAGGAGCTAGCAATTAAACTTGTTAGTGTTTTTTTTTCTTGATTCTTTTTTGTATTGAGCTACTTTTTCTAGAAACAAGGAATGTAGTATGGAATATTTAATGACTAGGCGCCATTTTTAGTCTATGCAAGAGAATCATCTGTCGTGATCGTAATTTATGTTAACTGTTGGCTAAATAGAGAAATTTCCTAATGTAGTTAAACACTATGCCTAGAGTCTAATGGAATTTTACGGTTAGTAACTCATCAGGCTTGTGCCAATCAATTCGGGGTTCAGTTTTCTTTAATAATCACTGCATATGTTCAAGTGCATTAAGGCTGATTTTCTTGTTCTTTCTTCATGTTCCTTGCTCTCTCTTTTTAAAAATGTCAAGACAAAGCATCCTCAGATGCTATATGAGTCCAAGTTATGCAGAATTCTCCAGGGATGAAGTAATGTCTATCCTTATATTAACTGATTTTGTCTTTCTTATTATTTACAATTTTCTGCAAGAAGAAACTTTTCTCTCTTTTCTTTCGAAATTTATTCTATGTTTAATTATTGTAACTTGATTTTTGTCTTGGCAGCTGGAATTCCAAATGTTAGGTGGTTTGGAGTAGAGGGAGATTTCAATGTTCTAGTGATGGATTTGCTTGGACCCAGCATTGAGGACCTACCTGCAATAAAAAGCTAGGCAGTTCTCGTGCCTACATATCAAATTGTAGGCCCTTGTTGATTTTTTGGTACAATGGCATATCATTAACTTGCTTTTTGTTTTTGTTTTAGGATTTTGAAAAATGCTATATAACTCTTATTCTTGCCTTCCTTTTCCAGATCAACCATGTTGAGTTTATTTATTCTAAATTATCTCTGCATTGGGATATCAAACCAGATTATTTTCTCATGGGCTTAGGGAGGCGTGCAAACCAGGTGACTAATCTTGTTTGCATGTGGACTTTTGACATCTTATATGTTACGTATATTAGTGGCAGTTGTGATTAGGTTGTTTCTGTTGTTAGGAAATAGGGGTCAATAACGAAGTTGAAATCAACATGACTTAATCTTAAGTACTTTTATCCAGTGGCAGTTGGAATTTAGCCTTTGTTGAGTCCTTCCTTTTCCTCTTCCATTTTAGGAACGATTAGGATATCTATTTTCATTTAATAGGGTATATTCATGTGGTTCTTTTTTTCTTTTCTTCTTTCTTTTGAAAACATAGTGACAGACAAGATTGAATTATCAAACTCAGGAGCAAGTTTAGGTTCTATAGGTGAGAGGATGAATATTTTTCACTGTTGCTAGTGATTTAGAAGGGGGTTTGTCACTTGTATTTTTGTGAAAAGTGCTTGAGAATGAAGGAAAACTAGGATGATGGAGAGGGAATAGAGAAGATAGAATATTTCATATCCTAACACAACTCTGAAGTAGAATTTCAATGTTTGAACTTCCTTAAAACCACAATTCTGTATCTACATGTGAAATTAACTAACTGTTTGAAACTTCAATTTTGTAACTAAAGACAAGTCTGGGTTGTTGGTGATTAGTATATTAGTGATACACAGATTGAATTCAGGAAATGCTATATTTTCCTAGTCTCTGGTTTGTGGGATAAGTTTTGATCCTATCATTAAACATACATAGACTTCTCTTCTGTTATCCGTATGTTGTGTCGACACAATGCATTATCTGTTTAGCTACTAATACTGGAGGGAAAATAAGAATTTGACAGGAACTGCAAGATATGCAAGCATGAATACTCACCTTGGCATTGGTATGTGAATGTGACATCTTGACATCTTATATTTATGCAAACGCATTGGTTTAATGCATGGCAAAGTTTCATGCTTTATATTGAATACATGATGCTTGTTCTTTTTCGGCAAACAATGCATAGAGCAAAGCCGAAGAGATGATTTCGAGTCCCTTGGTTGTCATAGTTCATATATTGTTAAATTTAACAGTCTCCTTCTTTTCTTGTTGGTTGGAAGAAAATGAACTTTGTAACTTTGAAGTTAGTTTGCAGTTCTCTTATAGAATGTTTAGGCTTTCAATGACCAATTGTTAAATTGTTTAGTTTTATTTTAGATATTTTATAATTAATACATTACTTGTTCTTTTTTGGTAAACAATGCATAGAGCAAAGCCGAAGAAATGATTTGGATCCTGCTGTACTTCCTAAGAGGAAGGTGATTATAGTGGAGAAGAAAAAGAATAGGATCGAAGATTTGTTAACACATCTTCTTAGTGGAATTATGCCTAAAACTCAAACTGATTCTGATATTGGTGGTATCATCTTCTAATTTGGTAAGTTTTATATAATAATTCTTTTAATTTTTTTTATCATAGATAATATATTGTTAAATTTAATAGTCTCCTTTCTTTTCTTGTATGTTGAAAGAGAATGAGTTTTGTAACTTCAAAGTCTTTTGTAGAATGTTTAGACTTTCAATTGTTAAGTTTTATTTTAAATACTTTTATAATTAATACATTACTTATTTTTAAATATTATTTTGATAGGCTTCCTAATTATACCAAATAACTAGTTTCAAATATTTGTTGTATTCGAAATTATGTAGTTATATATCATTTTATCAATTTGTTTATTTCTTTTGACTTTTTATCATATTAAAATGTTTTAACCATAATAGCATTGAATTTATATTAAAAAAAATTATGGGATTCAGTGGCAACAAAAATTACCATTGAATCTTTAATTAATGATGGTAACATTTAGTAGTGACATAATAAAAAATTGTTATTGAAAGTGGACTTTTAATGGCGATAATGAAAAATCACCACCGAAAGTTGTAAAATATTTATGGTGGCATAATTTACGGTTTTGGTGATAATTTTTGTTTAGGTTGCCATTGAAAGTTACTTTTAATGGTGATTATGAAAAGTTGCCATCAAAAGTTATTAAATACTATCGGTGGCATAATTTAATTTTTTGTTAGTGACCTTTGTTTAAATCATCATTGAAAATAAACTTTTGGTGATGATTTTTATAATTTTTCATGACAATTATAGTCATCACAAAAATAAACTTTTAGTGACGGTTTAAAAGTAGCTACAAAAAATTGTCAATAATAGAGACATATGCAACAATGTGGCAAAAAATTTAAATTGGCAACTTTTAAACTTTCAGTCATGATTTTATTCGCCATTAAAAGTTTATTTTTTTTAATGCAAATCTTGTGCTTACAGAACTTTTTTGTTGGTTAGCATAACTCAACCTATCCTATCAATTTCAAAGCTCTTTAAAATTGAGCTGACTACCTCATTGTAATAACCGTAAAATTTAACGAAAATTTCAATTAAAAAAATTTGAAATAAAAAAGAGAATTTCGAAAATGGGAATAAAAATCGTAAAAAATATGTATATTTACTACATGGGTTAAAGAAATACAATATTATTTTGCTATAAACAAATATATTTTTATTTGTTTAAAAATGATTATGTCTTGTTAAAAGTAAGTAGATTTTTAAATAAAATAATTATATTGACTTCTAATGAATTTTTGTTGTATTTTTGGAAATATTATTTCTTTTAATATGTATAAAGATATTTATTTTGAGATTTATTTTATTACGATTTTTATCAAGAAAAAATCATGATTTAAGAGTTCGACTAAATGTTTATGAGAATGTAAATTTTAAAAAAAATTAGAATATTTTAAGATGAAAAATAGAATTTATATGAATATATATAAAATAAAATTTTATTATTCAATTATTAAATAATTATTATTATTATTAAAAAAAGCAATAAAGAGGAAACCGAGAGAGACAACAGAGAAGCTGCGAATTTCTGAAAATTGGAATAGTGAGTGAATAGTAACTTTCAACTTTCGCTTTAGATCTAAAGTGTCTATTGGCTTATGATCTCAAAACTGAAGGTGTTACTGGATTCAAGACAAAGAATACTACGGTTTTGACCGATCAATTTTTCAAATCAGCCGTTGAATTGCTGTAAATCTGAGGTAGAAAATCTCAGAAAATGGTAAATTCTGACACTCTTACTTAGAGACCTCTAATTGAAATTTTGATACCATAGATGGATTCAGGAATTAGATAAATCTTATAATATGAATATTTTCGACCATCTGACAGCTTTTTGTTCGTCATGAATAGTATTTTCTGGTGAGTGAATAGTATTTTCGACGGTAAATAGTGACCAAGTTCCCGAAGTTGTTTTCTTGATTTTTGGACTCTCTGGATACGTTTTTGAGAGCTATTTGATCAAATAGAGATTGGAAAAGTATATTTTAGAACTGTCCAATCTAGAGCTCTTACCCTGTAAATAGATGATTCTTCTTATAGCTTGCCTTATACTCTTCTTGATCTTTAAGCATGTATATGATTATGTTTATGAGATATTTACACTTTTATATGTTACTGAGATGCATTAAAATTATTTGAATTGCATACAATTTGAAATACAGTTCAAGAAGAGTATAGTTTTGAAACTGGATTTCTGAACTCATGGTGTATTTGATTTTATATGTATTTCTCATTAAATGATAAAGTGAATATTTGTGCATATGGCATTGATTTATAAAGCTATATGATTGCCTCGAGATAGGACATATATATGTGATAAACCCTGAATAAGAAATTTATGAAAAATAAATTTGTACTGAGACTGAAAGTATATATTATATTGAGAAGTTTATACTGAATTATATGGAATATGTGCATATAATATTTTCTGTGGAGGAATCATATTAGAAACATTGTCTGCTAACAACAGGTGATGTTAGCCCTGGTGCACACCTTGATTGCCTCAACTAGGAGGGGGTGGTGCTAGCATTGTGTTAGAGCCAACACACGGGAGATGATATGTGATGAAGAGCGAAATGCCTCTTATATGGGCCAGATGCCAGTTATATGAGATGTGATTTGCCTTCCCTTGCTGTGTGCTTGGGAGATACCCATATAGAGTCCCTTCGCGTGTCCTCTTGAATGGTTGTAGGGCAAACCTCAGCGGGATGCTGAGTTTAGGCAAATCCCATACCAACAAAGTACGGAAGGGGTTAAACTCTGATATGGTGGTTCTGATGTGGGATCCTCCAAATGTTTTCATAGAATTTATGTTTATGCATAACATGATTTTATTACTATTTTTACAGCATTACTTATGAACTGAATGTGCATATGAATTTGAATAGAGTTTATTTAAAATGTGGGTCTCATATAAATGTACCTCCAAATTGTGATTTTTAATGTGACAATTTTTAAAATAAAGATTACATTCATATGTTGACCTAAAAGGTCATAGAAGGTGTTATCTGCTCACTGAGTTGTAAAACTCACTACACGTGGTTGATATATTTTTCAGATAAAGATCTAGAATTTGGTTCTGCGGCTTCTTGATTGACTAGGTGTCGTACTTCCATGGTGAGCTTAAATTGTTTCTGGGCTCTTAGTATTTAAATTGTAATATAAATGTACTTTAGAGTTCTCTGAATGTCACAGGCAGGATTTTTGTTAAATATAGACCTGTCATTTATAATTAATTATGTTGAAATTTTTAAACGTGTGATATTATCTTGATATTCAAAAATATAAAATTGATTTCAAATAGATAAAGATAAAGCTATCGGATAGAAGTGTTATTCGCGTTCCTAAAATTAGGGACGTGACACTCATTTTGTTTACTAATTGGTTTTAAATTTTGCCTACATCTTGAAAATAAGTGTAGTTTTTTTTACCTGTTCAAATATTGAATCTCGATAAACTTTATAAATACTTTATGGAATATTAATTATATAAAAGTTTAGTATTTGATAAATAATTTTTGTTTGAAATAGTATAAAATTATTATTTTTAGCTAAAAATAAAATTATTTAAAACTTTCAAACTTAAAAAAACTAAATGAAAAAATAAATTTGTTGGAATTTTCATCGAGTTTACCTTTTTTGGTTTATTTCTAAGTAAAAGTTGTGAGTTATTTGTTACATATTAAAATTTTATGCAAATTAAATATTAAAATATAAATTACAAAATTGTTTAAATGAGTTTAAAATTAATCAAAACTTTTTACATACTAGTCTTTTCGAATTTAAATAAAATTATTATTGTCCATATATAAGAATTACAACTTCTTATGGCAATAAAAGTACATCGATCATGCTACAACTACATTGAATTGTAGTAATTCGAGCTTATAATTCACATCTCACCATCAATTGAGTTGAATTTGATGTCAATGGTTTGATCTCTGTATCCCCTCCTTTCTCCGTTCCCTATTTTGAAGGTCTTGTGCACTCAATTGTGTGTGTGTGTGTGTCTATATATATATATATATATATATATATATATATATAAGAACAAATTATTATATTAGCCAACATTTTAGATTTGGAAAACATGGATATTCTGGAGAATATTGGAAAGACATTACACAGTAGAGTTTCTTACATCCTTCTAAATTTTAATGGGTATAAAATAGACAAAGTGTTGATTCCATCATGGAAAAACTCATTTGATTTGTCTTCACTTGAAGAAGGTTTTTATCTCATTAAAAATTTTGCAAATAGGTGAATTGATATGCTAATGTTTTTTCTTTTTCTTTTTTTGGTGAAATACGCTAATGTTTTTGTTGAATACTTGATCCAATAAGTAGGAAAGTGATATCGGATTTGAGGGAAAAGGTTTAGCAACTTGAGTGAACAATCCAAGAAGAATTAATAGGAGTTTAATATTTATGGGATTTGTGGCCTATTTGGTAGATGCAGTAGATAGTATACAGTTGAGAGGGTTAAAGAGTAGTAGAAATTATTGAGTAAAATCAGTTTATTTAAATATATTATCGAAATAAATGAAGAACAACCATGTATCAATATATTCCTCCATTTCTCTATCATTTTGTTTTGAGTAAAATAAAGTTTACTATGTAATTTACACTATTTTCTCTTTACTACCTTGTGTTTCAAAAATTGATATTATACTACTTTGATATTTGCTTCTTTGGCACAATACTACCTATGCTTTAGTGTCATTAAAGTTCAAATGAAAATTTTCAAATGTCATCTAATTCCTCCAAATTTCATCTAAAAAAACAATGGAACTAATTAAAAACATGGGGTTGAGGTAAGAGTTCGAGGATAGGGCAAGAATTTAAAGAGTGTGAGGCTCAATTGAAACGAGTCATGTATTTAAGAGAAATTTAGAAAAAATTAGGACGTTAAAATTAAACGATTAGAAAAGAATTTGTGAAGTGTGGAGCTCTGTTAGTAAGGGATTTTAAAGTAATTTGGAAAAACTGAGAAAATCAAATTGATTGATTAGACAAGAATTTGGGGGTGTGAGGTTCACTTGAGAAGCGATCAATGAGGATCTTGAGATGAAATTAAGAGAGTTTGGGAAATTTTGCAAAATCATATGGGAGTTGGGAATTTTTATTTGAGATTTAACAGATTAAAGTATAAAGTAAGTATTATGATAATAAAGTAAACTTCAAGGTAGCATAATATCAACTTTTGAGCCACCTGACAGGTGGTTGGAATGGGTGGGGATTGGGGAGTGGGGAGTCCGTTCGAGTCTCTCCTTGTACCAAAAAAATATATATCAATTTTTGAACCGTGGAATAGCAACATCAATATCAAAGTATACTTAAATACACATGGTCTGACCTTTTAATATTTCTAACTCTTTTTATTTAATTAACATTGTGCATTTGCTCAAAATGAAGGCAATAAATGCCACCAACTATATGAGAAAGGAAAAGTATAAGTTTGAAAGTAGTTATTTGATATAAGAACAAACTCATAATAAATTTTAAATTAGATTAAATTCACTCTTCTCTCCTATTTATTATTTTTATTAGGGCCCTCTCTTTATTTTCAAAATATACACGTTCTTTTCTGAAACAAAAATATATCTTACAACATAACTCATCATAAAACTTTTTTTAAGTTTTTGTTACTTGACTGTTTTCTTTGGATCAAACATTTTTTTTTGGGGGCCAAAGTGCCCTCATTTATTATCGCCAATGAGAAGCTTCAAGCCTAGGGTCTAGAACTTCTGCCGCAAAGGAGAAGTGGATGCTGGGATAATTATGTTAACAATAAATAAGAGCGTTTTGGTAAACAATAAATAAGTTTGACCAAAAGAAAATAGTCAAGTAACAAAAACTTAAGGAAAGATTTATGATGGGTTAAGTTGAAGAGTATGTTCTAGTTTTAGAAGAAATCTGTATATATTTTAAAAATAAAGAGGAGAAGAATTGTATAATAAAAAAAATACAGAGGAAGGAAGTATATTTTACTCTAAATTATAAAGTGGTTGCACAGAAGAAAATCAAACTAGAGAACCTTAATTTTTCATATATATAATTTATTTAAATTTAATTACCAAAATTAGAATACATTTTTTTATCTTCGAAACTTGAGAAGTAGAAAAGGAGAAAAGGAATAATGTAGGGAAAATTTTAGTTGATTAAAAAAAATTCTTTCATCACAATTATTGCACAACATGAAACATCAAAACTAGTGGAAATCTAATGTCTAAAAGCGCCATTTTCCTTTAAAAAATTGGACTCACTATTCAAATTCAATTGTAACACTTGAAATGTGACCAACAAATAATGTTTTATAGAAACTGTTCATGTAAACATAATTTTACTAAACAATAAATCCAAACATAAGATCCAAGATATCCAAGATTAAAACAATAAAACCTTCAATTCTCAATTCTCAGATTCCAAAACCGTCATAAAATATTACAATAATAGTATAATTCATCTCCTCATTACTTGGCTACCTTTTCAACTCTTGGGAATGTATTTATGCATGTTGCAACAAATTGATGTTTAACAAAGAAGATACAAAAGAGAAGTAAAGAAAACAATTATTACATGTTGAGTTGATGGTTATTCAAAGTTGTGGTACCCCTACTGTTTTGCATAAACATGGCCTTAATTTTTTTTAATGACACCACAATATCTGTCATATTGATTCGTGTTTCAGGTAATTGAGTGCAACAATTCAAGGCTAATTGCAAATTTGATGATATATATGGTAATATATCACCAATAGTTTGGCTATATCCTTGAAACAAATTGGAATCTATAAGATGAATTGTTGAATGTGGTATTGACTTGCTAACCCAATCTTTCAAACTTAATCCTTCAACAAACATATCATCTGTTGGCTTTTTCCTTGTAACCATTTCCATAAGCAAAATACCATAGCTGTACACATCTCCTTTCATGGAAACAATTCCTTTAGATCCATACTCTACATGTCAATTTGAAGTTCAAGCCAAAAAATTATTATGTCAGTTTGAATATAACTTTTGTGAAGAAAATTTTCTAATATATTTCAGATTTTTTCAAATATGAAAAGATGAAAAATCATTGAATATTTTAAAGTTTTGGTATGCTTTTAGACATTTAATAATAACTTACAAGAGTGACTATATGTATGTAAGAATATATATGGAAAATAAAATTTATATAAATAAAAAATAGGATAAGGAAATCATCACCTGGTGCAATGTAGCCAAGAGTTGCCAATGTCTTTGTTTGAATTTCAAATTGCCCTTCACCCAAAAGTTTGGCAATACCAAAATTAGTAACATGAGCCACTATATCTTCATCCAACAAGATATTACTCGGCTTCACATCACAATGAACCACAGGTGTTGAAGAACCGTGATGAAGATACTCCAATGCAGATGCCACATCAATCATTATATTCAATCTTTGCAAGAAGTCTAAGCAATAGTTATGAGAATACAACCATCTATCAAGGCTTCCATTTGGCATAAATTCCATTATTAAAGATTTAAAATCAAGATTTGAGCAACTACTGATGATCTTAATGAGATTTCGATGATGCAAGTTTCTCAAAGTTACACATTTAGTATCAAAACTCCTTAATGTTTCTTCCAAGTCTAAATTAAAAATTTTAATTGCAACTATCTTCCCACCTGAAAGCACTCCTCTGAATACTGATCCAAAAGTTTCCTTGCCAAGAAAATTAGTCTCTTCGAATCCATTTGTTCCTTGTAGAATTTCATTGTATGACACCCTAATTGGTGTTCCCAAATTTACTAAATCTTCATTAGTTGAATCACCAATAGAATCTCTCTTACATTTTAGAAAGGCTAAGCACAAAATGACCAAAATGGTTGCCAACGAGATAGGCAATAAGAATTTTATTAAAAGCATCTCTTTAGTTGACCTATACTTGTTTCCCTTTCTACATGGTTTGACTTGTAGCTGGGGCTTCCCACAAAAATCTTTATTCATCATAAAAGATTCAGCTGTAAAATTTGTAAAAGGCCCGCCATTTGAAATCTCTCCATGCAAGATATTGTAAGACAGATTAAGGTACTTAAGATAGGCAAGTGACTTTAAGGATTTTGGAATCACACCAGACAAATAATTTTGAGAAAGATCCAAAAACTCTATGCTTATCATGTTGCCAAGTGATTCAGAATAGGCCCTTGCAATTTGTTATGCGATAAAGATAGATTTATCAAAGTTTGCAAGCCACCAATACTTGTAGGAATGTTTCCTAAAATCTGATTTCTTGACAAGTCCAATGCTACAATTGCTCTTAAGTTCGAAATCTCAAGTGAAAGAAATCCACTCAATGCATTCGAGGATAAGTTTACCTCCAAGATATCTCTAAGACTCCAAAGAGAATGGGGTATTTTTGAAATCAATTTGTTAGAGCTCAAGTCAAGCTTTTGCTGAGAAGTGAGACTCCCAAGGCATATTGGCACCAATCCAGAAAGCTTGTTATTGGCTAGATGCAACTCAGTCAAACTTTTGATTTGGCGAATTTCATCTATGATGGATCCTTGCAATTTGTTATCACCAAGATTCAAATATTGAAGACCTTTTAATTTTTTAATTGTAATTGGAATGGATCCATTCAAATCGTTTCCTTCTAGATTTAATTCATACAAGTTGGCTAAATTCCCAATTGTATTTGGCATAGCTCCACTAAATTTATTCAGATGTAGCTGTAGGCTAACAAGTTTAGAAGCATTTGATATACTCTTCGGAATTTTTCCAGCAAGCTCATTTTTTGGTAACCAAAGTTCCTCTAGATTGGAAAGACCGCATTCTATATTTGGTGGAAGAAGGCCAGACAAAAAATTTTGTCCAAGATTCAAGAATGTCAATGTTGAAATATTGAAAATATTTGAAGGAATAGGTCCACTTAAATTGTTAGCACTCAGTTCTAATACCTCAAGTTTTTCTAAACTGCCAATCTCCTTGGGTATAAAACCTGGAAGCACAAACCAATGAAAAAGATCTATAGAGGTATGGAAAAGTAAAAGGAAAGAGTAAAAAGATAACAATCTTGGTATACATATATGCATATAGTGCATGGAAGTTTAAATTTAATTTACAAGAAACTATACAATCTGTGGATACTCATATTTTTCTTATGTCAATTTATCCATACGTAAACATTAAAATGGAGAAAAAAATTATATCTATCTTCCTAATCAGTAGTTTTGTAGTAATTACATTTTCAAATGCTAAAAAAGTTTTTGCATAAAGGCCTTCTAGAAGTAATTATATATGATTATCAATGCAGCGAATATTGCTTATCTGACATCAATATGTAATTATTCCAATATATAGCAAATTTAGGAAAAAAGAAAAAAAAAACAGAAGCAGTAAAGATATTTGAGTATAAATATAAGGTATGTGCTACAATTGGAATACCATATAACTGCCTTGTTATATTTACATAGTATTAAAATTATCTTCTTTTTATTTATTTTAAATATTCAATAAATAGAATATATTAATACTCTTTATATTTAAAACAAAAGTGACTTTTCCTTAATTTTTATTCATTAAAAACTTAATTACATTACTCAAGAAAGTTAACTTTGCATGGACAGTTTAAATTGATTTATTTTAACAAGGATAATAAAACTAAACAAAAAGTATTTTATGATTCGAAGTTTTTGCTAAGGTATTTGATAAACAATTGTTTATGATATAAATAAAAGGATGGCATCAATTTGAAAGCAAGAACTAAATGTTGAATGTATGATAATTTCAAGTCCAATATGTACTTCACAAAACTTATTAGTCACACAATTGCCTGGGGTTGACCAAAGAAGTGATAGAAAAGCTCAATCAAAGATTTAGAAATTATAATTTTTGCTAAAACAAATTTAATTTAGTTTTTTAAGAAAAAAAAGAAGAAAAAAGTACATTTTTTTCACCTAAATCTTTGAGCCCAATTTGCAATTTCTTCTGTAATTAAGTTTTGTAACTTGCCTTTAATCCATCTTATTCATTGCATTTATCTACTATAACCTAAATTAGATGTTAACTTAAAAAAAAATACTCTTCTCTTGTACATTGATCTTATTACATATCTCAATTTTATTTTTAAAATATACACTTTAATCCATTTAATTTAACTTTGAAAAGAATACTTCAAAAAAGATACTTTAATTATCTTAATTATTTAAAAAATTATTTTTCTTTTTTGAAATCTCCACAATGCCCTCAACTGTGCGCATGCCCCTTTCAACTCTGCACCCTTGCATAGCTGGACCATCGGACTTAGCACAATCGTTTAGCACCCACGGACCCAGTGACTGTTGCAGAGTTAAGGAGAAAAGCAATGAAACGTAAAGCATTCTTAATTCTGCAACAGTAGCATCAGAGCTTGTGCAGAGGGAGAACGAAACTGCTAGGAAAATAGAAGAAACAGAACGCAGCAACTGGAGAGTGACAGAAAGAATGAGAAGTAGCTAGGGGGATAAAGGCAAAAAAATAGTGGTGACGCATAGTAGACATAGAGAGAGGGAAGATGAGCAGAGGAATCAGAATGTGAAGCTGGAGATGGTAAAGTAGAGTACAAAGCAGACGAACAGAAGCAGAAGAATGCAGATGGAAAAGCATTGGCTTGCAAGTAGAAAGGCAGAGGGGAGCAATGCAAAAACAGAAGTAGAAACAGAGGAACAGAAGCATAACGCCGAAGCAGAAGCAGACGCAAAACAGGGAAGGGAAGAACTCCTGGGCATTTTGTTGTATGAACTATAAAATAGAACGCGAAATTGCTAAAGAAAGCAGCTTGCGATTGAAGAATGGAGCACAAAATGATGAAACAACTCATAAATGCTGAAGCAGAGGAACGAACGCCAAAGAAAAGGACGCTGGTGAACACGATGGTATTTTGGTGAAAAAATATAAGAAAACAAGGAGATAACAGTTCAACCAAAAAAATATTGAAAATAAATTTAATTGTAATATATATTTTTTTATTTTATAGTATGTATGTATATATTTTAAAAATTTAGAGAATCATCGTATAATAAAAATAATATAAAAAGAGATGCGAGTATTTTTCCCTAACTTAAATTATAGCTATGAAAAATTATCAAAATATATTTTTCATAGAGTGACAAAATGACATATCATAAAATGAAAAGGTATTTTGGTAATATTACATAGTTATTATTAATGTTAATGTTTAATTTGGACAATAAAAAACTATAAGTAGAAGGATTAGATAAATTAGATGCTTAGTTACAGAAATTAGTAGATGAGAGAGAGAGAGAGAGAGAGAGAGAGAGAGAGAGAGAGGAATATAATCACTGTTGACAAATCACTGTTGACAAGTGTAATATTCTAAAAAGAAATATAAATGAATCATTTTTTTAAACATTATGCTAAACTCTAACGTTGAGTGTATATAATAAAGTATTTTAATTGATTATAAGATTTAATTTTTTAAAATTAAAAATTATTAAACTAAAATATTTTGCAAATATCATCCCCAAACTATAACTTACATGTATAATGTATCAACAGCCAACATTTAAGAACAATTTTAACAATTCTCATTAATTTGAATCCGGTTTGCTTCATTTGGCAGACTATTCTGCTTTTCAAGAAATCTACCAACAAATTCTGAAAATATGATATTTCTCATGTAATTAGTCCATTATGTATTTCAAATGTACTAGAATTTAAACCTTATTGTTTTGCTAATATCCTAAGAACTTAACATCAAGTGAATATTGTACCCAAAAAAAACATCAAGTGAATATGAAAGTGGCACATGCATATATATGAAAACTAAGAATAGATATTGACATGGGATATAAAAAAATAGGTTATCACTTACGCGTAAGTATTTGAAATGTAAGCTTTAATGGTTACAATTATTTTCTTTTCACATTTGCATGATTGAGCCGTTCTATTCAAAATATTCAAATTGAGGTTATATATATCTCAATTTCGTAGAATTAGGAATTAGCTTATGACACGTGATGATAAATTATTAAATAAGCCACATTTTTTTGTAAAAGCACACATAAGTGCCTTTTATTTTAATGAAATTAAAAAATATGAAAAAATCATTTCAAATATAGACATATGGATGAACAACGGTATACATACCTGTGAATGAGTTGCCAGCTAAATATAACTCTTTCAAAGATGTACAGTTATTGCTTGATTTTGGAATACTTCCCTCTAAATTATTACCATAAAGGTCAAGAAGTTTAAGTGAAGGAAGCTGATAGAACATCTCTCGAGGAATTTCACCTATAAATAGTACATTTTATAATATCAATTATCCATACATATAGAATCACAAAAATTGAAGCATCTATACATCTTACTACAGTGTTAAAAGGAATTGAATTATCCTCTTAATTTTTTTTTCATTTCTAACATGGCCAGGCTAATCTACGACTATGTTTGAGTCTACCTATTGACCTGATTAATAACCTAGGGCAACTTAATACTGTATGTGTAATAATCTCACATCATATAAAAAATATATAAATATTTATATTTGTGAAAATAGAATTTTCTAGATATACTGGGCTCATTAGATCTCTTTGTAGATAAAAAGAAAAGAAAATGTTAAGAATTGACAGCGTGAGAATAATAGCTATTGTAAAATATCTAGATTTTCTGTTGTTATCTTATTTCTTTTTTTATTAAAAATATAATAATAATAATAATAATAATAATAAATACTCATATAAAAATAATGGGCATAGATACTTTAGCGAATAGTAAATAAAATAAATAAAGAAATACAAAAGTCTTGATATTATGGATAAAAAATGAAACAAATAAATAATAATAAGGGTAAAATTTTATTTTAATATTTTAAATATTTTGTGGTTCAAATATATTACTAACATTTCACAAACATCTCTTTTTAGTCCTTAAGAGTAACTTTGTAGAAAAAAATTAATGAAAAATGCTAACTGGACTTATGTGGCATTTAATTTATTGAGTTGTTTGTACAAATAGCTCACCCAACCAAAGGTTTCCTGTCAACTTAAAATGAAGACATTTGGCCATTCCACCTACAGTGGTGGGTTGTGCCCAAGTTATCCTAGCTAGCTGGGATTGCCAGACTATTATTTTAAGGTGACAGAAATTTTTTTAGCTGAATCAACTATTTGGACAGACAATTTAACAAGTTAAATGCCACATGTGTCTAAATCATGATTTCAAGCCAAATATGTACTTCAAAAAACTAGTGAGCCACACATTTGCCTCAAGGCTGACCAAAGAAGCAATGGAAGAACCCAATCAAAGATATAGAAATCATGACTCTAGCCAAACAAATCTTAAAATTAATCAAAAGTCAAGTCTGTCACAATTTCTAGCTAATTAAAAGTGGTTGGATCTAACCATAAAATCTGGGACAAGCAAGAGCAAACTCAGAAGTTGAGTTCTAGCCAATACAAATTTAATTTAGTTATTTAGTAGTGTACGTTAGAACACGAACTAGTTTTATTTTTAGTGATTTTGAGTGGTCACTACCAAACTGGAAAAACTCTACCAAATTTTTGCTAAAATACACGTGTGTTCTGAGTTATGTTTCAAGTTTTCTTTTAAAGTCAAACCCGACCTAAAGATAAAACTGATAAAGCTAAAACTTTAGGCCTCAAAATTTTATTATTATTATTTATTGGGCTTTAGGCCTCAAAAAAATTTTTACTATCTATTTTAATAATTTTATTTTTAGAAAGTCTCACTTTTAAATTTTTCTTTAG
Organism: Gleditsia sinensis; assembly: GCA_037074535.1. Taxonomy (NCBI): domain Eukaryota; kingdom Viridiplantae; phylum Streptophyta; class Magnoliopsida; order Fabales; family Fabaceae; genus Gleditsia; species Gleditsia sinensis. The sequence continues at coordinate 65,949,066 of CM073465.1, read as the reverse complement.
CCCTCAATAAATTTTAAAAAGTATTGGACCGTCCCTATTTAAAGTTATGAACACTTTTGGGTCTTGTGTCATGTTAGTCAAATGTATATGGTCACGGGAGTCTTGTGTTACGTTAGTCAAGTTTATGTTGTTTGCAAATGGTTTCCTGCTCAAAGAAGAAATGTTGAATAGAGATCATAATAAGATTTCACCTGCGTAACATTAATATTTTAGCATAAAAAATTATTTGTATAACCTTAATTAGTTTAACTAATATATTTCTTACCAAAAACGACTTCCCAAGTCTCTTTTCTTTGAGTTCACTTTATAGCCATTTTTTAGGGAACTTGTATCTACTTGGACTAACTTCTTTGAGAAAAAATAAAAATCGTAATAAAACATAGTCCTATGTGAGAGTAACGTCTTTTTTTTTAAGGTGTAAAATCCCTTTGTAGTAACAGAAAATTTGGCTTGGATGTGTAGAAGTCTTAAAAGCTTAGAAATTTGCTGTTTGGAATTGTGCTTTTTGTGGAAAACACGAGGAGGAATTGAAAAAGCCTTGGGGGAATACATAGGTTTGGGGTTAAATAGGTTCCAAAAAAATTACATTTGCCACTGTCACTAATAGTTTTGTCAAAATGAACTAACATTTGAGCAACTGTGACTGAATCCAAGGCACCATGAGCACATGAACAGTAAGAATTGCTTTACAAGTTTCCAGGACGTTTTGAATGATATCGTGACAGTTTTTTTTTTAAAAAAAACGGAGCTATCTCTCTTCAGCACTTGATAATTTCTTATTTTCTTTACTCTCATGGTTCTTTATTGTATATATATAGTTTATTCATATTCACCTTTCTTATTACACAATCTAATCCTCAGCTAATTGAGACTTGAATATAATGCTTTCACAAGAAAATATGAAGTCTTTCAAAACACCATACTCACCACCACCTGTTTTTTTTCCCTTGACCATCAATTACTTCGATATTTCATGTATTGCTAGCCCCAAAGATTTCATTATACTTTTGTCGATGTCGATTAATTACAAACATTAAAGTACAAAATATATAAAATACCTAATTAAAATTCTAATTATTTGATGAATATTGCTTATTTAAATTGTGGAATTAATTGATTAAAATGGCATATAAAGACATGACTATTAGCCTTCTTTATTTCAAATTAAATGATATCTACTCACTCGATTTGATTTTCTTCTATAGCTAGTCAATGATCTTTTAATAGAAGACAATCAAGGAGGATTATAACGATCTCAAAATGGAGATTCTAAGCATTTAAAGGGATTAGTGAAGCAATATGAGATTCTGAAAGGATAAAGCTATATAAGGCAAGTTATCAGCTTTTAGTTAACTAAAACTGTTTAGTTTATTGAAAATAGTTAAGAAGTATTTTAAAATTGCGAAAGACTTCAAAAAGCCGTAAAGACAAATATCTAAGACATGCAAGCTTAATTTTGAGTACATGTTAAGTCTTTATGGTTTAGAACTAAAAGAATACTACAGAGAATCCACTTTGAACTGGATAATCTTCTCTAAACTAAACTCAATATCAAGTCTCATTAATCAATAATCAAAGTTTAAAAAACAATAAACAAGCATATATATAGGTATACAAGCTGTAGAAGTCTAAATCAATTAAAACACTTAACAAAATAAAATAATAGTTTATTTATGGATATGGATAATTGAGACTCAAACAAATAAACTAACTAAACCTAGTCCCCAAATTAAGAATTATAATTAAAACCAAAAGCTAAAAATAAGATAAGATAACTAATTTAAAATTAAAATTGAATATAAGAGCTTAGGATCTGCATTTGTTTCCCTCTCTAAAAGGACTTCTCTCTCTCTAAAATTGAATATAATTTACTTATAAAAATTAAATTATAATTTTTGCTTCTCATTTCAGTTTAAGTGGCTATATAATCTTGTTGTGCATGCTGCTACCTTGTTTTGTCTACTAATTTGTATTTTTTTTTATCTATCTGTTGCTTATCGAAGTTTGTTTATGGTTAAGTTATAAATCTCTAATTTGCAGAAAAAGGCTATATATATATATATCTTCCTAATTAGTATTTTTTTAGTAATTACATTTTCAAATGCCAAAAAAAATTTCTACATAAAGGTGTTGTAGAAATAATTATATATTATTATCAATGCAATGGATATTTCTTATCTGATTTCAATATGTAATTATTTCAATATATAGCAAATTTATGGAAAAAGAAAAAAACAGAAGCAGTAAAGGTATTTGGGTACAAATATAAGGTATATGATATGATTGGATACGCTTAGATACCATTCTCCACAAAACAAGGAGAAACAGACTTAGTTGAAGACATATTTGATTTTTAGCGTGGAATACATATAATTGTCTTGATATATTAAAATTATCCTCTTTTAACTTATTTTAAACATTTAGTAAATAGAATATATTAATATTCTTTATATTTAACACAAAAATGGCTTTTCCTTAATTTTTATTCATTAAAAACTTATTTATGTTGCTCAAGAATGTTACCTCTGCCTCCACAATTTAAATTATTTTATTTTAACTTCAATGATAATTAAATTACATAAAAAGTATTTTATGATTCGAAATTTCTAATTTATTGAAGTACCTGATAAACAATTGTTTACAATACAGATAAAAGGACTGTTGCAGAAATAAGGAGAAAAGCAATGAAATGTAAAGAATTCTTAATTCTGCAACAGTGGCATCAGAGCTTGTGCAGAGGGAGAACAAAACTGCTAGGAACAGAGAAGAAACAGAACACAGCAGCTGAAGAGTGACAGAAAGAATAAGAAGCAGCTATGGGGATAAAGACAAAAAATAGTGGTGACGCATAGTAGAAGCAGAGAGAGGGACGACGAGCAGAGGAATCAGAATATGAAGATGGAGATGCTAAAGTACAGAACAAAGCAGACGAATAGAAGCAGAGGAATGTAGACGGAAGAGCATTGGCTTGTGAGTAGAAAGGCAGAGGAGAGCAATGCAAAATTAGAGGTAAAAATAGAGGAATAAAAGGATAACACAGAAGCAGAAGCAGACGCAGAACGGGGAAGGGAAGAAATCCTGGGCATTTTGTTGTATGAAATAGAACGCGGAAGAATGGAGCATAAAAAGATGAAGTAGCTCGTGAACGCTAAAGCAGAGGAACGAACCCAAAAGAAAGGAAAAGGACGCTCATGAACGAGGGTATTTTGGTCAAAAAATCTAAAAAACCAGGGAGATAACAGTCAATTAAAAAAGTATTAAAAATAAATTTAATTGTAATACATCTTTTAATTCTAGAGGAGATGTGTATATTTTGAAAATTTAAGAAAATGTCATATGATAAAAGTAATATAAAAATACATAAGAGTATTTTTCTCTAACTTAATTGATAGTTATAAGAAATTATCAAAATATATTTTTCATAAAGGGAATGACAAAATGGCATATCATAGAATGGAAAGGTATTTTGGTAATATTACATAGTTATCGTTAATGCTAATATCTAATATTGTTTAAGTGGCTATATGAGCTTATGAGAGGATGAAGCTATATAAAGCAAGTTTTCAGCTTTTAGTTAACTAAAAACTTTTTAATTAATTGAAAATCAGCAGAAGGCTAAATTCACTCAAAATGGACATAACTACAACTTAAAACATTTATGAGCATCTCCAATAGTCAAGAAGTACTCTAAAACTGTAAAAGACTTCAAAAAGCCATGAAGACAAATATCCAATGATTTCTAACGTATTGGAAGCTTTCTCTAAAAGTGTACTTTACATGTAAGAATAATCAAGTATTCTAAACAAAAAACAATTTATATATCTTATTATCATTTTTTTATTTCTTGAATCTTTTAATATATTATTATGCATTTTTTTGCGACAATATAGTGACTTTAATTTGGTAATAAAAAATAAAAAATAAAAACTCATCCAATAAATCATTTTCTTTTATCCCTTAAAATTCTATACCTCAATTTTTAAACTTAATTAAAAGCAAAAAATTCAATTATTAAGTGATAAAATAACTATTAGTTCAGTTTTTTTGAGTGAAAATAGCTATAAATCATGTTTTTTAAAATATTTTAATTATTAAATATAAATAAATTAAGAAATAAATTGAAATGCGCTATAGTGCAACTTTGAAGCTAACGTCGTCTATTGCCTAAAGGGTTTGACGTCCGATGTGCACAGAAGAGGACAAAACCTAGGCTTCCTATGGGAATCCTTATGAGAAGATTTACAAGCGCAGCAAGCCAAGAAGAAAGAAAGTCTTAGATTGTTGTGGGACTTGGATAAGCAAAACACTTTGGGGCTTTATTCTTACTATCGTCTATAGACAAAGAATGCTATAATATGAATTTTCAACACATAATTTTTATTATTTCAAATGTGTTCATATAAAATATTTACTTATTAATGTCTAATATTTATATTTTATTTTGTGTAATAGGTTAAGGAATTGGGTTGGAATTCAACAGCTAATTAGTTGTTTCTTCACATGCATCACAAAAAGGACAATAACTAGCCGTGTTCCAGCTGTTCCTAAGAAATTAAAAAAAAAATATCTCCTATAATTTGGCTTGCCAAAATGCTTTATAAGTAACAATCAAAACTATAATTTTTATATATAATCAACCATCAAACAATTGTAATTTTAAAAGTATTGTTGTTCAATAATGCTCTCTCTTGAGATGGGATTTCCAAACTTATCAAAACTGCATTTTAAAATACTGCATTTATATATATTATATCCTAAAGTTTAAATCAGGATTCAATTTTTAAAATTATTTTAATCAATAGGAACTTATGGAACAGCTTGTGACTTGTGAGTGTAGCTCTTAATTTTATGCATCAGAAGTTTAAACTCATTTAAGGATGTATACACACATTCATAACACAATGCTCGCATTGCTTTACATTCACACATTCACATGTGATAATTATCGATGAACTTTTATTAAAACATATCAATTTTATTTGAACATATAATTTGACGTTAGAAATTTTTCTAACAGATTCAGGACTCAAACCCACGCCACCTTCCTTTCAAAGGGGTGGGTCTTACCACTTGAGCCAACTCAAATTGTAATAACCGTAAAATTTAACGAAAATTTCAATTAAAAAAAATTTAGAATAAAAGAGAGAATTTCAAAAATGTGGAAAAGAACCGTAGAAAATATGTATATTTACTACATGTGTTAAAGAAGTATAAAGAAAATATGAGAATTTACGTTTTGGCGCATAATTTTTGTTTTTAAAATGATAGTATTTTGCTATAAGAAAATATATTTTTATTTGTTTAAAAAGGATTATATTTTGCTAAAAGTAAGTATACTTTTAATTAAAGTAATTATTGTTTTGCTTCCAATAATTATATTAGTCTTTAATAATGTCACGCCCCTAATTTTAGAGCACGCGAAACACGTATATCATGAACATATATTTTCCATAAACATGAATATCCCAATCCTTTATCAAGGAATCAGTTACATATAGGTTTTTTCATACAGATACCATATACAAATCAAATACATATACATCAGAGTACAGCAGAAACATGGATCCTGCCTGTGGCATACAGAGCAACTCTAGAGTACAAATATTTTACAAATATAAAACATTGAGAGCCTAGAAACAATGTAGGCTCACCACTGGAGTACGACCCCTAGTCGATCACGTGGCTATTGGACCAAACTCTATGTCTTTATCTGAAAAATAGATCCACATCGTGTAGTAAGTTTTACAACTCAGTGAGCAGATAATACCTCCTATGACCTCTTAGGTCAACATATGGATGTACTCATATAATAAAATTTATGATATCAAAAATTACATTTCAGAAGTACATCCACATGGGACCCACATTTTTAAATATTCTCTGTTCCAAAAATCATAATCAGGTCTTTCAAACCGTATGCGGTACTGTATAAACAATGCTCATATCAAGTTCAAAATCATATTCAATACTGTAAAATCATTAACCAAATTATGCTATGCATCAAAACATTTATCATAAAACTTATTCGGAGGATCCCATATCAAAACCACCATACCAGAGTTTGACCCCTTCCGTACTTTGGTGGTATAGGATTTGCCTAAACTCAGCATCCCGCTGAGGTTTGCCCTACTACCGTTCAAGAGGACACGCGAAGGGACTCTGTATGGGTCTTTCCCAAGCACACAGCAAGGGATGGCAAATAACATCTCATATAACTGGCATCTCGCCCATATATAGGAAGCATTCCGCTCTCCTTCACATATAATCTCCCATGTGTTGGCCCTCACACGAGGCTAGTACCACCTCCCCTGCTAGCTGAGGCAATCAAGGTGCGCACCAAGGCTAACATCACCTGCTGTTAGCAAACAGTGTTTCCAATAGGATTCCTCCACAGAAAATATCGTATGCACATATGTCATATAATCCAGTATAAAATTCTCAGTATAATACAGACTTTGAGTCTCAATATATTCATCTGTCAAAACTTTCCATTCAGGGGAAACATGTATACATGCCCATATCCGAGGCAAACATATCACTGTAAAATCAATGTCACATGCATAACATATTTTCTTTGCCATGTAATGCGAAATACATGTAAAAATCACATGTTCAATGTATTTCAAAATTCATCTATTACAAATTACCCATTCAGGGTTTATCACATATATATGTCATTTCTCTAGGCAATCATATATCTTTATAAATCAATGTCACGTGTATAAATATTCACTTTATCATTTAATGAAAAATACATGTGAAATCATATACACCATGAGTTCATAAATCCATTTTCAAAACTATACTCTTCTTGAACTGTATTTCAAAATGTAAGCATATCATATCGTTTTAATGCATTTCAGAAACATATCAAAGTGTGAATATCTCATAAAAATAATCATATACATATTCAAGTATCAAGAAGAGTATAGGCAAGTCATAGGAAGAATTATCTACTCACAGGGTAAGGGTTCCGAGTTGGACAGTCGTAAAATCCACTATTCATGCCAGAAACACCATTCATCCCCACTATTCATGCCGAAAAATACTATTCATCCGCCACATAAAAAATTACCAAATCGCCGAAACAAATTTATATCCTAATCTTTATCAAGCTTCTGAACCCATCTACGGTGTCAGATTTCTAATTTGAGGTCTCTAAATAAGAGTTTCAGAAGTTACCTTTTACCGAGATTTTCTACTTCAGATTTACGGCGATTCAACGGTGGATTTGAAAAACTGATCGGTCAGAACTGAAGTATTCTTCATCCTGAATCCAGAAATACCCTCAGTTTTTAGATCGGAAGCCTATAGGCACTCCAGATCGAAAGATAAAAATTGAAAATATTATTCACTCACTATGCACTATGCACCAAAACTTTCTTCCGTCTGCCTCTGTTTCTCTTCCCCAGTATGCCTCTTTCCCTTTTAATATTTGTTTTTTTTAAATAATAATAATAATAATTAATAATTGAATAATAGAATTTTCTTTTATATAAATTCATATAAATTCCGTTTTTCATCATAAAATATCCCAAAATTTTCTAAAAATTTCCATTCTCATAAATCTTTAGTTTAACTCTTAAATCATACTTTTTCTTGATAAAAATCTCAATAAAACAAATTACAAAATAAATATCTTTATACATAATAAAAGGAAGAATATTTCTAAAAATATGACAAAAAATTCATTTGAGGCCGATATAATTATTTTAATTAAAAGTCTACTTACTTTTAGCAAGACATAACCATTTTTTAACAAATAAAAATATATTTGCTTATAGTACGCGCCAAAATATAAATTCTCATATTTTCTTTGTACTTTTTTAACCCATGTAGTAAACATACCTATTTCCTACGGTTCTTATTCCCATTTTCGAAATTCTCGCTTTTATTCCAAATTTTCTTTAATTGAAATTTTCGCTAAATTTTACGGTTATTACAAATAAATTTTTGTTTCATTTTTAGAAATATTCTTTACATTCGTCAAAACACTATAAAGCCGTCACCCATCCATTCCTTACAAAATTTTTATTACTTTAACCTACTAACCACTTGGACACCATAATAATTGAGTTTCAGAGAAAATAAATTAACTTTTCTTGTAATGAGGGAAAAGAACTTTGCATTTAATGCAAAATATTAATGTAGAAAAATACAGCAGAAAATGTGGCATACATAATAGAGCATAGTGCCAAAATAGGAAGTTAGAAATTTGGACAATGTATTGAAATAAAATTAAAATCGGTGGTCGTAATTCTTGTAAACAAAAAGGAAAGGGGAGACAATGTAGAGGCGGAGGTGTGAATGTCTGAAAAACGGAAAATTGAGGAATAGTGAATAGTGAGTGAATAGTAATTTTTAACTTTCTCTCTAGATTTGAAGTGCCTATAGGCCTCCGATCGCAAAACTGAAAGTACTACTGGATTCAGGACGAAGAATATTACGGTTTTGACCGATCAATTTTTCAAATTAGCCATTGAATCGCCATAGATCTGAAGTAGAAAATCTCATAAAAAGGTAAATTCTTATGGAAAATATATGTTTATAGTATACATGTTTCACGTGCCCAAAAATTAGGGGCGTGACAAAAATCATAAAAAATAAGAACATATTATACAAGGCCAGCCCAACACTTTCGGAGGCCTAAAGAAAACTCTAAAACAGTTATATCATTTTGGATCTATTTTTTTTGTTTTGACTAAGATCTGATGAATTTAATGCCATATTGTTAAGCCCACACAATAATTAATATATTGGCCCATATTTTTAGCCCAGCCCATATTTTTTTGTTCCTTTTTTGGTCTCCGTGCTGGAAAAAATTGGACAAACAATGAAAAACCATGAAATGCTTGATGGCAAAACATGCGAAGAAGGGGTTCTTCATAAGAAAATGACTTAATTTTTTTAAAATTATTAAAATAGGTAATATTTTTTTTAAGAGGCCTAAAGCCCTAGCTTTACCATCTTCACCCTTGGGCCAGGCTTGATATTATAATATAAGCATTATCTTTAATATATATTCAATTTTAATATATTATAATTTTATTATTCTACTTATATTTTATTTTTTATTTAGTATAAACTAAATTTTATTAAAAAACAAATTTTTATTAACTTCTATCAATAATTTGTTTTTAATTAATGTTCATTTTTTTACAATTATAATCATTAAAATATTATTATTTTTAAATAATTTTTTAGCATACCAAAAAATTAAAATAAATTAATTATATGATCAATTAAATATTATTTGTAAAATTAAAATAAACAGTGAACTATTTCATAATGTGTATGAAGAAATAATCATTAATATAATTTAAATTTATTTTAGTAGCATCACTGTTTTCAATTGTATGTATTTGCCCATAAATATAATTTAAATTTAAATTTTGTAAATGTTATTTTATTAAATAATATCTATTACAGTTAGAAAAAGAAGATATTATCGCAAAATCTAAAATTGTTAATGAGCTAATGGCTTAGCTTTAACCTTTGTTCAACTTGTATAATAAATAAATAAGTTAATGAGTTAATAGTTCACATCTTAAGGTGATAGTTTAGAATGACATGACATGATGACAACCAATCCATTCCTAGTATAACATCAAAGTTTACCATACCTAGAACTATCAAATCTATAAGAGTCTCCTTATCTTTTATCGAAATCTCGCATGATTTATACACATCATTTACTAATAGAAATTCTCCCATTGGAGTAGCAACCATGAAAGAACAATGTAAACTAGCAAGATCTCTATCCAATTTCTTAGCAAAGCATGGTGATATATAAGAATGAGTAGAATCAGGATCGAACAGGACATATGCTTTATGGGAACATAATGATAATGCACTTGTCATAACTGCATTTGAGGCCTGAGCATCCTGTCGTGTCAAGGCAAAAACTCGAGTTTATTTTCGGCCTCGACTTCCTAATCCTCTTCCAGTACCACCACTACTTGCTTGAACTGAAGCTGTTTTATTTGGTCATGCTGGCACATATACAGGGGGTGAAGTTGGTTGTACCGATGATTGACTAAAACTTCGTAGTTGTGGGCAATTCCTCATCAAATAACCCATTTTTTCACACTTAAAACATGCACTAGTTTCTCTACGACACTGTCTAGTATGATGCCTACCACAAATAGGACATGGTGGAATTGATCTTGAATCTTGTTGGCTAACAGGTCTCATAGCTCTTTGATTCATTCTTCACTTGTTGATATTCACTGATGTCTGGTTAGAGCTACCAGTTTCTGCTTGAGTGAAGTGCTGTGGATTTTGAAATCATGATCATCTAACATTAGGATTATAACTTGTCTGAACATTACTATCTTTCTCTCTTTTTCTTCTCTTTAGACCTTCTATGTCTAATTGCTCTTGTGTTTCTATCATTCTAGCATAGTCCACAGCTGTTGAATAAGTTGGAAAATGATTCATCTGAGGACCCACCGATTTAAACAATGGGCGTATTAATCCCGAAACAAACCTCTTAATCCTATCCTTTTTAGTAGGAACCAGATATGGTGTATATTTAGACAACCGGGTAAAACGGATGTCATATTCAGAAATAGTCATATTCAGAAACTGTTATGTTCGGTGTTTGTCTTAATTCTTCAATTTCTCTGGCCCTCTTGTCTTTTTCACTCATTGGCAGGAAGCGATTTATAAATGCTTCCTTAAATTTGTCACACTCCATTGGTGGTAAAATAATTGTCCTTCCTTGTACAAGTGTCTCAAACCAAACCTGGCCCACATCAGATAGTTGAAAAGACATAAGTTCAACCGATCTCCTACCAGAACACCCCAAAGTTATGAGAACTTGTTCCATAGCATCAATAAATATCTGTGGGTCTTCCTAAATATCTGACCCAGAAAATGTTGGGGTTTTCAACTTAAGGAATTGCGGTAATGACACCTCAATCCTTGTAAGCTTGTCCTCTTGCTCAACTATTCTTCCTAGTTCTTGCGCTTTAAGAGCATTTTCTGGTGGCTAGCCTTCCCTTCTTCCCTATTCTACTATAAATCCAGCCAATGTCTCTAAACTCCTATGTATACCAACAATCGTATCAGTTGTTCTATCATGTAGCTCTTGAGGGAGTTCTACTATTTTCTCAGGAACTCTATCAAATACATGAGCCTGTTTATCTTGTCTTGGGGTTCTCATACCCTGTGCATGCCCTCGACCTCTACCTCTTCCTCTAGGTCAGCCTCTACCACGGCTTCTTTATAGTGGAATTATATATTGTGCAGACTTTTCTGTATAGGGTGTACGATCTACAGCTGCTCTAGTAACCGCTCTAGTTCTTGGCGGCATCATCGATTATAAAGAACAAAACACATTTTTAAGATACCATAATATTTAATTAAACCTTACACTAGGAACTTAAGAAAACTTGGAATAGAAAGGAAGTTAATATCCTATAGAATCCCTCAGCAGCACCTAAAGTATAAATATGTCCGGCTCATATTCATACTAAAGGTCCTATTAAAGAATCATTTGCTCTGATAGCCACAGGGAAACCTAATGCTCTGATACCAACTTGTCACGCCCCAATTTAATAAAGCGTGAACTACACAATAAACAGATAACTTTACCCTTATATATTTGAATACAGCTTCACAATATCACATATTTGAAAAATATCATACGCTACGAGTTTCCAGTATAGCTAATTATACATGCCAAAGCTACACTTAACAATATTACAACAGAAGCAGAGATCCTACCTGTGACGTTCAAAGCATACTCTAGATTATAATGACATAACATTTAAACATTTCGAGCCTTGAAAACAATGAAGGCTCACCCAGATAATATAACACCTAGCTGATCACGTAGCTGCAAGGCCAAACTCTGTATCTTTATTTTAAAAATGTGAAAAAATTGTGTAGTGAGTTTGACAACTTAGTGAGCAGATAATACCTCCTATGACCTCTCAGATCAACATATGATTGTACTCATTAGTTAAACTTTATCATATCAAAATTTACAGTTCAGAAGTACATCTATATAGGATCCATATTTTCAAGTATTCTCAGTTCAAATCAATTCAAATATCTATATCCATATATGATACAATATTATCATAAATCAAACAGTTATATTCATTAAAAACATTTCTTATAAAAATGTTAGGAGGACCCCATATCAGAACCACCATATCAGAGTTTAACCCCTTCCGTACTTTGTTAGTGTAGGATTTGCCTATACTTAGCATCTCAGCCAAGGTTTTCCCTACCACCATTCAAGATGACACGCAAAGGGACTCTAATATGCCCCAAGTACATAGCAAGGGAAGACAAATCACATCTCATATGGCATCTTGCCCAAATAGGAGGCATCCCGGTCTCCATCACATAACATATCTCGTGTGTTGGCCCTCACACAAGACTAGCACCACCCCTGTTAGCTGAGGTATCAAGGTGCACCAGGGCTAACATCACATGTTGTTAGTAGACAGTGTTTCTAATAGGATTCCTCCACAAAATTATCATATGCATATATTCTAAATTATTCAAAACAGAGCTTCCAGAATAATCCAAAATCTCAATTTCAATACAGCTCATCTGTCATAAGTTATCTATTCAGGGTTTATCACATATACAAGCCCTTTCTCAAGGCAACCATATAAGTTTATAAATCAATTCCATGTGCATAATTATTCATTTCACCATTCAATGAAAAATACATGTGAAATCAAATATACCATGGGTTCAGAAATTCAATTTTAAAACTATACTCTTCTTGAACTATATTTCAAATTGTAAGCAATTCAGATAATTTTAATGTATTTCAGAAACATATAAAAGTGTAAATATCTCATAAACATAATCATATACATGCTTAAAGATCAAGAAGAGTATAGGGCAAGTCATAGGGAGAATCATCTACTCACAAAGTTAAGGTACCAAGTTGGACAACAACCCAAAATCCATGTTTCTAGTCTGAATTTGAAAAACTAGACCCTAAAATTGAGTCTAAAAAGTCCAAAAACCTTGAAAATAACTTTGGATTTTTGAAATTTGACCTTCGAGAGCTCGGTCAATGCAGGTCAACGCAAATAAGGCTGGCTGTCACGTGCTGCACAAGCCACCAGTGGAGCTACGCGTGGGCATCACTCGCTGGGAGAGTTGTGGTGCGTGGGGGCACGTGCGATGGTGGATGGTCCTAAAATTTGAGATCATAAGGTTTCGGCACCTTCTGGATCAATCTACATTGTTAGTTTTTGCGTTTGAGAATCACATATAGGAGTTTTAAATAATACCTTTTCAGGCAATTTTTCCTTTAATTTTTCGTCCAATCTCCGGCCATTTCTCCATAAACCAATCAGATGGATTTGTAGAACTCTTCGTTCTGAGTCCGTTGGTGGTGGCAGTGTCGAAATCCGAGGTCCGGAAGCGGAGAAATCTTAGAGAGAAGTTTGAGGATTTCGGGAGAGAAAATTCTAAGAGAGAAAAATCAGAAAATGATCAGCTTCTTGAGTGGTTGAGGCTTTTAAAATATTCCGGGGGACCTTTCTGCAAAAATTCACTTTTAGAGGGAGGTCCTTGCAAATTTTCTTTATTTACATTTTGACTCCGAAACTCTTGAGAAATTGCATTTTAGGTCCTAAAACGTAAATTCTCATATTTTCTTTGTAATTTTTTAACCTATATAGTAAATAAACATACTTTCAACGGTTCTTATCTCCTTTTTCAAAATCCTCTCTTTTATTTAAAATTTTCTTTAATTAGACTTTTCTTTAAATTTACGGGTATTACACTCATTTACTGTCACCAATGAGGAGCTTCAAGCCCAGGGTTGAGAACTTCTATTGCAAAGGAGATGTGGATGCTGGGATAATGATGTTAACAGTAAGTGAGAACATTTTCGCGAAAAATAAATAAGTTTGACCAAAAGAAAATAGTCAGCTAACTAAAACTCAAGGGAAGGTTCATGATGGGTTAAGTTGTAGAATATGCTTTAGTTGCTGGAGAAATCTATATATTTTTTGAAAATAGAAGGAAGAGCTATATAATAAGGGCAATACAGGGGAGAGAAGTGTATTTTACTCTAAATTATAAAGTGGTTGCATAGAAGCAAATCAAACCAGAGAACCTTAATTTTTCATATATTCTAATTTATTTAAATTGAATTACCAAAATTAGAATAATTTTTTATCTTCGAAACTTAAAAGTAGAAAAGGAGAAAAGAAATAATGTAGGGAAAAATTTGGTTGATTAAAAAAAATTCTTTCATCACAATTATTACATAACATTAAACATCAAAAGTAGTAGAAATCCAATGTCTAAAAGTGCCATTTTCCTTTAAAAATTTGGACTTACTATTGAAATTGGATTGTAACACTTGAAATGTGACAAAAAAAGTCTTATAGAACTGTTCGTGTAAACATAATTTTACTAAACAATAAATCCAAACATAAGATTCAAAATATCCAAGATTAAAACAACAAAACCCTCAATTCTCATATTCTAAAACCATAATAAAATATTACAATAATCATATAATTAATCTCCTTATACCACGACACTCGGCTACCTTTTTCAATTATTGGGAATGTATTTGTGCATGTTGCAACAAATTGATGTTCAACAAATAAGATACAAAAGAGAAGTAATGAAAACAATTATTACATGTAGAGTTAATGGTTATTCAAAGTTGTGGTGCTCCTACCGTTTTGCATAAACATGGCCTTAATTTTGTTCAATGACACCACAATATCTGTCATATTGATTCGTGTTTCAGGTAATTCAGTGAAACAATTCAAGGCTAATTCCAAAGTTGATGATATATATGGTAATATATCACCAATAGTTTGGCTGTATCCTTGAAACAAATTGGAATCTATAAGATGAATTGTTGAATGTGGTATTGACTTGCTAACCCAATCTTTCAAACTTAACCCTTCAGCAAACATATCATCTGTTGGCTTTTTCCTTGTAAGCATTTCCATTAGCAAAATACCATAGCTGTACACATCTCCTTTCATGGAAACAATTCCTTTAGATCCATACTCTACATGTCAATTTGAAGTTCAAGTCAAAAACATTTTATGTTAATTTGAGTATGATTTTTATGATGAAAATTTTCTTATATCTTTCATATTTCTTCAAATATGAAAAGATGAAAAGTACTTGAATATTCTAAGGTTTTTGTATACTTTTAGATATTTAATAATAACATGCAAGAGTAGCTAAATGTATGTAAGAATATATAAGGAAAATAAATTTTATAAAAAATAATAGGATAAGGAAATCATCACCTGGTGCAATGTAGCCAAGAGTTGCCAAGGTCTTTGTATGAATTTCAAATTGCCCTTCACCCAAAAGTTTGGCAATACCAAAATCAGTAAGATGAGCCACCATATCTTCATCCAACAAGACATTACTCGGCTTCACATCACAATGAACCACGGGTGTTGGAGAACTATGATGAAGATACTCCAATGCAAACGCCACATCAATCATTATGTTCAATCTTTGCAACAAGTCTAGGCAATAGTTATGTGAATACAACCATCTATCAAGGCTCCCATTTGGCATAAATTCCATTATTAAAGATTTAAAATCTAGATTTGAGCAACTACTGATGATCTTAATGAGATTTCGATGACGCAAGTTGCTCAAAGTTGTACATTCAGTATCAAAACTCCTTGCTGCATCTTCCAAATCTAAATTAAAAATTTTAATTGCAACTATCTTTCCACTTGAAAGCACTCCTTTGAATACATATCCAAAACTTCCCCTACCAAGAAAATTAGTCTCATCGAATCCATTTGTTCCTTGTAGAATTTCATTGTACGATATCCTGATTGGGGTTCTCAAATTTACTAAATCTTCATTAGTTAAATCACCAGCATGATCTCTCTTACATTTTAGAAAGGCAAAGCATGAAACGACCAAAATAGTTGCCAACAAGATAGGCAATAAGCACTTGATCAAAAGCATCTCTTTAGTTAGCCTATGCTTGTTTCCCTTTCCACATAGTTTGACTTGTAGTTGGGGCTTCCCACAAAGATCTTCATTTCTCATAAAAGATTCAGCTGTAAAATTTGTGAAAGGCCCGCCATTTGGAATCTCTCCATGCAAGATATTGTAAGATAGATTAAGGTGCATAAGATGGACAAGTGACTCTAAGGATTTTGGAATCACACCAGACAAATAATTTTGAGAAAGATCCAAAAACTCTATGCTTATCATGTTGCCAAGTGATTCAGGAATAGGCCCTTGCAATTTGTTATGCACTAAAGATAGATTTATCAAAGTTTGCAAGCCACCAATAGCTGTAGGAATGTTTCCTGAAATCTGATTTCTTGACAAGTCCAATGCTACAATTGCTCTTAAGTTTGAAATCTCAAATGGAAGAAATCCACTCAATGCATTTAAGGATAAGTTTACCTCCAAGATATCTCTAAGACTCCAAAGAGAATGGGGTATTTGTGAAATCAATTTGTTAGAGCTTAAGTCAAGCTTTTGTAGAGAAGTGAGACTCCCAAGGCATCTTGGCATCAATCCAGAAAGCTTGTTATTGGCTAGATGCAACTCTGTCAAGCTTTTGATTTGGCAAATTTCATCTACGATGGATCCTTGCAATTTGTTCTCCCCAAGATTCAAATATTGAAGACCACTTAAGTTTTTAATTGTAATTGGAATGGATCCATTCAAATCATTCCCTCCTAAACTTAATTCGTACAAGTTGGCTAAATTCCCAATTGTATTGGGAATAACTCCACTAAATTTATTCAGATCTAGCTGGAGGTTAACAATCTTAGAAGCATTTGATATACTCTTTGGAATTTTTCCAACAAGTTCATTTTTTGACAGATAAAATTTCTCTAGATTGGGAAGGCCACATCCTATATTTGGTGGGAGATGGCCAGACAATGAATTATTTTGAAGAGCCAATAATGTCAATGTTGAAATATTGAAAATATTTGAAGGAATAGGTCCCCTCAAATAGTTATGTGTCAAACCTAGTGCTTGAAGTTTATCTAGATCGCCTATCTCCTTGGGTATAAAACCTGGAAGAAAAAACCAATGGAAAAGAACATCTATAAGGGTATGGAAAAGAGCATCTATATGCACAAATTTGGTATACATATTCGTATAATACATGGAAGCTTAAATTTAATTTACAATAAACTATGCAATATGTGGATATTCATATTTTTTTCTTATGTCAATTTATCCATACATAAACATTAAAATGGAGAAAAATATTATATCTATCTTCCAAATTAGTATTTTTGTAGTAATTACATTTTCAAATGTAAAAAAAAAAAATCTGCATAAAGGCCTTCTAGAAGTAATTTATTATGATTATGCAGTGGATATTTCTTATATGATGTCAGTATGTAATTATTCTAATATACAGAAAATTTAGGAAAAAGAAGAAAAGCAGAAGCAGTAAAGACATTTAAGCACAAACATAAGGTATATGCTACATTGGATAAGCTTAGATGCCATTCTCCACGAAATAAGGAGAAACAGACTTAGTTGGAGATTTGATTTTCATCATGGAATACCATATAATTGCCTTGATATATTTTCATAATATTAAAATTATCTTCTTTTCATTTATTTTAGATAATCATTAGATAGAATGTCTTCATATTCTTTATATTTAACACAAAAAGTGAGTTTCCCTTAATTTTTATAAATTAAAAACTGATTTACATTACTCAAGAATGTTAGCTTTGCCTTCACAGTTTAAATTGTTTTATTTTAGCTTCAATGATAATAAAATCACATAAACAAGTATTTTATGATTCCAAGTTATAAGTTATTCAAGTACCTGATAAACAATTATTTACAATGGAACTGTCTTTGCAATAATATATTATAGTCTATATGCCACTAGCATGTGCTATATATGTGCCTTAGTATAGAAAATACAGGTAAAAGAAAGACATCAATTTGATTAAGCAAGAGCTGAAGTGCTGAATGTATTGTAATTTCAAGCCAAATATGTACTTCACAAAACTAGTTAGCTGCATCATTGCCTCAAGGCTGACAAAAGAAGCCATGGAAAAATTCTATCAAAGGTTCAGAAGTCATGACTCTAGCTAAAGGAATTTCGGAATTAATCAAAAGTCAAGTATATAACGTACAAGTTCTAGCTAATTAAAAGTGGTTGGATCTAAGTACAAAATCTTGTACAAGCAAGGGAAAATTCAGAAATTGAGTTCTAACCAATACAAATTTAATTTAGTTTATCAGTAGTGTACGTTAGAACTCGAAATTGTGGTGATTTTGAGTGGTCACTACTTCATATCCTAGTTGACTATACAACTCAAAATTGTGACAACAAACTAAAATTACATAAAGGCTATCAATCTGATAATTTAAGTCATGTATAGTTTTCATATACCTGGTATTAATGAAATGACAAAAAAAATAGAAAGAAAAAACAAAAAGAAAGAGAGTCATAGTAAGATCATGCATGATTTTTATTTGTAGTTTCGTATTTCTTCATTCTAAGGTAGAATTGGCCTACTCTTCTTTAGAGACAGTCATAATTAACTTGAAGCTTCCTCATATATTTCAATTTGATAATTTAAGTCATTTATTGTTTTCATATACCTTGTCTTTATAATAAATTATTTGAATACCTAATCTTATAAAGTCATTTAGAAAAAAAAATCTTTCGTAATGTGATATCACATTTTACTTTCTTTTGTTGCGTTATTCTTTAAAAAAGAAGAAAACAATTACATTTTTTAAACCTGGATCTTTTAGTCCAATCTGCAATTTTTCTCATAATTAACTTTGCAATTGACCCTTTGATCTGTTTTATCCATTACATTTATTTACTGCCATCTAAATTGAATGTTAATTTTAATGATAACTATGTAAAAGTATCAAAATATATTTTCCATGAAGAGTAGGACAAGATGAAGTATCATAAAATAGAAGGATATTTTGATAATTTCACATAGCTATCAGTAGACTGAACATCTGATTCGGATTGTGGAGAGCTATAAATGCAATAAGTAGATATGTTAAGTGGTAGTTACAATAATTAATAGGTGGGAGAGGGAGAGAAATAGCAATTGAATGTAGAAATCAATATTGACATGAGTAATTTCCTAAAAAAAAAACCATGAATGAATCATTTTTTGAACGTTATGCTAAATTCTAAAGTTGATTGTATATATATTTTGTTTGCTAATACGATAAGGTATTTCAATTAGTTATAAGATCTCTTTTTTTTTTTTATAAATTATTTTCAAATAACATCCCAAAGCTATAATTTACATGTATAATAATATACCAATGACCAGAATTTAACAACAATTTTTACGGGTACTCATTAATTTGAATCCTGAATTGCTTCACTTGATGTACTGCTCAGGTTTTCAAGAAATCCATTAAATGAGTTTTTCAATTTGAATCCTTAGTTACCAATTGATATTTCTCTTGTAATTAGCCCAGTATGTGTTTCAAATGTATTAGAATTTAAACGTATTTTTTCGCTAACATTCTAGGTACCTAACATTAAGTGAATATAAAAGTGGCACATGCATACATATGAAAGCTAAGAATAGATATCGATATGGGATAGGGAAGCAATCCATGTCTCAAATTCTAATATCATAATACAACATTATAAAATTAGTCCTACTTTATTTAAATCATAAAAATAGGTTAGCACTTAAGTGTAAGTATTTCAAAGGTAAACTTTGATGGTTACTACTATTTTCTTTCCATTTGCATGTTTGAGTTGTGCTATTCAAAATATTCAAATTGAGGTTATATATACCTCAGTTTTGTAGAATTAGGGTTAGCATATGGCATGTCATGATAAATTATAGAATAAGACACATTTTTCTAAAGCCACATAAAAGTGCCTTTTATTTTAATGAAATTAAAATAAATGAAAAAACCCATTCAAACCACATATGGATGATTAAGGGTGCATGTACCTGTGAATGAGTTCCCACCTAAGTATAACTCTTCCAAAAATGTGCAGTTATTGATTGATTTTGGAATGCCTCCCTCTAACTTATTATGAGAAAGAAAGAAAATTTTAAGTGAAGGAAGCTGATGGCACATCTCTTGTGGAATTTCACCTGCAAACATAGGAGGAATTTAATTGACCTCTATTTTTTTTTCTTTCTTCGTTTATAACATGGTTAGGCTAATTTACGACTATATTTGGGTCCTATTTTAGTGAATAGTGAAAAAAATTAAGAAATACAAAAGTTTATATGAAGAGTAAGCATAGGACTATATGTAAAAATATATAATTAACATAGGAATATATATAAAAATATATAATTAAACCTAGTTATGTATTTAAAATGAATTTTTCAATTTGAATCCTTAGTTACAAGTTTAATTATATATTTTTACATAAATTCCTATTTTAGTCCTTTAGCTTTGTAGTAAAATTCGATTTAGCCTTCAAAATTATTTTTGATTTGAATATATCCCTAACATTTCATAAACATCTCTGTAAAAAAATTAACAAAAAATGTTTATATGCATACATGTAACCTTTAACTTACTCAACTATTTGTTCAAATGGCAAGTGCTATTGGAAGATAGATATAATCTGTTCTTTCATAGCAAGGTACGCTAGATCATGTATTTGACAATATGAATGCTTCTTGTGATGGCAAGTGTTATTGGAATGAAGGATCAAGTCTATCAGACTAATGCTGTGCTAGCTGTATCATAGTATCTGTGTATAGTTGTTAAATCATGGTTAGATGTTGTTGGCTGTAGTTAGAGATGGTTGTAGCAGTCAGTAGTAGCCGTTAGCTTCTCGTCTAAGTTAGCTTAGGTAGCTTTATCTATAAATAATCATTGATGTAATCGGTTTGTGAATTGATAAATATTTACATTGAATTTCTCTCATCCAGCTTCTCTCTCTGTTCATTTTTTTTCTAAATTCGTTTAAGTGTATAATGTATGATTTACTATTCTGTACTTCTGGATATTGTGATGTAAACATAGGAATATATGTAAAAATATAGAATTACACGTGTGGATTATTTAATGGATGTTGTCCTAATATCCTTTTGATGTTATTTCTGTTCATTGAGTTCAAGTGACTCATCCCCTGTTTTAATTTATTTTTAGCTCCAAGTATAGTGCACCATAAACTTGCCGATCAAGCCATGACACAGTATTCTTGGAGAAACAAGCTTCGCCACCTTTCTTTGTCACTTAACTCGACTTATATCTCTCACATGACATTGCAAATATTAACCCAATATTTTTATCTCTCACATGACATTGCTCTATTTGTTCTCAGTCATTCCCGTGTGACTAAGAAAACCCAAGGAGGAACTGAGTGAGCCTTGAGGAGAATACATAGGCTTGGGGTTAAATATCTTCCAAACAAATTACATTAGCAACTATCACTAATAGTTTTGTCAAAATGAACTAACATTTGAGAAACTCTGACTGAATCCCAAGGCATCATGAACACATGAACACTACGAATTGCTTTACAAGCTACCAGGACGTTTTGGATAATATCATGGTAGGTTTTAAAAAAAGGGGCTATCTCTCTTCTGCACTTGATAGTTTCTTATTTGCTTCACTCTTATGGCTCTTTACTGTATATATAGTTTATTCATATTCACCTTTCCTATTATACTATCTAATCCAGGGCTAATTGAGACTTGAATATAATGCTGTCACAAGAAAACATCAATTCTTTCAAAATAACATATTTCTTTTTTTTTTTTGCCTTTACAATGGATTAATTCATATTATTGCATATATCATTGGCCCTAAAGGTTTCATTATGCTTTTGTCGATGTTGATTAATAACAAGTATTAAAGTACAAAATATATAAAATTGCTTAATTAAAATGCTAATTATTTTACTAATATTGCTTATTTAAAGTGCCGAGTTTGATGACTTGAATATATGAATTGGAGGGTTTGCTTAGACTTATTGGAGCCTCCTATAACAACAGGGACTTGAAGAATCTCTCATATTTAATTCATCAATTAAATGCTTGATATTTTCTGAATTGCGTAAATTTATTGTCCTTAAGTGCTTGAGTTGAATTGTGTCTAGATATGTTGAATTATTTCAAACAGAAAGCCCTCTCAACTGAAGCAAAGTGGAATTGTCAAGTGCACATGGTTCTAGCTTATTATGTTACATATCCTCCTACTGGCTTTTTTTTTACTGGTTGATGATATGCTGATTTGGACTTGAGAACTCCTACAGTTTGGGTTGCTAAAATACTTCATTTTTATATATTAAACACGGAAGTTTAAGTCAAGATTCAATTTTGTAAAGTTTATTTATTAATCAATTTTGTAATTGTTTGTCTTGGTTCCATGTATGAATGATTAATAAATACTTCATTTTTATATGTTACTTATGGAATAGCTTGTGACTTGAGAGAGTAGCTCTTAATTTTATGCATCAAAAGTTTATGCATCTCACAACCTCTCTTTTTCACATAACACAGTTCTTACATTGCTTTACATCCGCACATTCACATGTAAATTATTGATGAAATTTTATTAAAATATATCAATGTTTCTTTCTAATAATAATGAATAAGAGCCAATGGGTGCGACAAACATACCTGTTAAGGAGTTCTCACCTAAACCTAATTCTTCCAGCAATGTGAAGTTGAAAACAAATGATGGAATTTCACCTAGGTAAATATTTTAGCATTAGTCATCAATACCAGTATAAAATCCAAAAATATTATTTATATTGAAGTAATAGCTCACATATGGCACTGACCCTAATATTGTTTTGTATTAAGTACCATATAAACAATGTTTCAAACGACAAGGCTATATTTTGTAACATGCTCAAGTCATCACATTCAAGGATTGATAGATAATTTATGAAAAGAAAAAGATTGTTAAAAAATTAAAAAGCTATATCTAAATTTGTGAGAGATGATTATTTCTTTGACTAATGCATTTTTATTTTACGCCGTGTGTACTGTACAAATCTTTAATATTTTTTCACTCTTTAATAATAGAAGCACTCCAATACCAAGACAAGAGAAATACGTACTTGAGCAGAGCGAAATTGTACATAAAGTCTAGTTCCATTTTACAATTAAGGGTGAAAACTCTGAAGAAATATAAAATTTAATTATCAAATGGGTATATATACGTAATATATGTATCAAAAATATATTAAAGTATATGTAGCCCTTAATTTTGTAAATCAAAAGTTTAAGTATACACACATTCCCATAACACAACTCTTACATTGCTTTACATCCACACATTCACGAGTGAATTACTGATGAAATTTTATTAAAACATATCAATATTGTTGTTTTTAATAATAATAATAATAAGTAAGAGTCAATAGGTGTGGCAAGCATACCTGTTAAGGAGTTCTCACTTAAATCTAGTTTTTCCAGCAATGTGCAATTGAAAAGAGATGATGGGATTTCACCTGTGTAACACTTATATTTTAGCATTGGTTATCAATACTAGTATAAAATCTAAATTTTTTTTTTTGGGCTGTGCATTTTTATTTTAGGCCACATATATTGTAAAAGCACACAAATTAGGTACATACAATTATTGGTGACCGAAAAAAATTAGTACACTAAAAATCTTTAATTTTTCTTCACGCTTTAATCAAAACCTCTCAATATCTTTCACGAACAATTTTTATAATAGTCTTCAGCACTTCAATACAGGCACATGAGCAGAGCGAAACTGTACATAAAGTCTAGTTCCATTTTGCAATTAGGGTGAACGCTCTATAGGAGTATCAAAATTTAACAAATATGTGGGTATGCGTTTTTCAAAGGAGTACCGAATTAAATACAAATTCTTTTGTAAGTATATATACATAATATCTACATACTGAAAATATATTATTTATGACAACAAATGGAGTTCAATGATTTCCAAAGTATTGGACCTTACTCTAAAAGTACACTTCACTTGTAGGAACGTGTTCAAGTAGAAACAGTTTATATCTTTTTATTTATTTATTTTTTAAATTTAACACATTTTGATTTGAGATCATTAAATATTTTTCAAGTTTAATAAAGAGGAATTTATTTTCTATAAATATTTCCTCTTCTTTCAATTAATATTATTACTTTTATTTATTTCATAGTCTAATACAAAAATAGTAAATGCCTTTCTCTATATATTAATTATATATATAGGCACACACAAAGAGATATTATACTAAACTACTTCTCTATATGATCAGGCTTCATTTGCATTAGCTCCAACTTGCTATTTTACCTACTATTATAAATTTCTTTGTGATGGTATAAAAGAATTTTCTTGTCAAGAGTTTATATGTCTTCCTCTGCCTCAATTATCAGAGGCTCCTACAATGACGGAAACTTATTGAAGAGTCCCGAATTCTCAAGCTCTAATTCCCTTAACATTGTTGTCAGAATTTAGTAGCATGTATAATAGCTTAGATAATTTGAATGGAAAACCCCCTCATCTAAAGATACTTAGATAATTTGGAAAGTATAATAGCTTAGATAATTTTCTTGTCAAGAGTTTATATTACCCTTTTTTTTCCTACTAATTAACACAGCTCTCACATTGCTTCACACCCACTCATTCAAGTGTAAATAATAAACGTAATTTTACTGAACCAAAAAAGTGTTTCCTATAATAATAATAGTTGTAGTAATAGTAACAGATGGGATGATCGAGCATACCTGTGAAGGAATTTTTTGCTAGATTGATTTCTCTTAGAGAAGAAATGTTGAAGATAGATGATGGAATTTCACCTGCATAACACTTGTATTTTAAAATTAATTATCAATATTAGTATAAAACCAAAAAAGAATACTTGTACAACCTTAATTAGTTTAACTAATTTTTTATATGTTAAGTTAGGGTAATAGCTCACATATCGCACTGACCTTGATATTTGACATTAAAGTGAAATTAATATCTTTTGGAAAGAGGAAAATGAAAATAAAGTCTTTAGAAGAAAAGAGGAAAATTTTGATGTATTCATGTTGGTTAATTCCATCTTTCCCTTCTATGGACTTAACAAATTTTTTAAGCTTTTTAAAAGTTGGAAAATGTTGCTTTTGTAATGCCTCTACAGTGTCAGTCATTACTATAGCAGTGACAATGTCTAGTGCCATTCAAACAATTAATTCATTGTTAAGTCATTATTTATACAAGAAAACAACTAAATTTATATTAGAAATTAATGAGTGTAGTTAAAATATAAGACAATAAGAAATTATAAACATATAACTTAAGATAAACAGTCAGCATATATGTATATACGTGGCATGTATAATTAAAAATCATACCTTCCAAGTTGTTGTTATAAAGATATAAGAATTGGAGGCTGATCAGATTTCCGAGTTCACTTGGTACATATCCTCTATTAAATCCATTATTTGATAGTTCTAAATCTTTCAATTCTTTGCATTGATACCAAACAAATGGCATCTCCCCATAGAAGTCATTGAACTGTAGATAAAGTAGTTCAAGTTTGGGAAGCCTGTGGCATAAATTTGATGGGAGACTTCCAGACAAATTATTATAAGAAAGATCAATCTCTCGTAGCACTGAGCTTTCAAATATTGTTAACGGTATAAACCCAGAAAGCTGATTATTTGAAAGATACATCAACCTTAGTTGTGGAAGATCACCAATTTCTTTTGGAATGCCTCCTTCAAATATTAAAGACGAACAATGAGAATTGTTGTGATAACATTATATGTATAATTATACACAGTAACATTTGTATGTATCATTATTCCCACCAATGGACATCAAACATAAGTCAACAGCAACTTTTTCACATGCAGTTATTTTGACTTGGGAAGAGAAGCACGTCATTAGTCAATATGTTCTTGGGACAAATTGATATTTGTTGGTATGTTGTTAAATCATAAAATATAGCGAGGCATAAGGAGGCTTAAAACACCAATGACAAGGTGCCATTTTGGTATCATTTAATTAAAAGCAGATTTGAGCTAAAGCAAAAAAAAAAAAATATTTTCGCTGTTTCAAGTTTGCACCTACCATTTATTGTAAATTTTGGATAATCCATTCAAAAAAAGTTAACCAAAGTTGGCTAAAAATGGAAAGAAAGCACAAGAAATGGAAAACAGGAGGAAAAGAAACCTACTCCAGGAAGTCCTTTAATAATTATTCTCCAAGCTAACTTGGTCCCACTCCAAGGTCCAGCGTATTCAAGCAAATTAGACAAATAAACAAAAAAGTTTTCCTGATTATAATTTGTTTTATTTTAGTATTTGAGTAATATATTACATATATTCTAATATTTTCCTTGAATTTAAAAATTTATGGTTTTAAAATAATATATTGTAATCAGTTATTTTCAATATCTGGTCATTTCATTATAACTTAATCTACTATTTCTTGTCCAATCTTTTTGTAAATTTTTCATCTTTCATTGTTTATTATAATATAATATTAGCATTAGAACTTATTTTAGTATTTATTTAATAAAAGTATACGCCGATTTATAATTTGTAAACAGTAGTGTTGAAATTAATAAAATAATATTATATAATTAGGATATTATTTGGTGCGACCACCAATCCAACGTGATCTTTTAGTTTTTCCTTTTCATTCACTATTAACTCCAATTTTTGTACAAAATGAATTTCTATTATATTTTCATCAATAATTTGATTTAACCAACGTTCACTTTTTTCAATTATGAGAATTACAATATTATTTACCAAATCATTATTCAATATGTTAATGTTAAATGAGATTCACAACTAAACTTAAATGAATCATTTATTGAATGAGTTAAAAGGAAGCTGGTGTTTGTTTGGCTAAACTTACATCCCAAATTGATTGTATCATACTAGCCAAATATAAATAAGCAGAGTAAAACCAAATACAAATAACGCAAATCATTTAAAATGTACCTGACAAAGTGTTATAAGCCAAACTCAACCTTTCAAGTGAAGATAAGTTGGAAATGGTTTGAGGTATGATTCCTGAAAGCTTGTTAGCTCTCATTCGTAAAATCTTCAAGTGCTTAAGACTTCCAATCTGAAGTGGAATGGTCCCCTCAATAAAATTATAAGTCCAATCCAAGGTCTCCAACCTTGACAGGTTGGATATGGTTAATGGAATGATTCCGCTCAAACTATTGTTGCGGAGATGTAAGTGTTGAAGTGTAGATAAATCCCCTATCCAAGTGGGAGCTTCTCCATCAAATTCATTGTAACTCAAGTTAAGCACTTTCAATTTGTGCAATTGGCCTAACTCTTTCGGTAATTGACCATATAAATTGTTGTTATGAAGATCAAGTTCAACAAGGAATGAGAGATTTCCTAGTCGTGGAGATATGGTGCCCTTGAGATGCATGTCACCAAGATTCAAGGCTTGAACCCTTCCATGGCGGGTATTGCAAGTGACACCAACCCAATTGCATGGAGAAGAAGAGTTAGACCAATTAGCTAAGAGATTGTAAGGATCCAAGATAGAAAATTTGAAAGCAAGAAGTGCAGACTTATCTGTGCTGATATTTGGCTTACTCAAAGCTAAGTAGGCCATGAAGCAATGCAGTGAGAGCATGAAAGCAGAGAAATGAAGTTTCCCCATGTTTAGCATACCGGACTTGTCAAATTGTGCAAGCAGTGAGCAGTGAGCAACAAAAAAAGAGAATAGCGTATTATATATCTCATCAAGTTGAAATCCAATCGATGGGTGTGGAGACAATGTCAAGTCTGGTAGTCAAGTCTTAATAATGGAAAAAAGATAAGGTGTGGTAGTCAAGTCTGGTAGGCTTGACTTGTGGAGTGGTTTTGTTTACAATCCATTATTCAATTAGATAATTCATCACAGGGATGGCTCACAATGTAACCAATTAACAATTTGGAGTTTAATTTGGACTATTCAAATTGTGAAATCTCATATATGAAAATATCACAAGAATTTAAAGTATATTTTCTTGCAGCAACAGAGATCAATGGTACAAAACAAATTGTTATATTTTTATAAGAATGTCACCAATTGTGAAAAAACAATTCAAGATTATATTTTATAAGGATGTGACGAAATCCTTCGTGAGTAACACTTTGAAGAATAACCTTTATGTTTAATAAAATATTATTATGAATATCTATAAATATTTAAAATTATAATACATAGATACTATAAAGTTAAATCTATAATTTTAATTTTTTTAAAATATATTACCATGACTTTTGAGCGTAAAAGAGAATCCAAAGCTATTTTTTTCCATGCAAGATGAATTTCTTTAAGTCTTTGTTACGATTTTTTCAAATAAAAATATAATTTATGGACCATACTTTTACATTTGCTACAATTATATTGGAGAAGATCATAGAAATACTTGAAAACTTGGTATAACCAATTGGCATGCACATGGACTTTGAATTGACTTTGCTCTAAAACGTGTTGGGTAGACCCAAGACTTGAGATGTAACACAATCAGCGGGGAGTGAAAAAGTTGTCATGGACTCATAGCGGTGCAATATCTATCTCTTCCATAGCCATTATAATTAACCCCACCACTATATGTAAAAAGCATCTTTGTTTATAAGCAAATTTGAATAAACGATTCGTGAGCAAAATCTCAGTACCATCTATTTCTACACACACAAAAAAAATCATTGAGCAAAAACAAATTAATTTAGCAAATAAATGATAAAAAGAATTAATATAATAAAACTGGCATTAGCCCAATTTGAATTTAATTTTCATATCAAACTAGATTATCATGTTTCCAATTTAATTCATAAGTTGACAGTTGATTTTTCATCTTCTAGCCAACATCCTTGCTAGACACGAGTTCAACTAAGGTGCCCCTATAGATGATGCTCAATAACAATAGGTAAGAGAAAGTTTAAAAGCCAAAAGATCCTTACCTGAGAGGGAAGTAGGTCAAAGGTATTTTGGTAATATTGGTTGGTCGGGTAGCGTCCAGTGATTAATTCCATATTTTTTAGGTGTGGTCCATATGAGGAAGGTAGTGCATGAAAGATAAACTAATCGAGATGAGAGAAAGAGAGAAATGGAGATGAGTGAAATTCTCATAAATGAACAATGGAAGCTCTCAGCTTTTGTTTCACTACCAGAATGCTCTATATATAGATTATACAAGAGACAACTAACGAAACACTATATTGACACCTATACAATAACATGACCACGTGAACTAAATACAACAGTCAATACAGTTACTCAACATTCCCCCTTGAACTCATAGTAGAGTAGTCTTCTACTTTGTGTTTGTGTCTGAAACTTGCAAACACAGAACTGGAAACTGGTTTAGTGAGAGCATAAAAAATTTGCAGCAAGCACATGATGAACTGCAACTTCATGTGTAGTAACCTTCTCTCAAATAAAAAACATATCTAACGTAACATGCTTTATGCCTATGTGTAAAACTAGTTTTGCAGCCAGGACTGCATTTGACCTTGCCTCAACAGTTTTCTTATTTGAGACCAAAGAAACAATGTTTGCCCTTAAAAATAAACAATTATATGAGGTAAATCTTCTATTATCCCGATCTGAATGCCAATATGCATCATAGAATGCGATAAGGTCCAATTGAGGACTTTCCCTCATCCTTATACCATGATCCAATGTGCCACTAAGATACCTCAGTATCCTTCCTTACAGTTTTCCTCAGTGGGTTTGTTCATGAATGACAAACCCTATTGACAGAAAAGGCTATTTATCGCCTTATGACAGTCACATATGGCAGTACACCAACTATAGTTCTATAAAATTGAGGATTTTGCATTTCTTTTCCACCTCCAAAAATCAATTTCAATCCACCTGTCATAGGAGTCTATTGAGGCTTGGCGCCCTCCATACTTGCTTTATGTAACAGATCTCTGATGTACCTTGATTGTGATAAGTGAAAGCCTCCTTCAGAAGTAGACCTCACTTGTATGCCAAGAAAATAACTCAATGAACCATGATCCTTCAAGGTAAAAGCAGTGTCAGGCTTTGCTACTAATTCTGCAATCTCTACAGCATCACTTACTGTAACAAAATCTTTTTATATTATATTTGGATTGAAGAATCTCTTAAAAGTGTTTAAGGAAATCTAGCTAAACCTCCGGACTAAAAACACAGAAATTGAACCAAGAGAAAGAAAAGTAACACACATCACATCAGTGTTTGAAGGAGCACCCAGCAAAAAGGAGTTTGACATTATGCAAGTTTCTGACATCCTTCTAAATTCTAATCCATTATTGTATAACATGAAAATGACCATACAGTATTAAAGTGTAGTTCACATGAAGGAAAGTATTTAATTTGTTAATATTTGTGTTGAACAATGAAAAATTTTAAAAAAGATTTGGAATTGAAGGAAAAAGTTTTGGCGACTTGGGTGGATATTTCAATAAGAGTATTTATGACCTATTGGAAGATGCAATTCGTTTGGTTTTCCAGAGAGGGTTTGAATCCAGCGACAAATTATTGAGTAATTTCATTTTATTTAAAGAGATAAACTAAATTGTTTATTAGGATGTTTAAAGTTAATAAAAAGGTTAAATTTCATTGTTAAATGCCTAATAAATTATTTAATTAATAATATTTAAAATTTTAATAAGTTAATTTTTTAATGTAAAAAGTATGTATGGTTTTATTTTTAATATCTTGAAACGGACACATATAATGTTTAATAATTAATGGTTAAACATTTGTTCTACAAACCTAGCCACCAATGGCCTTCAATGTCTCAATCAATCATAATTTTAAGTAATAATAGTTCTTAATCCCGAAACTATTATTGCAAGGATGATAGGATTGAAATGTAGATAAATGCCCCATCCATGTCAAAACTTCTCCATCAAATTCATTGAAGCTCAAGTTAAACACTTTTAATCTGTACAATTAGACTAACTCTTTTGATAATTGACTTAGGAAATTGTTGTTATGAAGATCAAGTACAACAAGGAACGAGAGATTTTCTAGTCATGGAGATACGGTGCTCCTAAGACCCATATCACAAATATTCAAAGCTTGAACCCTACCATGGCTGGTATTGGAAGTGACATCATTCCAATTGCATGAAGAAGAAGAACTAGACCAATTAGCTAAGAGATTGTAAGGATCCAAAACAGAAAATTTAAAAGCAAGTGATGATGTTTGGCTTACTCAAAGCTAAGTAGGCCATGAAGCAATGCAGTGAGGGCATGAAAGCAGGGAAATGAAGTTTCTCCATGTCTAGCATATCAGACATGACAAGGATGCAAGCACAGAAGCACTGAGTAACGAAAAAGAGAATAGCATATTATATATT
Organism: Gleditsia sinensis; assembly: GCA_037074535.1. Lineage (NCBI taxonomy): Eukaryota > Viridiplantae > Streptophyta > Magnoliopsida > Fabales > Fabaceae > Gleditsia > Gleditsia sinensis. Next base: position 65,917,838 of record CM073465.1, on the reverse strand, counting down.
TCTCCAAGTTGAAATCAAGTCAATGCGTGTGGAGATAATGTCAAATTGCAGTAGAAGGTAAATCATAATAAGATTAAATATATGAAATAATGGAAAAAGATAAAATAAAAAAAATTAATTGGCATCTAGGGTAATGTTGTCAGGTTCATCATGAGAACAATTCTCAATTGCTTGTCCTGCATAATATCACATTGGACTTAAGATACCTCAGATTGCCTAAGTGATCGATGGCGTCATGTGCATAGTAATTTTCATGAAGTCTATATTAATAATTTTTTCTATTATTTGGTTGTATAAATGTTGTTCTTTTTTATGGAGATAACAAAAAAAAGTTGTCCAAACATTTTATGGCCTTTAAAAAAAGTTGTTCTTTTCATTATTTAGGTTTTAAGATGTGACCCTTTTTTGCGGTATAAAGTATTTTTAAATATTTCAAACATTTTAAATGTATAGATATCAACTATAAAAATCTTAAAGTGTTTTATGGCATTTAAAATACCTGAATGAAAATGATATTGTATCTAAAGTCTTCATGCGTTGAGTGTCTTTCTCTCTACCTTTTTTCTTTAACTTGTTTAACTAATGAATATATGATTAAATTGAAATTTAACCTACACCACTAAAATTAAATCTATTAGGTGGAAAAAATTAAGTTTAAATATAACTGCATAATAAATGTGTCGTATTATATCTGCTATGCATCCCTTTGCAGGTCAAGTCTGGCAGGCTTGCCTTGTGGAGTGGATCAGAAAATCACATTTAGTTTGGCAAGAAACAACTTTAGACAGAGTGATTATGGAAGTAAAAGATTGTTGCAAGTGCTCCATTCACTTGTGTAGTTGTGGTCATTATAATTTTTAGAGCACAGATGTCTTTTGTATCTGATGCTTTCAATAAGAATCAGGCTTTCCACCTATAACTGTTATTGCGATTGTAATATTTTCTTTTTCTTTTTCCATCTATAGTAATGTTGTTGCAGTAAGTTTTACAGTGACATCGAATTTGTGAATATTTTGTTTTGCTACCCATTATATTTTTATCATTTTGTCGTAAATTTTTGCAATTATGACAATTGTAATAAAAACATAATTAACACTATTATCGTAATGTAAAACTATACATGGTAAGATTTTAGAGCCTACGATGTTACTTTGAAAAATTACCTTCTGTTAGCATTCTTACATGTAATATGCAATATAATTTTGATAGCATTTTTTCTTGAAGAGAATCCCATTCGTCTCGGCTTTTCTGAATTTCTAGGTTTAAGATTTATTTTATCAGTTGTGGTTTTTATTTGGACAAAAATTTCAGGATTTTCATGTTAGTCAATTTTTAGAATAAACTTTCAATTTTCAAGGGACTATATATGTCATTTTCTGGTATCTACTATTTGTTAATAGATTATTAATTTATAAAAATTTATATGGTTTATTTAAAATTATTGTAAATTTAAAATTTTCTTCAGAAAATCTGTTTATAGCTTACTAATTCATAATCTACACAAACAAGTTCAAAGGAAAAATATTTGGTCCACCGGCGGTGGACAGTTTTTTGTCCACCAGTAGTATCCAGATCGCGACACGTGGTAAAAATAATGGTTTTTAAAATTATTTTTGCCACGTGTCATAATCTGGACATTGCTGGTGGACAAAAAATTGTCCACCGCCGGTGTACCAAATACCAACTCTATTATTAATACCATATTAAAACTAATTATGTGAATTAGAATAAGTGTAAGATAAAATTCATTTAATTTGGATGACTACCCCTAAAGAAATCAAACTGTAGAATAAAGGCTTTGGCTAAAGTTTGTTGTAAGTGCTCCATTTAGTTGTGCATGTGCTGACAAGATTACCACTTATTAGTGGCCACAGCTATAAATTAAATATAATTAAAATGTCATTAAGACAAAAGTTAATTTGGCTTGACTTTTGAAGATAGATAGTTATGTGTTGATATGAAGAGCCCTATCTTCTAACTGGTTGAGTCTTTTTCTTGTTTTAGAATAAAGCATTTTCAATAACGTTTCAATATCCTCCAAATCCAACCCCCGGCCCCCCAACATTTTAAAGGTGTGTTTTCAGAGGTGGGAGGGGAATAAACGGAAAAAATTGAAGGGGAAGGGAAGAGATCAATGGTTAATTGAGGAAATCACATTGACTTCCTTTAAAATTTGAAGAAATTATATTTATTTCTCCTTTTTTTAAAAAAAAAATAACATGTTCCCTAAATTTAAAAATTATGATATAAAAACACCTCCTATCATTAATTTTCGATCCACATAATCAATATTAATTTTCCATTCATGTACATCAAATACCTTCCCTCCAAATCTAAAAGTACTTATTTGTCCTTGCCATTTTTTTAAGGAGAAAAAGTTCATGAAAGTTATAAAAATATTAAATTTTTATTATTTTTCTTAAAATAGCATGTGTATACGTACTATGCACTAGTGTATGTATGGTAATTTTAATTTCACCAATAGTGGTATAACCTAAACTTAAGGCAAGTTTAATTTAAAGAAAATTGAATTAATTTACTTTGTAGTTAGATGTAAATAAAAGTTAACTTTTGTTGGATCATAATTCCGTATATTTTCTTAAACAAATTCGAGAAAATTACTTTTATTTGGTCCAAGCCACCTGGCGTATATGCTAAACGTTTAGAGGTCATTTAAAAAAATACTTTTAAATTTAAAACATCTTGTAAAATGGTTGAAATAACATATGTAGAAATTTTTAATTGATTAAACATTTATCATGACTTAAGTCCATCATTTAATTTTTTTTCTGGAAAAATTAAATTCATATATTACATAATTTTGGGTGATTATAAATTTAAAAATTGCACAAGTAATATAATTTTTTATTTTATTGGCTTAATATTTATTAAAAACATTGAATTGACATATTATTTTTGTGCTTTGCGTTAATTAAATTATACAAAATTGGTATATTGCAAATATTATACATGTAACCATCGAAGAAAGTCCTGGTCATTACCGTAGTACCCCCAAAAAAAACAAAAAGATCCAGAAACCATCCAATATTTATGAAAACTCAGCATTTATTACCATGTAGCCAGTTGGGTAAGTTGATAACTTATAAATATATAGTTTGTTTAATTAATTTATATCAGTGATTAAGGAAAATTAAAATATACTCAAGGAAAGCAGTATGTACCTACTACTTGTAACATGCCCCTGCTTGCCTTCTACTTCAATACCGGTAAAATAATACTGAAAAATCTACTTAGACTATGGAAACAATATACAATGTCAATGAGTAGTTTGAAAACCAATTCCCACACCATTTGGAAATGAGGACCAAATTACTCACCAAACAAATAAATTAACATTAACATCTGAGGAGCCTTAATCAAGAAAATAAACATGTTAAAACTTGATAATAAAATTCTATAAGACTTTCATGTTAGAGCTGAAGAATACTTGTATTAATCCACGTAGGATTTGTTTGTTCAGCTGTAATTAGTTTTAGGTGGTTAGTTTGTTTCTGTATTAGTTAGTTTAGTTGAAGAAGTCTGATTATAAGCTTGTTACTACAGTTGCCTATATATATATAGGCTTATCTCTTGTATCAGTTTTTAATACACGAAAATATCTGATCTTCAAGAAGCTTTAAGTCTACTACTCTTCTCTTTCTCTTTCTCTCACTGTGACTTACTTTACTTTTTTCTGATGCATAATACCTTTCATGGTATCAGAGCACGACGATTCCATCAATGGAGGCCGAATCATCCATCTCACTGATTCAAAACCAGAAAGGGAAACTAGTCACCTTCAACAACTTGATCTCGGTAAAACTCGACGATTCCAACTATCTTCTATGGAGACAGTAGATCTTAGCCACACTAAAAGGACTGTAACTCCTAAAATTTCTTGATGGTGAAGATGTTGTTCCTCCACGGTTCAAGTCAACTATAGATGCATCGATTGGGAAAGTGAATGAAGAATTTGTAGAATGAGAGCTACAAGACCAGCTCATCTTGTCCTGGATCCTTTCATCCATGTCGATCGGAATGTTGACCAGAGTAGTAGGATGTGAGAACACTCATCAGGTATGGAGTAGAACCACCAATTTTTTTCAGTTACAAACTCTGGCCAAAGGTACGCAACTCAAGACTCTACTTAGATCTATCAAAAAGAATGATCTACTTATGTAATATGACTGATATGTTACCTTCCAAGTCTATAAACTCTAGCTGTAATTCCTACTTAGTATCCACTCCATGTATTTCATCTTCATATAAACTGTGGCATCAAAGATTAGGCCACTGTAGTTCTCAAATAGTTAATAAAGTATTACAATCATGTAATCTTCCTCTGATAAATAAAGATCAACATGATTTGCGTCATTCTTGCTGCTTAGGAAAGAGTTATCAATTACCATTTCCATCATCCACTACCACTTACTCATCTCCTTTGGAATTAATTCATTCTGATTTATGGGGACCTGCCCCAATTACTTCTATTAATGGAAATCGCTATTACATCTCTTTTGTGGATGCATTTTCCATATTTACATGGATATATATGATTAACTCAAAAGCTCAAACTATATCAGTCTTTAAAGATTTCAAAAGTATGGTTGAACTTCAACTCAATAGCAAAATAAAAATTTTCCAAAGTGATTGGGGTGGGGAATATAGAGCCTTTTCCACTTTCTTACAAGATCAGGGAATTGTTCATAGGCTGTCCTGCCCTTACACACATCAATAGAATGGTTTGGTAGAAAGAAAACATAGACACATAGCGGAAACCGGTCTTGCTTTTCTAGCTTCCTCTTCTGTTCCTCTCAAGTATTTGGATGAAGCTTTTCTCTCAGCTATGTATGTCATTAATAGGCTTCCTACTGTAGTCTTACATTTCAATTCTCCTTATGAAAGATTATTCAATAAACTTCCAGATTACACATCACTCAAAGTGTTTGGATGTATTTGTTTTCCTTACTTGAGGCCATACAATAAAAACAAGCTTGACTTCAAGTCTTCAGAGTGCATCTTTCTTGATTATAACCTACAACACAAGGGCTAGAAATGTCTTCATCCTTCAGGGATAATGTATGTATCCCAAAATGTCATTTTTGATTAATTTAATTTTCCTTTCAAAAGACACATTACTCATGCACTAGATGTCTCTAATGAAGCAAATGTTACTAATTCTCTTTCAATATTTCCTCCTGTATTATCACAAGCTCACCAACCCCACTCACTTTCTTCTAATTATGTCCCACTGTGTCTTCAAATTTATCGGCAACCTAATACTTCACTCAGTCCAGTAGCTTCACTAGGCCAATCACCCATTAATCTTCCACAATCCTCTTTGCATTCAAGTCCTGCACTCTCAAACTCTCAGTTTTCATAGTCACATAATATGTCTAATATTTAGACATCTGCAAAACTTAGAAACACACCAAATAATTTTCAAACTAAAAGTCTTGCACCTACACATCCTATGGTCACTAGATCTAAAGATGGTATTTTCAAACCTTGCATTTTCCTAGCTGAAACTGAACCTTCAACAGTAGCAGAAGCTTTATCTAGTCCTCATTGGCTGGCTGCCATGAAAGAAGAATTTGATGCACTTCAAAATAATCATACTTGGTCTCTAGTCTCCCTGCCTGTTGGAAGGTCAGCTATTGGGTGTAGGTGGATATTCAGGATCAAAAGAAATTCTGATGGGACTATCAATAGGTACATAGCTCGGTTGGTTGCTAAGGGGTTTCAACAAAGAGAAGGGATTGATTATGGAGAGGTTTTTAGTCCTAATGTCAAGCCCACTACAATACGCATTGTTCTTTCTCTGGCTATTACTAGAGGTTGGCAAATCAATCAAGTATATGTGAATAATGCTTTCCTAAATGGTACATTAGAAGAAGAAGTTTATATGCAGCAACCTCTTAGGTTTGAATCTCATGATTCTTCATTGGTTTGTAAACTACACAAGTCACTATATGGCTTAAAACAAGCTCCCAGGGCTTGATTTCAAAAACTGAATACAACATTGCTAAATCTTGGTTTTTTTGCAAGCAAGTGCGATCAATCACTTTTTGTTAGAATTGATTCCAAAGCCACTACATATGTTCTTGTTTATGTAGATGATATTCTTATCACAAGTAGCTCTTCAAGTAAGATATCTTTACTAATCTCCCAACTTTATCAAGCTTTTCCTTTGAAGGATCTCGATTCATTGAATTTCTTTTTGGGCATTGAAGTGCATAAGCTTTCTAATGGTGATTTGTTACTGTCTCAAACCAAATATGTGAATGATTTACTATCTAAAGCTAATGTGCTGCATACTAAACCAATAGATACTCCTATGACATTTGGTTTAAAATTTCCAGCATAAGGTGTTTCCTGCAGTAATCCTCAGCTGTATAGAACTATAAATGGAGCTCTTCAATATCTAACTATTACTTGACCTGATCTTTCATTTTGTGTCAACAAATTATGTCAGCATATGCATAATCCATTAGAGGTGCATTGGAGAGTAGCAAAGCGTGTTCTAAGATACATTAAAGGAACTTCAACTCATGGACTTTTATTCAATAAATCTCCAGAACTTGATTTAGTTGGCTTCTGTGATTCAGATTCGGCAGCAAATCCCATTGATAAGAGATCTATTTTTGGTATATGTATATATCTTGGAGGCAATTTAGTATCATGGAGCTCAAAGAAATAGAATGTAGTGTCAAGATCAAGTACAGAATCAGAGTATAGAAGTCTTGCAAATACTGTTGCTAAAATTACTTGGATATGTTCTTTTCTTAGTGAACTGGGTGTTAAAAATTCAGATCCTCCAATTGTGTATTGTGACAATTTATCAACAATACTTATGACTGCTAATCCCATTTTACATCAAAGAACAAAACACATTGAGCTTGATCTTCATTTTGTTCGTGATAAGGCACTGCAAAAAGAAGTGATAATTAATCATGTACCTTCTAAACATTAGATTTCAGATGGCTTGACAAAATCATTATCCAAAGTTTAATTTGAAATTTTTAGAAACAAACTCAAGAGTAGTGCAACAGCCCTCCCTGAGTTTGAAGGAGGGTGTTAGAGCTGAAGAATAAGTTGACTGCCATGTGGCTTGTATTAATCCACATAGGATTTGTTTTTTCAGCTGTAATTAGTTTCAGGTGGTTAGTTTGTTTCTATATTAATTAGTTTAGTTGAAGAAGTCTGATTATAAGCTTGTTACTACAGTTGCCTATATATATATATAGGCTTATCTCTTGTATCAGTTTTTAATACACGAAAATATCTGATCTTTGAAAAGCTTTAAGTCTGCTACTCTTCTCTTTCTCTTTCTCTCACTGTGACTTACTTTACTTTTGTCTGATGCATAATACCTTTCATTTCAAAATGAACTTGCCTCGTAGGACCAGCCTGACGCAATCCTATAAATAAGTTGACATATAAAGAGTCTAGTTTAACTTGGATGAGCTTTCCAACCCTTTTAGGCCAAAAATATATATAATTTTTTTACACTTTTGTGTTGGGTATGTCGTACTTTGCGGACAGTTGTTCTGAGTTAGTTGTGCCTGTTCATTGGCCCAATCCTGATGCCGAAGTCCAACCAAAACATGTGACTAAAAAAAATCAAAATCATTCAAAAACAAATTCACGAGAAACTTCAGCAACCTCCAATCCACCAATCTACGTCATCTTAAAACTATCGAGAAAGAATTAAGATGCGAAGGCCACCCCCACCAAGCTACCACCGCGAGCTCCGATGCGAGTATTGTTCTTCTTAAATCCCAAATGGCTTATTCAAATATGGCAAAATTTCAGAGTAGGAAGTGAAACTTAGAGAGAGAAAATAGATACAGTTTTCTAAAAATTTACGTACTTTTCTCAATAATTTTCTTCTACTTCTTCCCTCCAATAATTTCCCTATATTTTTCATTTTCTTTCCCTGTGGTTTTCTCTCTTGCTTGCTTTTGTTTTTTCGGGGGAAAATTTCTGTCACTCTTGCTCTGGTTTCCTGCGACAGAGGAGGGAGTAGAAAAGTGAAAGAAAGAAGTATCTCTACTTCTACTAAACTCTTCTTGGATTGTGGTAATACTGGATTGTGGATGTGATACAAAGTTAAAATTTTCATTACACTTTTTCTTGTGCCTTTTCATTGGGGCCTGAAGTCTTACAGGCATTATTCATATGCTGTTCATTATTCTCATCAAATGCATCATGAGTAAAATCATTATTTCTCAATCTCAATTTAGATTTCCACATCAATATTGTTCTTTTAATTTTTTTTTTGGTGAGTAATAAATATAAATTCCTTTTTGAAGTTAGTAGGGGCTGCAAAAGCCAAGGGTGGCAGCACTCAATTTCTCAATTTGCAAACGGTAGGCTAACAATGAATTTTGTGGTCATAATTGTATCAACTATTGTAATAACTCAAACATTTGAAGGTTAAATACAAATCATTTGAAACAAGGAAGTTGAGAATAATGTAAAATTTTAGAGCGTTTCTGACCTTTCTTCTGACCTGTCTTCACTCATATAAGCATAAATCTCTCATATGAAATCCAAATTAAGTGATTCTAATTTCTGTTGAAAGATAAGACATATATTTACGACTTTGATGTTGAAAACTTTTTCTAATTCTGTGAATATTATAGTGATAAGAGGAAAAAATCGAAGCATAGTGTGGTCTGGACCTTTGCTCACTATTTTATGTATAACTCCTTCATATGAACTCCAAATTAGGTGATTCAAGTGGCTAATGAAAGCTAAGAGAAAGGGCTACAACTTTCATGTTGGACATTTTGTCAAATTCGGCAATTTATAGGAGGAACGGTAGCTACGAAGCACGGCCGTGCTCCAAGACACGGCCAGGCCGTGCTTCGAGCTGTTTTCTGCATTTTCTGTAGCCTTCTCCCTCATTTCCTGCATTCCTCCATATCTGAACCCTAGCTTTCTCTCTTTAAAAATTTTCTCTACCTTCTCTCTAAGATATCTCATCATCCGGACGTCCGATTTGAGCAAACAAGGTACCGTTGAACTCGTGGAAAGGAGAGCTACAAATCCCACTGATCAGTTTCACCGGAAAACTGCCGGATTGTTGCCAGAAAATTGCATGAATAGTAACCTCCAAGGTAAATTCCGTCCAATCGCATTTTAGGCTTCGTTTTTACCGAAATTATTTCCATAGATAGTCTTAGAATTAGTTTCTATGCTAGAATATAGGGCTTTTAGGTTTCGGCGTGAATAGTGTTTCCGGAGAGTGAATAGTGACGTTTAGGATTTATCTAATTTTCATGTTATGTCTATGTTTTCTAGGTTGTTGAGCCACCACGAGGTGAAATTTTCGTTGTTGAACTCCTAGTACGGTGAGTGAGTTTTTCATACTATAGCGCATGTTTTACGAATTCGGTTTATAACTCTCTCGTATGATTTTAACTAGTTGGAATATATGCTAAATTGTTTTACCGCTTTGAAAACCAATATGTTCCAACCATGTTAAAAATTATAAATTTAAATCCTAGTTGAACTCTAGGTATGTAGGGCAAGCATCTAGGCTGATAATTCTCCATTTGAGCTAGATTTATAGAAATGCGAACTTAGTCATAGAAATGAACTAAGTTAGCCATGAAATGATTTGATGCATGATGAGCATCTATGTGACGTCTACGGACGATCTATGTTTAAAAGGGAAAGTTTATGATTATAAAGGTCTCCATGGGAATTCATGGATGAGATATATTTTAGAGCGGAATTTTATGCATGAAAAGAGCTAGATTGAGAATTATAGCTTTATTGTAATGTTATTGAAATATTTTACTTTAAACTCTTTGAATAGCATATTTCAAATGTTTTCTATTGGAGGGACCCTTTTAGATCACTGTTAGCTAGCCGCAGGGAGTGCTAGCCCTGGTGCATCATGGTCATGCGAAGGCTTCGGCCTAGGATACTGTGACGGCCATATGACTGCCTAAGACACAGGAATTTAGGGTGGACTTATATCTACGCCTACAGTGATTACCATACCCTTGCTATGTGCTTGGGGGAATTGAGGGTGGACTTATGTCTACGCCTACAGTGATTACCCTTACCTTGCTATGTGCTTGGGGAAGATGATAGATCTGTCAGGAAAGAACTCCAATAAACTAGTGCATTTTTCTTAAAGATTAAATATTTCTAAACAATCTCATTCACCATTATTAATGCATAAATAACTTCATTTATTACTTACCATGCATAATTAATTTGGTTTGCGATTATTGATTTAAATCCTGTTTTATTTTCTGAACATACATTTGAACTGTTTAGTTTTTCTTTCAATAAATTATGATTAAATGCTTAATATTTCTATTATTATCTTTACACTTTGATTTCAATTATTAAACTCATTGCGAAACACTCGTGCTTGGTTTGCCCTGTTTCAGTTATAGTATGATTTACCTATTCACTGAGATGTGGTCTCACCCCTCTTCTGTTTCCTCCCCACAGATAGTCAAAGAGATTTTGATCCAGCTACAGCTTCGTAGGAGGCTGAATATAGCGTTGGTGAGCCCCAGTTTGGGCAAGGCTATTTTGTACTAGATGTCTAGTTTAGTTTATGTCTAGTGTATCTCCATGAACTTACAGGCAAGATCCTCGCTTCTTGCGTATTTTGATGTGTTGTTTGGAAAATGGTTTTATGTTTTATAATGATGTTGTATTATGAGGCCATGGGCCAAGTTGAATCACAAATGTTGGATTCATGATATATATATATATATATATATATATATATATATATATATATATATATATATATATATATATATATATATATATATATATATATATATATATATATATATATATATACAGTATTTCCTTATATTGGATGTGGCATATGTGGCCAGTTATATTTATTATGTACTCTGGATTGTGTGCTGGATGTTTGTGCATGCTATGTGTTAGGCTTGCGGCTAGGGGGAAACCCTTATGCCGTGCCGGTCATGTGTTCCATCATTAGGGGCTGTGACAACTATAGCCCTCAAAGGGATAGGCTACGCTAACTTCAGGGTAGCCCAGCCTTGATATGAATAGTTCCACAAGAGTTGGACCAAGTTGGATCGACCCAGTTCATATTAACAACCCTAAAAATCACATTTCTTTTTTGCGAAAACCACAAAGCATAATATCAAGATGACATAACACTAAAATATGGCATCGAAATTTTAAAACCCACTCATAGCAATGAGAAAGAAACAATAAACAACAGATTAAAGAAAATGGAGCGTACGTAACAAGCATTAGCATTAAAAATTGAAAACAAATGTAAGGTCCATATTTGAAGGATCACATAGCAGAGAGAACATTTATGGCAATGTGAAGAATGGCAACCAAACTAGTCACGAAATTGAAGCATTTACGCACTACAAAGAAAGGATTTGGTCTTGCTTTGAGCCTGGTGTTTGAAGAAGTTCGTGGCACACTCTCTTCTCCTTCACTATTTCTCGACATTTTTTTGAGCTTTCTCAATTGCAAGAACATCTACAAGCTTATGATTCACGAAATTCTTTTAATATTTCTTGAGCTTTCTCAGCTGAAAAAAATTTCTTATTAGAAACGATATGAGAAATTCCATGACGGAGGAATTTTTATTTTTGGACTTTTTTCCTCAAAAAGTGGGACTCTTCACTTACCATTCAAGTTAGTTGGCCCTGAACTGAGAAGTGACACACGATGGTTGCAGTATTGGATGAAATTGCCACAAGTTAGTGAAGTAGATGAACTAACTTCTTTAGCATGTGACTTTTAAATGATGTACAAACCTAGCTATTTCTTTCTTCAAAAGTCTTATAAAAAAAATTTCAATCAAAATATAACACATTATACATGCATAATTTTTAAAGAATCGCATAGCAGAGAGGACATTTATGGCAATGTGAAGGATGACAACCAAACTAGTCACGAAACTGAAGCATTTACGCACCACAAATGGTCTTGCTTTAAGCTCGGTGCTTGAAGAAGTTGTAGGCACACTCTCTTTTCCTTCACTATTTCTTGGCATTTTCTTGTGCTTTCTCAGTTTAAAAAATATCTACAAGCTTATGATTCATGAAACTAATTTTCGCATCTCTTGAGCTTTGTTAAGTGCAAGAAATTTGTTATCAGAAGCAACATGAGAAATTCGATGACGGAGGGATTTTTATTTTTGGACTTTCTTTCTCCAAAAGTGGAACCTGACATTCAAGGCAGTTGACACTATATTGAGAAGTGACACATGGCGGTTGCAACATTGGATGGAACTGCCATATGGTGGTGAGGTACTTGAGCCAACCTCTTTAGCATGTGACTTTAAAGGAGCATTTGGTAAACGATAAAAAATTTTGTTCTTAGGAATCATGTTTTCTGGTAAACATAATTGATGAGAATTATAATTTCTAAAAATGTATAAAATGTGTTTAATTAACCTTTAAAATTGCATGAAATATTTAAATAATATTCTATTCCTATATCTGGTTATGCTTAATTCCTCTATATATATATGTACATATGTACGTAGAGCAAGTGAATAATAAAACATTTTGGAGTGATATAGAGCTAACTGAGTCTAAAATAGAAGTGGTTAGCACTTGCTTCTAGGAAGAAGTCGTGAAAACCTGTTAGGAAGAAATCTTTCAATAGAAAAAGGTGATCTCTCAGAGCGAGGATCAAAAGGGCATGAAATATCAATGGAAAAAGGTGAAGGAACAATTGCACCGATTAGAGCTAAGCTAGAGATTGAAATTTTCGCAGCAACACCAATAAGTATGAATAGTCCTTCGAAATTAAAATTATCACCTAAATATATTCATTGTGTTTTTTGGAGATATCTATGAGAATGCAAAGCTTTATAAAGAGCAAGCTGCGCTAATCCTTTCTTGAGTTGTGTAGATTAAAAAGTCTAGCTACTAAAGCGCTTACTAGGAGGTAACCCGGCTAAAAAAAGAAAAAAAAAACAGAAAAAGAGAGAGATAGAGTCAGAAATTTTCTACTTAGTTCAGTGTCATGAAGCTACACTTTTACCACTGCAAAGCCGACATGATAAGCAGAAATAAAAGACTTGGCCAACCCTTACCTATAGAAATCAACCACCCATGAGCCAAAATTTTAGGAAGTCCTCTATACTTAATTTTTTTAATATTTTTACATCAAAGACAATGTAAACCCTAAAGTTGGTGGTGAATTTTACTAATGAATAATTGAGTTTTGTACTAAATATTCTAATTCTCCTCAATGCATGCACTATTTATTGCGTTCAAGCAAGTTGTATAATTTGTGTGATTGCATGTTTCAACTTTATGTTTTGAGTGACTTGTTGGAGTAGATAACACTAAAAACCTATTAGTTGATTGGTTTTAAAAGTATTTAGCCTTTGAAAAGTAGATGAAAATTATATTTTTGTGTGAATTTAATTCTCTTGTAATTTATCTTTTACTTGATAATCTTGAAAATTTTAAGCACCTCAACTTTGAGCATTTGACTGATTAAACACTTGAGAAGGCTGACGTGATTCAAAAATTATATGTTTATGATTTTATAGGACTCTAGAATTTATTTGATTGTCACTTGAGATGAAATCGTAAGTTACACCTCATTTAAGAGATAATTTAGACAATTTTTGAATCATTTGAACCTTTCAAGCCTACCTATAAATTTTTATATCCTTAGTCTCCCTATTTTGACCTTAATTGAACATTTTCTTTGTTACCTATATTATTAACTGAGCCAAAATAATTTAAAATATCCTTATTTTTTATCCTTTTTCACTCGTATACATGATTATTATTACAATTTTTATTAAGAGCTACATTGTTTAAAGGGTGGAGCATGAAATTATAAAAAGAAGGAAGTTGGAAAAAAAAGGATTTGCAAAAAAAAAAGGAAAAAAATATGTGAAAAAAAAATTAAAAAAAATAAAAAAAAAGTGACAAAAAAGAAAAGAGAAAAATATGAATGAAGTACTTGAATGAAAAAAGGGAGCTGAAAATAAGTTTGAGGAAAATCCTTGATAAATTCTAGATGCTCCATAAAGGACTTAGAATGATCAAGTGTATTGGGTGATTTGAGCATAATATGATATCCTTTATCCTACCTTGAACCCGTGCCATATAGCTTAATTATGAACATTTGTGTTATCTATTCAATTTAATCAATGGATTATTTTTCTACACCATTCTTTATTCATAATGAAACCAGGAGCTGAATTATATGTTTAGTTCATTGTGTAGTTAACCATAGATTGTATCTAAGATAGAGATATATTTCCATGGTTTGTGTAGCCATAAAAACTAGCCATAGATCTTAATGAATTTCTGATTAATCAATTCACATAGGAATATAGTAAATTCTTAATTAAAAAATATTGTTATCAGTGGTTTGGAGAGACTAGTAAGTAATTTAGGGTTCTTTGTTAGCAATTAATATTATAATTTCTAGATTAAAAAGATAGATAAATGCAAAGTGGATTAATTATGGTGAAATCAGAATCCATAAAATCCCAATCTATTGACGGTTTCTAATTTACTTTTGCTTTTTGTTTCTATTTTATTTTATTTTAGTTTCACATTCATAATCAATTTAATATTTGAATTATTCAATTGAGATAAAGATTAATTTAGTGTAGTAATTAATAACATTAATCCTTGTGGGATCGACACTCTATACTCACTTAGAAATTTTTATTACTTAACAAAGATAGTAGCACTTAAACAAATATTTAATTTGTGTGTATCAAGAAAATGGTTGAACTTTCTTTCAAACTTTTTAAATTATTATGTTGTTTGAATCCTTAACGTTTTCAATTTTATTCTTATATTTGGCCACTTGACTAAGATCAACTTTCTCTGCCTTGTAACAACATCCATAGACCCTTTCTTGGCGTTCTTTAATTGTAATTTCAATTAGTTTATCTTAGCTCTGGTTTGTGATGAGAAAAAAATTTGCAATCTTTCCCAGACTTGGCAAACTGATTACATTCCACAACTCTTGTGAGGCATGATTCTGTCATAGAAGATAAGAGCCACGATAGTAATATTTGATCTTGCTTTTGCCATAGGAGATATTCTTCACTAAACCTTCCATAGACTGCATCTTCAGGAGAGGAGAATTCTGGAGGAGACTGATTCGTTGGATCCAAGAAACATTATATATCATGGGCTTGAACGACAATTATGATTTGTTGCTTCCACAAGAGAAAGTTATTGTCATCAGGTTTGATGGACAATGAATGAGAGAAGGGAACCAAACCCTGTTTTATGACCAGGACCTCCATAGAAGAAACAAAAAGAAGAGAGAAAGAAAAGAACTCACTCATGGCTCTGATACGATGATATGAAACAAAAGAAGAGACAATGAAAGAGAAAAGAATTATTGTATTTCAAAAGATGAAAGGATAATGAATATAGGAGTCAAGATTCTATTTCTAGGTAGATATAACTGCCTATTAGTTGCTAACTATATTAACTAACATAAGTGCCTTTCCACTCTAACGGATATGAATGGAACCAAAAAAAAAAGGGATCAAAGTGAAAGTTATTGTATAGATAAGAGACCAAAATCAATTATAAATATTAAAGCTAATCTACCTATGGGATTAGCAGACAAGTCAACTACTAGATTAGATGAAATTGGTTGGCAACTAACATTTGTGAGCATATCATAACCTCGTATCAAAATAAAAATAATTAAAATAGAAAAAATCGTAAAACAAATATTTACATATAAACGCCAAACTTTTAGAGGAAGAAGACCCCGCGTAGAGAGGAATTATTCCTTTTTTTTTAAAAGAGAAGGAAAAGAATCAGATTTTTGAGTAATTAAAAAGAAAAATAGAAGGAAGACAGTGAAAAAAATAAATAAAAGGTGTTAAGGCTATGAGAAAAACGCAATAGAGGAGAAAACCCAGCATTTCGCTTAACTTCTCTTCGAGCAATCCAACCACCACGAGCCACCCTCATTCACCTGCCGAGCCACCGCAGACCATCCAGCCACCATCGCACAACCCCCACACAGAGAACCATCATGAGCCCTTGCAGAAACCATTGCAAACCACAATGAAATCCATCTCCTTTTGATTCCCTTTTCAGGTTACAGGGAAATCCCTCCTCTTCCTCGTTTCCAGTTGATTTTAGAATGTTGACTTCACACATAGTTGTTCAGGTAGTTTTATTTTGATGAGAATGTGTTCATACATTATTATTCACATTGCTTCGGGTATTTGATTTTGGGGTTTTGCTTTGTTAAGGATTTCTGAATGCTTATGATAGCTTATAAACCTTGTAGTGAGCAAATTGGAGGATTTTTCGACTTGAGGTTGAGTGTTTCAAAACTTGGAATTATTGATGCACATTAGCTGTTTGGTAAAATGTAAAGAGAGATTTCTAATTATATGAATTTTTATAAGAACTAACATAAGTTTCATCTTGATAAAACGACTGTGAATCCCAATGTGAATATTTTGAAGCATTTGAACATTGAAATGATTTACGGACTTCATACCATGGTAAATAACTTATTGATACTGAAGCCTGTGCATCATATGCGTCATAGTTATTTTGAATATTTATTATTAATCTGAATTGCTCTCACAATTTTCATGAATCACACACACACAAACACACACCCCCAATCTACATTATTTTATTTTTCGGCTCCAGTCCAACTTAGTCAACCAAGGCCAGAACCGTAGGCTTTCCCTCGATACAACAAGGCAAGCATAATCTTAGCAGCCGGCCGGTGGACATTTTCATTTGCAGTCACAAGTCAGTGTCAGCCAGTGGGTCTTAATGTGTTTGTATTTGAATGATTTTTGAGGAGCTAAGCTCCTATTTTAATGTTTTGGAGAGCTTTGCTTTCATGTGAATTTTAAGTTATATGTGTATCATTTTGGCTTCTGTGAAGTGAAGCTTCTTGTGGTTTTGGATCTTATATGAATGTGTGTACATATTAGGAGAGTTTCAATTATGGAGATAATCTGGTGGATTTTTGTTTCAATGTGAACATTAATTTTTTATTTATTAACTACTTTGAGTTTGTTCAAAGTTTATATTTAAATGTCTGGTTCTTGGGTGTTTGAGGATTACGATGTCAAAATTTTGTTGTTCCTGTGTTAGTCACGGGCCTAGTTTGGGTTGTGACATAGGTATTATGGCATTCACTTTGCTCAGAACCGTGTGTGTGTGTGTGTATATAAAATTCATTAAATAATTATTTTTATATTTATAGTATAATTATAATATCTCTCATTTTAACTTATTTCTTTTCAAGCATAGAGTAAAGGATTATATTATGTTTTTACTCTAAAAACCCTAATCAAGTAACTGGCCCCACTATCCCCATTTGGCTATTTTCCCTCAACCTTTATCTTTGAGAAATAGGCTGCCACACTTTCATACTTGTGATATTGGTTTTGGAGATGTGAAGAAAGATAAATGCTTGAAAACTTATGAATTGAATTATAATGTTAATGATGAGATAATAATATGTAATTATTTGTATTATTATGATGTTGTAATATATAACTAATTCATATTACAATTTTTGTGCAGGCTTCATAGAGTGATTACACATGCTCATATTTAAATTTGGCAGGCGTGTTCATAAAGATATTCAATTGTAATATTCATGAGGAGTTGTTGTGTTTATAACATATTTGAGAATACTTTATAATATATTAAATAACTATTTAAGAATAATATTATTGATAATAGTGGTTAATAATTTAGAATTATGTAAATTTGTCCTTTTGAATTATATTAACATTTTTTAGACATCGTATTTTGATTTATATTTCATGTCAATTTATTGATAAATTTCTGCAAAAAAATGGGTTTGGGTCTGAAAATTTGAAAATTCATTGAAGACAAATGGGTTTTGAATTTGTTACTTGTCTGAGTCCAAATTGAAGAATAATGCTAATTTTTTTAAGGATAGTACCATAGTACCCTAGGCACGGTCATTCTTAATAAAATCCAATTATTGCATTTAATAGCATCCCATATTACACCGATATATAATATTCGATTTGATTTGTGCACAATTACTATTAAAAGTAGCAAAACATTTAATTTCATACACTGGAATTGAAAATGTGATTTCTATCCTCTTTGACCTTCATTCTTTTTTCTTTTTTTTGATCCACTTGGAAAAGAAAGAAAAAAATACAGCAAACAGAACGAGGGAAGGAAACTCTCCTCAAATGATTAAAATTAATTTACGAGAAACTACACAATCTGTGGATATTCATATTTTTTTTATTCCAATAAACTACAAATCTTGGACTAAAAAGGGAAAACTCAAAAAATTGAGTTCTAGCTATTAGAAATGTAATCTAATTCATGAGTTTTATTAAAGATCGCTTTTTTTAGCAATAATCTTTTTATTTCATCTGCAGGCGATTGATCATATTGCTGTAGTGCTATTTGTTTCTAATTAACTATTTCTTGTTAACTTCATATTTTCTCTTGATAATTTAAATATTTTATTTTTTTCATATACCTTATCTTATAATAAATGGTTCGATTATATTTTATATATAAATTTTTTTATTTTTTTATTTTTTTATTTTGAACAAAGTATACATTATGTGCGATCACATTTCACTTCTTTGTGCTTCACTATTGTAAAAACATATCATGAACCAATCAATTTTTTTAATACTATGCTAACCTCTTCAGTTGACCTTAGACATACATTTTTTCTGCTAAAGTTGAGTATAAATTTTAATCGCCACAAAATCATGGTGTATCTCCTTATAGTAAACCAGGCTTTAAGAAAGTTAAACGTTTGGGTAACTAGATGGCTTCCTTGGAAAGGTTTAATGGCTGTCTACAACTATTAATGGATGAAATGCTAATTGACACTATGGATGGATGATATACAAATTGACACTGTGAAATGTTAAATGATTTAACAGTAACTTCTACTATCTAAATTAAATGTTAAATTTAACAGTAATTACATCAAATAATCAAAATATGCTTGATACTCTATTTTACCATACTCTTCATAAGGGAAATTGCAATTAAGAGCAAAAATCAGAGTGAGAAAATATAATTTTTCGTAATAATACCATCTAAACTAAAATACTTTTAAGGTACAAATCAAAACTATATATAGTTTTTACCTATAACCAACCATCAAATCATTTGCACTTTGAAAAATTGTGGTTAAATACGTATAGATACTAGTATTTACTTGAATCTCCATTTTGGTCAATCAATTCCTTCTGTTATATAGTGCCATTTATCTGACCATTAGAAACTGCTCAATCCATGCTTGTTATTCAATAATACTCTCTCTTGAGATGGAATGTGCAAACTTACAAAAAAAAGAATTAAAGTTTAAGACTTTATATTTTGATACATTTATATTACATGCAGAAGTTTAAGATAGAATTCAATATTTTAAAGCTTACTGATCAATAAATCTATAATTGTTTGTCTGCTTCAATGTATGAATCCTTAAATTATTTTATTGGGAAATTATGAAATAGCTTGTGACTTGTGAGTCCAGCTCTTAACTTTGTGTGTGTATGTATCAAGTTCAACCAAAAGTTTAAACTCCTAATTATACTGTGTATCTAAGTAAATATATATATCGCACAAACTTTGTTTTCTACTTAAAATAACTCTCAAATCACTTATACCCACACACTCACATGCATCTAAATAATAAAAGAAAATTTATTAAAGCCTGAGAGTTGCTCATATAATAATAATAAGGAAAAATTACACTGTTTTTACTTTGATCCTTACATCCAATTATAATTTTTCCTCCAATCTATTAGATTTTGCAGTTGACACTCTAATAGATTTATCCTATTGCCTTTAACAATTACTAAGTGAAATAATCAAATTATGCTTGATCTCTTTTTTACCATACTCTTCATAAAGGGAATTACAATTAAGAGAAAACATAAGAGTTACAAAAAGTAGTGTTTTGTAATAATAATAGTGAGTAGTAGTAAATGATTAGAATGAGCATGCCTGTGATGGAGTTATGACCAAAAATCAATTTCTCCAGCTTTGCACAGTTGCCAATTGATTTTGAAAAATATATCATGTAAATTATTTTCATGAAGATTCAATTTTCTTAAAAACGAAATGTTAAAGAGAGATGATGTGAGTGACATTATCATGTAACATTTATATTTTAGCATAAATTATCAAAAAAGAATACTTGTACACCCAATTAGTCTGAAGTGAAATTGGTATCTTTGGAAAGATAAAAAAACGTAAAAGAAAATACTAGAAGAAAAGAGAAAAAAAAAATTGTATTGATCCAATTATTCTACCACAGCTCTGTGTGGAACATGGATTTGACCTCTAAGTATTAAATATGAATACAACCCTATTTTCCTCCCTATACCATTCAATTTTATTCACTATAAGACTAAAGAAATATTGGATTAAATTCTTAACTTTATACATAGATAAATGTTTGTGGTATATTTTATGGCAGAGCTCCTAGTATATTTTATTAGAGATATTTTTACTATTTTATAAATATTTTTACTGGTTAGTTAGAGTTAGTTGACCAATTGTCCAGGTAGGCCATGTTGCTGAAGTTGGTTGCTGATGTGGCAATAGTTAGTTGCTGAGATGGCTCCTCTTATGGGAGTCTTCTGCTTTTGTATGGAACAAGTTATAGTAATAAAGTTCGGATCATTCTCTTCCTTCCTTCTTTCCTATTATGATATCAGAGCGTATTTTTGTCTTGGATTTTCCCATCACTTTCTCAGAAGCCAAACAGCCTTAAACTATCTTTCCTTTTGGTCGAAATCGAAACTAGTCACCGATTAACTTTCTTTTCGGTTTGTGATAAACAGGGTGCTGTTCTTTGTTTTATTTTATGATCATCTATGAAGCTTTGAGTCGATCTTCATAATTGTCGACGATGTCCTACTCAGATGTAGTAAGCACTCAGTGACAGATGCTGCCAACCATTACTAGGCCTGAAGACAAACCATCTAATCCTTATTACCTTCATCCAAATGAGAATCATATTCTCATTCTTGTTTAACCAGTTCTTTTGGGATCCAACTACCATTCATGGCATCAGTCTATGAGAATGGAATTGCTGTCAAAGGTTACGCTGAAATTCATTGATGGAAGCATAGCAATTCTAGAGAAAAATGATCCTCTGTATCCAACATGGCAAAGGTGTAACACCATTGTATACTCTTGGTTAGTACGGTCTCTGTCACCTGCTGTAGCAAAAGGTATTCTCTGGATTGATAATGGCAATGGATGTGTGGAAATATTTGCATGATAGATTTTTACAAGGTGATGCAGTTAGAATAGCTGAGTTACAAGACGAGATATATGCATTTAAACAGAACACTATGTCAGTTCTGAATATTTCACTCAGTTAAAGGTTATGTGGGATGAATACTCTAATCTGAGACCAATTCCGACGTGCACTTGTAATACACGATGCTACTATGAAGCTCTTAAAGATGTCAAAATGTTGATTGTTCAATTCGGTTTCTAAAAGGACTCAACGTAAATTACCATTCAGTCTCAAATCCTAGAACCCCTGCCAAACATCAGTAAATTTTTCTCTTTTGTGCTTCAACATGAGCGCCAATTTTCTGTTTCTGTTGAGAAACTTGAAGAGCCAATCGTGTTTTCCAGTCAAAGACATACTGGAAATTTCCAAAATTTACAGAATAAAAGATTTAGCAATTCTTCTTCACCTACTTTCCAGCAGCCTAGTAATCAAAGAAGGTTATATTCTAGTACTGGAAGCATGGTTACCCCATTGGCTATAGGAGTAGGGGCAGATTCCCTGATGTGCAGGCTAATCAAGTGAGTTTTAATGGATTTGGTGAAAGTACTTGTTATACTGAATTAGTGCCATTTACATCATCTGATCAAAATCAGCACTAGAATGTTCATACTGCCACATAATACTCTGCCTACTGATAAAGAGTCTTCAAGTCATTTGCCTCTTAATCAAAGTCAGTATAAATATTTTGTAAATTTGCTATAGCAAAGCAATCTTTTTGGTGACACTTCCACCGCCCAAGTCAAACAAGCTTCCTCCAATTAATGTTAAGCAATGTAGCTTTAGTCTTTCTTGTATTGATAATAATATGATTCAAAATAAATATTAGATTATTGATACTAAACCCTAAACCCTAAACCATCGTCTATCTCAAATGATTTTTTTAGTTTCTGCTTCTTCTGCTAATTGTACTGTTTCTCCTATCAGTTGTATTGCAAATACATGTATTCCCAATGATATTTGGCACTTTAGAATAGGCCATTTGTCCAGCCCTAGATTACGGTTGTTAAAACAAATTGATAGTTCCATTACTCTTCCTTCATTTGATCATTGTCATGTATGCCATTTTTCCAAACAAAGAAAGGTTTCTTTTCCCCTTAGCACTTTGTTTTCCTGCATCTTGCTTTGATTTGGTTCATGTAGACAGATGGGAACCATCTAGTGTTATGTCCTTATATGGTCATAGATACTTTCTTACTATAGTTTATGATAAATCTTCGTTTACATGGTTATTTCTCATGAAATTCAAATGTGAAGCTAAGCAATTGCTCAAAAACTTTTGTTGCTTTGTGGAAACTCAATTCTCTCACAAAATCAAGTGTATTTGTTCTGATAATGGTCCATAATTTATCATTATAAATTATAATGATAAATTATGTTTCGCCATTTCTGTTCCCATTTCTGTTCCAGTAGTAGAATCAGGTTTTACATCTTCTCATGTTTCGCCACCTCTTTCTAATGATTCATCTATTCCTCCTCTTCAAGAGTCCTCTACCTCTGCACCTTTTACTGACCATAGAAGATACACTAGATCACATCATCCACCTCTGTGGAACATGGATTTGACGTGCAAGTATTAAATAGGAATGCAACCCTATTTTCCTCCCTGTATCATTCAGTTTTATCATTATAAGAAAAAATGAACAGTGTATTAATTTGCTTGTGTCCTACTTCCTCAGAATTATGTCACAGCTGTCAGTTAAATTCTTCACTTTATACATGGATAAATGTTTGTGTTATATTTTGTGGTGTTCTTACTATATTTTACATATAAAATCCTTGCCAAGTCAAATAAGTGTTCGGCGGGAAAAGAAGATCAATTTCCCCCATAAATTGCAATTCACCCCAAATTTTCCATTTTCACACAAAGAAGCTTCAAAGAAAACCCGATAAAAAATAACACTGTTGAAGATCAATTTGTTCTGTTCACTCTTAAGCCAAATCCATTCCCGTGGATTTCGACTTCTTTTCATAGTTCATAGGCAACTTTGAACCGCAGCAAAAGACAATAAAATGAGGTGGAAGTCCACTAGGTGCTCTTCAACAAGCTGATTTGTTTCTTTTTAAGCATGCGCTTCATTGTGTGAAAATGGAAGGAAAGAAAATGAGGGATCCAATTTGTTATACATGATGTCCAAATACGTATTAAGTTTCATTTTTTCCATAATTTTCACTTCCTACTTGCGGTATGAATGTAGTGCCAACTCCCCTTTCTTTCCTTTCCTGACTGTTGATAATCCGGCAAACGACATAATGTGTTTTTTGTTTTTTTTCGGTGGTATAAGACGACATCCTTGGTTTTGTTGTCCGATTCGATAACAACCGCTCTAGGCTGCAAGTTCATAGCAAGTGTGATGGCCTCTTCCATTGCTCTTGCTTCCGCAT
Source organism: Gleditsia sinensis (assembly GCA_037074535.1). Classification (NCBI taxonomy): domain Eukaryota; kingdom Viridiplantae; phylum Streptophyta; class Magnoliopsida; order Fabales; family Fabaceae; genus Gleditsia; species Gleditsia sinensis. Next base: position 65,894,156 of record CM073465.1, on the reverse strand, counting down.
GATAAGTAGCTCCTCTTTTCCGTCTTCAGGAAGGCTGCATCTACATTGGTTTTCAGCCAACCTGTAGGAGGTAACCTCCAAGTCTTCTCTTTCTCTGTTTCATCTGTATTCCTTGTGGCTGGCTGGCTGGCTGAGCTCTATATGATTGTGCTGTAGTCGACTTGCCCTCATATTAGTGTAAGATTTTGCAATTTAATAATGACACTGATTGGGTTAATCTGATGATGTTCAAAAATAAATGCATCCCTCTCTTTCCACATGAAGAATTGCATTAAGAATAAATTAATTTTGACAGTGATCCATCAGCTTCTCTGTGAACATGTAATTCCATTTTGCTTATGATCCACTCCTCCAACCTGGAAATTTCCCCTTCATTATTTGGGATTTGAAAATCTGCAGCAAACCATGTTGATCTTGTCCAGCTGCCTCCTAGAAATAGATGTTCCATAGTCTCCTCTGTTTCCTGGCAGATTGGGCACAATGGGTCTTGAGCTAGCTACCTTAAATTACCTCCAGTAGGAAGGGCCTTATTAAGAATTATCCAAATGAAAATTTTTATCTTGGAGGGGGTCGTTACTTTTCTATACCCTTACCCATATTTTTGTACTGATGCTGTAGGGAGTGGAAGCTTTGCCTCTGTTTTGTTCTGTTTCCCGGGACTTTAAGAATTTCGTTCCCACTTTTCGCCTTGTAAACTAAAACCCCATTTCTGGACCATGGGCATATTATTTCATTTGAAATTAGAAAAGGGTCATTGTCTATATGAGCCTTAGAGAGAAAGAAATAAAATAAGATATACTTTTTTTTTCATACTTTATAAAAAATTCATTTAAATTTTGTCCTTTTAAGGCTTTTTTAGACGACCAATTTCAAAATTCTTTAAGTAATAACTCATTTTGATTACTAATTAGTTTTATCTAATTTTTTTCCTCTTTATTTATGATAACCATAATTTTTTTTCCTTCAAATATTGAATACCTATCAACTCCATAAATATTTTATCGAACATTAATTATATAAAAATTTAATATTTGCTAAATAATTTTTGTTTGAAATAGTATAATATTATATTATATTGATGAACGAAAAATAAAATTATTTAAAACTATAGGAGTTTACAGAAACTAAAGGAAAAAAATGCACTTGTTGAAATTTTCACTAAATTTACCTGTTTTTTGTTTATTGCTAAGTGAATAATGTGAGTTATTTATTACATATTAAAATTTTATGCAAATTAAATATTAAAATATAAATACCAAAATTGTTTATATTAGTCTAAAATTCAATAGAACTTTTTACATGCTGACCTTCTCAAATTTTTAAAAAATTATTAGTGTGATACATAAGAATTACAATCGTTCATGGCAATAAAAGTACACTGGTTGCGTTATAGCTACATCAAATTGTAATATTTAATTGTTAAGATATGCTTATAATTCACTTGTCATCAGCCTTAGTTTTTAAAATTGAGTTAAATTTGATATTAAGTCTGTACTCCTCCTTTCTCCACTTCTTATTTTGAAGGCCTTGGGCATTCCATTGTAGCTCCGAATATATATTAGAATAAATTATTCTATTAATCAATTATCTAATAAATTTAGTTTGTTTAAATATAATATTTAAACAAATGAAGAACAAAAAATATATTAATATACTCTTCCATTTCTCTACTTTTTCATTTTGAGTAAAACTAAGTCACTACTACGCAGTTTAGGCTATTTTTGCTTTACTACCTTGTGGTTCAAGAACTAATACTATACAAGTTTGAGATTTGTTTCGTTAGCGCAATACTTCCTATGCTTTTAGTTTCGTTAAATCTCAAATAAAAGTTTTCGATGGCCATCTATTTTTCCCAAATATAATCTAGAAAAACACTAAAACTAACTAAGAACTTAGGGTTAAGATCAGAATTTGAGGATAGGCCAAGAAGTTACAAAATGTAGGCTTAACAGGAAAGAGAGAAATTATAAATTTTGTGATGCATGCATTTCGGAGAAATTATAAATAATTTTACCAAGTTACCCCTTCTTAAATATACCCACAGCCCCTTTTCTCCGTCTTTTTTTTTCCTACACATCCCATCACGTGTTTCAGCCAAGTCTTGTGCCATTAAAACTGAGAGAAACAAAAAAGAAAATTGAGAGTTCATGTTAGTTTAGCTAAGTGGTTAGCTTGTCCTTTTTAAATACTCCGTGGCTGCTTAATTAGTGTTGATATAAAACAAAGCAAAGTAAGGGCACTATAAAAATGAGAATGAATAAGAGAATGGTTATATTTTTATGGTTAAACTGAGTTTAAAGGAATCTAGAGATTACCAACTCACCACGGAGGTGGTCATTTAATCATGCACGTATACATGTGCATGTTTACAATATGTTTTTTAATTTTTGTGTTGTTGCGGTCTTTGATTTTCTTTCTTTCTTAGGATATTTTGATTTTTCATAACAAATAAATTTATTTCATTAAGTCCTCCTTATTCAAAATTTTTTTTCTTCAAGTTGTTATTGAATAATCCTCAATACAATTTATGAACTTTCAAATCTTTTGTTCTTGACATATGTTATTTTATTCATAAAATTATAATTTGAGAATAAGAAAAAAGCCTACACTTAGAAGAAAATCATTAATCTAGTTTTTATTTAAAAAAATATATGTTTAAATTTCATCACAACAGAAAGTTTGTATCCTATATATGGATGCTTTAAATATATTACAAAATATATCACTAGATGTAATGAATAAAATAATTAAACGAAGAACTGTTGCTATCCAAATTTAACTAAGCATTATTTTTTCTTTATTAACAACAACAAAAATTAACTTTTGTTGGATCACAATTCTATATATTTTCTTTAAAAAATTTCAATAAAATTACTTTTATTTGGTCCAAGCCATCAACTTATGCTATATATTTAGAGTTCATTTAAAAAAAATACTTTAAATTAAAAACATCTTGAAAAATGGTTGAAATAACATATTTACAAATTTTTAATTGATTAAACATTTATCATGACTTAAGTCCATTATTTAATTTTTTTTACAAAAAATTAAATTCATATATGACATAATTCTGGTTGATTATAAATTTAAAACTTTTTATAAGTAATATAATTTGTTTATTTTGTTCACTTAATCTGTATTACAAATTTTTTTATATACACATTACTTTTACGGTTTGCATTAATTATAAACATAGACGGTGAAAGAAATTAGTTTAAAAGTGGTGTCCTGCAAATATTATGCATGTAACCACCAGGGAAAGCCCTTGTCGTTACTACAATACTGAAAAAAAAAATTAAAAAAAGAAGAAGAAAGAATATGATCCAGAAGCAGATAAGTGTCAACACTTGAAGACTTTTAGTCAACAAAAAACACTCCTTTGAAAACTTGATAATAAAATTCCATAAGAGCATTAAAATAAATTTTGGCTTATAAGACTAACCCGACCCAATACTATAAATGGGTTGAGAGAGGTTGAATAATTTAATTTATTGTAACTTAAAGACTTTTAATCCTAATCCATCCAATCTTCAGAACTAGGATGAGACAGGCCAACATTTTTGAGCTAGTTTTTGCTTCTTCTTTTTTGTGTGAATTAAAACAAATCAAAATCATTCAAAAAAAATTCACGAGAAACTTCTGCAATTTGCAGTCTGCCAATTTAGTCATCTTAAAATGTCGAGAAAGAGTTAAGATGTGAAGGCCACCCCGCCAAGCCACCATCGTAAGCCCCCTCTGCTGCAAGCAGCCACCGCTGATGCGATATTGTTCTTCTTAAAAGCCCAATGGCTGATTCAAATATGGCAAAATTTTAGAGTAGGAAGAGAAACTTAAGAGAGAGAAAATAAATACAATTTTCTGAAAATTTAAGTGCTTTTCTCGATAATTTTCTTGTTCTTGTTCCTTTTTCCCTCCAATCATTTCTGTGTTTTTCATTTCCTTTCCCTGATTTTCTCTCTTGCTTGCTTTTGTTTTTTTGGGGGGAAAATTTCTCTCACTCTTGCTCGGGTTTCCAGTGACAGAGGAGGAAGTAGAAAAGTGAAAGAAAGAAATATCTCTACTTCTACGAAACTCTTCTTGGATTGTGCTAATACTGGATTTTGGATGTGATACAATGTTAAAATTTTCATTACACTGTTTCTTGTGCCTTTTCATTGGGGCCTGAGGTGTTACAGGTATTGGTCATAAGCTGTTCATTATTCTCATCAAATGCGTCATGAGTAAAATCATTATTTCTCAATTTCAATTTACATTTCCACATCAATATTGTTCTCTTAATTATTATTTCTTTGTGAGTATCAAATATAAATGCCCTTTTGAAGTTAATCGGGGCTGCAAAGGCCATGGGTGGCAGCACTCAATTTGCAAAGGTTAGGCTAACTCAATTTGCAAAATGAAGTTAATATCAATTCATTTTGGCCAGAACCACGAAGCATAATATCAAGATGACATAACACTAAAATATGACGTCAAAAATTTAAAACCCACTGACAGCAATGACAAAGAAACAATAAAAAATAGATTAAGGAAAATGGAGCGTAAGTAACAAGCATTAGCATTAAAAACTAAAGCCCAGTTTGGGTATACAACTTATTTAAGTGTTTATAAAATAAAGCTTTATGTAAAAAATGCTTATAAAAGAAGTTTTTTTAAATTAAGTTATTTAGCGTTTGGATAAATACTTGAAAAATACTTTTAAAATTTTTAATTTTTTTTAAAATATTTGGATATAGTTTTGATAGAAGGAAAGAGGTGAATGGTATAGTTTTGATGAAATTTTAATTTGTAAAAGTGTAAAATAGCTTCCTGGTCATGTGAATTTGAACTTCCATAGAGAGTTTTTTCAATAAACTTAAAAATTAACTTATGAAATAAGTTAAAATTAGTTTATTGAATATTGATAAGTTACTTATTTAAATTTATCCAAACACTGTTTTTTTAACATAAAAGCACTTATACTGATAGATAAGCTCTAATAAGTTATAAGTTTTGCTATCCAAATTGGGCCTAAAACAAACAGCACAAAGGAAGAGAAGGAAAAAGCAACATACGTAAGGTCCGTATTTGAAGGATCGCGTAGCAGAGAGAACATTTATGGCATTGGCAACCAAACTAGTCACGAAGCTGACGCATTTACGCTCTACAAACAAAGAATTTGGTCTTGCTTTGAGCCTGGTGCTTGAAGAATCTCTAGGCACACTCTTCTCCTTCACTATTTCTCAGCATTTTCTTTAGCTTTCTCAGTTGAATGAACATCTACAATTTTATGATTCATGAAACTATTTTTCATATTTCTTGAGCTTTCGCAAGTCAAAAAAATTTCTTAATAGAAACAATATGACAAATTTGATGATCGAGGGATTTTTATTTTTGGATTTTCTTTTTCCAAAATTGGGACCTACCATTCAAGGCAGTTGGCACTGAATTGAGGGTAGTTGCAGTATTGGATGGAACTGCCACATGGCGTTGAGGTAGTTCGGCCAACTTCTTTAGCAAGTAACTTTTAGGTGGCGTTTGGTTCATGGAATATTTTTTTCTCAGGAAAGTTATATTCCTAGGAATGAGATTCTTAAGAATGAGATAGATGGAAAAATTGAAAAAATATGTTTGGTAGTCACTTTACTTTTCTATGAATGATTTGTTGTATTACTATCAAATTTTTATTTCTATGTTTGGTTCACTTGAAATATTCTTGTAAATATAATTACTTTTCAAAAAATACTCTTGAAGAAAAAATTTTAAAATAAAAATAATGATAAATAAGATGATAAAAAAAGTAAATAAATAAATAAGATTTTTTCTTGACTAAAAATAAAGAAGAAATGAGATTTCTTATTTGAAATGAGAGTAGTGGTTAGGGTTTAGAGTTCAAGGTTTAAGATTTAAGACTTAGGGTTTAAGAGTTAATGTTTATGGTTTTGGGGTTAGGGTTTAGGAGTTCAGAATTAGGATTCCGAGGTTAAGTTTATGATTTAGGGTTAAGATTTAAAGTTTAGAGGTTAGGTTTAAAGTTTAGGGTTTAGAGTTTTTGGATTAAGTTTAGAATTTAGAGTTTATGGGTTAGAATTTAGAGTTTAAGGTTTAGAGGTTAGGTTTAATGTTTATGGTTTAGGGTTTATGGGTTTAAAATTTAGGGTTTAAGATTTAAGATTTATGAGTTAGGGTTTAGAAGTTAGGTTTAAAGTTTTGAGTTTTGAGTTTCGGGATTAAGTCTAATATTTAAAGTTTATGGATTAGAATTTAGGGTTTAGTGTTTAGGGTTTATGGGTTTAAAATTTAGGGTTTTAGGGTTAATTTTAGGATTTAGGGTTTAAGAGTTAGTGTTTAAGGTTTAAAATTTAGAGATTAGGTTTAAAAACAATTTAATCATTTTACATAGAAAAAGATTCACATTCCCATGGGAAACTTTTATTCCCACCCTCATAGGTGGGAATAAAAGGATGGGAAAGTTCTTAGTTTTTCATTCCTGGGGATAAAAGATTCTCAAGGATGAATTTTTATATCTGATAACAAACATGAGAAAAAAAGTTTCTTGCCTAACTTTTCCAAAAATGCTAAAAGATTCCTGATACTAAACGCCACCTTAAATAAAGTAAAAAATTACCTCTTTCTTTTTTTGTAAGTGTTATAAAAATGTTGCAATAAAAATATAATACATAATACATGCACAATTTTTACAACTCTACATTATATTATTATTATTATTTTTAAAAGCCTTCTACATCATACCTTTACTAAAACTTTATAACAAATATTAAGAAAAGAGATTTACATAATTTTCTTTTCTGTTTGCTATGAGTTCTAAAATGCTATATAATATGTGTGCAAATTTTTCTTCAAAGTAACTATCACACTGCTATGAGTTGCTTTCTGCAAACACTTCGGTAGTGTTTAGTACTTGAAGATTTTTAAAATATATTTTTAAGATGTCTAAGTATAAATTAGTTTAAAGTTTTTAAGATTTATGTGTTATATATATAAAAAATAATTTTTTATATATCTACTGCTCAAATTTTTTTATATACAAGTTTTCAGCAAGTACATAAAAAATTTAAATACTTATGTACCATACGTCACAAATTTGCATTTAAGAAAAGAGAATTACGTGCATGGGCCTGATTTTTGTTTTGTTTTATTGTTTTCAAATTTTGTATAAAATAATTTAAATACAGTTTTGAAGAATAAAATAATTCGTTCAAAAATGTATTTTAAAAATTGTTTAGTTATTTGTTTCTAAAAAATGTTTTCTTTATTAGAAAATTATTTGGCACAAATTTTTTTACATATGATCTGTTTCATATATTTAAACAATAAATAATTAAAATATTTTTTTACAAAAAATTAAATTAATGCAAATCAAATTGAATAGGAAGATACAGATAAAATTAAATATTTTAGAGTAAAATGTTGTTTTGATCTTCAAAAAATATACATATTCTCAATTTTATCCCTTAAATTTTTACTGTCTCAATTCAGTTTTCCAAAAATTATCTTGTCTAAAGAAAATATCTCCACCCTATTAATAGGTATTAAAAAAATTCTGATCTAACCAAGAGCTTAATATTTTAGATAAATATGTGGTTTAGATAAGTTCTCAATTTGACAATTGAAGCAAATATGTTAAATTTATATTAATTAAATTAATATAAGGACGCTTTTGAAGTGAAAATATTTTTTCAAAAACTAAATTAAGATAGTAAAAGTTTGAAAGAACAAATTAAAAAAAAAGTGCATCTTTTGATAATCAAATTAGCAATTCACTCAATATTTTATTATAATTTTTTGTCAAATAATATCTATTATAAATCTTCATAGACAAAGTTTATACAAAATTTCAAAGAAAAAAGACAAAAATAATATTGCAATTGTTAGTTTTTAATACTTAAAAAATATTTATACCTTTTTATCTAACTAATATGTGGATTTATATAAATTCTTGTCAACTTTTTATTTTTAAATTTTATTTTCTGAGAATTTTATTGACATAAAAATTTGAAAACATAACAATATTATTCAATAAAAATATAAAGTTATAGTTATTAGAACAGGACCAGCCTGTGAATCTTTGAAGATACTGAGTCTTCAGTTCATTGGTTTAATTAAACCAGTTGAACTATTTTTTAATTAATAAAAATAATTTTTATATTCACCAAAAATAAATTAAAAACATAAAACTAAATTATAATTAAATATGATATATTAAAGTTTACCCCCAAAAAGAATATATTAAATTTATATATTTTGTTTAAATTTAACTTAATATGTATTTCATTAATTTTAATACATGAAAGGAAAAAAATTTGAATTAAAATAAATAATTTTAATATAGTTTAACCACTAAACTTAATTTTAAATGTTAAAGATTTGTCGCCACTGTTATTGTGCCTTTTTATAAATAAAATATTTTTTGAATATATAAGAAATAAAAAAAATAGAACAAAATAAACCAACCTAATCAACACGTATGAAATATAAAAATGATGTCGAAACATTTTTTTTCCAGGTCATGAGAAAGCAACAATGTAGTACGTTGGATGAAAAAGAATGATAGTCTGATAATTTATACAATATCATTAATAAATCTATCTAATTACAAACTTGTCAGTTTGAGAACAAATGTACTCAAAATAGTGTTTTTAAAAGCTTGTTAGATGTCACATGCCAAAAATGGAGTGTCACTGGTCCGAGAATGGATACGCAGAACTCGGGATCCACACTTTTCACTTAACTAACATCATGCAATTTGATGACATCATGGTCTCAAAACAAACTTGAGATTTGATTGAAATTTGCATGCTTATATTTAATCAGAATTTCAACAAAATCTTTTTGTAACTTGGCACTCTCCCAAATGAGTACAATCATAAAATCCATACCAGATATTAATGGAGCTTCGCTGCAATATACTGACAAACATATACAAAGTATTTATGATATTTATACAGACTTTATTCAATCGAAGCATGTGACTTGGACGACGACACACATTCACTGTGACTACAAGTACATCCCTAGTTCCAAACTTCCTTCTCCCAGAAAGTTACCTTACTATGGCTAGTTGACAAGTTTAGATTCCTAGAGGTACAGTCTGAGCTGTACATAAAGCTAAAAACATGAAGAAAAAATAGGTGAGTCATTTGGACTCTGGACAAAAAACATACTTATGGGAAACTAAGTCACTAAAATGATCGTGTGTGCATGTGTGTGTGTATATATATATATATATATATATATATATCCATGCATAATCGAATAATCATTATGGTATCACAAAGTGGGCATAACATTATATCATTCAATTACACAATCATTTACATAGCCTTTCATTTTAGAACATTTGCATGCAGGAGTTCAAACTTCCAGTAAATATCACATGGCATGCACACATATTTAATCACTATATCCACAATATCACACTGCATTCATTGCAAACAATAACTAGTGTCATTCAAGTTGTTTCGGTCTTGGACACTTATCATATCCAATATCACAAATCACTTATAACCCATCACTTTTTTTTTGGACCGGCACTTATAACCTATCACTAAAATTGGGCAGTTTTGCCCTCACACAAATTGGGACTATTCAAAACTTGTCACATGTCACTTATTACTGAGCTTTAATTAGGACTATTTAGCAACTGTCACATATCACTTATCACTCATCACATATATTGCTAAGCATATATCACTTATTTTATATTATGTTTGAGACTGATGCACTTCAAACAAATAATACTCACATTTTGTCATTTACGCCCTAGCTAGGTGCACCCGGTATCTCTATCCACGTCTCAATAATTTATTTTGTTACATCAAACACATATAAGGCACGTGAAACACATTCATGTCAACCATCTCTCAAGATCACAAGTCACTGATTTTATATCATGGATTTTACACGAAATATTCAAGATGGCACTTGTCTTTCAAGATTAACATACTTTAAGCATATCACAAAATTCAAATACACAAGTTTATATTCCACACTATGAGTTAGCCAGTATTTCATATATATGTGTGTGTGTCTCTCTCTCTCTCTATATATATACACTCCAAGCATATTGTCCATCATTGCATACTATAATCATGTATAAATTGCATCAAACGTTCCTTTACTTAACTGCTCATATATATGCATATATACCAATATTAAATGAACAAGTATCCATTAGGTAGAATGTTTTACTCACAGATTTAATACATCATTCATGCCGCACTATACAAAGTCGCCAAACTAGATGGCACGACCTTAGGCTGAAATGACATAACCAAAAAGGGTTATTTCAAATCTCTTGACCTTGGATTATATACTCCTAAATGAAAATAATGTTTCAATGGTGGGCTACTTCGAATTAAGACCTCAAAATGACGTGTCAAATACTTTATACGTACACTATTCATCACAATAAGTTGTACAGATCTCAGTCAACCTTAGTCATAGCCTATCTATGGGTTAGGTTGAAGTTTCTTCCCTCAGAATCTCCAAAAATTAAGCTCAGATGTTGATCTAAGAGCAAAAATGATGACCAAGAGAGGTTTCACGCTAACTAGGCAGCTAAGGGAACAGGCAGGATGGCGCTGGGTAGCCATTGGTGGTGGAGAATGGCCGACAGGGAGCTTGTGGGGAGATGGCCGAAATTTCGTGAGAGAACAAGAAAGAAGCGGAGGACGGTGGTGGTGCCTTTTTGGCTGAAAAATGAAGTCTTCCTTTTATATTTATTATTTTATTATTTTATTTTATTTTTCTTATTCTTTGAACTCTGTGTGTGTGTGTGTCTATATATATATACAAGATATCTAAATATTATCATTTCTATTCCAAGAAAATATGATGAACATACTTAGATACTTTACAAAAAAAAATTATCATTTCTCATTCCGTTAACTCAAATATCAGAAGACTAAATTTATTTAAAAAATTATGTTTCCTTGTTACGGACAAATAAAAATTTTTAATACGATATTCAGCTTATCACATTAACGTTTTTCTTAACAGTAATTTAAAAAATTATATTGTAATACACTTATATTAATTTTGTATTTATAACAGTTTTTTTTGAAATATCTAAAATAAAATAAGATATATGTGTGTGCGTGTGTAACATACTTTCAATTTGCACGTCTTTTGGCTACGTTGTCATTCTTTTTTTCCCCCTCTAAAACCTTCTATCGTCATCTTGTGTTGTCATATCGACAAAAATACTGGGTATATTAGCTTTTCTCATATCATCGTACCATATAAAGATACGGTAAAGTTCCTGACAGGCCCTGTATCCTCATGTGGTATGGCGTATACGGTGGAAATCTTGGACACTGCGGTTGGAATCCTTATATCAGAGACCCAATCGCTACTTATACGAGCCAATGCAATGCAAAGAGGGAATATTGAATTTCCATGCTATGCACTCTGGTATATATAAAAAAATAGAAATGAAAAAATGTTTAACAATACCTATCTGAACCTAACATAAATTGTACAAAAAGTTAAAGCCACGAGAGATTAAGTTTTTATATTAAATTAAGACACTTGATTTATTGCGAGTGTGTTCAGTGTTTTTAACCATCTTTAAATGAGTTTTTTAGACATTATATTGTCCTTTCATTACGTACTTGGGGTAATCTTAATTTAATTGAGCAATACAACTTCTATTTTTGGTTAAAAAAGAAAGAAAGATAAGTATAAGATAAAAATAATAATAATAATTTGAAAATATGGTGAATAATCTTTTTGTTGTTGTTAATAATATGTTATAAATCTAACGAAGATATATTAATGAATTTTAATTATATAGCATAAGAAGTAGTTTTGTAGAAAAAACTAATTGAATTGTGAATAATATTAATGTGGTAAATAATTTATATTTATAATTAAAAGATATAAGAATGAATTTAATTATATTTTACACGAAATAATTTTGTAGAAAAAATAATAATTTGAAATTATTTTTTTCTATAATTTATATTATAATTAATTCCAAAAAAAATAGAACAATGAAACTTAATTATAGTATATGAGAAGTAATACTCTAGAAAATGTAATCATTTAAGATAGAAGAATAAATTTTAAATATATTATAGAAAATTTATTTAAAAAAATGATAAAATATGAATTTTTCAATAATTTATGTTATGATTCCAAAAAGATAAATGAATGAATTTATTATAATTTATTAGTTAGAGTTTTTAGGTTCCTAAAATTAAAGAGCATTATAATTGAATGTTAGTTTAATTATTTTGCAAAGGAAATATTTTTTTTAAAATAAATATTAATTTTTGAAAATATTAATTTTGAGGATTAATATTTGTGTAGAAGAATCAAGGTTGTAGACGAATATATGATACACAATAAATTCATTTAAGGGTTGTTAATGATCTTATATATGTTTTGATATGTAAATCATGTTGTAGAGAAAAAATGATCAAGAAACTTCTTGCTTATGTATAAAAAATAATTGAAGAATATTTAAGGGTCTTCAGATGATCAAATTTGAGTGTTCAAGGCCTAAAGTGGTGACCTTTGATGAAATATAAATGAATGAATTTATTATAATTTATTAGTTAGAGTTTTTAGGTTCCTAAAATTAAAGAGCATTATAATTGAATGTTAGTTTAATTATTTTGCAAAGGAAATATTTTTTTTAAAATAAATATTAATTTTTGAAAATATTAATTTTGAGGATTAATATTTGTGTAGAAGAATCAAGGTTGTAGACGAATATATGATACACAATAAATTCATTTAAGGGTTGTTAATGATCTTATATATGTTTTGATATGTAAATCATGTTGTAGAGAAAAAATGATCAAGAAACTTCTTGCTTATGTATAAAAAATAATTGAAGAATATTTAAGGGTCTTCAGATGATCAAATTTGAGTGTTCAAGGCCTAAAGTGGTGACCTTTGATGAAAATAATAATTTAGAGAATTGAAGGATTTCATTTGGGTGAAATTAAAACTTTCCCTGAATCAATATTTGTCACAACTTACATACAAATTTCCAATATCCTTGAATCCCTGAGCACTTAGTTTTGTTAAATTTGAATCACAATGATGATGTTCAAAACAATGCTTTTCTTGTCATTTTTAGCATCCTAATCTTAGATGTAGTTGTATGCTGAGGTCAACTCTCATTCAATTTGATCTTAATACACAAGCTTGGTTAGTAGTGTACTGTAGTCCATCTACATTCTCAGCTCTAAATCATATTCATATTCATATGCAAATGTCAGTGGCACACGAAACTGTTGTGTTATTTCCATACCAACCAAGTCTCATTATTTAATGCACTATTGGTAATTGAGAAGATTGTACCTGAGAAGGATCTAGCTTTGATCTAGTTCATTTGCCATCACATTTTGGAGATACTGAGTGTTCTTATTATACATAAATGCCACTTTAGACAGATATTGGTAAGTAATCATCACACTTTTTACTGACCCACCGTTAGGTTTTGCAATATGGAACACAATTCAATTAGCAAAAGGGTCCATTTCACAAGCAAAATTTGTATGGACACCAAGAGTTTCACTTTGATCCTACTCTGCAATGACACCAAGTTGCCCAACTCTTCCATTTTAATTGTTTGATGCAGATTCTGAGATGGAGGACAATGATCCCAAATATGACCATGGTGTGATTAACACTGAAGTTGACCCATCATAATAAGATCACCAAATCTGTAGGCAAAATTCTAAACAGAAAATAAGAAGAATACGGTGTGACCAAGGTTTTAAATTGTGGTTGCCGTTGCAATTACTACGATTGCGGGTGTTGCGAAAGCTGCAATGCAAGTTGTGGGGCTGTGGTCGTGATTGTTTTTTAAAAAATTGCAAAAAATGTAAAAAAAGAAAATGATATATATTTGTTATATCTTTCAATATATTTTCATGTATACGCTTTTAGATTATTCAACGCAAATTCTATTCAATTTTGAATCGTTTTATATTAAATAAATTCATTTCGTCCTGTGATTAGTTGTACGTTAAAACTTAAAAACAAGACAACATATTTTATGTTTACTCATACATAATAACTTTAATGTCACTTTTTGACAAAGCTTGCACCCCTGGAGCACTATCCCAGCTTATTCCTCTCTTGGCCACATTGTTTATAGTAGTACCTTAAAAAAGATAAATGCAATCCATATATTATATTTAAATAATTAAAAAAACTTAATATAAACACTCTAATTACTCTGTTCGTGGCTTTTTCTCTAGACACTTTATTTTATATAATTAATAAAGAAAATACATGTCTAATACATATTATATCTAACATCAATATTTCATATTAATTTAATAGACACATGCTATATACCATAAATGAAAAAAAAAAAGCACATTTAAGAGATATATCTCATATTTGTCTACAATTTTTTTTAATTTCTAATACATATTATATCTAATCTAATTGTCCTTTTCATAGCTTTTTCTTTTCACACTTTATTTTATAGAATTACTAAAGAAAAAACATGTCTAATACATATTATATCTAATATCCATATTCCATATTAATTTAATAAACGCATGCTTTATTCAATCAACAATAAAAATTCATATTCAATAGATATATATATATATATATATATATATATATATATATATATATATATATATATCTAAAAAAAATTTATCTAATACTCATTATATATCTATAGATAAACAAATACATATTATATCTAATTTACTTACTTTCTTAATGACTTTTATTTACACACTTTATTTATACAATTAACAAATTAAACACATGTCTAATACATATTTATCCATCTATAAAAGAATACATATTATATCTAATCTAATTACTTACAGCTTTTCTTTTACTTTCCTTTCCTATCTTACAATTTATACACACAAAATTCTCCCTCCTATAAATTTTCTCAACTTTTTATTCCTTTAAATTTTCCCAATTTTTTTCCCTTTCCTATCTTAAATTTTCTCTCATTTTTCCCTCTTCCTCAATCAAAATTTCTCAATTTAAACTATTTTCTAGTCTATCTAAGTTTAAGGACAGTTTGTCACTCTGCTGTATACCTGCAATTGAAATTCATAGCAATGTCTCTGTTATCTTTGTTTTTATGGCATTTTTTATTTAAATTTAATTTTGAAACCCCTTTTTATATGAAATTACTATTTTACCCCTCTGCGTTTTCTTTTCCTATAAAAATTTCCCAACTGAGTTCTCCCCCACCCCGTGTTCACGCGCAGAAAAGAGAATCTTGAATCCTTGACATTCATGGGTCAACTCCCCTGTTTATCATACCTAACAAATTACAAATTGTGAAAAATTCGAATTTTGTTCAGTAACATCAGTCAAATTACCAACACAGCGAATGCATTCCCAGAAAGAAAGAAATGGAAAACGAAACCAAAAAAGAAGAATTAAGCAATTAATTTCAGTGAGAGGAAATTTAATTTTAAAAAAGAAAGAAAGTAAGAAAAATAACTTGCGATAGTGATGGCCATTCGAACAGAATATTAAACATGCTACAGAGTATTTAATATAAATTAACACTTTCACAACAATTATATTCTACTAAATTGCAAGAAAGGCGAAAGGGTGCCGACCTGATTCCACTTCGGATCCCTTTCCTCGAAAAGCTGATATCGTCGTCGCCGGGCCTCTGAGACCAAACCGAAAGAAATTGAGGTTTCGCGAGAAGCTTCGGGTTCTTGTGGAAACCCTTAAACCCATTCCATAAAGCAATCTAAAGTCCTTAACTTTACGAGGCACAAGTCACTCCTACGGCAGCTGGGACTCTGGGATTTTGTTCATACTGAGTTTGATAGCAGCATTCGCAGCCATCTTCTGGCACAATTGATAGCCAGTTATTCTCTGTTCAAATCGCCGTCCATAACTCAGTTTATTTTCTTTCTTTCTTTTTTCTTTTATTAAAATTGAATTTCCTCTCACTGAAATTAGTTGCTTAATTCTTCTTTCTTGGTTTCGTTTTTCATTTCTTTCTGAGGATACATTCGCTGTGTTCGTAATTTGATTAGTGTTATTGAACAAATATGAATTTTTCGCCATTACTAAGTTGTTATGTACGAGAAACAGGGGAGGTGACCCATGAATATCAAGGATTCAAGATTCTCTCTTCTGCGTGTGAACACGGAGTGGGGGCGAAATCAGTTGGGAAATTTTTATAAGAAAAAAGAAATTCAGAGCGATAAAATAGTTCACATAAAAAAAGATTTTAAAGTTAAATTTAACTGAAAATTTTAACAACTAGGCAGAAGATGTGATGGAAACAAAGATGAGAAAGAAATTGTAATAATTTAATGATAAGAAAAAAACTTATAATTATAAATCTAGATTATGAGTATGTTTGGCAAGTCAAATAAGTTAACTTATAGCGTATTTGACTAACTTATAAGTTTGTTTGAGCAAATTAGAGGTGTTTGGTAAATAAGCTTATTTGAGTAGCTTATAGCGTATTATCATACGCTACTTTAAGTAGCGTATAGTTTATAGCGTATAGCTTCTATAATTTTATTCTTTTTTTATCCTTATTATTTTATTCAAATTCTAACACTATCCTACTCACAAGATGTCATTGTTTTTACTATGTTCAAACAACATTCAAATTACATACCCTATGATAAACTTCCATATATTATTAATATTGATACAAAAAATAAAAATTTAGAGATATCTACTAAGATAAAAGAGATTCGCAACAATATTACTAATTTATTGTGGGACACTATATAATATGTTTATTTTGTATTTTTTGGGATTACATAATGAAGTGTAATTACTAACAAAAAATGATAAATTTTATATAAGTATATCCTTATATGTCATTTTACATTTATCAATTAATTTAATAGATAATTTTACCAAACACTTGTAATTCAATAAATTTGTTTAACTGCTTTCAGCTAAAAATTAGTTTTTCAGCTTTCAGCTAACTTTTAAACTTTCAGCTAACTTATCAGCTATTTTTGCCAAACATAGCCTATGATAACAAACTGCTATTTTTTTAAATTTTAATATTTATATTAGAATAAATTTTCAATATCTGAAATTTAAAAAGTAAAAAAAATGAGAAAAGAAATCATGCAAGAAAGATTAGTTAATTAAAATAAATAAATTTTTTTGTTAAAATTATTTTACAACATAAGAAGGGTGGATAAAAACGAATAAAATTGATTGAATTAAATTAAATTATTAAAAAATTAAAAAAAAATCAATTTTAAACACTTTAAATTTATTTTATATAATAAATTAAGCAGTTTGATTCGGTTTAATTTTGATTAGAAAAAATTTTCAATTGGATCAAAAAAATTTATTTATTTTAAATGTTAAATTAAATTACTTTTTTTTATAATTTTAAATTATTTTCTTGCCTCGTCCTTCGGTTGCCTTTCTGAAGTCTGTCCCTATCTTCATCAAAATTGTCCTGTCCACTTCTCTCCTGTTAGTCTCGACCCCTCACCGTTGCCGTTGCTTTTCTGAAGTCTGTCCCTATCTTCAACAAAATTGCCTTGTCCATCTCTCTCCTGCTAGTCTTGACCTTTCACCGTAGCTTGCTGACAATGAGGCCATGACTAAGGAGTTCAAAATGGCCTTGGCAAGGCCTTTCATACAATCAATGAAAAAAAATTCATATTTAATAGATATATCTAATATCCATAATTTTTTATATCCAATATTTATTATATATATTTATATATAAACAAATATGCATTATGTCTAGTCTACTTACTTTTGTGATGATTTTTCTTTACACACTTTATTTATATAATTAACAAATTAAATATATATTTAATATATATTTTATCAATTTATAAAAGAATGCGTTAATATTTGATATATTATTTATAAACTTTAATTTTTATTAGTAGAAAATTAAAATGCAGTCATATCTTGCAACGAAATTTTTACACACAATTTTTTTCTATAAATTTTCTCAACTTTTTATTCTTTAATTTTTTTTTTGTCTTTTTCACCTTAAATTTTCTCTTAATTTTTCCTCTTCTTCAATCAAAATTTCTCAATTTAAACCCTTTTTTAATCTATTTAAATCTGAGAGAAAATAACACTTTGTTACTTTGATCTGTATTTATAATTTCTCTATCTTTTAAGTTATTGAAATGTTCTCTTTCATCTTTCATTTTATTCCATCTTCTACTCTATCCTTAAAATTTTTAGTTAAATCTAAAGAATTTTTTTGTGTGAAATTATTATTTTACGCTTCTGAATATTTTTTTTCTTATAAAGATTTCCCAACTGATTTCTTCCCCACCCCTTGTTCACGCGCAGAAAAGAGAATCTGGAACCCTTGACATTCATGGGTCACTCCCCTGTTTCTCACACTTAACAACTTACAAATGATGAAAAATTCATATTTTGTTCAATAACTTCAGTCAAATTACCAACACAACAAATTCATCCCCAGAAAGAAATGAAAAAGAAAAACAAGAAGAATTAAGCAATTAATTTCAGTGAGAGGAAATTTAATTAAAAAAATAGAAAAAAAGAAAATAACCTTCAATATTGATGGCCGTTCGAACAGAGTATTTTTTTTTCTTTGATGATCAACGTCAGCCCTGATAGTTTCGCTCTAGACCAGGAGAACCCACAATATTCTTTAATGGAAGACCAGAATGGTGCTGAACCAATGCGACTTCGGCTCCCTTTCTTCAAAACGTTAATACCGTCGCTGCCACACTACGGAGACCAAATCGGAAGAAATTGAGGTCTTAGGGAAAAACCCTTAAACCCATTCCATTGAGACCGTCTACAACCCCTAACTTTACGAGCCACGAGTCACTCCTGCGCACACGGGACACTGAGATTTTGTTCATTTTAAGTTTGATAGCAGCATTCACAACGATCTTCCGGTACAATTGATAGCCGGTTATACTCTGTTCCAATCGCGTTCAATAACCCAGTTTATTTTATTTCTTTCATTTTGTTTAAATTAAATTTTCTCTCACTGAAATCGTCTTTCTTGGTTTCGTTTTTCATTTCTTTCTAGGGATAATTTGCTGTGTTCGTAATTTGATTGGTGTTATTGAACAAATACAAATTTTTCATCATTATTAAGTTGTTATGCACGAGAAACAGGGGAGGTGACCCATGTCAAGGATTCAAGACTCTCTTTTCTGCGCGTGAACATAGGGTGGGGGAGAAATTAGTTGGGAAATTTTTATAAGAAAAAAAAATTCAAATCGATAAAATAGTTAACATAAAAAAAATTTAAAGTTAAATTTAACTGAAAATTTGAACAACTGATTAGAAGATTTGATGGAAACAAAGATGAGAAGGAAATTGTAATAATTTAAGGATTAAAAAAACTTACAATTCTAAATAATTTAATGACCAAAAAAACTTACAATTCTAAATATTGATCAAGATGACACATTGCTTCTTCTTTTTAAATTTAATAACCTAAGTTAGAAAAAAAAATTCAATCTTTGAAATTTAAGAAGTAAAGAAATAATGTAAGAAAAATTGACTAATTAAAAAAGATAAATTTTTTTGTTACAATTATTTTACAACATCAAACATCTTTTAAAAATGTCATTTTCCTTTAAAAAATGGCTTACCATTCAAATTGGATCGATAATGAAAAAAAA
Source organism: Gleditsia sinensis (assembly GCA_037074535.1). NCBI lineage: Eukaryota > Viridiplantae > Streptophyta > Magnoliopsida > Fabales > Fabaceae > Gleditsia > Gleditsia sinensis. Next base: position 65,874,567 of record CM073465.1, on the reverse strand, counting down.
TAATGTCTTATAAAAAGTGCTTATGTAAAGATAATTTTATTAAATAATAAAACCAAATATGATATTCAAAACTAAAACAATAAGATACTTAATTTTTAAATTCTACAAGCATCATAAATTATTACAATAATCATATCATATAATTCATTTTCTCGTTCCACAATATTAGGCTATCTTTTTCTATTTTTGAAAATATATTTATGCATATTGTAACAAATTGATGTTCAACAAAGAGAATACATAAGAGAAATTGTGATGACCTCAAGTCACGAGTACATAATTAGTGCAGATATTGAAAATAATTTCATCTAATAAATTCTTAATCTAGATAACAATAAAGAAGAACAACTATAAGGGTATGGAATAGTAAAATGATTAAAAATATAATAATTGGGTGATACATATGTAAGTTATTCAATAATTTATTCAAATCAATTACATTCTTCAATTTTTCTTTTGATTTTCTTATGGCCCTGTGTGGTTAGTTCTTTTTAGTTGGTTGAAGTAGATTGAAACTTCAAGAAATTTTCATACATTGTGAGATTTGGATTTGATTTTTGTAATAACCGTAAAATTTAACAAAAAATCCAATTAAAGGAAATTTAGAATAAAAGAGAGAATTTTGACAATAGAGATAAGAACCAGTGAAAATATGTATATTTATTACATGGATTAAAGAATTACAAAAAAAAAAGAAATATGAGAATTTATATTTTAGCGCGCTATTAGCAAAAATATTATTATTTATGTAGAAATAATTATGATTTGTTAAAAGTAAGTGGACTTTTAAGTAAAAGAAGTATTGTGTTGCTTAAAATAATTATATCGGCCTCTATTGAATTTTTATGGTATTTTTAGAAATATTCTTTCTTTTAATATGAATAAAGATATTTGTTTTGAAATTTGTTTTAATATGATTTTTATTGAGAAAAATTATGATTTAAGAGTTTAACTAAAGATTTATGAGGAAGGAAATTTTTAGAAATTTTTGGGATATTTTATGATGAAAAATGGAATTTATATGAATTTTTATAAAAAAAAATCCTATTATTAATTATTAATAAATATTATTATATTAAAAAAAAAAAAAAAAAAAAAAAACAAATGTCAGAAACCATAAACGAAGCCGAGTGCAAAATTTCATAAGGAAGAAAAGAAAAAAAAAAAAAAAACGAAAAGGAATAGTAATGAATAGTGAGTGCATAGTAATCTCAAAATTTATCTTTCGATTTGAAGTGCTTAGGGGCTTCCAATCTCAAAACTGAAATTGTTATTGGATTCAGGACGAAGAGTACTTCAATTTTGACCGATCAGTTTTTCAAATCAACCGTTGAATCACTGTAGATCTGAAGTAGAAAATCTCGGTAAAAGGTAAGTTCTGAAAAACCTTACTTAAAGACTTCAAATTAGAAATCTGACACCGTAGATGGGTTCAGAAGCTTGATAAACATTAGAATATGTAATTTTTTCGGTCATTTGGTAACTTTTTATATGGCGGTGAATAGTACTTTTGGCCGTGAATAGTGGCGGATGAATAGTATTTCCGGCGATAAATAGTGACGATGAATAGTGTTTCCGGCGGTGAACAGTACCCGAGCTCATTTAAGGTTTTTGGACCTTCCGGACACGTTTTTGAAGCTTATTTGGTCAAATTCAGACTAAAAACGAGGATTTTAGGGCTGTCCAATCTGGAGCCCTTACCTGTGAGTAGATAATTCTTCCTATAACTTGTTTTTACTCTTCTTGAACTTTTCATTGATAAATGAGTATGATTACATGTTATTTATATGTTCATATGTTTCTGAAATGGTTTGGAATATTTGAAATGATTGAGAAATGATATCTAGTTCAAGAAGAGTATGAGTTTTGAAATAGATTTTGAAATGCTTTGAATACGATAATTCTAAATGCATTTCGCATTACATGGCAAAGAAAATATGATATGCATGTGGCATTAATTTTACAGTGTTATATTTGCCTCGAATATAGGCATGATTATATGATTTCTCTGATTGGAAAATTTATAATAAAAGATTTTGTACTGAGACTGAGAGCTCTGTTTTGAATGATATGTAAAGTGGTAAATTGCCGAATATGATTGTATGGCGAATTGTTTGATAATAATTCATTGCATATGATGGATATGCATTTTTTTTTACATGTTTATATATTCATATAAATATATATATGTATTGATGAGAAATGACGAGATTATATGGCTTGAGACGATATTGTGAAGGTGGTATTAGTGGTAATGTGAGGAGGCAGTAGGGTGATGAACTCACATTCCCTAATTACCTATTGTGATGATGACAGTGGTAATGTGAGGAGGCAGAAGGGTGATGAACTCACATTCCCTGTTGATCTATTGAAGTTGTACTCAGTGGTAATGTGAGGAGGCAGTAGGGTGATGAACTCACATTCCCTGATTACCTATTCTGATTGTGACTATGGTAATGTGAGGAGGCAGAAGGGTGATGAACTCACATTCCATATTTATCTATTGAGTTTATTGAAAGTTGTGACATACTTGAGTATTATACAAAAGAATTGATTTTTATTGCATAACAAATTCGATTTAAGATCAATTTGTATCATATGTGGTTACAGATATTTGTATGTGATTTGAACTGAGATGTTTTGAAATGCGGGTCCCATATGAATGTACTCATGAATGTAACTTTTCAATATGAGAAACTTTGAAATGAAAAGTACATCCATATGTTGACCTAAGAAGTTATAGGGGGTGTTATCTGCTCACTGAGTTGTAAAACTCACTACACGATGTGGATCTATTTTTCAGATAAAGACACAGAGTTTGGTCCAGCAACCAAATGATCGACTAGAGGTTGTACTCCAGTGGTGAGCCTACATTGTTTCTAGGCTCTCAATGTTTTATAATTGAAAAATATTTGTATTCTAGAGTTGCTCTGAAGGTCACAGGCAGGATCCTTGCTTCTACTGTTACTCTGGTGTTTATAGACGTAAATTGTATATTGTATATGTGTATGAGAACTTATATGTATTGGTTTATATGATAAAGAATGTCATTATGTTCATTTATGGAAAATATATGTGTATGGTATATGGATTTCACGTGCCCTAAATTTTGGGTCGTGACAAGTTGGTATCAGAGCATTAGGTTTCCCTGTGACAATCAGAGCAAAGGATTCTTTAGTAGGACCTTTAGTATCGATATGAGCCGGACATATTTATACTTCAGGTGCTGCTGAGGGATTCTATAGGATTTCAAATTCCTTTCTATTCGAAGTTGTTAAAGTTTATAGTATAAGATAGATTGAATATTGTGACATCTTAAAAGGTATCAATGGATCAATTACAGCTTGAAAGTAAAAGAGATATGCGTCTTAAAGAATTTAAAGAATTGAGACAGATATTAAATATGATGGTTTTTGAATGTGACATCCGTTGTACCGGTTGTCTAGATATGGTAGACTGTGATGTGATATTGAGAATAAATTTGTTGGCATTATGTCATGTCATTTTGAAATGTCATTATATGGTGATTAAATTCAATTATTGAGGAATTTTCTTTATTGATACAAGGGGATCGTAATAAGATACCCAGTAATCTAATTTCTGCTTTAGCAGTCCATAAGTGACTACAAAATGGTGCCAAGGATAGTTGGCAGTAGTGAGAGATGTTGATATAAAGTATACCACTGTAAATTAAGTTTTTGTGGTTAGAAAATTTCCTGATGTAATTCTTGAAGAATTGTCAGGATTACCTCGAAACGTAAAATATAATTTGGTGTTGATTTACTTCCTGGAACCCAACCAGTGTCTATACCTCTATATATAAGAGCACCGACTGAACTCAAGGAATTGATGGATCAGTTGAGACACTTGTTAGACTAGGGATTTATATACCCTAGTACTATTACTTGAAATGCTTCAGTTCTATCTATGAAAAAGAAAGATGGATCACTATGACTATGCATAGATTAAAGTGACAATGTGAAATAAATACTCATTACCTCATATAGATGATATGTTTGACCAGTTACAAGGTGCTCAACATTTAAAAAAAAAAAAAAAAAGTTGAATTGATTTGATATCTGGATCTCATCAATTAAGAATAAGGGAAGAGGAAAGTCAAAAAAAAAAAAAATTCTTTTAGGACTCGTTTTGACATTATGAGTTCTTGGTGATGTTATTTAGTCTAACAAATGCCCAGTTGCAAAAAGGGTATTGAATCCATCCCTGGAGTAATTTGTTATTATAATTATTGATAATATATTAGAATATTTTAAGAGTACAGAGGATCATAAGCAACATTTAAAGATAGTATTACAAACTCCAAGGGAGTATCAGCTATATGCTAAGTTCTCAAAATATATGAATTTTGACTTAGTAATAGTACTTTCTTAAGGTATGTGGCTAGCAAGATGGTATATAAGATAACCCTAAGAAAGTAAAAGTGGTACAGCAATGTCCACATCTTGCTACAGTTACAGATGAAGATCCAAGTCCAATTTGCGCTTTCTGCTATGGTCTGTTGTCCATTCTATTTGAGCTGTGATTGGATCAGGTACATGAACATATGCTTGTAAAGCATCAATTAACTCCTCAGCATCTGAAGCTAAGATGAGAATTCGTCGTGCTGAGTGTGGGATAAACCTTTGTTCCACAGCATGATCAAGGAAAGATAACAAACCATCAAAGAAGTGATTAACATTTAATAAACCTATTGGTTTGTGATGCATATTTAGTTGTGCCCAAGAGAGTATTTGGAAAATCTCCTCTAAAGTACCAAAACCACCTGGTAAGGCAATGAAGGCGTCAGCATTGCTCATCATTCTAGCCATGCGTTCATGCATGGAAGCTACTCTATATTCTTCCCCAATTGTTTTCCCTATGTTGCTGAATGCAGCTAGAGCTGTAGGAATAATACCTAGAACTTGGCATCCTCCTACATGTGCAGTTGTAGCCACACACCCCATTAACCCACAGTTACCTCCATCATAGACTAGATGAATTTTTCTTCTGGCCAGCACTATACCCAGGTTTTGTGCTGCTTTCACATATTCCCCATCTTTTCCAGGACTGGAACCACAAAAGACACAGATATTTCGAAACTGACGGAATGCGATTCCCTCCATAATTTCTATCACCTTAATTCTGAGTATGAAGATAAAGATACTAATGTAAGCATTTATAGAACTCATAGAAGGGCATATTTATAATAGCTATGCGAATAGGCCAGATATTACTAGAACAGCTATGTGAGTGATTGGTGGATATCAGCTAAATTAAAGGTAAAAAAAAACGGCAAGCATGTATATGTATAGTAGTTATGACTCTGACTCATATTAAGCACATAAAGAGCATAAGATAAGATATCACCAGAAATCTATCTTTTTCTTGTTGTCTTTGATGAAGCATTGATGTCTTGATTTTTGTAGAAAACTTGTAGGTGATAGCCGTCATTGTAAAAAAAAAAAACGAAAATGAAAATGCAAACCAATTAATTGTTGAAGAGGGACAAGCAAAAGATTTATCTTGTTTTTCTCAATATTCTTACCAATCGACTATTGGTTTATAAGTCGACTAGCTATTTTGAGAAATTTTAATTTGGACTGGTTATTTTACAGTTGATTGATTACATCTATTCTGAAGCAATCAACTGCATCCTACCAGTTAACTATGTGCTATTGTTTTTCACAGACTTCATAAGCTCAGAGATATTTTTTTTTCATATGATATGCTTCCGCCGAATAACAATATCTTTGTATTAAATATTGGCACATATATTCAAAATTTGCGGCCACCGATTTTTGCCGAAATCGTAGATAGATTTTGTTTATAGATTTTCAAGAATTACGGCCACCGATTTTAATGCTTTTCAATGTTTGTCCAAATTTTTGACTTTCTATTTTGGCACCATTCTCTATTGTGCTTTTCATCTGTTTCACTGCATTCTCCCTCATTAACGGTTGGCATTAAAAGCAAGGTTGTTTTCCCTCATATCAAGGAAAGATAATTTCTAATAATGGATTATTATGGTGTTCAGCTGATTAGTGGATTAAAGTAATAGACATTTTGAAAAGACTAGATGGATGATGATGTAATGGTGCTTTGACGAATGTAATCAAAGGAATTAACGGTGTTGAAGTTTTTGAGGAGTAAAGTATGGAAAGTAAGATTTAAGCTAATCTCGAAATTTTTTGGAAACATGGAGAATATTTTGAGAATCATCTCTGAGAATAATGTAGTGATTAAGATATTTATGTTAAAGATTTATACCATGCTAAACTGAGTCTAGTATTTAGAATGTAAATCATGTTGCGATTGAAAATTCACGTATGAATAATTGTTGAGAAAAGAGATTTCAAAAGAAGCCATAGATTGTAAATATGGATAACCCGAGGTAATAAAGATATACTGAGATATAAAAAAAATGGTACTAGTATAATGGTAAAAAAAAAAAAGATACAAGTGAAATTTTTCATTGGCAGGTATGTTGGCAAGTACGAAGTGAATATATTATCTCAAGAGAGTTATTTAGGAAGTCTAAGGATCTTTATTAGATTATAGTATGACTGATACTAAAATTAAATTATGTGTTTATACATTAGAAGTTATACTTTAAGTATCTTTATATTATTGTGGTGAAAGTTGGGAGAAATTAATTGTCCTTAGTTGAACTTGCTCATAGCAGTAATTATCATGCCAATATACAATGGCATCATTTGAAGTTTTACATGAACATTATAGGTTTCTTAATATGTGAGTGCATTGAGAACAGTTAAACTTTGGAAATATAATTTGGAATAACATGCAATAAATAGAATATGAATTATCTAAATTGATGATGCTAGTTTGAAGAGCATGCTTCAAACATATGTTTTTGAGATAGGTAGGAGATTTCTTAACAGAATTTGTCTATAATAAAATGATATTAGAATATTTAAGCCTTATGTAAGAGGTGTTACAAATGTTCTGTTAAATGACTCAGTGGAGTTAGATTTATTATAAGATGTCATTGATAAAGTGAAATTGATTAGAAAAAGAATACTGGAAACTCAATACAAGTCAAAAGTTTACAAGGACTATGAATGTTGAGCACTAGGAATTTTCAGTTGGTGATCATATATTTTTTAATGACTCACCAATGAAAGAGGTAATGAGATTTAAAAAGAAAGGGAAGTTACCCTCTCGGTATATAGAATTATTTGAATTCTTGATAAGATCGGTTTACCACTTGCATTGGATAATGTTTATCCAGTTTTTCATGTTTCTATACTACGAAAATATTTACCGGATTCTACACATGTTATACAGTGTCCATTGATTCAGTTAAAAATTTAAATTTATGAGGAACAACTAGTAGCAATAGTGGACAGATAAGTAAGGAAGTTATGGTTAAAAGAAATACCTATAGTAAAGGTGATATGGAAAAAAAAAATCATTCTTTTGAGAAAGCTACTTGGGAAAGAGAGGAGGATATACGGCCAAATATCCGTATTTATTTGAACAATGAGGTTAGTGTTTATCTGCAACAGTGGTGATGAAATTCGGAGACCGAATTTCTTTAAGGGGGGAAGAATGTAATAACCGTAAAATTTAACAAAAAATCCAATTAAAGGAAATTTAGAATAAAAGAGAGAATTTTGAAAATAGAGATAAGAACCAGTGAAAATATGTATATTTATTACATGGATTAAAGAATTACAAAAAAAAAAGAAATATGAGAATTTATATTTTAGCGCGCTATTAGCAAAAATATTATTATTTATGTAGAAATAATTATGATTTGTTAAAAGTAAGTGGACTTTTAAGTAAAAGAAGTATTGTGTTGCTTAAAATAATTATATCGGCCTCTATTGAATTTTTATGGTATTTTTAGAAATATTCTTTCTTTTAATATGAATAAAGATATTTGTTTTGAAATTTGTTTTAATATGATTTTTATTGAGAAAAATTATGATTTAAGAGTTTAACTAAAGATTTATGAGGAAGGAAATTTTTAGAAATTTTTGGGATATTTTATGATGAAAAATGGAATTTATATGAATTTTTATAAAAAAAAATCCTATTATTAATTATTAATAAATATTATTATATTAAAAAAAAAAAAAAAAAAAAAAAACAAATGTCAGAAACCATAAACGAAGCCGAGTGCAAAATTTCATAAGGAAGAAAAGAAAAAAAAAAAAAAAACGAAAAGGAATAGTAATGAATAGTGAGTGCATAGTAATCTCAAAATTTATCTTTCGATTTGAAGTGCTTAGGGGCTTCCAATCTCAAAACTGAAATTGTTATTGGATTCAGGACGAAGAGTACTTCAATTTTGACCGATCAGTTTTTCAAATCAACCGTTGAATCACTGTAGATCTGAAGTAGAAAATCTCGGTAAAAGGTAAGTTCTGAAAAACCTTACTTAAAGACTTCAAATTAGAAATCTGACACCGTAGATGGGTTCAGAAGCTTGATAAACATTAGAATATGTAATTTTTTCGGTCATTTGGTAACTTTTTATATGGCGGTGAATAGTACTTTTGGCCGTGAATAGTGGCGGATGAATAGTATTTCCGGCGATAAATAGTGACGATGAATAGTGTTTCCGGCGGTGAACAGTACCCGAGCTCATTTAAGGTTTTTGGACCTTCCGGACACGTTTTTGAAGCTTATTTGGTCAAATTCAGACTAAAAACGAGGATTTTAGGGCTGTCCAATCTGGAGCCCTTACCTGTGAGTAGATAATTCTTCCTATAACTTGTTTTTACTCTTCTTGAACTTTTCATTGATAAATGAGTATGATTACATGTTATTTATATGTTCATATGTTTCTGAAATGGTTTGGAATATTTGAAATGATTGAGAAATGATATCTAGTTCAAGAAGAGTATGAGTTTTGAAATAGATTTTGAAATGCTTTGAATACGATAATTCTAAATGCATTTCGCATTACATGGCAAAGAAAATATGATATGCATGTGGCATTAATTTTACAGTGTTATATTTGCCTCGAATATAGGCATGATTATATGATTTCTCTGATTGGAAAATTTATAATAAAAGATTTTGTACTGAGACTGAGAGCTCTGTTTTGAATGATATGTAAAGTGGTAAATTGCCGAATATGATTGTATGGCGAATTGTTTGATAATAATTCATTGCATATGATGGATATGCATTTTTTTTTACATGTTTATATATTCATATAAATATATATATGTATTGATGAGAAATGACGAGATTATATGGCTTGAGACGATATTGTGAAGGTGGTATTAGTGGTAATGTGAGGAGGCAGTAGGGTGATGAACTCACATTCCCTAATTACCTATTGTGATGATGACAGTGGTAATGTGAGGAGGCAGAAGGGTGATGAACTCACATTCCCTGTTGATCTATTGAAGTTGTACTCAGTGGTAATGTGAGGAGGCAGTAGGGTGATGAACTCACATTCCCTGATTACCTATTCTGATTGTGACTATGGTAATGTGAGGAGGCAGAAGGGTGATGAACTCACATTCCATATTTATCTATTGAGTTTATTGAAAGTTGTGACATACTTGAGTATTATACAAAAGAATTGATTTTTATTGCATAACAAATTCGATTTAAGATCAATTTGTATCATATGTGGTTACAGATATTTGTATGTGATTTGAACTGAGATGTTTTGAAATGCGGGTCCCATATGAATGTACTCATGAATGTAACTTTTCAATATGAGAAACTTTGAAATGAAAAGTACATCCATATGTTGACCTAAGAAGTTATAGGGGGTGTTATCTGCTCACTGAGTTGTAAAACTCACTACACGATGTGGATCTATTTTTCAGATAAAGACACAGAGTTTGGTCCAGCAACCAAATGATCGACTAGAGGTTGTACTCCAGTGGTGAGCCTACATTGTTTCTAGGCTCTCAATGTTTTATAATTGAAAAATATTTGTATTCTAGAGTTGCTCTGAAGGTCACAGGCAGGATCCTTGCTTCTACTGTTACTCTGGTGTTTATAGACGTAAATTGTATATTGTATATGTGTATGAGAACTTATATGTATTGGTTTATATGATAAAGAATGTCATTATGTTCATTTATGGAAAATATATGTGTATGGTATATGGATTTCACGTGCCCTAAATTTTGGGTCGTGACAAGTTGGTATCAGAGCATTAGGTTTCCCTGTGACAATCAGAGCAAAGGATTCTTTAGTAGGACCTTTAGTATCGATATGAGCCGGACATATTTATACTTCAGGTGCTGCTGAGGGATTCTATAGGATTTCAAATTCCTTTCTATTCGAAGTTGTTAAAGTTTATAGTATAAGATAGATTGAATATTGTGACATCTTAAAAGGTATCAATGGATCAATTACAGCTTGAAAGTAAAAGAGATATGCGTCTTAAAGAATTTAAAGAATTGAGACAGATATTAAATATGATGGTTTTTGAATGTGACATCCGTTGTACCGGTTGTCTAGATATGGTAGACTGTGATGTGATATTGAGAATAAATTTGTTGGCATTATGTCATGTCATTTTGAAATGTCATTATATGGTGATTAAATTCAATTATTGAGGAATTTTCTTTATTGATACAAGGGGATCGTAATAAGATACCCAGTAATCTAATTTCTGCTTTAGCAGTCCATAAGTGACTACAAAATGGTGCCAAGGATAGTTGGCAGTAGTGAGAGATGTTGATATAAAGTATACCACTGTAAATTAAGTTTTTGTGGTTAGAAAATTTCCTGATGTAATTCTTGAAGAATTGTCAGGATTACCTCGAAACGTAAAATATAATTTGGTGTTGATTTACTTCCTGGAACCCAACCAGTGTCTATACCTCTATATATAAGAGCACCGACTGAACTCAAGGAATTGATGGATCAGTTGAGACACTTGTTAGACTAGGGATTTATATACCCTAGTACTATTACTTGAAATGCTTCAGTTCTATCTATGAAAAAGAAAGATGGATCACTATGACTATGCATAGATTAAAGTGACAATGTGAAATAAATACTCATTACCTCATATAGATGATATGTTTGACCAGTTACAAGGTGCTCAACATTTAAAAAAAAAAAAAAAAAGTTGAATTGATTTGATATCTGGATCTCATCAATTAAGAATAAGGGAAGAGGAAAGTCAAAAAAAAAAAAAATTCTTTTAGGACTCGTTTTGACATTATGAGTTCTTGGTGATGTTATTTAGTCTAACAAATGCCCAGTTGCAAAAAGGGTATTGAATCCATCCCTGGAGTAATTTGTTATTATAATTATTGATAATATATTAGAATATTTTAAGAGTACAGAGGATCATAAGCAACATTTAAAGATAGTATTACAAACTCCAAGGGAGTATCAGCTATATGCTAAGTTCTCAAAATATATGAATTTTGACTTAGTAATAGTACTTTCTTAAGGTATGTGGCTAGCAAGATGGTATATAAGATAACCCTAAGAAAGTAAAAGTGGTACAGCAATGTCCACATCTTGCTACAGTTACAGATGAAGATCCAAGTCCAATTTGCGCTTTCTGCTATGGTCTGTTGTCCATTCTATTTGAGCTGTGATTGGATCAGGTACATGAACATATGCTTGTAAAGCATCAATTAACTCCTCAGCATCTGAAGCTAAGATGAGAATTCGTCGTGCTGAGTGTGGGATAAACCTTTGTTCCACAGCATGATCAAGGAAAGATAACAAACCATCAAAGAAGTGATTAACATTTAATAAACCTATTGGTTTGTGATGCATATTTAGTTGTGCCCAAGAGAGTATTTGGAAAATCTCCTCTAAAGTACCAAAACCACCTGGTAAGGCAATGAAGGCGTCAGCATTGCTCATCATTCTAGCCATGCGTTCATGCATGGAAGCTACTCTATATTCTTCCCCAATTGTTTTCCCTATGTTGCTGAATGCAGCTAGAGCTGTAGGAATAATACCTAGAACTTGGCATCCTCCTACATGTGCAGTTGTAGCCACACACCCCATTAACCCACAGTTACCTCCATCATAGACTAGATGAATTTTTCTTCTGGCCAGCACTATACCCAGGTTTTGTGCTGCTTTCACATATTCCCCATCTTTTCCAGGACTGGAACCACAAAAGACACAGATATTTCGAAACTGACGGAATGCGATTCCCTCCATAATTTCTATCACCTTAATTCTGAGTATGAAGATAAAGATACTAATGTAAGCATTTATAGAACTCATAGAAGGGCATATTTATAATAGCTATGCGAATAGGCCAGATATTACTAGAACAGCTATGTGAGTGATTGGTGGATATCAGCTAAATTAAAGGTAAAAAAAAACGGCAAGCATGTATATGTATAGTAGTTATGACTCTGACTCATATTAAGCACATAAAGAGCATAAGATAAGATATCACCAGAAATCTATCTTTTTCTTGTTGTCTTTGATGAAGCATTGATGTCTTGATTTTTGTAGAAAACTTGTAGGTGATAGCCGTCATTGTAAAAAAAAAAAACGAAAATGAAAATGCAAACCAATTAATTGTTGAAGAGGGACAAGCAAAAGATTTATCTTGTTTTTCTCAATATTCTTACCAATCGACTATTGGTTTATAAGTCGACTAGCTATTTTGAGAAATTTTAATTTGGACTGGTTATTTTACAGTTGATTGATTACATCTATTCTGAAGCAATCAACTGCATCCTACCAGTTAACTATGTGCTATTGTTTTTCACAGACTTCATAAGCTCAGAGATATTTTTTTTTCATATGATATGCTTCCGCCGAATAACAATATCTTTGTATTAAATATTGGCACATATATTCAAAATTTGCGGCCACCGATTTTTGCCGAAATCGTAGATAGATTTTGTTTATAGATTTTCAAGAATTACGGCCACCGATTTTAATGCTTTTCAATGTTTGTCCAAATTTTTGACTTTCTATTTTGGCACCATTCTCTATTGTGCTTTTCATCTGTTTCACTGCATTCTCCCTCATTAACGGTTGGCATTAAAAGCAAGGTTGTTTTCCCTCATATCAAGGAAAGATAATTTCTAATAATGGATTATTATGGTGTTCAGCTGATTAGTGGATTAAAGTAATAGACATTTTGAAAAGACTAGATGGATGATGATGTAATGGTGCTTTGACGAATGTAATCAAAGGAATTAACGGTGTTGAAGTTTTTGAGGAGTAAAGTATGGAAAGTAAGATTTAAGCTAATCTCGAAATTTTTTGGAAACATGGAGAATATTTTGAGAATCATCTCTGAGAATAATGTAGTGATTAAGATATTTATGTTAAAGATTTATACCATGCTAAACTGAGTCTAGTATTTAGAATGTAAATCATGTTGCGATTGAAAATTCACGTATGAATAATTGTTGAGAAAAGAGATTTCAAAAGAAGCCATAGATTGTAAATATGGATAACCCGAGGTAATAAAGATATACTGAGATATAAAAAAAATGGTACTAGTATAATGGTAAAAAAAAAAAAGATACAAGTGAAATTTTTCATTGGCAGGTATGTTGGCAAGTACGAAGTGAATATATTATCTCAAGAGAGTTATTTAGGAAGTCTAAGGATCTTTATTAGATTATAGTATGACTGATACTAAAATTAAATTATGTGTTTATACATTAGAAGTTATACTTTAAGTATCTTTATATTATTGTGGTGAAAGTTGGGAGAAATTAATTGTCCTTAGTTGAACTTGCTCATAGCAGTAATTATCATGCCAATATACAATGGCATCATTTGAAGTTTTACATGAACATTATAGGTTTCTTAATATGTGAGTGCATTGAGAACAGTTAAACTTTGGAAATATAATTTGGAATAACATGCAATAAATAGAATATGAATTATCTAAATTGATGATGCTAGTTTGAAGAGCATGCTTCAAACATATGTTTTTGAGATAGGTAGGAGATTTCTTAACAGAATTTGTCTATAATAAAATGATATTAGAATATTTAAGCCTTATGTAAGAGGTGTTACAAATGTTCTGTTAAATGACTCAGTGGAGTTAGATTTATTATAAGATGTCATTGATAAAGTGAAATTGATTAGAAAAAGAATACTGGAAACTCAATACAAGTCAAAAGTTTACAAGGACTATGAATGTTGAGCACTAGGAATTTTCAGTTGGTGATCATATATTTTTTAATGACTCACCAATGAAAGAGGTAATGAGATTTAAAAAGAAAGGGAAGTTACCCTCTCGGTATATAGAATTATTTGAATTCTTGATAAGATCGGTTTACCACTTGCATTGGATAATGTTTATCCAGTTTTTCATGTTTCTATACTACGAAAATATTTACCGGATTCTACACATGTTATACAGTGTCCATTGATTCAGTTAAAAATTTAAATTTATGAGGAACAACTAGTAGCAATAGTGGACAGATAAGTAAGGAAGTTATGGTTAAAAGAAATACCTATAGTAAAGGTGATATGGAAAAAAAAAATCATTCTTTTGAGAAAGCTACTTGGGAAAGAGAGGAGGATATACGGCCAAATATCCGTATTTATTTGAACAATGAGGTTAGTGTTTATCTGCAACAGTGGTGATGAAATTCGGAGACCGAATTTCTTTAAGGGGGGAAGAATGTAATAACCGTAAAATTTAACAAAAAATCCAATTAAAGGAAATTTAGAATAAAAGAGAGAATTTTGACAATAGAGATAAGAACCAGTGAAAATATGTATATTTATTACATGGATTAAAGAATTACAAAAAAAAAAGAAATATGAGAATTTATATTTTAGCGCGCTATTAGCAAAAATATTATTATTTATGTAGAAATAATTATGATTTGTTAAAAGTAAGTGGACTTTTAAGTAAAAGAAGTATTGTGTTGCTTAAAATAATTATATCGGCCTCTATTGAATTTTTATGGTATTTTTAGAAATATTCTTTCTTTTAATATGAATAAAGATATTTGTTTTGAAATTTGTTTTAATATGATTTTTATTGAGAAAAATTATGATTTAAGAGTTTAACTAAAGATTTATGAGGAAGGAAATTTTTAGAAATTTTTGGGATATTTTATGATGAAAAATGGAATTTATATGAATTTTTATAAAAAAAAATCCTATTATTAATTATTAATAAATATTATTATATTAAAAAAAAAAAAAAAAAAAAAAAAACAAATGTCAGAAACCATAAACGAAGCCGAGTGCAAAATTTCATAAGGAAGAAAAGAAAAAAAAAAAAAACGAAAAGGAATAGTAATGAATAGTGAGTGCATAGTAATCTCAAAATTTATCTTTCGATTTGAAGTGCTTAGGGGCTTCCAATCTCAAAACTGAAATTGTTATTGGATTCAGGACGAAGAGTACTTCAATTTTGACCGATCAGTTTTTCAAATCAACCGTTGAATCACTGTAGATCTGAAGTAGAAAATCTCGGTAAAAGGTAAGTTCTGAAAAACCTTACTTAAAGACTTCAAATTAGAAATCTGACACCGTAGATGGGTTCAGAAGCTTGATAAACATTAGAATATGTAATTTTTTCGGTCATTTGGTAACTTTTTATATGGCGGTGAATAGTACTTTTGGCCGTGAATAGTGGCGGATGAATAGTATTTCCGGCGATAAATAGTGACGATGAATAGTGTTTCCGGCGGTGAACAGTACCCGAGCTCATTTAAGGTTTTTGGACCTTCCGGACACGTTTTTGAAGCTTATTTGGTCAAATTCAGACTAAAAACGAGGATTTTAGGGCTGTCCAATCTGGAGCCCTTACCTGTGAGTAGATAATTCTTCCTATAACTTGTTTTTACTCTTCTTGAACTTTTCATTGATAAATGAGTATGATTACATGTTATTTATATGTTCATATGTTTCTGAAATGGTTTGGAATATTTGAAATGATTGAGAAATGATATCTAGTTCAAGAAGAGTATGAGTTTTGAAATAGATTTTGAAATGCTTTGAATACGATAATTCTAAATGCATTTCGCATTACATGGCAAAGAAAATATGATATGCATGTGGCATTAATTTTACAGTGTTATATTTGCCTCGAATATAGGCATGATTATATGATTTCTCTGATTGGAAAATTTATAATAAAAGATTTTGTACTGAGACTGAGAGCTCTGTTTTGAATGATATGTAAAGTGGTAAATTGCCGAATATGATTGTATGGCGAATTGTTTGATAATAATTCATTGCATATGATGGATATGCATTTTTTTTTACATGTTTATATATTCATATAAATATATATATGTATTGATGAGAAATGACGAGATTATATGGCTTGAGACGATATTGTGAAGGTGGTATTAGTGGTAATGTGAGGAGGCAGTAGGGTGATGAACTCACATTCCCTAATTACCTATTGTGATGATGACAGTGGTAATGTGAGGAGGCAGAAGGGTGATGAACTCACATTCCCTGTTGATCTATTGAAGTTGTACTCAGTGGTAATGTGAGGAGGCAGTAGGGTGATGAACTCACATTCCCTGATTACCTATTCTGATTGTGACTATGGTAATGTGAGGAGGCAGAAGGGTGATGAACTCACATTCCATATTTATCTATTGAGTTTATTGAAAGTTGTGACATACTTGAGTATTATACAAAAGAATTGATTTTTATTGCATAACAAATTCGATTTAAGATCAATTTGTATCATATGTGGTTACAGATATTTGTATGTGATTTGAACTGAGATGTTTTGAAATGCGGGTCCCATATGAATGTACTCATGAATGTAACTTTTCAATATGAGAAACTTTGAAATGAAAAGTACATCCATATGTTGACCTAAGAAGTTATAGGGGGTGTTATCTGCTCACTGAGTTGTAAAACTCACTACACGATGTGGATCTATTTTTCAGATAAAGACACAGAGTTTGGTCCAGCAACCAAATGATCGACTAGAGGTTGTACTCCAGTGGTGAGCCTACATTGTTTCTAGGCTCTCAATGTTTTATAATTGAAAAATATTTGTATTCTAGAGTTGCTCTGAAGGTCACAGGCAGGATCCTTGCTTCTACTGTTACTCTGGTGTTTATAGACGTAAATTGTATATTGTATATGTGTATGAGAACTTATATGTATTGGTTTATATGATAAAGAATGTCATTATGTTCATTTATGGAAAATATATGTGTATGGTATATGGATTTCACGTGCCCTAAATTTTGGGTCGTGACAATTTTATTGTTTCAATTTGAATTGCGTATTGATTATTCATATGTTCTTCTTCTCAATGATTATTCATATGATTGCTAGGGAGGCCTACTAGTATATTGTGTGTCTTAATCTACCGCTGAATTATATTTTGAACAAAGTCTTCAATTCTGTGATTCATGAGGCAAATAGGTTTGAGGATTTTGGATTATAAATCATTGAACCTATGATGAATAGTTAACTAAATTAGATATAACCGATGTGTTTATATTTGTTTAACTCTGTCAGTTTCTCTAGTTCTTCATGCGGTTAGTAAGTTATAATTTACCAATGTGCTAAAGGATTGCTTGTTAATTAGGGTTTAATTAGTGCGATTATCATTAATTTACTAGACTTAAGGAGGAACAGGGTTAGAAACCCAATAATAGATATTCAATTACAGATTGATTATGTTGTCAATGATCATTGCAATCCCTTGACGGTGAATGTCAACCGAAACCAACGTCTTTATCATTAATCTCTCTCTCTTATTTACTTTCATTATTGTTTACTTGATTTTATTTACAATTATCAACTTCCCCTTTCTCAATCATATGAGGTAATTTCAGTCTCTGTGGGATCGACCCTTACTCCTACTACTACAGGTTAGTTTTGAGGTAAGGTATCAATTTGGGTGTACCTGCGACAGTACGCATATTTAAATGGATAAATATAATAAAATACATATCTAAAACACATGGGCCACTAATTAATATCTAACATTCTCCCACTTGGCCCATGCAACATTATTCAACTTCATAGGTTCAAATAGAACATAATGCGCATTTATTAGTTAAATCCTTCCTTAAATTAGTCACATCATAAATCATCGTTAAGCAAAAATTAATAGGGATCATAGCGGTTGTATGTCATTAGTTTGACATAGTCCCTTTTATGTATCATAATATTAATTCAATACTTAACATGACCCGTAATGAGAGATAACATAATGGTCCAACAATAATGTCTTCGTCAAAGACAAATCCTGTTAATAGTCACATAATTCATTTATGTATATATACACTAACAATAAGTAACAGGATGCATAAATAAATCAGAAATAACAAATAAATGAGCTCAGAGTGTCAAAACATAAAGAGCATAAAACTTCATCATAATCTTAATAGTGGTACTCAATAATGCCCATTCTTTTGACATGTTCATTAAATGTCTTTGGCGGCAATCCTTTCGTTAATGGATCCACAATCATAAAGTTAGTGCTAATGTGCTCAATTGACACTCTTTGTTTCTAAACTTCTTCTTTAATGGAAAAATATTTCACTTCCATGTGTTTAGCACCCTTTGAATACTTATCGTTTTTTGAAAAGAAGACTGCTGCAGAATTATCACAATAAATTTTTAGCGGCTTAGCAATACTGTTGACAATTCTAAGCCCTGAAATAAAATTCAACAACCATAAATCATGAATGGTGGCCTCAAAGCATGCCACAAATTTAGCCTCCATAGTGAACACAACAATGACAGATTGCTTCGCACTCTTCCATGATATTGCTTCTCCTGCTAGAAGGAACAAGTAGCCAAATGTAGATTTTCTTCTATCAACACATCCAGCATAATCTGAATCTGAATATCCAATCACCTCAAGGTGATTAGATTTCCTGTAAGTGAGCATGTGATCCTTTGTTCCTTGTAAGTACCTCAATACTTTTTTTGCAGCTTTCCAATGATCCAATCCAAGATTACTTTGATACCTGCCTAGCATTTTGATAGCAAAACTGATGTCTAGCTTGGTACAAGTCTGAGCATACATCAAGCTCCAACAACAGATACATAAGGAATTCTTTCCATTTCTGTGCGTTCCAATTCATTCTTTGGGCATTGCATAAGGCTAAATTTATCTCCTTTCTGAATTGAAACAACACTGGCAGAGCACTTTTCTATTTTGAATCTCTCTAAAACTTTATTAATATATGCTTTCTGAGACAATCCTAACATTCCTTGTGACCTATCACAGAGTATTTCAATTCCTATCACATAAGATGCCTTACCCATATCTTTCATTTCGAAGTTCATAGAGAGAAATTTCTTGGTCTCATGTAATAAGCCAAGATCATTTGTAGCCAGCAAGATATCATCAACATACAAAATCAGAAATATAAACTTGCTCCCACTAACCTTCAGATATATACACCGATTAACAGTGTTTTCTTTAAATTCAAAGGAAGTAACAGTATCATTGAACTTAAGATACCATTGTCGGGAGGCTTGTTTAAGTCCGTATATTGACTTCTTAAGTTTACACACCATGTGTCCCTTTCCTTTTACTGGAAAACCCTCAGGTTGATCCATATAAACCTCTTCCTCTAAATGCTCATTCAGAAAAATAGTTTTCACATCCATTTGATGTAACTCTAAGTCGTAATGAGCTACCATTGCCATAATAATTCTAAATGAGTCCTTTTTGGACACAAGAGAAAATGTCTCTTTATCGTCAATGCCATCTTTCTGAGTAAAACCTTTGGCAACAAGTCTAACTTTAAATATTTCGACATTTCCATTTGAGTTGCGTTTGGTCTTAAAGACCCATTTACACCCGACTTTTTTACAACCTTTAGACAATTCAACAAGATCCCAAACTTCATTATGATCCATCGATTTTAACTTTTCTTTCATAGCATCTAACCATTTATTATTATTGGCACTTTCCATGGCTTGTGAAAATGAAACTGGATAATCATCAACTCCTAAGTCAAATTCTGACTCTTGTAAATAGACCACATAATCATTAGAAATAGCAGATCTCTTTTGTCTTTGAGATCTTCTTAATGCTATTAGTTCATGTGGATAATCTATTATAGGTTCATTGGTGACAACTTCATTATGGGGTGTTTGTTGTTCTTCTAAGTTGTCAAACTGTTCTACAACTATGGGAACAATAATTTCCCAAGAAGTTTTAGGTAAAGGAACTTGTACCTTAACTTCTTGGATTTCCACTTTTCGTGGTTCTACACTCCCACTAATTTCACCATTTTTAATGAACCTAGTATTTCCAGTTTCAACGATTCTTGTACTATGGTTAGGATAATAAAATCTATACCCTTTCGACTTTTCTGGATAACCAATGAAGAAACCACTGATTGTTCTTGAATCCAGTTTCTTTTCATATGGATTATAAATTCTTATTTCCGCCAAGCAACCCCAAACATGCAGGTGCCTTAAACTGGGTTTCCTTCCTGTCCATAGTTCAAAAGGAGTTTTTGAAACTACCTTACTAGGAACTCTATTTAACAAGTACATAGCAGTTTTTGAAGCATGCATCCACAACGACAAGGGTAAAGAAGAAAAACTCAACATACTCCTAACCATATCCATTAGTGTACAATTACGTCTTTCTGTAACACCATTTTGTTATAGTGTTCCTGGCATTGTGTATTGGGCACATATGCCATGCTTTTCAAGGAATTTAGCAAATGGACCAGGGCATTGTCCAGTTTTATCATATTTTCCATAATATTCACCACCTTTGTCAGATCTTATAGCTTTCACCTTTTTGTCTAATTGTCTTTCTACCTCAGTGACAAATACCTCTAAGGCATCTGTTGACTGAGATTTTTCATGCAACAAATAAACTTAGCCATAACGTGAAGAGTCATCAATGAAGGTGATAAAATACTTTTCTCCACCAAAAGATGGAACATGAAAAGGCCCACATATATCGGTGTGTATAAGTTCAAGGAGCTGTGTCACGGCCGCAAATAATAGAACACATGACTGGCACGGCATAAGGGTTTCCCCTAGCCACAAGCCTAACACATAGCATGCACAAACATCCAGCACACAATCCAGAATACATAATAAATATAACTGGCCACATATGCCACATCCAATATCAGAAAATACTGTATATATGTATATATATATATATCTCTCTCATGATATCTCATGAATCCAACATTCTGATTCAACTTGGCCCATGGCCTCATAATATTCATGTGATTCAACTTGACCCAAGGCCTCATAATACCAACATCGTTGTAAAATATAAAACTGTTTTTCAAACAAAACATCAAAATATGCAAGAAGTGAGGATCCTGCCTGTAAATTCATGGAGTTACTCTAGACATAAACTAAACTAGACAATCATTACAAAATAGCCTTGTCCAAACTGGGGCTCACCAACGCTATATTCAGCCTTCTACGAAGCTGTAACTGGATCAAAGTCTCTTTGACCATCTGTTGGGAGAAAACAGAAGAGGGGTGAGATTACCACATCTCAGTGAATGGATAAATCACACTATAACAGAAACAGGGCAAACCAAGCACGAATGTTTCGCAATGAATTTAATAATTGAAATCCAAATATAAAGATAATAATCGAAACATTTAAGCATTTAACCATAATTTATTGAAAGAAAAGCTAAACAGTTCAAATGTATATTTAAAAGATAAAACAGGATTTAAATCAATAATCGCAAAGTAAATTAATTATGCATGGTAAGTAATAAATGAAGTTATTTATACAATAACAATGATGAATGAGATATTTTAGAAATATTTAGTCTTTAAGAAAAATACACTAGTTTATTGGAGTTCTTTCCTGACAGATCATCATCTTCCCCAAGCACATAGTAAGGGAGGGGTAATCACTGTAGGCGTAGACATAAGTCCACCCTAAATTTCCCCAAGCACATAGCAATGGGTATGGCAATCACTGTAGGCATAGACATAAGTCTACCCTAAATTTTCCAAACACATAGCAATGGGTATGGCAATCACTGTAGGCATAGACATAAGTCTACCCTAAATCCCTGTATCTTAGGCAGTCATATGCTCGTCATAGTATCCTATGCCAAAGCCTTAACATGATCATGGTGCACCAGGGCTAGCACTACCTGCGGCTAGCTAACAATGATCTAAAAGGGTCCCTCCAATAGAAAACATTTGAAATATGCTATTCAAAGAGTTTAAAGTAAAACATTTCAATAACTTTACAATAAAGCTATAATTCTCCATCTAACTCTTTTCATGCATAAAATTACGTTCTAAAATATATCTCATCCATGAATTCCCATGGAGACCTTTATAATCATAAACTTTTCCTTTTAAACATAGATCGTCCGTAGACGTCACATAGATGCTCATCATGCATCAAATCATTTCATGGCTAACTTAGTTCATTTCTATGACTAAGTTCGCATTTCTATAAATCTAGTTCAAATAGAGAATTATCAGCCTAGATGCTTGTCCTGCATACCTAGAGTTCAACTAGGATTTAAATTTATAATTTCTAACATGGTTGGAACATATTGGTTTTCAAAGCAGTAAAACAATTTAGCATACATTCCAACTAGTTAAAATCATACGAGAGAGAGAGTTATAAACCGAATTCGTAAAATATGCGCTACAGTATGAAAAACCCACTCACAAGTAAGGGCTCCAGATTGGACAGCTCTAAAATCTTAGTTCCTGGTCTACATTCGGTAAAACAGACCCCAAAATCGAGTTCAGAAGGTCCAAAAACTTTAAATGAGCTTGGTTACTGTTCACCGCCGGAAAACACTATTCACGCCAGAAAATACTATTCATCGCCGAAAAATACTATTCACTGTCACAAAATTTTACCGAATCAACAAAACAATTTCATATCTTAATATTTATCTAGTTTCTGAATCCATCTACGGAGTCAGAATTCTAATTAGAAGTCCATAAGTAAAGTTTTTCAGAACTTACCTTTTACCGAGATTTTCTATTTCAGATCTACGGCGATTTAACCGTTGATTTGAAAAACTGATCGGTCAAAACTGAAGTACTCTTCGTCCTGAATCCAATAACACGTTCAGTTTTGATATCGGAAGCTAATCGGTACTCCAAATCGAAAGAAAATATTGGATGTTACTATTCCTACACTATTCATTACTATTTATTTTTTTCGATTTTTCTTTGAATTCGACGCAGTCGCCCCCGGTTTCGTTTATGGTTTCTGAGGTTTGTTTGTTTTTTTTTAAATATAATAATAATTATTAAATAATTAATAATAGGATTTTCTTTTATAAAAATTCATATAAATTCTATTTTTCATCATAAAATATCCCAAAAATTCTTAAAAATTTCTATTCTCGTAAATCTTTAGTTAAACTCTTAAATCATGATTTTTATTAATAAAAATCATAATAAAATAAATTTCAAAACAAATATCTTAATTCATATTAAAAGAAAGAATATTTCTAAAAATACTATAAAAATTCAATAGAGGCCGGTATAATTATTTTAAGCAATAAAATACTTCTTTTACTTAAAAGTCTATTTACTTTTAGAAAAAGATAATCATTTTTAAACAAATAAAAATATATTTGCTTATAGCGCGCTAAAACATAAATTCTCATATTTCTTTTGTAATTCTTTAATCCATGTAATAAATATCCATATTTTCTACGGTTCTTATCTCTATTGTCAAAATTCTCTCTTTTATTCTAAATTTCCTTTAATTGGAATTTTCGTTAAATTTTACAGTTATCACAAGCTGTGTGCTTCTTGTGGCTGCTTTCTTAATTGTGTGTTTTGTATATTTTCCTTTAATACAATCCACACATATGTCAAGATTAATAAAATCCAAATCTGGAAGGATTTCATTCTTTACCAATCTCACTATTCTTTCTTTGGATATGTGACCCAAACGTTTATGCCACAAGTAAGCTGAACTTTCATTAATTAACCCACGTTTAGTACCAACATTATGATGCAAGGTTAGAAGAGTCTCAGTAAAAAGGTTATCAAGCTTTAATTTGTACAAACCATCAGATAAAATACCAGAACCAATGAGATGATTATGTTTGAATAAACTAAAACATCCATTCCCAAATTTAAAAGAGTATCCAACTGTATCAAGTTTAGACAAAGACTAAATTTCTATAAACGGAAGGAACATAAAAAGTTTGAAAAAGATCTAAATGATGTATAGTATCTAAAATCAAACGATAGGTCCCAATGGCTTCAACTAGAGTTTTGACTCGGTTTCCCATGAAGACAAACTTTTCATTTGGATTTATGGTTTGGGTTGTAAAGAATCCGTGCATCGTATTAGAAACATGAGTGGTACAACCAGAATCAATCCACCAAGTATTATAAGGAACTTCAGTTAGATTTGATTCGAAACATACTAAAGCAATAGGCTTACCTTTCTTTTTGAACCATGTCTTGCGTTTAGGGCAATCTTTCTGATAGTGTCCAGATTTCTTACAGAAATGACACTTATCATTCTTTTGTTCCTTCTTGTGGATTGGGGCATATGACTCATTGACTTTATGTAGTCCTTGCTTGCCCTTTTCATTCTTCTTTACGTGTTTCTTACCAACTCCTTGCTGACCCATGAGATTAATTGAATGAATTCATTGTTTCTTCAGCCTGCCTTCCTCTTGAATGAGCATGTTATGCAATTCATGCACATTTTATTTATCCTTAATGGTGTTGTAACCCATTTGGAACGTGGCATACTCAGAAGGCAAGGAGTTTAAAATGAATTATAGAAGGAAGTTTTCATTCACCTCCATTCTCATGGACTTCAATTTTGCTGCTATACTTGTCATCTCAGTGATATGCTCATACATAGTATATGAACTATCAAATTTCACGATGGTTAATGTACTCATTAATGACTCAACTGATGACTTATCAGCAATATTAGACTGGGAGCGCTCTTCCACAAAATTCATGTATTCCTTTGCACTTTCAGTTTTGGGAATTGTGGACTTAATGTTGTTTGCTACTGTCATTCGCATAAACATTAGGCTCAGTCTATTAGATCTTTTCCAAGTTTTATGGAGAGATCTCTGTTCTATGCTGCTTGAATCAGTAAGAGCAGTAGGCTTATCAGTTAAGAGTGCTAAGTCAAGATCCAAAACACCTAAGTGAAATTGGATCTGTTCACGCCATTCAAGGAAGTTAAGCCCATTGTACTTTAATATAGACAAAGCTTGCGAATGAAGAGAAACAGGAACTGATGCTGCAAATAGATAAAATGCTCATACATTAATGCTTTGAGTCATAATTTAAATACATAACTCAAATTCAAATAATATCATCAATAAATGTACATTAAAGTCTACCTTTGGGTGATCCAACAATGCACAACAATAAACATAATTGATACTTAATTTAATCTCACATAATTGATAATTATATATACTCTAATTTGACATCTTAAATATAATTATCCTAAATTATATATGCTTGTATTATCTAAACCATGAAATTGCATAATATATTATAATCCAAAAGTCATCAATAAAGTGGAAAAGCCATAATAAAAAGTGACGTAGGATAAAGAAAGAAGGAAAAAGCCAAATCATACATATAATAAGGCTAATTTAATAAAGCATGCTTGTTGTTGCGTTTCGGAAAGTTCCCAAGACTCATGCATCACGTAGAAAAGAAATAAGTTGCGGGAGAAACATGATTTCCGAAAAGCTGATTTTTGCATTAATCAATTGATGAATTACTTATCAGCATATTTTCAATTTTGCATAGTACTATTTCGGAAAAGCCATCAACGTTATGCGAAAAAAAAATATATTCCAAAATTTGATTTTGTTTTACATAAAATACAATTATGTAATTCTTGATCTTTGAAAATAAAAACCAATAATCTTAAATGGAAAATCATAAGTTCTAAAACCAGAGGCTCTAATACCACATGTAAGTAATTCAATAATTTATTCAAATCAAAACCCTAATTTTGAATAACTCATTAAGTCCTATAATCTTAGAACTTTATGATTCTCACAAAAACAATAATTGAATGAAGACATACTTTGATCCATAATGTTTATCTTGCAAATAAACTTACAGTAGATGAGAGATCTCAAAGAAATTGTATTTCTCTCTCTTCACCCCTTACGGTTTGACGCACGTTTCTTGATGGAGAGAAAACTGTCACATAATGGACAGAGAGATGACCATTTTCTTATATAGAGTCACATGTACCATCAACATGTATATCCTATAAGAAATATCTCTCTTATTGACCAATAAGATTTTAACATTTAAACATTATTAGATCATAATTATCTTTAAGTGATAATTATCATTAAATTCATAATTATCACAAAGTCATTATTATCATTAAACTATGATTATATTTAAATGGATAAATATAATAAAATACATATCTAAAACACATGGGCCACTAATAAATATCTAACAACATATACATGTGATACAAGTTTCATAAAATTAATTTACAAGAAACTACAATATGTTTGTTTTTATTTAATCATTTCTTGTTAACTTGAAGATTCGTCATATTTTATCTTGATAATTTAAATCTTAGATTATTTTCATATACCTCATCTTATAATAAACGGTTGATGGTTATTTTTCTTTTATTTCCATATGTTTCATAGAAACAAGGGAGTTAGCATAAGGCATGAGATGATACATCACAAAACAAGCCACATTTTTCCAAAAATAAGCATAGAAGTGTTTTCTATTCTAACGAATAGAAATAAATAGATGAAGAAACCATTTTAAAGCTAAACATATGGATGAACAATGATGTGTATATTTATAAATGAGTTTTTCATTAAAAACAGCTCAATCAAAGATGTGCGTTACTTATAAAGCGAAAACTTCAAGTAAAGGAAGTTGACGACACAGGTCTTGTGAGACACTACCATATAAATTGTTAAAATCAAATTCAACCACTCTCAAACAAGGCATGTTAAAAAGAGAAGCTACAATTTCACCAATAAACAACATAGTTTATGATATTAGCTATTCCACACATATATATAAAACCATTAAAAAAAACGACACATTTATATTCTATACTGATCTAACTAAATTATTAGCAATAATTTAACTAACTTCTTGTTTCTTCGTTTTTTTGTTGTTTTTTCGTTTCTAACATAGCTACTTGTATTTTTTTAATTTAATTAAATTTTTAACATTAACATTAACATTAAGAATTATATTTGAAGGTGTAATAGCCTGGAACGAATCTAATATTTCTATTGCCCTATGGCGAATCAAAATTGTATTTTTTTAACACTTCTCCTTTATATTACATGAGAAAGTAGAAGATAGAATTCATTTCTCTTAAAAATTAATTATGTAAATGGTTTCTTGATAAATCAGTTACTTGTAAAGAAGAAACGAAGACATATGATGAGATTTTACCGGTGTAACACTAATATTTTGAAAAATAATATATATAGAACCTTAATTAATTTAATTAATACTAAATCTCTCTCATTTGAATTCACTTTGTAAAGCCATTGTTTGGGGGAACTTGTATATACTTGACAAACTTCTTCAAGTAAAAACAAAAATTGTAATAAAATATTGTCTTTTAGAACAATTTATTTTTTTAAAAAAAATGTGTGAGATCCCTTTGTAGTGAAGGAAATTTCGGCTTGAAGGTGTAGACATGAAATAGTAAATTAGAATTTTGGTTAATTAGACGTAAAGTTTTTAAGTATTAAAGAGATTGGATTAAGCAATATAAAATCCTAGAGTAATAAAACTATATAAGACAAGTTTTGAACTTATAGTTAACTAATTAGTTTTTAATTTATCGAAAAATAACAACAAAAATTTACTCAAAATAGACATGACTACTATTTGAAGTATTTATGAGCATCTAACTTATGTACAGTTAGATAGTGTTATATTTGAGTTTATTAAGAACATCTCTAATCAGAGTTCTTATAATCTCCATAAAAAGTTGCTTATAAGGAGTCATGCTTACATGGCATTAAAATGACATCAAATAGTAAAATTATTTTAAGTACTGTTATTTTTATAAATAATGATTCTTAAATATAAAAAATTATTTTTTATTATATATTTTTATTATTTTTAATTAATATTATTAAAAATAAATTTATATTATTTTAAAAATTTTATTTATGTATTTATTATTTTAAAATTTATATTAAAAATTTTATATTAAAATAATATTAATTTATTATTATTATTATTATTATTATTATTATATATATATATATATATTATTTTAAAATTAAAATATAAATAAAATATAAAAAATATAAAATAATTTATGAGACTCATTTAATAAATTATTTAAAATTATATTATTAAAATATAAAATTATTTAAAATAAAAAAATAATAATATAACAACCTAAAACTCTTACAAACAACTTTACGTAGTATCACCTGATGATCCAAGAAGCTTTATCTTGTATTTAAGTATAACTAAAACCCCTTCTTACGACTTTATAATCCTTGTTAGTAAGTGACTAAAATTAATCATTGTAAACATTCTTCCAGAGCACGTCAAACCCTTTATGATATAATCATCATCAAGTTGTAGTCTACTGGTTGCGAGCAATTCATGTAACAACCAAATAATAATAATAAAAATAAAATAAAACAAAACGAAAAAAAAAATGAGGAAGAAAACTAAAGATCAGTGACTTGCGTGAAGAACACAGAGGAGAGAAGCAGAGCATCCATCGTAAGCTTGGAGGAGAAACGGAGCGCAGATGAAACAGAGCAACCTCAACGCAAAGCCTCCGCCGTTCCATTACCATCGGTCGATCACCGCCGTCCAACTCCATCACGAAGTACCGTCGCACAACCCGAACATAGCCACCGATCGCGAGTCCTTGTGAAAACCATCGCAAACCACCATGAAGTTCATCTCCTTTTGTTTTCGTTTTTATGTTATAGGGTGAGTACCTCTTCTTCCTCATTGCTGGTTGTTTTTGGAATATTGGGTTCATAGAATAGGTGTAGTTTGACTTTGATGAGAATGTGTTGATACATTACTATGCACATAGCTTTGGGTATTTGATTTAGGGGTTTTACTTTGTTAAGGATTTATGAATGTTTATGACACCTTAGAGCCCTTATAGTGAGTAAATTGGAGGATTTTTCAACTTTAGCTCACGTATTTCAAAACTTGAAAACGCTGATGCACATTAGATGTTTGATAAAATTTCCAAGAGAGATTTTTAGTTATATGATTTCTTAAGTTTTCGATTTTTAGCTTATGATTTATTCATAGTTTTATCCTAAATATGTCAAGTGTAATTCCATGATGAATTATTGTTAGAAAATTTATTCATATTTTTTTCAAATATTCATGATTGTTAGAAAATTTTATATCTTTATATTTATTTTAAATGTTTTATTTTGGACTAAAAAATTCATATTGTTTAAGTATTCATCAGTTTAGAGCCTCTTAGGAATAAAAAACAAGCATCATAAATTTAAACCCTTTAACAAAATTGTGAAAAACAGAATTTGAACTATAATTGAGATTTTGGAATATGTTATGACAGAGATATATTAGTATTGGTTATCTGAAAAATACTTTTTAAATATTATAGTTTATGATTTATTTGATATAAATTAAATACTTTGAATTTTATATCTGAAGGTGAGAAACCTTACCGAAGTGTAATTTGACTGAAATGAGAATAATGTCGAAAATTCTATACCTGTTGGCAAGAACAATGATATTGTTCAATAGATTTGGCACATAATGTGGACTATGGAAAAAATGTTCAGTAAATTATGTTACAAACAATGGAAAAAATTAATTTAAAGTTGCTTTCTGATTTTTACTTAAATTTGAATTTATTTTTCATATACTACTTTTTATTATGAAAAGTCTTATCTATAAACATTTTTAGCTAGCGGTGGTGTGCCTTAAAACCCTAACTAATAGAAGTGTTGTTAGACCCTTGTGATGGCCAACACATGTGAATTTATTCTGTTAGGCAGAATGCTTTCTGTTGGTTCTGTGGAATGTCTGTCTGTTTGGTGATTACCCTCTTCGACTATGTGCTTGTGGTCTGTTAATGTGGATTTTACTGCATGAGATGCTTCCATGTCGTAATGGATATTTAGAATATATTTGCATAAAGGTCAGATATTTACGGGATAAGATTATTCTCAATACCTGTGCCGGTTATATGCTCATAATTTGGGGTCGTGACAGTTCAAAACAAGCATTGTTAGTGAAAAAATTGCTTGAGTTAAGGGGATTGGATGTAGACCATTATTGGGCCAACCTAGGATAAATCCTCATTTTACTACTTCTCTTCCATCCCTCACTCTTTACTTTGTTATATATGCTTTAAGTTGTTCAAGTTTGCACATCATAATATCTTACTGAAGCTTGTATACTGTTTTTACAGTCAAGGATGTTTAAAAAACTTGGTATATTATCTTTAAAGATTTCATATTCGTTTTAAACAGTAGTTTATAAAATTGCTTGCTTTCATTTAATATTAAGCGGCTGTGTAATTTTGCTGTGCATGCTGATGCCTCGTCTTACCTTGATCCTAACTAGTTTGTATTTGTTTTTCTGTCTTATATAATCACTCACAGATCTGTTGCTTATCAAATTTTGTTTGTGGTTAAGTTTCAAATCTATAAAAAGGTTAGACCTAACTCACCCATTAACTCAATTATATGTGTTTAATTTTTTTATTTTTAGTTTTCAATCATTTATTGCAAAATTTCATTACATTTTAATCATTTTGTCATTTATCTAATTTTTGTTTTTAATTCATTTAATCAATTAAATTAAATTTTCATACTTATTTTTAACTTACTTTACCAAATATGGTTCATAAAATGCTTCCAGATTATATCCTATCTGTTATTTTTATTTTTATCAATACATTTGAGATTTTGTTAAGTTATTGTCACGTCCGTACTTTACGAACGCGAATACCCTTACTATCCGAAAATCTTTTCATTACACATGTACAAATGATCTCACGATAACACATATTCAAATATTATTCAACGTTCACAAGTTTACAAAAACCAATAATTATACATGCCAAATCTATATACATCAAGTTTACAGCGGAAACAAGGATCCTGCCTGTGACTTTCAGAGCAACACTAGAGTACAAATATATTACAATATCATACACTGAGAGCCTAGAAACAAGTTAGGCTCACCACTGAGGCACGACACCTAGTCGGTCAAGTAGCTGCGGGACCAAATTCTGGGTCTTTATCTGAAAAATATGTCAACCACGTGTAGTGAGTTTTACAACTCAGTGAGCAGATAACACCTCCTATGACTTCTCAGGTCAACATAAGGATGTACTCATATTGTAAAACTTATCATATCAAAATATACCGTTCAGAAGTACATTCTTATGGGACCCGCATTTTCAAATATTCTCTGTTCAAAATCATAATCAAGTCTTTCAAACTGTATGCGATACTGTATAAACAATGCTCATATCAAGTTCAAAATCATATTCAATACTGTAAATTTATTAATCAAATTATGCTATGCATCAAAACATTTCTGTTAAAATATTCGGAGGATCCCATATCAGAACCACCATAAGAGTTTGACCCCTTCCGTACTTTGGTGGTATAGGATTTGCCTAAACTCAGCATCCCGCTGAGGTTTGCCCTACTACCATTCAAGAGGACACGCGAAGGAACTCTGTATGGGTCTTTCCCAAGCACACAGCAAGGGAAGGCAAAATAACATCTCATAACTGGCATCTCGCCCATATATAGGAGGCATTCCGCTCTCCTTCACATATAATCTCCCGTGTGTTGGCCCTCACACGAGGCTAGCACCACCCCCCTGCTAGCTGAGGCAATCAAGGTGCGCACCAGGGCTAACATCACCTGCTGTTAGCTGACAGTGTTTCCAATAGGATTCCTCCACAAAAATTATCATATGCGTATATGCCATATATTATAGTATAAAATTCTCAATGTAATACAGACTATCAGTCTCAGTACATTCATCTGTCAAAACTTCCCATTCAGGGGAATCATGTATAAATGCCCACATCCGAGGCAAACATATTACTGTATAAAATCAATGTCACATGTATAACATATTTTCTTTGCCATGTCATGCAAAATACGTGTAAAAATCACATGCTTAATGTGTTTCAAAACTTATTGTAAAATCAAACTCTTCTTGAACTACATATCATATATTAAATATTTCAGACATTTCCAAACCATTTCAAGAACATATGAAAGTATAAATAACATGTAATCATACTCATTTATCAATGTAAAGTTTAAGAAGAGTAAAAACAAGCCATAGAAAGAATCATCTACTCACCTCTTTGAAGCACAAAGTTGGACACCCTTAAAATCCTATTTTCTGATCCGAATTCAGTGAAATAAACCCCAAAATCGAGTCCAGAACGTCCGAAAACCTTGAAAACGACTCCGGATTTGCGAAATTTGGCCTCCGGGAGCTCGGTCAACGCAGGTCAACGCGAGAAGGTCCGGCTGCCACGCGCTACACGCGCCGCCAGAGGAGCTGCGCGTGGCCGTCACTCGCCGAAGGAGAAGCGGCGCGTGGGGGCGCGTGCGGTGGTGGATAGGCCTGAAATTTGAGATCCAAAGGTTTCGGTGCCTTCTGGATCGATCTACGGTGTTAGTTTTGGCGTTTGAGAACTAAAAGTAGGAGTTTCGGAGGTTACCTTTTTGGCCGTTTTTCCTTTCAATTTTCCGACCAATTTCCGGCCAATTCTCCAGAAACCAATCGGATGGGTTCGAAGAACTCTTCGTCCTGAGTCCGTTGGTGGTGGTGGTGTCGAAATCCGAGGTCCGTAGGCGAAGAAATCTTAGAGAGAAGTTAGAGGGTTTTCGGGGAGAGTTTTCTGAAGAGAGATGGAAAAATCTGCGAATGATTGCTTCCGGAGTGATTGAGGCCCTTAAAATATCTCGGGGGACCTTTCTGCAAAATTTCACTTTTAGCGGAAAGTCCTTGCAAATTTTTCTTATTTATATTTTAACCCCGAAACTTTTAAGAAATTGCATTTTTGCCCCGAAACGTAAATTCTTAACATTTCTTTTATAATTCTTTAATCCATATAAATAATAACTTATTTTCACCGTGTCCTAATTCCATTTTTGAAATCCTTTGTTTTAATTCCAAATTTTCCTTAATTAAAATCTCCATTTTCCAAAATTGTCACTTTTATTCTAAATTCCTTTAGTTGAACTTTCTCGTTAACTTTACGGCTATTACATTCTTCCCCCCTTAAAGAAATTCGGTCCCCGAATTTCATCACCATAGTAGCAGATAAATACTAACCTCATTGTTCAAATAAATGCGGATATCTGGCGCGGATGTCATCTTCTCTTTCCCACGTAGCTTCCTCAGACGAGTGATTTTGCCATATCACCTTAACCATAGAAATATCTCGTGACCGCAACTTTTTTACTTGTCGATCAGCTATAGATATCGGCTTTTCCTCATAAGTTAGATCCTTATCCAATTGAATTTTCTGGGGTTGAATGACATGAGTAGGATCTGGTAAATATTTCCGTAACATAGACACATGAAATACTGGATGAACATTCAGTTCTGGTGGCAGAGCTATGCGATATGCCACTGCACCTATTCTGTCCAATATTTCAAAAGGGCCCATATACCGAGGGCTTAACTTCCCTTTCTTTCCAAATCTCATCACTCCTTTCATGGGTGAGACTTTCAGGAACACTTGTTCACCCACTGAAAATTCTAACTCCCTTCGTCTATTGTCAACATATGCCTTTTGTCTGCTCTGAGCTGCCTGCAGCCTGTCTCTAATCAGCTTTACCTTGTTCAGTGCTTCTTGTACAAGATCTGGCCCTATAAGTTTAGCCTCGCCCACTTCGAACCATCCAATGGGAGATCTGCACCGTCTACCATACAAAGCTTCAAATGGGGCCATCTGTATACTAGTCTGATAGCTATTATTATATGCAAATTCAGCCAAAGGCAAATACATATCCCAACTTCCACCAAAATCAAAAATACAGGCTCGAAGCATGTCTTCTAAAATCTGAATCGTACGCTCAGACTGACCATCAGTTTGCGGATGGAAAGCTGTGCTCAAGTCCAATCTCGTTCCTAATGCTTCTTGAAAAGCTTTCCAAAATCGTGCCGTGAACTGCGGCCCTCGATCAGATATAATTGATATAGGAACTCCATGTAGCCTAACTATTTCATTTAAATAGAGCCTGGCATACTGAGCTACATTGTAGGTTGTTTTCACAGGCAGAAAGTGTGCTGACTTGGTCATGCGGTCTATAATGACCCAGATAGAATCATTTCCCTTGGAAGTTCTTGGTAATCCAGTGATAAAATCCATAGTAATTCTCTCCCACTTCCATTCTGGTATCTCTATTCGCTGATGTAAACCTGCAGGTCGTTGATGTTCAGCTTTTACCTGCTGGCACGTCAAACAATGGGAAACATATTCCGCAATATCCCTCTTCATACCATCCCACCAATACAATTCCTTTATGTCTTGGTACATCTTTGTCATTCCCGGGTGTATGGTATATGTAGATCGATGTGCTTCCTCCAAAACTTGTTTTCTCAAATCATGAACATTTGGAACACACAATCGTCTACCGTATCTTAATATCCCTTCAGTATCCACCGAGAATTCAGAATCCTTACTATCCTTCATTTCACTCTTAATCTTGAGCAAATTAGCATCCTTGTCTTGATCGGCTTTGATTTGCTCAACTAAGGAAGATTGGAGCTGCACATGAGCCAATAATATTCCCGGTTCTTTTATTTCAAACCTTATTCCCTTACTTTCTAACTTATGGATGTCTTCTAACAATGGTCGTCGCACCTCTGCTATATGAGCCAAACTTCCCATTGACTTTCTGCTTAGAGCATCAGCTACTACATTTGCTTTACCTGGATGATACAAAATCGTACAGTCATAGTCTTTCAGTAGCTCCATCCATCTTCTTTGCCTCAAATTAAGATCCTTCTGTTGAAAAATATACTTGAGGCTCTTGTGATCTGTATAAATCTCACAAGTTCTACCATACAGGTAATGTCTCCAAATCTTTAGAGCAAATACTACAGCTGCCATCTCTAAATCATGGGTGGGATAATTCTGTTCATGCGTCTTCAACTGTCTAGATGCATAAGCAACTACTCTTCCATTTTGCATTAACACACAGCCTAAGCCCACTCTAGATGCATCACAGTATACTACGTAATCTCCTGTATCCGTAGGAATGGTAAGGATTGGGGCTGTAGTTAAGCACTCCTTTAATTTCTGAAAACTCTTTTCACAAGCATCAGACCACTCAAATTTTATTCCTTTCCTAGTCAACCTGGTCAAAGGAGCAGCTATCTTTGAAAAATCTTTAACAAATCTACGATAATAGCCTGCTAACCCAAGAAAGCTACGAATCTCTGTAACTGTCGTGGGGCGTGACCATTGCTGTACTGCTTCTATCTTTTTGGGATCAACATGAATACCATCTTTGGTAACCACATGCCCTAGGAACGTAACATTACTAAGCCAAAATTCACACTTTGAAAACTTAGCATACAATTGATGTTCTCTTAGGGTTTGCAAAGCTATCCTTAAATGTCGCTCATGCTCCTCTGAACTCTTTGAATACACCAGAATATCATCGATAAATACAATAATAAACTGGTCTAGGAAAGGTTTAAATACCCTATTCATTAAATCCATAAATGCAGCTGGGGCATTCGTTAAACCAAATGGCATTACTAAGAACTCGTAGTGCCCATACCGAGTCCTAAAAGCAGTTTTTGAAATATCTTCCTTCTTTATTTTCAGTTGGTGATACCCAGATCTCAAATCAATTTTTGAAAACCATTGAGCACCCTGTAACTGATCAAACAAATCATCTATTCTGGGTAAGGGATATTTGTTTCTTATAGTCACCTTGTTCAACTGCCTATAATCAATACATAGACGTAATGATCCATCCTTTTTCTTCACAAAAAGAACAGGAGCACCCCAGGGAGATGTACTGGGTCGAATAAAACCTTTATCTAATAAATCTTGTAGTTGTTCCTTCAATTCCTTAAGTTCTGCAGGTGCCATCCGATAAGGAGGTATGGATATTGGTTGTGTTTCAGGGAGAAGGTCAATACTAAACTCAATCTCTCGGTCTGGTGGTAAACCTGGCAACTCTTCAGGAAACACATCAGGAAATTCTTTAACTATTGGAACTTGCTCTAAACTTGTATACTTCATATCAACATCCTTGACTATCGCCAGATATCCCTGACACCCTCTTCGTAACAGTTTATGAGCTGTTAAGGCGGAAATTAAATTACTAGACTTCTTACTACAATCTCCTTGTATCATAAAGGAGGATTCTCCAGGTACATTAAACTTAATCACCTTATGATGACAGTCTAGAATGGCATGGCATGATGCCAACCAATCCATTCCCAAAATCACGTCAAAGTCTATCATATTTAGAACTATCAAATCTATAAGAGTCTCCTTGCCTTCTATCGAAATCTCACATGATTTATACACATCATTTACTTCTAGAAGTTCTCCCACAGGAGTAGCAACCATGAAAGAACAATGCAAACTAGCAGGATCTCTATCCAAGTTCTTAGCAAAGCATGGTGATATATAAGAATGAGTAGAACCAGGATCGAACAGAACATATGCTTTATGGGAACATACTGATAATGTACCTGTCATAACTGCATTTGAGGCCTGAGCATCCTGTCGTGTCAAGGCAAAAACTCGAGCTGGTTCTCGCCCTCGATTTCCTGATCCTCTACCAGGACCCACACTACTTGCTTGGACCGAGGCTGCTCGAATAGGTCGTGCTGGCACAGATGCAGGGGGTAAAGCTGGTTGCACTGTTGCTTGACTAAAACTTCGCAGTTGTGGACAATTCCTCATCAGATGACCCATTTGTCCACACTTAAAACATGCACCAGTTTCTCTGCGACATTGTCCAGTATGGGACCTACCACAATGTGGACATAGTGGAATTGATCTTGAGTCTTGCTGACTCGGGGGTCTCATATCTCTTTGGAACATTCTCTGCTTGTTAATATTAACTGATGGCTGGTTAGAACTACCAGCTCCTGCTTGATTAAAACGCTGTGGATTTTGAAATCTTGACCCACTAACAGTAGGATTAGATCTAGTCTGGACATTACTATCTCGATCTCTCTTCCTTCTCTTAAAATTTTCTATGTCAGCTTGCTCTCGTGTTTCCATCATCCTAGCACAGTTCACAGCTGCTGAATAAGTTGAAAAATGATCCATCTGAGGACCCACTGACTTAAACAAGGGGCGTATCAATTCCAAAACAAACCTCTTAATTCTATCCTTTTCAGTTGGGACCAGGTATGGTGCATATCTGGACAACCGAGTAAAACGAATGTCATATTCAGAAACTGACATGTTTGGTGTTTGTTTCAATTCCTCAAACTCTCTGGCCCTCTTGTCTCTTTCACTTGTTGGTAGAAAGCGATTCATAAATGCTTCCTTAAATTCATTCCACTCCATTGGTGGTAAAACAGCTGCCCGTCCTTGTACAAATGTCTCAAACCAAACTTGGGCCACATCAGATAGTTGAAAAGACACCAACTCCACGGATCTTCTACTAGAGCACCCCAAAGCTCTGAAAATTCGTTCCACAGCATCAATAAAGATCTGTGGATCTTCCTGAATATCTGACCCAGAAAAAGTAGGAGGTTTTAACTTAAGGAATTGCGGTAATGACACCTCAATCCCTCTCAGCTTATCCTCTTGGTCAGCTGTTCTTCCCAGTTCTTGCACTTCAGGATCATGTTCTGCTGGCTGGCCTTCCCTTCTACCCTGTTCCACTATAAATCCAGCCAATGTTTCTAAACTTCTATGAATACCAGCAATCATATCAGCGTTTCTATCAGGTGGCTCCTGAGGGGTTTCTACTCTTTCCTCAGGAACTCTATCAGGTACAGGAGTCTGTTCTCCTTGTCTTGGGGTTCTCAAACCCCGTGCACGTCCTCTACCTCTACCTCTTCCTCTTCCTCTAGGTCGGCCTCTACCACGGCCTCTTTGTACTGGTATTGTAGATTGTGCAGACTCTTCTGCAGAGGGTGCACGATCTACAGCTTCTTCTCTAGTGACCGCTCTAGTTCTTGGCGGCATCATTAACTATACAGAATAAAACACCTCTTTAAGACACATGTATTCAAACTTTACTCAAGGAATTTAAAGACACTTGGAAAGGAAGTGAATATCCTATAGATTCTCTCAGCAGCACCTGAAGTATAAATATGTCCGGCTCATATCGATACTAAAGGTCCTACTAAAGAATCCCTTGCTCTGATTGTCACAGGGAAACCTAATGCTCTGATACCAACTTGTCACGTCCGTACTTTACGAACGCGAATACCCTTACTATCCGAAAATCTTTTCATTACACATGTACAAATGATCTCACGATAACACATATTCAAATATTATTCAACGTTCACAAGTTTACAAAAACCAATAATTATACATGCCAAATCTATATACATCAAGTTTACAGCGGAAACAAGGATCCTGCCTGTGACTTTCAGAGCAACACTAGAGTACAAATATATTACAATATCATACACTGAGAGCCTAGAAACAAGTTAGGCTCACCACTGAGGCACGACACCTAGTCGGTCAAGTAGCTGCGGGACCAAATTCTGGGTCTTTATCTGAAAAATATGTCAACCACGTGTAGTGAGTTTTACAACTCAGTGAGCAGATAACACCTCCTATGACTTCTCAGGTCAACATAAGGATGTACTCATATTGTAAAACTTATCATATCAAAATATACCGTTCAGAAGTACATTCTTATGGGACCCGCATTTTCAAATATTCTCTGTTCAAAATCATAATCAAGTCTTTCAAACTGTATGCGATACTGTATAAACAATGCTCATATCAAGTTCAAAATCATATTCAATACTGTAAATTTATTAATCAAATTATGCTATGCATCAAAACATTTCTGTTAAAATATTCGGAGGATCCCATATCAGAACCACCATAAGAGTTTGACCCCTTCCGTACTTTGGTGGTATAGGATTTGCCTAAACTCAGCATCCCGCTGAGGTTTGCCCTACTACCATTCAAGAGGACACGCGAAGGAACTCTGTATGGGTCTTTCCCAAGCACACAGCAAGGGAAGGCAAAATAACATCTCATAACTGGCATCTCGCCCATATATAGGAGGCATTCCGCTCTCCTTCACATATAATCTCCCGTGTGTTGGCCCTCACACGAGGCTAGCACCACCCCCCCTGCTAGCTGAGGCAATCAAGGTGCGCACCAGGGCTAACATCACCTGCTGTTAGCTGACAGTGTTTCCAATAGGATTCCTCCACAAAAATTATCATATGCGTATATGCCATATATTATAGTATAAAATTCTCAATGTAATACAGACTATCAGTCTCAGTACATTCATCTGTCAAAACTTCCCATTCAGGGGAATCATGTATAAATGCCCACATCCGAGGCAAACATATTACTGTATAAAATCAATGTCACATGTATAACATATTTTCTTTGCCATGTCATGCAAAATACGTGTAAAAATCACATGCTTAATGTGTTTCAAAACTTATTGTAAAATCAAACTCTTCTTGAACTACATATCATATATTAAATATTTCAGACATTTCCAAACCATTTCAAGAACATATGAAAGTATAAATAACATGTAATCATACTCATTTATCAATGTAAAGTTCAAGAAGAGTAAAAACAAGCCATAGAAAGAATCATCTACTCACCTCTTTGAAGCACAAAGTTGGACACCCTTAAAATCCTATTTTCTGATCCGAATTCAGTGAAATAAACCCCAAAATCGAGTCCAGAACGTCCGAAAACCTTGAAAACGACTCCGGATTTGCGAAATTTGGCCTCCGGGAGCTCGGTCAACGCAGGTCAACGCGAGAAGGTCCGGCTGCCACGCGCTACACGCGCCGCCAGAGGAGCTGCGCGTGGCCGTCACTCGCCGAAGGAGAAGCGGCGCGTGGGGGCGCGTGCGGTGGTGGATAGGCCTGAAATTTGAGATCCAAAGGTTTCGGTG
Source organism: Gleditsia sinensis (assembly GCA_037074535.1). Taxonomy (NCBI): domain Eukaryota; kingdom Viridiplantae; phylum Streptophyta; class Magnoliopsida; order Fabales; family Fabaceae; genus Gleditsia; species Gleditsia sinensis. The sequence continues at coordinate 65,834,602 of CM073465.1, read as the reverse complement.
CCTTCTGGATCGATCTACGGTGTTAGTTTTGGCGTTTGAGAACTAAAAGTAGGAGTTTCGGAGGTTACCTTTTTGGCCGTTTTTCCTTTCAATTTTCCGACCAATTTCCGGCCAATTCTCCAGAAACCAATCGGATGGGTTCGAAGAACTCTTCGTCCTGAGTCCGTTGGTGGTGGTGGTGTCGAAATCCGAGGTCCGTAGGCGAAGAAATCTTAGAGAGAAGTTAGAGGGTTTTCGGGGAGAGTTTTCTGAAGAGAGATGGAAAAATCTGCGAATGATTGCTTCCGGAGTGATTGAGGCCCTTAAAATATCTCGGGGGACCTTTCTGCAAAATTTCACTTTTAGCGGAAAGTCCTTGCAAATTTTTCTTATTTATATTTTAACCCCGAAACTTTTAAGAAATTGCATTTTTGCCCCGAAACGTAAATTCTTAACATTTCTTTTATAATTCTTTAATCCATATAAATAATAACTTATTTTCACCGTGTCCTAATTCCATTTTTGAAATCCTTTGTTTTAATTCCAAATTTTCCTTAATTAAAATCTCCATTTTCCAAAATTGTCACTTTTATTCTAAATTCCTTTAGTTGAACTTTCTCGTTAACTTTACGGCTATTACAGTTATATAATTATATTTCATTTTCATTGAGACCATCTTAAGAAGAGTGTGGGAGAGTAATTAAAAATAACCATTGTTTACAAAGTTGATTTACTGATCCAACCCATTTAGTCATTGATCTAAATGATTGAGTTCATTTAGATCAACAACAACAACAATAACAACTAAGCCTTTTTCCACTAAGTGGGGTCAGCTACATGGATCAAACGGCGCCATAGTGGCCTATCATGGATGAGATCAATAGATAAGTTATTAACTATTAAATCATTTTTAATAGTTTCACTTATTATTTTCTTTGGCCTCCCTCTACCTCTAATTATTGGACTATTCTCCATCCGATCAACTCTTCTCACTAGGGCTTCTGCAGGTCTTTTCCACACATGGTCAAACCACCTTAAGTGAGTTTCAACCATCTTCTCCACAATAGGTGCTATCCCGACTTTCTCTCTAATGCACTCATTTCTAATCATATCTTTTCTGGTGTGTCCACACATCCATCGCAACATTCTCATCTCTGCAACGTTGAGTTTATCTTCATGTTGTCTTTTAACCGCCCAACATTCCGTACCATATAATATAGCAAGTCTTATAGCCGTACGGTAGAATTTTTCTTTAACTTTGAGCGGCATTTTTTTATCACAAATGACACTCGAAGCTTTCCTCCATTTCATCCATCCAGCTTGAATCCTGTGGTTTACGTCCTCCTTTACTTCACCGTCATTTTGTATAATGGACCCAAGATATTTAAAACTTGTAACTTGTTTTAATATATAGTCTCCAAGTTTCACGTCGACATTCGTATTTGTTCGTCTCTTACTAAAACTACATTCCATATATTCTGTTTTATTTCTACTTATCCGGAAACCGTGTGTTTCTAAAACTAGTCTCCATGACTCTAACTTCATATTTATTTCCTCTTTCGATTCACCAACTAAGACTATATCATCTGCAAAAATCATGCATTGAGGCCCCAACTCTTGTATATGTTCAGTAACTGCGTCCAAAATCAAGTTAAAAAGATATGGACTAAGAGAAGACCCTTGATGTAGTCCAATAATTGTGGGAAAATCCTTTGTATCCCCATTTTGTGTTCTCACGCAAATCGTTATCCCGTCGTACATGTCTTTGATTGCTCGAATGTACGCAATACGTACTCTTTTCTTTTCTAAAGCCTTCCATAGGATCTCTCTTAACACTCTGTCATATGCATTTTCCAGATCAATAAAAACCATGTGCAAATCTTTCCGTCTGCTTTGATACCTTTCCATCAATCTCCGTAGTAAATAAATTGCTTCCATAGTTGACCTTCCTGGCATAAATCCAAACTGATTCTCTGTAACTTGAGTCTCTTGTCTTAATCTTTGCTCAATGATCTTCTCCCATAATTTCATAGTGTGACTCATGAGTTTAATCCCCCGATAGTTGAAACAATTCTGTATGTCTCCTTTATTTTTATATATAAGAATTAAAGTACTTCTCCTCCATCCATCCGGCATTTTCTTAAATTTCATTATCACATTAAACAACTTAGTGAGTCAACTTATACCCTTCCTTCCTAAACTTTTCCACACCTCAATAGGTATATTATCAGGTCCTACTGCTTTGCCATTTTCCATTCTCTTCAGAGCTTTCTCTATTTCAAACTCTTGGATTCTACGATAAAAAGTATAATTACGGTCTTCTTCTGCAGTATTAAGTCTGTCAGAGTTGTAGGTCAACTCATGCCCTTCGTTAAAAAGTCCTTGAAACTAACTCCTCCATCGTGCTTGGATATCATGCTCCCTTACCAAAACATTACCCTCTTCATCTTTAATACATTTCACTTGATCTAGGTCCCTTGTCTTTCTTTCCCTACCCTTCGCAAGCTTGTAAATTTTTCTTTCTCCCTCCTTAGTTCCTAAAGATTGATATAATCCCTCAAAAGCTCTAGTTCTTGCTTCACTCACAACCTTCTTAGCGTCTTTCTTAGCCGCTTTATATTTATCCCAAATTGCCTTATCTTTACATAAGTGACACACCTTATAACACTCTCTTTTAAACTTAATCCTATCTTGCACCTCCGCATCCCACCACCAAGATTCTTTACCCTTAGGTCCAACGCCTCTTGATTCTCCAAGTGTCTCTCTTGCTATATTCCTAATCCCTTTGGCCATTTCGTTCCACATATCATTAGCATTTCCTTAGACCTCCTAAAGCCTTTCTTCCTCCACTTTTCTTTGAAAATTCCTTTGTTGCTCATTCTTCAAAGACCACTACCTAATTCTAGGAATTGTTTTCTTACTCTTTCTTTCTACTCTTCTCATAACTCGTACGTCCAAAATTAAAACTCTGTGTTGGGTAGCCAAGCTCTCACCGGGTATGACTTTACAATTTGTGCAGAACTTTCTATTTGATTTCCTTACCAAGAAAAAATCTATTTGAGTACTTGCTCCTCCACTCTTGTATGTGATAAGATGTTCAATCCGCTTTCTAAAGCAAGTATTTGCTATGGTAAAATTATAGGTTAAGGAAAAATTTAAGATAGTTTTACCCTCTTCGTTCGCATCTCCTACTCCAAAACCTCCATGTATACCCTCGTATCCTTTCGATTCCCTCCCTACATGACCATTCAAATCCCCTCCTAGGAAAATTTTCTCTCCCAAAGGTATTTCTTGAATCAGACTTTCTAGATCCTCCTAAAAAGTTCTCTCATGATGCTCCTCTAATCCAACTTGGGGTGCATATACACTGAACACATTAAAAGTGTCTCGCTCAACCACAATTTTTAAAGCTATAATCCTATCTCCTAATCTTTTCACATCTACGACATTGTTTCTCCACTCCTTATCAACTATTATACCTACACCATTACTAGTTCTCGTCTTACCGGTGTACCAAAGCTTAAAACCTGAAGAACCTAATTCTTTTGCCTTTTCTCCTACCCATTTAGTTTCTTGCAGACACATGATATTGATCCTTCTCCTAATCATGGTATTAACTATTTCCATTGATTTTCCTGTGAGTGTGCCTACATTCCAAGTTCCAAAACGGATCCTACTCTCATGAACTAACTTCTTTGCCCACACCCGTTCATTAAAGTGTGGGGACCCTTGCCTATTTCTCACTGCATCCGGGCGCCGATGCAGCGGCCCTTACTCTTTTGACACTGCACGCGAACCATACAGCGCGTTGCTTCCGGGCAACGACCTAGCTTTAACACTATTGCTTCGTTTGTCCATATTCATGCGGTTACGACAAAGTTGTACGTTGGCTGTCGCACGCCTAACACAACCCTCCTCTTTTATCCGGGCTAGGGACCGGCTATACGAATATAGGCAGGGAGAATATAGCTGCTATTACTTTGAAGGGAACCATAAATGAATTGGTGGTCTCCAATCGTGAATAAGCAGCTCATAATATATAGGCACCATGCAAAAGGTGGCTTGTTTGGAGGTGAATCAACAAGCACTCGTGTCTGACTGGCAGTAGCATGTGCCAATTGAGTTCATTTAGATCATAAAACAAAATTGAATTAAAGTGGTTAAATAGTTATGAATTTTAATTGCCACAAAATCATGGTGTACCTCCTTATAGTAAAACAGGTAAGAAAGTAAAACGTTTGGGTAATTAGATGGCTTCCTTGGCAAGTAATTTTGGCTTCCTCGTAATGGCTGTCTTCAACTACTAATGGATGAAATGCTAATTGACACTATGGATGGATGATATGCAGATTGACACCTCATATAGTTTGGGATATTAACATGAGAATCATATAATCCTAAACTAAAATATGCATAGATATATATTTGAATCTCCATTTTGGTCAATCAAGTAGAAACTGCTCAATCCGTGCTTGTTATCCAATAATACTCTCTCTTGAGATGGAATGTGCAAGCTTATAATAAATTTTAAAGTTTAAGGCTGTATATTTTAATACATTTATATTACATGCTGCAGTTTAAAATAAAATTCAATATTTTAAAGCTTACTGATCAATAAATCTATAATTCTTTGTCTGCTTCATTGTATGAATCCTTAAATTATTACATTGGGAAATTATGAAATAGCTTGTGACCTGTGAGTGCATGCTCTTAACTTTGTATGTGTGTCTATATATATATATATATATCCGATTTTTTGGTGCGGGAAGAAGATTAGACAAAATGCATTAATTGAAAAAGAATTGTGCTAAATGCTGCTGGGCCAAAAAAATAAAAATAAAATTTATGAAACAATTATCAGATCACTTACATATTCACACTCACATGCGTGACACTAATAAAAGAAAATTTATGAAAGCATGAGTTTTTCTCTTATAATAATAAGGAAAAACTATACTTGTTTTTTAAACTTTGATCCTTGCGTCCAATTATAGTTTTTCCTCTACTCTATTAGCTTTTGCAGTTGATTGCCTAATAGATTTATCCAATTGCATTTAACTTCTACCATCTAAATTAAATATTAGATTGAACAGTAACTACTTGAAAGAATCAAAACACACTTGATACTCTATTTTACATACTTTTCATAAGGGCAATTACAATTTAGAGCAAGAATCAGTGTGAGAAAATGTAATTTTCTTTAATACTAACAATAAGTATATTGTAATCTATGGATAGAATGAGCATACCTACGAGGGAGTTATGACCTAAAGCCAATTCTTTCAGCAGAGCACAGTTGTCAGTTGATTTGGACATATTATCGTGTAAATTATTTTAAAAAAAATCAATTTTCTTTAAAAGAAATGTTGAAGAGAGATGATGGGATTTCACAATATTTGTATTTTAGCATAAGTTATTATAATAGTAAAAAATAAGAAAAAAAATACTTGTATGCCCAATTATTCTAAAGTGAAATTGGTATCTTTGTAAAGGAAGAAAAACGTAAAAAAAAAAAAAATCCTAGAAGAAAAGAGAAAAGATTCGTGTATTTATATTAATTAATTTAATTGTTTCCTACTTTATACCCTATAGCAGGTCCTGCTTGTTATTCGCTAATACTCTCGCTTGAGATACACACACACACTTGAACTTAAAAATACTCAGCTTGCATGGAAAATAGATCATACATTTTCCTTCTTAAAGTGGTTTAATATATCAATGCTACCATTAATTGCATTTAGATATATTGACCTCTTTAAATTAATGTGAAGTCCAAACCTTGGAGTTTAAGGATGTGCTTAATCGTGTGAAAATAGAAAGAAAATGAGAAATCTAATTTGTTATATATGATGTCCAAATACGTATCAAGTTTCTTTTTGTCATAATTTTCACTACTTGCAGTATGGATGTGGGGCCAACTAACCTTTATTTTCTTTTCTTTTATGGCTATTGATAATCATTTGTGACAATTGGCAATATAGTATTAGCATCTATGAATAAATATTCAGTCTTATGCCAGTTGATCAAAATTTATTTAAGTAAAAAATTAACATATTATTATTTATATTTGATTTATTTAAAAAAATTAATTTAAATAGGAAAATAACAGTTTATATAAATTTTGATCTATTGTCAATAAATTAAATATTTACTTTAAGGTTAAATGAAATGTTTTTAGTGCATGAATACTTGTCACCACTATTACGATGTCTTAGGTGAAATATTTCTATTTATCTAATATACAAGAAACAATAAAAAAAATATTCAATAAAAAATATAATAAAAGAAACCAACCCAATCAACATGCATAAACATAAAAAATCGTGTCCAAACATTTTGCTTAAGTCCCACATCATGAGAAAGCCAAAATGGAGTATGTTGAATGGAAGATAATGATAGTAAAATATTTACTGAAATTTTATTAAAGAATTTATCTAATTATGAAATTGCAACCTGAAAAACAAGTTTATTTAAAATAGTATCTTTGAAAACATGTTAGGCTGTTTTCACTTTTTTTGTTTTTGAAACAATAATCTAAAAAAAATTGAAACACGCCCTCAGAAGTATAATTCTCGAACATGTTTCATTATTTTAAATTTTTAAATATTTGTATATAATAATAATAATAATAATAATAAATAACAACGAACTGCCAACTCTCGTGAAATTTTTTTCCCTCCAAAATCTACTTAGTGTATGAATGACATGTGCATATTATTCTATATATCATTTTTATAAAAATAATTCATATTATAAAACTAAAATAATATTTTATAAATAATTACAATGGTATATAAGAAAATAGATTCATGAAAAATCTTCAAAGTATAAAAATTTCCACACAAAAAATTATATCTATACATATTATATTATATTTATAATATAATAATTTTTAACAACAGTTGCCCAATATTAAAAATATTATAGTATCTATCTATGAGAAGGGTAAGAAAAAACATATTAATTGACACATTGGCCAAGAATTCAATTGATATATTTTTTGACCTTTTTTAACATTATTAGTTTGATGTAATGAAATAATGTGTATCAATTTTTTAATTTTAATAAATTTGAAAATTAAGTTGTATACTGACACAAATTCAAAACTAATTTGTAAAAACTAATGGATTACATCAACATATTTTTAAAGCTAATTTATATTATTAAAATAATTTTTATAGATAAAAAGTTTAAATTAAAGAAAGAGAAATAACCAAAATAAATAAATACTTTATTCCACCGTACAGAATAATTGTTTTATTCATTCTCTTTCATTCTTTGTTGAGAAAACAGAAAAGTACATTACTAATCTTGGCAACAAGGCTACGAGGAGGCGTGCTACTATAAGGGCAAAGATGTTCCAACTGCCCTTGGAATTACATGCTATTGTTTTTAGTTCTCAAGCATGCTATTGAAGGTTAATGAGATATATGCATCGACTTTGATAATATGCATTAACGTGTAAGTCGATAGTTCTTATTTTCCTTAATTAACCCTCCATGAAGATAATGCGATAACATATGTATTCAAAAGTAATCTTTGCAGAAAGAAAGAAAAATAAACTGATTACTTTTTTTTATTTTTTTTGAACAAAATGAAAATATTACGTTTAAAATTAAGCTTCACATCACTTACAATAACCAAAAATATTTTAAATCTAACAATAAATGAATGTTTATAATTTTTTTATTGAACTAAAAGATGAATAATAACTTTACTGATCCCCTATCATTGAAATAAAAAATCGTCACCATCATGTATATTATAGTGAGATAATTATTTCTATTTACTTGTTATATCATATCAAAAAATTTCTATAATATCATAACATCTGAACTTAAACCAAAAAGAGTTTCTAAAGCCCTAATCAAATGTGGCCAAGAACACTCATTTAAACAAGACTAAGATAAAAAAAATTTAAAAAATTCATATCTATTTAAAATAAGAGAGATGGAAAGATTTTCTTAGATATACAGTAAACGATTAATCTAAGAGATTTATTTGCAAAAAATGAAATAAAAAAAAAAGATAGAGAAAAGAGAACAAAAAAATTAGAGAAGAGGACTACTGCCACGGCTAGACAGTAGTGATTACATCGTATGTATTGGTTATTGATTACTTCTTCCTTTTGTTTGATTCACAGAGGTAAGATTGCTAGGAAGCATGGAAATGATTGGCAAAGTGATTGCTTTACAATATCATCTCTTGAATAGATGATATCACTATCAATAGTGTAAAAATATTTTTAATATATACTATATTTAACTTGAAACTTATCTTTTTAATAACACGAGTAGTTATTCTAAAATAAAGCAACCAATCCAGCCCCGATTTTTATTTTCTATGACTTTGTTTTCACGGGTAGCAATAGAGGTGGTCATTTAGTAATTTACTACCAAATACTTAGACAATCTAATGAGCAAAATTAAGCTTAGAATTTATAATTAAGCCTAAGTTTGTTTAAATTTTAGAATTAAGTCAGAGCTGATAATATATTTTTATAAATTGGACAATTGCATCATCATATTTAAAAAAAAAATGCATATTATCACCTTAATGTATTAGTGTAATTGTATCTTTTCTTCTTTCTTTTTAATTTGGGTAATGTCCCTTTTTCTTTCATCTAGTCATAAATTATTCCCTACCTTTAATTTTCACTGTTAAATCCAAAATTCAGAAGTGCAAAAAGACCAAAATGCCCCTTAATTTTTAACTTTCTTTTTTTGTTGAAAAAAACCAAAAAAACTTATTTTATTTTTAAAAACTCATTACATTTTTCTGAATAAAAACAAACCATTCCCTTCCGTCAACGATAGCCGCGAGACCTGCCAATGTTCCCTTGCTCTTCAAAACATTGCCCGTCGTTGCAAAGCCACTGTGAGCAAGTGATGTACCATGACCGACGTCACCGCAAACAAGCCAGCAGAAGAAGATATTCTAATGGAGAAAGAGATCAATAAAATTGCCGAGAAGTTTTTCTTTCACAACCACCCTCTCTGCCCTTCTCAAGCACAGGATTGCGAAGAAGGAGAACAAGAAGAGCAAAAGATAATTTGCTCAATTTGTGAGCTGAAGCTTGTAGATTCTGCATATTTCAGGTGCACCAACTCCAACTATGACTTCATCATCCACAAGTCATCCTTTGAATTGCCTATGAAGGTACATAAGCACAGATCCCACCCTGAACATTCACTGAATCTTCTCCATTATACTTCTTCTGATTCTTTTGGTGAGTTCTTTTGTGATGCTTGTGGGCTTCCTGGTTTTGCCTTTCACTACCATTACAGAAGCTACTCTTTTGATCTTCATATCTGGTGCGCTTCTTTGGCGGGAACTGTGAAGTGTAAGGACCATGAGCACCTTCTTACTCTACTTTGTAGTTACCCTTACAAAGAGGAAGATTATGTATTCTTGTTTTGTATTATCTGCATTGGGATGATATCTGAGCGCTATTGCTCTATTACTGCCAAGAATGTGAGTATGGTACCCATTTAGATTGTGTAACAGAGAAAGCCAGTGAAAAAAAAGAACGAGAAGAAGAAACAACTACTGAGGAAGAGCCAAGGAAGAATAAGAAGAAGCTGTTGAAGAACGTGAGAATGGTACCCATTTAGATTGTGAAGCAGAGGAAGCTGATGAAGAAGAAACTGCTGAAGAAGCACCAGAAGAAAAAGAAGCAAAAGCCGCTGATGAAGAAGTCCAAGAAGAAGAGAGAGGAGGAGAAAGTGATGAAGAAGGGATAGAGGAGGAATATCTAGATTCCCTATTGCTAGAAGCAAGATGCTATTACTTCAACATGCAGTATCGCTAGCGAATGCGAATGATGAGAAACATAGCTCAAAAGGGGCTCAACTTTTGTAGGGAAAGACTGGGGGGCTCAACAGTGACCGTCGATTTTTGCTAGGTTGTTCGTGGTGATGTCGACCAAGGCACAAGACTTGCTCCCGGTGGCATCGCAGCGGCGGGCAATGTTTTGAAGAGCAGGGGAACACTGCCAAGTCTCACGGCTATCATTGAAGGAAGGGAATGGATCGTTTTTATTTAAAAAAATGTAATGAGTTTTTAAAAATAAAATAAGATTTTTTGGTTTTTTTTAAAAAAAGAAAGTTAAAAATTAAAGGGCATTTTGGTCATTTTGTATCTTTAAATTTTGGATTTAATAATGAAAATTAAAGGCAGGGGATAATTTGTAACTAGATGAAAAAAAAAGGAGTACATTGCTCAAATTAAAAGAAAAAAAAATACAATTATATTAATACATTAAAATGACAATATGCATTTTTATTTATTTTAAATTCTAATATTTTCACTTTCAGTTAATTTTCCCTTCCCTGAACTTTTGTTCAATTTCCATCTCATTATTTCTTTACTCCAGTCACGAAATTGGGAGTAGCAAGTCTACTCTAGTTTCGTTTCTATGCTGGAGGTAAGGTGAGTATATGGTAGAAAACTACTAATTTAAACATTATTGTGAACAATATTATTGTTTTTGTCAATATTTTTTTTATAATTCTGAAAAGATGTATTAATGAATTTTAATTATATAGTATAAGAAATAATTTTGTAAATAATAATTCAAAAAACATTGCAACTAATATAATTGTGGTAAATAATATATATTTACAATTCCAAAAAAAGATATAATAATGAATTTTAATTATAGTCTATAAAAAATAAATTTGTAGGAAAAATAACAATTTGAAAAGCATTGTGAACAGAGTTATTATTGTCAACAATTTTTATTATATTTTTAAAAAGATAGAACCATGAAATTTAATTATACTGTATGAAAAGTAATATTGTAAAAATATAATGATTTAAAAAATTGTGAATAATGTCATTTTTGTCAATAATTTATTTTTATAATTCCGAAAAGCTAAAAGAATGAATTTAGTATAATTTATTGTTAGAAGTTTTAGCTTATGAAAATTAAGAGCATTCTAAGTGCCTATTAGTTTATTTAGTTTGCGAACTGAAATAACATTTTAAAAGAAATATTAATTTTTGAAAAATTAGTTTTTTGCCATAATATCTATGTGGAAGAATCAACGTTGTAGACGAATGTATGATACACAATAAATTCATTTAGGCGTTGTTGATTATCTTTTACATGTTTTGATATGTAAATCTTGTTGTAGAGTAAAAATTAGCAATAAATTTATAAACTAGTCTCCCTAACCGTACGTAATTATTCCTTTCTCTTTCACTTGGGTTTTAATTTTCATCTTTGTCTTTTAACAAATTAGCTATTTTTTAGCTTTTTTTGGTGATATTGTTGTAAGATTGATTGTGTTATTTAAAATTTATTGAAATTATTTTCTATTGTACAAAGATGTTTTTCTTGTATCATTATTTTAATGAAATACATTCATCTTGCTCTGAAAAAATAAACAAGAGAAAAAAATAAGTAAAATTTTTTTTCCTCATGTATATTGGAAATTTTTTTCATGTCCTCATACAATTATATTTGAGAGTTCAAGACCTAAAGGGGTGATATTTTATGAAAATAATAATTTAAACGAACTAAGGATTTCATTTGGATTAAATTAAAACTTTCTCAGAATCAATACTTGTCAAAACTTACATACAAATTCCCAATATCCCCCATTCAATTTTGCCAAATGTGGATGATGATGTTCAAGCAATTTTTGCATATATATATATATATATATATTTTTAGCCATTCTCAGCATCATAATCTTAGATGTAGTTGTATGCTAAGGTGAGGTCTTGTTCAATTTGATCTCAGTACACAAGCTCAGGGAGTAGCTAGTTGATGTAGTCCGTCTACATTAACAGCTCTAAATTTAGTGGCACAGGAAACTAAACACTTGAATGATGGCGGCTTGTTAGAGATGTAGAATTCACCACATCACAGGACGCGACATAGACACATCACTGGTAATTCTTGTCCATATCCTAAGGACATATTATTATTGGATAATATCAGTGAAGAAGAAGTCAAGAAGATTACAATTCTCATATAGGTAATTCTCCTGCTCCGTGGACAAAACGATAGACTATATTCCCCCGATAGGAAGTAAGCAGGGCGACATGCTGGGTTTCTATGGGGAAAATAAATCCAAGAGATTTATTTGTCAAAAAAAAAAATTAAGGTGAGAAGGGTTGCGGTCACCGCTAGGCAGCTGTGGTTATTTATATATGGTGTTTATGAGGGAGCAAACCTGTTTATCTTCTTTTTTGTCTGTAGAAAAAATTTTAAACCCCAGGTAAGAAGGATATCGTGCACACTGAAGAACATTATCTATATACTTTTTCAGTAAATGAGGCCCAAATTTAAATTGAACTTTTTTTTAAATAATGCATATAATTTTTGCTGAGCCAAAAGTTAAATTATTATTGATTGATGTTAAGTCTATATAATTGTATATTATTAAATCATTATGTATTACTTAATATTATAATTTTTAAAACTATAAATAATTATTTGTTTGTCATGTTGTTTGAAGATTCAGATTGAGAATGAAAAAAATGGTACAAATTGGGAATATGTGTTGAAGATAATATAAAATATGACATTATTTAGTGAGGAGATGTATATAGATTAAAAAAAAAAGAACTATATATATCTGGACTTAAATTTTAGAATTGGACGGAAGACACCAATCCAAGTGATTATTATCATTTGTTTCAAAACTATAAAACTGTAATTAGCTTATAAAATTCTGTCTAAAAAAAATTACCTTATAAAATCAGCCTAGGTCAAATCTATAAAATGGAGTAAACTAACCCAACATTTTAGTAATCAATTTGTGGTAAGGCCCTTAAACCCCTGGGCTAGCGCTTGTAGTTTTTTTTTTTATACTTCCAAAATATATGTATATTAAAAATAATTAAATTATAAATCATTATTTATAGACTAATTTTCTAAATCTAATCATTTTTTAATATTTTATACTTAACTACATATAGTGATGCTATCACCAAACTGTGTATTGTTCATATACAATTAATTAAGGGACTCCGATAGTAGATAATAACAGTTTTCTTTTTTAATTAAAATGGACAGAAAAAAATTATATATATTCATAAAATCAAACTATATTTTATTAAAAGAAATATAGTTTTTCTTGGAAGGGAAAAAAATTGGGTAGAGATTGATAGACACCTAAATTATATAATACATATGCAGCAATTTATTTCTAATTAACATAAATAATAAACATACCTTTTAAACGTAAAAAAGGTCTTCTATATGAACTTTAGAAACAAAAAAATAAAATAAAATATATAATGTATTTTTATGAACTTTTTAGTGACAAATTTTTAATAATGACAAAAACAAAATCGTCACTCAAAATACATTTTAATAAAAACCTTAATGATTGCCATTAAGAGATCTCTTTAATTTTGTATTGACTATTTTTTTAGACTCATCGCTCAAATTTTTTGAGATAAAAAACTATCGTAACAATTTGATAACTATTAAAATTCTTCTACAACAGTTATTGAATTGTTATAGAAGAATGTATGTGAAAATTAAAATTCCACGACAACTTAATAAAGGATAGGCAAAATATTTAATTGAAAAAGAAAGGAAAAAAAAAAAAGAAACAGCATAGAGGAAAAAAAAAACAGTTTTCAAAGGTGACTTGAGCACCACTGCGAGCGGCCAAAACCTCCATCTTCTCCAGCATCGCCGACAAGTTGGGTTGTGCACCACTGCGAGCTGAAACCACTTGGGTATTTGTCTCTCTTTTGTGAAAGTGCGCTTGATTTGACGCTTACTTCTGCAAGTATTTGAGCCTTCTCGCGAGAAACGTCAGGGAGTTGAGAAAACACAAAAGAAGAAAAGGAAGGAAGGACCTTCTCACGAGACTGTCGAAGAACCCCACAACGCTACCAACTCCACTGCATGCCACCGTGCTTGGAGGCGGCGCATCATCACGAAGACCCCAGCGCAGCGACTCCATGAAACAGAGCGAAAGAGAATTTTTGCTTCGATTCTGTTTTTCACACAGGTATGGTGTAGTATTTTACCTCTAATTTCATATTTATAGTATTGGGGTTTTGAGTGGTGAAATCATAAGTGAGAATATGGTCTTGTTTTGGTAGACACCAATTTGGAAGTTTAAGATTACTATTGTTCATCTTACTTTAAGTTTTTAGTTCTATCTTGTTTCTCGCTTGATGCAAATTATAGAATGCCCTGTTTTCAGTTTCCAGGTATGTAGTGATTCCCTGTTCATTCAAGTTGCAGATCTATTTAGGTTGGTTTCGTTGATATTTTGGTTTCCTAAATTTATATAATTTGGGTGTGTTGATGTTCATGAGTCCACTTGTTTTCCAAATGCTAATATTAAAAGCAATGAAGAGCTAGCAATTAAGCTTGTTAGTGTTTTTTTTTTCCTTGATTGTTTTTTGTATTGAGTTACTTTTTCTAGAAACAAGGAATGTAGTATGGAATATTCAATGATTAGGCGCCATTTTTAGTCTATGCAAGAGAATCATCTGTCGTGATTGTAATTTATGTTAACTGTTGGCTAAATAGAGAAATTTCCTAATGTAGTTAAACACTATGCCTAGAGTCTAATGGAATTTTACGGTTAGTAACTCATCAGGCTTGTGCCAGTCAATTCGGAATTCAGTTTTCTTTAATAATCACTGCATATGTTCAAGTGCATTAAGGCTGATTTTCTTGTTCTTTCTTTATGTTCCTTTCTCTCTCTTTTTAAAAATGTCAAGACAAAGCATCCTCAGCTGCTATATGAGTCCAAGTTATACAGAATTCTCCAGGGATGAAGTAATGTCTATCCTTATATTAATTGCTTTTGTCTTTCTTATCATTTACAATTTTCTGCAAGAAGGAACTTTTCTCTCTTTTCTTTTCTTTCAAAATTTATTCTATGTTTAATTATTTTTAACTTGATTTTCGTGTTGGCAGCTGGAATTCCAAATGTTAGATGGTTTGGAGTAGAGGGACATTACAATGTTCTAGTGATGGATTTGCTTGGACCCAGTATTGAGGATCTACCTGCAATAAAAAGCTAGGCAGTTCTCGTGCCTACAGATCAAATTGTAGGCCCTTGTTGATTTTTTGATACAATGGCGTATCATTAACTTGCTTTTTGTTTTTGTTTTAGTTTTAGGATTTTGAAAAAAGCTAGATAATTCTTATTCTTGCCATCCTTTTCCCGATCAACTCTGTTGAGTTTGTTTATTCTAAATTATCTCTGCATTAGGATGTCAATCCAGATTATTTTCTCGTGGGCTTGGGAAGGTGTGCAAACCAGGTGACTAATCTTATTTACATGTGGACTTTTGGCATGTTGTATGTTTATGTATTAAGTGGTTGTTGCTTTTGATCTATATGTATGTTTCCATGACTTATCTTGGTTTGGCTAAAAATATAGAGATAGTTCAGCCCATCCACACGTTCCTTAATCCCTATAGGTATGAAGATTATTGCTGTATATTAATGCAGTTGTATGTAGGTTGTTTCTGTTTTTAGGAAATAGAGTTCAATAACAAAGTTGAAATCAACATGACTTAATCTCAAGTACTTTTACCCAGTGGCAGTTGGAATTTAGCCTTTGTGGAGTTCTTCCTTTTCCTCTTCCCTTTTAGAAACAATTAGGATATTTATATTCATTCAAGAGGGTATATTCATGCCGTTTTTTTGTTTTTTTTTTTTTTTGAAAACATAGTGACAGACAAGATTGTATAATCAAACTCAGGAGCAAGTTTAGGTTCTTTGGGTGAGAGGATGAATATTGCTCACTGTTGCTAGAAATTTAGAAGGGGGTTTGTCACTTTTATTTTTGTAAACAGTGCTTGAGAATGAAGGAAAACTAGGATTATGAAGAGGGAATAGAGGAGATAGAATATTTCTTATCCTAACACAACTCTGAAGTAAAACTTCGATGTTTGAACTTCCTTGAAACCACAATTCTGCATATACATGTGAAATTAACTAACTCTTTGAAACTTCAAATTTGTAACTAAAGACAAGTCTGGGTAGTTGGTGATTAGTATATTAGTGATACACAGATTGAATTCAGGCAATGCTATATTTTCCTAGTCTCTGGTTTGTGGGATAAGTTTTGTTCCTATCATTAAAGATACATAGACGTCTTTTCTGTTATCCGTATGTTTTGTAGACACAAAGCATTTTCTGTTTAGCCACTAATACTGGAGGGAAAATAAGAATTTGACAGGAACTGCAAGATATGCAAGCATGAATACTCACCTTGGCATTGGTATGTGAATGTGACATCTTGACATCTTATATTTATGCAAACGCATTGGTTAAATGCATGGCAAAGTTTCATGTTTTATATTGGATACATGATGCCTGTTCTTCTTTGGCAAACAATGCATAGAGCAAAGCTGAAGAGATGATTTGGAGTCCCTTGGTTATATTGTTAAATTTAATAGTCTCCTTTCGGTTGGAAGAAAATGAGCTTTGTAACTTTGAAGTTGGTTTGCAGTTCTTTTATAGAATGTTTAGGCTTCCAATGATCAATTCTTAAGTTTTATTTTAGATATTTTATAATTAATACATTACTTGTTCTTTTTTGGTAAACAATGCATAGAGCAAAGCCGAAGAGATGATTCGGAGTCTCTTGGTTATGTCCTGATTTACTTCCTAAGAGGAAGGTGATTATAGTGGAGAAGAAAAAGAATAGGATCGAAGATTTATTAACACATCTTCTTAGTGGAATTATGCCAAGAACTCAAACTGATTCTGATATTGGTGGTATCATCATCTAATTTGGTAAGTTTTGTATCATAATTCTTCAAGTTTTTTGTCATAGATAATATATTGTCAAATTTAGTAGTATCCTTCTTTCCTTTTTTGTAGGTTAGAAGAGAATGAGTTTTGTAACTTTGAAGTTGGTTGGCAGTACTTTTGTAGAATGTTTAGACTTGCAATTGTTAAGTTTTATTTTAAATACTTTTATAATTAATACATTACTTATTTTTAAATATTATTTTGATAGGCTTCCTAATTATACCGAATAACTAGCTACAAGCATTTATTGTATTTGAAATTATGTAATTATATATCATTTTGTTTTTTTTTTATCATAAAAAAATGTTTTAACTATAGTAGTATTGAATGTAATTAAAATAAAATAAAATATGAAATTCAATGGCAACAAAAATTATCATTGAATCGTTGTTCAATGATGGAAACATTATGTGGCAACCTAATAAATAGTTGTTATTAAAAGTAGACATTTAGTGGTAATTATGAAAAGTCATCACTGAAAACTATGACGGCATAATTTAATATTTTTATGGTAATTTTTTTTAGGTTGCTATTAAAAGTCAATTTCAGTGATAATTTTGGAAAGTGATCAACAAAAGTTGTTAAATATTAATGATGATATAATTTAAAATTTTAGTGGTGACTTTTGTTTAGATTGCTGCTGAAAATAAATATTTGGGGGTAACTTTTATAGTTTTTTATGGTGAATAAAGTTGTTATAAAAGTAAATTTTCAATGATAACCTAAAAATAGTCCTAAAAAATCATTAGTAATAGAGGTAATAGAGGTATAAGGAACGACGTGGCAAAAAATTTTAATGACAAGTTTTAACCTTTCAGTCTCAATTTTATTCACTATTAAAAGCTTATTTCCTTTTAACGCAAGTCTTATGCTTACAGACTTTTTTATTGGTTGAGGATAACTCAATCTAGTTCACCAATTTTAAAGCTCTTTCGGATTGAGCTTGATCTAGTTTATTTTGTCTACTAATTGATTCTATCTAATATTTGTCTACCTCTTGATGATAACCATAGTTTTTTTTTCTTCAAATATTGAATATCAATCAAATTTATAAATATTTTATGAAATATTAATTATATAAAAATTTAATATTTGATAAACAACTTTTTTTTGAAATAGTATAAAATTATATTTACTAACTAAAAATAAAATTATTTAAAACTGTCGAACTTAGAATAACCAAACGAAAACACAAACTCATTTGAATTTTCATTAAACTTACCTCTTTTTGGTTTACTTTTAAGTGAAGAACGTCGTGAGTTATTTGTTCCTATTAAGATTTTAAGCAAATTAAATATTAAAATATAAATCAAAAAATTGTCTAAATGAATTTAAAATTAAATAAAACTTTTTTATTTGCTAGCCTTTTTAAATTTAAATAAAATTATTATTGTCCATACATAAGAATTATAACCTCTCACAGCAATAAAAGTACATAGGTTGTGCTACAACTACATTAAATTGTAGTATTTAATTGAGCTCATAATTCACATGTCACCATCTTTTAAGATTGAGTTGAATTTGATGTCAAGGGTTAGATCTCTGTACCTCTTGCTTTCTCCATTCCTTATTTTGACTTGTCTTCATTTGAAGAACGCTTTTATCTTATTAAAACTTATACAAATAGATAATCTAAATAAATGAAGAACATCAATATATTAATATACTCCTCCATTTCTCTACTATTTTGTTTTGAGTTATAAAATAAAGTTTACTACTACGTAGTTTATGCCATTTTCACTTTACAACCCTGTGGTTCAAGAGTTGATATTATATTACTTCGATTTTTGTTTCATTAGCACAACACTGCATATGTTTAGTTTCTTTAAATCTGAAACAAAAATTTTCAAATGCCATCTAATTCCCTCATTTCATCTAAACAAGCATTGGAACAAATTAAGAATTTAGGGTTGAGCTAAGAATTTGAGGATGGGGAAAGAATTTAGAGTGTGAGGCTCAATTAGGAATTTGATCAATTTAAACTCTTTTCTAATCTATTTAAATTTAATTACCTAAATTAGAATAAATTTTTTATCTTCAAAACTTAAGAAGTAGAAAAGGAATAATGTAGGGAAAATTTTGGTTGATTAAAAAAAAATATTTCATTACAATTATTTTGCAACATCAAACATCAAAAGCGAAAATTCAATTTTTACGAGCGCCATTTTTCGTTAAAAAATTGGAGTTGCTTTTTAAATTCAATTGTAACATTTAGAATGTGACAAAGAAATAATGTCTTATAGAAGTACTTATGTAAAGATGATTTTGCTATACAATAAATCCAAACATAAGATCTAAGATATCCAAAATTAAAACAATAAAATCATCGATTCTCAAATTCAAAAAACATCATAAATTATTACAATAATCATATAATTCATCTCCTCATTCCACAATACTAGGCTACCATTTTCAACTTTTGAAAATATATTTATGCATATTGCAACAAATTGATGTTCAATAAAGAAAATATGAAAGAGAAGTAAAGAAAACAATTATTACAAGTCAATTTAATGGTTATTCAAAGTTGTGGCGCCCCTCCCATTTTGCATAAACATGGCCTTAATTTTTTTCAATGTCACCACAATGTCAATCATATTCATTCGTGTTTCAGGTAATTCAGTGCAACAATTCAAGGCTAATTCCAAAATTGATGATATATGTCGTAATATATCACCAATATTTTGATTGTATCCTTGAAACAAATTGGAATCTATAATATGAACTGTTGAATGTGGTATTGACTTGCTAACCCAATCTTTCAAACTTAATCGTCCTTCAACAAACATTTCATCCGTTGGCTTTTTTCTTGTAAACATTTCCATTAGCAAAATACCATAGCTATACACGTCTCCTTTTATGGAAACAATGCCTTTAGATCCATACTCTACATGTCAATTTGAAGTGAGAGTTAAAAAATTGTTAAGTCAATCTGAGTATAAATTTTTTTATTAAAATTTTCTAATCTCTTTTTGATTTCTTCAAAAGTTAAAAGATGAAAAGTAATTGAACAATCTAAGGATTTTTGTGTAAAATTGGACATTTAATAATAACATGCAGGAGTAGCTACATGTATGCAAGAATATATAAGAAAAATAAAATTTATAAAAAAATAATAGTGTAAGAAAATCATCACCTGGTGCAATGTAGCCAAGAGTTGCCAAAGTCTTGGTATGAATTTCAAATAGCCCTTCACCCAATAGTTTGGCAATACCAAAATCAGTAAGATGGGCTACCTTATCTTCATCCAATAAAACATTACTCGGCTTCACATCACAATGAACCACGGGTGTTGATGAACCATGATGGAGATACTCCAATGCAGATGCCACATTAATCATTATGTTCACTCTTTCCCAAAAATTTAAGCAATAGTTATGAGAATACAACCATCTTTCAAGGCTCCCATTTGGCATAAATTCCATAATCAAAGATTTAAAATCAAGATTTGAGCAACTACTGATGATCTTAATGAGATTTCGATGATGCAAGTTGCACAAAGTTGTGCATTCAGTATCGAAACTCCTTGCCGCTTCTTCTGAATCTAAATTAAAAATTTTAATTGCAACTATCTTTTTATTTGAAAGCACTCCTTTGAATACTGATCCAAAACTTCCCTTGCCAAGAAAATTTGCCTCATCGAATCCATTTGTTCCTTTTAGAATTTCATAGTAGGATATTCTGCTTGGCATTCCCAAATTTATTAAATTTTTATTAGTTGAATCACCAATATGATCTCTCTTACATTTTAGAAAGGCTAAGCATGAAACAACCAAAATGGTTACCAACAAGATGGGCAATAAGCATTTGATGAAAAGCATCTCTTCAATTGACCTATACTTGTTTCCTTTTCTGCATGGTTTGACTTGTAGTTGTGGTTTTCCACAAAGATCTTTATTCATCATAAAAGATTCAGCTGTAAAATTTGTAAAAGGCCCACCATTTGGAATCTCTCCATGCAAGAAATTATAAGAAAGATTAAGGTATTTAAGATGGACAAGTGACTCTAAGGATTTTGGAATCACACCAGACAAATAATTTTGAGAAAAGTCCAAGGACTCTATATTTATCATGTTGCCAAGTGAATCAGGAATAGGTCCGTGTAATTTGTTTTGGGCTAAAGATAGATTTTGCAAAGTTTGCAAGGCACCAATATTTGTAGGAATGTTTCCTAAAATCTGATTTCTTGACAAGTCCAATAGTACAATTGCTCTTAAGTTTGGAATCTCAAGTGGAAGAAATCCACTCAATGTATTTAAGGATAAGTTTACCACTAAGATATCTCTGAGACTCCAAAGAGAATAAGGTATTTGTGAAATCAACCTATTAGAGCTCAAGTCAAGCTTTTGTAGAAAAGTGAGACTTCCAAGGCATGCTGGCACCAATCCAGAAAGCTTATTATTGGCTAAATGCAACTCAGACAAATTTTTTATTTGACAAATTGCATCTGTGATGAATCCTTGCAATTTGTTGTTACCAAGGTTCAAATATTGAAGACCTTTTAATTTTTTAATTGTAATAGGAATGGATCCATTCAAATCATTCCCTTCTAAATTTAAGTCGTACAAGTTGGCCAAATTCCCAATTGTATTGGGTATAACCCCACTAAATTTATTCGAATCTAGCTGTAGGGTAACAAGCTTAGAAGCATTTGATATACTCTTTGGAATTTTTTCAGCAAATTCATTTTCTGACAGCCAAAGTTTCTGTAGATTGGGAAGGCTACATCCTAAATTTGGGGAAAGAAGTCCAAACAACGAATTACTTTGAAGAGCCAATGACGTCAATGTTGAAATATTGAAAATATTTGAAGGAATAGGTCCACTCAAATAGTTATGACTCAGGTCTAGCCTTTCAAGTTTATCTAGAGTGTCTATCTCCTTCGGTATAAAACCTGGAAGCACAAATCGATGGAAAAGAAATCTATAAGGGTATGAAAAAGTAAAAAGAAAGAGTAAAATGACAACAATCTTGGTATACATATGCATATAATACATGGAAGCTTATATTTAATTTAGAAGAAACTATACAATATGTGCATATTCATATTTTTCTTATATCAATTTATCCATACATAAATATTAAAAGGGAGAAAAAATATATCTCTTTTCAACATTAGTATTTTTTTTTTTTAAATTACATTTTCAAATGTTTAAAAAATTGCTTCATAAAGGTCTTCTAGAAGTAATCATATATGAATATCAGTGCAGTGGATATTTCTTATATATGATGTCAATATGTAATTATTTTAATATATAGAAAATTTAGAAAAAAAAAAAGCAGTAAAGATATTTGAGCTCCAACATAAGGTATGTGCTACGATTGGATAAATTTAAAAATCTACAAAACAAGGAGAAACAAATTTAGTTGAAGAGAGATCTGATTTTACCGTGGAATACCATATAATTGCTTTGACGTATTTACATAATATCAAAATAATCTTTTATTCATTTATTTTAAATATTGATTAAATAGAATGTATTAATATTCTTCATATTGAACACAAAAGTGACTTTTTCCTAATTTTTATTCATTAAAAACTAATTTACATTATTCAAGAATATTAGCTCTGTCTCCACAGTTTAAATTGTTTTATTTTAACTTCAATGATAATAAAATCACATAAACAAGTATTTTATAATTCGAAATTACTAAGTTACTTAATGATAATAAAATCACATAAGCAAGTGCTGAAGTGCTGAATGTATCATAATTTCAAACCAAGTATCTACTTCGCAAAACAATTTAGCCACACAATTGCCTCAAAAATTTAGAATTCATCACTCCAGCTAAAGGAACTTCGGAATTAATCAAAAGTCAAGTCGGTCACATACAATTTCTACCAAATTAAAAGTGGATGGATCTAACTACAAAATCTTGGACAAGCAAGGGAAAACTCAGAAATAGAGTTCTAAGCAATACAAATTTAATTTAGTTTCTTAGAAGTGTACGTTAGAACATGATTTTGAGCCATACAAGACTTGGACAGCCAATTTTATTTGTAATGATTTCGAGTGGTCATTAGTTCCTATCCTAGTTGACTATATAACTCAAAAATGTGACAAACAACTAAAATTACATAAAGGCTATCAAGAACACTTCGTTGATTTGACCAGAAAATAGTTCAAATAATTATAAACAGGATTAATGAAAAGACAAATAATTGAAAGAAAAAACAATTAGAAAGGGAGAATCATAATACGATCATGCATGATTTTTATTGGTAGTTTTATATTTCTTCATTTTAAACTAGAATTGGCCTACTCTTCTTTAGAGAGGATCATGATTAACTTGTAGCTTCCTCATATATTTCAATGTGGTAATTTAAATCCTTTATTGTTTTCATATGGCTTGTCTTATAATCAATTATGTGAATACGTAATCTTATAGAAGTCATTTTTTTTATAATTTTTTTTTTCATTATGTGCTATCACATTTTACTCGTTTTCAATTTGAGCCCAATTTTCAATTTCTCTTGCAGTCAATTAACTTTTGCAATTGGTCATTTAACCTATCTTATCCATTGCATTTATTTACTACCATCTAAATTGAATGTTAACTTTAGTGATAACTATGTGAAATTATCAAAATTTATTTTCCATAAAGAGGAGGATAAGATAGAGTATCATAAAATAGAATGGTATTATGATAATTTCACATAATTATAGTTAAAGTTAATGTCTAATTTGAACTATGAAGAGTTATAAATGCAATAAGTAGAAAGATTAGGTGGTTCGTTGAAAAAATTAATAGTTGGGAGAGGGAGGAATAGCAATTGGATGCACAGATCAATGTTGACAAGAGTAATTTATTAAAATAAAATCATGAATAAATCATTTTTTTAATGTTATGCTAAATTCTAAAGTTGAGTGTATAAACACTTTGTTTGCTAATAGAATAAATTAAAAATTAAACTAAAATACTTTGCAAATAATATCCCCAAACTATAATTTACACGTATAATGTATCAACTACCTGAATTTTACAACTACTCAATAATTTCAATCTTGAATTCTTTAATTGATGAACAGTTTTGGCTTTCAAGAAATATATCAAATGAAATTTTCAATTTGATCATTAATTACCAATTCTGGAAATCTGATATTTCTCAAGTAATTAGCCCACTATGTGTTTCAAATGTATTAGAATTAAAACCATATTTTTTTTAGGTACTTAACATTAACTAAGAATAAATATAAAGGATAGATATTTATTTAATTTATAAAAAAATAGGTTATCACTTAAATGTAAGTATTTGAAATGAAAACTTTGATAGTTGCTATTATTTTCCTTCCACATTTGCATGTTTGAGTTGTGCTATTCAAAATATTCAAATTGAAGTTATATATACCTCAATTTTGTAGAATCAGGGATTAGCAAGTGGCATGTGATGATAAATTATAGAATAAGCCACATTTTTCTAAAGATACATAGAAATTCCTTTTATTTTATTTAAATTAAATAAATGAAAAAAAAACCATTTCAAAGTTAGACATATGGATGAAATAAGATATACATACCTATGAATGGGTTGATACATATAAATATAACTCTTTCAAAAATGTGTAGTTACTCATTGATTTTGGAATGCTTCCCTCAAATTTAGTAACAGCAAAATTGAGAATTTTAAGTGAAGGAAGCTTGTGGCACATCTCTTGTGGAATTTCACTTGTAAATAATACATTTTATAATATTAATCATCTACATACATATAGAATCACAAAAACTGAAGCATCTATACATCTAACTACAATGTTAGGTGGAATTTAATTGGCCTGTTATTTTTTGTTTCTTCATTTCTAACATGGCTAAACTAATCTACAACTATGTTTAGGTCGACTTTATTAATTTGATTAACAATTTAAGTCAACCTAATACTATATATGTAATAATCTGATATCGTATAAAAAATATATAAATATTTGTAATAGTGAAAAAAAAATTAAACCTAGTCCCCAAATTAAAACACTTAGAAAAATAAAATAATAGTTTATTTATGGATATGGATAATTGAGACTCAAACAAATAAACTAACTAAACCTAGTCCCCTAATTAAAAATTATAATTCAAAATAAAAGCTAAAGATAAGATAAGATAACTAATTCAAAATAAAAATTAAATATAAGATAGCTTAGGATCTGCATTATTCTTCCTCTCTAAAATTAAATGTAATTTAATTTTAATTTTTTGTTTTCATTTCAGTTTAAGTGGCTATATAATCTTCTTGTGTATGCTGTTACCTTATCTTGTCTACGTTGATCCTAACTAGTTTGTATAACCCTGTCTATATATATATATATATATATATATATATATTAGTATTTTTGTATTAATTACATTTTCAAATGCTAAATAAAATGTCTGCATAAAGGCCTTTCAGAAGTAATTATATATAAATGATGATCAATGCAGTGGATATTTCTTATCTGATGTCAATATGTAGTTATTCCCTAATATATAGCAAATTTAGGACAAAAAAAAGAAGCCATAAAGATATTTTATTTTTAGCGTGGATATGCTTAGATGCCATTCTTCATAAAACAAGGAGAAACAGAATTAGTTGAAGAGAGATTTGATTTCTAACGTAGAATAACATATGATTGCCTTGTTATATGTACATAATATTAAAATTATCTTCTTTTCATTTATTTTAAATATTCAGTAAATAGAATATATTAATATTCTTTATATTTAACACAAAAGTTATCTTTTTAATTTTTATCCATTAAAAACTTATTTATATTACTTAAGAATGTTAACTCCGTCTCCACAGTTTAAATTGTTTTATTTTGAAAATGATAATAAAACCACATAAAATTATTTTACCTGATAAACAATAGTTTATGAAACAGGTAAAAGACACCAATTGCTTCTTAGGCTGACCAAAGGAGCAATGGAAAAAGTCAATCAAAGATTTAAAAATCATGACTCTAACTAATACAAATTTAATTTAGTCATTTTTAGGAAAGAAAAAATTACATTTTTTCTCCCAAATCTTTGAGCCCAATTTGCAATTTCTTCCATAATTAATTTTTATAATTGGCCTTTAATTTATCTTATCCATTACATTTATCTACTATCATTTAAAATTAGACGTTAACTTTTAAAGAAAAATACCCTACTCTTTCATGTATATTATTGATCTTATTGCACCATCGTCTCTTCTATTTTATTTTTGGAATATACACTTTAGTCCATTTAATTTAATTCTTGATATGAATATTGCAAAGATGATACTTTAGTTATCTTAATTATTAAAAAAATTATTTCTCTTTTTGAAATCTCCACAATGCTCTCAACTATGCACATGCCCCTTTCAACTCTGCACTACTCAGCACCCCTGCGTAGCTAGGCCACCGCGCTTAGCACCATCATTTTGCACCCACGGACCATTGCAGAGTTAAGGAGAAAAGCAATGAAACGTAAAACATTCTTAATTATGCAACAGTGGCATCAGAGCTTGTGCAGAGGAAGAACGAAATTGATAGGAACAGAGAAGAAACAGAACGCCGCAGCTGGAGAGTGACAGAAAGAATGAGAAGTAACTAAGGGGACAAAGACAAAAAATAGAGGTGATGCATAGTAGAAGCAGAGAGAGGGACGAGGAGCAGAGGAATCAGAACGTGAAGCTGGAGATGCTAAAGTAGAGAACAAAGCAGACAAATAGAAGCAGAAGAATGGAGACGAAAGAGTATTGGCTTGCGAGTAGAAAGCCAGAGGAGAGCAATGCAAAAACAGAGGTAAAAACAGAGGAAGAACAGAAGCATAATGCAGAAGGCAGAAGTAGACACCGAACGGGGAAGGGAAGAACTCGTGGGAATTTTGTTATATGAAATAGAGCGACAGAAGAACGGAGCACAAAAAGATGAAGCAGCTCGTGAACGTTGAAGCAGATGAAATAATGCAAAAGAAAGGAAAAGGACGCTTGTGAACACGAGATGTTAAAAAAATATAAGAAAACATCATCCTTTAATTTAGAAAAAGGTTTAAGTTGTATAATAAAATAATATAAAAGGAGATGAGTGTATTATTCTTTAAGTTAAGCTATAAAAAATTATCAAAATATATTTTTTATAAATAATGATAAAATGACATGTCATAAAATAGAAATAATAATATTATCTAATTATCAATAATGTTAATATCTAATTTAGACAATAAAGATGTATAAATACAATGAGTAGATAGATTAGATGTTTAGTTGCAAAAATTAGTGGATGGGATAGTGGAGAGTAGGAGAGAGAGGAGTGAGAGTTGGATGCAAAATTCAATGTTGTCATGTGTAATATCCTTAAAAAAAAGAATGAATCATTTTTTTAACACTAGGCTAAATTCTAAAGTCTACTGTATATAGTAAAATATTTCAACTAGTTACAAGATCTAATTTTCTAAAATTAAAAGTTATTAAATTCAAATGCTTTGCACATAACGTCCCAAACTATAATTACATGTATAATGTATCAATGACCATAATTTAATAACAATTTTTACAAGGAATCATTCATTTGAATCTTGAATTACTTCAGTTGATGGACTTTTTTGGCTTTTAAGAAATCTATTAAACGATTTTTTAAATTGAA
The DNA here is from genome assembly GCA_037074535.1 of Gleditsia sinensis. Taxonomy (NCBI): domain Eukaryota; kingdom Viridiplantae; phylum Streptophyta; class Magnoliopsida; order Fabales; family Fabaceae; genus Gleditsia; species Gleditsia sinensis. The sequence continues at coordinate 65,807,287 of CM073465.1, read as the reverse complement.
TCCTTAATTAAAAATTCTGAAAATATGATATTTCTCATGTAATTAGTGGCACATGCATGTATATATATGAAAACAAGAATAGATATTGATATGGGATAGGGAAGCAATGCATGTCACAAATTCTAATATCATAAATACAACATTATCACTCAAGTGTAAGCATTTAAAAGATAAACTTTGATAGTTACTATTATTTTCTTTCCACGTTTACATGTTCGAGTTGTGCCATTCAAAATATTCAAATTAAGGTTATATACCTCAATTTCATAGAATTAGGGATAAGTATATGGCGTGTGATGATAAATTATCGAATAAGCCACATTTTTTCTAAAAACACATATAAGTGCCTTTTATTTTAATAAAAATAAAAAAATGAAAAAAACTATTTCAAAGATGGACATATGGATGAAATATAATATACGTACCCGTAAATGAGTTGATATCCAAATATAATTCTTTCAAAGATGTGCAATTACTGATTGATTTTGGAATGCTTCCCTTAAATTTATTACTAGCAACACCGAAAATTTTAAGTGAAGGAAGGTGATGGCACATCTCTTGTGGAATTTCACCTATAAATAACACATTTATAATGTCAATTATCCACATACATATAGAATCACAAAAATTGAATCATCTATACATGTAACTCCAATGTTAGGAGGAATTTGATTGGCCTCTTATTTTTTGCTTCTTCATTTGTAACATGGTTAAGCTAATCTATGAATATATTTGGGTCCTAATTAATTGTTGACCTAACTAACAATCTAGGTCAACATAATACTATACATGTGATAATTTCATGTCATATATATAAAAAATATATAAATATTTGTATTAGTGAAAATATAATGTTCTAGATATATAGCAACGTCAGATCTTATTGTAGATAAAAAGAAAGGAAAAATTAAGAATTCATAGAGTGAGAATAGTAACTATAATAAATTATTCAGATTTTGTATAGTTATCCTATTTTTTTTAATAATAATAATTATAATAATAATAATAATAATAAATACACAAATAAAAATAATGGGCATGGATACTTTATGAATAGTAAAAAAAAGAAATACAAAAGTCTTGATATTTTGGATAAAAAAATGACGCAAATAAATAATAATAAAGGTAAAGTCATATTTTAATCTTTCAGATTTTTAGTAAAATTTGATTTAATTTTTAAAATTTTTTTAGTTCAAATATATCCCTAACATTTTTTAAGCGTCTCTTTTTAGTCTTTAGGACTAATTTTGTAAAAAAAAATTAACAAAAAATATTAATTTAGACATACGTAGTATTTAAGTTGTTAAATTTGTTGTTCAAATAGTTGACTCAATTAAAAAATTATTTAAACAATGACATTTAGTTATTCTACCTTCAACTATGAGTTTTAACTTTGTCAGTCTAGAAAATAGCATCAAATTTTGTCATTTTAAAGTTATAAAATTTTTTTTGGTCTAAATTAACTATTTAAATGAATAATTTAATGTGTTAAATTTTAAATATTTTTTATTAATTTTTTTAATAAAGTTAATACTAAAGATTAAAACTGACGTATGTATTTAAATTAAAAAAAAAGTAAGGCTAAAATAAATTTTGTTACAAAATTAATATATTAAAATAAGACTACGACACCTAGAAGCATTTAGACATTTTTATAACTGTCAGCCTTCTTAAATGAGAGAAAACGCGTGGAATGCATGGTTTGACCAAAAAGAAGCCAAATCAAGAGCTCCTCTATTCTGAAGGGTGCTAGCGCAAAGATTTTTCCGCTAACCCACTGTTCACCATTTCCCATCATCATCCACCGCAAGGCCACTCTTCTTCAGCCAAAAACCACTGTCCTCCAGCACCTCCAATGGTGAAACACCGCATGAAACCACCAGGTATGTATAAACAGCACCCTCTTAGACTAACTACTTCTTGAAATATGAGTTTTGGCAACTTTAAGTGATTTTCTTTTACTTAGTCCTTAGATAGACTATGATTAAAGTAATTTGAGGTTTATAGAATTCATTTGAAGAAGTAATTAGGATTTCATGGTGGGGTATAAAATAACACAGATTTGTTCCCTGAATACGTGGAGGAATTCACATTTTGCAGAATTCTTCTTTGAAACTTTTTTGCCTTTTCAATCATCTTATTAACTCTATAGTGAACTCTACATTTTTGTTGTAAAATCTGTGAAACAATGCTTGAATTTCTAGTTGCCTGAAGGTTCACACTACATTTTTTCTTCTCAAATTTGAAATCTAGTATGCATACCAGGTGTTTGGTAAAATGCCTAAACAAAGTTTCTAATTGTCTGAGTTCCTAAACTTAAGATTTCATAACACCGAAATTCTCTTTGATTTTAAAGATAAGTAACCCCCTAAACTTTGAATGACCCCTTGATTATGTTTTTCAATTTTGGACTTGGTGACATCAATTAGTGCCATAAGCGGCAATCCATCAAATTAGTGAGTGAAAAATGGTATCTACTGGCTACTAGTTGTAACTTATATGTAATTATATATGTCCTTGTTGACAAATGTTTTGGATATATTTAAGTAAGATAGTGTGCTTAGTAAACTAGAGGATCAATTGTGACTTAGTGAATTGTTTTTTGATAGTTTTAGTACCTACAATTTATATAGTGATTGTAGTATTAAATATTATATATTATGAAATGAAACTTGAGCGTTGTGAAATTTGTGATTTATCTACTACCTTATAATGTGAGAAACATGCATAATGTGAACTGTTTGTATGCTTTGTGTCTATTTTATAGAGTCAGCAGAATATATGTGAATATAAATAGTCAGGAAATGTCTGTATATTTTGTATGTGTTTGATAGGGCTTACGATATCCTTTGAATATATAGTCTATAGTGCCGGATGTTCTATGATGAACAGTCAGGAGGATGACTCCTAACGTCATATTAGTCAAGAAGATTGATACTATGATATCATGTGATAATAGTGAGAAAAATTGATACCTTGATGTTCTATTAGTAAAAAAGATTCATACCTTAACATCATGTCATAAATGGTTTAGTGAGACTGATGGTCTCAAAAGACTTGTTTAGTTTAGCGAGATTAATAGTCCTGGACAACTATCCCTTATTTGACTTGTTTGTTTTCCTTTTGTTGATGTTGATTAATGACAACCATTGAAGTACAAAATATATAAAATTTCCTAATTAAAATTCTAACTATTTGATTAGTATTGCTTATTTAAAGTGCTGAGTTAATTGATTGAAATGACATATAAAGATATTATTATTTTGCTTATTTATTTCAATCAAATATCCCAAGATTTAAGCAATCAATCAATCAAAGCCTTATTAAGGCATCAACTCCTTGAATGGTAGATAAAGCAATCAGATTCTAGATGTTTATGGAAGGAATTTGGAAGGAAGATTTAGCAATTGAAAACTACAATGGCTGGTTCCGAACTCGAGCTCCAAAAAGGTCATACTGTGCTACAAAATTTGAATTGGAAGGATGGACTGAAGGTTTGGCTACCTAAATTCATGGAATCAAACATGCAACAATAAATCAAGGTTGGCCCTTTAGACATGATGATTTTGAGCATTTAAAGGGATTAAATGAAGCCATATGATATTCTGAGAGGATAAAGCTATATAAAGAAGTTTTCAGTTTTAGTTGACTAAAAACTTCTTAGTTAATTGAAAATCAACAGAAGGCTAAAATTCACTCAACTACTAGTCAAAACATTTATGAGCGTCTCCAATAGTCAAGAAGTATTCTAAAACTGCAAAAGAGTTCCAAAAACTGTGAAGGCAAATATCCAACGTATTGGAAGCTTTCTCTAAAAGTATACTTCACATATAGGAATAATCTAGTAATCTAAATGAAAAAATATTTATATATCTTATTATCAATTTTTTTTTAATTTCTTGAATCTTTTAATATATTATTATGCATTTTTTTGCAATAATTTGGTGACTTTAATCTGGTAACAAAAAATCTCATCCAATAAAGCATTTTCTTTTATCCCTTAAAATTCTGTACCTCAATTTTTAAACTTAAAAGAAAACAATTCAATTATTGAGTGATAAAATAACTATCAATTTAGTTTTTGAGTAATAATGTAGTTGTCACTTACACATAATAAATCATGTTCTTTAAATTATTTTAATTATTAAATATAAATAAATTAAGAAATTAATTGACATGCACCTTAGTGCGACTTTGAAGCTAACGTTGTCTATCGCTTGAAAGGTTTGAGGTGTGATATGCACAAAAGTGGACAAAACACAGGCTTCATAGGGAAATCTTTGTGGGAATATCTACAGGTGCGCTGGGTCCAATTTGCTGAAGGGTGCATGTGTCTAAAGCTTATGAGGTCAAGGTTCTACTCTGCTCCTTGTAGGTCAGGTCCCCTTTGGGGTCGTGACACTAGAGTTGCTTACAAGCTTCAAATATCAAACCAAAAAAAAATTATTTTTTGGTCCATTCGCTACTGCTAAAATCTTGATGAAGAGTCAACTCCAAAGAATAAATATCATAGAAGTCAAATGATGCACGACAAAGAAGTTGAAGGCAACTAGCTAGGAAAGGGGATGAATTCAAACTTCTACTGAAATTATGATTTCTAATGCAATGAGTTTTGCTCAGCTGTATCTTAATGTATTAAGTCATATCAGCTTAATACTAGTTGTGTTCCAATTTTATCTAAGAAATTTTAAAAAAATATTAATTTTGATATGTCTGAAATATGTATTTAGGTGTATTAGTGTGGAATATGCATCTAACACCAATTCTTCTTCAATATGCATATATATGTGCTTTGGAGGTATATCCAATAACTCCACTTATCTAAGTTTGGGTTAATATGGTACCTCAACCTACCTTATTTCATTAAAGAAATAATATGAAGAGCATTGGAAGGTTTGCTTAAACTCATTAGAGCCTCCTACAACAACGGGGACTTATGGAGGGTAACTATAAAAGCATTGATGTAGTTTATTTAATTTAATTTAATTATGTACTTATATATGATAATATTTTAAGTTTATGATTTTTTTTCATTATTATGCCATGTTCTGTTGAACTTATCTATCTTTCATACTTTAAATTTTTATTATTACTAGTTATGAATATATGAATCTTTTAAGGGACAATTTACAGGGCATTAGTCAAAATCATACTTACGATGAAGTAAAATGTTTGAGTAACTAAATGGTGTCCTTGGGTCAGTCTGATTTTGCTTTGTATATATATAGACAAAATTACACATTCTCTGCTGCTCTTTCATTTTAATTAGACTGAGAAAATATTATTGTAAGGTTGTAAATGAGCACCACTTATATAATAAATAAAGAAATAAATACATTTCAGTTTAATTTAAAATTCATTAATTATTGAGACAATTTTGAAAATTTAATTACTCTACATAACTAACTAAAGGTAAAAATAAGAGTAAAACGTGAAATATATCATAATGTATGTACATTATATATAATTTGGCATTAGAATTTTTTCTAACGGATTCAGAGAACCCATGCCCCCTTCCTTTGGAAGCAGCCAGCACATAATATAAAATAAGAATATATTATAATATAAACATTATGTTTAATATACATCCAATTCTAATATATTATAATTTTATTATTCTACTAATATTTTAGTTTTTTTATTTACTATAACTCAAATTTTATTAAAAAAAATATCTTGTTTTTAATTAATGTTCATTTTTTACAATTATAATCACTAAATTATTATTTTAGTTAAATAATTTTTTAGTATACCAAAGAATTCAAATTAATTAATTATATGATCAATTCAATGTTATTTGTAAAATTAAAATAAACAATGAACTATTTCATAGTTATATGAAAAATTATCATTAATATAATTTTAAATTTATAATATTAGCATCACTGTTTTCAATCCTCTGTATTTGTCTATAAATATCTTTCGGTTTTAACACGCTTTCTTAAGAGAATAAAATATTGGATCTTAATAAATTCTCATGTTGGATCTTAATAACTCAACATTAACTTTGAAAATATTCTTTTATTGAATAATATATATTACAGTTAGACAAAGAAGATATTATTGCAAAATCTAAAATTGTGAATGAGCGGACTACTTAACTTTAAGCTTTGTTCAACTTATATAATAAATAAACAAGTTAATGAATTAATAGTTCACGTTTCACCAATTTCAATGTTAAAATTGAAGTATCCTTGATATCAAAGATTTCATATCCGCTGCCTACCACTCTTTACAACTTAAATTTCAAATAGTGGAAACTTTTAGTTTGAATGAAGTTACAAAGCTCCATGAGATATCAATGGCAAAAGTTTTTTAGCACAATATTGTCTTAACTTAAGGAATCCAGTTAAGGCTATTTCAAGGCCTAAAATCTATCATTTTGGCATTGTTTTGTGCATTTTTTATTTTTTAGTTACTTTTTTGAATTTTCTGTTTTTAATTTTCTAGTTTAATTATGTTTCCTATTTTGATTAGGATTCTTGTTAGTATAATAGAAATTTTTTATTTTTTTTATTTAATTCAGAAATTTCTGATCATTAATCAAATTTTAGAAAATTTCTTTTTCATTCTTTTGAGTGTGTTTATCTTTCACTCTATTTTGACTCTATATGTATGTATTCCTACTATTGTTCATTTCTTCATGACGCTATCAAAGTTTTGTTTCTCAAGAGTTTATGTTTTCCTCAATCTTTCTTATCTAGTTTGATTGTCATTTCTAGTTCCAAAATCCTTCAAATAATTACTCTCACTTTTCTGTTGTATTTCAACAACTGTGTTTTTTTTTGTGTGCCCCTTCTTCCTTGTTTTAGCATCTCATGTTGATATGAGAATAGATTTATACCTCCAAGAGCTGTGTCTTTTCCACCTCATAAAACCCTATTCTACAAAAATGACAAACTCTTGTTCCACCAACACAGCTTTTGATACTCAAAGAAATAAATTCAAGCATCAACAAGGACATAACAACAACTCAAGACATAGTTGTAGTCATGTGGTAATTCATATATGATTTCTTTCATATTTTCAATCCATTCATAAGCATGCTCACTTAGAGCTTTCCTTAAACGCTAAATCCCAATAGCGATTCTGCTTCCAAAAGCGATCCATCTTGTCCTTTGTCTAATGGCATTAATTCTTGCAGCCTACCTAATGTCAGATCCACCCTGCACTAAGTGATAGCAACTGACCCCCACTTGATTTAATTTGTTATACCCATCGGATCAACTTTATGCTATATGTTGTAGCCCCACCTAATTTCTAAAGTTTAAGTCAGGATTCAATTTTTTTTAAGGATGTATACACACATTCACATAACACAGTTCTCGCATTGCTTTACATTCACACGTTGACATGTGATAATTATCGATGAAATTTTATTAAAACATAACAATTTTATTCAAACATATAATTTGATGTTAGAATTTTTTCTAACAGATTCAGGACTTGAACCCACGGCACCTTCCTTTCGAAGGGGTGGGTCTTACCACTTGAGCCGACTCAAATTATAAAAAACAAGAACATAATATAATATAAGCATTATCTTTAATATAGATTCAATTTTAATATATTATAATTTTATTATTCTACTTATATTTTGTTTTTTATTTACTATAACTTAAAATTTTATTAAAAAACGAATTTTTATTAACTTTCATCAATAATTTTTTTTAATTAATGTTCGTTTTTTTACAATTGTAATCATTAAATTATTATTGTATTTAAATAATTTTTTAGCATACCAAAAAATTAAAATGAATTAATTATATGATCAATTCAATATTATTTGTAAAGTTAAAATAAACAGTGAACTATTTCATAATGTATATGAAAAAATAATCATTAATATAATTTAAATTTCTAGTATTAGCAACACTGTTTTCAATTGTATGTATTTGCCCATAAATATAATTTAAATTTAAATTTTGTAAATATTATTTTATTAAATAATATATATTACAGTTAGACAAAGAAGATATTATTGAAAAATTCAAAATTGTAAATGAGCTGATGGCTTAGCTTTAACCTTTGTTCAACTTGTATAATAAATAAATACGTTAATGAGTTAATAGTTCACATCTTGCCAACAACAACAACCACCAATCCTTTACCAACTTCAATATTTAAAATTGAAGTATGTTTGATATCAAAGATTTCATACCCCTCAAATGCAGAAACCAAACTTCAAATAGTCATAACTTTTGATGTGAGTATAGTTACAGGTTCTTAAGATTTTTTTTTTTGGACAAACAAGTTTCTAAGATCTGAATCACAAGCTTTTTTGAACACAATACTGTCTTAACCTATGTAACACATTTAAGACCATTTCAAGGCCCAAAATCCATCGTTTTGGCACTGTTTTGTGTATTTTTTTATTTTTCTATTTTTAGTTTCCTACTTTAATTATGTTTCCTTGTTTGATTAGGAGTCTCATTAGTATCATAGAAATACATTATTTTCGTATTTCGTTTTGAATTTTTTGATCATTAATTGTATTTTAGAGGATTTCTCTTTCACTCTTTTGAATGTGTTTATTTTTTTACACTCATTTGCCATATCAATGTCTTAGGAAAAAATGACTCAATAATGACAAAAACCCTGGATCTATAAATCTTTTAAACGAGGTTTTGCAGTTTTTAGAAAAACCACACTCAGGAGGAAGGAAAACAGTTTTTGGGTAACTGGATCGCATCCTTGGAATGGTTTAATTTTGGGTTCCCCATAATGGCTGTTTTCATTGCGTGTAATAATGGAAAATATATGCTGACTGGTTGGGATTTAGGACCTCGTATAGTTGGTCTGCTAAAACACTTTATATCCAATAATCAAGGCTATAACTATTATATATATTCAACCATAAAAAGTTTGCAATTTATATATATGTACACTATAACTTATCAGAATCTTCAAATCGTTTCCTTCTGTAGTATATCATCACATGCACTCTTCAACGATTCACAAATATGTAATATAACAATCAAAACCTGCTCGATCCCTCCATGTTATTCAATAATGCTCTGTCTTGATCAGATTGTATCTATATATGTGTGTGTGTGTGTGAATTATTGTTAAAATTATATTAAAACATAACAATGTTTCTTTTTAGTAATAATAATGCGTAAGAGTCAATGGGTATAGTAAGCATACCGTGTAAATTGTTTTGTCCCAGCCTCACTATTCTCAAAGAAGAAATGTTGAAAAGAGATGATGGGATTTCACCTGTGTAACACTCAATAGTTTAGCTTTAATTATCCATTCTAGTATAAAACCAGAAAATATTATTGCACAACCTTATTTAGTCTTGCTAATATACTTGTTTACGTAAGTGTAATAGCTCACAAATGGTGAAAATGGTGCCTTTAGAAAGATAAAAACGAAAATAAAAAACCTATTGAAATGCCTCAATTGGTACAACACAAGCAGAATTTTTGTTTTCCAATTTCAGTATGTAATATTGGTTACTTTAAAAAAAAACATAAAATCAAGTTCCAATTTTACGATTAATAATACAGTGTACACTCTCTAGTAGTATACTTCACATGTAGAAATAATCTGGTAATCTAATAAAGGAAAGACAATTTATATATCTTATTATCATTTTTTCATTTCTTGAATAATTAATTTGTTGTTAAGTCATTATTTATGCAAGAGAGAAACTAAGTTTATATAACAAATTAATAAGCTGTAGTTAAAATATAAGACAAGAAGATATTATAAACAATTAATGCTCATTTTTTACAATTATATATTCATTAAATTATTATATTATATAAATAGTTTTTTACTATATCAAACAATTAAAATCAATTAATTATATTATCCATTCAATATTATTTGTAAAATAAAAATAAACAGCGAACTATTTCATAATGTATATGAAAAATTAAATTTAATATAATTTTAAATTTATAGGATTAGCATCACTGTTTTAAATTCTCTTTACTTACCCATAAATACAAAATATATAGTAGGACTTTCGTTTTAACATCCTTTCCTACTAGAATAAAATATTGGATCTCACTAACCTAAAATTAATTTTGTAATTTTTTTTTATGAAAGAATATATAACAAAAAGAACATTCATTTTCATTTTAGTTAGACAAAAAAGATATTATTGCAAAATCTAAAATTGTGAATGAGTTGAGAAGCTTAGCTTTAAACTTTATTCAACTTATATAATAAATAAATAAAGTCAATGAATTAATTAAGCACCAACTTCAATATTTAAAACTTAAGTATGCTTCATGTCCAAGATTTCATATCCTTGCATCCCACTCCTTACTAGCAAACACACATTCCAAACTTCAAACAATCATAAAGTTTAATTTGGACAGAGTTACAAGTCTCATAAGATATCAACGGCCAGCATTTTTGAGCCCAATGCTATCTTAACCTATAGAACCCAATTAAGGCTGTTTTGAGCTCATTTGGGCAACATTTTTTACTTTTTTTGTTTGTTTATTTTTCTGAATTTTCTGTTTTTTGTTTCTTATTTTAATTATGTTTGTTAGATTGATTAGGTGTCTCATTTTTAGCATAGAAATACTTTATGTTTATATTTCCTTCAAAAAAATTTGATCACTAATAAAATTTTAGAGAATTTTTCTTTCAGTCTTCTGAGTGCATTTATCTTTTAATTTTGGCATTGTTTTGTGCATTTTTTTTTATTTTTTAGTTACTTTTCTGAATTTTCTGTTTTTAACTTTCTAGTTTAATTTTGTTTCCTAATTTGATTAGGAGTCTTGTTAGTATCATAGAAATACTTATTTTTGTATTTCATTCAGAAAATTCTTATCATTATCAAATTTTAAAAAAAAATAATTTCATTCTTTGTTTTGAGTGTGTTTATCTTTCACTCTATTTTGACCCTATATGTATGTATTCCTGCTATTGTTCATTTCTTCATGACGCTATCAAAGCTTTGTTTCTCAAGAGTTTATGTTTTTATCAACCTTCCTTATCTGGTTTGATTGTCATTTCTAATTCTAAAATACTTCAAATAATTACTCACTTTTCTGTTGTATTTCAACAACTGCTTCTTCTTCTTTTTGTGCGCGCCTTCTTCCTTGTTTTAGCATATCATGTTGATATGAGAACAGATTTATATCTCCAAAAGCTCTGTCTTTCCTATCTCAGAAAACACTCTTCTACAACTATGACAAACTCTTCCTCCACTAACACTGCTTTTTATACTCAAAAGAAATAAATTCAAGCATCAAGAAGGACATAACAACAACTCAAGACATAGTTGTAGTCATGGGGTAATTCATATCTGGTTTCTTTTATAAGAATATTCCAAAACAGATATTTTAATTATCTTAATTATTAAAAAAATTAGTTTTCTTTTTTGAAATCTCCGCAATGCCCTCAACTGTGCTCATGCCCCTTTCAACTCTGCAACACTTAGCACCCATGCGCAGCTGGACCACCGGGCTTAGCACCATCGTTTTGCACCCACGGATCCATGAACTATTGCAGAGATAAGGAGAAAAGCAATGAAATGTAAAGAATTCTTAATTCTGCAACAGTGGCATCAGAGCTTGTGCAGAGAGTGAACAAAACTGCTAGGAACAGAGAAAAAACAGAACACAGCAGCTAGAGAGTGACAGAAAGAATGAGAAGCAGCTAGGGGGATAAAGACAAAAAATAGTGGTGACGCATAGTAGAAGCAGAGAGAGGGACGACAAGCAGAGGAATCAGAACGTGAAGCTGGAGATGCTAAAGTACAGAACAAAGCAGATGAACAGAAGTAGAGGAATGCAGACGGAAGAGCATTGGCTTGTGAGTAGAAAGGCAGAGGAGAGTAATGCAAAAACAGAGGTAGAAACAGAACGGGGAAGGGAAGAACTCTTGGGCCTTTTGTTGTATGAAATAGAACGACTGAAGAAAGAAGCACAAAAAGATGAAGCAGCTCATGAACGCTGAAGCAGAGGAACGAACACGAAAGAAAGGAAAAGGCCGCTCGTGAACGAGAGTATTTTGGTCAAAAAGTATAAAAAACCAGTGAGATAACAGTCAATTTAAAAAATAATAAAAATAAATTTAATTGTAATACATCTTTTAATTTCAAAGGAGATGTGTACATTTTGAAAATTTTAAAAAAATGTCATATGATAAAAGTAATATAAAAATACATAAGAGTATTTTTCTTTAACTTAATTGATAGTTATAAGAAATTATCAAAATATATTTTTCATAAAGGGAAATGACAAAATGGCGTATCATAGAATGGAAAGGTACTTTGGTAATATTACATAGTTATCATTAATGCTAATATATAATATTGTTTGAGTGGTTATATGAGATTCTGAGAGGATGAAGCTATATAAAGCAAGTTTTCAACTTTTAGTTAACTAAAAACTTTTTAGTTAATTGAAAATCAACTTAAGGCTAAATTCACTCAAAATGGACATAACTACAACTTGAAACATTTATGAGCATCTCCAATAGTCAAGAAGTACTCTAAAACTGTAAAAGACTTCAAAAAGCCACGAAGACAAATATCCAATGATTTTCAACGTATTGAAAACTTTCTCTAAAAGTATACTTCACATGTAAGAATAATCAAGTACTGTATACGAAAAATTAAATTTAGTATAATTTTAAATTTATAGGATTAACATCACTGTTTTTAATCCCCCATACTTACCCATAAATATATAACATGTAATAGGACTTTCATTTTAACATCCTTTCCTACTATAATAAAATATTGGATCTCACTAAAAATTAATTTTGTAAATTTCTTCTATGAAAGGACATATAACAAAAAGAACTAATTCCTTTTGACACTCGTTTTCATTTTAGTTAGACAAAGAAGATATTATAACAAAATTCAAAATTGTAAGTGAGCTGAGAAGCTTAGCTTTAAACTTCGTTCAACTTATATGATAAATAAATAAGTCAATGAATTAATAGCTCACATAAGCAATAACTTCAACATTTAAAATTAAAGTATGCTTCATGTCAAAGATTTCATATCCTTGCATCCCACTCCTAACTAGCAAACGCATAGTCCAAACTTCTAACAGTCATAAAGTTTAATTTGGATGGAGTTACAAGTATCGTGAGATATCAACGTCAAGCATTTTTGAGCCCAATGCTGTCTTAACCTAGCTACGGAACCCAATTAAGGCTGTTTTGAGGCCCGCTTGGGCAACATTTTCTACTTTTTTTTTGTTTATTTTTCTGAATTGTCTGTTTTTAGTTTCTTATTTTAATTATACTTTTTAGATTGATTAGGAGTCTCATTAGTAGCATAGAAATAATTTGTTTATATTTCGTTCAAAACTTTTTGATCACTAATAAAATTTTAGAGAATTTTTCTTTCTTTCTTTTGAGTGCATTTATCTTTTACCCTATATATCAAGGACATAGGGAAAATGACTCCATTTTCACAAAAATCCTAGATCTATCATCCTTTTAAAGGAGGGTTCGCAGGGTTTTAGAAAAAAATCACACTTATGAGGAAGGGAAACATTTTGGTAACTAGATGGCATCCTTGCAACAGTTAAATATGTAACAACATCTAAAACTTGCTCAATCCAGACTTGTTATTCAATAATGCTCTCTCGTGAGATGGGGTTTCCAAACTCATCAAAACTGCATTTTGAAATACTTCATTTATATATATTACATTCGAATGTTTAAGTCATGATTCAATTTTTTAAAGTATACTAATCATCTAAGGGTGTATCAAATTTTATACAACTCACCACCTTTCTTTTTGACATAGCACAACTATCCCATTGCGTTACATACACACATTCACATGTGAATTATTGATGAACTTTTATTAATACATATCAGTGTTGCTTTGTAATAATAATAATGAGAAAGAATCCATGGGTGTGACGAACATACCTGTTAAAGAGTTCTCATATAAATACAGTTCTTCCAGTAACGTGCAGTTGCCAATTGATTTAGGAAGTTCACCATGTAAATTGTTTCTTGCCAGACTCACTATTCTCAAAGAAGAAATGCTAAAAAGAGATGATGGGATTTCACCTGTGTAACATTCATATTTTAGCATCAGTTATCAATACTAGTATAAAACCTAACTGTAATAACCGTAAAATTTAACGAAAAGGAAATTTAAAATAAAAGAGAGAATTTTGACAATAGAGATAAGAACCGTAGAAAATATGTATATTTATTACATAAAAAAATATATATTAAAAGTTATGTTTTGGCGCGCTATAAGCAAATATATTTTTATTATGTAAAAATAATTATGATTTGTTAAAAGTAAGTGGATTTTTAAGTAAAAGAAGTATTGTGTTGCTTAAAATAATTATACCGGCTTCTATTGAATTTTTATGGTATTTTTAGAAATACTCTTTCTTTTAATATGAATAAAGATATTTGTTTAGAAATTTATTTTATTACGATTTTTATCAAGAAAAATTAAGATTTAAGAGTTTAACTAAAGGTTTATGAGAAAGGAAATTTTTAGAAATTTTTGGGATATTTTATAATGAAAAACGGAATTTATATGAATTTTTATAAAAGAAAATCCTATTATAAATTATTTAATTATTATTATTATTATTTTTAAAAAAAAAAGTTACTGTAGCTCATACATATATGTTTCGGGTACCAGAGAAGCAGAAAGGAAAAAAAAACGCAGCCCCCGCATTTTCCATTTTCCCCTTCGATTTTCAAACCCTCATATCTGGAGCTACGGACCTCTGATTGACGAATCGTCTGGACCATTGGACTCGTGGCAATGAGTACTTCAAAACCCATCGATCAATTTTGCCGAAAAGTCGCCGGAAGGTCGCCGAAAAATCGCGTGAATAGTACCTCCAAAGATAAAACTCCGTCCAATTGCGTTTTAGGCTTCGTTTTTACCGAAATTCTTCCCGTAGATAGTTTTAGAATCGAATATAGGGTTTTTAGGTTTCGGTATGAATAGTATTTTCCGGCGAGTGAATAGTGTTTTCTGGCATGAATAGTGACGTTTAGAATTTATCTCATTTTCATATTATGTCTATATTTTCTAGGTTGTTGAGCCACCACGAGGTGAAATTCTCGTTGTTGGACTTCTAGTACGGTGAGTGAGTTTTTCATACTATAGCGCATGTTTTAAGAATTTGATTTATAACTCTCTCGTATGATTTTAACTAGTTGGAATGTATGTTAAATTATTTTACCACTTTGAAAACCAATATGTTCCAACCATGTTAGAAATTGTAAATTTCAATTCTAGTTGAACCTTAGGTATGCAGGGCAAACATCTAAACTATTAATTCTCCATTTGAGCTAGATTTATAGAAATGCGAACTTAGTCATAGAAATGAACTAAGTTATCCATGAAGTGATTTGATGCACGATAAGTATCTATGTAACGTCTACGGACGATCTATGTTTAAAAAGGGAAAGTTTATGATTTTAAAGGTCTCCATGGAAATTCATGGATGAGATATATTTTAAAATAGAATTTTATGCATGAAAAGAGCTAGATGGAGAATTATAGCTTTATTGTAAAGTTATTGAAATGTTTTTCCTTTAAACTCTTTGAATAGCATATTTCAAATGTTTTCTATTGGAGGGACCCTTTTAGATCACTGTTAGCTAGCCGCAGGTAGTGCTAGCCCTTGTGCACCATGATCATGTTAAGGTTTCGTCCTAGAATATTGTGACGGGCATATGACTGCCTAAGACACAAAATCTAGGGTAGACTTATGTCTATGCCTACAGTGATTGCCATACCCATTGCTATGTGCTTGGAAAATTTAGGGTGGACTTATGTCTACGCCTACAGTGATTACCCTACCTTTGCTGTGTGCTTGGGGGAGATGATAGATCTGTTAGGAAAGACCTCCAATAAATTAGTGTATTTTTCTTAAAGATTAAATGTTTCTAAAATACATCATTCATCATTGTTCTTGCATAAGTATCTTCATTTATTACTTACCATGCATAATTGATTTGCTTACAGTTATTGATTTAATCCTGATTTATCATTTGAACTGTTTAGCATTCTTTCAATAAATTACGGTTAAATGTTTAATGTTTTCTATACTTTGATTTCAATTATTTAATTAATTGCGAAATATTCGTGCTTAATTTGCCCTGTTTCTGTTATAGTATGATTTACCCATTCACTGAGATGTGGTAATTTCACCCCTCTTCTGTTTTCTCCCCACAGATAGTCAAAGAAACACTGATCCAGTTATAGCTCCATAGGAGACTAAATATAGTATTGGTGAGCCCCAGTTTGGGCAAGACTCCGTTGTATTGGTTGTATAGTTTAAGTTTATGTCTAGTGTGTCTCCATGAACTTACAGGCAGGATCCTCGCTTCTTGTGTTGTTTGAAAAATGGTTTTAAGTTTTACAATAATGTTTGTACTATGAGGCCATGTGCCAAGTTGAATCAAGGATGTTGGATTCATGAAATATATATATATACAGTATTTTCTTATATTGGATGTGGCGTATGTGGCCAGTTATATTTATTATGTACTCTGGATTGTGTGCTGGATATTTGTGCATGCTATGTGTTAGGCTTGTGGCTAGGGGGAAACCCTTATGCCGTGCCGGTCATGTGTTCCATCATTTGGGGCCGCGACACTGACAATATTATTGGTACAACCTGAATTGGTCTACCTAATATATTTGTTTAATTAGAAGAATAACTCACATATGGCACTGACCTAATACTTAACATTAAGGTGAAATGGTGCCTGTAGAAATAGAAAAACAAAAATATTGTTTCAAGTTTGTATCTACCATTTAGTTTTGGATAACCCATTCAAAAAAAGCTGACAAAAATTGGCTAAAAATGGAAAAAAAAAATCGCAAGGAATGAAAAAGCAGAAGAAAATAAACCCTTCCCAAAAAGTCTTTTAATAGTCATTCTCCAACTAACTTGACCCCACAACAATGTTCAGTTTATTCAATCAAAGTAGACAAAAAAAAAAGAAAAAAAAATGAAGTAGCTTTAGTATAATATATTTTAATTTGGTATTTGAGTGATATATTATGTATATTCTAATATTTTCTTTATATTTAAAAACTAGTATTTTTAAAATAATATATTGTAATTATTTATTTTCAATATCTTGCGATTTCATTATAACTTATTATGTCACGTTTAATTCTTTTACAAATTTTTCGTCTTTCATTATTTATTATAATATAATATTTGTATTAGAACTTATTTCAATATTTATTTAGTAAACATACACTCCCATTTATAATTTACAAACAGTAATATTAAAATTAATAAATTAATTCTATATAATATCATTTTGTTCAAGCACCAATCCGACCTGATCTTTTAGGGCATTTTTTTCATTCACTATTGAGTTTAATTTTTGTACAAAATGAATTTCTATTATACTGTCATCAATAATTTGATTTAACCAACCTTCACTTTTTTCAATTACTAGAATTACAACATTATTTTAGTAAATCATTATTTAATATACTGGGCAATAAATTAAAATTAAATAATTTTATGAACTATTCAATATTATTTATAAAATTATTAATTCTATCAACACTAAACAATTTCATATTGTATTTGAAAATTGATCTTTTATATATATTTCAATTTTTTTAGTAACATCACTGTTTTCCATCCTATTGACTTTCAAATATCTAACAAGAAGTACAGAATTTGGAGATTCTTGATTTTAACATATTTTCGTACAACAATTAATAATTGAATCTTAATGACTAAAATGATTGCTTTATAAAATAACATATTACCCAAAAAAAAAAGTATTCATTTTTACATTCTCCGTTGTTCTTTTCATTTTAATGAGACGGAGAAGATATTATTGTAAGGTTGTAAATTACCGTAAAGCTGTAAATGAATCCTCAATTATATAATAAATGAAGAAATAAATAAATTTCAGTTTAATTTAAAATTCGACAATTATTGAACCAATCTTGAAAATTTTATTACGCTACGTAACTAACCAAAGCTAAAATAAGAATAAAACAATAAATATATCATACATTATATAAATTACGTATTATAATATGTTTATACATTATAAAATAAGAATATGTTTTCATGTAAACATTATCTTTAATGTAACACCAATTTTAATATATTATATAATTTAATTACTCTAGTTATTTTTTTGTATTTACTGTAACTGCAATTTTATTAAAAACTGAATATGTTTTAACTTTTCATCAATATTTTGTTTTCAAGTAATGTTCATTTTTTACAATTGTAGTCCTTAAATTATTATATTAGTTAAATAATTTTTTACTACATCAAAAAATTAAAATCAATTAATTATATGATCCAATCAATATTATTTATAAAATTAAATTAATTTGGATGGAGTTCCAAGTCCCCAAAGATATCAATGGCAAGCATTTTTTAGCCCAATGCTATCTTAAGTTGCGGAACCCAATTAAGGCTGTTTTGAGGCCCATTTGGTAATGTTTTCTACTTTTTGGTTGATTTTTTTTGAATTTTCTGCTTTTAATTTCTTATTTTAATCATGTATCTTAGATTGATTAGGAGTCTCATTATTAGCATAGAAATACTTTATGTTTATATTTTCTTTTAAAAATTTTGATCATTAATAAAATTTTAGAAAATTTTTCTTTTTATCTTTTAAGTGTATTTATCTTTTACGCTTATTCGAAATATTAAGGACACAGGGAAAATGACTCCATTTTGATATAAAAAAAACCACACTTATGAGGAAGGGAAACATTTGGGTAACTGGATGGCATCCTTGGAACAGTTAAATATGTAACAACATATAAAATATGCTCGATTCCGGCGTGCTATTCAATAATACTCTATCTTGAGATGGGGTTTCAAAACTCATCAAAATTGCATTTTGAAATACTTCATTTATATATATTACATTCGAATGTTCAAGTCATTATTCAATTTTTTAAAGTATACTAATCATTTAAGGGTGTATCCAATTTTATACAACTCACTGCCTTTCTTTTTGACATAGCACAACTTTCCCATTCCGTTACATACACACATTCACATGTGAATTATTGATGAACTTTTATTAATACATATCAATGTTGCTTTGTAATAATAATAATGAGAAAGAATTCATGGGTGTGGCGAACATACCTGTTAAAGAGTTCTCAGATAAATATAGTTCTTCCAGTAATGTGCAGTTGCCAATTGATTTAGGAAGTTCACCATGTAAATTGTTTCTTGCCAGACTCACTTTTCTCAAAGAAGAAATGCTAAAAAGAGATGATGGGATTTCACCTGTGTAACATTCATATTTTAGCATCAGTTATCAATACTAGTATAAAACCTGACAATATTATTGGTACAACCTGAATTGGTCTACCTAATATATTTGTTTAATTAGAAGAATAACTCACACATGGCACTGGCCTTAATACTTAACATTAAGGTGAAATGGTGCCCGTAGAAATAGAAAAACAAAAATATTGTTTCAAGTTTGTATCTACCATTTAGTTTTGGATAACCCATTCAAAAAAAGCTGACAAAAATTGGCTAAAAATGGAAAAAAAAATCGCAAGGAATGAAAAAGCAGAAGAAAAGAAACCCTTCCCAAAAAATCTTTTAATAGTGATTCTCCAATTAACTTGGCCCCACAACAATGTTCAGTTTATTCAATCAAAGTAGACAAAAAAAAAAGAAAAAAAAATGAAGTAGCTTTAGTATAATATATTTTAATTTGGTATTTGAGTGATATATTATGTATATTCTAATATTTTCTTTATATTTAAAAACTAGTATTTTTAAAATAATATATTGTAATTATTTATTTTTAATATCTTGCGATTCCATTATAACTTATTATGTCACGTTTAATTCTTTTACAAATTTTTCCTCTTTCATTATTTATTATAATATAATATTTGTATTAGAACTTATTTCAATATTTATTTAGTAAACATACACTCCCATTTATAATTTACAAACAGTAGTATCAAAATTAATAAATTAATTCTATATAATATCATTTTGTTCAAGCACCAATCTGACCTGAGTTTAATTCAAGCACCAATCTGACCTGAGTTTAATTCATTCACTATTGAGTTTAATTTTTGTACAAAATGAATTTCTATTATACTGTCATCGATAATTTGATTTAACCAACCTTCACTTTTTTCAATTACTAGAATTACAACATTATTTTAGTAAATCATTATTTAATATACTGGGCAATAAATTAAAAATAAATAATTTTATGAAATATTCAATATTATTTATAAAATTATTAATTCTATCAACACTAAACAATTTCATAATGTATTTGTAAAATGATCTTTTATATATCTTTCAATTTTTTGAGTAGCATCATTGCTTTCCGTCCTATTGACTTTCAAATATCTAACAAGAAGTACAAAATTTGGAGACTTTTGATTTTAACATATTTTCGTATAACAATAAATAATTGAATTTTAATGACTAAAATGATTACTTCATAAAATAACATATTACGAAAAAAAATTATTCACTTTTACATTCTCCGTTGCTCTTTTCATTTGAATAAGACAAAAAAGATATTACTATAAGATTGTAAATTACCGTAAGTCTATAAATGAGCCCCCGGTTGTATAATAAATGAGAAAATAAATAAATTTCAGTTAAATTTAAAATTCGTCAATTATTGAACCAATCTTGAAAATTTTATTACTCTACGTAACTAACCAAAGCTAAAATAAGAATAAAACAATAAGTATGTCATACATTATATAAACTACGTAATATAATACATTTATACATTATAAAATAGGAATATATTTTCATGTAAACATTATCTTTAATATAACTCCAAGTTTAATATATAATTTAATTACTCTAGTTTTTTTATTTACTAAAACTACAGTTTTATTAAAAACTGAATTTGTATTAACTTTTCATCAATATTTTGTTTTCAATTAATGTTCAATTTTTACAATTATAGTCATTAAATTATTATATTATTTAAATAATTTTATACTATATCAAAAAATTAAAATCAATTAATTATATGATCCATTCAATATTATTTGTAAAATTAAAATTAACCGCAATCTATTTCATAGTGTATATGAAAATTTAAATTTAATATAATTTTAAATTTATAGGATTAGAATCACTGTTTTCAATCCTCTGTACTTACCCATAAATATATAACATGTAGTAGGACTTTCGTTTTAACATCCTTCTCTACTAGAATAAAATATTGGATCTAATTAACTTAAAATTTATTTTGTAAATTTTTTTTTATGAAAGAGTATATAACAAAAAGAACTAATTCTTTTTGACACTCGTTTTCATTTTAGTTAGACAAAGAAGATATTATTGTAAAAACCAACAATATTATTTGTACAACCTGAATTAGTCTACCTAAGACTTTTTTTATACTTAGAAGTAATAGCTCACATATGGCACTGACCTTAATACTTAACATTAAGGTGAAATGGTGCTGGTAGAAATAGAAAAACGAAAATAAAATCCTAGATCCTAGATGAAAAGAGAAAAGATTCATATATTCATACTAATGGTTTCCGTCTTAACTCAGACTTATCAAAAATAATTTTGAAAAATGATAGAAGAATGCTTAAGCAGAATATTTCTAGGACACTTGGAGGTATAATATATGCAGATTGTGAAGCCCTAGTTTCTTTCAGTTGTTTCCTTGTTAGAATACTAAACAACATAATATTGTTAGACTCAGTTACAAGGCTCTTTGAAAGTCAGAAAATGTTTCTTTTGTAATGCCTCTACAGTGGCAGTCATTGCTATAGCAGCAGCAATGTGCCGTGGCATTCAAACAATTAATTCATTAGTGGCACTCAAACAATTAATTCATTGTTATGTCATTATTTATATAAGAGAATAACTAAGTTTATATTACAAATTAATGAGTTGTAGTTAAAATATAAGACAAGAAGAAATTGTAAACATACAATGTAAGATAAACAATCAGCACATATGTATATACATGGCAGGTATCATTAAAAATCATACCTTCCAAATTGTTGCTATGAAGATATAATGATTGGAGGTTGGTCAAACTTCCAATGTCCCTTGGTATGTATCCTTTGTTGAATCCATTATTGAATAGTGCTAAATGTTTCAATTTTTTGCATTGATACCAAATTGACGGCATTTCTCCAGAGAAGTCATTGAAAAATAAATAAAGTAATTCAAGTTTCGGAAGCCCGTGACATAAATTTGATGGGAGACTGCCGGAAAAATTATTGTAACCAAGCTGAATCTCTTGTAATATTGAGCTATTAAATATTGTTGATGGTACAAAACCAGAAAGCTTATTATCTTCAAGATACAATATCCTCAGTTGTGGAAGATCACCGATCTCTTTTGGAATCCCTCCTTTAAATATTAAAGAAAAACAATGAGGAATTTTTTTTTTTTTTGCGATAACATTGTATGTATCATTATTCACAGTAGCATTTGCATGTATCGTTATTCCCACTAACGGCCTTTGAACATAAGTCAAAAGTAACCTTTTCACATGCATTTAATTTGACTTGGGAACAAAAGCATGTCATTAGTCAATAAGTTCTTGAGACAAATTTATATTTGTTTTTATGTTGTTAAATCATAAAATATAACAAGCAATAATGAGGCTTAAAACAATACCACAATTCTTATTCCTCAAGTTGCAGTTGCATTAAGACTAATAGAACACCAATGACAAGGTACCGTTTTGATATCATTTAATTAAACGCAGATTTGATCATAAAGGAAAAAAATATTTTAGCTGTTTCAAGTATGTATATACCATTTAATTTCGGATAACCCATTCAAAAAAAGCTGACCAAAATTGGCTAAAAATGGAAAGAAATCGCAAGATAGGAAAAAGAGGAGGAAAAGAAACCCTTCCCAAGAAGTCCTTTAATAGTCATTATCTGGCTAACTTGGTCCCACTTCAATTAATGTCCAGCTTATTCAAGGAAAATAGATAAATAAAAAAAAAAGAAAAAAAGAAAAACAAATTAGCTTGAGTATAATATATTTTATTTTGGTATTTGAGTTATATATTATGAATATTCTAATATTTTCTTTAAATTTAAAACTAAGGAGTTTTAAAATAATATATTGTTACTAGTTATTTTCAATATTCTATAATTTCATTATAACTTAATCCACTATTTCACGTTCAATCCTTTTGCAAATTTTTCCTCTTTCATTATTTATTGTAATATAATATTTATATTAGAACTTACTTTGGTATTTATTTAATAAAAGTATACTACAGTAGTATTAACCTTTACAAAATAATTCTATATTATTCGGATATCATTTAGGTCAAGCATCAACCCAACGTGATCTTTTCCTCCTTCTTTTTTCATTCACTACCATCTCCAATTTTTGTACAAAATTAATCTATATTATATTTTCATCAATAATTTGATTTAATCAATGTTCACTTTTTTCAATCATGAGAATTACAAAACTAATTTAGTAAATAATTATTTAATATTCTGGTCAATAAATTAAAATAAAATAATTTTCGGATCTATTCAATATTATTGGATCTTAATGACTAAAGAGCTTGTTTTATAAAATAACATATTGCCGAAAAAAAATCCCCTTTTACATCTGTTGCTCTTTTCATTTCAATAAGACAAAGAAGACAGTAGCAAATGAGCTCGCGCTTATATAATAATAAATAAATTTGTGTTTAATTTAAAATTCATTAATTATTGAGCCAATCTCAAAAAATTTCACTAGTAAAGGTAAAAGTATATAAATTATATAAACTACGTAATATAATATTTTTATATATTATAAAATAAGAATATATTTTAATATAAACATTATCTTTGATATAATAACTCCATAATTTTACCACTCTACTCATATTTTAGCTTTTTTTATTTATTTACTATAACTCAAATTTTATTAAAAAAATAAATTTATATTAACTTTTCATCAAAAATTTGTTTTTAATTATTTTCATTTTTTACATTTATAATCATTAAATTATTTTTCTGTTAAATATTTTTTAATATACCAAAAAATTAAAATACATTAATTACATGATCAATTCAATATTATTTGTAAAATTTAAACAATATTTTATTTAAATTGGATTAAAACAATATTTAATTTTAATCATTAAATTATTTTTTTGTCCTCAATATTTAAAACTGAAATACGCTTGATTTCAATGATTTCATATCCCTGCATCTCACTCCTTACTCTGAACCAAAGCCTTGATTTAAAATTCATTACTCTACTCAACTCAGCTCACTAAAGGTAGAATAAGAATAAAACAGTACATATATTATAATGCCTTTACATTTATATAAATTGCATAATATAATATGTTTATATATTATAAAATAAGAATATATATTAATGTAAACATATAAGTTAGAATATTTAAACGTAAACTTATTATTTCATGGAGGCTTATTTGGGTTTAAGTTCTAAAATAAAAAGTATGTTAATGTTAAATGAGCTTCACTAATAAACTTAAACAAATCATTTGTTGAATGAGTTACATGTAAGCAAGCTAGTGTTTGTTTGTCTAAGTTTATATCCCTAATTGATTCTATTATACTAGTCAAATATAAATAAGCAAAGCAAAAATAAACACAGATAACACAAATCATTTAAGACATACCTGATAAAGTGTTATAACTCAAACTCAAATATTCAAGTGAAGATAAGTTGGAAATTGTTTGAGGTATGATTCCTGAAAGCTTGTTATGCGCAATTCGTAAAATCCTCAAGTGCTTAAGACTTCCAATCTCAAGTGGAATGGTCCCCTCAATAAAATTCCAATTCCAATTCAAGGTATCCAACATTGACAGGTTGGATATGGATAATGGAATGGTTCCACTTAAACTATTATTGCGAAGATTTAAGTGTTGAAGGGTAGATAAATCTCCTATCCATGTCGGAACTTCTCCATCAAAATCATTGTAGCTCAAGTTAAGCACTTTCAATCTGTGTAATTGAACTAACTCTTTTGGCAATTGACCATATAAATTGTTGTTATGAAGATCGAGTTCAACAAGGAATGAGAGATTTCCCAGCCATGGAGATATGGTGCCCTTGAGACCCATGTCACCAAGATTCAAGGCTTGAACCCTTCCATGGTGGGTATTGCAAGTGACACCAACCCAATTGCATGCAGAAGAAGAGTTAGACCAATTAGCTAAGAGATTGTAAGGATCCAAGATAGAAGATTTGAAAGCAAGAAGTGCGAACTTATCTGTGGTGATATTTGGCTTACTCAAAGCGAAGTAGGCCATGAAGCAATGCAGTGAGAGCATGAAAACAGAGAAATGAAGTTTCCCCATGTTTAGCATATCAAACATGTCAAAGATGCAAGCAGTGCGCAATAAAAAAGAGAATGGCATATTATATATTTCTTCAATTTGAAATCAAGTCAATGCGTGGTAGTCAAATCTGGTAGGCTTGACTTGTGGAGTAGTTTTGTTTACAATCCATTATTGAATTAGATCATCCATCACAGGTATGGCTCACAATGTAACCAATTTACAATTAGGATTTTAATTTGGACTATTCAAATGGTGAAATCTCATATATGAAAAGATCACCAGAATTTAAAGTATACCTTCCTGCAGCATCACCTAAACTTGCAGCAACAGAGATCAATGGTGTAAAACAAATTATTGTGAAAAAACATTATATTTTATGAGAATGTGACGAAAGCTTTTCGTGAATTACAATTTGAAGAATAGCATTTATGTTTGATAACATATTATTATGAATATATATAAATATTTAAAATTATAATGCATAGATAGTATGAAGTTAAATAGATAATTTTAATTTGTAAAAAATATATTACCATGAATTTTGAGCGTAAAAGAGAATTCTTTTCAAACAAGATGAAATGCTTTAAGTTTTTGTTACGAGTTTTTCAAATAAAAATGTAATTTATGGACCTTTTTTTGGCATGTGTTATAGTTGTATTGGAGAAGATGATGACAAATGCTTAAAAACTACACCTAAATTTTCTTTTTCTCTTTTTTTATTTTAATTTGGTAAAACCAATTAGCACGCAAATGACTTTGAATTGACTTGGCTGAATTTAGTTGCTCTTAGTCTCTACCAATTTGTCCATGCATTTACGTATGGTGTGTGAGGATCTCTTATCTAACCTAATCCATTTTTGTCCATGCATTTGTGTATGGTGTCTAAGGATCCCTTATCTATCCTAAACCATTTTTGTCCTTGTGTACAATGTGTCAAGATCCCTATCTAGTCTAAAACGTGTTGTAGACTCAAGACTTGATATGGAGAGTGGATTCTCTACTGTGCTGAAAAGCACAGCAGGACGCGCTGTGCCCAGAACAGTGACGTTCTGGGCGCAGCACCAACCCCCCACCCCCACTTTTCTTTTTTCATTTCAGTTTCTTTTTTCTTTTTTACAAAAAAATAAAAAAAAATGTTGTGTGCTCCCCACCTCCCCCCAAACTTTTTTTTTATTTCAAGTGACTTTTTTTATAAAAAAAAATGTAATTTTTTATGCTTTTTAAAAATTAAATATAGATAACTTTTTTAGTATAATTTTTTTGTTAATTAAGTTTAAATAAATTTATTATCACAACTTAGTATTTTTAATATAATTTATTTTTTATCAAATTTTAATGATAATTTTTTATTTCTTTTATAATCATATATTTCATAATGTAATAAGATTATTTAAATTTAATAAAAAAAATATTATATTTTTTGAGTCAATTTCTTTTGTGTTTTTTAAAGTTAAGTTTAGATAATTTTTTTGGTATATTTTTTTGAGTTAAATTTAAATAAATTTGTTCAAATTCAATATTTTAAATATAATTTATTTTTTTATTAAATTTAATTATACAATTTTTTTTATTTTATAATGATGTATCTTATAATATAATGGAATTATTTAAATTTGATAGAAAAAATTACATATAAAATATTATTTTAATTTAATAAAAACATTATATCTAAATTTGTCAAGTTAAAAAAAAAGACCATACCAAATTTAGAGGTCAATGTTAAAAAGGTAAATATAATTTTTTAATAGATAATTTTATTGAGTATTAAATTTATTAAATTTAAATAATATTTTATGTATAATTTTTTTATCAAATTTAAATAATTTCGTTATATTATAAAATATAAAAAATATTTGTCATTTAAATTTGATAAAAAATAAATTATATTCAAAATATTAAATTTTGACAATAAAAAAATATTAAAAATTATTTGAAATAAAAAAAATTTGGTGGGGGGAGCACACAAAAAATTTGCATTTTTTGTAAGAAAAAAAAACTTAAAAGAAAAGTGGGGGTGGGGGTTGGTGCTGCGCCCAGAACGTCACCATTCTGGGCACAGCACAGCAGAGGATCCACTCCCCTTGATATGTAACACATCTCTATCTAGTCTAAAACGTATTGTAGACCCAAGACTTGATATGTAACTCATCTCTATCTAGTCTAAAACGTGTTGTAGACCCAAGACTTGGGATGTAACCCAATCGTAGAGTGCAAAAATTGTCATGGACTTCTAACAATGCAATATCTATCCCTTTTATAGCCATTATAATTAGTCTCACAACTTTTAGAATTCGTTTGATGGTCAAAATAGAATAGGATAGGAAAGGATAACAGTAGGATAGGATATAGGCTTGATAAGCTTCTATCATATCCTGTGTTTGATGTGCAACAGGATAAACATTATGCTATCCTATCATGTGTTTAGAGTAAATCAGATAATGATATGATATAATATAAATAGTATAAAATGATAAAATTACCCTTATAATAAAATTACATATATACTTATTTAAAATCAATTTTAATATAATTTTTTTATTACTTTATACATTGGTATAAATTCTAAAATAAAAATAAATATATATAATTAACAAAATAATATCTATAAATTAATATATCATATAATGATAAATTACTTCATAACAATATAACTAATTAACCATTTAGTTTGAATGACAAATATGAAATAAGATATTTTTTTCAAAGTGTGGCCATGAATATTCACAAATTTTTTATTTGGTATAAATTTATATATAAAAGTCATTTTGATGACCTATAATCCATTTAACCAATTTTACTTAGTGAAAAGAAATTTGAGTATTGTTGTATAAATTTAAATATAGAGATTTAAAATTGAGTTTAAGTATTGATTTGTTTAACAATTTTTGTAAGTTTGAGTAGTATAATATTCACCTTACTCATATCCTTTTGTGTGTGTGTGTGTGTATATATATATAATATTAACTACATATATACACTTGACTTTGAATCTCACAAGCATTTTGAATAAATTTTTGCACGTTGATTAGTGGTTATTGTGTTCGAAATGTGATTAAAGAGTAATTTATTATGCTTTAAATAATTATTTAAACATAATATTGTTTTAATTTGTGCTTTGATGATATAGTCATGGATATTTGGTTGGATCTGCAACTCCAACTTCACCATTTCAACGTAATTCTATACAAACACATAAACATATAATAATGCTTTATTAACTTGCATTTGATTTCTGAGGGATTGTATAAGCAAGAATACTGTCCACCTATGCTCATAGCGTGGTGTAGAAATAAATCATTGGTTTAATTCCAAAAAACAAAAAGAAGGGCAAATGGAGCATCTTCTTAATGTCTTTTTATGGTTGGGGCCAAGTTGGTTGAAAGCAAGAAGCCCCTCCATATCCAAATCAGATCCTCTGTAGTGCACAGCACGATGCTGTGCACCGCAAAAGAAAAATTTTATAAAAAATTAATAAAAAATAAAAGTTTCCTTTTGCCTGTGCACTGCAGAGGATCTTGGTCCCTCCATATCTACCTCTCACATACTTGATTTTCTCTTTTGCCTCGGATGCCCTTTCTCTCTGACACAATTCATATCAATGATAAATTAGTCAGGTTCACCATATCACAACACTTTGCATGTATATATATATATATATCCTGATTATACAAAGGAAAGTATGTTTGTATATGTATAAAACTTTTCATCAAAAAATATTTTCCATATTTTCAGGAGATTCTAATTTCTACTCACCATGTCAGCAATCCATATATGCCCATCTGACCAGGTCATTGGTATTCCATCCTCAGGGTCCCAGGAACCAAACATCAACTAATTGATCCATGACACTCTGAACTTGGTAAGTTGAAAAAAAAGCATCAATGGCATAAACATATTCAGATGAAAATGCATCACTTGATTTTAATAAATGCAAAGAACTTAGAAAGCCCAAAACCAAAAAGCAACAAAATAAAAAATCATCAAAGTCACAACAGAGTTTTCAGCAATAGCTTGGAAGGACTGAGAAAAAGTAACAAAAAGAGAAGTCATAACTCTATAATGAGGAAAAGGAATAAGAGAAAGGGGAGGGGTAACAAAGATATGCAGGGCAATAAAAGATTGTGTGCACTGGACAATTTTTTTCTAAAATGTAAAAATTGAAAGGAGAAAGGAACCAAAACAAAGAATGCTGCATTGGCTTGGATCTGCATTTAAAAACAATAAAAATTGAAGTACCCATGAAACATATCTGGCTGCAAGTTTCAGGAGTTGCTATGTTGCTTAGGTCTCCATTAGATAGGTAGGCAAAAATTGGGAGGATTGTGGGGGAGACATGTAGCAGTTTTTATTGGAGTGTTGAAAATACAAAACAAATATATGTATATGAAAATAAAAGAGTTCATTGCCATCTTTTGTAGAAAAACAACTATAATCCTTGAACTTGAAGGAATAAACTGTGATATTCCCAAATAACCTTATGGAAGTGGTCATGTCATTAATGGAGAAAATACTTCCAGACTTGGTTTTTGACACCCACTCACTCTTAACAAATATTAATGAACTTCTTAAATCAGCTCTACATGGGATGAGATCACAGTAGTGGGAATAAAATGAAATAATAGTGAATATTGTAATTTGTAACAGCTTTGGGTGAGATGAAACACCCTTTCATAGTACTTTTTATGAGCATATTATAGATGGTCCAGGAAGCATGAAAGTCCCACGCCACACACCTAATCATGGAAGCTTAGGAAAATGCTAGTTGTTTTCTTCCCAAGTCTGCATATAATGGGTACAGTTGTAACACTCGAGTGCTCAAAAAAAATTTCATTCCAGTGGGATTTTTCCTTTCAAATGCAATAAGCATATGTATTTTTATGGATCATAAAACAGGGGAATTTGGGAGAAATTGGCGTATAGCTCACAGGATGAGGCACAACCCAAAAAACGGACCCGAATTGAAAAAGAATATGGAAACACAAAATAAACATGAATATACTGACAGAATAAGCACGCTGTGAGAATTAAAACAACAGCAGAAGCAAAAATGAAATAGAATTTGACTATAAAATAAGCAGTTAATGGAAGCAGGGGAATGAGAAGAGCAAATCGAAGCTAACCTCTGATGAAGAATAGAGTTAGGTCGACGGTAGGGGAAGCTGCAGTGAGGGAGAAGGAATGATTATAGTTTGATGGTGAGGCCGAGTTGAAAAGGAGAAAGAGAGAAATCGAAACTTACCTCGACTGAAGGACTGAATGAGATCGATGGTGGCAGAAGCTGCCGCGAGGGAGGAAGACTGATGTGCCTGGGATGAGCTGCGGTGAGGGTGAAGGAGTGATGTGCCTGGGAGAAGTTCCAGCGGCAAGGGTGAGGAACGACGAATGAAGTCGAGGGTGAGGGTGAGTGAAAAAAATATTCTATCCTATCCGGTTGATTGTAAGTTTGTAACCCACCATATCCCCTGGTTACATCTTTTAACTGAGAAACAGGATAAGACAATACGAAGGATAATTTTATCATATATGTTGTCACACCAAACGAAAAATAAGAGTAAGATAGGATAATATATCATATCCTATCTTACTTATCAGGTTTATCAAACAAGCTTTTAATGAGTAAAATTAAAAAAATAGTTCGTGACCAAAATTTCAGTACCATCTATTTCTATAAAAAAAAAAATCACTGAATAGAAATAAATTAACATAGCAAATAAATGATAAAAAATTAATATAATAAAACTAGCACTAGCCCAATTTGAATTTGATCTTTTGATCAACCTAGATTATCATGTTTCCACTTTAATTTAAGTTGATAGTTGATCATTCATCTTTTAGCCAAAATACTTGCTAGACAAGAGTTCAACTAGGGTATACTTACATATGATACTTTGATGTCAAAGTAAATAATAATAAGATTTCGTTTGGTTGATGAAGTTAAGGTGAGGTAATGAGAATTTTCATTCTATTTTTTTCGTTTGATTGGCATAATTGGTGAAAATATAAGTCCCACAGAAAAATACTGATTACTTCTTGTGAAAGAATTGATATTATCTCTAAAAACAGATAAAAAATAAATAGTACAATAGAAAGGAGAACAAAAAAATTAAAATGTCTTTCACCATTTTATTTATTTATAAACTTTTCTATAATTAAAACTATATATATTTAAATTAAATTTTTCAATACTATTTAACAAAATTTAATTCAAATTTTTATATTACTAATAATTTATTTTATTTTTTATTTATAATATTTAAAATAAACTTTTAAGTTAAAAATATATTATTTTAATAATCTTATTCTTTAATGGAATTTTTTTGTCAGTTTTTTTTGTATCAAACGTAATTTAATAACAGCATTTCATTACATTTCTAATTATCATTCTTTTTTAGTCTACCAACTAAATAGAACCTAAGTGAATGAAGGTTTAAAGGTTAAAAGATCCTTACTTGATAAAAAAGTAGGATGTATATAAAAAAAATATCAAAGGTATTTTGGTAATACTAATAAGTTGGATGACGCCAATGATTGATTATATATTTTTCAGGAGTGGCCCATACGAGGAAGGTGGTGCATGAAAGATAAACTAATCAATATGAGACAGAGAGAAAATGGAGATGAGAAAAATTCTCATAAATGAATAATGAAGCTTTTTTTATGCTTTAGAGTTTAGGGTGCACAAGAGATAACTTATGCAATACTATATTGCCACCTACACAATAACACTGCCACCTGCTAACTAATAATTAAATAGAACAAAAGCCGTTATTGTATCTTAGTCAACACAGTTGCTCAACATTCCCCTTGAACTTATAGTAGAATAGTCCTCTACTCCGGTTTTGTGAGAGCATCAACAATTTGTTCATGACCGTGGACATGATGAACAGAACTTCCTTTTTAGTAACCTACTCTCAAATAAAAAAACATATCTAACTCAACATTCTTTATGCCTAAGTATAAATCTAGTTTTTCAAAATTTTCAACTAAGAGGATTGCACTTAAATTGTCATAATATATTGGAGGAGTTTTACAAAAAGGCAGCCTTAGTTCAGATAAAAAATTTCAGTTACCAAATTAGCTATTCTAAACTCTACTTTTACTCTAGATGTTGCCACAACGGTTTTCTTCTTTGAGACCCAAGAAACAAAGTTTGCCCTTGAGAATACACAACTACATGAGGTAGATCTTCTATCATCCAGATCTGAACCCTAATATGTATCGCAGAATGCAGTGAGGTCCAATTGAGCACTTTTCCTCATCTTTATACTGTGATCCAATGTGCCACTAAGATACCTTAATATCCTGCCTTCCAATGTTTCTGAGTGGGTTTGTTTATGAATTGACAAACCACATTGACTGGAAAGGCTATTTCTTGCCTTGTGATAGTCACATATGGCAGTGGACCAACTATGGTTCTGTAAAATTGAGGAGTTTGCATTTCTTTTCTACCTCCAACAATCAATTTCAATCCACCAACCATAGGACTCTTTTGAGGCTAGGCACCCACCATACTTGCTTTCTGAAACAAGTCTTTGATGTAATTTGGTTGTGGTAAGTGAAGGCCTCCATCATAAGTAGACCTCATTTGTATGCCAAGAAAATGACTCAAGGAACCATGATCCTTCAAGGCAAAAGCAGTGTCAAGCTTTACTACTAATTCTTCAATCTCTACAACATTACTTACTGTAACCAAAATATTTGTATATTATATTTTTATTGAAGAATCTCTTAATAATGTTTAAAGAAATCTAGCTAAGCCTCCAGACTAAAAACACAAAAAATTGAACTAGGGGAAAGAAAAGTTACATCACATCAGTGTTTGAAGGAGCACCCAGGAGAAAGTAGTTTGACATTATGCCAGAGTTTCTGACATCCTTCTAAATTCTAGTCCATTATTTTATAACCTGAAAATGGCTATATAGTATTAAAGTGCAGCTCACATGATGGAAATTAATTAACTTGTTAATATTTGTGCTGAACAACGAAAATTTTCAAAAAGATTTAGGATTGAAGGCAAAAGTTTTAGCAACTTGGGTGAGTATTTCAAGAACAGGATTTATGGTCTATTGGGAGATGCAACTCGCAAAGTTTGCCAGCGAGGGTTTGAGTTCAACGACAAATTATTGAGTAATTTTATTTAATTTAAAGAAATAAACTAAATTATTAATTAGGATTTTTAAAGTTAATAAAAAGGTTAAATTCTATTGTTTAAATTCTCAAAAAATATTTAACTAATAATATTTAAAATTTTAATAAGTTGTTTTTTTAATGTAAAAATATGTATGGTTTCACTTTTAGTATCTTGAAACGGACACAAATAATAATTAATTAAATTGATTTCACTTTTAATATCCGAGCTAGATCGGGCGGTCAGACTGCAGAACCAACTCTTTGTCCAGTCCCAAAAAATTAATTAAATTGATTTTACAATGAAACTGGTCAAAACCAATCAAACCAATTTTTTTTTATATAAAATCACTCAAAACCTGATTATTTGAACCAATGGTTTTAACCGTTGAAAAGCCTACATTATTATTGCAGGGTCCTTAAAAGTAAAAACTTTAACCATGTGAATACTTGAGAACTCAACAATGTTGCTCATTTTATAGAGCAAAACTCCCTTACCAAAAGAAAAACTGAGCTATGTGGGGCTTTAAATATAGAGCAACCAAGTTTTTATTTTTATTTTTTATTCTAAAAGTATCCTACATGCTATTAGCATTGTAGAACTAATCCAGCATAAGCTTTGCCACTACGAAAAAACCCTCTCAAGTTTCTGTTCCAATAATTGAACTTGTGTCTTCAACTTGGGTCTAAAGACCAAACTTGCATCCTCATTTTAAGAGCGTTACTCGCTAATTACCACTACACCCAATTATTGTTAGTTGTTTCTCTTTATACATTAGCAAAGCACTCTCATCAATTTGCAAACCAAGCAAGGTGGGACTTTGAAATACAGCAAACCAACAAAGTCACCATGGGACCTTCCTTCTTTACTTTTTTGTCTTAACAAACTCTTGCATTTTATTTCTTTGTTTCATTTTAAAATAATAAACTATCGGGTTTTTTCCTTTATAAATGCTAAAGTTAAATTTAAATAGACAGTTTATTTTGATTTATTTTCATCTAATCATTTAGTTTTTTAATATGCAAAAAATTTATTATGCAATAAATGTTATCTTTTCATGTTTAAAACAAATTAAAGAATATATTAATTTAATTTTGTTAAAACTAACTAATTTTTAAATAAACTACATCATTTTTATTATTTTATATATAGTCAATTTTGATTATATTTCTAATTTTAATTTGTAATATTTAAAAAAATGATTTTTATATTATTTTAAAATTCTCCAATTCAACCAATTTAATTATTAATTCAACGATTAAACCACTGACCCAATACCTCTTTCAAGTTAATGGCCAGTTCAATTTCAAAAAAGACACACACACACACACAGGTATATATATATATATATATATATATATATATATATATATATATATATATATATATATATATATATATATATATATATATATATATATATATATATATATATATATATATATATATATATATATATATATATGGAGGTTAAAATATTTTTCTCTAAGTATGCTTACGCAAGTGTGACTAATGTGTTAATTGAATAAAAAATATATTCTAATGGTTATAATTAACATAATGTTCTTTGATGTGTCCACTGAAATTATTTCATTACACGAGTTAGTCTATGAAGTAATGAAACTCATTGCATTTTAGTTCTTACGTCTGGTAAAAAAATGCTAATATATACTATGAAAGAGTCCACCTAGCAACTTATGTGCCAACATTTTTTCTTTATAGGGTTTAGGGTTTAGCCTAATATTTCATTGAGGATTCCTAAATATGGAATTTTTCTTATTGTCTTAGCTATAATTTTATTGTCAACAAAGACTTGACTAGGTGAATCATTTAGCAATTGTCTTGGTTGGACTTGGTTGAGTTACAATTCAATAGAATTCAAAGTCTATAGATTGATTAAGGAGAAGAACAGGGAAAATTTACTTTCTCTTTTTTTTTTTGCAAGAAAAAGGAATTATTTATTGAGTTTCCTGTGCTTACACACATGAGCAGAATGGTTTGGCAGAATGCAAGAATCAACATCTTGTTGAAACAGATAGTAACCTTTTCTTTTCCTATGAGATGCTGGGACTATGACCTATGTAATTAATAGGCTGGCTACAGTTGTTTTAGGTGGTTTAAATCCTTTTGAGAAATTGTTTAGTAGAATTCCATATTCTTCTAGTTTAAAATTATTTGGCTGTTCCTACTTTCCATTATTACGGCCTTACAATAAACATAGACTGGAATTCAGGTCTGCAAAGTGTAAATTTATTAGTTATAACTTGCAACATAAGGGATATAAGTGTCTTCATCCTATAGGGAAAATTTACATATCCAAGAACGTTATTTTTCATGAGCAAAATTTTTCATTACTTCAATCCCTGTATTTGAGCCTTGTTCTATGATATCTCCTTTTATGAAATCTTCTGCTCTTGTATCAACATTGTCACCTTTGGTGTTAAGAAATTTTAATCTAGTTATTTTTATGCTTGTCAATGTACTTTCACCTTCAATTCCTAATGATTATGCAGGAAGATACTCCTCTTGTATGCAACATGTTACTCTTATGCATATTGATCTAACACGAGTTCCAATGCCAGCTCACTCAAAAATACTTTAACTAGCAAATTACACAGTCATCATTTCATAAATAAGTTAACATCTGCATCTCTGGCTCCACAATATTATATGATTACTAGGGCTAAAGATGGCATCTTTAAGCCAAGAATTTTTCTTGCAGAACTATTGATGAGGCTCTTTTAAGTCCTTATTGGAAGGCAACCATGAATAAGGATGTCACGTCCGTACTTTACGAACGCGAATACCGTTACTATCCGAAAAACTTTTCATTACACATGTGCAAATGATCTCACGATAACACATATTCAAGTATTATTCAACGTTCACAAGTTTACAAAAACCCAATAATTATACATGCCAAATCTATAAACATCAAGTTTACAGCGGAAACAAGGATCCTGCCTGTGACTTTCAGAGCAACACTAGAGTACAAATATATTACAATATCATACACTGAGAGCCTAGAAACAAGTTAGGCTCACCACTGAGGCACGACACCTAGTCGGTCAAGTAGCTGCGGGACCAAATTCTGGGTCTTTATCTGAAAAATATGTCAACCACGAGTAGTGAGTTTTACAACTCAGTGAGCAGATAACACCTCCTATGACTTCTCAGGTCAACATAAGGATGTACTCATATTGTAAAACTTATCATATCAAAATATACCGTTCAGAAGTACATTCTTATGGGACCCGCATTTTCAAATATTCTCTGTTCAAAAATCATAATCAAGTCTTTCAAACTGTATGCGATACTGTATAAACAATGCTCATATCAAGTTCAAAATCATATTCAATACTGTAAATTTATTAATCAAATTATGCTATGCATCAAAACATTTCTGTTAAAATATTCGGAGGATCCCATATCAGAACCACCATAAGAGTTTGACCCCTTCCGTACTTTGGTGGTATAGGATTTGCCTAAACTCAGCATCCCGCTGAGGTTTGCCCTACTACCATTCAAGAGGACACGCGAAGGAACTCTGTATGGGTCTTTCCCAAGCACACAGCAAGGGAAGGCAAAATAACATCTCATTACTGGCATCTCGCCCATATATAGGAGGCATTCCGCTCTCCTTCACATATAATCTCCCGTGTGTTGGCCCTCACACGAGGCTAGCACCACCCCCCCTGCTAGCTGAGGCAATCAAGGTGCGCACCAAGGCTAACATCACCTGCTGTTAGCAGACAGTGTTTCCAATAGGATTCCTCCACAGAAAAATAACATATGCACATATGCCATATAATCCAGTATAAATTCTCATTATAATACAGACTTTCAGTCTCAAAATACTCATATGTCAAAACTTCCCATTCAGGGGAAACATGTATACATGCCCATATCCAAGGCAAACATATCACTATAAAATCAATGTCACATGTATAACATATTTTCTTTGCCATGTCATGCGAAATACGTGTAAAAATCACATGCTTAATGTGTTTCAAAACTTATTGCAAAATCAAACTCTTCTTGAACTACATATCATATATCACATATTTCAGACATTTCCAAACCATTTCAAGAACATATGGAAGTATAAATAACATGTAATCATACTCATTTATCAATGTAAAGTTCAAGAAGAGTAAAACCAAGCCATAGAAAGAATCATCTAATCACCTCTTTGAAGCACAAAGTTGGACACCCTTAAAATCCTATTTTCTGATCCGAATTCAGTGAAATAAACCCCAAAATCGAGTCCGGAACGTCCGAAAACCTTGAAAACGACTCCGGATTTGCGAAATTTGGCCTCCGGGAGCTCGATCAACGCAGGTCAACGCGAGGAGGTCTGACTGCCACGCGCTACACGCGCCGCCCGAGGAGCTGCGCGTGGGCGTCACTCTCCGAGGGAGATTCGGCGCGTGGGGGCGCGTGCGGTGGTGGATCGGCCTGAAATTTGAGATCCAAAGGTTTCGGTGCCTTCTGGATCGATCTACGGTGTTAGTTTTTGCGTTTGAGAACTAAAAGTAGGAGTTTCGGAGGTTACCTTTTTGGCCGTTTTTCCCTTCAATTTTCCGACCAATTTCCGGCCAATTCTCCAGAAACCAATCGGATGGATTCGAAGAACTCTTCGTCCTGAGTCCGTTGGTGGTGGTGGTGTCGAAATCCGAGGTCCGTAGGCGAAGAAATCTTAGAGAGAAGTTAGAGGATTTTCGGGGAGAGTTTTTCTGAAGAGAGATGGAGAAATCTGCGAATGATTGCTTCCGGAGTGATTGAGGCCCTTAAAATATCTCGGGGAACCTTTCTGCAAAATTTCACTTTTAGCGGGAGGTCCTTGCAAATTTTTCTTATTTATATTTTAACCCCGAAACTTTTAAGAAATTGCATTTTTGCCCCGAAACGTAAATTCTTAACAGTTCTTTTATAATTCTTTAATCCATGTAAATAATAACTTATTTTCACCGAGTCCTAATTCCATTTTTGAAATCCTCTATTTTAATTCCAAATTTTCCTTAATTAAAAATCTCCATTTTCCAAAATTATCTCTTTTATTCTAAATTCCTTTAGTTGAACTTTCTCGTTAACTTTACGGCTATTACATTGGTATCAGAGCATTAGGTTTCCCTGTGACAATCAGAGCAAGAGATTCTTTAGTAGGACCTTTAGTATCGATATGAGCCGGACATATTTATACTTCAGGTGCTGCTGAGGGAATCTATAGGATATTCACTTCCTTTCCAAGTGTCTTTAAATTCCTTGAGTAAAGTTTGAATACATGTGTCTTAAAGAGGTGTTTTATTCTGTATAGTTAATGATGCCGCCAAGAACTAGAGCGGTCACTAGAGAAGAAGCTGTAGATCGTGCACCCTCTACAGAAGAGTCTGCACAATCTACAATACCAGTACAAAGAGGCCGTGGTAGAGGCCGACCTAGAGGAAGAGGAAGAGGTAGAGGTAGAGGACGTGCACGGGGTTTGAGAACCCCAAGACAAGGAGAACAGACTCCTGTACCTGATAGAGTTCCTGAGGAAAGAGTAGAAACCCCTCAGGAGCCACCTGATAGAAACGCTGATATGATTGCTGGTATCCATAGAAGTTTAGAAACATTGGCTGGATTTATAGTGGAACAGGGTAGAAGGGAAGGCCAGCCAGCAGAACATGATCCTGAAGTGCAAGAACTGGGAAGAACAGCTGACCAAGAGGATAAGCTGAGAGGGATTGAGGTGTCATTACCGCAATTCCTTAAGTTAAAACCTCCGACTTTTTCTGGGTCAGATATTCAGGAAGATCCACATATCTTTATTGATGCTGTGGAACGAATTTTCAGAGCTTTGGGGTGCTCTAGTAGAAGATCCGTGGAGTTGGTGTCTTTTCAACTATCTGATGTGGCCCAAGTTTGGTTTGAGACATTTGTACAAGGACGGGCAGCTGTTTTACCACCAATGGAGTGGAATGAATTTAAGGAAGCATTTATGAATCGCTTTCTACCAACAAGTGAAAGAGACAAGAGGGCCAGAGAGTTTGAGGAATTGAAACAAACACCAAACATGTCAGTTTCTGAATATGACATTCGTTTTACCCGATTGTCCAGATATGCACCATACTTGGTCCCAACTGAAAAGGATAGAATTAAGAGGTTTGTTTTGGGATTGATACGCCCATTGTTTAAGTCAGTGGGTCCTCAGATGGATCATTTTTCAACTTATTCAGCAGCTGTGAACTGTGCTAGAATGATGGAAACACGAGAGCAAGCTGACATAGAAAGTTTTAAGAAAAGGAAGAGAGATCGAGATAGTAATGTCCAGACTAGATCTAATCCTACTGTTAGTGGGTCAAGATTTCAAAATCCACAGCGTTTTAATCAAGCAGGAGCTGGTAGTTCTAACCAGCCATCAGTTAATATTAACAAGCAGAGAATGTTCCAAAGAGATATGAGACCCCCGAGTCAGCAAGACTCAAGATCTATTCCACTATGTCCACATTGTGGTAGGTCCCATACTGGACAATGTCGCAGAGAAACTGGTGCATGTTTTAAGTGTGGACAAATGGGTCATCTGATGAGGAATTGTCCACAACTGCGAAGTTTTAGTCAAGCAACAGTGCAACCAGCTTTACCCCCTGCATCTGTGCCAGCACGACCTATTCGAGCAGCCTCGGTCCAAGCAAGTAGTGTGGGTCCTGGTAGAGGATCAGGAAATCGAGGGCGAGAACCAGCTCGTGTTTTTGCCTTGACACGACAGGATGCTCAGGCCTCAAATGCAGTTATGACAGGTACATTATCAGTATGTTCCCATAAAGCATATGTTCTGTTCGATCCTGGTTCTACTCATTCTTATATATCACCATGCTTTGCTAAGAACTTGGATAGAGATCCTGCTAGCTTGCATTGTTCTTTCATGGTTGCTACTCCTATGGGAGAACTTCTAGTAGTAAATGATGTGTATAAATCATGTGAGATTTCGATAGAAGGCAAGGAGACTCTTATAGATTTGATAGTTCTAAATATGATAGATTTTGACGTGATTTTGGGAATGGATTGGTTGGCATCATGCCATGCCATTCTAGACTGTCATCATAAGGTGATTAAGTTTAATGTACCTGGAGAATCCTCCTTTATGATACAAGGAGATTGTAGTAAGAAGTCTAGTAATTTAATTTCCGCCTTAACAGCTCATAAACTGTTACGAAGAGGGTGTCAGGGATATCTGGCAATAGTCAAGGATGTTGATATGAAGTATACAAGTTTAGAGCAAGTTCCAATAGTTAAAGAATTTCCTGATGTGTTTCCTGAAGAGTTGCCAGGTTTACCACCAGACCGAGAGATTGAGTTTAGTATTGACCTTCTCCCTGAAACACAACCAATATCCATACCTCCTTATCGGATGGCACCTGCAGAACTTAAGGAATTGAAGGAACAACTACAAGATTTATTAGATAAAGGTTTTATTCGACCCAGTACATCTCCCTGGGGTGCTCCTGTTCTTTTTGTGAAGAAAAAGGATGGATCATTACGTCTATGTATTGATTATAGGCAGTTGAACAAGGTGACTATAAGAAACAAATATCCCTTACCCAGAATAGATGATTTGTTTGATCAGTTACAGGGTGCTCAATGGTTTTCAAAAATTGATTTGAGATCTGGGTATCACCAACTGAAAATAAAGAAGGAAGATATTTCAAAAACTGCTTTTAGGACTCGGTATGGGCACTACGAGTTCTTAGTAATGCCATTTGGTTTAACGAATGCCCCAGCTGCATTTATGGATTTAATGAATAGGGTATTTAAACCTTTCCTAGACCAGTTTATTATTGTATTTATCGATGATATTCTGGTGTATTCAAAGAGTTCAGAGGAGCATGAGCGACATTTAAGGATAGCTTTGCAAACCCTAAGAGAACATCAATTGTATGCTAAGTTTTCAAAGTGTGAATTTTGGCTTAGTAATGTTACATTCCTAGGGCATGTGGTTACCAAAGAGGGTATTCATGTTGATCCCAAAAAGATAGAAGCAGTACAGCAATGGCCACGCCCCACGACAGTTACAGAAATTCGTAGCTTTCTTGGGTTAGCAGGATATTATCGTAGATTTGTTAAAGATTTTTCAAAGATAGCTGCTCCTTTGACCAGGTTGACTAGGAAAGGAATAAAATTTGAGTGGTCTGATGCTTGTGAAAAGAGTTTTCAGAAATTAAAGGAGTGCTTAACTACAGCCCCAATCCTTACCATTCCTACGGATACAGGAGATTATGTAGTATACTGTGATGCATCTAGAGTGGGCTTAGGCTGTGTGTTAATGCAAAATGGAAGAGTAGTTGCTTATGCATCTAGACAGTTGAAGACGCATGAACAGAATTATCCCACCCATGATTTAGAGATGGCAGCTGTAGTATTTGCTCTAAAGATTTGGAGACATTACCTGTATGGAAGAACTTGTGAGATTTATACAGATCACAAGAGCCTCAAGTATATTTTTCAACAGAAGGATCTTAATTTGAGGCAAAGAAGATGGATGGAGCTACTGAAAGACTATGACTGTACGATTTTGTATCATCCAGGTAAAGCAAATGTAGTAGCTGATGCTCTAAGCAGAAAGTCAATGGGAAGTTTGGCTCATATAGCAGAGGTGCGACGACCATTGTTAGAAGACATCCATAAGTTAGAAAGTAAGGGAATAAGGTTTGAAATAAAAGAACCGGGAATATTATTGGCTCATGTGCAGCTCCAATCTTCCTTAGTTGAGCAAATCAAAGCCGATCAAGACAAGGATGCTAATTTGCTCAAGATTAAGAGTGAAATGAAGGATAGTAAGGATTCTGAATTCTCGGTGGATACTGAAGGGATATTAAGATACGGTAGACGATTGTGTGTTCCAAATGTTCATGATTTAAGAAAACAAGTTTTGGAGGAAGCACATCGATCTACATATACCATACACCCGGGAATGACAAAGATGTACCAAGACATAAAGGAATTGTATTGGTGGGATGGTATGAAGAGGGATATTGCGGAATATGTTTCCCATTGTTTGACGTGCCAGCAGGTAAAAGCTGAACATCAACGACCTGCAGGTTTACATCAGCGAATAGAGATACCAGAATGGAAGTGGGAGAGAATTACTATGGATTTTATCACGGGATTACCAAGAACTTCCAAGGGAAATGATTCTATCTGGGTCATTATAGACCGCATGACGAAGTCAGCACACTTTCTGCCTGTGAAAACAACCTACAATGTAGCTCAGTATGCCAGGCTCTATCTAAATGAAATAGTTAGGCTACATGGAGTTCCAATATCAATTATATCTGATCGAGGGCCGCAGTTCACGGCACGATTTTGGAAAGCTTTTCAAGAAGCATTAGGAACGAGATTGGACTTGAGCACAGCTTTTCATCCGCAAACTGATGGTCAGTCTGAGCGTACGATTCAGATTTTAGAAGACATGCTTCGAGCCTGTATTTTTGATTTTGGTGGAAGTTGGGATATGTATTTGCCTTTGGCTGAATTTGCATATAATAATAGCTACCAGACTAGTATACAGATGGCCCCATTTGAAGCTTTGTATGGTAGACGGTGCAGATCTCCCATTGGATGGTTCGAAGTGGGCGAGGCTAAACTTATAGGGCCAGATCTTGTACAAGAAGCATTGAACAAGGTAAAGTTGATAAGAGAAAGGCTGCAAGCAGCTCAGAGCAGACAAAAGGCATATGTTGACAATAGACGAAGGAAGTTAGAATTTTCAGTGGGTGAACAAGTATTCCTGAAAGTCTCACCCATGAAAGGAGTGATGAGATTTGGAAAGAAAGGGAAGTTAAGCCCTCGGTATATAGGCCCTTTTGAAATATTGGACAGAATAGGTGCAGTGGCATATCGCATAGCTCTGCCACCAGAACTGAATGTTCATCCAGTATTTCATGTGTCTATGTTACG
The DNA here is from genome assembly GCA_037074535.1 of Gleditsia sinensis. NCBI lineage: Eukaryota > Viridiplantae > Streptophyta > Magnoliopsida > Fabales > Fabaceae > Gleditsia > Gleditsia sinensis. The sequence goes on along the minus strand of CM073465.1, from coordinate 65,763,989 downwards.
GAAATACTTACCGGATCCTACTCATGTCATTCAACCCCAGGAAATTCAATTAGATAAGAATTTAACCTATGAGGAAAAGCCGATATCTATAGTTGATCGACAAGTGAAAAAGTTGCGGTCACGAGATATTTCAATGGTTAAGGTGATATGGCAAAATCACTCATTTGAGGAAGCTACGTGGGAAAAAGAAGATGACATCCGCGCCCGATATCCGCATTTGTTTGAACAATGAGGTTAGTATCTATTTGCTACTATGGTGATGAAATTCGGGGACCGAATTTCTTTAAGGGGGGAAGAATGTAATAGCCGTAAAGTTAACGAGAAAGTTCAACTAAAGGAATTTAGAATAAAAGAGATAATTTTGGAAAATGGAGATTTTTAATTAAGGAAAATTTGGAATTAAAATAGAGGATTTCAAAAATGGAATTAGGACTCGGTGAAAATAAGTTATTATTTACATGGATTAAAGAATTATAAAAGAACTGTTAAGAATTTACGTTTCGGGGCAAAAATGCAATTTCTTAAAAGTTTCGGGGTTAAAATATAAATAAGAAAAATTTGCAAGGACCTCCCGCTAAAAGTGAAATTTTGCAGAAAGGTTCCCCGAGATATTTTAAGGGCCTCAATCACTCCGGAAGCAATCATTCGCAGATTTCTCCATCTCTCTTCAGAAAAACTCTCCCCGAAAATCCTCTAACTTCTCTCTAAGATTTCTTCGCCTACGGACCTCGGATTTCGACACCACCACCACCAACGGACTCAGGACGAAGAGTTCTTCGAATCCATCCGATTGGTTTCTGGAGAATTGGCCGGAAATTGGTCGGAAAATTGAAGGGAAAAACGGCCAAAAAGGTAACCTCCGAAACTCCTACTTTTAGTTCTCAAACGCAAAAACTAACACCGTAGATCGATCCAGAAGGCACCGAAACCTTTGGATCTCAAATTTCAGGCCGATCCACCACCGCACGCGCCCCCACGCGCCGAATCTCCCTCGGAGAGTGACGCCCACGCGCAGCTCCTCGGGCGGCGCGTGTAGCGCGTGGCAGTCAGACCTCCTCGCGTTGACCTGCGTTGACCGAGCTCCCGGAGGCCAAATTTCGCAAATCCGGAGTCGTTTTCAAGGTTTTCGGACGTTCCGGACTCGATTTTGGGGTTTATTTCACTGAATTCGGATCAGAAAATAGGATTTTAAGGGTGTCCAACTTTGTGCTTCAAAGAGGTGATTAGATGATTCTTTCTATGGCTTGGTTTTACTCTTCTTGAACTTTACATTGATAAATGAGTATGATTACATGTTATTTATACTTCCATATGTTCTTGAAATGGTTTGGAAATGTCTGAAATATGTGATATATGATATGTAGTTCAAGAAGAGTTTGATTTTGCAATAAGTTTTGAAACACATTAAGCATGTGATTTTTACACGTATTTCGCATGACATGGCAAAGAAAATATGTTATACATGTGACATTGATTTTATAGTGATATGTTTGCCTTGGATATGGGCATGTATACATGTTTCCCCTGAATGGGAAGTTTTGACATATGAGTATTTTGAGACTGAAAGTCTGTATTATAATGAGAATTTATACTGGATTATATGGCATATGTGCATATGTTATTTTTCTGTGGAGGAATCCTATTGGAAACACTGTCTGCTAACAGCAGGTGATGTTAGCCTTGGTGCGCACCTTGATTGCCTCAGCTAGCAGGGGGGGTGGTGCTAGCCTCGTGTGAGGGCCAACACACGGGAGATTATATGTGAAGGAGAGCGGAATGCCTCCTATATATGGGCGAGATGCCAGTAATGAGATGTTATTTTGCCTTCCCTTGCTGTGTGCTTGGGAAAGACCCATACAGAGTTCCTTCGCGTGTCCTCTTGAATGGTAGTAGGGCAAACCTCAGCGGGATGCTGAGTTTAGGCAAATCCTATACCACCAAAGTACGGAAGGGGTCAAACTCTTATGGTGGTTCTGATATGGGATCCTCCGAATATTTTAACAGAAATGTTTTGATGCATAGCATAATTTGATTAATAAATTTACAGTATTGAATATGATTTTGAACTTGATATGAGCATTGTTTATACAGTATCGCATACAGTTTGAAAGACTTGATTATGATTTTTGAACAGAGAATATTTGAAAATGCGGGTCCCATAAGAATGTACTTCTGAACGGTATATTTTGATATGATAAGTTTTACAATATGAGTACATCCTTATGTTGACCTGAGAAGTCATAGGAGGTGTTATCTGCTCACTGAGTTGTAAAACTCACTACTCGTGGTTGACATATTTTTCAGATAAAGACCCAGAATTTGGTCCCGCAGCTACTTGACCGACTAGGTGTCGTGCCTCAGTGGTGAGCCTAACTTGTTTCTAGGCTCTCAGTGTATGATATTGTAATATATTTGTACTCTAGTGTTGCTCTGAAAGTCACAGGCAGGATCCTTGTTTCCGCTGTAAACTTGATGTTTATAGATTTGGCATGTATAATTATTGGGTTTTTGTAAACTTGTGAACGTTGAATAATACTTGAATATGTGTTATCGTGAGATCATTTGCACATGTGTAATGAAAAGTTTTTCGGATAGTAACGGTATTCGCGTTCGTAAAGTACGGACGTGACAAAGGAATTTTAGGCATTACAAAGAAATCAAACACAGTCATTAATCCCCTTACTTCCTAGTAGAAATGCTATAAGGTGTAAGTAGGCCTTCAAAGTCAAGCACAACACAACACAGATGGCACCATTAGTAGATATAATGTAAGGCTGGTTGCCAAAGGCTTCCAAAAAAGAGAGGGTTGTGAATACAATGAGATATTTAGTCTAGTTGTAAATCTAACTACCATAAGAATTATTCTTACCTTGGCACTCACTCAAAATGGGAGAATTCAACAAATGGATATGAACAATGCTTTCTTGAATGGAATCCTTTAGGAGAAAGTTTATATGCAACAACATCTTGGTTTCACAAATTTAGACAAATCTTTAGTTTGCAAATTGCAAAATTCGCTCTACGGGTTAAAGCAAGTACCCCGAGCATGGTTTCAAAAATTAATATCTACTCTGTTGCATCTCAGGTAAGCAAGTATGACCAGTCACTTTTGTGATATATACTCTTCAAGAAATAACCTATCTTCTTGTCAATGTAGATGATATATTGATAACAAGTAGCTCACTTGCTAAAATTCATTCGTTAATTTCTCAATTTTATCAAGTCCTCTCTTTAAAAGATCTTGGCTCTCTAAATTTCTTTTTAGGAATTGAGGTGCGTACTCTTCCAAATGGTGACCTATTCTTGTCACAAGAAAAATATATTTGTGATCTTTTAAGATGGTTGATGCAAAGCCAATAGCAACAAAAATGCAATGGAGAGCCAAAATACTAGATGATGGTGAATTTTTCCATGATCCATGATTGTATAGACCAATAGTAGGAGCACTACAATATTTGACAATAACAAGACCTGATATATCTTACAGTGTGAGCAAAATATGCCAACATATGCACAAACCTCTAGATGAACATTTGAAAGATGTTAAAAGAGTGTTGTAATATCTCAAAGGCATTAGAGATCTTGGACTTCTCTTTCAAAGGACAAAATTGATAGAGTTAGTTGGTTTTTGCAACATTAACTGGCTATTTAATAGGCATTCAATATTTGGCCTATGAATGTACCTTGATCCCAATCTTATTTCATGGTACTCAAAGAAGTAAAATGTCTTGTCTAGGTTAAGCAACGAAGCAGAGTATTGAAGTCTCATTAATAATGTATAGCCAAGATGAATTGAATTCAATCTATACTCAAGGAGCTTAAGGTTCAGTTGTCAGAAACCCCAACTATATATTGTGATAATATGTCAACAATCTCAATGACTACCAACCTTATTTCACATTAGTGCACCAAACACATAGAGCCGGACTTATACTTTGTAAAAGGCAAGGCACTGTAGATAGAGGTTGTGATTAGCTATGTTTCATTTGTCAAATAAAATGCAGATGGTTGACTAAGTCTTTACGTCGAGCTCAATTTGCATTGTTAAGAGACAAACTTAGTGTGGTAAAATTATCCCCTTGAGTTTGAAGGGGATGTTGGAGTGTAAGACAATTTGTTAAAAGAGAACTAAAGTTGGTTCAAAATGTTTCTATTTTGCTGAAGTTTAAGGCTCGTTTGGTGGTCAAGATAGGATAAGATAGCAGATAGGATAACAACAGGATAGAATATGAGCCTGATAAGCTCCTATTATATCCTGTGTTTGATGTGCAACAGGATAGGTAGTATGTTATCCTATCCTGTGTTTGAAGTAAATCAGATAATCGTAGGATATGATATAAATGGTATAAAATGGTATAAAATGACAAAATTACTCTTATAATAAAATTGCATATATACTTACTTAAAATCAATTTTAATACAATTTTTTTGATTACTTTATACATTGGTATAAATTCTAAAATAAAAATAAATATATATAATTAACAAAATAATAACCATAACATTAGTGAGAATTTATTTGTCATTATTTTTTATTCATTCCTCTACCCGCTTGTCAAGGAACTTTCTTTTCTTTTCTTTTTCTTTTTAAAAATTATATGAATATAAGCTACTTATATGCTTATCTGACTATCAACATTTAATTAGCATCAATTATTTATAAACAAGATACACTTACAAATTTCTTAAAAAGCATAGCAACCCAGAGTCACCAAAACAAATGCTCATCCAGTTATTTCCGCATCCTTTTCCCTTAAAAAAGTATGAAGAATAAAAAGGGCATCTATTTCAGCAATCACCAAAAATTGTATGGTTGAATTCAACTTTACATCAAAGCATATGCATAGGTAGTTTTATAATCCAAAACTAAGCACATATTCTATTCTTGTGCCAAGTAAAACGCCATACTCCACTATCCACATTGAAGAAGCATATATACTTAATATTAAACATGTATGCATTTTGATACTTCTGACAATTTGAACGATGGGCCATTAGATCATCCACCCCACAGCAAAATGGGGATCAGCAAAACCTCAAAGTAGCTTCAAGCTCCTTTTCATCGGCACAATTATACCCGAGCACATAAGCCCGTCCTGTGAAGAAAAAAGCACATCATAACAAGATCCATTTGCAACAACTGATACAGAAAACCAAACAAATCTATGAAATTCAAAGAGACAAATTTACTGAAACGGCCAGAACCCAAAAATGGTTATGCCTCATTTGTTGCACCACCTTGTTGCTCCTCCTAAAATTCCTAAAGAACGAGAAAGCATTAGGAACAAAGCCATACACAAAGTTTATTGCTCATCAATTTAAATAAATTTTGATAAATGACTTGAACTTGTCAAGATGATAATTGTAGTTTCACTTTACCTCTGGGTTTAATGACACTAATGAAGTATGAAGCCAAATATTTAGAGCCAAATAGATTACAATAAATCATACGTTAATATCTGCATTGAGTACTCAGACTTCACTGTAACAATTTAGACAGAAGACAACCACTTTAATATAATTAATGTACACTGATACATTACAATAAAATGTTATGCAAGAATCAAAAAGTACATGTAAGCAAGAGCAGGTTTGAACTCACAGCATCAAACTCCATTTCATCAGGTGATAGTAATCTATCAAAGCAGTGCCCCGATATAGTACAAACAAAAAGCTCATTAGTATGATCCATAACAACTTCTCTACATGTATCATCACATACTAGAAAAGAAAATAAACACAATTACACAAAAAATAACACATATATAGTGTTTAAATAAAACATAGAAGACTTGCCATAGATAATGTGTCCCACCATGAACTTGTCCAATCTTCTCACAAATAAATAAATCTCCAATTTGGTAGTAAAAGCATGTTTCCCCATAAGAAGCATGATCAATGACCATTGTATCACTAAGGCCTCGGTTGCTTTTCCACGATGACACTTGGTCAGCTAATGTTTTGTCAAGAATTATCCTTTCATCATTCAGCTTCACATGTAAAAATAGAAAAGCAAAAGACGTTGTTAAGAGGTTTCTCTTTTATAGAGGTATGAAAAACAAAAAGGTTAAGATGCTAACACCAAATATGTGAAAAGATATATGGAAAAACATTATTCTTCATCTTCTGTAATTATCAGCTGTTTAAATAAAAAGGATAAGTAGATATCATATATTCAGGGCTCCATGCATAACACCCCTGATCACACACACAGAATGGAACTTGAACATCAAAAAATGATTTAGTCTCTTCTATTTTTTTCTTTTTTTGGTGGGGGAGAATGAAGATTAGAGAAGGGAAAATTCATATGAACACAAAGGCAGGCAATTAACCAATGATATTGTGGCCCATAATAGTTATATTCAAGAATGAATGATCTAATATACCATTTCACATAACTTGACAAAGAGCATCATAAGTTATCGAATAACAAGATATCACAACAGAGAGGGAATCAAGTAGGCACATCCAAATTTCTGAAGCCATTGCAAATCATAGCACAATACAAATCACAGGCAGATATGTAAACCAAGTAGAAAAGGAATCAAGCAGGCATGGGTTCTTGGGAGAGGGAAACGTATACAAGCAAAGAGGGAAACATATATAGGCAAATTGATGGAGAGCACAATGCAAATCACTGGTAGTTATGTAAACCAAGCAGAGAGTGAAACAAGCAAGCATAGGTTCTCGGGAGGGTGAGCAATCGGCTAAAACAGAGGTGAATAGAGGAAAAATGCATAGTGAGAAATCGATGTTACCTGGGGATGACGAAGGAGGAGGAAGGAGGAGGGAGGAGGAGCATTCTCGGGATGAAGAAGGATGGGGTTCTTGATAGCGAGGAGGAGGCACGTTCTAGGCAATATCTGGGCGATTTTGAGTTCTCAGGTTCAAGAGGATGAAAGCATTTTCTAGGCGATTTTCGATTCTTGGGGTGAGGGAAGAGCTTGAGGGTGAAGAGGAGAGAGCGTCTTTTAGGCGATTTTGGATTCGCGGGGTGAGGAAGGAGCTAGCGGGTGAAGCGAGGAGCTCGCGAGGGTGAAGAGGATGGAGATCTTTTTTTGAGGGATGATACGGGGTATGTGGTTTTCTAAAAGGGGTGACACAGGCTAGAGCACTATCCAGTCTCTAACCCAAGGAAACCCACAGGATACACTTTTGAACTAGAGAGACAGGATAGGATAGCAAACATCATTTTATTATCCTATCTGGTTGATTCATCAAACATAGAATAGCAATAGGATAAGATAAGTTATCTGTAATATCCCAAAATTTTATTTTTAAATAATAATGTTTTGCTATAAAAAATATATTTTTATTATAAATAATTATGTTTTGCTAAAAGGAAGTATATTGTTAATTAAAATAATTATTGCTTTGCTCAAAATATTATATTGGATTTTAATAAATTTTTGTTGTATTTTTAGAAATATTCTTTCTCTTATTATATATAAAGATATTTATTTTGTCATTTGTTTTATTAAGTTTTTATAAAGAAAAATCATAATTTAAGAGTTTAACTAGAATGTAAATTTTTAGAAAATTTTGGAATATTTTAGGATGAAAAATTGAATTTATATGAATTTATATTAAAGAAATCCTATTATTTAATTATTAAATAATAATATTATTATTATTAATTAAAAAAAAAAAGGGGGAAGGAGGGAACGGGATGGACGCGGACGCGAAGGAGAAGAAGAAATTTTTTTTTCTTCTCTCTCTCTAAAATTTTTTTAAAAAACTTCTCTCTAAGATTTCTCCAATTCTAGAAGTGCAATTGAGATACCGGAGGTACCGTTGGACTCACGGCGGCGAGAGCTTCAAAACCCACCGATCATTTTCGTCGGAAGTTCGCTGGAATGTCACCGGAATTTCGTGAATAGTAACTTCATGGTAAATTTTCTAAAATACTGAATTTTTGATGATTTTTGAAAATTTTAACTTAGGGCTTTTGTTAAGGATGTAGAATATTAGTTGTAGGATAAAATTTACGGTCAGAAAATATGATTTAGTGGTTTAATTTTGCAAAATTTACTTCGGTGAACAGTAACTGTGAATAGTGCAAAACAGTGCTTGTGAACAGTATTCTGCGCGTGAACAGTGCTTTCAGCCGCGCGTGAACAGTGCCAACGTCCCGGGGTCATTTTTTTGGGTTTTTGAACCTTCCGGACTCACTTTTAATGTCTAATGGATCAAACTCAAATGGGAAACGTGGATTTTGGGGCTGTCCAATCTGGGGCCCTTACCCTGTGAGTGAATATAATTTACTATAACGCATTTTAAAATTCTCCTTCATGCCCATGCATTTTAAAACAAAGTTTTAATTATGAATATCATAAATTGAATTTCATGTTTATATTGATCTATATTCTTAGAAGTTATAGGACATGCAGAACAGACCTCTAATAAGTCCCTCCTGAATTTATGATGAAAATGTGGTATTATGATACACTTTATTGAATCTTATAATTGTATTATCTTTCATATTGTTTCATATGATTTGTGTTATAAATAATACCTCACTGTTTCATGGATATGGTGAAATTGAATTTGTATTTGAGTTTCAAATGTGTCATTGATACTGGATATTATGGTTTATTTGGACTTGAATGAAAATGTTGTATTTCTGATTTTGGAGAATGAATGTTTATGCCGGAACTCTGTCCGAGGAATATTTTGGAAGGGAAGGATATATCTTGTCTTAAAAAGGATTTTAACCTCATAATTTTCAATTGTTCTTTCAGATTATATTTTTGATTTATTAAACTAGTTTATTTTGGAGGAATCATTGATAGAAACACTGTTAGCTAGCGATAGAGATAGCTAGCCTTGGTGCACCATGAAACTTTAGCTAGCAAGAGAGTTGCTAGCCCCTTGTGCGAACGGGCACATGAGGATTGAATTATGAATAAGTATGGAGTTGAGTATGTCTCCTCCAATAACCAGTGGCAATTGGCCCGGTTACTTATGATGAGAATGAGGTGATTTACCCGTTTTATTGCTGTGTGCTTAGGACAGTCAACATATGGAAAGGTCAGGGAGTTGAGGAGAGCTCCTCCCAACCTTATGATATGAATTATGAGAATATGGTTATTTACCCGTCCCATTGCTATGTGCTTGGGATAAAACAATGTATATGGTGATTGCCCTTACCAGGCTTTGTGCTTGGGTATAAAAATTATAATTATGGATCTACTTTGAGTCCTCCTCTAAATATTTTTTTTATGAAGAGTTATCTTTCTATTTCCTTATCTGATTTTGAAATTATTGTTTATTATACTAAATCTTAAGATTTTAGATTTTCTTTTAACAGAATATTTACCTTCTTTAAAACTTTAGTTTGTTGTTATATACATTGATTTAGATAATGTTATATTCTACCATAATTTCTATTTATGAAAATTCGTGCGAATGGTCTGTTCTGTTTCAGTTATAGTAAACTATATTTGCTCACTGAGTTGTCAAACTCACTACACGATATTTCTACATTTTTTTTTTCAGATAGTTGACCAACTAGACGACATGATCTCTGGGTGAGCCTACTTTGTTTCTAAGGCTCGTAGATTTTAATTTACATTGTACTTGTACTCTAGAGTTGCTCCATATATCACAGGCAGGATCTCAGCTTCCAGTTGCAGAGTATTTATGTATATTTGAGATTATTGAAATTATACAATAAGCTCTCAAATGAATGTGATTATGTTTTTTGTTACAATCTATACTATTTATAAAAAAAAATCATTTATATGTATAATTCTAGAGGCTTACAGGATGAGATTTTTCTCAAAACCCGTGCCGGTTACGTATTCCTATTTTGGGTCGTGACAAAGTTGGTATCAGAGCCGAGGTTGAAAAGCCGAGTCCTGGGAACTCTCACGCGTGAACGATGTGGCGAAGCGTGGCTCTCCGCCCAGGAGCTGCAGTATGGGATGCAATGCTTTGATAGGTACACTTGTTGCCACCAGAAGAAAGTGACAAAGTTGGTATCAGAGCATTAGGTTTCCCTGTGACTATTGGAGCAAAGGATTCTTTAGTAGGACCTTTAGTATGGGTATGAGCCGGACATATTTATACTTCTGGTGCTGCTGAAGGATTCTATAGGGTTTCACTTTCCTTTCTATTTCAAAAATTGCTAAAGTTCCTAATATAAGGTTTATTGAATATTGTGACATTTTTTTTTATAAAAAAAAAATATCTATGGGTCAATTATTGCCTGAAAGTGTAAGGGATAGGCATCCTTGAGAATTTAAAGAATTGAGACAAATGCCAATTACGATTGTTTCTGAATATAATATTCGTTTTACCCCATTGTCTAGTTATGATAGACTTTGATGTGATACTGAGAATGGATTGGTTGGTATCAAGCCATGCCATTTCGGAATGTCACTTTAAGGTGATTAAATTCAATATTCTTGGAGAATTTTCTTTCTTGATACAGAGAGACCATAGTGAGATATCCAATAATTTAATCTCTGCTTTAGCAGCTAATAAGTGATTACGAAAAGGTACCAAGGATATTTGGCAGTGGTGAGAGATATTGATATGACGTATGCTAGTGTAAATCAAGTTCTAGTGGTCAAAGAGTTTTCTGATGTAATTCCTGAAGAATTGCCAAAATTACCTGGAAACATAAAAAAAAAAAAATTGGTATTGATTTACTTCCTGGAACCTAACCAGTATCTGTCTATACCCCCTTATAGAATGATATCGACTAAATTTTTAAAAAAAGTTACAAGACTTGTTAGACAAAGGATTTATACTCTCTAGTACTTTCCTTGAGGTGCTCTACTATGCATAGATGATAGACAGTTGAATAAGGTGACAGTGTGGAATAAAAAAAAATCCATTACCTCGTATCTGTTTAACCAGTTATAAGGTGTTTAGTATTTTTTTTTTTTTTTACAAACAAAAAAAAACTTGATTTGGGATATGAGTATCATGAATTAAGGATAAGGGAAGATGATATTCGAAAAATCTTTTAGGACTCATTATGGACATTATGAATTTTTGGTTATGTCATTTAGTTTGACAAATGTCCAAAGCTTTATTCATAGACTTAATAAATAGAGTACTTAAGCCATTCCTAGATCAATTTATTATAATTATTGACGATACACTAAAATATTACAAGAGTTCAAAGGATCATAAGCAACATTTAAAGATAGTTTTACAAACTCTAAAGGAGTATGTTTAGCAAGGATGGTATCCAAATAGACCTTAAGAAAATAAAAGTGAAACAGCAATGGCTACGTTCTACTACAGTTACAGATGAAGATCCAAATCCAATTTGCGCTTCCTGCGATTGTCTGCCGTCCATTCTATTTGAGCAATAGTTGGATCAGGTACATGAACATATGCTTGTAAGGCATCAATCAACTCCTCAGCATTTGAAGCCGAGATAAGAAGTCGTCGTGCTGAGTGTGGGATAAACTTCTGTTCCACAGCTTGATCTAGAAAAGACAATAAACCATCAAAGAAATGATTAACATTTAACAAACCTATCGGTTTGTGATGCATATTTAGTTGTGCCCAAGAGACTATTTGGAAAATCTCCTCTAAAGTACCAAAACCACCTGGTAAGGCAATGAAGGCGTCAGCATTGCTTATCATTCTAGCCATGCGTTCATGCATGGAAGCTACTCTATATTCTTCCCCAATTGTTTTTCATATATTTCTGGATGTAGCTAGAGCTGTAGGAATAATACCTAGAACTTGGCATCCTCCTACATGTGCAGCTGTAGCCACACACCCCATTAACCCACAGTTACCTCCACCATACACTAAATGAATTCTTCTCCTAGCTAGCACCATACCCAGATTTTGTGCTGCTTTAACATACTCCCCATCTTTTCCAGGACTGGAACCACAAAAGACACAGATATTTCGAAACTGACGGAATGCGGTTCCTTCCATAATTTCTATCACCTTAACTTTGAGTAAAGATAAAGATACTAATGTAAGCATTTATAGAACTCAGAGAAGGGCATATTTATAATAGTTATGCGAATAGGCCGAGTATTATTAGAACAACTATGTGAGTGATTGTTGGATATAAGCTAAATTAAAGGTAAACAATTTCAAAAATGACGGCAAGCATGTATATGTACAGTAATTATGACTGTGACCCATGTTAAGCACATAAAGCGCATAAGATAAGATATCACCAGAAATCTGTCTTTTTCTTGTTGTCTTTGATAAAGCATTGATGTCTTGATTCTTGTAGGAAAGTTGTAGGTGATAGCCGTCATTATAAAAAAAAAAGAGTGAAAATGCAAACCAATTAATTGTTGAAGAGGAACAATCAAATGGTTTATTTTGTTTTCTCAATGTTTTTGCCAGTCGACTATCGGTATTATTAAGTCGACTAGCTATTTTGAGAAATTTTAATTTGGACTGGTTAATTTACAGTTGATTGATTACATCTATTCTGAAGCAATCAACTGCATCCTACCAGTTAGCTACGTACTCTTTGTTTTTCACAGACTTTTATAAGTTCGGAAATGTTTCTTTTCCACCGAATATCAACAGCTTTAAAGTAGATTCTGGCACATATATTCAAAATTTGCGGCCATCGATTTTTGCCGAAATCATAGATAGATTTTGTGTACAGATTTTCAAGAATTACGGCCACTGATTTTAATGTTTTTCAATGCTTTGTCCAAATTGTTGACTTTCTAATTTGGCACCATTCTCTATTATGCTTCTGTTTCACTGCATTCTCCCTCATTAATGGTTGGCATTAAATGCAATGTTCTTTTCCCTCATTGCAAGGGAAGATAATTTCTTTTCTTTAAAACTCGATTATTATGGTGTCCAAGTGGTTAGTAGGTAAAGTAATGAAAAGTTTGAAAGACATAGACAGATGATGACCTTATGGTGTTTTGACGACTGTGATCAAGAGAATTAGCGATGTTGAAGTTCTTGAGGAATAAAATATGAGAAGTATAATTTAAATTAATCTTTGAACTCTTAATTTGAAAATATAGAGAATATTTTGAGAATTATGTCTGAAAATAATGAAAGGATCAAGGCACTTGAATTAAGGGATTATACCATGCGAAGATGAGTTTAGTATCTAGGATTTGAATTATGTTGAGATTGAAAATTTATGTGTAAATAATTGTTGAGAAAGGAGAAATTATTTGTCCTTGATTGAATTTGCTCATATCCGTGGTTATTAGGCCAATATACAAATGACATCATTTGAGGTTATATATATAAAATAGTATAGATCTCCTAATAAGTTAGTACGTTGAGTAAAGTTAGGTCCGCAGTATATAGGATCAGCCCAGTAGCTTACCGTTGGGCTTTGCTATCTGAATTGAGTAATATTCATCCAATCTTTCACGTGTCTATACTACGAAAGTATCTACCAGGCCCAACACATGTTATTTAATGTCGAGAAAATTCAGTTAGACAAAGATTTGTCATATGAGGAAAACAAAAATCAGTGACTATAGTAGATAGAAAAAAAAAATGTTCAAAAGAAATACCACGGTAAAAGTCACATAACAGAATCACTTTTCAGAGGAGGCTACTTATGAAAGAGAGAATAATATGCGCGGCAGATACATATTTTTTTTTAGTGGTAAGGTTAGTATTTATTTGCAATTAGGGAGATGAAATTGATTAGAAAAAAAAAATATAAGCAACTCAGTACATGCCAAAAATTTATAAGGATCATGAATGTTGAGTACTAGAAATTATTAGTTGGTGACCACGTATTTTTTTTAAAGACTCACCAATGAAAGAAGTAATGAGGTTTGGAAAGAAGGAAAAAGTTAAACTCTAGTATATAGACTCTTTTGAACGAAGTAGGCAAAGTAATACATTGCCTAGCCTTGCCATCAGGATTGAGTAATGTGGATATAGACTTTCTTGCATCAATGTTAAGGAACTACTTATTAGATTCTTCTTATATTACCTAATTCCAAGAAATTTAATTAAACAAAAATTTAGCTTAACTAAGGGTACAATCGATGTTTATTATTGATCGACAAGTGATGAACTTATGTATGAAAGATATCCCTAATTATTTGAGTAATAAGGTTGGTAGCTTTGAATTATGTCTTGACTTCATTCCCTACATGTGGTAGGATAGGCTGAAATTCGGGGACCGAATTTCTTAAGGGGGGAAGAATGTAATATCCCAAAATTTTATTTTTAAATAATAATGTTTTGCTATAAAAAATATATTTTTATTATAAATAATTATGTTTTGCTAAAAGGAAGTATATTGTTAATTAAAATAATTATTGCTTTGCTCAAAATATTATATTGGATTTTAATAAATTTTTGTTGTATTTTTAGAAATATTCTTTCTCTTATTATATATAAAGATATTTATTTTGTCATTTGTTTTATTAAGTTTTTATAAAGAAAAATCATAATTTAAGAGTTTAACTAGAATGTAAATTTTTAGAAAATTTTGGAATATTTTAGGATGAAAAATTGAATTTATATGAATTTATATTAAAGAAATCCTATTATTTAATTATTAAATAATAATATTATTATTATTAATTAAAAAAAAAAAGGGGGGAAGGAGGGAACGGGATGGACGCGGACGCGAAGGAGAAGAAGAAAATTTTTTTTCTTCTCTCTCTCTAAAATTTTTTTAAAAAACTTCTCTCTAAGATTTCTCCAATTCTAGAAGTGCAATTGAGATACCGGAGGTACCGTTGGACTCACGGCGGCGAGAGCTTCAAAACCCACCGATCATTTTCGTCGGAAGTTCGCCGGAATGTCGCCGGAATTTCGTAAATAGTAACTTCATGGTAAATTTTCTAAAATACTGAATTTTTGATGATTTTTGAAAATTTTAACTTAGGGCTTTTGTTAAGAATGTAGAATATTAGTTGTAGGATAAAATTTACGGTCAGAAAATATGATTTAGTGGTTTAATTTTGCAAAATTTACTTCGGTGAACAGTAACTGTGAATAGTGCAAAACAGTGCTTGTGAACAGTATTCTGCGCGTGAACAGTGTTTCCGGCCGTGAACAGTGCCAATGTCCCAGGGTCATTTTTTTGGGTTTTTGAACCTTCCGGACTCACTTTTAATGTCTAATGGATCAAACTCAAATGAGAAACGTGGATTTTGGGGCTGTCCAATCTGGGGCCCTTACCCTGTGAGTGAATATAATTTACTATAACGCATTTTAAAATTCTCCTTCATGCCCATGCATTTTAAAACAAAATTTTAATTATGAATATCATAAATTGAATTTCATGTTTATATTGATTTATATTCTTAGAAGTTATAGGACATGCAGAACAGACCTCTAATAAGTCCCTCCTGAATTTATGATGAAAATGTGGTATTATGATACACTTTATTGAATCTTATAATTGTATTATCTTTCATATTGTTTCATATGATTTGTGTTATAAATGATACCTCACTGTTTCATGGATATGGTGAAATTGAATTTGTATTTGAGTTTCAAATGTGTCATTGATACTGGATATTATGGTTTATTTGGACTTGAATGAAAATGTTGTATTTCTGATTTTGGAGAATGAATGTTTATGCCGGAACTCTGTCCGAGGAATATTTTGGAAGGGAAGGATATATCTTGTCTTAAAAAGGATTTTAACCTCATAATTTTCAATTGTTCTTTCAGATTATATTTTTGATTTATTAAACTAGTTTATTTTGGAGGAATTATTGATAGAAACACTGTTAGCTAGCGACAGAGATAGCTAGCCTTGGTGCACCATGAAACTTTAGCTAGCAAGAGAGTTGCTAGCCCCTTGTGCGAACGGGCACATGAGGATTGAATTATGAATAAGTATGGAGTTGAGTATGTCTCCTCCAATAACCAGTGGCAATTGGCCCGGTTACTTATGATGAGAATGAGGTGATTTACCCGTCTTATTGCTGTGTGCTTAGGACAGTCAACATATGGAAAGGTCAGGGAGTTGAGGAGAGCTCCTCCCAACCTTATGATATGAATTATGAGAATATGGTTATTTACCCGTCCCATTGCTATGTGCTTGGGATAAAACAATGTATATGGTGATTGCCCTTACCAGGCTTTGTGCTTGGGTATAAAAATTATAATTATGGATCTACTTTGAGTCCTCCTCTAAATATTTTTTTTTATGAAGAGTTATCTTTCTATTTCCTTATCTGATTTTGAAATTATTGTTTATTATACTAAATCTTAAGATTTTAGATTTTCTTTTAACAAAATATTTACCTTCTTTAAAACTTTAGTTTGTTGTTATATACATTGATTTAGATAATGTTATATTCTACCATAATTTCTATTTATGAAAATTCGTGCGAATGGTCTGTTCTGTTTCAGTTATAGTAAACTATATTTGCTCACTGAGTTGTCAAACTCACTACACGATATTTCTACATTTTTTTTTTTCAGATAGTTGACCAACTAGACGACATGATCTCTGGGTGAGCCTACTTTGTTTCTAAGGCTCGTAGATTTTAATTTACATTGTACTTGTACTCTAGAGTTGCTCCATATATCACAGGCAGGATCTCAACTTCCAGTTGCAGAGTATTTATGTATATTTGAGATTATTGAAATTATACAATAAGCTCTCAAATGAATGTGATTATGTTTTTTGTTACAATCTATACTATTTATAAAAAAAAAATCATTTATATGTATAATTCTAGAGGCTTACAGAATGAGATTTTTCTCAAAACCCGTGCCGGTTACGTATTCCTATTTTGGGTCGTGACATTATCCTATCCTATTACTCTTATCATATGCTCCAAACGAGCCCTTTGTGTACTCCTATGTATTCTTTCCTCCTTTATACTAATCATTTGATTGAATAACATTAAGTTCTCTCACTCCTCTCTTCTCTCCTCTCCTTTCTATGCTCTGTAACAAATATTGCTGCCTAACTAGTTATACTAAGACAACTAAATTATTCCTTGTTTCCTAGCTTATATTCTAGAGAAGGCTTTAAATTATTCCTCCCTACCATTGTCAAATTGGTTTGGTAATACAACATTAATACCATTCTTGTTTTGAATAATCACATATGCCAAAGTTTGATTTTTGTATCTTAATTTATAACTGTAATTTTGTATCAATTTTTTTGGCTTGCATTTTTCTCTTGATGATGGGGAATAAATGAATGCCAGTGGTGGATGATAGAGAAATGATTTTTAGAAAGAAAAGCTAGCTTAAAACATGTTTTACTTCTAGTGGATGATTGAGTTATTGTTATGTTGCACGTGGACTCTTTCATGGTCACAACATTTTTTTATGGAATATTAGAAGAAATCAACATCAAGATCGAATTGTAATTACTTTTGTACGTTTCAGGAATGTGCTCTTGTAATAGAGTCATTCTAAGGACTAAAGCTGAGGAAGGTGTATTTTTTGGGGACCAAATTATATGGTTAGTCTTAATAAAATGTTTAAGAATGCTTCATTGAAGGAGTTATTTTTATTCATTTGTGAGTTTCTCATACTAATCTTGTACTCCGCACATGCTCTATGCTTATTACTCAAATCAATAAGTTTTGTTTTTCTTTATTGAAAACAATGTAGGATACCAATTTTAGCATCATTTAGAGTGCAAAAGATGGACAAAATGTGTAGACCAAATTGCATAGATGATGATGGACGACGTTACGGGCATGTGATGCATCAATAGGATTTTGGAAGGCACTAAGCTACTACTAACCATTACGCTTGTTAAGGTAACAATGTATAAGTCAACCTTTCATTTTTAAGACTGCAGAAAGTAAACAATTGCTCATCTAGAACCAGACCACTGGTATTAACAGACCACGTAGATGCAATGAGGAAAAATCAAGAAGGTGCTTCCTTATATGTAGTGCAAGCTTTCAACAAAACATATACAATATTTGAGGTTTAAGAGCCATATAACCTACATTGTCATAAATTTGGAAAAGTATGTAGGGATAATATGAAAGATTGACACTGACTATGATAAAATATACCATACTAAAATATCCTTGTTGTCACATTATTGTAACCTATTCCTATGTATTCCATGACTACAATTTCTACATTGATCCTATTTATAGTCTTGATATGATCTTAATTATTTATCAAAGCAAGTTTAGCCCCAGAGGAGGGATGAGTTTGTGTATTGCCGAAGTTGATGTTTATTTTTGGGTTGTTATTGCCCGACAGGTCTTCTACATTTGTTTATCTCATGGCCTACCACTGTTGGAAGACTTTGAGACTGCTGGCTCTTGTAGTTGGGGCTGAACTGTACTAACTTATTTGGATAGCACTACATTTGAAAGGAAAGATAATGGTAATTATTTGTCCCTATTGAAAATGTGGACTTAGTATGAATATTGTTCTTCGGCTCCACGAAGACTATGGTTGGCCCATCGTTATGCCTTACAGAGGTCAAACAGGAAGTGAATGGCGATTTTCTATTTTTTTTAAAAAGGATATTTATCTTAGCAAAGAAAAATAGAAATTTGGAAAAAAAAATGTTTCTTCCCAAGCAAGAATGGAGAATTTTATTACCTATTTGGAGCATAAAGGTCAAAAAGCCTCACTTGTTAACGGAGGAAACTTTATTTGTTTCAAAGCTTCAGTCCAAAACCGCTAATATTTACTAAATTACTTTTTATTTATTACATGTAAGGACTAATTGATGGAAAATAATAGAAATTGGAAAAACAATAGATAAACAGTGAATTTTCATAAATCATAATCAGTTTTGTATTATACGTTACAATTAAAAAAAAATTGAACCTCATTTATAAAAGATTAAATTAATTATAAAAAATTCAAATATATTAATTTTATCCAAAAAAATATCGAATGCACTTATTTATTTTTATAATTAATTTAGTTCCGAATCTATCTTAAAATTTTAGATAATAATTGGCAAAGATAACTTATTTAAAGTCCTATTATTTATAAATAAAGGCTCCAGTAGGATATCATCTATCGCTGATCCTACGGTTGAAAATTCGTTGCACGGTAATACTGTACACAAAAATTCTTCCCGTTTCTAAAACGTCTCATTATTCAGAAACGACAATGATTGGCTTCTTTTTCTTTCTTTTTTGGCAACAATAATTGGCTTCTTTATGAATAAATAGGAATACAAGCTTTCAGATGCCCAATATTCCGCTTCCACTATAACCCATTTTCGCAGTTTTAACATGGAGGAGACCCAAGATACCGAAATACAAAATGGGGAAGTCAAGGGCGAATTCAAGGCGTCGAGGGATGGTTCTATTTGTGGGTTTGATTCACTTCATCGTCTTCTTAAGGAAAATCTCAAGCCCCAGCACTTTCAGGTACTTCCATTCCTGAAGTTGTCTGGCCGCCTTTTTCTTTTTGTGATTCTGGGTTTGTCTTTATGTATGTAACTATATTGAATTCAAATGAGGATCCTTGGGTTCACTTCTGCTTTTTTTACGATGATTTCTAAGGTCAACCTGTTCCACTTTGAGCTGGCTGATGCTGTGTTTAAGATTCTAAATTGCTGCACCTCGTCTAGTTGGGTATATTCATGTCAACAATTAGTTTGAATAGGATTTTTGGATTGATTAATATAATGGATTCGGGATTCGAAATGCTTTTGTAAACCATTCAAGTTTTTCTTGCCATATTGGTAGAACCTGAAGGGATCTGATGATAGTTGAATCGAATTACTAACCTTTTCATTGGAGATTTTGTTCATAAGTTATATTTCTATTTTGTGCTATGAATAATTAGGTTCTGTTTTAAAAGAGCATCAATTGCCAGTATGAATTAAATTTAGTGAAGATATTGAGATGGTGATGTAGATTTTTTCCTGGGGGCAGAAAAGACATTAGCAATTACAATTATGTTTCCTAAAAAATGTTAAAGGGTAAAAGCATTCGTTTTGCTTGGGCAGTATCTGATCAGCATACTGTCTCAATAGATGAGGCCATCATTTTGAGCAGTGAGTTTGAGACCTGTCCGTAGTTGTGTGGATAAATCAAATGCCTGCATTATGTCATTTTGTCATGTAAGGGAGCAATTTGTACAAACTACAAAGGGCATAGTAGTAGATTGTCAATTAGATGGAGAAAGGGGGGTTGCTGTACTTGTTAAGTATCCACTTTTCGTGCTAGGAGGAAAAGAATCCTGACCTGTTGTATGGACATTGTGATTTTGTTTTCATGCGCTCTCTCTATTTATTTGATTGGCCTATGAGATCTTGGAGTAAGTTTGTATATGGTTATAGTTCCAAACGCTTTAGGACCATATGATATATGGACCTGTTTTTCCTGCTGCTATTTGCCACTTGTTTCAAAAGTCATGGTAGGAAGGAATTGCATTAGCAAGAATATCTAAAATAAACTTGTTGGAGATTTGCCACCTGTAAGTTCCTCTAGCCCCTTTAAGCTATACATTCCCGAATCTATCAAACTGCTAGATGAGTTTTATCACTCCTTTTAACTTCCTGTATGTGTTATACACACATACACTTGAACTTAAAAATACTCAGCCTTCTTAGAAAATGGATCATACATCTTCCTTCCTAAAGTGGTTTAATATGTCAATGCTATCATTAATTGCATTTAGATATATTGGTCTATTTTCTGATGGTGTGCTAATATTATATTGCAGGAAGTCAATCGCTTACTTCTTGGGCTTAATTGTGGAAGAGCACTTGATCCAATTACTCTAACAGAATCTGCTACAGCTCTCTCTGTGGAACATGGATTTGACCTCCAAGTATTAAATATGAATACAACCCTATTTTCCTCCCCATATCATTCAATTTTATCATTATAAGAAAAATGGACTATTGGATTACTTTGCTTCTGTCCTACTTCTTCAGAATGACGTCACACCTTTTAGATAAATTCTTAACTTTATACATGGATAAATGTTTGTGCTATATTTTATGGTGGAGCTCCTAGTGTATTTTACATAGAAAATCTGAAAGGTCTGTTTGCTAAACAGATGAGAATTGAGATACAATATCAGGATACCCTAAGAATGTCTTTCTAATATTGTTTAGGCTCTGGAGTTGCAATTTGCATGTGGGTAATTTTGAAATAGGCCTTTCATGATATGAATATGCTGGAAAAATGTTGGTTTCTCATATTCTTTTGTTTTTTTATTTTTACTATGAAGGTCGTTAAGCTGTGAGTAAAACCCTTTTTTTTGTCAGATAAGTGAGGTGTCATTATAGTGCTTAGAAGATTTAAATTTTTGTCAATTTAATCCCTCATACTTTAAAGTTCTTTAATGTTACCCTTCCATCCAATCTCCACCCACAATTTAACATAGAACCTAACAGAATGTACATCTGGATGTTTTCTTGTTACAGGGAGCTGTTATTTCACATTTGGCACATCTTCTTGCCACCTCAGATAAGCCTAAGGCTGGAAAAGTAGATGAATTCCCCCCATAAATTGCAGTTTATCCCAAATTTCCCATTCTCACACCAAAGAAGCTTCACAGAAAACCCCATAAAAAATAACTCTGCCAAAGATCAATTTGTTCTGTTCACTCTTAAGCCAAATCCATTCCCATGAAGCACTCATTTCCATTGAAGAGCATCCTGTTGCTGTTGAAGCTTTACCTTTCCATTGAAGACCATCCCATGGACTTCCACTTCTTTTCATGGTCCGCGGGCAACCTTGAACTGCACTAAAGACCATGAAATGAGGTGGAAGTCCATGAGATGCTCTTCAACATGGGGTGCTCTTCAACAAGATAATTTGTTTCTTTCAAAATTCATGTTAAGTCCAAACCTTGAAGGTTTAGGATGTGCTTAGTTGTGTGAAAATGGAAAGAAAGAAAATCAGGATCTAATTTGTTATACATGATGTCCAAATGCATATCAAGTTTCATTTCTCCCATAATTTTCACTTCTCCAACTCCCTGCAGTATGAATGTGGGGCTAACTAACCTTTCTTTTCTTTTCCGGGTGTTGATAATCATTTGTGGCAATTGGCAATATATTATCAGCAGTTATTGGTCTAATGAGATGTCTTTAGCATAACAATTATTGAAAGTTTATTTCTTTAGTAAATTGTATGGAAACTCTGTCAGTTATTTCTTCTATATTTCTGATTGCTCTGATGATTTTTTGTTTATTTCTTTCAGGCTTTCTCATTTCAAGCTGACAGAGAAGTATTAAGAGAACCTCGAGTAGTTAGGGTTGGTCTAATTCAGAACTCTATTGCCAGTCCAACCACTGCTCCCTTTTTGGATCAACAGAGGGCTATCTTTAATAAGCTAAAACCAATTATTGATGCCGCTGGTGCTTCAGGAGTTAATGTATTATGCTTGCAAGTAGGTTATATGTGAGCATGAACATTTACCAATTGACTTCTCATTGAGATTTGAAAACCTTGAGTGACTTAATATATCTTGGCTGCAGGAAGCATGGATGATGCCATTTGCTTTCTGTACACGAGAGAAGAGATGGTGTGAATTTGCAGAACCTATTGATGGAGAATCAACACAGTTCCTGCAAAGTTTTGCTTTGAAATATAACATGGTAATTATAAGTCCAATTCTTGAAAGGGATATTAATCATGGCGAGGTTCTCTGGAACACTGCTATTGTAATTGGAAATCATGGCAATATAATTGGGAAGCACCGTAAGGTAATTGCTTAAGTTTTCACCTTTTAACATTCTCTTTCAGTTTCAGTTATTTTATAAACAAGTAACATTTGGCAGAACCATATACCTAGAGTCGGGGACTTCAATGAGAGTACATATTATATGGAGGGAAATACTGGCCACCCTGTCTTTGAAACAGCATATGGAAAGATTGCTATTAATATATGTTATGGTAGGCACCATCCTTTGAATTGGTTAGCCTTTGGCTTGAATGGTGCAGAGATTGTTTTCAACCCTTCTGCAACTGTTGGTGAACTCAGTGAGCCAATGTGGCCTATAGAGGTCAGTTATTTTATATTTATTGCTGAGATGCTAAACTCCTTAAACCAAAACCGATTTTGTGCATATAAATTTTTCTTTGGTTAAATTTGGCACTTTCTTATGGGCTATAACAATAGTTTGATATTAATACTATACTTTGATATTTAGCATGAAGTTCAAGTACCAAATAACAAGCAAATTGCCGCCAGTGGAACATCTACATAATAGTGTATTGTTTATGTCAAATACCATTACAACTTAGAAGTTTAAATTATTTGGTAAAGGCCCATAATTAGCTTTTATTATAATCTCTAACACAACTCCTCAAAAGAAAGTTCTATTGGGCTTAAAGTCTGAAATATGTACAAACCCATTATATATTGTGTTGAAACTTAACTTTGATAAAGAGAAAAAGGCGCAACAAGAATTGAATTCTTGACCACTTTATTATAGAGATTCTAATACCATGTCAAATACCATTTCAGCATAAATGGTTAAGTTCTTAAATGAAGGCCTGTGATTAATTTTTCCTATATTCTCTAAGACCTTTACCTGCTTTCTGTGTTATGGTTTTGCAGGCACGTAATGCTGCAATAGCAAATAGTTATTTTGTTGCTTCGATCAATCGTGTTGGGACTGAAACATTTCCCAACCCATTTACATCTGGAGATGGAAAGCCAGCACATGAAGGTTTTGGACACTTTTATGGATCCAGTCATTTTTCAGCACCGGATGCTTCGTGCACTCCATCACTTTCTCGTAACAGGGATGGCTTGATAATTGCAGACATGGATCTCAACTTATGTAGGCAATTGAAAGACAAATGGGGCTTCAGAATGACTGCTCGACATGATTTGTACGCAGAGACACTAGTCAACTATCTCAAACCAAACTTTGAGCCCCAGGTCATCAATGATCCTTTATTGCACAAGAAATTCTCTAACTAAACTAGAAAGTGTCATATTCTCAAATAACTTCAGCGCATATTAACATCAGCTATCTCAGTAGGAATGTCAGAAGAATAAGGAAAAAGGAAGCAAGTCTGTGGGCTAATGGAGGAGGGTTTGGTAGTTTGCTTGTATAAAGAAAAAAAAAGGGGAACAAAGGAAAAGGAAAACAAAACAATAGAAAATAAATGAGGTCTGTATGCTTTGTCCCGGGGCAGCATTTCTTTGTTTAATAAATCCAAAATGATTTGCTTTTGTGAATAGGTTGGATAATGGGTTGGCTGGAAGAATTTTCCATGCCTGTGGGTCCTCAGTGCAATTCTTTTCCTTGCTTTATTTACAAAGTTTTGGTATAGTCTGATTAAACCATAGTTATTAAAATTGGATCAGATATTGAATTGGTGAGAGATCAAGTTATTCAGTCATTGGTTCAATAGTTGACACATTAATTAAATCAGTTGAATTGATTATTTATATTAAAATTAAATATATATTTCAAATTAAATTAAATTAAATATATTTAAAAAAAGTAACATGAATAGATATTATGTAAATACAAATTCATAAAAAAATAATTATCAAATTTATAAAAAAATAAAAATATAAAATTAATTTTGTAAAAAAAAATGTTTGGTTCAGTTTAATTGTTTCATATTATTAGTTTATTTATTTAATTGTCAAGTTAACATAAACTAATTTAATTTACTTGTAAAATTATCTCATTATTCAACGAACCATTGAATCAATTAAATTGATTCGTATCTTAAGATTATGATTAAAAGAATTGAGCCATCTATTAAAAAAAAAAATAAGGTTTTCACTAAAAGAGATTTATTTTAAAAAATAAAAAAAGCGAGTATCCCCACATTTATTTTTCATAAAGAGGAAAAAACAAGACTCTAATTTTTTTCTCCGGACATTCGATAATTAATACAATTTTTACATTTTTTATTATTTTCTTTATTCTATAAAGATTTTGGTCTCTGAGTTCTCCTAAAACATTTTAAAATCTACTTTTATATTTTTTAAATTTAAATTTAAATATTTTTATTAACATAATTGTTGATAAAGTTATACTTTGCACCTTTAAAAAATTAATAATTTAATTTAATACAACATAAATTATTAAAAATTCAAAAAATTAAAAATTAAATAACTAATTTAATATTTTTAAAACTATAGAAGGAGGTGTTAATATGTGTGATTAAAATTCAATAAATTTTTGTGTAAATTAAAATTAGCAAATGTGAATATAAATTTTAAATTTTTTATAAAAATCAATGTAATTTACACATAAATAAATACAATAGTCTGCATTTTTTTTTGGGGCAAAGACTCCAAACTAGAATAGATATTTGAAAATTTTCCAATTGAATATTATTTTTTTCGTGAAAAAAATTTAAAGTGAAAAAATTACTTCATTTTAAAATTATAATATATCATAAATTTTAATAAAAATTTACAAAAGTATTTATATGACAGAAGAATCAAATTTAAATTTTACAACTCACTTCGCATTCTCACTCCCTCTCTGCTGATTCCACCACCCTTTGCCGCTGCCTCAACCATTCCTCTGGTTCTTCGTCTTCCTCCGACAACTCTGTCAACTGGCGATGGGATTCCCTACTTCACAATGTCATCAGGAACGTTGTCAAGCTCTTCGATTCGTATAAGAATTCTCTTCAGAATGAGTCTCGATCAGGGTGCGAGGAAAACTGCCAGTGTAGCTCAGAAGGATAGCTCGAAGAAGAAGAATCTTGAACCGAAAGATGAAGAATGGGATTGGGACTGATGGCGCTAGCATTTCCAGGTTGTCGATGAGCAGAAGTATCTCGTCTCTGTTCTCAAGGTACAATGGAAAAGCATCCTTATTACAATTAATCATTTTTTACTTTTTTTTTTATTTTTTGCCGTGCCAATTTGTAAACTAGTTTTGCAATAGGCGCACTGTTAATATAATTTTTTGCGCTTACACTGTTATTTTATTGTTATATTGATATTTTTCTATTATTAAAAATAGAAGGTTTTATATGTGGTGAAATTTAACTATTAATTGCTCTTTTAAGGTATAGAAAGGGGGGGGGGGAGAAAATTACATTAAAAATTTTTAATTGAAGGTGAAATTTATTTCACAATAAATATGGCAATAATAATAACGTAATTTTCTGAAGAAATAACCATATTTATTAGCAATTAATTTTGTTATGCTAAAGATAGTTAGTTAACAAAAAGTGAAACAATTCTTTTATGAGAGCCCAATCAAAATAGTCAGCTATCAATGACAGTATTGATAGAATTATATCTCATTTCACCGTAAGAATTCGAACTTATGTAATGCTTTTGAGACAAAAAGAAATCATTTCCATAATGGCATTTAAAATTTTGTGGATTTTTGCTACGAAATTCTCTAAATCTTATTTTATAATTCTTTTAAGAAAACTATAGAGGAAGAGCAAATTTTTTAAGAGATAAAACTGGTGCTGAACTTGTGAGTTTGCATAAAATATGTCACAATCACAATTTTCATAGATATCCTTGTATTTTGGTGGGAGTGGAATTTGATATGCAATTGCATAGGTTGACCCGAATAACACTAGTAACTTTACTTCTTAAGTTGTTATTACTTAGCTTGGAAATTTGTTTGAATGTCTTTCATCTTGAATTTTCCTGGTATGGTCTTTTGTTCTTCATCTCTTTTTTTCCCCCAATAATGATATGTCATTCGTGATCATGGAAGTCATTGGAGTAGAAAGCAGGGACTACCTGTTCCATAAGAGCATATATCAGAGGTCATCACTAGCAAAATTTCATGCTAATTTGTCCTCATGAGTTGTTGTAGACTCGAGTATATTTCCAAATTTCAAATTATTTTTAGTTGTTGTCCTCGTATAATTAGGCCGTATCTCTCTTATAATTGCTGATTTTGTGCTTTATTGTTTCGTATGCTCCGCCAATAAATTGTAATTTTATTGACCTGTAAAATTGTTAACTCTCAGGAACTAACCAACGGTGGTGTGTATTTGTTGGACTTCAAGTGAGTTGGTAGACTGGCATTTCAAAAGATGTTAATGATCTACATGGTTTAATTGTTGGATTTCAAAATGAGAATAGAAAACTATTATTTGAATTCTACACATAATCACTGTACTATGGAGGAATGAGTTAAGTGAATGTGACTACTACCATTGATTATTTTGTGAAAATTAGTATATGGTGAATTATTTCATATCATATCTAACCTGAAATTAAAATATATAATATATATGCATATTTTTTTAATTAATTATCATATTATCAACTCTTTTCAACAAACACTTGAGAATTTATAAAGAATAAAAACTATTTTATAAAATAATTGTACAGTTTTGAAAAATAAAAAATTGTTTAGACAAATTTTTAAAAAGAAATTTTGAAAAATTAAAAAATGTTGTCTGGGTATTTGTTTTTAAACACAATTTTTCTTTATTAAAAATAGTTTTTTGCATAAAAATGTTTACATATGATTTATTTCATATATTTAAAACAATAAAATAATTAAATAATATTTTGGTAGAAAAATAAATAAAGTAATTATGCAACTAAATTTAATAGTAAGAACACATAAAATTAAATATTTTTTTTCATAATTTTATGTAAAATAATATCCATTAGAAGTCTTCATAGAAAAATTTTATACCAAATTTCAAACGTAAAAGATATAAATAATACTGCCTTATCAGTTTTTATTGTAGAAAATATTAATATTATTTTATCTAATTAAAATGTGAATTTATATAAAATCTTATCAGCCTTTTATTTTTACATATTTCTCATTGTTTAGAATTACATTTACATAAAATTTGAAAATGTAACAATATTTTTCAATAAAATGTGAAACCATAGTTAGTAAAATTGGATCTCTCATTAACCTATTAAAGGTACCAAGTTTACATTTTATTAGTTCAATTGAACTAGTTGAATTATTTTTTAATCAATAAAAAATAAATTTTATATATTAAAAAATAAAATAAATCATAAAGTTAAGTTATAACTAAATAAAATAGATTAAAGTATTACAAACAAGAAAAAACATATACTAAAGTTATACATTTTATTTAAATTTAAGTTAACTATAATAAATTTTCAAGAAATAATAGAAAAAACAAAAAAAAATATTCAATAAAAAATAAAATAAAATAAAAGAGAAATAATAGAGGACCTGAACTTGCTCGCAAACTATTCTCCTAATTAAACTACTTACCGCTAAAAGCAGGCATTTCTTTCACATTTTCTGACCTATAACTCAGAGGACGACCCCTTCTAGTTACTTTTTTCTTAGTCTCTTTGATTTCAACTTTGGTTTTCCCTTCATTCTCATGCTTACGTTTGTTTGAGAAAATAGTTAATTTAAAGACTGTATGACTGTAAAAAAAAATTTTAAGTTTCACATTAAATTATTATAAAATTTTTTAAGATTTTATAAATTAATTATTATATCACATATTAAATAAATATTTTAAAAAAAGAAAATATAAATAAATAAATAAATTTATATTTAAAATACACTTATAATTTATAACTATTTTCTTTTAAAATGAATTTTTAAATAATTTTAACAGTTTTTTTTTAATTTAAAATTTAAATTAAAAAGATATAATTTAAAAAAAATTATAACTTATAATTTTTAAAAAAAATCATAATTTTATAAAATAAATATGTCTGTACAAAATTTTATTATAAATAAATGATTTGATAAATTAAAAAATTAATTCTTAAAAAATACATTTATACTCTTTTATTGTTTGAAATTTTAAAAATTATTTTTTAAAAAAATTTCAAAAATTACTGTTTGTTAATCTCGAAGGACTTGAAATTACTTCTACGGATAATTTATTATATATCCTGCAACAAACTTAATAGAAGTTAATAAATATTTACACACGTTTTCTGAAGGACAATTTTATCTTCAAACCATTTTATTTTGTAACAATGTTAACCTCAGAAAGTGCTCTGTTTCTGTCATCTTGCTGGGTATCAGATTCGGATGCTTCTTTCTCATTTCTCTACTTCTGTCGTTGATAAAGCCAGTGTAGTCTAAGAGAAAGATGGTATATATTGTCTAAAATCTCTTCTTCCAAATCCCTTTCTACCTCCATTTCAAGCTAACCTCGCATCTTCAATTGCTCCGCTGAAACAGAGGCTCCCAAAATGTGATTCAACTCCTCCCAATGGCCATGCATGAAAGATAAGGAAAACTTGAAATATATGCTAGTCCGGAATTAAAAATCTGCTTTGCATAGAAGGAAGTAAGGCTACTGGGTTGGCCTTAAAAAGCACAATCAATAAATAGAGTGCCATATACCCACATATTTTGATGGTATAAGATACCCTTCCCTTGAGTTATTAAGGTTAGTTCTTTAATAATAATTTGGTGGTCGGAGACGAAATTGGTAGTGGCTGAGGTTGGCAGACATTTGGTCACGTTATCGCGACAGGATGCTGCAATGGTGGTTCAGCCGAGCCTTTAGCAATACGAACGAAGACGGGTGTGCTAACGCCCATCGTAGAATGAAGGCGAGGCGAACAACGTAATTGGCAAACAATTTTTTTTTTTAACTGCTGGATGTTTAAAAAAATAAAATTAAAGGGTAACTTTGTAATTTCACTGCACAAAATGTTAAATTTATAAAAAATTTAACAGTAAAGTCAAATATGTAATAAAAACAAAATTGGAAGACATCGCAAATAATTTAAAAATAAAAAATTTGCAATTACAGACACAAATCAAAATGATAAATTGGTATTTCTTTTGAAATAAACAAACTCAATTAACATGCATAAACATAAAAGTAGCGTCCAAACATTTTTCTTCAAGTCCCATATCATAAGAGAGCCAAAATGGAGTATGTTGAATGAAAGATAATGATAGTAATATATTTACTAAAATTTTATTAATAAATTTAGAGGTGTTTTCACTTTTTCTACTTTTAATTGACACATTGGCCAAGAAATTTGATTGATATTTTTAAATTTTTTTTATCATTATTAGTTTGATGTAAATAAATAATGTTAAAAATAATAATTATAATAAAATAATTAATGTAAGAAAATATGTGAATAAATTTTTTGTTTGTTTGCATTTGACGTTTTGCTACGCTAATGTAATAATTGATATCATTAAAATAATTTTTTATAGACAAAAACGTTTAAATTAAAGACAGTGAAATTATCCAAAACAAATAAACACTTATTCCATCATATAAAGTAATTATTTTGTTCATTTTCTTTTTTTGTTTTTTTGAAGAAAACTGAGAAGCCTTTTACTAATCCATGGCAACGGGGAGGTGCCCTCTGCAGGGGCAAAGAAGTTCCAATTGCAAGTATTTTTAGTTCTCAAGCATGCTATTGAAAGTTAATATAAAGAATATGCATCAATTTTGTTAGTGTACATCAACATGTAAATCAATAGTTTTTATTTTTCTGAATTAACACTCCATGAAAAGAATGGGATATCATGTGCATTCAAAATTGATCTTGGCTGAAGAGAAAGAAAATAAAAGCAGTTCCTTGGTATTTCTTTTGTTTGATAAAATAGCAATATTACATTTAAAATAAAGTAAGCAAAACTTGCAATAATCATAAAAATTTAAAATCTAATAATACATGAATGTCTATAATTATTTGTCAAACTAAAAGATGAATAATTACTTTACTAATCTTCTATCTTCAGAATGAAAAAGTGTTACTATCATCGATGCTACAGTAAAATAATTACTTTGGTTTATTTGTCAAATCAAATAAATTTTTTCTTAAAATATCATAACACATGAATAAAAAAAATTATTTAAACTCCAATAGGGAGCATGTTTATAATATATTTTTTCATGTTTAATGTTGCTGAGGTCTTCGATTTTCCTTCTTTCTTAGGATACTTTGATTTTTCATAACAAATAAATTTATTTCATTAAGTCCTTCTTATTCACTTTTTTTTTCTTCAAGTTGTTATTGAATATTCCTTAATACAATGTATAAACTTGCAAATCTTTTATTGTTGACATATGTTATTTTATAGATAAAATTATAATTTGAGAATAAAAAAAACTACACTTAGAAGAAAATCATTGATCCATTTTTTATTTAAAAAAATATATGTTTAAATTTCATCAAAATAGAAGTTAGTATCCTACATATGGATACTTTAAATATATCAATAGATGTAATGAATAAACTAATTAAACGAAGAACTATTGCTATCCAAATTTAGCAAAGCATTTTTTCTTTTTTTGCTTTATTAACAACAACAAAATTTAACTTCTTTTGGATCATAATTCTATATATTTTATTTAAAAAAATTCGATAAAATTACTTTTATTTGGTCCAAGCCACCAAAAGTATATTATAAACATTTAGAGTTCATTTAAAAAAATAATTTTAAATTAAAAACATCTTGAAAAATGGTTGAAATAAACATATTCACAAATTTTTAATTGATTAAACATTTGTCATGACTTAAGTCCATTATTTAATTTTAAAAAAATTAAATTCATATATTACATAATTCTGATTGATTATAAATTTTAAAAATTGTCTAAGTAATATAATTTTTATTTTATTTTATTCACTTAATATGTGTTACAATTTTTTTATTACACATTACTTTCACAGTTTGCGTTAATTATAAACATAAACGGTGAAAGAAATTAGTATAAAAGTGGTATGCTGCAAATATTATGCATGTAACCACCGGAGAAAGCCGTTGTCAACTGCAATACTCGAAAAAAGAAAGAAAGAAAGAAAGAAAGAAAGAATATGCTCTAGAAAACAAAATATCTATGACAACTTAGCAGGTATTACTATGTAGCCAATTGTATAAGTTGATAACTTATAAATATATAGCTATTTAATTACGGTATATCAATGAACAAGGAAAATTAAGATAAACTCAAAGAAAGCAGGATGTACTTACAATTCGTAGCTACCTTTGCTTCCCCAGTAATCCAACACCGGTTAAATAATAAAAACTTTATCTAGAATGTGGAAATAATATACGACGTCAAAGAATAATATAAAAATCAACTCACATCATTCTAATAATAAAACATTTAGAAATAAGAACCAAATTATTCATGAAACAAATAAGCTAAACACCTAAAGGCCCTTAATCAAGAAAACATGTACTCTGTGAAAACTTGATAGTGAAATTTCATAAGAGGGTCAAAATAAATTTGGCTTATAAGACCAACTCCACCCAATACTATAAATGGGTTAAAATAGGCAAGCATATGAATAGTTATTTTAACTTTAAAAAAGAAAATTTAATCCTAATCCATCAAAACTTTAGAACCGGGATGAGACGGACCAACCTTTTGAGCCATCATTTTTTCCGGTTTTTTTTTTAAAAAAAAACTTTACAATTTGTAGTTGGGTTAATTGTACTTTAGGGACAGTTGTGCTGAGTTAGTTGTGCATATGCATTAACCCAACCCCAATTTGCCTAAGTCCATACAAACTTTGTGAATTAAAAAAAAAATCCATTGGAAGCTTCCACAATCTCCAATCTGCCAATCTAGTCATCTTAAAACCGTCGAGAAAAGTTAAGATGCGAAGGCCATCCCACCAAGCTACCACTGCCGATGCGGTATTGTTCTGCTTAAAACCCAAATAGCTGATTCAAACATGGCAAAAGTTCAGAGTGATAAGATAACAGAAGTAGGTTGAGAGTTAGAGCACTTAGTTAGCTCACACACACGTGGTGAAATGTTATTGGTTGAACTGTGAGTTCAGTTAGAACAACTGTACCTATATAACACTTGTAATATCCATGCATGAATACGATGGATACAGTTTATATCTTCACCTTCTTCATCTCATCTCAGACTTTTCTTTTGTACGTAAAATGTCTTTATGGTATCAGAGCTCAGTGTGTCGACCTCCACATCTGCTACAATGCAGAAACATGATCTAGTAACGTTCAGCCATACAATCTCAGTCAAGCTTGACGAACAGAATTTTTTGCTGTGGAAAGAACAGGTGCTTGCAGCCATTTTCGGTCACAACCTTGAAAGGTTTCTTGAAAATGGAGTAGATGAACCTCAACAATATCGATCCGATGAAGATGCAGAAGTAAACAGAATTAATCCCGAATTTCTTGAATGGAAATGCCAGGACAAGTTGCTCACTTCTTGGCTTCTGTCATCCATGACAGAGCCAATCCTAACGCGACTGGTAGGGAGCAAGACATCCTGGCAGATCTGGAATAAGCTTGAGACCTTCTTTTCATCCCAAACTCGAGCGAGAATCAGGCAGCTCCGTCTTCAACTCCGATCCATCAAGAAAGGTACAATGCAAATCAATGAGTTTATGTTAAAGATAAAGAAAATTTTTGATTCACTTGATGCAGTGAATGATCCTCTGCGTGAAAGTGAAAAAGTAGAGGTAATCTTGGAAGGGTTAGGACCAGAATTTGATGGGTTCATTATAGACATCACATCCAGAACTGATCCATACACGGTAGATGAAATAGAAGCACTCTTAATGGCTCAAGAAGAGCGCATAGACAGATCCAAGAAAGAATTTGATTCAGTAATTTCTCAAGTTAATTCAGCAATGAGTCAAGCACATCTAACCACCGGAGGCAGCCAAATATTATCAAATAGTCGTGGAAGAGGAGGATATGGAAGAAATAACCAAGGAAGATATAACAGAGGCCAATTTCAACCCAGAGGAAGGGGTAGATACGGCAGAAACTCGAGCAACAAACCACAGTGCCAATTGTGTCACAAGATTGGTCACACAGTGTGGCAGTGCTATCATCGATATGATCCGTCCTTCGTCCCTGGATCTACAACCAACTCGCAGTACATTGGCAACCCAGCCAACCTTAGCTACAATCCTACAAATTATGGAAACTCAGCGCATATAGCTCAGCATGCTTTTACCAATACTTCTTCCACAGCTTCGATAGCCTCACCAGAGGTCTGTGCTGATCCTCTCTGGTATCCGGACTCGGGAGCCACATCACATGTCACTCCTTATGCAGACAATTTGCAGACTAAACATGAGTATATGGGTAACAACAAACTCTTTGTTGGAGATGGAACAGGTCTGTTAATCCATCATATTGGATCTTCTTCCCTTAATTCGCTTGACTCACCCACTATACTAACCTTAGATAATGTCTTGCATGTACCTGAGATATCCAAGAACCTAGTGAGTGTGTCCAAGTTCGCCCGTGACAATCAAGTTTATTTTGAATTTCATCCTCATGCCTGCTTTGTCAAATGTCAGGCTACCAAGCGAACTTTGCTGCAAGGAACACTTAGGACGAACGGATTATATGCCTTTGACCGAGTAGCAGCTGGAACTCCTCCAAGAACGTCTGTAAACAGCGTGACAGTAAATAAAAATGTCCTGTTTGT
Source organism: Gleditsia sinensis (assembly GCA_037074535.1). Classification (NCBI taxonomy): domain Eukaryota; kingdom Viridiplantae; phylum Streptophyta; class Magnoliopsida; order Fabales; family Fabaceae; genus Gleditsia; species Gleditsia sinensis. Next base: position 65,729,793 of record CM073465.1, on the reverse strand, counting down.
AGTTTGGCATAATAGATTCGGGCATTGCTCTTTGCCCACTGTAAACCACATTTTCAAAATGTGTAACCTACCTATTAGAAATAAAATCCGTGATACTCAATTCTGTGAACACTGTTGTATTGGAAAAGCACACAGACTGCCTTTCATGGCTTCAACCAGTTCATACAACGAACCCCTTCAACTTATACACGTTGATGTATGGGGACCAGCACCTGTCACTGCAGATCATGATTTACGCTACTATGTAATATTTGTTGATGCTTATAGTAGTTTTAGCTGGATTTACTTTCTTAAAAGAAAATCAGACGTAGCTGCAATATTTCCTCATTTCAAATCCATGGCTGAATTGCAATTTAATAGCAAGATAAAGATGATACAAACAGACGGGGGAGGAGAGTTCAAAGCCATAACACCTATCTTCCAGCAGCATGGTATTCTTCACAGAATTACTTGCCCTCACACCTCTCAGCAAAATGGAAAGGTTGAGCGCAAACACAGACATGTTACTGAAATGGGGCTTACGTTACTGTTAACTGCTGCCATGCCACTTCGGTTCTGGACTGATGCCTTCAGAACAGCAGTATACATCATCAATAGGTTGCCAACACCTACTCTTACCCACAAATCCCCGTATCAACTTATGTTTAACAAGATACCAGACTACACTGCATTCAAAGTGTTTGGCTGCTCATGTTATCCTCTACTAAGACCGTATCAGAATCACAAGTTCAGCCCAAGGTCCTCAAATGCACCTTTCTTGGTCCTGCTCCCAACCACAAAGGTTTCAAGTGTTTGGATCCATCTGGTCGTGTCTATATAAGCAGGCATGTATCCTTCAATGAAACTGATTTCCCCTTCAAAACCCCTCAACAAGTTTCACCTTCCACGTATCCCACCAACCCTACCAATCTTCCCTCATCCTCTATTCCCTTAATTCCTCCCATTCCTAAACCAACACCTACTACCACGCCACCTATTTCAAACCCCACCTCTCTAGCTGAAACATCTCAGCCATCTTCCACTACATCATCTCCACCCACCACCTCCCCAAACTAGCTACCCACTCTACTTGGGACTCACCCAATGCTCACTAGGTCTAAAGCTGGCATATTCAAACCTCGGGCACTCCTATCAGCAAAAGAACCCACCAGTGTCAAACAGGCCCTTCAATGTCCTCACTGGCATCAGGCTATGGAAGAAGAATATGCAGCCTTACTTCGTAATCAAACGTGGACCTTAACGACATTACCCACTGGCAAAACAGCCATCGGTTGTAAGTGGGTATACCGGGTCAAACAGAATCCAGATGGTTCAATCAGTAAATACAAAGCCAGGCTCGTGGCAAAGGGATATCACCAAAGACCAGGGTTTGATTACACGGAGACATTTAGTCCCGTTGTGAAGCTAGTAACTATCCGAATTGTGTTAACCTTGGCCTTAGCTTACGGCTGGAAATTACACCAAGTTGATGTTAATAATGCGTTCTTGAATGGGCAACTCCAAGAGGAAGTCTACATGGCCCAGCCACCCGGATTTGAACAAGGCTCCAAGGATCTCGTTTGCAGACTCCATAAGTCTTTATATGGTCTCAAGCAGGCCCCTCGGGCATGGTTTGAAAAACTAGCCCAAACCCTTTTATCCCTTGGATTCAAATCCTCGAAATGTGACAGCTCCCTTTTCATTAAGTCTGACGCTCATACACTGCTGGTCCTAATTTATGTGGATGATATAATCATTACTGGCAGTTCAGCTTCTGAAGTACAAAGTCTCATCACGCAGCTTAATTCTGCATTCCCATTGAAAGATCTTGGCAGCTTAAATTTCTTCCTTGGAATTCAAGTCCACCAACACCCAGATGGCTCCCTCCTGCTTTCTTAGAAAAAATACATCAGCGACTTACTTACTAAGGCTGGTATGATGTCTGCCAAGCCTCAATCCACTCCAATGGATGCTAAACTCAGATTAACTGCCACGGGTACTGCCACTTTTGATAACCCTACTTTGTATCGTAGCATTGTAGGGGCCCTTCAATATCTTACCATCACTCACCCTGAACTTGCATACTCGGTCAATCGTGTTTGTCAATTTATGCAGCATCCCATGGAGGAGCATTGGAAAGCAGTAAAACGTATCCTTCGTTATCTTGCAGGAACGTTAAACATGGCTTACATCTCACGAAATCTTCAAACTTACAAATAACCGGATTCTCAGATGCTGACTGGGCCAGCGACTTAGATGATCGCAGAAGTACTTCCGGGAATTGTATCTTCTTTGGAAACAATCTGGTCTCCTGGTGCTCTAAAAAGCAACCCACCATATCTCGGTCGTCAACTGAAGCCGAGTATCGCAGCCTTGCAAATTTAGTTGCTGAAGTCTCATGGATTCAGTCTCTTCTTCAGGAACTTTCCGTTCCCATCCTACCTCCCAGACTCTTCTGTGATAACCTCAGCACTGTTTTACTATTTGCAAATCCTGTCCTGCACTCTCGTACTAAACATCTCGAGATCGATCTCTACTTTGTTAGAGAGAAAGTCATAAGGAAGCAAGTTGTTGTTGCACACATCAGCTCAGATCAGCAAGTTGCTGATGTTTTAACAAAACCACTATCTCTACCTCACTTCAGCAATTTTAGATCCAAACTCCGAGTTACTGATGTAGTACCTCCGAGTTTGAGGGGGGATGATAAGATAACAGAAGTAGGTTGAGAGTTAGAGCACTTAGTTAGCTCACACACACGTGGTGAAACGTTATTGGTTGAACTGTGAGTTCAGTTAGAACAACTGTACCTATATAACACTTGTAATATCCATGCATGAATACGATGGATACAGTTTATATCTTCACCTTCTTCATCTCATCTCAGACTTTTCTTTTGTACGTAAAACGTCTTTACAGAGTAGGAACAAATTTGGTGAGAGAAAATATATAAAATTTTCTGAAAATTTATAAACTTTTCTCAATAATTTCCTTGTACTTCTTCCTTTTTCCCTCCAATTATTTCCCTGTGTTTTTCATTTGCTTTCCCTGTGATTTTCTCTCTTTCTTGCTTTTGTTTTTTTTTTTGGGCGGGGGGGGGGGGGAATTTCTCTCACTCTTTCCAACGACAGAGGAGGAAGTAGAAAAGTGAAAGAAAGAAATATCTATACTTCTACGAAACTCTTCTTGGATTGTGCTAATACTGGATTGAGGATGTGATACAAAGTTAAAATTTTCATTACAGTGTTTCTTGTGCCTTTTCATTGGAGCCTGAGGTGTTATAGGCATTGGTCATATGCTGTTCATTATTATCATCAAATGCATCATAAGTAAAATAATTATAACATAACACTAAAATATAACGTCGAAAATTTAAAATTCAGTCACAGCAATGAAAAAGAAACAATAAATAACAGATTAAAGTAAATGGAGTCTGCATAACAAGCATTAGCATTAAAAACTAAAAACAAACGGCGTAAAGGAAGAGAAAGAAAAAGTAACATACGTAAGATTTGTATTTGAAGGATCTTGTAGTAGAGAGAACATTTATGGCAATGTGAAGAATGACAACCAAACTAGTCAAGAAGCTGAAGAATTTACACACTACAAAGAAAGGATTTAGTCTTGCTTTGAGCCTGTTGCTTGAAGAAACTCTAGGCACAATCTCTTCTCTTTCACTATTTCTCGACATTTTCTTGAGCTTTCTCAATTGAAAGAACATCTACATGCTTATGATTCATGAAACTATTTTTCACATTTCTTGAGCGAAATTCAAGTGAAAGAAATTTCTTATTTGAAACAATATGAGATATTTGATGATGGAGGGGTTTTTATTTTTGGACTTTCTTTCACTGAAAAATGGGACCTGCCATTCAAGGAAGTTGGCACTGAATTGAGAAGTGACACCTGGATGACATCCCACGGTGGTGAGATAGTTGAGCCAACTTTTTTAGAACATGACTTTTAAAAAAAGTACAAATTTAGCTCTTTCTTTCTTTAAAAGTGTTATAAAAAATTTAATTAAAAATCTTTTACATCATACCTTTTCTAAAAATTTATAACAAATATTAAGAAAAGGAATTTACATAATTTTTTTCCTATGTTTGCTGTGAGTTCTAAAATGCTATATAATATGTATGGAAATTTTTGTTCAAAGTAACTATCATACTATGGGTTGCCTTCAACAAACATTTCGGTAGTGTTCAGTACATAATGATTTTAAAAATATATTCTTAAGATGTCTAAGTATGATTAGTTTATAAATTTTAAGATTTATGTGTTCTACATATAAAAAATAATTTTTTATATATCTACTGCTCAAATTTTTTATATGCAGGATTTTAGCTAGTACATAAAAAATTTAAATACTCATGTACCATACGTCACAAATTTGCACTTAAGAAAAGAGAATTACGTGCATGGGCCTGATTGTTTTTTTTTTGTTTTTAATTTTTTTTATAAAATAATTTAAATACAGTTTTGAAGAATAAAGTAATTCGTTCAGAAAATTATTTGGCACAATTAAAAATGTTTACATATGATATGTTTCATATATTTAAACAATAAAATAATTAAATAAGTTTGTTAGAAAAAATTAAATTAATGCAAGTCAAATTTAATAGGAAGATACACACAAAATTAAATATTTTAGTGACTAAAATTGTTTTGATCTTCAAAAGATCTACGTATTTTCAATTTGATCCTTAAACTTTTACTGTCTCAATTTGATGTTCAAAAGATATACATATTTTGCTGCACGCTGCTACCTCGGATGCAATATCGTTCTTCTTAAAACCCAAATGGTTGATTCAAATATGGCAAAATTTCAGAGTAGGAAGGGAAACTTAAGAGAGAGAAAATAGATGCAAATATTTTCTTAAAGTTTACATACTTTTCTCAATAATTTTCGTGTACTTCATCTTTCTTCCCCCCATCATTTCCCTGTGATTTTCTCTCTTGCTTTCCTTTGGTTTTTTATTTTGGCTGGGGGGGGGGAGTGTGAAATTTCCCTCACCCTCTAGTTTCCAGCGACAGAGGAGGAAGTCGAAAAAGCAAAAGAAAGAAATATCTCTAGTAATACTGGATGTTGAAGATCAACATCAATCCAGGCCCAATTCATTTTTTAAGCTCAAGACAATGAAAGTTTTTCCATAAATGTAGAAAAATATATTTTAAAGAGATATTTTTAGAAGAAGTGTGTAAAATAATATAGAAAGAAAATATTTTAAGAGAAGTGTGTAGAATATAAATTTTTTAAGAGAAGTGTGTGGAATGTGATAATGATGTGTGGTTAAGATTATTTCTTAGTTTTATATTTATGTGGTAAAGATTGCATAGTGAGAATTATAAATAACCTCCTTTGCATTTGAATTAGGTATCATAAAAAACATAAGTCTTTGTATTCTTAGTGAGAGTGTGGTGTCTTCAAAGTGTGAGTTGTGAGCTTTCCTTTAAGTGTTTGAGTTATTCTTCAAATTGAGAGTGTTTTTTGAAAGTATTGTAATATCTTTAATTGTGGATATAATACAAGTAATTTCTTTACTTGTTTAGATCCAATTTTCTCAACACTAGATTGTGGATGTAATAGAGTTAAAATTCTGGTGACACTGTTTCTCTTGCCAATTCGTTGGGGGCTGAGGTGTTAGAGGCATTGGTCACGTACAATTCATTATTCTCGTCAAATGCATCCTGAGTAAAATCATTATTTCTCAATCTCAATTTAGATTTCCACATCAATATTGTTCTTTTTTTTTTGTGAGTACTAAATATAAATGCCATTTGAATTTAAACAGGGCTGCAAAACCAAGGGTGGCAGCACTTAATTTGCGAAGGTTGGGTTAACTACGAATTTTGTGGTCATAACTGTATATTTCTAACTCTAATTTCAGGTTATGAACATTTTCTTAATGCCTAAATATTTATTCATCCTGTGTAATTAAAAAGCTTTTGTCATATTATATTTTAATCGGAGAGACATAAAATCAAACAACGATGTATTAGAATGAGATGGAACTTGTGAGCTCATCCAATTCAACCCATAGCCTCAAAAGTTTAGGCTAGACTAGGATGGCCCAGCCCTACTATGAATAGGCCCACAAAAATTGGGCCGGATAGAACAAGACTGACCTAGTCTATATTGACAGCTCCAAAAACTCCGTTCCTTTTTGGCTAGAACTACTAAACATAATATCAAGACAGCAAAGAAATATGCCATCGAAAATTTAAAACCCACTCAAACGAGAAAAAAATAATAAACAACCTAATAAGGAAAATGGAGTATAACAAGCATTAATATTAAAAACTAAAAACGAATGGCACAAAGGAAGGAAAAAAAAAATTAATATAGTCAAATTCGGGTTTAAAGGATCACATAATAGAGAGGATATTTATGACAATGTAAAAAATAACAGTCAAACTAGTCACGAAGCTGAACATCTACGCACTATATAGAAGAAATTTAGTATGGCTCTGAGCTCGGTGATTGAAAAATCTCCAAGCACATTTTCTCCTCCTTCACCATTTTTTATAATTTTCTTAAGCTTTTTCAGTTGAAAGAATATTTGCAAAACTTACAATTCACGAAACTCTTTCATATTTCTCGAGCTATTTCAATTTAAAATTTTTTTATATTAGAAGTAATATGAGAAATTCAGAGGGATTTTGATTTTTAAACATTTTATCTCTAAGAGCCCGTTTGTTAGACGGAAATAGGCTGATGGAATGGGAATCTGGACTCCCATTCCATCAAGCCATAACGTTTGGTTGCCAGAGTGTCAAACTTCATGGAAAGGAATTGATTTAAGAGAGGTAATGCTGACTCCCTCTCAAAAGCTACGGAAACAGACGGAAAGGCGTGGGATGTTACTTGAAAACCCCAAAACACTCCTACTTTTTATTTTTTTAGACTGTGCTTTACTTTCTTTGTTCTCTTTCCCTTTTTTCGTATCATCCCCTTTTACTTAATCTGATCCTATCGTCTCTTGCTTTGGCTTCACAGAACCTTGAGAATAATTCGGCTTCAAGGCTTAAGGAGCCAAAATTAATATAAGCATTTATTCAATTCTTTAAAAATAAAAAAGTTATCTACTTCTTGACATTTCAATTGACCTGATTAATTTTTTTTCACTTTTATTAATATTTTTAATTAAAATTATATATTACTAATTATTTATTTATTTATTTTATTTTTTAATAAAATTTTATTAATAAATAATATTATTTTATTATTTTTATATTTAAAGGGTATTTCTGTCTTTTTGTCAATTTTCTATTCCATTCCATTCCATTGCGTACCAAACATAATTTTTTTTACAACATTTTATTTTATTCCATTCCATTCCATTCCATTCCATTCCTAATTTTCTTTTTCATTCTTTTCTTTGCCACCAACCAAACGATACCTAAAAGTGGGTTTCTTCACCTGCCATTCATGACAATTGGTACTGAATTGAGAAGTGACACGTGGTAATTGTAATATTGGATGGAACTGCCATATGGCAGTGAAGTAGATAAGTCAACTTCTTTAGCAAGTGACTTTTAATGAAGTACAAATTTAACTATTTTTTTCTTTAACAGTGTTATAAAAATATTTCAATAAAAATATAGCACATTATACATAAACAATTTTTATAACTCTAAATTATATTATTACTTTTTTTAAAATAAAAAAAAACTTCTACATCATACCTTTACTAAAAATTTATATCAAATCTTAAGAAAAGAGATTTACATAAATTTTTGTTTGTTTGCTATCAGGTTATAAAATAATATATATGTATGCAAATGTTTCTTCAAACTAATTATCATACGATGCGTTGCTTTCAACAAACAGTTCGGTAGTGTTTCGTACATGAAGAAAAAATATATTTCCAAGATGTCTAAGTATAATTAATTTAAAAATTTTAAGATTTATGTGTTGTATATATTAAAAAAATGAGTTTTTTTTATATATCTATTGATCAAATTTTTTTATATAAGTTTTCAACTAGTACATAAAGAGTTAAAATACTCATATACCAAACTTCACAATTTGCACTTAAAAACAGAGAATTTCACTTGGGCCTGAATTTTTTTTTATTGCTTTTAAATTTTTTTAATAAAATAATTTAAATACAGTGTTGAAGAATAAAATAATTTGTTCAGAAAATTATTTTAATAAGAAATTTTAAAAATTGTTTAGGTGTTTGTTTCTATTCTTCGTTAGAAAATTATCTGGCACAAAAATGTTTACATATGATTTGTTTCATATATTTAAACAATTAAATAATTAAATAATTTTGGTAAAAAAATTAAATTAATACAATTTAAATTTTTACACATAAAATTAAATATTTAAGAGTAAATAGCTGTTTCGGTCCTCAAAATATACATATTCTTAATTTGGTCCCTTAAATTTTTATTGTTTTAATTTAGTCTTTCAAAGATTGTCTAGTCTAAAAAGATATATTGACATTCACTTGACTAATATATATTTAACAAATCTTCTTATATCTAACCAAGGGTCAATAGTTTAGGGAAAGATGTGGTTTAGACAAATTTTCGATTTAACAATTTTAGCAATAGGTTAAATTTATTCTAATAGAGTTAGCACAAGGACGCTTTTGAAAAAACAAAATAAATAAAAGATGTGGTTTAGGCAAGTTCTCAATTTAACAATTGAAGCAACAAATTAAATTTATGCTAATAGAGTTTACATAAGGATGCTTTTGAAAAAAAAATTCTTTGAATAGCTAAATTGAAAAAGTAAAATTTTGATAGACCAAATCAAAAAAAGGGTGTATCTTTGGAGAATCTAATTAGCAATTCACTCAATATTTAATTATAATATTTTATAAAATAATATCCATTATAAATCTTCATGGACAAAGATTATACAACATTTCAAAGGAAAAAGACAAAAATAATATTGGCGTTATTAGCTTTTAGTATTTAAAAAAAATACTTATACTATTTTATATAACTAATATGAAGATTTATATAAATTCTTGTCAACTTTTTATTTTTTACATATTATTTTCTTAGAATTATATTGACATAAAAGTTTGAAAACATAACAATATTCAATAAAAATATAAAGTTATAGTTTATAAAACTGGACCAGCCATTGAACCATTGACGTTATTAAGTTCTCAAAACTATTTTTTAATTAATAAAAATAATTTTTATTTTAACTAAATAAATTAAAAACATAAAATTAGACTAGAATTAAATAGAATATATTAAAGTTGTGTATTTTGTTTAAATTTAACTTAATATATTTTTCATTAATTTTAACGTATGGAATGAAAAAATAAATAAATAAAAATAAATAATTTTAATACAGTTTAACAACTAAACTTAATTTTAAAATATTAAAGATTTGTCACCACTGTTATTGTGCCTTTTTTATAAGTAAAATATTTTTAAATATACAAGAAATAATTAAAAATATTTAATGAAAAATAGAACAAAATAAACCAACCCAATAAACATGCATGGCGCATAAAAATGGTGTCCGAAAATTTTTTAAACATCATGAGAAAGCAAAAATGGAGTATGTGAATGATAGTCTAATATTTATTACAATGTGATTCATAAATCTATCTAATTACAAAATTGTCACCTTGAGAACAAGTGCACTCAAAATAGTGTTTTTAAAAGCATGTTAGATGTCGCATCCCCAAAATCGGAGTGTCCTCTTAATCCACAGATTTTTTGATATCATACAATTCGATAACATCATACTCTCAAAACAAAATTGAGAACTTACTGAAATTTGCATGCATATATTTAATCAAAATTTTAACAAAATCTTTTTATAATTAGGGACTCTCTCGAATGAGTATAATTGAAAAAATCATATCAAATATTAATGGAGGTTTGTTCTGGCAGACAAACAAACATATACAAAATATTTATAACATTTATACAGACTTTATTCAATCAAAGCATGTGATTTGGGCCAGGACATACATCCACTATGACTGCAAGCACACTCCTAGTTCCAAACTTCCTTCTCTCAAAAAATTACCATACCATTGCTGCTTGACAAGTTTAGGTTGCTAGAGGTACAGTCTAAGTTGTACGTGGAACTAAAAACATGAAGGAAAAAATGGTGAGTCACTTGGACTCTTTGAACAAAAAACATACCTAAAGAAAATTAAGTCACTACAAAATGTGTGTGTACGTGTGCACACGTGTGTGTGTGTGTGTCTATATATATATATATATATATATATATATATATATATATATATATATATATATATATATATATATATATATATATATATATATATATGCATTATGCATGCATGTATCTACATGTGACACATACACATATGTACATACAACATAAAAGGAAGACTTCATTTTTTCAGCCAGAAAGCCATACCACCGTCCTCTCATAAAACTTCAGCTATCTCCCCACAAGCTCACCGTTAGACATACTCTGCCACTAACAGCCACCCAGCGCCATCCTCCCTCTTTCCTCAGCTGCCTAGCTAGCGTGAAACCTCTGTTAGTCATCATTTTCGCACCTCAACATGAATGGAAAAGAAATCAATGTCAGAGCTTAATTTTTGAGCGATTTGAGGTAAGAAACTTCAACCTAACCTATACATAGACTATGACTAGGGTTAGTTGAGATCCGTAAAAGTTATTCGAAGCTTGAGTAGTAAGAAATTTGTAGATAAGCAATGGCTGGTTACAATTCATACAGGTAATTATTGTGTAATTTAAGATCATGCTATTTGTGATGCTGAAAGATAGTTGTTTTGCTCACAATAGGGTGGGTAGGCACCTCATAAAAGTTGAGATGATTAGTATATATGGAGATATTGTTATTCAAAGTTATCTAAATTATAGTGATGAATAGTGTGCATATAAAATATTTGATGAATTGCTTAAAAAAATCCATATCATTTTGAGGTTTCAATTCAAAATAGCTTATCATTGAAATATCATTTGTATTTAGAAGTATATAATCCAAAGTAAAAAGATTCAAAGTAATCCTTTTTGGTTATGTTGTTTTTGCTTAACGTCGTGCCATCCAATTTGGTGACTTCATATAGTGCCTCATGAAATGACATATCAAATCTGTGAGTAAAAAACGCTACATGATGGATACTAGTTCGTTTAAATCTTTGAGTAAATAATATAGAAATTCTATCAGTTATTTCTTCTATTTTTCTAGTTACTCTGATGATTTTGTATTGATTTTTCTCAAGCTTTCTCATTTCAAGCTAACAGAGAACTATTAAAAGAATGTCAAATAGTTAGGGTTGGTCTAATTCAGAACTCTATTATCATTCCAACCATTTCTCCGTTTTTGGTTCAAAAGAGGGCTATCTTTAATAAGCTAAAGCTGGTTATTGATGCGGCTGGTGCTTAAGCAGTCCATATATTATGCTTGCAAGTAGGATATATGTGAGCATGAACATTTACCAATTGACTTCTCACTGAGATTTGAAATTCTTGAGTGATTTAATATATCTTTGCTGCAGGAAGCATGGATGATGCCATTTGCTTTCTATACACGAGAGAAGAGGTGATGTTAATTTACGGAGCCTATTGATGGAGAATCAATGCAGTTTCTGCAAAGTTTTGTTTTGAAATATATCATGGTAATTATAAGTCCAATTCTTGAGAGAGAGATATTAATCACAGTGAGGTTCTCTGGAACAGAGCTGTTGTAATTAGAAACTATGGAAATATAATTGGGAAGCACTATAAGGTAATTGCGTAAACTTTCAGCTTTTTACGTTCTCTTTCTTTTTAGTTATCTTATGAACATGTAACATTTGGCAAAGCCATATAACCCAAGTTGGGGACTTCAATAAGAGTATATATTATATGGAGGGAAATACTGGCCACCCTGTATTTGAAATGGCATATGGAAAGAGTGCTATTGATATATGTTATGGTCGGCACCATCCTTTGAATTGGTTAGCCTTTAGCTTGAATGGCACATAAATTGTTTTCAACCCTTCTGCAACAGTTGGTGAACTCAGCAAACCAATGTGGCGTGAGTTACTTTATATTTATTCTTGACATGCTAAACTCCTTAAACAAAATCGATCTTGTGCATATAAAATTTTCTTTGGTGAAATTTGGCACTTTCTTATGGGCTATAACAATAATTTGACGCTAATACTATACTTTAGTATTATGGTAGTGGAACATCTATGCAATAGTGTATTGCTTATGTCAAATACCATTACGTTATTATATGAAGCCCATGATTAGCTTTTATTATAATCTCTAACTCATATCTTCAAATGAAAGCCTGTTGCCCCTAAAGTGTAAAAAATGTACGAACCCATTTACCTTGTGTTGAAACATAACTTTGATAAAGAGAACAAGGGGCAACAAAAATTGAATTCTTGACCACTTGATCATTGATATTTTAATACTATGTTAAATATAATTTCAGCATAAATGGTTAACTTCTTTGCAGGACTTCTGGAGATACTATCACAACCCCATTTCCCAAAAGATGCGTCAAGTGGAGTGTACAGTAAACCATGTTATATGTCACAATTTTCAGTTGCTGTTCGATGTGGGACTCCACGACAACACATCGGTTTTGGGCACTTTTATGGATCTAGCCATTTTTGAGCACTGGATGCTTCATGCACTCCGTCACTTTCTCGTAACAGGGATGGTTTGATAATTGCAGACATAGATCTCAACTTATGCAGGCAATTGAAAGACTAATGGCCTTCAGAATGACTGCTTGATATGATTTGTATGAAGAGACACTTGTCAACTATCTCAAACCAGACTTTGAACCTAAGGTAATCAGTGACCCCTTATTGCAATGGAAGTCCTCTAACTAACACTAGAAAGTGTCATATTCTCAAATAATTTCAGTGCATATTAAAATCACTATCTCAGTATGCATGTCGAAGGAATAGGGAGAAAAGAAGAAAGCAAGTCACTAGGTATGGACTCGCTAAGGAAAGTTTGGCTGCAGTTTGCTTGTACAAAGAGAAAGAAATGGGGAACAGAAAAAAAAAAGAAAAACAAAACAATAGAAAATAAATGAGGTCTGTTTAATCATTATACTGGTGAAGCATTTCTTTGTTTAGTAAGATCCGAAATGATTTCCTTTTGTAAATGGATTCTATAGTAGGTTGGCATGAAGAATTTTCTATCCTTGTGGATCCTCAATTCAATTCTTTTCTTTGTTTTATTTACAAGTTTTGGTACAATCCAATTAAACATAGCTATTGAAATCGGACTAGATATTGAATAAGTTAGAGTTTAGGTTATGGGGTCATTGATTCGACAATTGGCTTACTAATTAAATTGGTTGAACTTGATATTTATAATTAAATATATATATATATATATATATATATATATATATATATATATATAATTAAATTAAATATAATACATTTAAAAAAGTAACATTAATACAATATTCTTCATTTTAATAAATTTATGTAAATACAAATTCATAGAAATTATCAAATTTACAAAAAATAATGATATAAAATTCATTTTGTAAAAAACAAAATTGACTCGGTTCAATTGACTTATGTCACTAATTTACTGATTCAATTGTCAAGTCAAAGTACCCTCATCTAATTCAACTATAAAAATGATCCAATTATTAAAATGAGATTAGTTTCATGGTCAATCCACTGAGTCATTGTTTAAACCAATGGGATTAGTTGATATTTTAAAATTATGATTTAAACGAAAAAAGATAAACTGAATCATCCGTTTAAAAAAAAAAGTTCTCACCGAAATCGATTTATTTGAGAAAAAAAAAAGAATCTCTAGATTTGTTTTTCAAAAAGAAAGGAAAAAGAAACAAGGCTCCTAAAATTTATATGACCTATTTTTTAGACTGTTGTGTGTAGATCATTTGGCTATTCGTATTTCCCCTCACAATTAATACAGTTCTTTTCAAAGACATCTGATAATTAATACAGTTCTTACCATTTTTATTTTTTTCTTTATTCCATAAAGATTCTGGTCTATAAATAAGAATAAAAAAAATTATATTTGGTTCTCCTAAACTTTTTTAAAGTCTACATTTATAATTTTTTAAAATTCAAACAAATTTTTTTTATTAACATAATTGTTGATAAAGCTATACTTTGCACTTTTAAAAAAAATTAATAATTTAATTTAATATGGCATAAATTATCAAAAGGTCAAATAAAAAAATTGAAAAAAGTTAATTTAATATTTTTAAGACTACAGAAGAAGGTGTTAGTATATGTTATAGAAATTCAAAAAAAATTATATAAATAAAAAATAAAAAAAATGTGAATATAAATTTTTAAAATTTTATAAAAATTAATATAATTTACTCATAAATAAATAAAATAGTCTTCATGCTTGTTTGGCAAAAACTCAACTACAATAGATATTTGAAGTTTTTCCAATTGAAAATTATTTTTTCGTAAAAGAAGAAGAAAGTTGCTTCATTTTAAATTAGAACATATCACAAAATTTATTAAAAAATTATTTATACCACATTTAAAAAAAACACTACATGAGAATCAAGATTAAATTTTAGAAACAAATTGTTTAAATTCTTACAATTTGATTTTATTACTTATTCATTTGTAATTGTCGTCGCCAAACTTTTTGGTGGTACCTGTTAATTAAACGGGTTTAATACTTTACCGATCCCCTCTATATCAAAAGGCACCATGAAAAATAATCCAACTTTTCACATTAAAAAAAGTCTTCCCAAAGGATAACTAAAAGTTTATCCTAATCCCCATGTTTGCTCAATCTTTCCAGCCATCCCCAATTTACTGTCAGGTTCAGGGCCTCATCTTTTTCACATAATTTTGTTTTATTAGTAATTTTCCCATTTTCCAGTGGTGACCCTGCCTCACTTTCTTCCTCTTCACAGCCACAAACTCTCACAAATATTCACGTACCCTTTTGGCCTTTTCAATTATTTTTGCCGTGCAACTCGTTAAACTAGTTTTTGCAGTAGGCTGCATTATTAATATAATTTGCGCTTACGCTGCTATTTTATTGTTATCTTGATATTTTTTGACTATTACAAATGGAAGGTTTTATACGCGGTATAATTCAACTAGTTGCTATGTTGATTAGCTAAGGTTAAGAAAACAGGGGAGAAAATTATATTAAAATCCTTTAATTGAAGATGAAATTTATTTCACAAGTAATTATTGCAATAACAATCACGTTATGATCATGTTTGTTAACAATTCACTTTGTTGTTCCAATATAGTAAGCTAACAAAAAGTGAAACAATTTTCCTTTGAGTACCCAATCAACATAGATAAAACAAACTATTATTATTAATAATTTCTTTCAATATATGTATTATTGAACTGGGTTATTATCTGCTTTTTTTGCTATAGTTAGTTTTATAATTAATATACATTGCTTATTCTCTGGGATGATATATTTTTATCTTAATATTTTTCTTCTATTGCATAGGATATATTTTATACTAGATATTTGGGTAGAAGTTTGAATCAAATTAATGTAGTTTTGGTAGAAGTTGAAGGAAATATACTTGAAATTGTTGGCTTGCTTATAAATACTAACGCAACAAAACTGTCATGGTGAGTTTGACTATCTCACATAAAAGTGGAGCATTTTATCAAGCTACAATGGCAACTAATTAGTGTTGCAGGAATAAAGATGCTATGAACGTTAGTCTACAGCAAGAGACTTGCTACACTAAACTGGGAATTTTTTGAAGTTATATTATGCAAATCATTGGCTGACCTTTTGGTTTGGAGACATTTTAATACTGACATAGTTTTGTGCTCAGCTGTCTCGATTAGGTCATGCTGTGCATTTGGAGGATCTTAAAGATGCTGCGAGGTAAAAGGTGGCAATTGCAGCTACAGCTACCAATAATAGTGTTGGCAGAGTGATGTCTCATTTCTATGTAAGAATTTAGATTTTTGTGAATAATGTTTTTAAAAAAATTAAGAAATTAAGAGCAGTCACAATTAAGTCTAGAAAGAAAGAAGATATAATTAAAAGTAAACTACCATTTTGATTCTTACCCAAAAAAATTGTGTCATTTAGTTGTTATTATTTTATTTTCAAATTTTTAAAACATATCATTTTAATTTCTCACATCAAATTTGTTAAAAAGATATTAATAAATTAGATATGGAATGTTAAAACAGATATGAAAGTAAAACACACTGTTTTTTAATAAATTAGAGACCAATTTCAATGTTAAAGACTATAATGATTTATTTTTTAAAATGTTGAGAATAAAATAATAATAATAATAAACATTTTTGAAAAAGTTTTCAAAAATAAAAACGGTGATTGACTCTATAATCAAGAAGTTTATGCGTTTTTGTTTGGCACAATATATCAATAATTTCAAAAATATCTTAAAATCTACTATGCTTAAATTGTTAAAAAGAAATTTTTGTTTTTGAACCGCGTTGTCGCGTCTCGATTCAAATCATTATCCATTCCATCATAGAGTGAATGAGGTGTGGTTTAGAAAAGCACATTTATTTTGGCAAGTTACAACTTTAAGACTTCACCCTAAAGAATGTTGATGCAAAGAGTAAGAGTTCTGTGTGATCTCAATTGATGCCCATCTATTGATCTTTATATATATTTAGACCCAACATGGTTAAATTTCTGGCATACATCCATTGATCGATATCATGGTAGCTATGTACTATATTTATTTTTAAAAATGACAATGAAATGTAGAATGCATGTATATTAAGCTAATATAATTCATATGTAACCAATAAGTGTTACACATTGCAGTGTGTGAGCTACACTCTCAAAGCGAGAATGTAAATTTGATTTTTAGAGTAGATACTTGTTGAAAGAACTTTATTACAATAAAATTCAGAAGAGATTAACTTTAAAGTGTTAATATATAATATATAAAAATACTTCAAATAAAAGAAAAAGAATATGTAGTAATTTTAGAGATAGATTCACTAAATACTTATTTTCTATTGATTTAGTATACACAGAGTCTATTTAAAAATTTTAATATTTCTATAATTAATAGTCAAACTCATAAAATAAAATAAACATACTTTTTTTTTGGACTGATGAATGGCCATTACACGGCCCACAGCCCTTTTTTTTTTTCTCGATGCTTTAACGCCCTCCGCTCCGCCCTTTTCGCGCCGCCAACGCCTTTTTTACTGCCATGAAATTTTTTGATGGCCTTATGGACATGTGTTTTTTTGTCCACAAAAAAAAAATCATGAGATTTTGAAATACACACAGATATTGAAACTTATTGTTATAATTAATTTTATATATAATCAAAAATAAAAAAATTGTAAAAAAATAGTAATAAGAAAATAACTGAGTGTTTAGAAAATATTCTTTCACACAAAAAAACGAAAATATTTTCAAATTAACTAATTATGTTTATAATATATTTAGACTAAATATTGAGCTCATAAATTTGATTACAAATAATTTCTAGTTCTCACATGAAAGGATTCTTTCTTCTAATTTTAATTATATAAAATAGCAATATTATGTCATAGAATAAAATTTAAATAAGTGATAATTAAAATTACAGTGTCCATAATTAATGAAAACTTCCAATTACTATGTGCACTTTTAAGAAGTTGAAAATTTTACCATAATTCTAATATGCGGGTAATTAGATTTGATTAATACTGACTGAAGTTAGAAAAAAAAATCTAAATGTGTTGATTAATTATAATTAGTGGTTAAATAAGTAAAAATCAATCAAGTGCTTTCTCAGCATTTTCTATAGAAGTGTAAACAATATTTCTCCTTAAACTGTATTGCACGTGATTTATCTCCTGAACAATATGTCGTAAAATTTCCAAATGCAAGCACCCAAGTTTTCAAAAGCGAAAATATACAAATATTGATCCCTTTTATCTTCATTCACCAATACAGCTTTATAATAACCACATCATATTAATGAACTCTGAACTATTATGCGACAGTTACGTAGATGGAACAAAAAACCAAAAAAAGGAAAAGAAAAAAATATATTCTATCTTGCAGTAGCACAAAGGTTATAAATAAAACGATTAATGCGATATTCATGAGTATATAAATAAAACAATTATATATATATATTTTTTACTTCACATGTATATTGTTCATAGTACTCAGCACAAAGGTTCCCTTCCAAAGAAATAACTTTTAATAAATAAGTAAATAAAATGAATAATCAAAATGAACATAAATTGTGAAGTCTAAAACATTTTTCGAATATAATTACTTTAAATGCAGCATCAATATAAAAAGAAGAGCCCAAATTTATCGCAGACTTGAAAGCGAATAATGATGTAATGATATAACAAAGCCATATCCTGCAATATTACTTCGGCGTGAAGCATTTTTTTTCAACTATAAATGAGAACAATATTATTTGATGCTCTTGAAATTGACTCCAAGTGTATAACTATATCATGTCTTTAAATAATTATTATCACACACCGTGCTAACTGAATGTTGTCCTGCATCATCCTGCACAAGAAATGGAGCCATTTGTTTCTTTAACATGTAATGAAACATTAAAAAGGCATAATATACATTGAAATTTACATTGTTCTGTCATATGAAAAATGTGAATTGATTTATAAGGACATGATTCTCACTTAAATTTAAGACATTGAACTTGAAAAAAGCATGAATGTTCATAAGAATATAATTTTGTGATAAAATATTAAAAAAATAAAAAACACGAAAGTTTGATAATGATCAAAGATTTATATAAGTTAAAATTAATGATTTAACTGAAAAATCAATTGAGAGGGAGAAATGTAAAATGTAGACCTATCAATTTGACATATACGTATATAATTGTACACCTTTAACAATTATTGCCTTGTATAAAGAGCAAGCCTAGTGTAAAAAGTGTGCAATTTATAAGAAGGTGTTATTCAGGTCGAAGAGCATAATAGATCACATTAATGGCCTTGTAATAAATAATACATCCAATATCTAATAAAATAAGACACATAAAATATGCTTTCAATATCATTTGTTCGGTTTTGTTTTAGTTGCAACTTCTTGTTAGTTTGTTACTAGCAGGGTGAAAAGCTTATAACTTGGATTGATCCACAGAAATACATAATTCTAACGTAAAGTTGAATTCACTTCTTGTGTAAAGCAGAGACTTTTTAGCATCTACACAAAAATAACTAACATACTATTTGTAAAATGTAGTATATAATAAATTTTTGCCTTGATAAGGATCGATCCTTCTTGAGCTAACTTAACTTCTAACAACTTTAAGAACAAACCTCCTGATGCCTTGCATATTTACTCACATTTTATCACTTATTTAACTTGAAATTTTAATACAATTATATTTTATTTGGGTTAATTTCAGCCTTTATTTTTATTAATTTATTTTAAAAAGGTAGAAAACACAGAAAAACGAAGCAGCTCTGCTCAGAAACAGAGAAGAGAAGGCAAAAACAGAGGACACAGAAATTGTTCCCGTTAATCTCGGCGAGGTGCACTTGAAAATCAAACAGTCGTGAGTCGGATTAGCTCCAAACTGGATAACTGGATAACTGATAAGTTTTCTATTCTAACTTTTTTATGGTGACTTTTAAAGTTGTCATCGAAAGTCTAGCATCAGTGATGATATTTGAAAGAGCTTTTTACCTTAAAATGCGGTTGCTGAAAAACTGCAACAATGGAATTTGATAGTACCTCACTTTGCATAGAATTTATCGCAAAATAACAAGGAAGGTGAAAGAACTAGGGCAAATCCCCAATAATGCAACCAGAGGAAAAAAACTATTTACTATACTTAATGAAATCTTAATTATATGTAACTCTCTTTGAGAACTATAGGGGAAAGAAAGATTTTTCCCCCCAAAAAAACGCAAGGAAGATCTTATTCTTGCACAAAAAAATATATATAACAAAAGTAGTTTCAACTTCTTAATCAGCAGCTCTTAGTGTCGGAAGTAAAAAATCAACAAAAAATCATTTGGAGAACAAATTGTGGCATCAGAGCACACGAGGCAACGTTTAAGGGACCATTCTTGATGTTGGAAGCTTTGAAAAGCAATGTCTAGTGATAACGCAAAGGGGGAGAGATGTAGAGAGAAGGAAATTGAGAATGTGACTTAGGATGGAAGATGTTATGATCCAAAAAGATAGGTATTCAAGCAGAATCATAAAACTAATAAATCAAAGAAGAATTTGGTATTAACCAGATCCTGAGAGATGCAAATTAACTGATATCCAACTCTCTTTCCCTTCACTACTTATATAGCCCATTGGCTAACAGAGTCCCAAGTCGCATGCCACTCAAAACAATTATAGCAATCTATTGAATAAAGAAAAAAAAAAGAAATCATTGAAAATTAAATTGGTCGTAACAGAAGAGAATGGAGATTATGGGAATGGCGAGAAGATGTAAAAAGGAAATGGAAAATGAGGGAGAAAGAAAAATTTAAAAATTGATATCTACAATTAGAAAAGAATATACAACAAAAGAAATACTAACAGCTATAGAAAAAGGGAAAATGGAAGAGAAAGAGTTGAAATAAAAAATAAAAAAACGAAAAAATAGAAAACAAGAAAGAGAGGATGGAGACAGAGAAATGAGAGAAAAGGCTATCCTAAAATTTTAAAGAAGGAAAATAAATGAAAAAAAATGTACTCCAACGCGCAGTACCCTCTACTGCGCTTGGGCAGCAGAGGATCCAAATCTGAAAAGCACCTCGTAAACATTAAAGTTAATCTTCAAATTTATTAGGTTTTTATACATTATTATCTGAATTTGTGCTCAAACACAGTTTAATATTTAAATTTATCAAATGCCAAACTATTTAGCGTCCGTCATCTACAGTTAAAAATATATGACTCACGTTAATTCCATTTGGCAACACCATTATCCCCTTCCCTTTCCTGTTTCAGCCTAATTCCCTGTTTCAGTTGCAGATTGTATTGCCGATTGCGGGATTCAGTTTCCTTTTTTCTCCTCTGTTCCTACGTTTGTTCGTTCTTCTCCCTGCGTTTTTTATTGTGTCCCAGTTCTCTTTCTATCTCTCAGTTTTCTCTCTCTTCATTATCTCTGTATTTTGCTCTGTGTTTTCACTTCTCCCTCTGCTCGCCATTGGCTCTTTCGCCTTGATCGTCAATGACTATTTGGCCGCGGGGGCCTCTTCCCTCCGTCTTTCTCGACCACGACGTAGTGTGTTTGTTCATATACAATACGCCCATTTAGTAAAATAACGTGGGCTGTTTTAAAGGACTCCCAATTCTAATACCGAAAACGAATACGAAACATAAATTTTAAGTATACCAGATAAATTACACTTCTTCCCAGCGAAGGTTTCTTCCACAAACCTCACTCACTAAAACCTGAAACTTCAAACTTACATTTAAATTCCCGACTTACTATATTTTCTTCTACAAACAAACACACATAATGTAACCGAACTAACCTCTCACTCTCACTTTCTTGAATTTTATCAGGCTTATTAAAACAAAACCCAAACAGCGAAACAGGGAATCAGGCTCAAACGGGGAAGGAAGGGGACCACGCTGCTGCTGGGTGTCA
Organism: Gleditsia sinensis; assembly: GCA_037074535.1. Lineage (NCBI taxonomy): Eukaryota > Viridiplantae > Streptophyta > Magnoliopsida > Fabales > Fabaceae > Gleditsia > Gleditsia sinensis. The sequence goes on along the minus strand of CM073465.1, from coordinate 65,708,306 downwards.
AAATGCAGTGGTTTAACTTTAACTTTTTTCTTTTAATAAAATATTGAGTGAGTTAATTGGCTGACTTAGAATGTCTAGTTGGAATTAACGTGTCGTATAAAAACTTAATGGGCCACATAAGAATGGTTTTAGCTATAGTTTCGATAAATTAAAGATTACAGAGGGACTAATTTGTTTGTTCTGTAGTGACAAACTTGAAAACTAGTGTGGAGGGACTAGTGTGCAGTGAAACAAATTTGATGATTAATATGTAAGAGTTTAATAAATTTAGATATTAAATTATATATTTATTTTAATTTATATTATTAAAAAAATTTATAAATAAAAAACTTAAATTAAAGAAAGAGAATTAGCTCAAAACGAATAAACAATTTACTCCGCTGTATAGGGTAATTGTTTTGCTCATTTCCTTTCATTGTTGAGAAGCACTAATTGCTCTGTTCATTCTCTTTCTTTGTTGAGAAAAGAGAGAAGCACTTTATTAATCTTGGCAACGAGGAGGATGACTGTACAAGGACAAAGAAGTTCCAATTGTCATTGGAATTACTTACTACTATTTTTAGTTCTCAAGCATGCTATTGATGGTTACAATGAGGTATATGTTTCGACTTTAGTAATGTGCATCAATATATAAATAAATAGTCCATAATTTTGTAAGTTAATGGAATATCATATGCATTCAAAATTGATCTTGGTTAAAGAGAAAGGAAAATAAAGTGGTTATTTGTTTTTATTTTATTTTATTCGATAAGAGGGCAATATTTCATTCAAAATAAAAGCAGTGGCACTTACAATAATCATAAAAATTTTAGACTTAACAAATGAATGCCTATAACTTTTTCATTGAATTAGAAGATGAATAATTGCTGTATTGATTTTCTATCTTTGGAATGAAAAGTCATCACTATCATCAGTGATACAGTGAGATAATTGCTTCTATTTACATGTCGACTAAATAACAAAATTTCAAAATATCATAACACATTAATCAAAATAAAGAAAATAATTAAAAATCTAATTAAATCAAAGTAAGAACACCCACTCCAACAATAGTAGGAAAAAATAAATAAAAACTTCTAAATTTAATTAAGAGAAGACAAATCGAAAGGCTTTCTCAAATTTATCATAAAAGATAAATCCAAGAGATTTATTTAAAAAAAACAGAAAAAGAAAAGAAAAGAAGAAGACAAAAGATAAAGAAAAAAAATTAGGGGAAGGAGGGCTACTGCCACAGCTAGGCAGCAGTGGTTACTCGGGACGCATTACTCTTGCGTATGTTATTTTAATTTGGTTATCGATTACTTTTTCTTTTGTTTAATTCAAATAGATTGCTAGAAGCATGGAAATGGTTGCCAAGTCATTGCTTTACTATATAATCTCCTGAATAGAAGATATCGTATCAATGGTGTTTAACTATTTTTAATATATTCTATATTTTGCTTGGAGCTTATGTCTTTCATATTAACATAATTTAAAATTTTGAATATCTACGTTGTAACACAGTTAGGAGATTGGTTATTTTAAAACAAAGTAACCAAAGAGACTCTGATTTCTTTTTTCTACGGTTTTGTTTTTATGGTACTTAGACTATCAATTGCAAAAAATTTAGCCGATCGTTGCCACTTCCACCGCCACCGCCACCGCCACCGCCACTGAAGCTTGGAATATATATTTTATAAATTGGATAATTGCATTGTCATATTCTAAACCTTAATCGTTTCACTTTCAGTTGGTTTCCCCTCCTCCAAACTTTTGTTCAGTTTTCATCTTCTACATACTCAATCATAACTTCCTTACTCCTATAGTTTTTTCGCCTGAGGTAAGTATGTTGTAGAAAAATAATAATTTGAAAATTATTGTGAATAATATTATTGTTGTTGTCAAATTTTTTTTTTATAATTATAAAAAAGATATATAAATGAATTTTAATTATATTGTATAAGAAATAATTTGTAAATACTAATTCAAAAAACACTGTAAATAATATTATTGTGGTGAATAATTTGTATTTATAATCCCAAAAAAAGATATCATAATTCATTTTAATTATATTCTATAAAAATGATTTTGTAGGAAAAATAATAATTTCAAAAACACTATGAATAGAATTCTTGTTGTCAGTATTTATATTATAATTCCGAAAAGATAGAACAATGAAATTTAATTATACTGAATGAAAGATAATATTGTAAAAAAATAATGATTTAAAAAACATCGTGAATAACGTCATTTTTTGTCAATAATTTATATTTATATTTTCAAAAAGATAAAAGAATGAATTTAGTATAATTAAGAGAATTCTAGCCGACTATTAGTTTAATTAGTTTGCAAATTAAAATATTTTTGTAAAATATATTTTAATTTTTGAAAGCTTAATTTTTTTGGCGTAATATTTGTGTAGAAGAATCAAGGTTGAAGACGAATGCATGATACACAATAAATTCATCTAGGGGTCGTTGATGATCTATTACCTGTTTTGATATATAAATCTTGTAGAGAAAAAATGAGCAATAAATTCATAAAGCAGTCTCACTAAAACTGTACGCAGCTCTTCCTCTGCCTCTCTCTCATTCAAGCGCCACAATGTTTGGTTCACGTCGTTGCTATACTTTTTGCTCATTTTTTCTCTCGTCCATTTTTTCGTCTCTGTTGCCTGCCATCCTCACAGAACTGCTATTTCATTTAAAAGGGCTTGGTCTTCAGGAGTTTTTATTTTCATTGATAAAATATTTAAAAATATGTAATTTTCTTCATAGATTCTCAGTAATATTAATGAATCAGAAAGAAAGAAAAATTGTAAAAAAAAAATTGAGAGATGTATAGCCTCTCTTTAAATATCATCCACTCAATAGTTAGTTTTTTTTTATAGAACTGTATCTTTTTTCTTAATATTTTCTTTTTTATCTTTATTTTTGAACCAATTAGCTATATTTTAGCTTTTTCTGTAATGCTATTATCAGGTTGGTTGTATTATTTAAGATTTATATGATAGATGCTTAAAAAATGAGTAAGAATTAATGGTCCTCAAACTATCACATTTGAGCGTTCAAGGCTGAAAAAGGCCATGATAAATGAAAATATTAATTTAGGTGAATTTATGGTCTTGATTCAGGTTAAATTAAAAAAAATTTCTAAATTGATATATGTGTCATAACTTAATACAAAATTTCAATATCCTCAAATCTCATGGCACTTAGTTTTTCAATTAGAAGGAAGAAATGATGTCGCGGACATTATAATTTTTCAGTAAGGGAGGACCAAATTTAAATTAAACATGTTTTTTACTTATGCATCAAATGAAAAGTAAAATATTATATATGTTCATAAAATGAAACTATATTTTTTTAAAAAGAAAAAAAAATTGCTTTGAAGGGAAAGAAAAGAAATTGGTGACAGATTGATAGACGCCTAAGCTATATAATATTTATGCAGCAATTTGTTTCCAACCGAGTATTAATATAGTTAGGCATGATCAATAGAGTCTTTTCAATTTTTTTTTTTTGGAACAGGCCTTGAGGTAAACTCCTGAGCTAGCTCCTCAGTGACACAAATCAAATACAACAGAGCACCACACTCCGGAGAAAAGAGATTTTCCTATCATCATCGGGTCTGATATCCTCTACCAGCATTCCTCACCGAACTCGCTTCCAAGGATTTATTGTCCGATTCCAAGAAAAATGATCTAACCTGCAAGTTCATAGCAAGTGTGACATCTTCTTCCATTGCTCTTGCTTCCGCATCCAGGGCCGATAGGGAAAAAATTTAATTTGCCACTACGGTTAACAACCTGTCATTCCAGTCTCTGATTACCAAGTTAAGCAGCTCCTCTTTTCTGTCTTCATGGAGCCTGCATCTACATTGGCTTTCAGCCAACCTGCAGGAGGTAACCTCCAAGTCTTCTCTGCTCCATGTGTATTGCTTGTAGATACTGGCTGGCTAAGCTGTATATGATTAGACTGTAATTAACTTGCCCTCATGTTAGTGTAAAGATTTTGAATTTTAATAATGACACTGATCGGGTTAACTGATGTTATTAAAAAATAAATGCATTCCTCTCCTTTCACACGAACCATAGCATTAAGAATAACTTACCTATTGACAGTGATCCATCAGCCTCCATGTGAACACATAATTCCATTTTGCTTATGATACACTCCTCCAGCCTGGAAATTTCTGCTTCATTATTTGGTCTTTGAAAATCTGCAGTAAAGCTTGTTGGTCTTGTCTAGCTGCATCCTAGGATTAAATGTTTCGTAGTCTCCTTTGTTTCCTGGCTGATTGGGCACAACAGGTCTTGAGCCATCTTCTTTCAGAATAAATTACTTGTTGTAGGAAGGGTGTAATTAAGAATTTTCCAAATGAAAATTTTTATCGGGAGGGGGGGGGGGGACAGTAGACTTCCATACCCTTTCCCATATTTTGGCAGGAAGTGGCATTGCCCCTGCTTTCTTCTGTTTCCTGGGACTTTACGAGTTCATTGCCACTCTTCACCTTGTAAACCCCACCATGGCTATATTATTCCATTTGAAATTTAAAAAGAAGGTCATTATCTATATGATCCTTAGAGGGAAAGAAATAAAATGATATAAATTTTTCTTTCATACATTATAAAATATATATAAGTTTAAATCTTGTCCTTACAAAACTCTTTAGTTAGTTGAACATAACAGGACGCTGCACACCAATTTCAAAACTCTTTTAAGCCTCATTTTGATTACTAATTGATTTTATATAATTTTTGTCTCTCCCTTGATGATGATAGCTATAGTTTTTTTCCTTTTTCAAATATTGAATACCTATAAACTCTATAAATATTTTATGGAATATTAATTATATAAACGTTTAATATTTGTTAAATAATTTTAGTTTGAAATTGTATAATATTATATTTATTAACTCAAAATAAAATTATTTAAAACTATCCAACTTAGAAAAAATAAAGGAGAAAACACATTTGTTGAAATTTTCATTCAATTTATCTATTTTTTTTATTTACTTCTAAGTGAATAATCTAATTTGTTTGTTACGTATTAAAATTCTATGAAAATTAAATATTAAAATATAAATCACAAAATTGTTTCTATGAGTCTAAAATTAAACAAATCCTTTACATGCTAATCATTTCAAATTTAAATAGAATTATTATCGTCCAAATTACAACCTCCCGTGGCAATAAAAGTACACAGAATTGTGATATTTAATTGTCAATATAAGCTTATAAATCACTTGTCACCTGTCTTAGTTTTTATGATTAGGTTGAACTTGATGTCAAGGATCTGATCTCTCTACCTCTTCCATTCTCCACTCCCTATTTATATATATATTAGCCAACTTTTTAGATTTGGAAAACATGGTTATGCTGGAGAATACGGGAAAGACATTACGGTGGAGTTTCTAACATCCTTCTAAATTTTAATGGGTATAAAGTAGATCAAGTGTTGATTCCATCATGGAAAATCTCATTTGATTTGTTTTCACTTGAAGAAGGTTTTTATCTCATTAAAACTTTTGCAAATAGGTGAGTTGATATGCTAATGATTCCATCATGGACAACGCTATTGGAATTGAGTTGAGTGAATAATCCAAGAAAAATTAATAGGAGTTTAATATTAATAAGATTTGTAGCCCATTTGGTAGATGCAGTACATATAGTATGGAGTTTAAGAGGGTAAATTGATTTTATTTAAATATATTATCTGAACAAATGAAGATCCTCCATTTCTCTTTTTTTGTTTTTTGTTTTTTGTTTTGATTAAAATAAAGTTTACTATTATATAGTTTAGTCTATTTTCAATTTATTACCTTGTGGTTCAAGGGTTGATATTATATTACTTTAAGATTTATTTCGATAGCACAATACTACCTATACTTCAATTTCATTAAATATCAGACAAAAATCTTTAAATGCCACCTAAAATAAGCATTTAGAAAGTGAGAGGCACAATTAGAGCGTGAGAAATTAGAAAATTTTGTAATGCATTTGGAAGAAATTTAAAAAAATTAAGATGTTGGATTGAACGATTACTAGAGAATTTGATATAGGGCAAGAAATTGTAGAGTGTGGTGGTAGGATAAGAAGGGATTTTGAAATGAAATTAAAAGTAATTTATAAAAATTTAGAAAATCAAATTGAATGATTTGACAATAATTTATGTGTGTGATGTTCAGTTGAGAAGAGATCATATGGATGAAATAAGAGAGTTTCAAAAAATGTAAAAAATCATATGAGATTTGAGAATTTTTATTTGACATTTAACGGATTATAGCACAAAACTACCTATATTTCAATTTCATTAAATATCAAATGAAAATCTTTAAATGCCATCTAATTTTTCCCAAATTTATCTAAAATTACATTGGAACTAATTAAGAACTTAGGGTTGAGATAAGAATTTGAGGATGGGGCAATAATTTAGAAAGGGAGAAATTAGAAATTTTTGTAATACATTTGGAAGAATTTTGAAAAAATTTAAGATGATGGATTAAGTGATTACGAAAGAATTTGATATAGGGCAAGAAATTGTGGAGTGTAGGGGCTCGTTGAGAAGAGATTTTGAAATGAAATTACAAGTAATTTATAAAAATTGAGAAAATCAAATTGAATGATTAGACAATAATTTAGAATGTTTGAGATTCAGTTGAGAAGAGATCAGACGAATATTTTGAGATGAAATTGAGAGTTTAAAAAAATTTGAAAAATCATATGAAATTTGAGAATTTCTATTTGAGATTTAATGGATTAGAGAAGCAAAATATCATATTTTGAACCATAGAATAGCAACATCTACATATGACCTAAATGCACATAGTAATAAATTGTTTTTTACTCTTTAATTTTGTAACTCTTTTATTTAATTAACATTATCCATTTGCTAGAAATAAATACAATAAATGCCACTAACTAGAGAAAAAAGTCAAATTATAGGATTAAAAGTAGTCATGTGATGCTTGAACAAAATTCATAATAAATTTTAAATGACAAAGTGGTTCACCAAGCAATTCTAACGAGGGTAACTTTAATTTTTCATATAAACACACACACACACACACACACATATATATATATATATATATGAATTTTCGCTCTCATTTTTATCAATTTTATTTTTCAGATTTTTTTTAAAAAAGGGCAGAAAACACAACTTAGAAACGAAGATAGACTTTGAAATCAAAGCAATAGAATTTGTTCCCGTAAATCTTGGAGCTTCACAATTTGAAATCAAATTGCTGTTGAGCCAGATAACTCTAAAATTTTGATGGCTAATCTGCTGGGACAATCTGCTGATAAGTCAAAAGGAAGAAATAAGACAAAAACGGGTAGTTTGAACAGAGAACAACGCCGAGCAGCAGCAGAAAGATGTTTGAATAAGAACAAAATTGGGTCACCGAGAATCATGGAGATAGGGAGCTGAAAATCTGATCCGAATCTAGTATTTATCTGGCAGTTGGTTGACGAAGGAGCAGATTCGAGGGGTTTTCAAAAGGCAGCCGCTCGCGAGAATACTGAACAGCGGTGAGAAACACAGAAAGCAGAGAATGTGAACGAACAAAGAGCTAGAAAACAAACGCGAAGCAGGGACGGAAGCAGAGAAGGAACAGTAGCACGACGCAGAGGAGGAAATAGGTGACTAATTAAAGAAATCAAGCAAATTTGAATTTCAAGCTCCTTGTAAATCTTTAAATAGTAATTCTAATGAAATCGGATTGGTCAAAAGGATTCTACACTAGAACCAATCTATCCCTGAGCACTCCATCTAAAAATGGTAAATTATCAGTCTATCAAACATTTCTCTTATCAATCCATCGAGCATTCCACTCATTGATCTATTGAGCATCTTCTCATTCAAATTAGTAATCAAGTTCACATGTGCTGGTCATGATGCTAGCAATGCCTCTACTATCTAGTATCTATAGTGCACAAAAACTAAGGTCTACTGTGGCTAACTACAGTATTATAGTAAAGCTTCTTCGAAACAAAAAGGAAAAAATATATTTTCTCACTCTAATATTTTAATGCAATTGCAAATTTTACCATTTTCTTTAAAATTTTGTAATGTCTTCCCTGTTATTTCATTTAATTACAGTCTTTCTTCTAATGTTAAATTTCTCACAAAATTTTAACATTAGAGGTTACAAAATTACAAAATTATCATTTTTATTTATTTTTTAGAAAACTATTGTAATATATATATAATTTTTTTTCCTCTGTACGCTCAGTGAAAAACCAAAAAGACACCTTGTGAAACTTCTCCCCCACCCCCATCGGAATGACTGTCGCAACTCGCTGCCAATCTGCAACCCACACCATTGACCCACCCCACAGTTGGCCACCATTAGCCACAACGGTGCAAGAAAGTACTTTTGTCCTCCAAACTGAGTGATATCTCTCTGTGCATTAAAGCATGTCATGAAGCAACAATTGCAACCCATGTTGACGCCACGGTTGCCGTGATCAAACGTTTGTTTCACAATTTCTTAAAACTAAAATTTTCTGGTACAATACCACGTTTTACAACCTCCCCCTCACACAACCAGCATCTATCATCAACCTCTACACCCTTCTGCTTTAGAGCCATATTTGTAGGAACAATCCCATGGCACATCCACCATAACCGTATCTTGAATTTATTTGGCATGGGCATACACCAAATTATCTTCCAAATATCCCTTTACCTCGCCAAAGCCTACCAATGTGCATAAACTCTGCCATCACCCTGAGCCTCACACTCCCTGGACACCTTATAAGTAGACTTGACAATAAAAACACCATTTGTAGTGAGATGCCATGACCATCTATCCATAGGTGATTGAAAACTAATGGGCAAGCTATAGATTGTATGAATCACCTGATTTTTTTTCCTTCTACTGGTAGCATTTTATGTCTATTTTTTTTTTCCGAAAGAGTATTATGTTTTATTTGGAAGTTAGGCACTATGTTTTTATTTTCGTCTACCAGTATCATTCTCTTAATTTTGGGTTTTTCAAAAGATTGTCAAGTGGCATAAATTAAAGTGTTTTGTTTGGGTTGGAAGTCACGGAGGCCGATGGTGGCAAACGTTTGGTCATGACAGCTGTCCGATGGTGGCATTAAACTGGCTTACAATTGCTGCTTCACAACCTACTCTAACGTGCGGAGAGATACCGCTCAATTTGGGGGGACAAGACTGCTTCCTTTGCATCACTGTGGCTAATGATGGTCTACCTTGGGTGGGTTGTAGATTGGCAGCGAGCTACCAGAGGAATTCCAATGAGGTTGGGGAGAACCTTCACATGGTGTCTTTTTGGTTTTTCACCCAAAAAATTATATATATATATATATATATATATATATATATATATTACAATGATTTTTTTAAAAATAAATAAAACAGTAATTTGATAATTTTGTAACCTCTAATATTAAAATTAAGGGAGAAATTAATTTAAGTAGTGTTTGGTATCAATTATCAATTATCAGTTATAATATTTAATATTTAATACCCTATCAAACATGGAGGTCATGAAGGGAAAAAAATATCACTTTATGATAAATTTTGACTGTAGGTAGTTGATGTATGATTTCACCTAACTCCTTCGATAAAACATGTGTTGATATACAAGGGTTTTGGGGCATATGAACATGATTGTGGACTCCAGATTTTAATTTAGGCTTTAGATGTTAAAGAATTAGTACCCTAGTACACTTTTAGATAAAGAAAGAGAGAGATATTGAGAGAAAAAGTAAGAGAGTGCTTTTAAGATGAAGAGAATTTGAAGGAAACGAAAAATAAGGAGTGGGTCAAAAATGAAATTTTGTCTTTTGCTTTGTGGTTTCTACCAAAATATTAGAATTTATAATTTAATGGTAACAGTGGCGGATCTTGAACACAATTACTGAAGGGGCAAAAAAATACTTTATAATTAATATAAAATAAAAAAAAATTGGGCGGGGGGGGGGGGGGAATATATATATTTAGCTAAAAGTTTAGAAGCTTCTTTAAAAACTTACGAAATTTTTTTTTTATTTTGGGGGGGGGCGGTTACCCCTCCCTGTCTAAGGGAAGTTCCTTGATTCCCTTGAATGGGTCAACAAAATTGTCGAATAACATGAGATCTCAGTTATGAATTTGATGCATATGTGTTCATATGTTTATTATTCCTATTGCTTTTGGGTACCTAACTCGCAACAGGATAGATAAATATTCTTGATCATTTGGTGCTCTAGTGTTGAGTAAACTTGAGGTTTTCATCAATCAAAGTTGTATATTGAAGACTTGAATATAAATGTGCCTACTTGACATTCTATAAAATGTCCAAGAGACGTTCCTAACGGTATAAGTTCCTAAATTCTCGATTTTCAACTTAAGATTTGATTGTATTTTCATTTTAACAAAGCCAAGTTTAAATTCATAATGAAATCGAGTTTATATTCAAAATCTTCTCCTTTCCAATGAACTTAAGTTGATCGAAACTTTCCTAGTTGGTTGATCCATTCTTGGGTGTTTGAAATTATATATCCTTTAAGTTTGTCAGGTGCCAGCGTCTAATTACTAGGAGTTGCATATCCAATATTTTCTATTGGAAACCATATTTGAGTTTAGGGTAAATCCTCTAAGATAATAGGACCTTAAGTAACTCTTCGATTATGTCTCTATCAGATCGATCTAGATTGTGATATCCATTGAAAGGCTCTGTTAGCGTTGTGGGTGCCTATTTTTGAAATATGTGAATGGATATTTTCTTACATATTTCAAGTTGCATTATAATTATTCTGTCAAATATTCACATGTTTACAAAGCTGTCCCGTTTTACTTATTATTTAAAACAAATATTCTTGAAAGTTGATAAGTATGAAACCCTTGGTAGATCTTGGAATAATTAATATGTTTAACTGAACTCTTAAAATGTTAAACATACATGAATACTTCATATATCTCTGTAATGAATGAAAATTCTGAGAACATGCTTATTAGTCAAGAGTCTGCATTTCTCAAATCCTCTTTAGTTAGGATGACTAATTCCATGAATCCTGTTCAATGAAGATGATTGATTTCTTGACTCATGTTTAGTTAGGTGGATCAATCCTGTAGCTCTTGTTTAGTCAGATGGAGCAATTCCTTGACTCTTGTTATAAAGCTGGTATAAGGTTCACCTCGTTAAATGTTGACCAATCTCAATATGCCTATTTCTATATGTCTGGATAATCAAATGTTCTTGAACATTATCATACGTTGAATTTACAATTTTAAAGAATGATTGATATAGAAACATAATTTGAAAGTGTATTATATGCATTGAGGTTATTCATGAGCATGCATTTTTATATGATTATGATTTAAATTACTCTCACAAATTTTCTATATGTATGTATTATTTTTTGTATCCATTCACTGAGTCCCTTGGCTCACACCAATCATTACTCTCTATTTTTTTCAACTCCCAGTTTAGTGTTAGACCATGGGTTTTGTGTGTTTATAATTTAATGTTTTCGAGAGCTGAGCTCTTCTGTAAATATTCTTAATTGTATGTTATGTTTCTAGTATCTATGGGAGCAGAGCTACTTTGTGGTTCTGTATATTGTTTTGATTTTATATACATTCAGAAGAGTTCGAATTTACGGGAGAATTTTGTCAAATTTTTGTTTGTATTATTTTCATTGAAGGCTTTGTATTGTGTTTAAAATTTGAATTCAAGTGACTTGTGAATATATATCTGAGGCTTACAGATCAAGGTTCTGCATTACCCTCGTGTGGGTCCTGTGCCTAGTTTAGGTTAGGACACCATTGGTACTATTTTATTAATTCAAACTTCATTCTAATCTATGTAAATTTAATTTCCTAAATTAGCATAAATTTTTTATTTTTGAAACTTAAATAGAAAAAGGAGAAAAGGAATTATTTATGGAAACTTTTTTGTTGATTAAGAAAAATAAATTCTGTCATTACAATTATTTTGCAACACCAAACGCTGAAACTGAAAATCCCATCTCTAAAAGTGCAATTTTCCTTTTTTTTTAAAAAAAAGCTTGCTATTCAAATTCAATTGTAGTACTGAAAATTGTCAAAGGAAATAATATCTTATAGAAACTATTCAAGTAAACATAATTTTACTAAACAATAAATTCAAACATAATGTAATAACCGTAAAATTTAACAAATATTCCAATTAAAGGAAATTTAGAATAAAAGAGAGAATTTTGAAAATTGAGATAAGAACCATAGAAAATATGTATATTTATTACATGGATTAAAGAATTACAAAAGAAATATGAGAATTTATGTTTTGGGCGTGCTATAAGCAAAAATATTTTTATTTATGTAGAAATGATTATGATTTGCTCAAAGTAAGTAGATGTTTAAGTAAAAGAAATATTGTATTGCTTAAAATAATTATACCGGCCTTTATTGAATTTTTATGGTATTTTTAGAAATATTCTTTCTTTTAATATGAATAAAGATATTTGTTTAGAAATTTGTTTTATTATAATTTGTATCAAGAAAAATCATAATTTAAGAGTTTAACTAAAGATTTATGAGAATAGAAATTTTTAGAAATTTTTGAAATATTTTATGATGAAAAAAAGCATTTATATGAATTTTTTATAAAAGAAAATCCTATTATTAATTATTTTATAATTATTATTATATTTAAAAAAAAACGAAACCATAAACGAAAATTGGGGGCGGCGAAATATCAGAAAGAAGAAAGAAAAAAAAATGGGGAGGAATAGTGCTACATAGTGAGTGAATAATAATATCAAATTTTATCTTTCGATTTGGAGTGCTTAAAGGCTTCCAATCTCAAAACTGAACGTATTATTGGATTCAGGACGAAGAGTACTTCAGTTTTGACCGATCAGTTTTTCAAATCAACCGTTGAATCGCCGTAGATCTGAAGTAGAAAATCTCGGTAAAAGGTAAATTCTGAAAAACCTTACTTAGGGACTTCTAATTAGAAATCTGACTCCGTAGATTGATTCAGAAATTAGATAAATATTAGGATATGAAATTGTTTTGTTGATTCGGTAAAATTTTTGTGACAGTGAATAGTATTTTTCGGCGGTGAATAGTGGCTGTGAATAGTATTTTTCGGCGGTGAACAGTAACCAAGCTCATTTAAGGCTTTTGGACCTTCCGGACTCGATTTTGGGGTCTGTTTTACCGAATTCAGACCAGGAACTAGGATTTTAGGGCTGTCCAATCTGGAGCCCTTACCTGTGAGTGGGTTTTTCATACTATAGCGCATATTTTATGAATTCAGTTTATAACTCTCTCGTATGATTTTAACTAGTTGGAATGTATGCTAAGTTGTTTTACCGCTTTGAAAACCAATATGTTCCAACCATGTTAGAAATTATAAATTTCAATCCTAGTTGAACCCTAGGTATGCAGGGCAAACATCTAGACTGATAATTCTCCATTTGACCTAGATTTATAGAAATGCGAACTTAGTCATAGAAATGAACTAAGTTGGCCATGAAATGATTTGATGCATGATGAGCATTTATGCGACGTCTACGGACGATCTATGTTTAAAATGATTTGATGCATGATGAGCATCTATACGACGTCTACGGACGATCTATGTTTAAAGGGAAAGTTTATGATGATAAAGGTCTCCATGGGAATACATGGATGAAATATATTTTTGAACGAAATTTTATGCATGAAAAGAGTTAGATGGAGAATTATAGATTTATTGTAAAGTTATTGAAATGTTTTACTTTAAACTCTTTGAATAGCATATTTCAAATGTTTTCTATTGGAGGGACCCTTTTAGATCACTGTTAGTTAGCCGCAGGTAGTGCTAGCCCTGGTGCACCATGATCATGTTAAAGCTTCGGCCTAGGATACTGTGACGGGCATATGACTGCCTAAGACACAGGGATTTAGGGTAGACTTATGTCTATGCCTACAGTGATTGCCATACCCATTGCTATGTGCTTGAGAAATTTAGGGTAGACTTATGTCTATGCCTACAGTGATTACCATACCCTTGCTGTGTGCTTGGGGGATTTAGGGTAGACTTATGTCTACGCCTACAGTGATTACCCTACCCTTGCTGTGTGCTTGGGGGAGATGATAGATCTGTTAGGAAAGACCTCCAATAAACTGATGCATTTTTCTTAAAGATTAAATATTTCTAAACAAGCTCATTCATCATTGTTATTGCATAAATATCTTCATTTATTACTTACCATGCATAATTGATTTGCTTACGGTTATTGATTTAATCCTGTTTTATCTTTTGAATATACATTTGAACTGTTTAGCATTCTTTCAATAAATTATGGTTAAATGCTTAATGTTTCTATTATTATCTTTACATTTGGATTTCAATTATTAAACCCATTGCGAAACACTCGTGCTTGGTTTGCCCTGTTTCAGATATAGTATGATTTACTCATTCACTGAGATGTGGTAATCTCACCCCTCTTTTGTTTCCTCCCCACAGATAGTCAAAGAGACTTTGATCCAGCTACAGCTTCGTAGGAGGCTGAAGATAGTGTTGGTGAGCCCCAGTTTGGGCAAGGCTCTTTTGTATTGTTTATTTAGTTTAGTTATGTCTAGAGTATCTCCATGAACATACAGGCAGGATCCTCGCTTCTTGCGTATTTTGATGTGTTGTTTGAAAAATGGTTTTATATTTTACAATAATGTTGGTATTATGAGGCCTTGGGCCAAGTTGAATCACATGAATATTATGAGGCCATGGGCCAAGTTGAATCAGAATGTTGGATTCATGAGATATCATGAGGTATATATATATACATATATACAGTATTTTCTGATATTGGATGTGGCATATGTGGCCAGTTATATTTATTATGTACTCTGGATTGTGTGCTGGATGTTTGTGCATGCTATGTGTTAGGCTTGCGGCTAGGGGGAAACCCTTATGTCGTGCCGGTCATGTGTTCCATCATTTGGGGCCGTGACAAAGTTGGTATCAGAGCATTAGGTTTCCCTGTGTTCATGGAGTAACGGACCTTTAGGTAGGACTTTGAGTATGGGTATGAATCCGGACATGCTTATACTCACGGTGCTGCTAAAGTGGTTCGATAGGATGTTGTCTTTTTGTTTAAGTAAGTCAGTTTATAGTATGCTATGTTGGCATGGTTAAGTAACGGTTGGGCTATCTTTGTTTTATAGCGAGATGCCCGTTATATGAGATGTTATTTGCTTTCCCTTGCTATGTGCTTGGGAAAAGATCCATACAGAGTCTCTCCGCGTGTCCTCTTGAATGGTAGTAGGGCAAACCTCAGCGAAATGCTGAGTTTAGGCAAATCCTATACCACCAAGGTACGGAAGAGGTCAAAATCTGGTATGATGGTTTCTGAATGTGACATCTGTTGTACTCAGTTGTCTAGATATGGTAGAGTGTGATGTGATATTGAGAATGAATTAGTTGGCATTATGTCATGTCATTTTGAAATGTCACTAGAAGGTGATTAAATTCAATATTCTTAGAGAATTTTTTTCTCTTGATACAAAGAAATCTTAGTGAGATACCCAGTAACCTAATCTCTACTTTAGTAGTCCATAAGTGATTACAAAAAGGTGCCAAGGATAGTTGGCAGTGGTGAGAGATGCTGATATAAAGTATACCACTGTAAATCAAGTTCCAGTGATTAGAGAATTTTCTAATATAATTCCTGAAGAATTGCCAGGATTACCCCGAAATAATAAATAGAATTTGGTATTGATTTATTTCTTGGCCAGCGTCTATATTTCCATATAGAATGGCACCCACTGAACTTAAAGAACTGAAAAAGAAATAGTTACAAGACATGTTAAACAAGGGATTTAAAAACACTAGAACTTTTACTTAGAGTGCTCCAGTTTTATTGGTGAAAAAGAAAGATAGATAACTATGACTATGTATAGATTATAGACAATTGAATAAAGTGAGAATGTGGAATAAATACTCGTTACCTCGTATAGATGATCTATTTGATCAGTTAGAAAGTGCTCAACATTTTTTTAAAAAAAAATTTAATTTGATTTGATATTTAGATATCATCAATTAAGGATAAGAGAAGTGGATATTAAAAAAAAAAAATTTCTTTCAGGATTTGGCATGGACACTATGAGTTTATAGTTATGTCATTTGGATTGACAAATGCCCCAGCTACATTCATAAAGTTAATGAATAAGTAATTAAGCCATCCCTAAATCAAGTTGTTATTATATTTATTGATAGTATACTAGAATATTTCAAGAGTTCAGAGGACCATAAGCAATATTTAAAGATAGTATTACAAACTCCAAGGGAATATCAGCTATATGCTAAGTTCTCAAAATATGAATTTTGACTTAGTAATAGTACTTTCTTAAGGTATGTGGCTAACAAGATGGTATCCAAGATAACCCTAAGACAGTAAAAGTGGTACAGCAATGTCCATATCTTGCTATAGTTACAGATGAAGATCCAAGTCCAATTTGCGCTTTTTGCTCTGGTCTATTGTCCATTCTATTTGAGCTGTGATTGGATCAGGTACATGAACATATACTTGTAAAGCATCAATCAATTCCTCAGCATCTGAAGCTAAGATGAGAATTCGTCGTGCTGAGTGTGGGATAAACTTCTGTTCTACAGTTTGATCTAGAAAAGACAACAAACCATTAAAGAAGTGATTAACATTTAACAAACCTATTGGTTTGTGATGCATATTCAGTTGTGCCCAAGAGACTATTTGAAAAATCTCCTCTAAAGTACCAAAATCACCTAGTAAGGCAATGAAGGCGTCAGCATTACTCATCATTCTAGCCATGCGTTCATGCATGGAAGCTACTCTATATTCTTCCCCAATTGTTTTCCCTATGTTGCTGGATGCAGTTAGAGCTGTAGGAATAATACCTAGAACTTGGCATCCTCCTACATGTGCAGCTGTAGCCACACACCCTATTAACCCACAGTTACCTCCACCATAGACTAGATGAATTTTTCTTCTGGCCAGCACCATACCCAGATTTTGTGCTGCTTTAACATACTCCCCATCTTTTCCAGGACTGGAACCACAAAAGACACAGATATTTCGAAACTGACGGAATGCGGTTCCATCCATAATTTCTATCACCTTAACTCTGAGTATGAAGATAAAGATACTAATATAAGCATTTATAGAACTCAGAGAAGGGCATATTTATAATAGCTATGCGAATAGGCCGGATATTATTAGAATAGCTATGTGAGTGTTTGGTGGATATTAGCTAAATTAAAGGTAAAAAAAAACGGCAAGCATGTATATGTACAGTAGTTATGACTGTGACCCATATTAAGCACATAAAGAGCATAAGATAAGATATCACTAGAAATCTGTCTTTTTCTTGTTGTCTTTGATGAAGCATTGATGTCTTGAAAGGTTGTAGGTGATAACCGTCATTGTAAAAAAGAAGAAAAAGAAAAAAGAGTGAAAATGCAAACCAATTAATTGTTGAAGAGGAACAATCAAATGGTTTATTTTGTTTTCTCAATGTTTTTACCAATCGACTATTGGTTTATAAGTTGACTAGCTATTTTGAGAAATTTTAATTTGGACTGGTTATTTACAGTTGATTGATTATATATTTTGAAGCAACCAACTGCATCCTACCAGTTAACTATGTGCTCTTGTTATTCACAGACTTTATAGGCTCAGAAATATTTCTTTTCCATATGATATGCTTCCGCCGAATAACAATATCTTTGAATTAAATTTTGGCACATATATTCAAAATTTGCAGCCACCGATTGCGGCCACCGATTTTCGTCGAAATAACAGCTAGATTGTGTTTACAGATTTTTAAGAATTACGGTCACCGATTTTAATGCTTTTCAATGTTTGTCCAAATTTTTGACTTTCTATTTTAGCACCATTCTCTATTGTGCTTTTCGTCTGTTTCACTGTATTCTCCCTCATTAACGGTTGGCATTAAATGCAAGGTTGTTTTCCCTCATTGCAAGGAAAGATAATTTCTAATCTTTGGAATTCAGTTATTATGGTGTTCAACTGATTAGTAGATTAAAGTAATAGAGATTTTGAAAAGAATAGATGGATGATGATGTAATGGTGCTTTGACGAATGTAATCAAAGGAGTTAACGGTGTTGAAGTTTTTGAGGAGTAAAGTATGGAAAGTAAGATTTAAGCTAATCTCGAAATTTTTAATTTGGAAACATGGAGAATATTTTGAGAATCATCTCTGAGAATAATGTAAGTGATTAAGATATTTGTGTTAATGATTTATACCTTGCTAAATTGAGACTAATATCTAGAATGTAAATTATGTTGAGATTGAAAATTCACATATGGATAATTGTTGAGAAAAGAGATTTCAAAAAAAGCCATAGATTGTAAATATGGATTACCCGAGGTAATAAGGATATACTAAGATAAAAAAAAATGGTACTAGTATAATGGTAAAAAGAAGATACAAGTGAAATTTTTCATTGGCAGGTATGTTGGCAAGTTATTCAGGAAGTCTAAGGTTCTTTATTAGATTATAGTATGACTGATACTAAATTTAAATGATGTGTTTATACTTTAGAAGTTATGCTTTAAGTATCTTTATATTATTGTGGTGAAAGTTGGGAGAAATTAATTGTCCTTAGTTGAACTTGCTCATAGCATTAATTATCATGCCAATATACAATGGCATCACTTGAAGGTTTACATGAACATCATAGGTTTCTTAATATGTGAGTGAATTGAGAAAAGTTAAACTTTGGAAATCTAATTTGGAATAACATGCAATAGATAGCATATGACTTATCTAAATTGATGATGCTAACTTGGAGAGCATGCTTCAAGCATATTTTTTTTTAAGATTGGTGAGAGATTACTTAGCAGAATCTGTCTATAAAGCTTTATGTAAGAAGTGTTACAAATGTTTTGTTAAATGACTCAGTAGAGTTAGATTTATTATAAGATGTCATTGAAAAAGTGAAAATTGATTAGAAAAAGAAATACAAGTAACTCAATACTAGTCAAAAATCTATAAGGACCATGAATGTTGAGCACTAAGACTTATCAGTTGGTGATCACATATTCTTTAATAACTCACCAATGAAAGAGGTAATGAGATTTTGAAAGAAAGGGAAGTTACACCCTCGGTATATAAAACCATTTGAAATTTGTGATAAGATCGGTTCAGTGGTTTATTGTTTGGCTTTACTTCCTAAATTGGGTAATGTCCATCCAGTTTTACATGTGTCTATGCTACAGAAATATTTACCGGATTCTATACATGTTATACAGTGTCCATAGATTCAGTTACAGAAAGATTTAACCTAAGAGGAACAACCAGTAGCAATAGTGGACAGACAAGTAAAGAAGTTACGGTTAAAAGAAATATCTACAGTAAAGGTGATATGGAAAAATCACTCTTCTGAGGAAGCTACTTAGGAAAGGAAAAATGATATATGTGTTAGATATCTGTACTTGTTTAAACAATGAGGTTAGTGTTTATCTGTAACTGTGGTGATGAAATTCGGGGACCGAATTTCTTTAAGGGGGGAAGAATGTAATAACCGTAAAATTTAACAAATATTCCAATTAAAGGAAATTTAGAATAAAAGAGAGAATTTTGAAAATAGAGATAAGAACCATAGAAAATATGTATATTTATTACATGGATTAAAGAATTACAAAAGAAATATGAGAATTTATGTTTTGGGCGTGCTATAAGCAAAAATATTTTTATTTATGTAGAAATGATTATGATTTGCTCAAAGTAAGTAGATGTTTAAGTAAAAGAAATATTGTATTGCTTAAAATAATTATACCGGCCTCTATTGAATTTTTATGGTATTTTTAGAAATATTCTTTCTTTTAATATGAATAAAGATATTTGTTTAGAAATTTGTTTTATTATAATTTTTATCAAGAAAAATCATAATTTAAGAGTTTAACTAAAGATTTATGAGAATAGAAATTTTTAGAAATTTTTGAAATATTTTATGATGAAAAAAAGCATTTATATGAATTTTTTATAAAAGAAAATCCTATTATTAATTATTTTATAATTATTATTATATTTTAAAAAAAAAATGAATCCATAAACGAAAACTGGGGGCGGCGAAATATCAGAAAGAAGAAAGAAAGAAAAATGGGGAGGAATAGTGCTGCATAGTGAGTGAATAGTAATATCAAATTTTATCTTTCGATTTGGAGTGCTTAAGGGCTTCCAATCTCAAAACTGAACGTATTATTGGATTCAGGACGAAGAGTACTTCAGTTTTGACCGATCAGTTTTTCAAATCAACCGTTGAATCGCCGTAGATCTGAAGTAGAAAATCTCGGTAAAAGGTAAGTTCTGAAAAACCTTACTTAGGGACTTCTAATTAGAAATCTGACTCCGTAGATGGATTCAGAAATTAGATAAATATTAGGATATGAAATTGTTTTGTTGATTCGGTAAAATTTTTGTGACAGTGAATAGTATTTTTCGGCGGTGAATAGTGGCTGTGAATAGTATTTTTCGGCGGTGAACAGTAACCAAGCTCATTTAAGGCTTTTGGACCTTCCGGACTCGATTTTGGGGTCTGTTTTACCGAATTCAGACCAGGAACTAGGATTTTAGGGCTGTCCAATCTGGAGCCCTTACCTGTGAGTGGGTTTTTCATACTATAGCGCATATTTTATGAATTCAGTTTATAACTCTCTCGTATGATTTTAACTAGTTGGAATGTATGCTAAATTGTTTTACCGCTTTGAAAACCAATATGTTCCAACCATGTTAGAAATTATAAATTTCAATCCTAGTTGAACCCTAGGTGTGCAGGGCAAACATCTAGACTGATAATTCTCCATTTGACCTAGATTTATAGAAATGCGAACTTAGTCATAGAAATGAACTAAGTTGGCCATGAAATGATTTGATGCATGATGAGCATTTATGCGACGTCTATGGACGATCTATGTTTAAAATAATTTGATGCATGATGAGCATCTATACGACGTCTACGGACGATCTATGTTTAAAGGGAAAGTTTATGATGATAAAAGTCTCCATGGGAATACATGGATGAAATATATTTTTGAACAAAGTTTTATGCATGAAAAGAGTTAGATGGAGAATTATAGATTTATTGTAAAGTTATTGAAATATTTTACTTTAAACTCTTTGAATAGCATATTTCAAATGTTTTCTATTGGAGGGACCCTTTTAAATCACTGTTAGCTAGCCGCAGGTAGTGCTAGCCCTGGTGCACCATGATCATGTTAAGGCTTCGACCTAGGATACTGTGACGGGCATATGACTGCCTAAGACACAGGGATTTAGGGTAGACTTATGTCTATGCCTACAGTGATTGCCATACCCATTGCTATGTGCTTGGAAAATTTAGGGTAGACTTATGTCTATGCCTACAGTGATTACCATACCCTTGCTGTGTGCTTGGGGGATTTAGGGTGGACTTATGTCTACGCCTACAGTGATTACCCTACCCTTGCTGTGTGCTTGGGGGAGATGATAGATCTGTTAGGAAAGACCTCCAATAAACTGGTGCATTTTTCTTAAAGATTAAATATTTCTAAACAAGCTCATTCATCATTGTTATTGCATAAATATCTTCATTTATTACTTACCATGCATAATTGATTTGCTTACGGTTATTGATTTAATCCTGTTTTATCTTTTGAATATACATTTGAACTGTTTAGCATTCTTTCAATAAATTATGGTTAAATGCTTAATGTTTCTATTATTATCTTTACATTTGGATTTCAATTATTAAACCCATTGCGAAACACTCGTGCTTGGTTTGCCCTGTTTCAGTTATAGTATGATTTACTCATTCACTGAGATGTGGTAATCTCACCCCTCTTTTGTTTCCTCCCCACAGATAGTCAAAGAGACTTTGATCCAGCTATAGCTTCGTAGGAGACTGAAGATAGTGTTGGTGAGCCCCAGTTTGGGCAAGGCTCTTTTGTATTGTATATTTAGTTTAGTTATGTCTAGAGTATCTCCATGAACATACAGGCAGGATCCTCGCTTCTTGCGTATTTTGATGTGTTGTTTGAAAAATGGTTTTATATTTTACAATAATGTTGGTATTATGAGGCCTTGGGCCAAGTTGAATCACATGAATATTATGAGGCCATGGGCCAAGTTGAATCAGAATGTTGGATTCATGAGATATCATGAGGTATATATATATACATATATACAGTATTTTCTGATATTGGATGTGGCATATGTGGCCAGTTATATTTATTATGTACTCTGGATTGTGTGCTGGATGTTTGTGCATGCTATGTGTTAGGCTTGCGGCTAGGGGGAAACCCTTATGTCGTGCCGGTCATGTGTTCCATCATTTGGGGCCGTGACACATAAGGTCCAAGATATCCACCCAAAAACATCATAAATTATTACAATAATCATGTAATTCATCTCCTTATTCCACATTACTAGGCATATTGCAAGAAAAAAATACAAAAGAGAAATAAAGAAAACAATTATTACATGATGACTTGATGGTTACTCAAATTCATGGTGCCCCTGCCATTTTGCATAAACATGACCTTGATTTTGTTCAATGAAACCATCATATTTGTCATATTGATTCGTGTTTCAGGTAAATTAGTGCAACAATTCAAGGCTAATTTCAAAATTGATTATATATGTGGTAATATATCATTGATATTTTGATTGTATCCTTGAAACAAATTGGAATCTATAATCTGAGTTATTGATTGTGGTATTGACTTGCTAATCCAATCTTTCAAACTTAATCCTTCAGTAAACATGTCATCTGTTGGCTTTTTCCTTGTAAACGTTTCCATTAGCAAAATACCATAGCTGTACACATCTCCTTTGAAGGAAACATTTCCTTTGGATCCATACTCTACATGTCAATTTGAAGTGTAAGTCAAAAAATTTTTTTTGTCAATTTGAGTATAATTTTTATGATGAAAATTTTCTATTCTCTTTTAGATTTCTTCAAATGTGAAAAGATGAAAACTACATAAATAATCTATAGCTTTTGAATACATTAAGACATTTAATAATAACACGTAGGAGTGGCTATCTATATGTAAGAATATATAAGGAAAATAAAATTTATAAAAAATAATAAGAGAGAGAAATCATCACCTGGTGCAATGTAGCCAAGAGTTGCCAAGGTCTTTGTATGAATTTCAAATTGCCCTTCACCCAATAGTTTGGCAATACCAAAATCAGTAAGATGAGCCACCATATCTTCATCTAACAAAACATTACTCGGCTTCACATCACAATGAACCACATGTGTTAAAGAACTGTGATGAAGATACTCCAATGCAGATGCCACATCAATCATTATGTTCAATCTTTGCAAGAAATCTAAGCAATAGTTCTGAGAATACAATTGTAATAACCGTAAAATTTAACGAAAATTCCAATTAAAGGAAATTTAGAATAAAAGAGAGAATTTTGACAATAGAGATAAAAACCGTAGAAAATATGTATATTTATTACATGGATTAAAAAATTAAAAAAAAAAAGAAATATGAGAATTTATGTTTTGGCGCGCTATAAGCAAATATATTTTTATTTATGTAGAAATGATTATGATTTGTTAGAAGTAAGTGGACTTTTAAGTAAAAGAAGTATTGTATTGCTTAAAATAATTATACCGGTCTCTATTAAATTTTTTATGGTATTTTTAGAAATATTCTTTCTTTTAATATGAATTAAGATATTTGTTTTAAAATTTATTTTATTATGATTTTTATTAATAAAAATCATGATTTAAGAGTTTAACTAAAGATTTATGAGAATGGAAATTTTTAAGAATTTTTGGGATATTTTATGATGAAAAATGGAATTTATATGAATTTTTATAAAAGAAAATTCTATTATTAATTATTTAATAATTATTATTATATTTAAAAAAAAAAAACCTCAGAAACCATAAATGAAACCGGGGGCGACTGCGTCGAATTCGAAGAAAAAAACGGAAAAAAATGAATAGTAATGAATAGTAACATCCAACATTTTCTTTCGATTTGGAGTACCGATTAGCTTCCGATATCAAAACTGAACGTGTTATTGGATTCAGGACGAAGAGTACTTCAGTTTCGACCGATCAGTTTTTCAAATCAACCGTTGAATCGTCGTAGATCTGAAGTAGAAAATCTCGGTAAAAGGTAAGTTCTGAAAAACCTTACTTAGGGACTTCTAATTAAAAATCTGACTCCGTACATGGATTCAGAAACTAGATAAATACTAGGATATGAAATTGTTTTGTTGATTCGGTAACATTTTTGTGACAGTGAATAGTATTTTTTGGCGATAAATAGTGGTGGTGAATAGTGTTTTTCGGCGGTGAACAGTAACTAAGCTCATTTAAGGTTTTTTTGACCTCCCAGACTCGATTTTGGGGTCTGTTTTACCGAATGCAGACCAGGAACTAGGATTTTAGGGCTGTCCAATCTGGAGCCCTTAGCTGTGAGTGGATTTTTCATACTATAGCGCATGTTTTAGGAATTTGATTTATAACTCTCTCGTATGATTTTAACTAGTTGGAATGTATGCTAAATTGTTTTACCGCTTTGAAAACCAATATATTCCAACCATGTTAGAAATTATAAATTTAAATCCTAGTTGAACTCTAAGTATGCAGGGCAAACATCTAGGCTGATAATTCTCCATTTGAGCTAGATTTATAGAAATGCAAACTTAGTCATAGAAATGAACTAAGTTAGCCATGAAATGATTTGATGCATGATGAGCATCTATGTGACGTTTACGGACGATATGTTTAAAGGGAAAGTTTATGATGATAAAGGTCTCCATGGGAATTCATGGATGAGATATATTTTAGAACGGAATTTTATGCATGAAAAGAGCTAGATGGAGAATTATAGCTTTATTGTAAAGTTATTGAAATGTTTTACTTTAAACTCTTTGAATAGCATATTTCAAATGTTTTCTATTGGAGGGACCCTTTTAGATCACTGTTAGCTAGCCGCAGGTAGTGCTAGCCTTGGTGCACCATGGTCATGTGAAGGCTTCGGCCTAGGATACTGTGATGGGCATATGACTGCCTAAGACACAGGGATTTAGGGTGGACTTATGTCTACGCCTACAGTGATTGCCATACCCTTGCTATGTGCTTGGGGGATTTAGGGTGGACTTATGTCTACGCCTATAGTGATTACCATACCCTTGCTGTGTGCTTGGGGGATTTAGGGTGGACTTATGTCTACGCCTACAGTGATTACCCTACCCTTGCTGTGTGCTTGGGGGAGATGATAGATCTGTTAGGAAAGACCTCCAATAAACTAGTGCATTTTTCTTAAAGATTAAATATTTCTAAACAATCTCATTCATCATTGTTATTGCATAAATAACTTCATTTATTACTTACCATGCATAATTGATTTGCTCTACTGTTACTGATTTAAATCCTGATTTATCTTTTGAATATACATTTGAACTGTTTAGCTTTTTTTTTCAATAAATTATGGTTAAATGCTTAATGTTTCTATTATTATCTTTACATTTGGATTTCAATTATTAAACCCATTGCGAAAAACTCGTGCTTGATTTGCCCTGTTTCAGTTATAGTATGATTTACCCATTCACTGAGATGTGGTAATCTCACCCCTCTTTTGTTTCCTCCCCACAGATAGTCAAAGAGACTTTGATCTAACTACAGCTTCGTAGGAGGCTGAAGATAGTGTTGGTGAGCCCCAGTTTGGGCAAGGCTCTTTTGTACTGTTTGTTTAGTCTAGTTTATGTATAGAGTATCTCCATGAACTTACAGGCAGGATCCTCGCTTCTTGCGTATTTTGATGTGTTGTTTGAAAAACGGTTTTATATTTTACAACAATGTTGGTATTATGAGGCCTTGGGCCAAGTTGAATCACATGAATATTATAAGGCCATGGGCCAAGTTGAATCACAGATGTTGGATTCATGAGATATATATATATATATATATATATAGATATAGTATTTTTCTGATATTGGATGTGGCATATGTGGCCAGTTATATTTACTATGTACTCTGGATTGTGTGCTAGATGTTTGTGTATGCTATGTGTTAGGCTTGCGGCTAGGGGGAAACCCTTATGCCGTGCCGGTCATGTGTTCCATCATTTGGGGCCGTGACAATGTGGTATCAGAGCATTAGGTTTCCCTGTGATCATGGAGTAACGGACCTTTAGGTAGGACTTTGAGTATGGGTATGAATCCGGACATGCTTATACTCACAGTGCTGCTAAAGGGGTTCGATAGGAGGTTGTCTTTTTGTTCAAGTAAATAGTATGCTATGTTGGCATGGTTAAGTGATGGTTGGGCTATCTCTGTTTTATAGCGAGATGCCAGTTATATGAGATGTTATTTGCTTTCCCTTGCTATGTGCTTGGGAAAAGACCCATACAGAGTCTCTTCGCGTGTCCTCTTGAATGGTAGTAGGGCAAACCTCAGCGGAATGCTGAGTTTAGGCAAATCCTATACCACCAAGGTACGGAAGGGGTCAAACTCTGGTATGATGGTTTCTGAATGTGACATCCGTTATACCCGGTTGTCTAGATATGGTAGATTGTGATGTGATATTGAGAATGAATTTGTTGGCATTATGTCATGTCATTTTGAAATGTCACTAGAAGGTGATTAAATTCAATATTCTTGGACAATTTTCTCTCTTGATACAAAGAAATCTTAGTGAGATACCCAGTAACCTAATCTCTGCTTTAGCAGTCCATAAGTGATTACAAAAAGGTGCCAATGATAGTTGGCAGTGGTGAGAGATGCTGATATAAAGTATATCAGTGTAAATCAAGTTCCAGTGATTAGAGAATTTTCTGATATAATTCCTGAAGAATTGCCAGGATTACCCCGAAATAATAAATAGAATTTGGTATTGATTTATTTCCTGGCCAGCATCTATATTTCCATATAGAATGACACCCACTGAACTTAAAGAACTGAAAAAGAAATAGTTACAAGACATGTTAAACAAGGGATTTAAAAGCCCTAGAACTTTTACTTAGAGTGCTCCAGTTCTATTGGTGAAAAAGAAAGATTGATCACTATGACTATGCATAGATTATAGACAATTGAATAAAGTGACAATGTGGAATAAATACTCATTACCTCGTATAGATGATCTATTTGATCAGTTAGAAAGTGCTCAACATTTTTTTAAAAAAACAAAAATTTAATTTGATTTGATATTTAGATATCATCAATTAAGGATAAGAGAAGAGGATATTAAAAAAAAAATTTCTTTCAGGATTTGGCATGGACACTATGAGTTTATAGTTATGTCATTTGGATTGACAAATGCCCCAGCTACATTCATAGAGTTAATGAATAAGTAATTAAGCCATCCCTAAATCAAGTTGTTATTATATTTATTGATAATATACTAGAATATTTCAAGAGTGCAGAGGATCATAAGCAATATTTAAAGATAGTATTACAAACTCCAAATCCCCTTTCTTGTAAAGCAGTCACCACTTGAGCCACTATATGCTAAGTTCTCAAAATATGAATTTTGACTTAGTAATAGTACTTTCTTAAGGTATGTGGCTAGCAGGATGGTATCCAAGATAACCCTAAGAAAGTAAAAGTGGTATAGCAATGCCCACATCTTGCTACAGTTACAGATGCAGATCCAAATCCAATTTGTGCTTCCTGCGGTTGTCTGTCATCCATTCTATTTAAGCAATAGTTGGATCAGGTACATGAACATATGCTTATAAGGCATCAATCAACTCCTCAGCATTTGAAGCCGAGATGAGAATTCGTCGTGCTGAGTGTGGGATAAACTTCTGTTCCACAGTTTGATCTAGAAAAGACAACAAACCATCAAAGAAGTGATTAACATTTAACAAACCTATCGGTTTGTGATGGATATTCAGTTGTGCCCAAGAGACTATTTGGAAAATCTCCTCTAAAGTACCAAAACGACCTGGTAAGGCAATGAAGGCGTCAGCATTGCTCATCATTCTAGCCATGCGTTCATGCATGGAAGATACTCTATATTCTTCCCCAATTGTTTTCCCTATGTTGCTGGATGCAGCTAGAGCTGTAGGAATAATACCTAGAACTTGGCATCCTCCTACATGTGCAGCTGTAGCCACACACCCCATTAACCCACAGTTACCTCCACCATAAACTAGATGAATTTTTCTCCTGGCCAGCACCATACCCAGGTTTTGTGCTGCTTTCACATATTCCCCATCTTTTTCAGGACTGGAACCACAAAAGACACAGATATTTCGAAACTGACGGAATGCTGTTCCCTCCATAATTGTTCTTACCTTAACTTTGAGTATAGACAAAGATACTAATGTAAGTATTTATTGAACTCAGAGAAGGGCATATTTATAATAGCTAGTGGTGAGAGATGCTGATATAAAGTATACCACTGTAAATCAAGTTCCAGTGATTAGAGAATTTTCTGATATAATTCCTGAGGAATTGCCAGGATTACCCCAAAATAATAAATAGAATTTGGTATTGATTTATTTCCTGGCCAGCCTCTATATTTCCATATAGAATGGCACCCACTGAACTTAAAGAACTGAAAAAGAAATAGTTACAAGACATGTTAGACAAGGGATTTAAAAGCCCTAGTACTTTTATTTGGAGTGCTCCAGTATATGGATCACTATGATTATACATAAATTATAGATAGTTGAATAAAGTGACAATGTGGAATAAATACTCATTACCTCGTATAGATGATCTATTTGGTCAGTTAGAAAGTGCTCAACATTTTTTAAAAATTTAACTTGATTTGATATTTAGATATCATCAATTAAGGATAAGAGAAGAGGATATTAAATAATAATAATAATAATAATAATAATAAGTAATTAAGCCATCCCTAAATCAAGTTGTTATTATATTTATTAGAATATTTCAAGAGTTCAGAGGATCATAAGCAATATTTAAAGATAGTATTACAAACTCCAAGGGAATATCAGCTATATGCTAAGTTCTCAAAATATGAATTTTGACTTAGTAATAGTACTTTCTTAAGGTATGTGGCTAGCACGATGGTGTTCAAGATAACCCTAAGAAAGTAAAAGTGGTACAGCAATGTCCACATCTTGCTACAATTACAAATGAAGATCCAAGTCCAATTTGCGCTTTCTGCTATGGTCTGTTGTCCATTCTATTTGAGCTGTGATTGGATCAGGTACATGAACATATGCTTGTAAAGCATCAATCAACTCCTCAGCATCTGAAGCTAAGATGAGAATTCGTCGTGCTGAGTGTGGGATAAATCTTTGTTCCACAGCATGATCAAGGAAAGATAACAAACCATCAAAGAAGTGATTAACATTTAACAAACATATTGGTTTGTGATGCAGATTCAGTTGTGCCCAAGAGATTATTTGAAAAATCTCCTCTAAAGTACCAAAATCACCTGGTAAGGCAATGAAGGCGTCAGCATTGTTCATCATTCTAGCCATGCGTTCATGCATGGAAGCTACTCTATATTCTTCCCCAATTGTTTTTCCTATGTTGCTGGATGCAGCTAAAGCTGTAGGAATAATACCTAGAACTTGGCATCCTCCTACATGTGCAGCTGTAGCCACACACCTCATTAACCCACAGTTACCTCCACCATAGACTAGATGAATTTTTCTTCTGGCCAGCACCATACCCAAATTTTAGCACATATATTCAAAATTTGCGGCCACCGATTTTCGTCGAACTAGTAGCTAGATTTTTTTTACAAATTTTCAAGAATTACGGCCACCAATTTTAATTTCCTGTCAATGTTTTGTCCAAACTTCTAATTTCCTCTTTTGGCACTACGCTCTATTATGAGTTCCACATGTTCTGCTGTATTGTCCTACATTAATGTTTGGCATTAAATGCAAGATTTTTTTCCTTATTATAAGGAGGGTTAATTTCTAATCTTTGGAACTCAGTTATTATGGTGTTCAACTGATTAGTAGATTAAAGTAATAGAGATTTTTGAAAAGAATAGATGGATGATGATTTAATGGTGCTTTGACAAATACAATCAAAGGAATTAACGGTGTTAAAGTTTTTGAGGAGTAAAGTATGGAAAATAAGATTTAAGTTAATCTTGAAATTTTTAATTTGGAAACATGGAAAATATTTTGAGAATCATCTATGAGAATAATGTAAGTAATTAAGATATTTGTGTTAAGAATTTATACTTTGCTAAATTGAGACTAGTATCTAGAATGTAAATCATGTTGAGATTTGAAAATTTACGTATAAATAATTGTTAAGAAAAGAGATTTCATAAGAAGCCATAAATTGTAAATATGGATAAACCGAGGTAATAAGGATATACTGAGATAAAAATGGTACTAGTATAATGGTAAAAAGAAGATACAAGATAAATGTTTTTTTTTTCATTGGCCGATATGTTGGCAAATACGAATTGAATATATTATCTCAAGAGAGTTATTCAGGAAGTCTAAGGATCTTTATTAGATTATAATATGACTAATACTAAATTTAAATGATGTGTTTATACATTAGAAGTTATGCTTTAAGTATCTTTATATTATTGTGGTAAAAGTTGGAAGAAATTAATTGTCCTTAGTTGAACTTACTCATAGCAGTAATTATCATGCCAATATACAATGGCATCATTTGAAGTTTTACATGAACATCATAGGTTTCTTAATATGTGAGTGAATTGAGAAAAGTTAAACTTTGGAAATCTAATTTGGAATAACATGCAATAGATAGAATATGACTTATCTAAATTGATGATGCTAGCTTGGAGAGCATGCTTCAAGCATATATTTTTTTTTATTGGTGAGAGATTCCTTAGCAGAACCTGTCTATAATAAAATGATATTAGAAGATTTAAGCCTTATGTAAGAGGTGTTACAAATGTTTTGTTAAATGACTCAGTGGAGTTAGATTTATTATAAGATGTTATTGAAAAAGTGAAAATTGATTAGAAAAAGAAATACAAGTAACTCAATACTAGTCAAAGGTCTATAAGGACCATGAATGTTGAGCACTAGGAATTATCAGTTGGTGATCACATATTCTTTAATGACTCACCAATGAAAGAGGTAATGAGATTTAGAAAGAAAGAAAAGTTACACCCTCGGTATATAGAACCATTTGAAATTCTTGATAAGATCGGTTTAGTGGTTTATTGTTTGGATTTACCACCTGAATTGGGTAATGTCCATCCAGTTTTTCATGTGTCTATGCTACAGAAATATTTACTGTATTCTACACATGTTATACAGTGTCCATAGATTCAGTTACAGAAAAATTTAACCTATGAGGAACAACCAGTAGCAATAGTGGACAGACAAGTAAAGAAGTTATGGTCAAAAGAAATATCTACAGTAAAGGTGATATAGAAAAAAAATCACTCTTTTGAGAAAGCTACTTGGGAAAGAGAGGAGGATATACGCGCCAGATATCCGCATTTATTTGAACAATGAGGTTAGTGTTTATCTGCAACTGTGGTGGTGAAATTCGGGGACCGAATTTCTTTAAGGGGGAAGAATGTAATAACCGTAAAATTTAACGAAAATTCCAATTAAAGGAAATTTAGAATAAAAGAGAGAATTTTGATAATAGAGATAAGAACCGTAGAAAATATGTATATTTATTACATGGATTAAAGAATTACAAAAAGAAATATGAGAATTTTTATAAGGAGGGGAGAATGTAATAACCCAAACCTTTGAAGGTTAAGTACAAATAATTTGAAACAAGGAAGTTGAGAACAATGTAAAATTTTAGAGCGTTTCTGACATTTCTTCTGACCTTTCTTCACTCATATAAGCATAACTCTCTCATATGAAATTCAAATTAAGTGATTCCAATTTCTTTTGAAAGATAAGACATATATCTACAACTTTGATGTTGGGAACTTTTGCTAATTCCGTGAATTTTATAGTGATAAGAGGAAAAACCCGCAGAATAGTGTGGTCTGGACCGTTGCTCACTATTTGGTTCATAACGCCTTCATATGAACTCCAAATTAGGTGATTCAAGTGGTTTATGAAAGCTAAGAGAAAGGGATACAACTTTCATGTTGGACGTTTTGGCAAATTCGGCCATTCACAGGGTGCACTGTGGCCCCGAAGCACGGCCATGCTCCAGGACACGGCCAGGCCGTGCTTCGGGCTGTTTCTGCATATTTCTGCAGCCTTCTCCCTCATTTCTTGCATTCCTCCATATCTGAACCCTAGCTTTCTCTCTCTAAAATTTTCTCCACCTTCTCTCTAATATATCTCATCATCCGGACGTCCGATTTGAGCAAGCAAGGTACCGTTGGACTCGTGGGAAGGAGAGCCACAAACCCCACCGATCAGTTTTACCGGAAAACTACTGGATTGTCGCTGGAAAATTGCATGAATAGTAACCTCCAAGGTAAATTCCGTCCAATCGCATTTTAGGCTTCGTTTTTACCGAAATTCTTTCCATAGATAGTCTTAGAATTAGTTTCTATGCTAGAATTTAGGATTTTTAGGTTTCGGCGTAAATAGTGTTTCCGGCGAGTGAATAGTGTTTTTCGGCATGAATAGTGACATTTAGAGTTTTCCAATTCTCATGTTATGTCTATGTTTTCTAGGTTGTTGAACCATCACGAGTTGAAATTCTCATTGTTGGAGTCCTAGTAAGGTGAGTGGGTTTTTCATACTATAGCGCATGTTTTAGGAATTTGATTTATAACTCTCTCGTATGATTTTAACTAGTTGGAATGTATGTTAAATTGTTTTACCGCTTTGAAAACCAATATGTTCCAACCATGTTAGAAATTATAAATTTAAATCCTAGTTGAACTCTAGGTATGCAGGGCAAGCATCTAGGCTGATAATTATCCATTTGAACTAGATTTATAGAAATGCGAACTTAGTCATAGAAATGAACTAAGTTAGCCATGAAATGATTTAATGCATGATGAGCATCTATGTGACGTCTACGGACGATCTATGTTTAAAAAGAAAAGTTTATGATTATAAAGGTCTCCATGGGAATTCATGGATGAGATATATTTTAGAACAGAATTTTATGCATGAAAAGAGCTAGATGGAGAATTATAGCTTTATTGTAAAGTTATTGAAATGTTTTACTTTAAACTCTTTTTATAGCATATGTCAAATGTTTTCTATTGGAGGGACCATTTTAGATCACTGTTAGCTAGCCGCAGGGAGTGCTAGCCCTGGTGCACCATGGTCATGCGAAGGCTTCGGCCTAGGATACTGTGACGGGCATATGACTGCCTAAGACACAGGGATTTAGGGTGGACTTATGTCTACGCCTACAGTGATTACCCTACCCTTGCTGTGTGCTTGGGGGAGATGTAGATCTGTTAGGAAAGACCTCCAATAAACTAGTGCATTGTTCTTAAAGATTAAATATTTCTAAAATATCTCATTCATCATTGTTATTGCATAAATAACTTCATTTATTACTTACCATGCATAATTGATTTGCTTTACGGTTACTGATTTAATCATGTTTTATCTTTTGAACATAAATTTGAATTGTTTAGCTTTTCTTTCAATAAATTATGGTTAAATGCTTAATGTTTCGATTATTAAACTCATTGTGAAACACTCGTGCTTGGTTTGCCCTGTTTCTGTTATAGTATGATTTACCCATTCACTGAGATGTGGTAATCTTACTCCTCTTCTGTTTCCTCCCCACAGATAGTCAAAGAGACTTTGATCCAGCTACAGCTTCGTAGGAGGCTGAAGATATTGTTGGTGAGCCCCAGTTTGGGCAAGGCTCTTTTGTACTGTTTGTTTAGTTTAGTTTATGTCTAGTATATCTCCATGAATTTACAGGCAGGATCCTCGCTTCTTGCGTATTTTAATGTGTTGTTTGGAAAACGGATTTATGTTTTACAATGATGTTGGTATTATGAGGCCTTGGGCCAATTTGAATCACATGAATATTATGAGGCCATGGGCCAAGTTGAATCACGGATGTTGGATTCATGAGATATATATA
This sequence comes from Gleditsia sinensis, assembly GCA_037074535.1. Lineage (NCBI taxonomy): Eukaryota > Viridiplantae > Streptophyta > Magnoliopsida > Fabales > Fabaceae > Gleditsia > Gleditsia sinensis. Next base: position 65,674,421 of record CM073465.1, on the reverse strand, counting down.
TATATATATATATATATATATATATATATATATATATATATATATATATATATATATATATATATATATATATATATATATATATATATATATATATATATATATATATATACACACAGTATTTTCTGATATTGGATGTGGCATATGTGGTCAGTTATATTTATTATGTACTCTGGATTGTGTGCTGGATGTTTGTGCACCCTATGTGTTAGGCTTGCGGCTAAGGGGAAACCCTTATGCCGTGCCGGTCATGTGTTCCATCATTTGGGGCCGTGACAGCTAGCCTCGTGTGAGGGCCAACACACGAGAGATTATATGTGAAGGAGAGTGGAATGCCTCCTATATATGGGTGAGATGCCAATTATATGAGATGTTATTTTCCTTTCCTTGCTGTGTGCTTAGGAAAAGACCCACATAGAGTCCCTTCGCGTGTCCTCTTGAATGGTAGTAGGGCAAACCTCAGCAAGAAGTTGAGTTTAGGCAAATCCTATACCACCAAAGTACGGAAGGGGATTAGACTCTGATGTGGTGGTTCTGATATGGGATCCTCCGAATATTTTATGAGACATGTTTTGATGTATAACATATTTTGATTAATGATTTTACAGTATTGAAAACGAATATGAACTTGACATGAGCATTGTTTATACAGTACCGCTTATGGTTTGAAAGACCTGATTATGATTTTTGAATAGAGAATATTTGAAAATACGGGTCCCATGTGGATGTACTTCTGAAATGTAATTTATGAATACTTAATTTTTATTAGACTTGTACATCCATATGTTGACCTGAGAGGTCTTAGGAGGTATTATTTGCTCATTGAGTTGTAAAACTCACTACACGATGTGGATTTATTTTTCAGATAAAGACATAGAGTTTGGTCCAACAGCCACGTGATCGACTATGGGTCGTACTTCAATGGTGAGTCTACATTGTTTCTAGGCTCTCAATGTTTTATATTGTAATATATTTGTACTCTAGAGTTGCTCTGAACGTCACAGGCAGATCCTTGTTTCTGCTGTACTCTGATGTATATGTACTTGATTTGTATATGGTATCTGTATGGGAAAATCTATATGTATCTATTTCCTTGATAGAGGATTGAGATATTTATGTTTATGAAAAATATATGTTCATGATATACGTATTTCACGTATCCTAAAATTAGGGGCGTGACATGTATCATTTAATTAAAAATATAGATCTGAGCTAAAGTAAAAAAAATATTTTAGCTGTTTCAAGTTTGTGTCTATCCAATCAAAAAAAGCTGATCGACATTGGCTAAAAATGGAAAGAAAACACAATAAATGAAAAACAGGAGAAAGAGAAACCCACCCAAGAAATCCTTTAATAGTCATTCTCTAGCTTAGTAGGTCCCACTCCAATGTCTAGCTTATTCAAGCAAAATAGACATTGAAACAAAAGAAGAAGAAAAAGCATGCTTGAGTATAATATATTTTATTTTATTATTTGAGTAATATATTATATATATTCTAATAATTTCTTTAAATTTAAAAACTTACGAGTCTTAAAATGATATATTGCAATTAGTTATTTTCAATATCTTACCATTTCATTATAACTTAATCCACTATTTCATGTTCAAATTTTTTGTAAATTTTCTTCTTCCATTATTTATTACAATATAATATCTGTATTAGAACTTATTTTAGTATTTATTTAATAGAAGTATACTCCGATTTATAATATATAAACCGTAGTATTAAAATTAATAAAATAATTCTATATAATTAGGATATCAATTAGTTCAAGCACCAATCCAACCTGATCTTTTAGTTTTCTTTCATTCACTATCAACTCCAATTTTTGTACAAGATGAATTTATATTATACTTTCATCAATAATTTAATTTGACCAACGTTCACTTTTTGCAATTATGAGAATTTCAATATTATTTTAGCAAATCATTATTCAATATGTTAATGTTAAATGAGATTCACAATGTAAATTTAAACGAATCATTTATTGAATGAGTTAAATCTAAGGAAGCTAGTGTTTGTTTGGCTAAGCTTACACCCCAAATTGATTGTATCATATTGCCAAATAGTAATAAGCAGAGTAAAACTAAATACATATAACACAAATCATTAAGATGTACCTGATAAAGTGTTAAAAGCCAAACTCAACATTTCAAGTGAAGATAAGTTGGAAATGGTTTGGGGTATGATTCCTGAAAGCTTGTTTTTGGCAATTCTTAAAATCTTCAAGTGCTTAAGTCTTCCAATCTCAAGTGGAATGGTTCCTCCAATAAAATTATGAGCCCAATCGAAGGTCTCCAACTTTGACAGGTTGGATATGGTTGATGGAATGATTCCACTCAAACTATTGTTGAAGAGAGACAAGTGTTGAAGCATAGATAAACCCCCTATCCACGTCAGAATTTCTCCATCAAATTCATTGTAGCTTAAATTAAGCATTTTCAATCTGCGCAAGTTGACTAACTCTTTTGGCAAGTGGCCATGGAAACTGTTGTTATGAAGATCAAGTTCAACCAGGAATGAGAGATTTCCAAGTTGTGAATGTATGATTCCCTTGAGACCCATGTCACCAAGATTCAAGGCTTGAACCCTTCCATGGCGGGTATTACAAGTGACACCAACCCAATTGCATGGAGAAGAAGAGTTAGACCAATTAGCTAAGAGATTGTAAGGATCCAAGACAGAAGATTTGAAAGCAAGAAGTGCAGACTTATCTGTGGTGATATTTGGCTTACTCAAAGCTAAGTAGGCCATGAAGCAATGCAGTGAGAGCATGAAAGCAGAGAAATGAAGTTTCCCCATGTTTAGCATATCGGACTTGTCAAAGATGCAAGCAGTGTGCAATAAAAAAGAGAATGGCATATTATATATTTCTTCAATTTGAAATCAAGTCAGTGCGTGGTAGTCAAATCTGGTAGGCTTGACTTGTGGAGTAGTTTTGTTTACAATCCATTATTGAATTAGATAATACATCATAGGTGTGGCTCACAATGGTGAAATCTCATATATGGAAAGATCACAAGAATTTGAAGTCTATCTTCTTGCACCGACAGAGATCAATGGTATAAAACAAATTTTGCATATCTAAAAGTATAATACGTAGATAGTATAAAGTTAAATAGATGACTTTAATTTCTAAAAAATATATTACCATGACTTTTGAGCATAGACGAGAATCCAAAACTATTTTTTTATATATATATACAAGATGAAATTCTTTAAGATTTTGTTATGAGTTTTTCAAATAAAAATATAATTTATGGACAATTTTTTTACATGTGTTATAATTATATTGCAGAAGATCATGATTTGTGGCGTAGACAAGGTGTTTGAAAAAAAGATTTTTTTTTTTTAAAAGAATAGATAAATTATCAGGTGTGGCAGTCAAGTTTAGTAGACTTGACTTGAGGCGTAGAAAAGGTGTTGAAAAGCACTTTTTTTTCTGACAGGTAAAGCACATTTATTTGCATAGCTTGAAAATGACTATACAATGTTAAAGTGCAGCTCACCTTATAAAAAGTTGTTAACTTTCAAACTGCTTTTTTAAGTTTTTCTTTTAATCATAACTAAGTTGCCTTTTAGCACTAACTTATATAAAATTTAGAAAAGCTCAGGTAGTCTTGCTGTCATCCACAAACATACCCAAGGATTCATAACAATTCCAGGAAAAAATAATTAGTATAATTATGATTTAAAATCTAAACATGCGTTGCAATAGCTTATTTGCCCAACTTCGACATCCAAGAATTCTACAGATTTTGTAAAAGCTAAACAATTCATTCACCCAACCTGTGTTGCAAAAGCTCATGCTAAGATATATAAAAAATGAAAATATAATAGAAAAAAGCTCTTTTTCGTTTTTCTAATATATAATAAGAAAATTAAAATTATATTAACCTTTATGAAGTTTGGGAAACTTATGCTAAGGCTTTTGAAGTTTCAAATTTAATGCTAAAATTATTAATTGAAATTTTCATTATACAAATATATACTTGTTACTTAAATTTTTGGTACTCTCCATGTAGCCTCCAATAATGGATGAAAGCAAAACCAAAAAATTACTAAAAAAAATAAAAATAAGTAATGTATGCAATAATAATTTCTTAAATGTCTTCAAATTAGATGTAGTCACTGTTGAGACTAAAAATAAAAATATATATAACATTATTTTTTATAAAATATTATTATGAATATCTATAAATATTTAAAGTTATAATATATAGATTGTATAAAGTTAAATTGATAATTTTAATTTGTAAACAATATATTACCATGGCTTTTGTTGAGTGTAGAAGAGAACCCAAAATTTTTAAGTTTTGGTTATGAGTTTTTCACATAAAAATATAATTTATGGACCATTTTTTACATGTGTTATAATTATATTGGAGAAGATCATGACAAATACTTAAAAACTACACTTATATATATATATATATATATATATATATATATATATATATATATATATATATATATATATATATATATATATATATATATATATATATATATATATATATATATATATATTTTCTCCTAACAATTAGTAAAACCAATTGGCACGCACATTACTTTGAATTGACTTTGCTGATTTTAATTGATCTCAGTCTCTACAAATTGTCCATGCATTTATGTATGGCGTGTAAGGATACTTTATCTAGCCTAACCCATTTTTGTCATTGCATTTGTGTACAGTGTGTCAGGATCACTGTTTAAGAAATGCATTGCATAGACCCAAGACTTGAGATGTCAAGATCCCTATCTAACCTAAAACGTGTTGGGAAGACCCAAGACTTGAGATGTAACACAATCAGTGGCATGAAAATTTTGTCACGGACTCCTATGAAAAACATATAATTAGTGGTACAGTATCAATCCCTTTCATAGCCATATAATTAACCTCACCACTCTATGAAAAACATCTTGTTAATAAGCAAATTTTAAAGAACAGTTAGTGAGCAAAATCTCAGTATCGTCTCTTTCTATTAAAAAAACCATTGAAAAAAAAAGAAATTAATATAGCAAATAAATTATATAAAATTAATATGATAAAAATGACATTAGCCCAATTTGAATTTAACTTTTAGATTATCATGTTTCCACTTTAGCTTATAAGTTGACAGTTGATGGTAAAAGATATCTCTAAAATATTTTCAAACATTTAAAATAAATAGGCATGAAATGCAACCGTAAATCCATGTGAACAATTTTTTTATAGTTATTTAATGTTACAAAGGTGAGTTATATCTATAAAAATAATAAGAAATTATTGAAGAAAAATTACAATTAATATTATATATAAAAGTCGATAAAGTAAATTTTTTGAAGACATGAAATGTTCATAATTTTTTTTATGGATATCTTCAAAATGTTTGTACAAAATTTAAAACAAGTGTATCTAATATACAAATTTTGGATACTTTCATAAATTTATAAAATATCTTCTTCTTTTTTTGAGGTGTCACATATCTGCAAAATCAAAAGACTGGAAAACAAAACAGCACAACTTGCAAACAACCAGAACACAAAGACAGAACGCCAAACCAAATCAATCAGCGAACACCATCTTGGCGAGCCTCCATGTCTGTCACCAAGATTGAAGCCTATGCAGCCAATTTAGCCAGCCAATCATCGTTCATATTATCCCTGCTCAAAGATAGAATATCAAAAGGCAGTGTCTCTATCTCTTTGCTTTTTTCTTAACTGACTAATATGTTACTATGATTAAATTTAGGTGGACGAATTGAAATTTAAATATAACTCAATAATAAAGTATGATAATTATAAAAAATGTATGTAACAACTTCAAAAATATCTTATTAAGATTCTACATCTCTTACATTCAGTTCTGTAATTCTGAGTTCAGATAAACAACTCTGTACTCGGATCTAAATAGAAGAATATCATATTTATAATTTTATACTCATGTGAGTAGAATAAAGCTAAAAAGAGCTAACCCTTAGAGAGAGTTGAGAATTGTATTGTCTCTTTAAGAATATCTCTCTATTTTCTCCTCTACTTTTTTTGCATTAGTTATACATTTGAGATATTAAAGTATAATTTTTGGTATATTAGTGTTTGTTGGGTGTCATTTTTGCATTCTCTAATTGTAGTACCTATTTTTTTTTCATCTTCAGAAGATGTAAGATTAAATTAGTTATGCTTAGTTCACCTATCTTTAACTTCTTGTGCTTGATGTATTTTTTTAAATAGTAATTTTTCAATTGTCTCAAAAAAAAATGCTAATGGGGATGGAACTTTTTTTAGTAATTGGAATAGCGCTGTGAGATGCAGAAAGTTTTTCAATTGTCTAAAAAAAATGCTAATGGGGATGGAACTTTGTTTAGTAGTTGGAATAGCACTATGAGATGCAGAAAGTTTTCGTGCAACTTGAGTAAAACTCGTTGCAGGCTTTTACTGTGGATCAATTGAAAGCTTCGGCAGTGGATGGAGGCTTGATTTTTTCTCATAACCTCTGCATCAAGGAGGTTTCACTGAAAAGTAATTGGAAAATAGTGTTTTACAGCTTGTAAAATAAAAAGTCAAGTCACACCAGCTTTGTTTGATTCTTGGAAGTGGGAACACTACTTTTTCTTTTATTCCTAGAAGTAGAATACTATTGTTCATAGTCTTGCAAATTGGGTAGACAAATGACCCACATGACTGTACATGTTTTTGTTACATTCATCATGTGAGTGTACGTTGCCTGGTTGGTACATGAGTACAATAATTTCAAAGATATGATAAAATTAAGATGTAATTGATATTGAGTTTTAAAATGAAGATATATATAGTTGATGGAAGTTTCAATTATTTCAAAGGACAAAAGGTATTTACAGTCTCGTTTATCGTCCTTGTAAGTTTCCTAACAAAATTATGACCTACATATTGTTTTTATACTTAAAGAGAAAACTATATTTTAATTCTTAATGGACAGATAAAATTTTAATTTATTTTTTCACAAATTTATTAAACATGTCCATAATGTCACTCTTTAGTTATGCTATCATTCAAGTTTTAACGTCAAATTTAAGTTACTATTAAAATTGTAATTTTCTGCACACTTATATAACTAGATATATAAATTGACACTTACTTAATATTAAATTGATATTCTCATGATACTCATAATAGAATTCTTAACTTTTAAAATAAATTAATTCTATTAAAAAATTTTTTTACTATAAGTGGCACATAAGTGTCAAATTATTATCAGGTAAATGCTAATTTATATGTCAAGTTAAATAAATATAATTAAAAACTATAATTTCAATTATAAGTTAAGTTTGACGTCAAAGTTTGGATAATAGTAATTAGGTGGACGAATTGAAATTTGAATATAACTAAATAATAAAGGATGGTAATTATAAAAAATATATGAAACAATTTCAAAAATATCTTATTAAGATGTGATTATATTTGATTCTAAAAAAAAAAAGATATAATTGATACGATGTCATGCTGCATAATAAAGAAAAGAACGCAAATTTGATGGCAAGGACAGCGACTTAGTTGTGAATGAAGTACTTTGAAAATGCCCCCAATTACCCCTTCAATGCAAATGTGGATAGCTAGAGGCAGAAGGGAGAGAGAGCAGAGAGTTCTAGAGAGAGCCCGCCTCCCTCCTCTATTACTTTTTCTTTTTTTCTTTTCTTTTTTATTATTTTGAATTGTTTTCTCTTCTTGCAGAGAAATTCTTTTTCACTTTTATTAGAAAAGAGGTTTTCTTTTTTTTATAAAGAAATTTGGAGATTTAATATTTTACATCTCTTATATTTAAATATATAATTATGAGTTCATATTTATAACTCTGTATTCATGTGAGTAAAAAAAAGACTGAAAAGAATTAATTCTTAAAGAGATTTGAGGAGTATATTATTTCTCTCTCTCTCTCTCTCTCTCTCTCTCTCTCTCTCTCTATATATATATATATATATATATATATATATATATATATATATATATATATAGATATATATTTCTTTATTTTTGTTGTTGTATTAACCATATATTTGAGATATTAAAACTGTAATTTTTAATAGATTAATATTTGTGAAGTATTTTTTTTGTATTTTCTAATTATACAATCTATTTATTTGTTTTTTATTATTATCAGAAGTTATAAGTTTAAATTAGTTATGTTTAAGGCAAATGAGGATGGCACTTTGTTCGGTAATTGGGATAGCGCTATGAGATGCAGACAGCTTTCGTGTGGCTTGACTAAAACTCGTTGCAGGCTTTTACTCTGCATAATTGAAAGCTTTGGCAGCAGATGGAGGCTTGATTTTTGCTCGTGACCTCTGCATCAGGGATGCTTTGCTGGAAAGTGATTCTAAAATTATGTTTGACTGCAAAAGAAAATTTCAGATCACACTACTTTGTACGATTCTGCTTGATGTATTTGCAAGAAAGTTTTTAAAAAACTTCGTCAGGTCGAAAACTTGTACCTCTGACAATAGTTTTACAGAATATCAAATGAAAAGAAAAAAGTTTTTAGAGTGGTTTTAACCTATTCTTTAGAAGCTATGTAATAGTGAATGGATACACATGCATATTAATAGGTTAGGTTAAGGAATCTTAAAGTTTGTAAGGTGAGTTTTTTTTTTGGAGAACCAATTTCTAGAAATATTATTCTGAGACTAATCTTATTAAAGTTTTAAAGTTTTAGTCTCTCTTAAAATTTGAACTTTTTATCTCCGAAAGTTGTAAAATCTGTTCCCATCACGGAAATTTAAATTGGTTGTTACAAAAATTGTAACTTTTGATGGTTATGAGGGTTAACCATCTAATATTATAACAACCATGTATTTGACATTAGTGGACCATTTAAAAGAAAATTGTAACAATAGTGGTTTTAAAGAGGGAATTCAGCAGCACTACTTTTTCTTTGGTTCCTTGAAGTAGAATACTGTTGCATATAGTCTTGCACAATTGGGTAGACATATTACCCATATGACTGTACATGTTTGGTTAGATTCACCATGAGAGTGTGCAGTTCCCTGGTTGGCACATGAGTTCAATAATTTCAAAAATATGATAAAATTAAGATGTAATTGATATTGAGTTTTAAAAGGAAGACATATTTAATTGGTAGAATTCTGAGTTGATTGACTGTCAAGTTGTAAATTTGCTCACTTAATCCGACATACGTGCAGTAATTTCAAAAGTGTCTTAAATTAAGATGTTATTTTTGTTATCCAACAAAATCTACACCATTTTTTAAAATTTCATCAAATAAGTAATTATTTATTATTGAATTTTTAATTAATACCGTAGCTCTATATGACCTTTAATATAGGAAAAAAAAAATAAAACAATTTGAAAAGAAGTAGTTTGTGAACAATTTTTTAGAAAAAATAATAAGTTAAGATCAGTTACAATTACGTCTAGAAAGAAGGAAGATATAATTAAGAGTAGTAAAATATCATTTTGATTCTCAGAAAAAAAAATTGTCATCTGTTTAAATTTTTCAAAGTTATTTGTCATTATTTTATTCTCAACTTTTTACAAGATATCATTTTAGTTTTTAACATCAAATTTTTTAAAAAGAGATTAATAGAGCTTCCATATATATGGACTTACTTTATCCAACATGCATCTAACATAAATTGTTGACGCGGAATGTTAAAACGGAGATGAAAGCAAAACAAATTGTTTTTAGTTAATTAGAGACAAATTTTGATGTCAGAGATTAAAATTATTTATGTTTTAAGATGTTGAGAATAAAATAATAGTAAACATTTTTTGAAAGTTTCAAAAATTTAAAATGGTGATTTAGTTTATAATCAATAGAAGTTTCAGGTTTACATATGCATTTTTGTTTGGCACATAATAGTAATAATTTCAAAAATGGGTAAATTTGTGTGATCTTATTTGATATCCATCAAGAAACAGCTTTAAGACTACACCTGAAGAATGCTGATGTGAAGAGAAAGAGGTTTGTACAATCTTGTCTAATGTCCATCTGTTGGTCTTCATATATATTTAGACCCAAAACGGGTAAATTTGTGATATCTATTGATGGGTATCATGGTAGCGACACGCTACATTTGTTCTTAAAAATGACAATGAATAGTAGAACTTATAATGTAAAACGCATGTATATTAAATTACTTAAATGAATCTAGAACCATTAAGTGTTACACACACATTGAGGTGTGTAAACTATACTCTCAAAATACGTACACAAATTTAACTTTTAAAGTAAATATTTGTTGAGAATGCCTTTTCATTACAACAAAATTTAAAATATATTAGTCTTACAATATTAGCCAACAGCCTATAAAAATACTTTGAGATAACAAAAAAATGTAGTAATTTTAAACATAGGCCTCACTAATTACTTGTTTTCATTGATTTAGTATACAAAGGGTCTATTTAAAATTTTTAATATTTCTATAATTAATAGTTCAATCCTTAAAATACTTTTATTAAATAAAATAAAAATACTCAAGGTGTTGGTTTTTCTATTGATTTAGTATAAAAGGTGTCTGATGAATGGCCCACGGCCATTTTCTTTATTGAGGCCTTAACATCATCCGTTCCAACCTTTTTATGTCGCCAATGCCTTTTTTAAAGCCATGAAAATTATTACTTGTCCAAGAAAAAAAGGCCATGAAAATTATTAAGTTGGTCATCTGTAAAAGCAAAATAAAGTTTGTCGCCAAAAAAAAGAAAAAGAAAAATAAAGTCTTTTATTGCTCTGAAGCTTTTGGTGTGGCCAATAACATAGTATTTTAATGGTCATGGAAGTTATCAAGGTGGCCCAACCAAAAAGGCAAAAGAAAGTTTTCTGATGTCGCCAATGCATTGTTTAAGGCCATGAAAATTATTAAGCTGGTCATTTGTAAAAGTAAAATAAAGTTTGTCACCAAAAAAAGAAGAAAGCAAAATAAAGTCTTCGATTGCTCTGAAGCTTTTGGTGTGGCCAATAACATAGTGTTTTAATGGCCATGGAAGTTATCAAGGTGGCCCAACCATAAAGGCAAAAGAAAGTTTTCTGATGTCACCAATGCATTGTTTAAGGCCATGAAAATTATTAAGTTGGTCATCTGTAAAAGCAAAATAAAGTTTGTCACAAAAAAAGAAGAAGCAAAATAAAGTCTTTTATTGCTCTGAAGCTTTTGGTGTGGCCAATAACATAGTATTTTAATGGCCATGGAAGTTATCAAGGTGGCTCAATCATAAAAGCAAAAGAAAGTTTTTTGATGGCCTTAAGGAATGTGGTTTTTCCAGTCGTCCAAAAAAAAAAAGATGGCCTGAAGGGGATGTGTTATCTTGTCCAAAAATAGTAAATCTCTCGAGAATTTGATCTTTAAGAGGCCGAGCTCCGTTGAAGAAATCAAGCTGTTCATAAATTTTGTTTTGTTTTTGTTTTTTTTTTCAAAAAAGCTGGCTGAATCATGAAAGAAAAATAAAGGGTCAACTTTTTGTCAATGTATTCATGCTCTTGTATAGCAAGGAAAAATTTTTTTTACGAGAAAGTCCTAAACACATATGTGTACTTTGTACAGGGTTATTGAAACTTATTGTTAGAATTGATTTTATATATAATCAAAAAAATGTAATAAGAAAATAATTGAGTATTTAGAAAATATTATTTCACCAAAAAAAGAAGAAAATATTGTGAAATTAACCTATTATGTTTAAAAGATATGTAGACTAAATATTGAACTAAGAAATTTGATTAAAAATAATTTCTAGCTGTCACATGAAAAAATTCTTTCTTCTACTTTTAATTATATGAAGTAATAATAAATATTTCATAGAATAAATTTTAAAAAATGGAAATGTATTTAAAACCTAAATGAAGATAATTTTGAAGTTAGATAAAAAAAAATCTAAATATGCCGATTAATTCTGCTAGAAGGGAAACAATACAGACACACTACCCGTTCACTTGTTTCCAATATCTTGTACTCTATCTGTTGAGTGCCCTTGCTGTTAGCTGTGACTAGAATTATTATTATTATTTTGAAATGGAAGCTTGCTTTTTAGGCCTCTGCAACAGTTACAGAAAAAGCACTTTCCCTTCATCTATTTTGCCTCTGGCCACTTGCAAATATTTTTCTCGACCTGAGCCGCAAAGACGTGCTGCACTTCGGCGCCACCCAGCAGCAAAGACGTGTAGCAGAAGCTTTCAACAGTTGCAGAACGAGGCGCTAATAATTGCACCCGTTTGCTTGTTCTTTTTAAGATTATTCCCACTTGCTTATTTTTCAACTTGTATTGTTGGTTTTGGCATCTTTGCCTATGAATAGGCAAGGGAAACGGCGTAGAATTCATTCATTCAGAGTGGGAGGCGAAGACGTAGGAATTCATTTGGCTTTGAAGTTTGAGTGATAATCCAGGGTGCCATTTAGTAGTAATACACCGTTGGCATTTTGGTTGTAATTGGGGTACCATTTTGTGGAGAGTGATACATGGATGAAAAATATGTTGAGACAAATTTTGAGTGTACTTGGGATGTGGGCTAATTTACGAATATACTTAAATACTTTTATATTTTCCATTTATTTCTTGGGTGAAGTTTTTTTGACTGTTTTGTCAATAGATATAGCGCAAAACCATGTTAATTCTTGTGTTTATATTTTTTTATCTTTTATTATTTTGTCCAATTAATTCTCCGTTTGGGTCCTTCGAAATCCCAACACTTGTTCATAACAAGAGTTAGCATTCTGGAATGGCTGAAACTTTGACTCATGCTCATCGCAAGAATTATTTTGTTTTTCATCATCGGTTGGTGAATCGAAAGCAACTTCTTCAGTAATTTTGATCAACCGTTCCCCACCCCCTTGTTTTTTAATATCTTTCCTTCTATTGTGATCTCTCAATGGGTATCCAAAAAATCCAGCTTCTTTAGGCATTTCAACTGCTGCGGCTGCACTTTCTTTGGATTTTCTTCAATACTGGATTGCCTTTGGTTCAAGATTTCTCCCATTAACATTAAGATCTTCTGCACATTTTCCGTCAGCTCTCGAATATCCTTTCTCATATTTTCCATCTTTCCTTCCACTCCATCAATCCTCCTCTCTACTTCCATCTACCTCTACTGAATATATTTCACTATCACCTTCTGGCCCATTCTCAGACTGATAAGAGCCATGATACCATCGAAACACTAGTTTTTGTTATACTGAAAGAGTAAGCAAACTACGTGAGCATCAACAATAGATTTCTCTTATTGCTAAAGAAAGCTATTGGAAGATGAATGAAAATACTCAAATAATGAAATCTTCGCTCCCCTCTCATTTTATACTCACAATTCTAAACTCCTTGACCAACTCTAACTAACAAAACTAACCTGCAACTGTTTTTCTATTGCTAGCCTGTTAACAAAATACAGAATTTCTCATTTTCTTGTTCAAGTGTAATAGGGTGTTTCGTGTGCTCCCAAGACTAGTGGTTTTCAATCTTGATTACACTCTTTGGCCTTTCTATTGGTAACTTCTCCACATTTTCCTTATCTATTTCTTGTTTGTTTTCCAGGAAAAAAGGAGAGAGAAAAAATCATGAAATTCCCAAATTTGTCTCTCTATGAACCCGAAAGAATAGATTATGCAAATGATTTAATAATACTTCGTTGAGGATGACATTTTTTTTTCAATTTACCAAAAATAATTGTTTTCCTTGGTCCTTTTTTGTTTTCCCCTCTAGATATCGTTTTTGTTATTGTTTTTTTATTGATACCACTGATTAACTATAAACTTGTTCTCTTGGAATTTATTGTGTTAATTTTTCCATTTAGTTATTTGGTTGAATCTACTGCGACCTTCTCCTTTGTTGGATATGGATTTTTTTTTAGCTTAAAGGAAAATGTTGTGTTATATTTTCTGTGTAAAGTTCTTTGTCAATTGTGGAGATTGAGGAGCTTCAAGTTTTAGAGCTTACATGAACTGAAAGGATAAGTTTCTGTGGATAATTTGTCATAACTTCTTTATAAAAGATGGTTGAATTTTCTTTCAAAGTTGTGTTATATTATCATTTGCTAAATTATAAGCTGGATTCAAGTAGGATAGATACTTCTAGAGGATGCTTATCTTTATGGGTCTACATGTCTCCCTCTGCCTTATAGAGAATGTATCTCATCCAAAAAGACAAAAAGATTGTTCCTCAAAATGAAACAGGGTCATCGTTGGAATCCCTAGTGTGTTTTTGGATAAATTAATTTAAAGGGGTAGTAATTTTAGAGAATATTTGAGATAATTTATCGAAGAATTTTAGAAATTTCAAGTAATTTAATCATGCAATCGTTTTGTCAAATAAATAATTTCACTTTCTTCACTTTCCCTCCTAGTAGATGGATTTTTAATTATTCCCTTGCATTCCAAATTCCATGGATTGCTAAACTTCCTTATACAAAAATAAGCTAAATGGTGGTAATTAATGGCATATCTATTTTGACCAAATTTAATTCTTATTTCTGATTGTTCAGGAAGTATTTTTTTGTCGGACACACATGTGTTATAATTATATTGGTGAAGATCATGACCAACTCAATCACTATCTAATTTATGGACCATTTTTTTAAATGTGTTATAATTATATCTGTGAAGATCATGAGCAACTCAATCACTACCTAACCTAAACCATTTGTGTCCATGCATTATGGTGTATACGTTTTTCCATATTTAGCATATTGGACATGACAAAGATGCAAGTACAGAAGAACTAATTAAACAGTGAGCAACAAAAAAGAGAATAGCATATTTTATATATGGTAATTCATAATGATCAGGTGTGCCAGTCAAGTTTAGTAGGCTTGAATTGTGGCATAGACAAGGTATTGAAAATCACTTCTTTTTCCTGACAAGTAGAGCACATTTATTTGCATAACTTGAAAATGACTATACAATATTAAAGTGTAGCTCACGTTATGTAAAGTTATTAATTTTCAAACTACTTTTTTAAGTTTTTTTTAATGGTGCATGATTTTCTTTTTAGCACTAACTTATATAAAATTTGGAAAAACTTTTGAAGGGTTTGAATAAAAATTTGAAGAGTGTTAACCTTCAGAGAAAGTTGGGAAGTGTGTTGTTTCTTCAAGGATACGTCTCTTTTTCTTATTTTTTTTCATGTTGTATTTGCTATTTATTGAAGTGTTCACATATTACTCATATGACTGTACATGTTTGGTTATATTCACCATGAGAGTGTGCGGTTGCCTGGTTGGTACATGAGTTCAATAATTTCAAAATGAGGTTAAAATTAAGATGAAATTGATATTGAGTTTTAGAATCAAGGCATATATAATTGGTAGAACTTTCAATTTTTTAGAGGACTAAACTTACATAAAATCTCATCTGTTTTTACTATCAAGTTTTCTAACCAAATTATGGCATTTGTATTATTTTTACACTTGATCAATTAGTAAAGAGAAAAAAAAAGCATATTTTGATCGTTGCCAACACATGTGAACTTTCAATTTAATTCCTTACAGATTTTTTTTAATTTATTTCATCAAAGATAAAAGTGTTTATAATACCATCCTTTAGTTAAACTATCATCCAAATTTTAACGCTAAATTTAATTTATTGCTAAAATTATAGTCTTTTTATTGTCATATTTACTAACTTGATATATGAATTGACACTCAATTAGCACTAAATTGACATTATTGTGACACTCATAATAGAATTCTTATTTTTTCAAATAAATTAACTCTATTTAGAAAAGTTTTCTATAAATATTACATGAGTGTCAAATCATTGTTAATTCACATGTCAAGTTAGATAAATATAATAAATAAAAAACTACAATTTCAACTATAAATTAAGTTTGAAGTCAAAGCTCAGACAGTATCTTAACTGAAAAATGAAATTGCAAGCACTTTTATCTACGAGGAATTGAATTAAAAAAAATTAATATATAAGAGATTAAACTAAAAGTTCACATACTTATTAGAGACAAAATATAATTTTTTTATTTAGTAAAAATATCAGTAAACAGTTGTTTAATATCAGTAGGATTTTAAGTCAATAATTTCTCTAACCATTTATTTATATAAGAGATTAAACTAAAAGTTCATATAATTTTTCTTTTGCTTTCAGATTGCTATCTTCATCAAGCTATAACAATTCTTGTCTTCTAGTATGAAATTACATAAGTTCTGTTCAAACCTTAAAAATATGGATGAAATATTCTGACCATTTCATTAGGTCTTTTTACTCTTGTTTGCGTATAATAAGGACGATAATGATGCTTGAGTAAGGTTAAATTTCTAACATCTGGTTGAAGGGCTTGAAACTATAGAATTGCTTTGGAAGAAAAGGAAAATTTGTGGGGATTAATAGATAGTAATTTATGAAGATACTTTTAAAAAAAATGAATATGCAGTAATTTTAGAGATAGGTTTGACTAAATACTTGTTTTCCATTGATTTAGTATACACAGTGTCTATTTATAATTTTTAATATTTCTATAATTAACAGTCTAATTCTTAAGATATTTTTATAAAATAAATAAAAATACTCAAGGTGTTGGTTTTTAAGGCCATCTATTGTCTGATGATTGGCCATTACTTGGCCCATACCCATTTACTTTTCAAAGCTTTAACGCCATCCCTTCCAACCTTTTTATGTTGCCAATGCCTTTTTTAGGGCCACGAAAATTATTAAGTCGGTCATCTGTAAAAGCAAAATAAAGTTTATCACCAAAAAAAAAAGCAAAATAAAGTTTATTACCAAAAAAGAAAAAGAAAGTCTTCTATTGCTTTAAGCTTTTTGTGTGGCGAATAACGTAGTATTTTAATGGCCATGGAAGTTATCAAGGTGCCCCAACCATAAAAGCAAAAGAGAGTTTTTTGACGGCCTTATCTTGTCCAAGAAAGGAAAAAAAAAACAGTAAATATATCCATAATTTGACCTTTAAGATCGAGCACTGTTGAAGAAATGAAGAAAAAGAATAAAAGCTGGCTCAATATATATATATATATATATATATATATATGCTTTCTAAAGTGTTATTGAAACCTATTGTTATAGTTAATTTTACATATAATCAAGAAAATAAAATTGTCAAAAAATAGTAATAATAAAATAATTGAGTATTTAAAAATTACTGTTTCACCAAAAAACTAGATATTGTTAAATTAATTAATTATGTTTATAAAGTATTTAGACTAAATATTGAACTCGGAAATTTGATTAAAAATAATATCTAGTTCTCACATGAAACAATTCTTTATTCTTATTTTATTTATATAAAATAATAATCATGTATCATACAATAGATCTTAAATAAGTGATAATTAAATCATATTGTCCCTCCATAATTAGTGAAAACTTCCAATTACTATGTGCACTTTTAAGAAGTTGAAAATTTTACCATAACCATAATAGGGCAAGTAATGTAGGAGTTAGACCTCCCCTTATACCAAACCATATAAATGCTTTTTACTATCATCGAAAGTAATAGTCATTTCTGATCAAACCAATAATAGAATCGATGGTAAAAAAAATCAAAATGCATCTATATATATATATATATATATATATATATATATATATATATATATATATATATATATATATATATATATATATATATATATATATATATATATGTGGATCAATTCTAATTAGTGCTTCAGGTAGTAACAACAAATCAAGTGCTTCCTCAGAATTTTCTACAAAAGCATAAACAATAGTTCTCCTTAGACTGTATTGCCTGTGATTTATCTATAATTTGCCTAATCAATATGTCGTAAAATTTCCAAAGACAAGCACACAAGTTTTCAAAAGTGAAAATATATAGATATTGATCCCTTTTATCTTCATTCACCAATACAGCTTTATGGTAACCACATCATGTTAGTGAACTCTGAACAACATTAGTTTGTGTCTTTTGATGATGCTGATGCTGAAGCTGAAAAGGTACAGTAAAGGCAATGTGTGAGAGTTATGTAGATGGAACCAAAAATAATAATTCTATCTTACAATAGCTACAAACAAAAAGAATGACAGAGACACAGAGTCGATGCAATAATCATATGAACCGCAATAATAACTACACTAACTGCAAAATTAAGTTCCGCAACATTTTGTTTCTTATTGTATTGAAAAATATACTGCAAGTGAATATAACAGCAACCACTAAAATAAGATTGTCCAACAGTATTGTAGAGAGTCAAACAATTGATGTAATGTAAAATGCTAGAGAGGAAGCTCCCATTCAGAGTTCTCCTCAATCCATTTAACCGGCTCAAAAGTTGAGCACCATGGGCATAACTTATGTTAGACCAATGTTCTGTGTCCAAATAGGTTCTCTTGAAAGAAGTAAAGGCTCTGAAGAAGCAAAATCCATTTTCATTAGCTCCTCTTCCAGGTGAGGGATCCATGCAGACGTAGACCATGCCAAAATAGATAAGTTATAAAATGGATTAAAAAAAAGGAGAAAAACTACTCATTTGTAGAATGTGAAAATGAATTTCTGTTGGATTGTTGGGTTCCATGCCTTCAAGCAAAACATAATATTTAATATAAAAGGATATAGCGTAAGCAGTTGACATGAATAAGAAAGACACACCTGGTTGAGTTGTGATTTAGAAATAATACTTCTTGATACTTATTGATGTAGAAATAAATATATTATTTGGCCAAAAAAAAATTTTTCATTATAGCTCAACTTGAGAATTGTGTAGCTGGATATGTTTCCATTAAAGATGAATGTAATAATAATCCTCAGAAAATGAAGGGTTCTTCATTACTGACATGATTTTATAGGATGGTCAGTTCACAATGCAAGGCTCATTGATACGATATTCATGAGTATAAAAATAAAACAATTATATGTTTGTTACTGCATATCTATATTGTTCATAATCCTTATCACAAAGGTTTCCTTTCAAAGAACTAACTTTGAATAAATAAGTAAATAAAATTAGTAATCAATGAACAGAAATTGTGAAGCCTAAAACATTTTTCGAATATAATTATTCTAAATGCAGCATCAATATAAAAAGTAGACGCCAAATTTGTTGAAGGCTTGAAAGCGAATAACGATGAAAATATATTAACAAAGCCATTATCTTTACCTTTCTCAGGAGCATTATAAGATAACTATGAGCATCGGATGTTGCCATTTTAGATTAATGGAACTTTCCAATGGTTGGAGATGGCTGTGCCTCCAATTGGACATAATAATAAGTGATAGTAGGGGGCATAACAACTTCAATCGAATCAGATTTAAGCTTCGAAAATATAAGATTGTTACAATTGGTACCCCTGGGTGAAAGTAAACTGAAAAAAATACAAATAAAGCCATGATAGTTGTGAACTCTGACAAGTTCGTTTGATTATATGCGTAAGTGTATAAAGACAGAAACATAGTAATGCATGCACAAAGGCATGAATCTAAGTGATTTAAAGTTTCTAAGTTAGAAAATATCTGTAATACCAAGGCAGATATTATAAATTTCTCTGTGAGAACTCAACTTGAAGCACATATGCACATGGATAGGATAAGTACCTAGGAAAATAGTTTAGATAACAATACTTATATTCTGTGAACCAATGAAAAGCAGCTATAGTTATTAAAAAAAAAGAGAAAAAGGCCAAAGATAATTAAGTCAAAACATACAATAAGTCAGTGGAGAAGTAGCACTTGTCAATGGCCAGAGAGTTACCAACAACTAATATTCCAGCCAAGTAAGGAACACTTATCAGTGGTGAGAGACCAGAACTACATTTCTACTTCTTATGATCCTGAAACTGAAAGGAGACTACCTTTTTAGATGTCCCACAAAGCAATATGGAAAGATTTGATCAATGAGAAAAAGCGTAGCTCATCATTAGAATATTAGATGCGTTTGTGCAGAAACATTAATGTAGTATTCTTTCTGCAAAATAATCAAATAATGTTATCAGTATTCCATGTGCCTATTGAAAAGTTACATTTAATTTTTGTATCGTAAGTCATAGTTTGAAATGTTTCATAATACTTTAATGTCTTGAGTGCTCTTCTCTGTTTATTTGATGTTCTTGCAATTGGCTTCAAGTGTATAACTATGTTATGCCTTAAATAATTACAATCACACAACTGTGCTAGTTGAATGTTGCCCTACATCATCCTATAAAAGAAACAGAGCCACGTGTTTCTTTAACATATAGTGAAACATTAAAAAGACATAATTCACATTGAAATCTACCTTATTCTGTCTTGTGGACAAAGTGAATTGATTTATAAGGACATGATCCTCACCTAAATTTAAGATATTGAACTTGTAAAAAGCATGAATGTTCATAAAGAATGTAATTTTGTGATAAAATATAATAAAAAAAAAAGCATTAACATTTGATAATGATCAAAGATTTATAAGTGAAAATGAAAGATTTAACTGAAAAATCAACTGAGAGATAGAGTGTAGACCTATCAATTTGATATATACTTATACAATTGTAGACCTTTAACAGTTATTGCCTTGTAAAAAATTTATCATAAGTTCATAACTTTACATAATGAATTATATAAAGAGCAAGCTTAGTGTAAAAAGTGGGTAACTTATAAGAACATGTTATCCAGGTTAAAAAGTAGCATAGATCAAATTAATAGCCTTTTAAAAAAATAATACATCTAATCTCCAATAAAATAAGACATAGAATAAAATAAAATTGTAATATCCCATAATTTTTAAATAATAATGTTTGCTACAAAAAAAAATATTTTAATTGTAAAAGATTATGTTTTGCTAAAAGTAAGTATACTTTTAATTAAAATAATTATTTTTTGCTTAAAAGAATTATATTGGCCTCTAATAAATTTTTTTTTTGTTTTTAGAAATATTCTTTCTTTTATTATGCATAAGATATTTATTTTGTGATTTGTTTTATTAAATTTTTATCAATAAAAGTCATGATTTAAGAGTTCAACTAAAGTTTTATAAGAATCTAAATTTTAGAAAATTTTGTGCTATTTTAGGATGAAAAATAGTTATAATAAAAATAATAATAATAAATTTTAAATATTTAATTATTAAATAATAATAAATAAATAAAAAGAAGAAAAAGGGGGAGGGGAAGAGGGAAGTGATAAATGTGAAATCCGATTTCCGTAATCGATGAATAGTGTGAATATTAAAAGTCAACTTGATCATAGTGACAAATTCATCTAAATTCTTTTCCTACTATTGAAGTTGTCAATTTCATCTGCCAAACTACACATTTTACTATCTAAATTCCTATGCCTTCCAAACTCTTTTTCCATTCTCTTGGCTTCTAACCTTATTCTCTTTCTACTTTAGCTTTGTGATCTCTAGCTCTTTAGTTTGTCCTAAACCTTGAATGCAACATCACACCCACCTAGACAAATAGAGGCATCAAATCATTAAAAAAAAAAGGAAAAGCATTTATAAATCTTGCAAATAATAATCTGATCAACTTTCTACGATAGCAAATTATCATTGAAAAGCGAGGATAGGCACCCACTTGAATCTTGTAGAGAAACGTGAAATATTTTTTTTACAAAGTGGTTAGCCTTTCAAAACATCTTTGCAACAACAATCTTGTCAAAGAAGTATTTTAAGAGTTTGTTTGGTGGTCTTTCTTGTTAAATTAAGCATGCACTTCACTCAGCTCTCAAACACTTAAGTTGGTTTTTTTTTTCATTTTACCAAGGCGATTTTGAAGGGAATAATAGAGAGAATTTGAGACTAAAAAGAGAGAAGCTTCACAGGGGAATTAGGTATTTGAAAATGCCGAGATGGTGAATCATGCCATTCATGTACATTTATACTATTTTTGAAGCACAATGGGGTGAAGTGATAATGAAATCAATCTAGACCAAAATTTATATAAATATTAATTCTTCAATTTTAACATCATGCTATAATTTTTCACCATGAATTTGTATCAAAAATAGAAAAAATCGTGAATAAAATAAACTATGGGGTATAGTCCAATAGGAGAAATAGGGACAATTACACCATTCAGAATCAAAGGAAGAAATCACTACAAGTTTTTACTAAACTAAAAATTTTAAGTTTTATATATATTACATTATTATTTTGATATTTTTTACTTATCTATTATCTTCAATTTTTAACACATATAATTTTAAAGCTTCTAGATATATTTTTTTTAAATTTTAATTATATATATTTTTTGGACAATTCTTAGATTTCATATTATGACTTTAATTTAACTTTCAATGTTGGGCCAACTCATCTAACCCTTAACGTTAAATAAAGAGAGTGGGCTTGGCATTTTGACAATAAAAGTCCTATAACCAATGGGTCAGTGTTGATCAAATCTTCAAAAAAAAAATTGTCAAAGTGGGCTGAACTAAGTTGGGCGAAGAATAATTTATAATTTCTTTAAAAGGAAATAATAATAATCAAACCGAATAAAAAATTATATATAACATAATATTATTGTTGACCTAAATAATCAATAAAAACTCTTTTTGTCCATAAATAATTATAAAACACGTCTCTCCTATGTTAATACAAATTTATCTAATGATAATAATTATAATTAATGAAAGATTTATTTGTAATAAATAATATGATATTAAAATATGATATAGTTTATTTCATAAAATTACAATATGATGTGACCATGAAATTGTTGAAGAAAGAAATTTAATTTAAGTAAAATTAAAAAAATACTCTAATAAAAATTAATCACCGGGCATGGGTCAAAGAAAAACAAGTGTAAGAGTGTGTGTGGAAAGATAAAAATAAATAACCACCTAGTTCTTTTAGTAATTTTTTTCTTACTATTTATTAATTTATTTATGTTGAAATTCCCTCTAGTTCGCGCCTCCTTCAAGAATCTTTAATGACCATCATCCAAATTCACCTTCGACGTTTGGGAGAGGGAGAGAGAGCTGGGAGACAAGAAGGTCAAAGCAAAGGCACTTTAGATAGTGGGAGTGTTTCAAGTACTCCCAAAACTAGTGGTTTTCGATCTCGATTACACTCTTTGGCCTTTCTACTTGTACCTTCTCCGCATTTCCCCCATCTCTTTCTTGTTTGTTTTCCAGGAAAAAAAGAAAAGAAAAAACGTGAAATTCCTAAACTTGTTATCTTTTTGTGACCATGTTCTCTATCCCACTTGCTTCAGAGAACGCAGAAAGAATGGATTATGCAAAAAATTCCACAATACTTCATTGAGGATGACATTTTTTTTTTCATTTTAACAAAAGCAATTTTTTTTTCTTGGTCCCTTTTCATTTTCTCCTCTGGATATCCGTTTGGTTTTTTTTTTTATTGACACCGCCCAATAGCTATGAACTCTTTCTTTTGGAATTTCTTGTGTCCATTTTTCCATTTAGTTATTTGGTTAAATCTGGTGCTACCTTTCTCCTTTGTTGGATATGGATTTTCTTAACTTAAAGGAAAATGTTGCGTTATATTTTCTGTGTCAAGTGCTTCGTCAATTATGGAAATTGAGGAACTTCAATTTTTAGACCTTAGATGAACTGCAAGGATAAGTTTCTGTGATAATTTGTCATAACTTCTTTATAGAAGATGGTTGAATTTTCTTTCAAATTTTTTTAAGTTGTCATATTCTTTGGATGCTTAATGGTTTCAATTTAATTCTTGTGTTTGGCCACTTGACTGAGATAAACTTTCTATGCTTTGTGACAACATCCATTGTTCAATCTAATTTTATTCTAGGGTAAATTATAGACTGGAAATCAATTTGTTTCCTATGCTTCAAAGTGTATCATTCCTTTCCTAATTTTAACGAAAATATTCATGACTTCATATTAATATAGAAATGATGAAATTATTTAAAATCTTTTCACTTACCCTGAATGGTTTCACAATATTTTGAAGCTATTATTGTGATTAAGTTGACATCTGGAAATTGAAAACGTTGGCTTCATAACATAAATGTTTTTCCTTTTAGTCTGTTTGCTTGTTAATCTCAGCAATAGTTTCATAACACTATGAAACTCTTCATTTTTTTTAACAATCACATGTCCAAGTGGTATCAGACAAACTACCACAGCCGAATAACATACTTTAAACCACTGGAGGTATACTAATTTCAGGCTGAACTACAGGAATAAAACTGAAATGTACTCTTTGTTCTATATTCATAATTATATGTAATTACATTTGTCATACTCAAATCTTCTATGCGAAAATGGTAAAATGAATTTTCTCAATAGTATATCTCAAGATGTTAGCCCTGCAAAAACTTGTTAATTTTAATGTTCAATTCAGTCACTGTCTTATATCACATCTAAGCAAATTTTAGTGAGTGTCGCTTCAAGCGTGAAATGACATCTTTGACAAATTGAGCATCAAGTCAATGTTTGTCACCCAGTTGTGTAATTGAATCATACTCTAATCTTCTTTTTCTTATGGTTCTGATCATTACTAATACTATATCATCATCTTGATGCTTTGAGAAAAATGAGAGTTTAGTACTGGCTTTTGTAATAGGGGATAGATAGCACTATTAGCAGTTAAGTTGAAAGTAGAAACTAGTTTTTCAGAAATCATTGCAGCTGAATCAGTCACTTCTACGACCCCCACCCCTAAAAAAAATCGTCCTCTCATTTTCTGCCCTCTCTCTCTCTCTCTCTCTCTCTCTCTCTAGTACTAGCAATTATATGCTGGATTCAAGTAGGATAGTTGACTTCCAAATGATACTTATGTTCATGGGTCTACATGTCTCCCTCTGCCGTAGAGGGAATGTATCCCATACCGCCAAAACAAATATTAAAAAAAACTGTCCTTAAAATGAAACAAGGTCATTAATATAATAACCGTAAAATTTAACAAAAATTCCAATTAAAAAAATATGAGAATTTATGATTTTAGCGCGTAATTTTAATTTTTAAATGATAGTATTTTACTATAAACAAATATATTTTTATTTGTTTAACAAGGATTATGTTTTGGTAAAAGTAAGTAGACTTTTAAGTAAAATAATTATTGTGTTGCTTAAAATAATTTTATTGGCCTCTAATGAATTTTTGTCATATTTTTAGAAATATTCTTTCTTTTAATATGTATAAAGATATTTATTTTGTAATTCGTTTTATTGATATTTTTATCAAGAAAAATTATGATTTAAGAGTTAAATTAAAGATTTATGAGAATGTAAATTTTTAGAAATTTTTGGGATATTTTTGGATGAAAAACAGAATTTATATAAATTTATATAAAAGAAATCATATTATTAAATTATTAAATAATTATTATTAAAAAAAAGATAAAATGAAAGAAGGATCGGAGGAACACCCGAGAGCGAGAGAGAGTTTTGATTAATAGTAGTGAATAGTAATTTTCATTTTTCTCTCTAGATCTGGAGTGTCTATTGGCTTCCGATTCCAAAACTGAGGGTACCATTGGATTCAGGACGGAGAATACTACAGTTTTGACCGATCAATTTTTCAAATCAACCGTTAAATCGTCGTAGATCTGAAGTAGAAAATTTTCGAAAAAGATAAATTCTAAAATTCTTACTTAGAGACCTCTGATTGAAATTCTGACACCGTAGATGGATTCAGGAGCTAGATAAACCTTAGGATATGAATTCTTTTCGGTCATTTGGCAACTTTTTATATTGTGGTAAATAGTGATTTCCAGCGATAAATAGTGGCGGTGAATAGTAATTTTCGACATGAATAGTGATAGTAAATAGTGTTTTCGGTGGTGAATAGTGACAAAGTTTCCGAAGTTGCTATCTTGATTTTTGGACCCTCCAGATACGTTTTTGATCAAATTGAGATTGGAAAATCGCATTTTAGAGCTGTCCAATCTGGAACCCTTACCCTGTGAGTAGATAATTCTTCCTATGGCTTGTTTTTACTCTTCTTGAACTTTAAATTGCTAAATGAGTATGTTTACATGTTATTTATACTTTTATATGTTTCTGAAATAGTTGAAATATGATATTTAGTTCAAGAAGAATATGAATTTTGAAATAAATTTTGAAATACATTGAACATGTGATTCTTACATGTATTTTTCATGATATGGTAAAGGAAATATGTTATGCATATGATATTGATTTATACAATAATATGGTTGCCTCGCATATGGGCATGTATACATGATTCCCCTGATTGAGAAGTTTTGACAGATGAATATACTGAGATTCAAAGTCTGTATTATATTGAGAATTTTATATTGAATTATATGGCATATGTGCATATGGTATTTTCTGTGGAGGAATCCTATTAGAAACACTGTCTGTTAACCACAGGTGATGTTAGCCCTGGTGTGCACCTTGATTGCCTCAGCTAGCAGGGGAGGTGGTGCTAGCCTCGTGTGAGGGGCAACACACGGGAGATTATATGTGAAGGAGAGCAGAATGCCTCCTATATATGGGCAAGATGCTAGTTGTATGATGGTGAGATGCCAGTTATATGAGATGTTATTTGCCTTCCCTTGCTGTGTGCTTGGGAAAGACCCATACAGAGTCTCTTTGCGTGTCCTCTTGAATGGTAGTAGGGCAAACTTCAGCGAGATGCTGAGTTTAGACAAATGCTATACCACCAAAATACGGAAGGGGTCAAACTCTGGTATGGTGGTTCTGATACGGGATCCTCTGAATATTTTATGAGAAATGTTTTGATGCATAACATGATTTGGTTAATGATTCTACAGTATTGAATATGATTTTGAACATGATTTGAATAATGTTTATTCAGTACTGCATACGGTTTGAAATACCTGATTATGAATTTTGAATAGAGAATATTTGAAAAATGGGGGTCCCATATGGATGTACTTCTAAAATGTAATTTTTGATAAGATAATTTTTTTTGTATATGAGTACATCCATATGTTGACCTGAGAGGTCATAGGAAGTGTTATTTGCTCACTGAGTTGTAAAACTCACTACACGTAGTTTATATGTTTTTCAGATAAAAACTCAGAGTTTGGTTTTACGGCTTCTTGATCGACTAGGTGTCGTACATCTGTGGTGAGCCTAAATTGTTTCTGGGCTCTCAATGTTTAATTTGTAATATAAATGTACTATAGAGTTGCTCTGAATGCCACAGGCAGGATCCTTATTTCCGTTGTAACTCTGATAAATATAGAATTGGCATGTATAATTAGCAGTATTGCAAACTTGGAAACTTATGACAGTATCCTGATATATGATGTTGTAAAATTATTTGCGAATGGATAAAGATAAAATTATTGGATAATAGAGTTATTTGTGTTCCTAAATTTGGGACGTGACAATTAATGAAATCCCCAGTGTGTTTTTGGATGAAGTAATTTAAGAAGATAGTAATTTTGGAGAGTATTTGAGATAATTAATCAAAGAATTTTATAAATTGTCAATAATTTAATCATGCAGTTTTTTTGTCAAATGAAGAATTTCACTTACTTTACTTTCCCTCCTACTAGCTGTATTTTGGAACAGGCCACTGAACTAGACTTGGACCCAGCACAAGGTGGCTATAAAAAAAATATATGAAAAAAAATACAAAAAATGAAAATTCCTTTAAAATGATTAACTATTTAATAATGGATTTTCCAAGGGACAAAAATCAAATTGCAGTAATTAATTCTCTTGCATTCTAAATTCCATGGATTGCTAAACTTCCATATACAAACATAAGCTAAATGGCGGTAAGGGCATATCTATGTTGACCAAATTTAATTCTTGTTTCTGATTGTTCTGGAAATATTTTCTAGTTGGACACACAATACTTTCAAATAATTTATTAAAGGACTAGAGTGCCCTTTAATTCCATGCTATTTTTTGACGATGAGAATAGGAATATCCAAGCTGTGACAAAGCTTTTGCCATTTTCCACTTTATGAAGCTTCTTAATTTTTCTTGCCAAAATTAGCTTTCACATTTCCCAATAAGTCTTATAATGACTCAATAAAGAAGCACAGATACCAATACAAGTATAAGATATGACATGATATGAATACGGAGACACTGTAAAAAATATAATATTTACATGTCTTGTGTCGTGTTATGTCCTATCAAATACGAGTATTAGACATATATTGGATATAATATGTCTCCATATTTGAAATATCGATACATCATTGGATTTCAATGCAGAATTATGTGCCTATTTGCTCGTCTTCCTTCTTTGGGTGTAAGAAGGGTTACCATAAATATTTTCAAAATACTATTTTGCATGCTTCATAGTGGCAAATGGATCATAGGTCTAAAAAATCGGAGTAACAAGCTTTTGGTTGGAAATGAGGGAATACCTGGGCTTATAGTAAGTTTACATGTAAAACTTAGTTGAATGGTAGTCTTAAATATGCTGAATCATTAATTCACTAAGTACTCTTAAAAGCCAAACATTTCCAAAATGAAGCATCAAATTGAGTATTCAATTGAAAACCTGTGTTTTTGACCCAAAACATTGTTTATTGAATGTTCTCAAAGTTGTGATATTAGCATTACTCAGTGCCCTATATTCTGCATCAATATGTGCTATACTCACTTGAGGAACCTATGCCTCCATAGTCCAAATCCCATGTTTTATTGTACATAATTTTTTTTTTGAATTTTTAGATTTAGACTCTTAAAATTAACAAGAGTCAAGTTTGTGATCCAATTGAGAAAACAAAAAAAAAGTGCATGTAATTTGTACGCATTTATTATTATATTTTGTTTTTAATAAAAACATAATGTATGAATATTTATTTTTAGCTTACCAATATATCACAAACTCCTCTAATTATTTACATATTATAATTTTACTGAAAAATTTAATGAAAAACACCAACGACATCTAATTTAATTTTCTACATACGAAAATTGATAGAAGTTGCTTGAACCATTAGTATGTTAAAAAGGGGTTAAGAATTGACTACTGATTTTGTGGGTAGTCATTAGCATTCAAAGTAGTTAAAGTTGAACTTAAATTTGGGTTGAGGCTCATCAAGGAAATACATTCACTAAGCAGCAATTATGGTTTCTTCATCCATTATATAAATTTTATTTATTTTTTTTGGAAATTATTAAGACTTACATTTATATTTTTAAATTTTAATTTATACAAAAAATTATTTTTATTTACAAAATTGCTCATGAAACTTATATTTTATATATCTTTTCATCTAAAGACTTATAAATAATCTACTTTAATGTAATATAAATCATCATAGACTCAAAATAATATTTATAAAAATTTAAAACAAAACATGTTAGTGTAGTTATTTTAAAAGTTGAAGAATTGTGACTGTATGTTTCATAAAATTTAGATGTTCTTATCTCAATTTGAAAATTGAAAAAATATAAATACAATTTTCACAAATATTTTAGTAGAATGTAATTTACTTTATAAACTATATAAGGAATGAAAAAACTTCCCTCATGTTTTTCCATTCATACATTCCATAGCCCAAAAATTTCAGGTGGTTTGTCCATAAAGATCAGTGGATAAAAGTTGATAATTGCCTAACCTAACTATGTAAAAGCAACACGTTAAAATAACAACAACAACAACAGAGCATGTAGAAATGTCTCTTTTTTTTCTTCCACTCCTTTAATATCTACTAGCTAGTGCTAATTTTCGGAGTGCTGTATAATTCTAATACAGTGCTTCAGCTGCGAAATGACCAAGCCCTGTATTTTCCAAAAAAGAAAAATATCTTAGATTACTTATCATGGCAAACAAGAGTGCACCACTGCTTGAAAATAATTGAAATATCAATCAGTTTTAGTCCTTTTACTGATTGATATGATCTTCAACAAAATAACAACTTCACAGAGTGTGAAAATCAATTAATTATGGGAACTCTATGGATGCATGAGTTATTCATATGGCACATTCAGTTAGTTGATTCAGCTTTGGGGGCTATATTTATGGCCAAGAACAACCTTCCATATATGTTGTGCCCACTCATATCAAATGGATAGAAAGTACCATATAATTGGAAGCAACGCATCGCTCTTTTGTTCTTAATAAGGTTATTGGTAAAAGTGTTTCGCTCAGAAAGATATGCCATAAAGTTAAAAAAGAAGAAGCGTTATTATAAGCCTAATGCACCATGGCCTCTTGACTTCCTTATGTTTGAACTTCTCTTGATACTCATACTTCTTCAAAACTCAGTTTTTGTGAGAAACTAAAGAAAGATAAACAAATACTATTCTAACACATAAAGACGCCAAACAGGCCCATGGGCAGAGGCAATAATTTCTGAACAGGTGCTGGTTTGATCTACCTTATGGCAAATTTCTTCATGGTCCTCTGTTTTTCTGTTTGATTTTCAGTTTCCGACAGCTACTCTGCTTCTTGTTTAAGAAGGAAGAAAGAGTTTTCCTTATATGCAACCTTGTCAAGTAAATTTCTAACGTCCAATTCTGATTTCGCTATTCTCATGTTCTTTCCTTCAATTTCTAGCTTTGTTAGGTATTCCACATTTTTCAAGGCCTCAGTAAGCACGCTAACCTCAACCCACTTTTCCATCTGTTTTGAGAAAGAGAAACACAGTGCATCTTACCAAATCTTGCTCCAAAGGTGTAGCTGGTTCTTGCAAGAACTTTATAATTTGGTCTTTCCTGTCCTACAACTTCAAAAGAGTCCCTTTCTCCAGCTTAAGAGTTTTCTCTGCGTCCAATTGTGCAGGAGTTGCAGTAGTTATTTCTTTTCTCAAGGACTCTTGCTGCAAGAAAGCCATTGCTATATCTTTTTGAAGATCTTGTATGCGACACTCCTTCGCCTCAGCAATTTGGACAAGACTCTCTTTCTCTTCCTTAAATGTATCTGCCTCCTTCATTTTCCTCGCATTGTGCATTTCTTCACTGGGGGCATTCTTCAAGCTCTCAACAAGTTCTGTTTTAATTTGGTATTCTGCCTTAAGCTTTTCCAACTCTGCTTTGACTTCATCTAACATTACCCATTTGACTCCTTTGAATATTGATTTATTCCCTGATACACACATTTTAAAAGAGGAATAGCACAATAGAATATATTGGATCGACATCATTAATACGCAATAGTATCATATGCTACTACAGCCCCACACCCACCGAAGCAGAAGAAAAGGAAATTCCTTGGGATATTTCAGAAATTTAACCATATAATAGAGACGCAAAAGTCAAAATGACTAGTAACAACAATCTTAAAATGGGCTAACATTAAATATTCTTGACATGGAATTAAAGCAGAACTTACTCCAAGAGATAATAGATGCTTGACATAAGAAGGCAAGCAGCAATTAATAACAATACACACTCATCTAAGAGGATTTGATTTGATCAAAGAGACTACATTGGTGGACGCAAGGTATTACTTCTTCCAGAATAGACTAGAATCTCGTCAACGAAGGGTTGTATAGGTATAGGAGCATAAGAAACTCACTCTTTTTAAGCTAGAGAAAATACATCACAAAACGAAGCACCTCAAACAAGCACTCAAAAGAGGTGGACAAGTACCGTAACATGGCCTTTTTGTGCTTCACAATTACATCCAAGATGGATTCTCTTAAAAAATTGTATGATCAAACACAAAACTTACAGCAAGAAATGCTAAATGCCTAAAATTGAAAAGAAAAAACTATAACAATGTGACGCTTAAATCATCAAAATGCTATCTTGCTAGCATATATATACCTGAAAAGTTACAATAGAAGAAAGGTCTGTCCTTGGAATCATCATCTAAATTGGAGGTCCAATCTCCAATTTTGTACTTTATTAAGTATTTGTTGTTTAAATTACATGTGGAAACTTAGACAAAGATAAACAGATAGTTTGAACTTGACTAGAAGGATAAGAGTACAGATCAGATTTTGATTCATATCCGCATTATAGAAATACTATTTTGAAGATTTTCTAGTTTTTTTTTTCAATGAATTCATAGCCAAAGATTCAGATTCATAGGTAAAGATAGACCAAATCTAGCTTATTGCTTCTAAGTAATAAATAAGCAAGGGATGAGAAAGCTTGAAAATGTGAATTAGCTTCTCAGCAACCAAATAGGAGGGGGAGAGAGAGAGAGAGAGAGAGAGAGAGAGAGAGAGAGAGAGAAAATCAGTTTCTCAGCAACCAAACAGTAGGAGGAGGAAAGAGAGAGATAGTTGAAGGGAGCTCAAGAAGGTTTGGAAACAGAGAACCAGGGTGATGTTTTAAAATTTTGAAAATGGCTTTGGTTTCTCAAGGTAAGAAACGGAAAACAGAGACTATTTTCCATTTGTTTTTGCATTTTAATTTTCAAAGAATTGCACTTTTATTTTTAGGGTTTAAAATATTTAATTTTTCTTTTACTGAAGACAATAAAACAAATGAGTGATACAATTATGCTTTTTACAGATTAGTTGGCCATTTATTATTTTTAGAATCGGTAAAAAGAAAATGTGAAATCATTTTTCTAGTGAGAAAATATTCAAACCATTGCTTTGATAGTTAAAAATTAATGGAGTAACATAAATAGGAATCGCCATGGGGCAGAGTGAGTAAGTCTTTCTGGCCAATTCTTATCTACCTATGCTGCAAGGGATAAATTTTTCTCATTCTAATTCTCCATAAAGATAAGGAGATCTACGAAAGTTTATATATTTCTAAAGTTTTATAACAATCAAGTAAAATTGTACAAAATTAAATAATATTTAAAAATTTCAAACTATTATAGTCTTAAATACAAGTACGTCTCTAGAAATAAACATACATTAAATTTATTATTTTAAATTATAAATATAAAATTACTAATAAAAAATATTTATATTAAAATTTATAAATAAATTAACAGTATTCTAATAATTTTAATATAACACAGTTCCTGTGTGGGTCAGGAGACATAGTTCCCATGCTCCTATATTTTAAGTATAAAAAAATATACTCTCACCTCCATCTCTAAAAAAAGAAAATTTTTACCTATCCCTACCACTATACAAGACAATTTCCACCCAAAAAAAAGTCGTCGCCCTAATTCTTAAGAGAAGAATTATGATGAATTTCCAAATCTTTTTTCCTTGTCTCCACACTATAATTTTCAAAACTAAAGTAAGTCAATTCTCCTTTAAGGGCCTTGAATAAGGGGTAAAAAAAGTAAATGTATAATTTTAAAAGATTAAACTGCAGCAAAATTAAAAAAAGACTAAATTGTAACAATTAAAAGTATCAACTTGCAAGATGAAAATGAATATTATAATATTTTTTGTTGCTGAAACAAAAGCCTTGCATATTATTCTGTAGCATAAGTCCAAATAGGAAAACCTATATTAGATAATTAGATTAATATGTTTAATTATTTGAAGGGATTAAACTTCAAGGTGTAATATATTTAATGATCTGAAAGTGATGAAACTCTTCTACAAGTGAAATTTCCATTGACCTTTTAGCTACAGCAATTTATTGAAGGTTAATATGAGGTATATGCATCCACTTTCTTATTTTTCTGAATTAACACTCCATGAAGATAATGGGATATCATGTGCATTCAAAACTGATCTTGGCTGAAAAGAAAGGAAAAAGGGAGCAGCAAGCCTGCTGTAGTTTAGTTTCTACGGCTGAGGTTAGTATATTATGGAAAAAATCCTAATTTGAAAATTATTGTGAATAATATTATTTTGTTGTCTATAGCTTTTTTTTTATAATTCTAAAGAAGATATATTAGTTAATTTTAATTATATATTAGAAGAAATAATTTTGAAAATAATAATTCCAAAAACATTGTGAATAGAATTATTGTGTCAATAATTTGCATTCAACTTCATATTATGACATAACAGGATAATATCATAACGTTTGCAAATCTCAACATAACTAATTATACATGCCAGGTCTACACTTATAAGTTTTACAACAGAAACAAAGATCTTGCGTGTGGCGTTGAGAGCAACTCTAGAGTATATTTATATTACAATTTAAACACTGAGAGCCCAGAAACAATTTAAGCTCACTACGGAAATATGACACCTATTCAATCAAGAAACTGCAGAACCAAATTTTGGGTCTTTATCTGAAAAACATATAAACCACGTGTAGTGAGTTTTACAATTCAGTGAGCAGATAAAACCTCCT
The DNA here is from genome assembly GCA_037074535.1 of Gleditsia sinensis. NCBI lineage: Eukaryota > Viridiplantae > Streptophyta > Magnoliopsida > Fabales > Fabaceae > Gleditsia > Gleditsia sinensis. The sequence goes on along the minus strand of CM073465.1, from coordinate 65,640,508 downwards.
ATGACCTCTTAGGTCAACATATGGATGTACTCTTTATTTTAAAACTTGTCACATTGAAAATCACAATTCAGAGATACATTCATATAAAACCCACATTTCAAATCATCTCGGTTCAAATTTATATTCATATTCAATTCATAAGTAATGTTGTAAGAACAATAATAAAATCATGGTATGCATCAGCATAATTCTTATAAAATATTTGGAGGATCCCATATCAGAACCACCATATCAGAGTTTAACCCCTTTCGTACTTTGGTGGTATAGGATTTGCCTAAATTCAGTATTCCGCTAAGGTTTGCCCTACTACTATTCAGGAGGACACGCGAAGGGACTCTATATGGGTATTTCCCAAGCACAGAGCAAGAGAAGGCAAATCATAACTCATATAACTAGCATCTCGCCCATATAAGAGGCATTCTGCTCTCCTTCACATATAATCTCTCGTGTGTTGGCCCTCACACTTGGTTAGCACCACCCCCTGCTAGCTGAGACAATCAAGGTGCACCAGAGCTAACATCACCTAATGTTAGCAAATAGTGTTTCCAATAGGATTCCTCCATAAAACTATAATCTCATATGTTTCATATTAATCAAATCAAAGGTACTATTATAATACAGTATTTTTATTCTCAGTATATTCCTCCGTCAAAATTTTTCCAACTTAGGGGAATCATGTATACATTCTCATATCCAAGACAAAAATTTCACTGTATAATTCATTATCATATGCATAACATATTTTCTTTGCCATATAATGAGAAATACATTTAAAAATCACATTTCAATGTGTTTCAAAATTCATTTCAAAAGTCATTCTTCTTGAACCAGATATCGTATTGCAATTGTTTCAGATATTCTATACCATTTCATGAACATATAAAAGTATAAATAACTTGTAATCAAACTCATTTATCAATTTAAAGTTCAAGAAGAGTAAAGGTAAGTCATAGAAGAATCATCTACTCACCAAAATTAGGGTATCAAGTTGGACAACCCTAAAATCCTCGTTTCTTATCTGAATTCGGCAAAATAAACCCCAAAATCGAGTCTGGAAGTTCCAAAAACCTTGAAAATTACTCTGGATTTGCAAAATTTGTGCTCTGGGAACTCGATCAAAGCAAGGAGGTCCAACTGTCACGCACTATACGCGCCGCCCAAGGAGATGTGCGTGGGCTTCATGCGCCGAGGAAGAAGAGGCACGTGAGGGTGCGTGCAATGGTGGGTTTGCCTAAAATTTGAGATCCAAAAGGTTTCGGTACCTTCTGGATCAATTTACGGTGTTAGTTTTTGCGTTAGACAACCACATATAGGAGTTTTGGATATTACCTTTTTAGGCGATTTTCTTTCAATTTTTTAACTAATTTCCGGCCAATTCTCTAGAAACCAATTGGATAGATTTGAAGAACTCTTCGTCCTAAGTCCATTGGTAGTGGTGGTATCGAAATCTGAGTTCCAGATGCAGAGAAATTTAAGAGAGAAGTTAGAGGGTTTCTGGAGAAAAATTTTTGAGGAGAGATGGAAAAATCTGGAAATGATTAGTTTCTTGAGTGGTTGAGGCCCTTAAAATATTCCGGGGGACCTTTCTGCAAAAATTCACTTTTAGAGGAAGGTCCTTGTAAATTTTCCTTATTTACATTTAAACTCCGAAACTTTTAAGAAATTGCATTTTGGCCCCGAAACGTAAATTCTCAAATTTCTTTTGTAATTCTTTAATCCATGTAATAAATAAACTTATTTTCACCGGTTCTTATCTCTATTTTCAAAATCCTCTCTTTAATTCAAAATTTTCTTTAATTTGAACTTAATTAAATTTACGGCTAATACAATTTTGAAGTTCAAAATTCTCTACAAGGACATGAGAATGGATAACACATGCTCAAATTTATCAGGCAGCTTCATTCCTTTCCATGCCTTCTTTTTTCTACCATTCTTGTAATACATCAAGTGTTCATATTTTGCTTTTGGAATTGTAATTCTCTTTTCCAAATAATCTTCTCAAGTTATGATTTACAATCATGACAAAGTTTCAACATTCGCTAATGGGAATTACCATCTCTGAATCTAAACGCACACCATCTGATTGTGATTTTTGCTAAAAAAATTGGAAATTATATTTCAAAGGTCTTTAAAAGTAAAAAGCTTTTCTAACATCAACTATATTGAATTCAAGCATCAGAACAAAAATCAAAACACAATTCTGAATATAACTTTTACACAGAATAGGCAACTACCAATTGCCCAACTTACAGAGCGTAATTCAATTTCTACAACAAATGAACAAACAATATTGTATGAAACAACAGTAACAAAAACTAAGACCTAGCTTTTCGCTTGTAGAGGTACCTTCGTCACACCATGGAGTGAGAAAATTAGGCACTATTTGTTGCAAAGTTTCAAACTCCTTTTGGGAGGATAAGTTGTTCAAGTTCCTCTCTATGCCATTCCAATTCTTGGTAAATGTCCATAGAAGCATGTAACTTTTGTAATGAAAGTGATTTGTTTTTTATTAAGTAGAAAACTAAGGTGTAGTTTCTTTAGTGTTTGTTAGAAGGTTCTTTGATAGAATTATGGTATGTTAAGAAATGATTTTTTTCGAAGTGTTAGTGATGTGATATTGAGTTGTAAAAAATATCCACGTATAATGTTTTTATTGAAGAACCTGAAAGCAAACACATAAGGGATTACAACTAAGTTTTGCCATTTTATTAAATGGAGGCAAAAGGTCCCTAGGAAAAATATAACAATCCAAATCTTATCAATGCATTTAATAATGAAGACTGAAAACTCAGTCCATGCTCTTAATCGTTGAGCCTAATTTCTACTAACAACAATGGACTTGAAAGGAATAACAATCCATAAACAAGCCTTGTTCAAATGCATCCTTGTTCAATTTCCAAGCCTCACTATAAGGAAATAAAATCTCAAAGCTCTCTAGTACATCAACATCACAATTTGTGCAAGATGTTTATGATCATCTTCTGTATATAGGAAAGACAGACAATTATAGATATAGAGATTCAAACAGAAGGCAACCTAGGATTTTTTCATAACAAGGAAATATAGAAATGCCAAGAGTCAGTTCAGATTGTGATCAAATGCATCCAAGTTCCCTTGCTTGCTTAAATATAACTAAAGACAATCCTAGATCCCCCTAGTTCATTAGCATCACAATTCATGCAAGATGTTTATCAACATCTTCTGTGTAAAGAAAAGATTGACAATTATAGGCACATACATGCAAACAGAAGACAATCGAGGAATTTGTCATAACAAGTCAATGTAACAGCCTACCTCTAGATCCTTGACTGCTTGCTCACTTGTGATTTCTTGCTGCTGGCCAGAATAATTCAGAAAACCAATGCATATGATTCCGTTAAGTTGGTATAAAAAAAATAAGCAAAGAAACTATAGAAGGTTTAGTGAGTAAGATCATAGAAACATGTACAGAGCAAGAGATTTTTAATTAGAAATAATTTCAACTCTATTCAAAGAAGGGTACTTGATATAGGTATAAAATAAAATACCATCTATGGAGGCCAATAGAACAAAAATGCTCGTTAAAATCTTTTAATATGAAAGGTTTCATAAAATATATGCAAAAAAAAAAACTTGAGGTCATATTTTTAATTACACAGTTTGTCCTCAATTTTCATAGATAACATGACGAACCAAGTTTTGCCAAGTCAATTAAAAAAGTCAAAATAAATATGATTTTTCAATAAAATAAATATAAATATCAAACTGTTTTTTATAATAAAAACCATACGTGTTTTCATAGGTGCTATTGACAGAATGGTTTCCTGTGTTCAATTATCTTACCGAAACAACATAAATTACACTATAAGTAAGAAGCATATAGCATGCTATGTTCTAAAGAAGAACAAGCTCCTTTCTCTCCCTGCTATAGTCAGGGAAAGCCTTGTCATTACTACAACACTGTAGAAAGTAGACCATGATTCAGAAACCAAACAAGGTCAAGTATCATGATACTAATATAACTGCTCCTAGTTCTATGTGAAGTTAGCTACTCTAGCAACATTTGCCAGCATTCTAAATGCAAGCACTCAATTAATAACTTAATTAACTTAGCAAACATTATAACATTTATTTGAGGCCACAACTACACAATATAATAAATTTGGCATTCCCCAGTTTGAACTTACCCACTCAACATGTATTATAGCATCATATAATTATTTTTATAAGTTGGTAACTTATACATAGTTTTTTAAGGTGTCAGTGACTAGATCACTACAACAGAACCGCGGCATTACGGTGGTTTTTTAGTGGGCTTAACGACGGTTCCGACCGTCATTAAGCCCATTAACGACGGTTTTAAAACTGTCGTGGAACTCTAGGTCTAGCGACGGTTTCATCAACTGTGGGAATAACCGTCGTTATGTCTGGTTTAACGATGGTTATAAATGTAATAACCTTCAACTAATAAAACCTTTGAAGGTTAAGTACAAATCATTTGAAACAAGGAAGTTGAGAACAATGTAAAATTTTAGAGCGTTTCTGACCTTTTCTTCTGACCTTTCGTCACTTATATAAGCATAACTCTCTCATATGAAATCTAAATTAAGTGATTCCAATTTATAATGAAATATAAGACATAAATCTATAACTTTTATGTTGGGAACTTTTGCAAATTCCGTGAATATTATAGTGAGAAGAGGTAAAAACCGAAGCATAGTGTGGTATGGACCTTTGCTCACTATTTTATGCATAACTCCTTCATATGAACTCCAAATTAGGTGATTCAAGTGGATACGGAAAGCTAAGAGAGGGCTACAACTTTCATGTTGGACATTTTGTCAAATTCGGGGAAATGAAGTTCACCACGGCGAGAATAAGTTAGCCGCGGCGAGAATGCTGCAGCATTTTCCCGAGAGCATGAGTTTTCTGGTTTCGAATCTGGCCACGGCGAAAATCGCGGCTCGCCCCGACGAGAAAGTGTTCGCCGGTGGCGAGATTCATCATATAGCTTTTTTTTGCGGACCCCCCCTTTTACCTTCATTTCTCTTTCATCTGAACCCTAACTTTCTCTCTCTAAAATTTTTCTCCAACTTCTCTCTAAGATATCTCATCATCCGGACGTCCGATTTGAGCAAGCAAGGTACCATTGGACTCGTGGGAAGAAGAGCTACAAATCCCACCAATCAATTTCGTTGGAAAGTTGCCGGAAGATCGCCGGAAAAATGCGTGAATAGTACCTCCAAAGGTAAAACTCCGTTTAATCGCGTTTTAGGCTTCGTTTTACCGAACTTCTTTCCATAGATAGTCTTAGAATTAATTTATATACTAGAATATAGGGTTTTTAGGTTTCGGTGTGAATAGTGTTTTCTGGCATGAATAGTGACGTTTAGAGTTTTTCAATTCTCATGTTATGTCTATGTTTTCTAGGTTGTTGAACCATCATGAGGTGAAATTCTCGTTGTTGGACTCCTAGTAAGGTGAGTGGGTTTTTCATACTATAGCGCATTTTTTTTTATTAATTCAGTTTATAACTCTTTCATATGATTTTAACTAGTTGGAATGTATGCTAAATTGTTTTACCGCTTTGAAAACCAATATGTTCCAACCATGTTAGAAATTGTAAATTTCAATCTTAGTTGAACCCTAGGTATGCAGGGCAAGCATCTAGACTAATAATTCTCCATTTGAGCTATATTTATAGAAATGCGAACTTAGTCATAGAAATAAACAAAGTTAGCCATGAAATGATTTGATGCATGATAAGCATCTATGTAACATCTACAGACGATCTATGTTTTAAAAGGGAAAGTTTATGATTATAAAGGTCTCCATGGGAATTCATGGATGAGATATATTTTAGAACGGAATTTTATGCATGAAAAGAGCTAGATGGAGAATTATAACTTTATTGAAATGTTTTACTTTAAACTCTTTGAATGACATATTTTTAAATATTTGCTATTGGAGGAATCCTTTTAGATCACTGTTAGCTAGCCGCAGGTAGTGCTAGCCCTAGTGCACCATGATCATGTTAAGGCTTCGGCCTAGGATACTGTGACGGGCATATGACTGCCTAAGACACAGAAATTTAGGATGGACTTATGTCTATGCCTACAGTGATTGCCATACCCTTGCTATGTGCTTGGGGGAATTTAGGGTGGATTTATGTCTACGCCTACAGTGATTACCCTACCCTTGCTGTGTACTTAGGGGAGATGATAGATCTGTTAGGAAAGACCTCCAATAAACTAGTGCATTTTTCTTAAAGATTAAATATTTCTAAAATATCTCATTCATCATTGTTAATGCATAAATAACTCCATTTATTACTTACCATGCGTAATTGATTTGTTTTTGCGATTATTGATTTAAATCCTGTTTTATCTTTTGAATATACATTTGAACTGTTTAGCTTTTCTTTCAATAAATTATGGTTAAATGCTTAAATGTTTCGATTATTATCTTTATATTTGGATTTCAATTATTAAACCCATTGTGAAACACTCGTGCTTGGTTTTCCCTGTTTCAGTTATAGTGTGATTTATCCATTCACTGAGATGTGGTAATCTCACCCCTCTTCTATTTTCTCCCCACAGATAGTCAAAGAAACATTGATCCAGCTACAGCTCCATAGAAGGCTAAATATAGCATTGGTGAGCCCCAGTTTGGGTAAGGCTCCGTTGTATTGGTTGTATAGTTTAAGTTTATGTCTAGTGTATCTCCATGAACTTACAGGCAGGATCCTCGCTTCTTGTGTTGTTTGAAAAATGGTTTTATGTTTTACAACGATGTTTGTATTATGAGGCCATGGGCCAAGTTGAATCAAGGATGTTGGATTCATGATATATATATATATATATATATATATATATATATATATATACACAGTATTTTCTTATATTGGATGTGGCATATGTGGCCAGTTATATTTATTATGTACTCTGGATTGTGTGCTGAATGTTTGTGCATGTTATGTGTTAGGCTTACGGCTAGGGAGAAACCCTTATGCCGTGCCGGTCATGTGTTCCATCATTTGGGGCCGTGACATATATGGTATCAGAGCTTTAGGTTTTCCTGTGTTCATGGAGTAATGGACCTTTAGATAGGACTTTGAGTATGGGTATGAATCCGGATATGCTTATACTCACAGTGCTGCTAAAGGGGTTCGATAGGATGTTGTCTTTTTGTTTAAGTAAGTCAGTTTATAGTATGCTATGTTGGCATGGTTAAGTGATGGTTGGGCTATCTCTGTTTTATAGCGAGATGCCACCAAGAACGAGATCAAAGGTTAGACAACCCGCGGCTCAAGAGCAGATGGCTGAAGAGTCTGCTCAGTCCGCAGTACCCGTGCCTAGAGGCCGAGGTAGAGGTCATGGCAGAGGCCGAGGTAGAGGTCGTGACAGAGGCCGACCTAGAGCCAGTGCAAGAGGCAGTGGCAGGGGTGAAAGAGCTGCTGAAGCAGCCGAACAAGCTGAGTTGAACAGTGAGCAAGCTGAGACTCCCAGGACGGGGGAAATGTCTCCTCACCCCCGGGATGATGTGATAGCCCAGATGCTGGTAACCATGCAGGGTATGCAGCGGGCGATAGAAAATCTAGCCGAAAGAAGGGATGGGCAAGATAGAAGGGACCCGCAACAGCCCAAAACAGTTACCTCCGTTCTAGAACCAGTTAGGTCCATGGAGCGGCATGTGAGACCCGTCGAGAGGGAAGTGGAACTATCTGAGTTCCTGAAGCTGAAACCGCCAACCTTTAAGGGGTTATTGGCTAGTGAAGATCCCCAGGAGTTTATAGAGGATACTGAGAAGATCTGCGAGGTTCTTAAGTGTCCAGAGATCCGCTCAGTAGAGTTGACATCCTTCCAGTTGTCTGGTGTAGCGCAGGTATGGTTTAAGACCATGATGCGCGGAAGGGGAGCTACAGCGCCACCTTTGGGATGGCCAGAGTTCAAGGAAGTCTTCATAGAGAGGTTTGTGCCTCAGAGTCTTCATGGTCCCTACTGAAAGGGACATGATCAAGAAATTTATCCAGGGGTTGATACCAGCATTGTTTAAATTAGTGGCACCCCAGATGAAGCAATTCCCCAACTATGCAGAGGCTGTGGACTGTGCAATTCCCCTACTATGTCTGATCTAACCTTCTTCATCGTCACCGCTACTGGCAAAATGAAATTAATAAAACAATTATAAAATAAATTTTGCCTAATAAAATGATAGAAATAAATAAAATAGTACAGTAATTATAAGTAGTCTAAAATATATATAAATAGGTGGCAACAGCAAAACTAATACCGTAACAAGCATAAATTAACTTCTCTTTCTAGAAACAATCTTTCTAAATTTTGTGTGTGTAACGGATCGCTATCGTATATAAGATTTTCATCTTCATCGCCCATCTCGTATAAGTCACAGGGTTTTAAATGCATCACTATACTCCAGTTCTTGTCCAACTCATTTTGTACATAGTATACTTGATGAGCCTCAGATGCCTGGATGTATGGCTCGTCATCATCATTTTCACCAGTGTGAATCAACCGAGAAAAATCAACCGATGTCACCCCGAATTCATCAATTGCAATTCCTCTCATTGTAGTTGTGTTAGCCCACATACACTTAAATAATACGACTGTAAAATGGCCATGGTAGTTTAACTCGACAATGTCCAATAGTTTTCCGTAATACGGGATGCCACCAAATTGCATATTCATATCACTAGTACTTGCATTACTCCTCGTCCCGAAAGTACCGTAAACTCCACTATTTTGAGATGTCATCCCTTGGTCTCGCTCTAAAGTTTGAAATTTGAATCTATTGACATTGTAAGCACTGTATCGACGTGCTCTATCTAGTGGACCAAGTGCCAGATATTTTAAATCAGCACACTGCGATCCATCGGCATCAATTACGATCTGGAAAACGACTAAAGGATGAATTGTACTCATATTTGACATATGAATTAAATGTGACCATGTTGAAATACTTACACGACGCGAAAACCAAGAGACAAATTCTCTGTGGACTTTTTTATCTATCTCGATAGATGATCGCGTCCAACTTCTTAAACTATGCCGTACATAGTCTCTAAATTCCCTGTTGAGAAAACATTGTCTAAACACTTAATGCTACACAGGACAAAAAATTGTATAATCATGTAGCTAAGTGTGAGTTAACTTACTGTAAGTAAGGATCAACTTCTTTGCAGTTTGTTAAGACATGCCGATGAGCCTGCAATTTTTCCCGGGGAGAAATGGTGAAATAATCAAATCCACCAACTAGCCTTCCTATTGGTGGGAACAAACCCCTGTCAGACGTCCCAACATCGGGTCGATCATCCACACAAGGAGGACGATTGAAGACAGTGTCAACACCATCTATGTACCTGGAACATAATAACAAAACTTCTCCTGCAATATACGACTCTGCTATTGAGCCTTCTGGCCTTGCTCTATTCCGCACGAAAGATTTAAGTTTACTCAAGTATCTAGAGGACATAGATTAAATGAATAATAATGTATTAACAATAATGCAAGAAATTGGAATTATGTGTTTTTAATATTTTACCTTTCGACGGGATACATCCAACGATATTGGACTGGTCCTCCTAACTTCGCTTCCATGACCAAATGTACAGTTAGGTGCACCATGACTGTAAAGAAAGACGGCGGAAATAACATTTCAAGATGGCACAGCGTCATAATGATTCGATTTTGAAGTTGATCAAATTCATTAACATTCAAAAATCTGGAACACAGTTGCCGGAAGAATGAAGAGAACTTGATCAGAACTGCAGATACCGGCTTCGAAAGTGTCTTTCTTATGGCTAACAGTAACAGTTGTTCCATAAGGATGTGACAGTCGTGGCTTTTTAGTCCTCTGATCTTACACTGTCTTACGTCAATACATCTGGAGATATTACTAGAATAACCGTCAGGTACAGATACATTCTTAAGTGTTATCAGAAATACTTCCTTGCCTGCATTTGTCAACGTGAACAAAGCAGGAAAATATTTACCATCAGCATCTGGCCACAGCTCAGGCCTCACTCCGAACTCTTTTAAGTCTTTCCGCGCATTTACGTGATCCTTTGAACGGCCAGAATCATTAAGTAAAGTGTAAATGATGTTGTCGCAGACATTTTTCTCGATATGCATGACGTCAAAATTATGACGCAACATATTATTCACCCAATATGGAAGTTTGAAAAATATACTTTTCTTACGCCATTGTTGAGTTCCAGCATCAACCGAACCCTGACCTCGGGAACGCCGTTGTTGAGTCCCAACATCAGTTTCCACATTTTTTCCAAAGACAACTTCAATACCATTGACTTGTCTTAAAATGTCTACACCACTCAGTTGCAGAGGAGGGTTTCTTCTTTCCTCTTTTCCGTCAAACCTATTGCGGGCCAGCCTGAATTTGTGACCCGGAGATAAGAAGCGGCGATGTCCCATAAAACACCACTTTCGACTGTGAGGGAGACGGACTGGAGTAGAGTCAAAGTTACAGTACGGACAGGCTAATCCAGTATGAGTATTCCAGCCTGATAAACATCCAAGGCTAGGAAAATCACTGATTGTCCACAAAAGAGCTGCATGCATATTGAACATTTCTTTGCCAAATGCATCGTACGTCTTAACACCTTCAACCCATAACTCCTTTAACTCTTCAATTAGTGGCTGTAAAAACACATCTATATCATTCCCCGGTGCTTTTTTCCCTAGAATTATCATTGACAACATGAATGAACTCTGTTTCATAGACATCCAAGGAGGAAGATTGTACGGAATCAGCAGAACTGGCCATATACTGTAACTTGTAAATAGGTTTCCAAATGGATTGAAACCATCTGTTGCAAGGCCCAAACGAACATTTCTCGGATCTGATGCAAATTGAGGATTCAGAAGATCAAATCTTTTCCGTGCCTCAGAATCCTTTGGATGCCTCATGATGCCGTCAGAAATTTTGGCTTCAGAATGCCATCTCATAAATTCAGCAATTTTAGAAGACATGAACAACCTCTACAATCTTGGCTTAACTATCTAAGAATTTTATTAGGCACCTTTTTCGCTTCTGCCCCTTTTGTTTTGGTTTCCACCTTGGTGCCGAGCACTTACTACAAGTTTCTCTACTTTCATGCTCACCCTAGTATAACATACAATCATTCTAACATGCATGAATTTTTTTGTAGTTCAACCCCAACTTATTAATGACTTTTTTAGCCTCGTAAAATGAAGGTGGAATCTTGGAATCTGGGAATACATCGACAAGCAACTCAAGTACCATCGACATTGCTTTGTCGCTTAGGCCGCACAAACACTTGATATGATACAACTTCACCAAGAAAGATAGTTTTGAATACTTTTCACACCCTTCATAGAGCGGTTGTTCACCATCTTTCAGTAACTCATAAAAATCTTTGACACTATCATCCATCCTTTCTGCTGACTGCGGAACTGGCATATCCACAGAAGCGATGTCATTAATTAAAAAGATGAGTTTCATGATCAAATCTCTACAAATCTGAATTTTTTGGAAAGGACAGCCACTAGCAGGAAAAAAATTAAATTATGATTTTACATCTGTCGTTACAATTTTAATTATAGTATTTACATGGTAAAATTTCTAACGAACTCTTATAGGGAATTGAAATTTTCAATTCCCTATCTGAAAAAGTAAAATCACTGCCCATACAAGGGCCATATATTGAAGAATAATTCTACTCAATTACATTTAAGATCTTGTTTGTTCCTTAATAGAGAATCTAGTGTAATTAATTAAAAGGATGAGTTTCATGATCGAATTTCTACGAATCTAAATTTTTTGGAAAGGAAAACCATTAGCAGCAAAAAATTAAAATATTATTTTACAGCTGCCGCTAGGATTTCAATTATAGTATTTACATGATAAAATTTCTAACGAATTCAGATAAGGAATTGAAATTTCAATTCCCTATTTAAAAAAATAAAATCTGTGGCCCATATAAGGGCCATATATTCAAGAATAATTCTACTCAATTACATATAAAATCTTGTTAGTTCTTTAATAGAGAATATAGTGTAACAACAAAGTGTATTAAAAATTATTACACTACTAGCATACATATTAAAATTATGTTATTATAAATTTGTTTCCATTTTTAAAAAATTATGTTTATTTTAATTCTACTCAATTACATCTAAAATATTGTTAGTTCTTTAATAGAGAATCTAGTGTAACAACAAAGTGCATTAAAAATTATTACACTACTAGCATACATATTAAAATTATATTATTATAAATTTGTTTCCATTTTTTAAAAATTATGTGTATTTTTAAATGAGTTTTATTTTTCTAAAACTAATTCCTAATACTAATTTTGTCTATTTATTAACATTCATTATTTTATCTCATCACCTGAATAAATATTTTAATATTTTATTAACAAATGTAATATAATTTGACTATTATTAATTTATGTATATTATTTAAATACATTTATCAATATAATAACTACTTTCAATTTATTTACATTAATTTTAATAATATTTTTAAAACAGTAAATAACTTATATTTAAAACAAAATTCACTATCATTTTATACTAAATTTATAATATTATATATATTTCTTAAATTTTTATTAAAACATACTTATATTTTTAAATTAGTGTCACAATTTTTTAAAAATTGTTTTCAATACTTACTCTATCTATTTATTAAAATTTATTATTTTATCTAATCAATTACACACTTTTATTCATCTACTAATTTTATGTTATTATATAAATGTATTTCTCCTTAGATATTTTCAACGAACATACTATATATTATAATATTAAACATCATAAATATTACAAAAATAACACAAATTTTAAAATTGATTCATACAATGTACATCACAATGTCAAATATATTTATAAAAAAAAATAGTAAGTACATAAAATATCTAATATTATCGCAATCTAACATACAATAATTTGAAATAAATTCATTCAAAATCAAATTAATTAGATTACATACCTTCAAAATGATTCCAAATAAACAGCGCACAAAAATCAAAATCAAAGTGTCGTCCCAACGTCAGAATATCTTCACAAAATAAAATAAAAAATAATATAAGAAAATATTTTGAACATACAATATATAAAAATAATAATCAAATACAATTAAAAAAATTAAATGACATACCTTGAGAATAAATAAAACAAGTCGCAGAAAACATCACAGTACAAAAACTTGAAAGACACAACAAATAATTTCAGAGAGTGTATTATGCAAAAAAAATCTATCGAGAAGCTGTTGTAAGAAAAATAAGGAGGACCATTCAATTTATAGACGAACGCGTGGTTTAACGACGGTTATTAACCGTCGTTAAACCAAACAAAAACCGTCGCTAAATGGATTTAGCGACGGTTTCTAAAAAAAACCGTCGTAATTTGTAACTTTAACGACGGTTTTTCCTAAAACCGTCGTTAAACTATACGAACATCAAGTAACGGTCCAAATTCTGAACGTTATAACTTCACGACGGTTTTCTTTAAACCGTCATTAAATAACGACGATTTTTCCTAAAACCATCATAAAATTACGACAGTTTTTATAAAACCGTCGTAATGTCTGTAATATATTTCCAGATGACCACGGTTGGATCTTAACCGTCCGTATGTAACGACGTTTTTTTGAAGAACCATCGTTAAGTGCCCAACTTTAATGACGGTTCATAAACTGTCGTTAAACTTGGCTTTAGAGACGGTTTTTTTTTACCGTCGTTAAACACCCGTCGCCATTCCCCGCTTTTCTTGTAGTGGATAAACAAAGGAAAAGTAGAATATATTGGGAGAAAGCATAATAACTCTCACTAAAACAAACAAATACAAGATCTACAGCATACCCTTGCTTGCCCAGTACTCAATATCTATAAAATACTAAAAAATATACGTAGGCTGTGGAAACAATCAAATAATGAGACATTAGACTGTTACAATGCTTTTTTTATAGGTAAAATATTTCTATTTTTCTAATATACAAAAAATAATAAATAAATAAAGAAAACTATTCAGTCACAAATAGAATAAAAAATAAACCAATCCAATCAACATATATAAACATAAAAATAATGTCCAAACATTTTGTTCAAGTTCCACGTCATGAGAAAGCCAAAATGGAGTATGTTAAATGAAAGATAATGATAATAAAATATATACTAAAGTTTTATTAATGAATTTATAATTACAAAATTGCCACTTTAAAAACAAGTGTACTTAAAATAGTATTTTTGAAAATATGTTAAGAGCTGTTTTCACTTTTTTAAAAAAAAATCTATAAAAAAAAAATGAAACACGCCCTCGAAATCATTTTCAAACATTTTTATTATTATTATTATTATTATTATTATTATTATTATTATTATTATATAACAACAACCACTTTCAATGTCATGTGTTATTGTCTCATAAATATTTTTTGGTAAAACATAATTAGTGTATGGACGACATGTAGCATATTAATTATTATATATATTATATTTTTTTATAAAAATAATTCATATTTTTAAAATTGAAATGATATTTTATAAATAATTACAATGATATATACGAAAATATAATAATGAAAAATCTCTAAAGTATAAAAATTTTCAAAAAAATCTATATTTATACATATTATATTATATTGATAATATTAAATTTTTTAACAACCATTGCCCAATATTAAAATTTTATAGTATCTATATATGAAAAAGGTAAAAAAAAAAAACATATTAATTAACATATTGACCGAGAAATTTAATTGAAATTTTTTAACTTTATTATTATTATTATTATTTTGATGTAAAGAAATAATAATAAAAATATTAATTATTAATCAAATTTTTAATGTAAAAATTATGTAATTAACTTCTTCTTTTTTTGCATTAGATGTAATTAACTTGAAGGAAGCAGCATGCTGCGACAGTCTCATGTAATAATTTATATCATTAAAACAAATTTTTATAGATGAAACGTTTAAATCAAAGAAAAAAAAATAACCCGAAACAAATAAACACTTTACTCCACCATATTTTAAACACTTTCATTTGGTTTCCCTCCCCCGAACTTTTGCAAATAGGTGAATTGATATGTCATTTTATTTTATTTTTGGGTGAAGTATGCTAGTGTTTTTGTTGAATACCTGATGCAAAAACGTAGGAAAATGATATTGGAATTCAAGGCAAAAGGTTTAGCAACTTGAGTGAATAATTCAAGAAGAATTAATAAGAGTTTAATATTTATAGGATTTATGGCCATTTGGTAGATCCAGTGTTAGTTAAAGCATAGTAAAAATTATCGAGTAATATCAACCATTATATTAATATACTCCCCCATTTCTCTACATTTTTGTTTCGAGTAAAATAAAGTTTATAAGCTATTTTCACTTTACTAACTTGTGGTTTAAGAGTTGATGTTATACTACTTTTAGACTTGCTTCATTAGCACAATATTGCCTATGCTTTAGTTTTGTTAAATATCAGATTAAAATTTTCAAATGCCATCTAATTCCCCCAACTTTCATTTAAAAAAAACAGTAAAAGTAATTAAAAACTTGGGGTTGAGAAAAGAACTTGAAGATAAGGTAAGAATTTAAAGAGTTTGGATTTCGGTGGTGACCTTTAAAGTTGTCACTGAAACTAATTTTTAGTGATGATCTTAAATATTTTTATTAAATATTAATTTTTAATGGTCGTCAATAAAAAAAATTAAATTATATATTTAATTTTAATTTTCAATGATGATTTGAAATAAGTTGTCATTAAAAATTAAGATTAAGGGTATACTTTAATATTTTCATTAGCAATCATTAAAAGTTAACATTTAGTGATGACATTTAAGGTTTTAATTGAAATTATAAAAATAAAAAAAATAAAAAAATAAAAAGCATGAATATTAGTTGGTGATGTACATTTTTTAAAAATTTTAATATATATTTGAATTTTATTTTTTCAAGCAATTATTTAAAAAATAACTTTTAAAAAAAATTATGTTATGTTAATTTTTTTAGCCATGGACTTGTTTCAATTTAATTAAATCACTAAAATCTTTTAAAACTAAAAAATTAAAAGAAAAAGTGTATATTATTATTTTAATATTTGAAAATTTTATTTTTAATTTGAGTTTTTAAAGTTTAATTTATTGAACATATTACTTAAAATTTCTTTTCTATTGAAAAATATTTTTATATTAACTATATTAATAGAAATTTAATAAATTTTTTAACTAATTAACATAAAAATTTAAATAAATTATATTTTTACTTAAATTAAATAAAATATTAGTTATAATAGATTAAAAAATATGTCAAATATTTATAAATAAAATAAATTTTTGGACATTCTTTGAAATAAATTAATTCTTACAAAATTAAATATACGAAGTTAAATTTTAAAAATTAAAGTTGAATGAAAAGTTAGAACAATAGAGAACAAAAATTAATTGTCATTAAAATGAAATAAAAATATAAAAAGAAAAAAAAGAAAACCAAAAAGGAGGAACATTTGGATGTAGGCTCTGTTTTTTCTTTTGAGGATTTGCTGGTGGTGGGCAACATTTAGATTTAATAAGGTTTTTGATCTTCCTATTGCAAGTCACCTAGATATATTAGAAAGTTACTGGTTATAGAAAAAAGGGGGAAACCAAACTCTACTCTTAGGACCCATAAGCCTCTTAATTATTTGGCACAAGTATGTATGTTTTACCCAGCTAACTGAATTGGACAAAAACTGCGTACAATTATTTAATTTAATTTTCTAGATATTCCGTTTTTATCTGTGTATATAATGGGAAATCCACTCCATAAATCAAATTTTATAATTTCAGGCTAGATAGATGGGGCCGAATGAGTTCCTATATTTTTCTACGATAAATGAATGGATACTATAAATTAAATGATTATAGTGTAGTGTAGATAGAAGGGATACAATATTGTTTTGGTTTAGGGCCTCTAATAATGCACCTTAGAAATTAAATAAAGTGATTTAGATGCACCTGGGATCATCCAACTTGTAATTAACTCCAGCAAAACGGGATGGTCCTCAAACTTGTCTCCAAAAGTGTGTGGATTTCGATGCCATGCATATATAAACAATTTATATGGGGATTGGTAAAGTAATTAAAAATAAATCTTTTTTAGCAGAATGAGGGGATTTATACCTCACTTTTCCCATTTTAAACTTCAATGAGCTTTTTGAAATGGTTCAGGTTGTCTTAGCAAAATGTTTCAGAGAATACGGCCCTTGGTGAGCTTCCAAGCTCTCTTCTATTTTTTTTAATTTATACATTGGTGTATCTCTCTGATATATACAGTTTGTTTTGATGAAAATGTGATTTTGTATTTGTCATGTATCAATAGGATAGTTGCACATGCTGTAGAATTGTTGACTGCAGGGAGTGAGCAGGCAGAGATTCTACTATACGAAGAGCGATAGAACTTGGGGGGAATCAGCATAGGGGTACTGCATCGATTTGTGTGTGCTCAAGTTCTATCATCGCATGCATTGACTTGGCAAGTGGGTTCTTATTACTTGAGTTCTCTGTCTTTTCCCCAATTGTTAGACCATATACTTGCTGAATAAGATCAAGATGCATAACACCATTTAAACAAAAGCGTTAGTTCATAGCCATCTTAGGCAGTGTCAACTTTTGAGTAGGAATTCTGACTTCGACGAGACTGAATCAACTTTTGAGTTTGCTCTGTCATTATTGCTTTCTCTAACATAAAATACTCTCTCCCTTACTTTCCTTCTGTTCTATAATTATGAGGAGGAAAAAGAACTGCTGTCATAAATGAATGAATGAAGCCTCGGTGGCAGGGACTAAAACACAAGGAATTTCTGTTTACTAGGAATATCCGTTTCTATGTTTGTGTTTCTTAATTGTGATACATTCTGTAGAATTATATTCCAAATCATAAATCTGTTCAATTTATATTATAAACAGCAGAGTTTCTGTTTCCCCTTTTTTGATGTTCTGGGGAAAAGTAAGAACGGAGAGCTTAGTATTTACCGCAAGACCATTTTAGTGTTCACTTTAAAAGTGTTAAGATACACTCCTTTTCTATTCTATCTTGTTTAATAATAATAATAATAATAATAATAATAATAATAATAATAATAATAATAATGATAATGATGATAAATTCTTTTATTTTTCAATGACATAAATTTGTTGGTCACCGATTGTGGTTTTAAATTCTTTTATTTTTGAATGATTTATTTGTATTTGTTATTACAGAGAAGGATTTGAGTAACTTGAGTATGTTTGATAACATTGCACATATGGAACCGTCAGAATGAGTATGAGCCTATAGGCTAACCATGTAATCAATATATTGTGCATATTTAAACCCTAAGTGTGAAGCTTTTTTAAATAGATGTCTAAATTCAGGCAACTAACCCGCTTATTTGATCAATCCAATATGCCCTTAGTTTGAAATGTGTTCTTATTTTTTTGCACTTTTTTTATAGGTAAAAAAAAGTCATTTGAGTCCATTAGATAATAAACATCTTAAATCACAACACTGCAAATTTATGATCTTGAATCTTTTTTTCTTATCTTGTATCTGTTAATTCTTGGCACATTTTGGTTTGATATTTGTTCATCTAAAGGCGCCATATGTTGGCCAATTTGACTATTATTTTTTATTTGAAGAATTGTATTTGGTGTTATATGCAATGTTAATTATTTTTGGCCCTTTTTTTTGTGAGTTTCCTGTTAGTTTGGAACCTGATAATGTTGAGGTTAGTTAACTGCATTGTCTCTTCATTCACTGCCTTAGTTCACTTCGCTTATCCGTATATGTGATTAGAGTTATTGCTGTCCATTTTTTGGTATTAAACAATGGTCAATGGCTTTTGCAGCTATCAAGAAGCAATTGAGGATATTACCAAAAAGATGGGTGCTATGATGGCCATATTTATTTGCGAGGAGGTTTGTCATGCATGTCTGTTGTTCTGCTTAGATTCTTGATATTTTTATTTTCATTTTGCATGCCAAATGCTACTATTTTATTAATTGGGGTACACACAAATAAATCTTAACAAATTTGATTGTAATGCAACAGATATACAAATTTTCTTAAAATTTTTAACAAAATATTCTATAAAGAGTAACCCTTTTATCTACATTGACAATAAAAATTGTATTCCCTACAAAAAATGCATAATTTCAATTACAATTTAAATCTTATTTGTAGTAAGTACCTCTTTGGATCTTATGAGTAAGT
Source organism: Gleditsia sinensis (assembly GCA_037074535.1). Classification (NCBI taxonomy): domain Eukaryota; kingdom Viridiplantae; phylum Streptophyta; class Magnoliopsida; order Fabales; family Fabaceae; genus Gleditsia; species Gleditsia sinensis. The sequence goes on along the minus strand of CM073465.1, from coordinate 65,621,299 downwards.
GATTTTGCATTGCTACACTTTTTTTTTTGCTGGATTAATAGGAGGCCTTTTTTGAAAGATGCTAATCATTGTGTCCGTGTATCATGGGGATGCTGATGGCCTGATATCTATTGTCAAGTATGGTCAAAAATACGGCGAGAAAAACTTAAATATACATTGGTCTTATCCAAAGTTACAAATTTAATTATTTTGATAAATTTTTATAGCTAGTGATAGAAGCATTATGGTAGATTTTCTTTGTGTTAAGATTAACTAATTTCGTTTGTAAATAGTAACTCTCTTTTTTTCTTGAAATGTAACTAGTTACATTATAGCAAATATTTTTATTTGAACTAATTATAGTTGAATGTAACTTTAAATAAAAATTTCTATTATTTTTATTATGATTTTAGTAAGATAATTAATTTGTCAATTACATTTTTTTTATTTTTTGATAATTTTGTTTGTAACAATTAATATATATATATATATATATATAAATTTTAATAATAAAGAAATTAATAAAAAAATTGATAAATAATATATAATTTAAAGATTTAGTGACAATTAAAATTACTATTAAAAGTTAACTTTATGTGGTGATTATGAAAAGTCGCAATTGAAAGTAAATTTTTAGTGGTGATTTTTATAATTTTGGTGGCGCATTTTATAGTCTTCAGTGGGGACTGAAATGGTCATTGAAAGTGAATTTTTTGTGGCGACCACCAAAAGTTGCCATAAAAAATATTCAGCAACGGGTTTATCAGTGATGACATGAGGGTGATTAAAAGTTGCCACTAAAAGTTTTTAGTGGTGATTTTTCGTTGCTGAAAGTCTTATTTCTTGTAATGGTGAGGCTCAATTGGGAAGAGAGAAATTAAGAATTTTGTTATAGATTTGGGAGAAATTAAAAAAAAAAGGATGTTAGATTGAACAATTATGAAAAAAAAATTGAGATGGGGCCAAAAATTGAGGAGTGTGGAGCTCTATTGAGAAGGAATTTTGAAATAAAATTGGACGTAATTTGAAAAAATTGAGAAAATCAAATTGAATGATTGCAATAATTTGGAGGGTGTGAGATTCACTTTGATAACATATGGGTTAGGGATTTTGAGATGAAATTAAAAGCGTTTGTAAAAAATTGAAAAATCATATGGAATTTGAAAATTTCTATTTGAGATTTGACAAATTAAAACATGTAAAGTAGTGTTATGATAATAGAGTAGACCTCAAGGTTGCAAAATATCAACTTTTGAACCATAGAAATATCAAAATATGACTTAAACAGACATGGAGTTAAATTATATTTTACCCTTTAACTAACTCTTTTTATTTAATTAACATTGTACATTTGCTTAATGTGAACACAATAATCACCACCAACTAGACAAACTATATATATATATATATATATATATATATATATATATATATATATATATATATATATTACCCTTTAACTAACTCTTTTTTATTTAATTAACATTGTACATTTGCTTAATGTGAACGCAATAACCACCACCAACTAGACAAACTATTATATATATATGAGCTATTTAAACTATTTTATGTTTTAAAACCCCTTTCTAATCTATTTAAATTTAAGTACCTAAATTAGAATAAATTTTCTATCTTCAAAACTTAAAAAGTAGAAAAAGAAGAAAAGAAATACTGCATGAAAAATTTTGGTTGATTAAAAAATAAATAAATTCTTTCATTATAATTATTTTACAACATCAAAAGTGGAAATCCAATTTCTAGAAGTGTCATTTTTCTTCAAAAAAAATTGGACCTATTATTCAAATTCGATTGTAACACTTGAAATGTGATGAAGAAATATTGTGAAATTGCTCATGTAAACATAATTTTACTAAACAATAAATTAAAATATAAGATCCAATGTATCAAAGACTAAAACAACGAAATCTCATTTCACAAATTCCAAAAGCATCATAAATTATTACAATAATCATATAATTAATCTTTGCATTCCACAATACTATGCATAAACTCAGCCTTCATTTTGTTCAATGACACCACAATATCTGTCATATTGAGTCGTGTTTCGGGCACTTCAATGCAACAATTCAAGGCTAGTTCTAACATTGATAATATATGTGGTAATATATCACCCATGTTCTGTTTGTATCCTTCGAACAAATTTGAATCTATAATATGGATTACTGAATATGGTATTGACTTACTAACCCAATCTTTCAAATTTAGACCTTGAATGAACATGTCATTTGTTGGATTTTTCCTTGTAAACACTTCCATTAGCAAAATACCATAGCTGTATGCGTCTCCTTTTATGGAAACAATTCCTTGAGATCCATACTCTACATGTCAATTTGAAGTGTAAGTTAAAAGATTGTTATGTCAATTTGAGTATGATTTTTATTTTCTATGATGAAAATTTTCTATTCTCTTTTAGATTTCTTCCAATAAGAAAAGATGAAAAGTAATTGAATAATCTAAGGTTTTTTTTATAAATTAAGACATTTACCAATAACATGCAAGAGTGGTTATAAGTAGATAAGAATATAAGGAAAATAAAAATAATAAAAAATAAAAAATAGTAGGATAAAAAAATCATCACCTGGCGCGATGTAACCAAGAGTTGCCAAGGTCTTTGTATGAATTTCAAATTGCCCTTCACCCAATAGTTTGGCAATACCAAAATCAGAAAGATGAGCCACCATATCTTCATCCAACAAAATATTACTCGGCTTCACATCACAATGAACCACAGGTGTTGAATAACCATGATGAAGATACTCCAATGCAGATGCCACATCGATCATTATGTTCAATCTTTGCAAGAAATTTAAGCAATAGTTATGAGAATACAACCATCTATCAAGACTCCCATTTGGCATAAATTCCATTATCAAAGATTTAAAATTAGGATTTGAGCAACTACTGATGATCTTAATGAGATTTCGATGACGCAAGTTGCACAAAGTTGTGCATTCGGTATCAAAGCTCCTTGCTGCTTCTTCTAAGTCTAAATTAAAAATTTTAATTGCAACTATCTTTCCACTTGAAAGCACTCCTTTGAATACTGACCCAAAACTTCCCTTGCCAAGAAAATTTGTCTCATCAAATCCATTTGTTCCTTGTAGAATTTCATAGTAAGATATCCTAGTTGGTGTTCCCAAATTTACTAAACCTTCATTAGTTGAAACACCAGTATGATCTCTCTTAAATTTTAGAAAGGCTAAGCATAAAACAACCAAAATGGCTGCCAACAAGATAGGCAATAAGCATTTGATAAAAAATATCTCTTTAGTTGACCTATGCTTGTTTCCCATTCTACATGGTTTGACTTGTAGTTGGGGCTTTCCACAAAGATCTTTATTCATCATAAAAGATTCAGCTGTAAAATTTGTAAAGGGCCCCCCATTTGGAATCTCTCCATGCAAGACATTGGAAGATAGATTAAGATACTTAAGATGGGCAAGTGACTCTAAGGATTTTGGAATCAATCCAGACAAATTATTTTGGGAAAGATCTAAAAACTCTATACTTGTCATGTTGCCAATTGATTCAGGAATAGGACCTTGCAATATGTTATGTGCTAAAGATAGCATTTCCAAAGTTTGCAAGCCACCAATGGATGTAGGAATGTTTCCTAAAATCTGATTTCTTGACAAGTCCAGATGTGTAATTGCTCTTAAGTTTGAAATATCAAGTGGAAGAAATCCACTCAATGCATTGGAGGATAAGTTTACCTCCAAGATGTCTCTAAGACTCCAAAGAGAATGGGGTATTTGTCCAATCAATTTGTTAGAGCTCAAGTTAAGCTTTTGCAGAAAAGTGAGACTCTCAAGGCATACTGGCATCGATCCAGAAAGTTCATTATTGGCTAAATGCAACACAGACAAATGTTTGATTTCGCAAATTTCTTCTATGATGGATCCTTGCAATTTGTTGTCATCAAGATTCAAAGATTGAAGATCTTTTAATTTTTTAATTGTCACAGGAATGGATCCATTCAAATCATTCCCTTCTAAACTTAATTCATACAAGTTGGCTAAATTCCCAATTGTATTTGGTATAGCTCCACTAAATTTATTCATATATAGCTGTAGGCTAACAAGATTAGAAGCATTTGATATACTCTTTGGAATTTTTCCAGCAAGTTCATTTCTTGACAGCCAAAGTTTCTTTAGATTGGGAAGGCAACATCCTATGTTTCGTGGAAGATATCCAGACAAAGAATTATTTGCAAGACCCAATATTGTCAATGTTGAAATATTGAAAATATTTGAAGGAATATGACCACTCAAATTGTTAAAACCCAGATCTAACATCTCAAGTTGTTTTAGATTGCCTATCTCCTTTGGTATCAAACCTGGAAGCACAAACCAATGAAAATAAACATCTATAAAGGTATGGAAACGTGAAAAGAAAGAGTAAAAAGATAACAACTTTGGGACACATATGCATATTATACATGGAAGCTTGAATTTAATTTACAAGAAACTATATAATCTGTGTATATTCATATTTTTCTTATGTCAGTTTATCCATATACACATATTAAAATGAAAAAAAAATTATATCCATCTTCCAAATTAGTATTTTTGTAGTAGTTACATTTTCAAATGTTAAAAAAATTTCTGCATAAAGTTCTCTAGAGATAATTGTATATGATTATCAATACAGTGCATATTTCTTACATGATGTAAATATGTTATTATTCCAATATATAGCAAATTTAGAAAGAAAGGAAAAACAAAAGCAATAAAGATATTTGAGTACAAACATAAGGTATGCTAGGATTGGATAAGATTAGATGCCATTCTCCCCAAAACAAGGAGGAACAGACTTAATTGAAGAGAGATTTGATTTTTAATGTGGAATACCATATAATTGCTTTGATATATTTACATAATATTAAAATTATCTTCTTTTTATTTATTTTAAATATTCAGTAAATAGAATATATTAATATTCTTTATATTTAACACAAAAGTGACTTTTCCTTAATTTTTATTCATTAAAAACTTATTTATATTACTCAAGAATGTTAGCTCGGCCTCCACATTTTAAATTGTTTTATTTTAGCAATGATAATAATTAACTGCATAAACAGTATTTTATGATTCAAAGTTCTTAATTTGCTGAAGTACCTAATAAACAATTGTTTATTATACAAGTAAAAGGAAGACATCAATTTGAACACAAAAGCTGAACGCTGAAGGTATAATAATTTCAAGCTCAATATGTACTTCACAAAACTTGTTAGCCACATAATTGTTTTTGAGGCCGGCCAAAGAAGTGACGGAAAAACTCAATCAAAGATTTAAAAATTATGATTCTTGCTAATACTAATTTAATTTATTTTTTAAGAAGAAAGAAAAATTAAAATTGTTTGACTTGAATATTCGAGCCTAATTTGCAATTTCTTTTTTAATTATTTTTTGTAATTAACCTTTAATCCATCTTAACCATTGCATTTATCTAATATCATCTAAATTAGATATTAACTTCAAAAGAAAAATACTTTTCTCTTTCTTTTTTATTATTTTATTACACAGTCATCCCTTTTATTTTATTTTCAGAATGTATACTTTAGTCCATTTAATTTAACTCAGAAAAGAATATTTCAAAAAAAAATACTTTAATTAACTTAATTATTAAAAAAAAAAATTTTCTTTTTTGAAATCTCCACGATCCCCTCAACTATGTGCATGCCTTTTTTAACTCAGCACAACTCAGCACCCCCGCGTAGCTGGACCTCGGCACTTAGCACCATCGTTTTGCACCCATGGACCCACAAACTGTTGCGGAGTTAAGGAGAAAAGCAATGAAACGTAAAGCATTCTTAATTCTGCAACAGTGGCATTAGAGTCTGTGCAGAGGAAGAACAAAACTACTAGGAGCAGAGAAGACAAAACGCAGCACCTGGAGAGTGACAGAAATAATGAGAAGCAGCTAGGGGGATAAAGGCAAAAGATAGTGGTGACGTGCAGTAGAAGCAGAAAGACGGACGACGAGCAAAGGAATCAGAATGTGAAGCTGGAGATATGCTAAAGTAGAGAACAAAGTAGATTAACAGAAGTAGAAGAATGCAGATGGAAGAGCATTCGCTTGCGAGTAGAAAGGTAGAGGAGAGCAATGCAAAAACAGAGGTAGAAACAGAGGAACAGAAGCATACCACAGAAGCAGAAGCAGACGCAGAATGGGAAAGGGAAGAACTCCTGGGCATTTTGTTGTATGTAATAGAACAACTGAAGAACGGAGCACAAAAAGATGAAGCAGCTCATGAATGCTGAAGCAGAGGAACCAACACGAAAGAAAGGAAAAGGACGCTAGTGAGCACGAGTGTCAAAAAAATATAAGAAAATAACATCTTTTAATTTCGGACTATATGTGTGTATATTTTAAAATTTTAGAGAAGAATTTAGGTCGTATAATAATAAAAGTAATATAAAAAGAGATGAGGGTATTTTTTTAAAAAAATTAAGCTATGAGAAATTATCAAAATACTTTTTTTATAAAGAGAATGACAAAATGGCATATAATAAAATAAAAAGGTATTTTAATAATATTACATAGTTATGGATAATATTAAGGTTTAAAAAACTATAAATATAATGAGTTGATAAATTAAATGCTTAGTTCCAAAAATTAGTAGGTGAGAGAGAGAGAGAGAGAGAGGAATAGTATTTGGATGCAAAATTCAATGCTGACAAGTGTAATATTCTAAAAAAAAATGAATGAATAATTTTTTTAACATTATGCTAAACTCTAAAGTTGAGTGTATACAATAAAGTATTTCAATTAGTTATAAGATCTATTTTTTTAAAATTAAAAATTATTAAATTCAAATACTTTGCACATAACATCCCTAACTATAATTACATGTATAATGTATCAACGACCAGAATATAATAAAGTTTTTTACAAGTCCTCGTTAATTTGAATCTTGAAATGCTTTGATTGATGGATTGTTTTAGCTTCTAAGAAATCTATCAAATTATTTTTCTATTTGAATCCTTAATTACGAATTCTGAAAATATGATATTTTTTATGTAATTAGCCCACTATGTGTTTCAAATGTATTAGAATTTAAACCTTATTTTTTTGCTAACATCCTATGTACTTAACATTACGTAAATATAAAAGTGGCACATGCATGCATATATATGCAAATAAGAATAGATATTGAAGGATATGGATACGAAAGCAATACATGTCACAAATTCTAATATCATAAATACAACATTTATCACTCAAGTGTAAGCATTTGAAGGATATGGATACTCTGCTGGCCAAAGGCGCAGCAGAGGATGTTGCGTGTCCAAAACAGAACATTTTGCCACCTTTTGTTGTTGTTTTTTCTTTTTTTAAAAAAAATTATTTTAATATCATTATATTTATTTTAATTAAATTAAATTACCAAAATTATTTTTCTTACTTAAAAATTATTTTTAAATTTATTTTAATAACAGTATTTATCAAACATCTTACTTAAAAAATTATTTTTCTTTAAAAAAATTTTCATTTTAATTTTGTCAATAGAAACTTAATAAATTTATTTAACTAATTAAAATTAGAATTTACTTAAATTATATTTTATTTAAATTATGTAAACTTTTAATTATAGTAGATAAGAAAATATGTTAAACAGTTTTTCAGGGCATTTTAAATTTAATCTATTTTTTATTATTTTAAATTTATTTTAATAATAATAAATTCATTTCAATTTAATTAAATCACCAAAACTAAACTAAATTACATCTTCACTAATTAAAATGATTATTTAACTAAATTATATCTTCGTATAAACTATGTAATTATAACATATAAGAAGTTGTGTTAAATATTTACTAATAGAGTAAATCTAAAAATATTTTTTTAAAATAATTTAATATTTAAAAGATTAAATTGATAAAATAAAATTTAAAAAATAAAATTAAAAATGTATATGTCTTTAAGAATCAAAAGAAGTATTTGTTTTAAGACAAAAAATAGAAAAACTCACTGTTATTTTAAGTAAAATGTTTAAAATATTAAACTTTAAAACAATTAAATTAAACACATATTTTCCAAATATCAAAATAAAAATTTGATCTTTTACTTTTAAATTTTGAAATTTTTTGATGATTTAATTAAATTAAAATAAATATAATGTTATTAAAATAAATTTTACAACAAAAAAGGAAAAAAAAAACCAAAACAGAGCAAAAAATTGTGTTTAACACATTTTCTTATCTACTATAACTAAGAGTTTACATAATTTAAATAAAAATATTATTTAAGTAAGTTCTCGTTTTGATTAGTTAAATAAATTTATTAATTTTTTATTGATAAGATTAAGATAAAAATATTTTTAAAGAAAACTAATTTTTTAAGTAATAAAATTTTTTTGGTGATTTACTTAAATTAAAATAAGTATACTGTTATTAAAATAAATTTTAAAAAAGAAAAAAAAACAAAATGCGGCAAAAAATAAAGTTTTGGATGCGCAGCATCCTCTGCTATATCTTTGGCACAACAGAGAATTCATATCTACATTTGAAAGGTAAAATTCGATGGTTACTATTATTTTCTTTCCACATTTGCATATTTGAGTTGTGATATTCAAAGTATTCAGGGATTAGCATATGGCATGTGATGATAAATTATAGAATAGGTCACATTTTTCTAAAAACACATAGCAGTGCCTTTTATTTTAATGAAATTAAAAAAAATGAAAAAAAAACTATTTCAAAGCTAGACATACGGATGAAATATGATATATATACCTGTAAATGAGTTGTTATATAAATATAATCCTTTCAAAAATATGCAGTTGCCGATTGATTTTGGAATGCTTCCCGTCAATTTATTACCAACAACAGAGAAAACTTCAAGTGAAGGAAGGAGCATCTCTTGTGGAATTTCACCTATAAATAACACATTTACAATATCAATTATCCACGTACATATAGAATTACAAGAATTGAAGCATATATACATCTAACTCCAATGTTAGGGGGAATTTAATTGGCCTCTTATGTTTTGCTTCTTCATTTGTAACATAGCTAGACTAATCTATGACAATATTTGGGTCCAACTTATTGACCTAACTAACAATCTAGGTCAACCTAATACTATATATGTCATAATTCCATGTCATATAAAAAATATATAAATATTTGTATTAGTGAAAATATAATTTTCTAAATATATTGTGGCCGTTAGATCTCACTGTAGTTAAAAAGAAAGAAAAGATTAAGAATTAACAGAGTTAAAATAGTAACTATTGTAAATTATTCATATTTTGTATGGTTATCCTATTTTTTATGGTTATCCTATTTGGTATTTTTAGTGAAATTTGATTTAATTTTTAAAATTTTTTTAAGTCAAATATATCCATAACATTTCGTAAGCTTCTCTTTCTAGTCTTTAGGGCTAATGTTTTTTTTAAAAAAAATTAACGAAAAAAATAATTTAAAAATATATGGTATTTAATTTGTTAAGTTCTTTGTCTAAATAACTGATTTAATTAAAAAATTATTTATCAATACAAAATGATGACATTTGGTTATTCTATTTTTAACTGTGAGTTTTAGTAGTGTCAGTGTAGAAGGCATGGTCAAATTTTATCGTTTCAAAGTTATAGAAATTTTATTTAAATTAACTACTTAGATTAATAATTTAATATATTAAATTTTACATGTGTTTATATTAAAAAATTTTAATAGAGTTAATACTAAAGATTAAAAAATAAAATTTATGAGACATATGTATTTAAATTAAAAAAAATTTAGATGCTAAACTAAATTTTGCTACAAGTTTAACATATTAAAATAAGACTATATCTTAATAATAAAAATAAAAACTAGTGACATCTGAAAGCATTTAGTCATTTTTTTAACTGTCAACCTTCTTAAATGAGAGAAAAACGCATGGTTTGACCAAAAGGAAGCCAAATCATGAGCTCCTCTATTCTAAAGTTTCCTGGCACGATAGTTTTTTAGCTAACCCACTGTTCACCCTTGCCCATCATCATCCATCGCGAGGCCACTCTCCTTTGGCCAAAAACCACTTTCATCCAGAACCTCCAATGGCGAAACACCACATGAAACCACCAGCTACATACAAACAGTGCCCCTTTAGACTAACCCACTTCTTGAAATATGAGTTTTGGCAACTTCAGGTGATTTCCTTTTACTTAGTCCTTAGACAGACTATCATTAAAGTAATTTGAGGTTTATAGAATTTATTTGAAGCAGTAATTAGGATTTCATGGTGGGGTTTAACATAACACAGCTTTGTTCCCTAAATACATGGAGGAATTCACATTTTGCAGAATTCTTCTTTGAAACTTTTTTTGCCTTTTCTAGCATCTTATTAGCTCTACAGTGAACTTTAAATTTTTGTTGTAAAATCTATGATACAATCTTTGAATTTCTAGTTGCCCGAAGTTTCACACTATTTTTTTGTTCTTGTCAAATTTGAAATCTAGTATGCATACCAACTGTTCGGTAAAATGCCTAAACAAAGTTTCTATTTGTCTAAGTTCCTAAACTTAAGATTTCATAATACCAAAATTCTCTTTGAGTTTAAAGATAAGTAACTCACAAAACTTTGAATGACCCCTATACTATGTTTTTCAATTGTGGACTTGGTGTCATCAGTTAGTGCCATGAGCGGCAATTCATCAAATTAGTGAGTGAAAAATAGTATCTAATGGCTACTAGTTGTAACTTATATGTAATTATATATGTTCTTTGTTGACAAATGTTTTGTGATATATTTATGTAAGATAGTGTGCTTAGAAAATTAAAGGATCAAATGTGACTTAGTGAATTGTGTTTTGATAGTTTTAGTACCTACAATTTGTATAGTGATTGTGGTGTTAAATACTATATATTATGAAATGAAACTTGAGAGTTGTGAAATTTGTGATTTATCTACTCACTTGTGATCTTGAGAAATATGCATAATATGAACTGTTTGTATGTTTTGTATTTATTTGATAGAGCTAGTAAAATATATGTGAATATAATTAGTCAGTAAATGTCTGTATACTTTGTATGTGTTTAATAGGGCCTATGATATCATATGAATATATAGTCCAACGAGAACTATGGTTCCAGATGTTCTATGATGAATAGTCAGTACTCAGGAGCATGATTCCTAATGTCTTGTTAGTCAAGAAGACTAATACTTTGATATCCTGTGATAATAGTGAGAAAAATTGATACCTTGATGTTCTATTAGTTAAAAAGATTAATACATTGACATTTTGTTATACATAGTTCAGTGAGATTGATGGTCTGAAAATTCTTGTTTAGTTTAGCGAGATTAAAAGTCTTGGATAGCTATCCCTTGTTTGACTTGTTTGTTTTGCTTTTGTTGATATTGATTAATGACAACTATTGAAGCACAAAATATATAAAATTGCCTAATTAAAATTCTAATTATTTGATTAATATTACTTAATTGATTAAAATGACATATAAAGATATGATTATTAAGCTTATTTCTTTCAATCATATGTCCCAAGATTTAAGGAATCAATCAATCAAGCCTTATTTAGGCATCAACTCCTTGAATGGTAGATAAAGCAATCAGATTCTAGATGTTTATGGAAGGAATTTGGAAGGAAGATTTAGCAATTTAAAACTACAATGGCTGGTTTCAAACTCGAGGCTCCAAAAAGTTCAAATTGTGCTACAAAATTTGAATTCGAAGGATGGACTGAAGGATTGGCTACCTAAATTCATGGAATCAAAATGCAATAATAAATCAAGGTTGGCCCTTTAGACGTGAATATTTTGAGCATTTAAGGGACTAAATGAAGCCATATGAGATTATGAGAGGATGAAGCTGTATAAAGCAAGTTTTCAGCTTTTATTTAACTAAAAATTTCTTAGTTAATTGAAAATCAGTAGAAGGCCAAAATTCACTCAAATTGGACATAACTACAACTTGAAACATTTATGAGCATCTCCAATAGTCAAGAAGTATTCTAAAACTGTAAAAGACTTCAAAAAGCTGTGAAGACAAATATCCAATGATTTCCAACATATTGGAAGCTTTCTCTAAAAGTATACTTCAAATATAGGAATAATATAGTAATCTAAACTAAAAACAATTTATATTTCTTATTATCATTTTTTTAGTTTCTTGAATTTTTTAATATATTATTATGTATTTTTTTTGCAATAATTTGGTGACTTTAATCTGGTAACATAGAAAACTCATCCAATAAAGCATTTTCTTTTATCCCTTAAAATTCTGTACCTCGATTTTTAAACTAAAAAGCAAACAATTCAGTTATTGAGTGATAAAATAACTGTCAATTCAATTTTTGAATAATAAGATAGCTGTCACTTACACATAATAAATCATGTTCTTAAAATTATTTTAATTATTAAATATAAATAAATTAAGAAATGAATTGACATAATCTTAGTGCAACTTTGAAGCTACTGTTGTTTATCACTTGAAAGGTTTGATGTTCGCTGTGCACAAAAGTGGACAAAACTTAGGCTTCATAGGGAAATCTTTGTGGAAAGATTTACAAGTGCATTGGGTCCGATTTGCTGGAGGCTGCATATGTCTAAAGCTTATGAGGTCAAGGTTCTACTCTGCGCCTTCTAGGTCACATCCCCATTTGGGTTGTGACACGAGAGTTGCTCACAAGCTTCAAATATCAAACCAAAAAAAACTATTTTTTGGTCCATTTGCTACCACTAAAACCTTGATGAAGAGTTAACTCCAAAGAAGAAATATCATAGAAGTCAAATGGTGCACCACGAAGAAGTTGAAGGCAACTAAGAAAGGGGGTGGCTTCAAACTTCTACTAAAATTATGATTTCTAATACAATGAGTTTTGCTTAGCTGTATCTTAGTGTATTAAGTCATATCAGTTTAATGCTGGTCGTATTCCAATTGTATCTAAGAAATTTTAAAAAAGATATTAATTTTGATATGTCTGAAATATGTAATTAGGTGTATTAATGTCGAATATGCATCTAACACTAATACTTCTTCAATATGCACATGTATGTGCTTTGGAGGTATATCTAATAACCACTTATCTAATTTTGGGTTAATGACCCAACCTACCTTATTTCATTAAAGAAATAATATGAGGAGCATTGGAAGGTTTGGTTAAACTTATTAGAGTCTCCTACAACAATAAGGACTTGAAGAATTTTTCATATTTAAATGCTTGATATTTTTTGAATGGGGGAAATTTATTTTCTTAAAGTGTTTGAGTTGAATTAGGTATATGTATGTTAATTATTTGAAATAGAAGCCCTCTTTCATATGAAGAAAAGTTGAATTATACTCCTAAGCAATCTTCATTGTACAACTTTTGAATGAATGCTTATTATATATTACATGGCAAAAGATATGTATGATACTATTTCTAATAAGGTAGTAATGCATCAAGTACAAATATGAAGACTCGGGGAGGGTAACTTTAAAATTGTGCTTATATACGATAATATTTTAAGTTTATGATTTTTTTTATTATTATGCCATATAAGGTTATCCCAACAAAAATATTTGTTGTACCAGTGAATTTATCTGTCTCTCATACTTTAAGTTTTTATTATTATTGGCTATGAATCTATGAATATTTTAATGGAGGATTTTCCATTTTACATTCTCTACTGCTCTTTTCATTTTAATTAGACAAAGAAAATATTACTTCAAAGTTGTAAATGAGCACCACTTATACGATAAATAAAGAAATAAATATATTTCATTTTAATTTAAAATTCATTACTTATTGAGCTAATCTTGAAAATTTAATTATTCTACATAACTAACTAAAGGTAACAATAAGAATAAAACGTTAAATATATCATAATGTATTTACATTATATATAATTTGACATTAGAATTTTTTCCATTGGAAGCAGCCAGCTCACATAATATAAAATAAGAATATATTATAATATAAACATTATCTTTAATATAAATCCAATTCTAATATATTATATTTTTATTATTCTACTTATATTTTAGTTTTTTATTTACTATAACTCTAACTTTATTAAAAAAATGAAATTTTATCAACTTTCATCAATATCTTGTTTTTAATTAATGTTCATTTTTTTACAATTATAATCATTAAATTATTATTTTAGTGAAATAATTTTTTAGTATATCAAAGAATTAAAATTAATTAATTACATGATCAATTCAATATTATTTGTAAAATTAAAATAAACAGTGAAATGTTTCATAATGTATATGAAAAATTATCATTAATATAATTTTAAATTTATAGTATTAGCATAACTATTTTCAATTCTCTGTATTTCTCCATAAATATATTTTGGTTTTAACATCATTTCTTATGAGAATAAGATATTGGATTTTAATAAATTCTCATATTGGATCTTAATAACTTAACATTAATTTTAAAAATTTTCTTTTATTAAATAATATATATTACAGTTGAACAAAGAAAATATTATTGCAAAATTCAAAATTGTGGAATAGCTGACTACTTAACTTTAAGCTTTGTTCAATTCATATGATAAATAAGTAAGTTTATGAATTAGTAGTTCACATCTCACCAACCTCAATGTTTAAAATTAAAGTATGCTTGATATCAAAGATTTCATATCCCCTCCCTGTCACTATGTACAACTTAAATTTTAAATGGTGAAAAATTTTAGTTTGAACGAAGTTACAAGCTCCATGAGATATCAATGGCAAACATTTTTTAGACCAATATTGTCCTAACTTAAGAAACCCAGTTAAGGCCATTTCAAGGCCTAAAATTCATCATTTTGGCATTGTTTTGTGTATTTTTCTATTTTTAGTTACTTTTCTGAATTTTTTGTTTTTAATTTTCTAGTTTAATTATATTTTCTAATTTGATTAAGAGTCTCGTTAGTATCATAGAAATAACTTATTTTTATTTCATTCTGAAATTTCTGATCATTAATCAAATTTTAAAAAATTTCTTTTTCATTATTTTGATTGTGTTTATCTTTCTCTCTATTTTGACTCTATATGTATGTATTCCTACTATTGTTCATTTCTTCATGAGACTATCAAAGCTATGTTTCTCCAGAGTTTATGTTTTCCTCAACCTTTCTTATCTGGTTTGATTGTCATTTTTAGTTCCAAAATCCTTCAAATAATTACTCTCACTTTTTTGTTGTATTTCAACAACCGTTTTTTTTTTTGCGCGCCTTCTTCCTAGTTTTAGCATATCATGTTGATATGAGAATAAATTTATACCTCCAAGAGCTCTGTCTTTCCCGCCTAAGAAAACACTCTTCTACAATTATGACAAACTCTTCCTCCACCAACACTGCTTTTGATACTAAAAGAAATAAATTCAAGCATCAATAAGGACATAACAACAACTCAAGACATAGTTGTAGTCATGGGGTAATTCATATATGGTTTCTTTCATATTTTCAATCCATTCATAAGCATGCTTATTTAGACCTTTCCTGAAACGCTAAATCCCAATCGTGATTCTGTTTCCAAAAACGATCCATCTTATCCTTTGTCTAATGCCGTTAATTCTTGCAGCCTACCTAATGTCAAATCCACCCTGCAGTAAGTGATAGCAACTGACCCCCACTTGATTTAATTTGTTATACCCATCATCAACTTTATGCTATATGTTGTAGCCCCACCTAATTTCTTTAGGACTAAAGGAGTTTTGGAGTTTAATCCCCCTCTCAATGAATGCTTCGCCTTCTTTCTCTTTCACTTATCATTTGAATTTTATCTCTCACATAGCATTGCTTTATTTACACTCATACATTCAAATGTGAACTATAAATGATTTTTTGTTAAAGCATAAAATACAGTATTATTCTTAACTGTGGAAGACCATCAATCTCTTTTAGAATGCGTCAACTGAGTCAACAAAAGTGGAAAAAATGTCTAATTTTTTTTTAATATCATTATATAATATTAGTTACATTTTTGTAATATAAAATCAAGTTCCAATTTTACAATTAACAATATAGTGCACACTCCATAGAAGTATCATTTTTGAATTATCAAATGAGCATGTATCTTCTAATCCAGATACAAATTCTTCCTATAAGTATTAATGTAATGAAATGATTATCGATGACAAGAAATGGATTCCAATGATTTCCAAAGTATTGAAATTTTTTTTATAAAAGTATACGTCACATAATGGAGGATTTATTTTCGCCATTGTTTGTAGACAAAGAATGCTAGAATATGAATTTGTAATATTTTTATTATTATTTTAAATTTGTGTATATAATATATTTATTTATTGATATCTAATATTTATATTTTATTTTGTGTAACCGGCTAAGAAATTGGGTCGGCATCCAAGAGTTGATGATTTGTTCCTTTAGATACACCATAAGAAGGACAACAACTAGCTGTGTTCCAATTGTTTCTAAAAAAATTTAAAATTAATTGAAATTAACTGTGGAAGACAATCAATCTCTTTTAAAATATTTTTCACGCTAAAAAGTCAAAAAGATGATTACTTCATACATAAATATACTTCACATATAAGAATAATCTAGTAATCTAAAGGAAAAAAAATTTATATATCTTATTATTATTCTTTTTATTTCTTGAATATTTAAAATAACTAACAGTTCAGATTTTTTGAGTGACTATAGCTATAAATCATGTTCTTTAAAATATTTTAATTATTAAATATAAATAAATTAAGAAATAAATTGACATCTGCCATAGTGCAACTTCAAAGCTAAAGCCATGTTTCGCCTGAAAGGTTTGATGTCAAATGCGTATAGAAGAGGACAAAACCTAGGCTTCCTATGAAAATCTTTATGAGAAGATTTACAAGCGCACTAGGGCTCGCCAAATTTTAAGGAAAGATCCAAGCAAGCTAAAAAGTAAGTTTCAGATTGTTGTGGGATTTGGATAAGCAAAACACTTTGGGGCTTTATTCTTAATTACTACTGTCTATAGATAAAGAATGCTATAATATGAATTTTCAACACATATTTTTTATTATTTTAAATATGTTCATGTAAAATATTTATTTATTAATATCTAATATTTATATTTTATTTTGTACAATAGATTAAGGAATTGGGTCAGAATTCAACAGTTAATTAGTTGTTCCTTCACATGCATCACAAAAAGGACAACAACTAGCTATGTTCCAGCTGTTCTTAAGAAATTTTAAAAAGAAATTAATATCTCCTATAGTTTGGCTTGCCAAAATGCTTTATAATTAACAATAAAAACTATAATTTTTATATATAATCTACCATCAAACGATTGTAATTTTAAAAGTATTGTTATTCAATAATACTCTCTCTTGGGATTTTCAAACTTATCAATACTGCATTTTAATCAATTGGAACTTATGGAAAAGCTTGTGACTTGTGAGTGTAGCTCTTAATTTTGTGCATCAAAAGTTTAAACTCATTTAAAGATGTATACAAATATTCACATAACACAGTTCTTGCATTGCTTTACATTCATATGTTGACATGTGATAATTATCGATGAAATTTTATTAAAACATAACAATTTTATTCAAACATATAATTTATGTTAAAAAATTTTCTAATAGATTCATGTAATAACCCAAACCTTTGAAGGTTAAGTACAAATCATTTAAAACAAGGAAGTTGAGAACAATGTAAAATTTTAGAGCGTTTTTGACCCTTTCTTCTGACATTTCTTCACTCAGATTGGCATAACTCTCTCATATGAAATATAAATTAAGTGATTCTAATTTCTGTTGAAAGATAAGACATATATCTACAATTTTGATGTTGGGAGCTTTCGCTAATTCCGTGAATATTATAGTGATGAGAGGCAAACACCACAGCATAGTGCGTTCTGGACCTTTGCTCACTATTTTATGAATAACTCCTTTATATGAACTCCAAATTAGGTGATTCAAGTGGCTAATGAAAGCTAAAAGAAAGGGCTACAACTTTAATGTTGGACGTTTTGTCAAATTCGGCAATATGGGTTCACCGCGGCGAGAATGCTGCAGCATTTTCCCGAGAGCATGAGATTTCTGGTTTCCAAACTCGCCGCGGCGAAAATATGCTCGCCGCCAGCGAGAATCGTCAGATAGCCATTTTTAGCGGTCCCCCCCTCCCTTTTTCCTTCATTTCCTCCATAGCTAGACCTTCCTCTCTCTCTCTAGAATTTTCTCCACCTTCTCTCTAAGATATCTTATCACCCGAACGTCCAATTTGAGCAAGCAAGGTACCGTTGGACTCGTGGGAAGGAGAGCTACAAACTCCACCAATCAGTTTCGCCGGAAAACCGCCGGATTTTCGCCAAAAAATCGCATGAATAGTAACCTCCAAGGTAAATTCCGTCCAATCGCATTTTAGGCTTTATTTTTACCGAAATGCTTTCCATAGATAGTCTTGGAATTAGTTTCTATGCTAAAATATAGGGTTTTTAGGTTTCGGCATGAATAGTGTTTCCGGCAAGTGAATAGTATTTTTCGGCATAAATAGTGACGTTTAGGATTTATCTAATTTTCATGTTATATCTATATTTTCTAGGTTGTTGAGCCACTACGAGGTGAAATTCTCATTGTTTGACTCCTAGTACGGTGAATGGGTTTTTCATACTATAGCACATGTTTTAGGAATTTGATTTATAACTCTCTCGTATGATTTTAACTAGTTGGAATGTATGTTAAATTGTTTTACCGCTTTGAAAACCAATATGTTCCAACCATGTTAGAAATTATAAATTTTCAATCCTAGTTGAACCCTAGGTATGCAGGGCAAGCATCTAGACTGATAATTCTCCATTTGAGTTAGATTTATAAAAATGTGAACTTAGTCATAGAAATGAACTAAGTTAGCCATGAAATGATTTGATGCATGCGAACATCTATGCGACGTCTACGGACGATATGTTTAAAGGGAAAGTTTATGATGATAAAGGTCTCCATGGGAATACATGGATGAAACATATTTTTAGAACGAAATTTTATGCATGAAAAGAGTTAGATGGAGAATTATCGCTTTATTATAATGTTATTGAAATGTTTTACTTTAAACTTTTTGAATAGCATATTTCAAATGTTTTCTATTGGAGGGACCCTTTTAAATCACTGTTAGCTAGCCGCAGGGAGTGCTAGCCCTGGTGCACCATGGTCATGCGAAGGCTTCAGCCTAGGATACTGTGACGGACATATGACTGCCTAAGACACAGGGATTTAGGGTGGACTTATGTCTACGCCTACAGTGATTGACATACCCTTGCTATGTGCTTGGGGGATTTAGGGTGGACTTATGTCTACTCCTACAGTGATTGTCATACCCTTGCTATGTGCTTGGGGGATTTAGGGTGGACTTATGTCTACGCCTACAGTGATTACCATACCCTTCTGTGTGCTTGGGGGATTTAGGGTGGACTTATGTCTACGCCTACAGTGATTACCCTACCCTTGCTGTGTGCTTGGGGGAGATGATAGATCTGTTAGGAAAGACCTCCAATAAACTGATGCATATTTCTAAACAAGCTCATTCATCATTGTTATTGCATAAATAATTTCATTTATTACTTACCATGCATAATTGATTTGTTTTACGGTTACTAATTTAAATCCTGATTTATCTTTTGAATATACATTTGAACTGTTTAGTTTTTCTTTCAATAAATTATGGTTAAATGCTTAATGTTTCTATTATTATCTTTACACTTGGATTTCAATTATTAAACCCATTGCGAAACACTCGTGCTTGGTTTGCCCTGTTTCAGTTATAGCATGATTTACCCATTCACTGAGATGTGGTCTCACCCCTCTTCTGTTTTCTCCCCACAGATGGTCAAAGAGACTTTGATCCAGTTACAACTTCGTAGAAGGCTGAATATAGCGTTGGTGAGCCCCAGTTTGGGTAAGGCTATTTTGTAATGATTGTCTAGTTTAGTTTATGTCTAGAGTAACTCCATGAATTTACAGGCAGGATCCTCGCTTCTTGCATATTTTGATGTGTTGTTTGAAAAATGGTTTTATGTTTTACAACGATGTTGTATTATGAGGCCATGGACCAAGTTAAATCACAAATGTTGGATTCATGAGATATATATATATATATATATATATATACATACATACACACACTATTTCCTTATATTGGATGTGGCATATGTGGCCAGTTATATTTATTATGTACTCTGGATTGTGTGCTGGATGTTTGTATGTGCTATGCGTTAGGCTTGCGGCTAGGGGGAAACCCTTATGCCGTACCGATCATGTGTTCCATCATTTGGGGCCGTGACAGAGTGGTATAAGAGGTATAGGTTTTCTCTGTGTTCATAGAGTAACGGACCTTTAGGTAGGACTTTGAGTATGGTTATGAATCCAGACATGCTTATACTCACGGTGCTGCTAAAGGGGTTCGATAGGATGTTGTCTTTTTGTTCAAGTAAGTCAGTTTATATGTTGGCATGGTTAAGTGACGGTTGGGCTATCTCTGTTTTATAGCAAGATGCGTCTTAAAGAATTTAAGAAATTGAGACAGATACCAAATATGATGGTTTTTGAATGAGACATCATGATGGTTTCTGAATGTGACATCCGTTGTACCCGGTTGTCTAGATATGGTAGATTGTGATGTGATATTGAGAATGAATTTGTTGGCATTATGTCATGTCATTTTGAAATGTCACTAGAAGGTGATTAAATTCAATATTTTTGGAGAATTTTCTCTCTTGATACAAAGAAATCTTAGTGAGATACACAGTAACCTAATTTCTGTTTTAGCAGTCCATAAGTGATTACAAAAAGGTGCCAAAGATAGTTGGCAGTGGTGAGAGATGCTGATATAAAGTATACCACTGTAAATCAAGTTCCAGTGATTAGAGAATTTTCTGATATAATTCCTGAGGAATTGCCAGGATTACCCTGAAATAATAAATAGAATTTAGGATTGATTTATTTCCTGGCCAGCAGCTATATTTCCATATAGAATGGTATCCACTGAACTTAAAGAACTGAAAAAGAAGTAGTTACAAGACATGTTAGACAAGGGATTTAAAAGCCCTAGAACTTTTACTTGAAGTGCTCTAGTTCTATTTGTGAAAAAGAAAGATGGATCACTATGACTATACATAGATTATAGACAATTGAATAAAGTGACAATGTGGAATAAATACTCATTACCTCATATAGATGATATGTTTGACTAGCTACAAGGTGCTCAACATTTTAAAAAAAATTTGAATTTATTTGATATCTGGATCTCATCAATTGAGGATAAGGGAAGAGGATATTCAAAAAATTTCTTTTAGGACTCGTTATGACATTATGAGTTCTTGGTGATGTTATTTAGTCTGACAAATGCATTCATGGACTTGAAAAAAAAAGTATTAAAGCCATCCCTGGATTAATTTGTTATTATAATTATTGATAATATACTAGAATATATTCAAGGAATTCTGAGGATCATGAGGACATTTAAAGAATGCTTCGCAAACCCTAAGAGAACACTAGTTATATGCTAAATTTGCAAAATGTGAATTTTGGCTTAGTAATGTTATTTTCCTAGGGTATGTGATTACCAAGGATGATATTCAAATTAATCTTAAAAAGGTAGAAACAGTGCAACAATGTCCACACCTTATCACAATTACAAAGATTCGTAATTTTATTTGTTTATCAAGATATTATTGTAGATTCGATAAATTTATTTTTTAATTGGAAATAACAGCAGTAGTTTTACTCTCAAAGCTTGGAGGCATTATCTGTATGGTGATACATGTAAAATTCATACAGTTCAATCATCTTTAGTTGAGTAGGTGAAAAAGGCATAGGACAATGATGCCTATTTATGTAAGAAAATTTAAGAATGGTAGTGATATTGAATTTAATGTAGACTCTGAAGGAATTCTGAGATTGGGCAAGCGATTGTATGTATTTAATAAAGAAGAACTTAAGGAAGAAATTTTAGAGGAAGCCCATAGATCCATATATACAATTCATCCTGAGGTAACTAAAATGTATAAAGATCTAAAAGAAATTCATTGGTGGGACAATATGAGGAAAGATATAGTTGATTTTGTATCTCGATGATTAACTTGTCAACAGGTAAAAGTAGAACATCAAAGACTTGCAAGATTACAATATCAGATAGAGATACCTAAATAAAAATGGGTGATTATTGATAGGTTCAAATTTGTCTTTGAATAAGATAGTAAGACTTCATAAGGTATTGATATCGATTATATCTGATCGAGAACTATAGTTCACAGATTGTTTTTAGAGAGCATTTTAAGAAGTTTTGGACAGAAGTTTTACATAAAATACCGTAAGTTTTCTAATAAGTGAGTGAGTAAATGACTATTTTGTTTGTCAAAATTGTGACTTAGGTGGTGTTTGATATTTGGATAGTATGTCATGAAAATATATGAATGTGTGAAAAGTGAATTGAAATGGATAAGTGGTAGACATGATATGAATAGTGAAAGTAATATATGTTAGGATTGCTTAAGGAT
Organism: Gleditsia sinensis; assembly: GCA_037074535.1. NCBI lineage: Eukaryota > Viridiplantae > Streptophyta > Magnoliopsida > Fabales > Fabaceae > Gleditsia > Gleditsia sinensis. The sequence goes on along the minus strand of CM073465.1, from coordinate 65,598,883 downwards.
TGGATAGTGGTGGAAAAATGTTATAAGAGGAGGATGTGAACATATTGGGTTTACTGGAAGATAGATAAGACAAAAGTAGGAAATTTGTGATTTCAATTGGTTAGAAGTGACTAATGAATGAAATCTTGGAAGAATATAACTTAAAATAGTGAGTTTGGACACCGAACTATATAACGATTTTTAGATGAAAGGAATAGAAAAAAAAATGATGGCCTTATGGTGCTTTGAGGAATGTAATAAAGTGAATTAGTGGTACTGAAGTTCTTGAGGGATAAAATATAGAAAGTAGGATTTAAATTGATCTTTGAATTATTAATTTGGAAATATGGAGAATATTCTGAGAATCATGTCCGAAAATAATGTAAGTAATCAAGATATTTGTGTTAAATGTTTATACTATGCTAAATCGAATTTAGTATTTAAGATGTGAATTATGTTAAGATTAGAAATTCACGTATGAATAATTGTTGAGAAAAGAGATTTCAGAAGAAGCCATAGATTGTGAATATGGATTACCCGAGGTAATAAGGATATACTGAGATAAAAAAAAATTGTACTAGTATAATGGTAAAAAGAAGATACAAGTGAAATTTTTCATTAGCAGGTATGTTGGTAAGTACGAATTGAATATATTATCTCAAGAGAGTTATTCAGGAAGTCTAAAGATCTTTATTAGATAATAGTATGACTGATACTAAATTTAAATAATGTGTTTATACATTAGAAGTTATGCTTTAAGTATCTTTATATTGTTGTGGTGAAAGTTTGGAGAAATTAATTGTCTTTAGTTGAATTTGCTCATAGCAGTAATTATCATGCTACTATACAATGGCATCATTTGAAGTTTTACATGAACATCATAGGTTTCTTAATATGTGAGTGAATTGAGAAAAGTTAAACTTTGGAAATCTAATTTGGAATAACATGCAATAGATAGCATATGAATTATCTAAATTGATGATGCTAGTTTGGAGAGCATGCTTCAAGCATATGTTTTTGAGATAGGTAGGATATTTCTTAACATAATTTGTCTATAATAAAATGATATTAGAAGATGTAAGCCTTATGTAAGAGGTGTTAAAAATGTTCTGTTAAATGACTCAGTGGAGTTAGATTTATTATAAGATGTTATTGATTAAGTGAATTTGATTAAAAAAATACTGGAAACTCAATACAAGTCAAAAGTTTATAAGGACTATGAATGTTGAGCACGAGAAAGTATTAGTTGGTGACTATATATATATTCTTGAAGGACTCACCCATAGAAGAGGTAATGAGGTTTTGAAAGAAAGGGAAGTTACCCTCTCGGTATATAGAATTATTTGAATTCTTGATATGATCGGTTCAGTGGCTTATTGTTTGGTTTTACCACCTGCATTGGATAATGTTTATCCAGTTTTTCATGTGTCTATACTACGGAAATATTTACCGGATTCTACACATGTTATACAGTGTCCATAGATTCAGTTACAGATAGATTTAACATAAGAGAAACAACCAGTATGGACAGACAAGTAAAGAAGTTACAGTCAAAAGAAATATTTACAGTAAAGGTGATATGGACAAATCACTCTTTTGAGAAAGCAGATTTTGGAGGAGGCACATCAATCAGCCTATACTATCCACCCAGGAAAAAATAAGATGTACAGTGACCTCAAAGACTTGTATTGGTGGAGTGGGATGAAGAAGAATGTAGCAGATTTTGTGGCTCAGTACTTGGTTTGTCAGCAAGTGAAAGCTGAACACCAGAAGCCTGCCGGTTTGTACCAACAGATTGAGATACCAAAGTGGAAGTGGGAAAGGATCACTATGGACTTCGTTACAGGGTTACCAAGGACCCCTAAGGGTTATGACTCAATATGGGTGATAGTGGATCGAATGACCGAGTCATCCCACTTCTTACCAGTGAAGACTACCTTTAGTGCGGTTCAGTATGCAAGCCTGTATCTGCGTGAGATCGTCAGATTGCATGGAGTCCATGTATCCATCATATCTGACCGAGGTCCACAGTTTACGGCAAGGTTTTGGAAAGCTTTTCAAGAAGCTTTGGGGACGAGGTTGGATCTAAGCACCGCTTTTCATCCCCAAACAGATGCTCAGTCAGAATGCACGATTCAAATTCTAGAGGATATGCTTAGAGCATGTATTTTGGACTTTGGTGGCAGTCGAGAAGGATACTCGCCATTAGCTGAGTTTGCATACAACAACAGTTATCAAGCCAGTATTCAGATGGCACCTTTTGAAGCTCTTTATGTGAGAAGATGCCAATCTCTCGTTGGATGGTTTGAAGTTGGAGAAGCCAAGCTGCTAGGGCCAGACTTGGTGCAAGATGCCATAGAGAAGGTCAAGTTGATAAGGGAACGGCTTTTAACTGTACAAAGTCGTCAGAAGGCTTATGTGGACCATTGGCATCGGGAGTTGGAGTTTTCTCTAGGCGATCACGTGTTCCTTAGAGTTTCACCCATGAAGGGAATCATGCGGTTTGGTAAGAAAGGGAAGTTAAGTCCGAGGTATATTGGACCCTTTGAAGTTCTGGATAGGGTAGGAGCGGTGGCATACCACCTGGCCCTACCACCTGGATTGAGTGAAGTGCATCCAATCTTTCATGTCTCGATGTTAAGGAAGTATCTACCCGACCCATCTCATGTGATTCAACTGCAAGAAATCCTTTTGGATGACAAGTTGGCCTACGAAGAGAAACCCATGGCCATTGTTGATAGACAAGTGAAAAAGTTGAGGTCTAAGGATATCCCTACAGTGAAGGTGATCTGGCAGAATCATACCAAAGAGGAAGCTACGTGGGAAGTAGAGGACGTCATGAGAGAGAAGTATCCACAGCTGTTCCAAGAGTAGTCTTATGTTTTTATGTTGTTGGTTTTTGTAAAATTCGGGGACCGAATTTTTATAAGGAGGGGAGAATGTAATAACCCAAACCTTTGAAGGTTAAGTACAAATCATTTGAAACAAGGAAGTTGAGAACAATGTAAAATTTTAGAGCATTTTTGACACTTTCTTCTGACCTCTCTTCACTCAGATAAGCATAATTCTCTCATATGAAATCTACATTAAGTGATTCCAATTTCTATTGAAAGATAAGACATATATCTACAACTTTGATATTGGGAACTTTCTCTAATTCCATGAATATTATAGTGATAAGAGGCAAAAATCTCAGCATACTGTGGTATGGACCTTTGCTCACTATTTTATGCATAACTCCTTCATATGAACTCCAAATTAGGTGATTCAAGTGGCTAATGAAAGCTAAAAGAAAGGGATACAATTTTCTTGTTGGACGTTTTGTCAAATTCGGCAATATGGGTTCGCCGCGGCGAGAATGCTGCAGCATTTTTCCGAGAGCATGAGATTTCTGGTTTCCAAACTCGCCGCGGCGAGAGTCGTCAGATAGGCATTTTTAACGATCCCCCCTCCCTTTTTCCTTCATTTTCTCCATAGCTGGACCCTCCTCTCTCTCTCTAGAATTTTCTCCACCTTCTCTCTAAGATATCTCATCATCCGGACGTCCGATTTGAGCAAGCAAGGCACCGTTGGACTCGTGGGAAGGAGAGCTACAAACCCCACCGATCAGTTTTGCCGGAAAACCGTCGGATTGTCGCCGGAAAATCGCATGAATAGTAATCTCCAAGGTAAATTCCGTCCAATCGCATTTTAGGCTTCATTTTTACTGAAATTCTTTCTATAGATAGTTTTAGAATTAGTTTCTATGCTAGAATATAGGGTTTTTAGGTTTCGGCGTAAATAGTGTTTCCGACGAGTGAATAGTATTTTCTGGCATGAATAGTGACGTTTAGGATTTATCTAATTTTCATGTTATGTCTATGTTTTCTAGGTTGTTGAGCCACTACGAGGTGAAATTTTCGTTGTTTGACTCCTAGTACGGTGAGTGGGTTTTTCATACTATAGCGCATGTTTTAGGAATTTGATTTATAACTCTCTCGTATGATTTTAACTAGTTAGAATGTATGTTAAATAATTTTACCGCTTTGAAAACTAATATATTCCAACCATGTTAGAAATTATAAATTTTCAATCCTAGTTGAACTCTAGGTATGCAGGGCAAGCATCTAGACTGATAATTCTCCATTTGAGCTAGATTTATAAAAATGTGAATTTAGTCATAGAAATGAACTAAGTTAGCCATGAAATGATTTGATGCATGCGAACATCTATGCGACATCTACGGACGATATGTTTAAAGGGAAAGTTTATGATGATAAAGGTCTCCATGGGAATACATGGATGAAACATATTTTTAGAACGAAATTTTATGCATGAAAAGAGTTAGATGGAGAATTATCGCTTTATTATAATGTTATTGAAATGTTTTATTTTAAACTTTTTGAATAGCATATTTCAAATGTTTTTTATTGGAGGGACCCTTTTAGATCACTGTTAGCTAACCGCAGGGAGTGCTAACCCTGGTGCACCATGGTCATGCGAAGGCTTCGGCCTAGGATACTGTGACGGGTATATGACTGCCTAAGACACAGGGATTTAGGGTGGACTTATGTCTATGCCTACATTGATTGCCATACCCTTGCTATGTGCTTGGGGGATTTAGGTTGGACTTATGTTAAGTCCACCCCTACAGTGATTACCATACCCTTGCTGTGTGCTTGGGGGATTTAGGGTGGACTTATGTCTACGCTTACAGTGATTACCCTACTCTTGCTGTGTGCTTGGGGGAGATGATAGATCTATTAGGAAAGACCTCCAATAAACTGATGCATTTTTCTTAAAGATTAAATATTTCTAAACAAGCTCATTCATCATTGTTATTGCATAAATAACTTCATTTATTACTTACCATGCATAATTGATTTCCTTTACGGTTACTAATTTAAATCTTGATTTATCTTTTGAATATACATTTGAATTGTTTAGCTTTTCTTTCAATAAATTATAGTTAAATGCTTAATGTTTCTATTATTATCTTTACACTTGGATTTCAATTATTAAACCTATTGCGAAATACTCATGCTTGGTTTGCCCTGTTTCAGTTATAGCATGATTTACCCATTCACTGAGATGTGATCTCACCCCTCTTCTATTTTCTCCCCACAGATGGTCAAAGAGACTTTGATCCAGTTACAGCTTCGTAGAAGGCTGAATATAGCGTTGGTGAGCCCCAGTTTGGGCAAGGCTATTTTGTAATAATTGTTTAGTTTAGTTTATGTCTAGAGTAACTCCATGAATTTACAGACAGAATCATCGCTTCTTGCATATTTTGATGTGTTGTTTGGAAAATGGTTTTATGTTTTACAACAATGTTGTATTATGAGGCCATGGGTCAAGTTGAATCACAAATGTTGGATTCATGAGATATATATATATATATCTTATTATCATTTTTTCATTTCTTGAATAATTAATTCATTGTTAAGTCATTATTTATGCAAGAGAACAGCTAAGTTTATATTAAAAATTAATGAGCTGTAGTTAAATATAAGACAAGAAGATATTATAAACAATTAATGTTCATTTTTTACAATTATAGTCATTAAATTATTATATTAGTTAAATAATTTTTTACTATACAAAACAATTAAAATCAATTAATTATATGATCCATTCAATATTATTTGTAAAATTAAAATAAACAGAAAACTATTTCATAGTGTATATGAAAATTTAAATTTAATATAATTTTAAATTTATAGGATTAGCATAACTGTTTTCAATCCTCTGTACTTATCCATAAATATATAACGTGTAGTAGTACTTTCTTTTTAACATCCTTTCCTACTAGAATGAAATATTGGATCTCACTAACCTAAAATTAATTTCGTAAATTTTATTTCATGAAACAATATATAACAAAAAGAACTAATTCCTTTTGACACTCATTTTCATTTTAGTTAGACAAAGAAGATATTATTGTAAAATCCAAAATTGTTTGTGAGCTGAGAACCTTAGCTTTAAAATTCGTTCAACTTATATGATAAATAAATAAAGTCAATGAATTAAACGCTCACGTAATCACCAACTTCAATATTTAAAATTAAAGTATGCTTAATGTCAGTTTTCGTATGCTTGCATCCCATTCCTTACTAGAAAATACACGGTCCAAATTTCAAACAATCACAAAGTTTAATTTGGATGGAGCTACAAGTCTTGTAAGATATCAACGGCAAGCATTTTTTAGCCCAATACTAGCTTAACCTAGGGAACCCAATTAAGGCTGTTTTGAGACCTATCTTGGCAACGTTTTCTACTCTTTTTGTTAAATTTTCTGAATTTTCTATTTTTCGTCTCTTGGAAACCCATGACATAAATTGGAAACAACTGTCAGACAAATTATTATAAGAATGATCAATCTCTTGTAGTGCTGAACTCTTAAATATTGTTGATGGTATAGAGCTAGAAAATTTAGGATTTGTTTGGAAGTATTTTCAAGAATTTTTGTTTTACTGTTTGTTAAAAACAAAAAAACAAAAAACTTGTTTGAATGTAAATTTTGAAAACAGTATTTGAGAACATAAGGTGTGATATGCGTGATGGCTAGAGATTAGTTTTAACAAATTATTTACAACTTTGTATAATTCTTTTTGTTTTTTAAAAAAATTAAAATAAGTTTTGAACAGAAACAAGAAAAACAACAAAATAATGTTTCTTAAAAACTGTTTTTTGAGTTATACTTTTATAAAATAATTTTTTTAAAAAAAATTATAAAAATAACATGACAAACAAATTTTTTTTGTAGAATAAAAAAAAATATTTTGAAAACAGTTTCCAAACAAGTCCTTAATATTTGAAAGATATATTTTCTTCAGTTGTTGAAGATCACCAATCTATTTTAGAATACTTGTTTTAAATATTAAAAAAATGTGAATTTTTTTGTGATAAAATTGTATGTATCATTATTCATAATAACATTTATATGTGTTATTATTTTCACAAACCGCCATCAAACATAAGTTAATAGTAGCTTTTTCACATGGATTTAATTTGACTAGGTAACAAAAGCATGTCATTAGTCAATATGCTCTTGGGACAAATTTATATTTGTTTGTATGTCGTTGAATAATAAAATATGATGAGACACGAAGAGGCTTATTAAAACAATGCCACTATTCTTATTCCTCAAGTTACAGTTGCATTAGGACTAATAGTACATCAATGACAAGGTGCCGTTTTGATATCATTTAATTAAATGCAGATTTGATCCTAAAGGAAAAAAAATATTTAAAATGTTTGAAGTTTGTATCTACCATTTAATTTTGGATAACCCATTCAAAAAAAGCTGACGAAAATTTGCTAAAAATGGAAAGAAATCGCAAGGAATGAAAAATCAGTGGAAAAGAAACCCTTCCCAAGAAGTCCTTTAATGGTCATTCTCCACCTAACTTGGCCCCACTCTAATGTCCAGTTTATTGAAGCAAAGTAGATAAAAAAAAACGAAATAGCTTTAGTATAATATATTTTATTTTGATATTTGAGTTATATATTATGTATATTCTAATATTTTCTTTATATTTAAAAACTATGTATTTTTAAAATAATATATTTTAATTAGTTATTTTCAATATCTTGTGATTTCATTATAACTTACTATGTCATGTTCAATCCTTTTACAAATTTTTCCTTTTTCATTATTTATTATAATATAATATTTGTATTAGAACTTATTTCAATATTTATTTAATAAAAGTACTCTCCGGTTTATAATTCATAAACAGTAGTATCAAAATTAATAAACTAATTCTATATAATATCATTTTGTTCAAGCAGCAATCCGACGCAACCTTTTAGGGCTTTTTTCATTCACTATTGAGTCCAATTTTTTGTACAAAATAAACTCATAAACAGTAGTATCACAATAAATGAATTTCTATTATACTGTCATAACTAATTTGATTTAACCAACCTTCACTTTTTTCAATTACGAGAATTACAATATTATTTTAGTAAATCATTATTTAATATACTGAACAATAAATTAAAATAAAATAATTTTATGAACTATTCAATATTATTCATAAAATTATTAATTCAATCAACAGTAAACAATTTCATAATGTATATAAAAAATGATCTTTTTATATAATTTTAATTTTTTGAGTAGCATCACTGTTTTCCGTCCTATTGACCTTCAAATATCTAACAAGTAGTACAAAATTCGGAGACTTTCGATTTTCACATATTTTCGTATAGCAATGAATAATTGAATCTTAATTACTAAAATGATTATATGAAAACTAAGAATAGATAGTGATATGGGTTAGGAAGCAATCCATGTCTCAAATTCTAATTTCATAAATACAACATTATAAGATTAAGTCTAGCTTTATTTAATTTATTAAAAATAGGTTATCACTTAACTGTAAGTATTTGAAAGGTAAATTTTGTTGGTTACTATTATTTTCTTTCTACATTTGCATGTTTGAGTTGTGATATTCAAAATATTCAGATTGAGGTTATATATATCTCAATTTGGTAGAATCAGATATTAGCATATGGCATGTGATGATAAATTATAGAATAAGCCACATTTTTCTAAAATCACATAGAAGTACCTTTTATTTTAATGAAATTAAAAAAATGAAAAAAAACAATTTCAAAGCTAGACATATGGATGAAATATGATATACGTACCTGTAAATGAGTTGATATCTAAATATAACTCTTTCAAAGATGTGAAGTTACCAATTGATTTTGGAATGCTTCCCATAAATTTATTACCAGCAAGAGAGAAAACTTCAAGTAAAGGAAGTTGATGGCACATCTCTTGTGGAATTTCACCTATAAATAACACATTTTTAATATAAATTATCCATATACACATAGAAGGACAAAAACAGAAGCATCTATGCATCTAACTACAGTGTTAGAAGGCATTTAATTGGCCCCTTATTTTTTGTTTCTTCATTTCTAACATGGCTAGGCTAATCTATGACTATATTTGGGTCTACCTTTTTGACCAGACTAACAACCTAAGTCAACCTAATACTATTTAGTTTATAATCCCACATTATACGGAAAATATATGAATATCTATATTAGTGAAAGTAGAATTTTTTTTAGATATATTATAATTATCAGATCTCCTTGGAGTTAAAAAGAAAAGAAAATGATTAAGAATTAATAGAGTGAGAATAGTAACCATTGTAAAATATTCAGATTTGTTGGGGTTATCCTATTTTCCTTTTAATAATAATAATAATAATAATAATAATAAATACACAAACAAAAATAATGGGTGTATATACTTTAATGAATAGTAAAAAAAGAGAGATACAAATGCTTTGATATTTTGGATAAAAAATGAAGCAAATAAATAATAATAGGGGTAAAGTAAAGACTAAATTTGTAAAAACAAAATGTTAAATTAGACACACGTGGCATTTAAATTGCTGAACTGTTTGTCTAAATAGCTGACTCAGGTAAAAACTTCTTTGTCAACTTAAAACAATGGCATTTGGCCATTCCACTTTTAGCGTTGGGTTTTTGGCTGTGCCAGTTTACTAGAATGATCAGGCATCATCATATTAGAGTGATTGAAAAGCTTTTGGTTAAGTCAGTTATTTTAACGGATAATTTAACAAATTAAATGCCATGTATGTCTAGGTTAATATTTTCTATTAATTTTTTCATGAAGTTACTCCTGAAAAATGAAAGTTTATGAAAAGTCAACGACGTATTTAAACAAAAAAAAGAATTTTAAGAACTAAACTACATTTTACTGCAAACCTAATATATTAAAATAAGACTTCACCTAGTGACCACTTGAAAGCATTTAGATATATATATATATATATATATATATATATATATATATATATATATATATATATATATATATATATATTTTACTGTCAACCTTCTTCTTAAATAAGAGAAAACACATGGTTTGACCAAAAGGAGGCCAAATCATAAGCTCCTCTATTCTTGAGCGTCCTAGCACGACGATTTTTTCGCCAACCCACTGTCCACCCTTGCCCATTGTCACCCACTCACGAGTCTACCCTTCTTTGGCCAAAAACCACTGTCATCTAGGACCTACAGCGGCCAAACACCGCGTGAAACCACCAACTACGTACAACAGCATGCCCTTAGAAGAACCCACTTCGTGAAATATGAGTTTTGGCAACTTCAGGTGATTTTCTTTCACTTAGTCCATAGATAGACTATGATTAAAGTTATTTGAGGTTTATAGAATTCATTTGAAGAATCGATAATTAGGATTTCATGGCAGTGTATAAAATATCACAGATTTGTTCCCTAAATAGATGGAGGAATCCATATTTTGCATAATTCTTGTTGGAAACTTTCAAGCTTTGCCTTTTCTAGCATTTATTAACTCTACAATGAACTCTAAATTTTTGTTATCAAATCTCTGATACAATCTTTGAATTTCTACTTACCCGAAATTTCATACTACTTTTTTCTTCTCAAATTATATAATCAAATTTGACATTTAGCATGCACACCAAATGCTCGGTAAAATGCCTAAACAAAGTTTCTAATTGTATCAGCTCCCAAACTTTCAATTTCATAATACTGAAATTCTCTCTGAGTTTAAAGACAAGCAACTCACAAAACTTTAAACAACCCTTTGATTATGTTTTTCAGCCTTAGATTGCAATATTGGACCCAGTGACATCAATTAGTGCCATAAGGGGCAACTCATTAAATCAGTGAGTGGAAAATAGGATCTAATGGCTACTAGTTGCAACTTACATGTAATTATATAAGTTCATTGTTGACAAATGTTTTGGATACATTTAAGTAAGATTGTGTGCTTAGTAGACTAAAGGATTAAATGGACTTAGTGAATTGTATCTTGATAGTTTCAGTACTTGAAATTTGTATATTGATTGTGGTCTTAAATATTATGTATTATGAAATGTAACTTGAGAGGCTTGAAATTTGTGATTTATCTAGTAATTTGTGATCTTGAGACATATGTATAATGTGAAATGTTTGTATTCTTTGTATGTATTTTGTAGGGCCAGAAAAATATATGTGAATATGAATAGTCAGGAAATGTTTGCATGCTTTGTATGTGTTTGATAGGGCCTATTATATCCTCTGAATATATAATCTAGCGAGACCTATTTTTTCAGACATACTATGATAAATAGTCAGAAAAAATGACTCATAACGTCTTGTGAGTCAGGAAGATTGATACTCCTATATCTTATGATAGTAGTGAGAAAGATTGATACTTGACATTTTGTTAGTCAGGAAGATTAATACCTTGACATTCTGTGATAAATAGTTTAGTGAGACTAAGGGTTTCAAAAGTTTTGTTTAGTTCAGCCATATTTAATGTCTTAGACAACTAGCCCTTGTTTGACTTGTTTGTTTTGCTTGTCTAGTATGAACTTGAGTGATAGTGACTATCATGTATTTGACTATATGAATACTTATAAGGATGGCAACCGTATAATGAAAGGTTATTATTCTGTACTACTGAATATGGTAATGTAAACATTAGAATATATGTAAAAATATATAATTACACATATGGCTTATTTAATGGATGTTGTCCTAATATCCTTTTAATGTATTTTCCGTTCATTGACCCCAAGTAATTAATTCATCCCTCTCTTAATGCTTTTAGATCCAAATATTGCTTAGAATCTACCTTTCACACCATGAACTTGCCAATCAAGCCCTGACAGGGTATTCTTGGAGAAACAAACTTGAGGCTATGGATGTGTTCGTAGTCACAATAGAGTTTGTGTAGTAGATCTATGTGATAGTTTTTGTAAGTGTAGTGTATGTATACGTGTTGTGAACTTCCTGTATATATTTTGTTTTATGTGGAGCAGAGCTCCTTTATGAATTGAATGTAGTTTCATGGGCTGGAATGAATCACTTTACAAATTGTTATATTACTGCAGATGAGACATGCCCATCGTGTGGACAATATGCAGAAACTATCAAAACTGCATTTTTTTTAATCATGGAGAAGTTGAAGATAGAATTGATTTTTTTAAAAAAAACTAATTATGGATAAATCTATAATTGTCTGTCAGATTCCATCTGTGCGTGTGTGAGAGAGAGTGTGTGTGTCTCAAGTTGATTCAAAATGTTTAAAATGATAACACAAAAGATTGCTTTACTGCCTTTCTTAGTCACTTAACTCAAGACTTTTGTCTCTCACATAACATTGCTCTATTTACACCCACTCATTCACGTGACTAAGAAATAAATTTTTGTTAAAGCATAAAAGTGCTTCTTTTAATTTAAAAAAGAAAAAACTAATAATAGATGGGTAGATCAGGCATACTTGTGATGGAGTTCGATATAATTTTTCTAGCAATGTCCACTTGCCAATTGATCTTTAAGAGATGTCCTTGTAAATGGTTTATTGATAGATCAATTACTCTCAAAGAAGAAATGTTAAAAAGAGATGTCAGGATTTCATATTTTAGCAATATATATATATATATATATATATATATATATATATATATATATATATATATATATATATATATATATATATATATATATAACCAAACTTTCTAACTCTCTTTCCTTCAAGTTCACTTTATATAGCCATTGTTTTAGGGAACTTGTATCTACATAGACAGACTTCTCTGAGAAAAAAAAATTGTAATAAAATATCATCCTATGCGAGAGTAATTTTTTTTTCTTCTAAAGTTGCAAAATCCTTTTGTAGTGACAGAAATTTGGCTTGGAGGTGTAGAAGTTCTAAAATCTTAAAAATTGTCTTTCTTGAACTGTGTTTTTTGTGAAAAACACAAGGAGGACCTGAGGAAGCCTTGAGGAGAATACATAGGTTTGGGGTTAAATAGCTTAAACAACAACAACAACAATAACAACAACAATAAATCAAACATTTTTTCATTAAATGAGGTCGACTACGTGGATCAAACGATACTGAAGTGGTCTATTGTAAATAAATTAATAAAGATATTATTAATTGTTAAATCTTTTTCAATGTTTTCACCTATTATTTTCTTTGATCTCCCTCTATCTATAATTATCCAATTGCTCTCTATCTTATCTAAATTTGAGCAAATCTGATTGAATCCCAAGGCACTATGAGCACATGAACCCTACGAATTGCTTTACAAGCTTCCAGGACGTTTTGGTTGATATCATGGTGGTTTTAAAAAGAAGGAGTTATCTCTCTTCTGCACTTGATAATTTCTTATTTGCTTCACTCTTATGGTTCTTTATTGTATATGTAGTTTATTCATATTCGCCTTTCTTGTTATACAATCTAATCCTCAGCTAATTGAGACTTAAATATAATGTTTTCACGAGAAAACATCAAGTCTTTCAAAATACCCTATTCATTATGCTTTTTGCCTTGACCATCAATTACTTCGTTATTGGATATATTGTTAGCCCCAAAGGTTTCATTATGTTTTTGTTGATGATTAATTACAAATATTAAAGTACAAAGTATATAAAATTGTCTAATTAAAATTTTAATTATTAGATTAATATTGCTTATTTAAATTGTGGAGTTAATTGATTAAAATGACATATAAAATCATGATTATTAAGCTTATTTATTTCAAATTCAATGGTATCTGCTCACTTGATTTGGTTTTCTTTTGTAGCTAGTCAATGATCTTTTAATAGAACACAATCAAAGAGGATTTCATGATCTCAAAATGGAGATTCTAAGCATTTAAAGGAATTAAATGAAGCAATATGAGATTATGAGAGAATAAAGCTATATAAGGCAAGTTATCAGCTTTTATTTAAGTATATGAGCATCTCCAATAGTCAAGAAGTATTCTAAAATTGCGAAAGACTTCAAAAAGCCGCGAAGACAAATATGTAAGATATGCAAGCTTGATTTTGAGTATATATTAATTAAGTCTTTATGGTTTAGAACTAAAAGAATACTATAGAGAAGCCACTCTGAATCAAATAATCCTCTCTAAACTAAACTCAATATCAAGTCTCATTATCAATAATCAAGGTTTAAAAAACAATAAACAAGCATATATATAAGCATACCAGCTGTAGAAGACTAAATCAATTAAAACACTTAACAAAATAAAATAATAGTTTATTTATGGATATGGATAATGGAGAGTCAAACAAATAAACTAACTAAACCTAGTCCCCAAATTAAAAGTTATAATTCAAACCAAAAGCTAAAAATAAGATAAGATAACTAATTTTAAATAAAAATTAAATATAAGATAAATTAGGATTTGCATTTTTCTCCCTCTCTAAAAGAACTTCTCTCTCCCTAAAACTGAATATAATTTAATTACACAATTAAATTATAATTTTTGCTTTTCATTTCAGTTTAAGTGTCTATATAATCTTGTGGCGTATGCTGCTACCTTATCTTGTCTAGATTAATCCTGACTAGTTTGTATTTTTTTAATCTTTTATAAACACTCATATATCCATTGCTTATCAAAGTTTGTTTATGGTTAAGTTATACATCTCTAATTTGCGGAAAAAAGGCTATATATATACATATATATATATATATATATATATGTATATATATATATGTATATATATATATATATATGTATATATATATATATATATGTATATATATATATTTTCTCCCAATTAGTATTTTTGTAGTAATTACATTTTCAAATGCCAAAAAAAATTTCTGCATAAAAGTGTCTTAGAAGTAATTATATATGATTATCAATGCAGTGGATATTTCTTATCTGATGTCAATATGTAATTATTCCAATATATAGAAAATTTATGAAAAAAGAAAAAAAAACAAAAGCAGTAAAGGTATTTGAGTACAAATATAAGATATGTGACATGTTTAGATGCGATTCTCCACAAAACAAGGAGAAACAGACATAGTTAAAGAGAGATTTGATTTTTAGCGTGGAATACCATATAATTGCCTTGATATATTTACATAATATTAAAATTATCCTCTTTTAACTTATTTTAAATATTTAGTAAATATAATATATTAATATTTTTTATATTTAACACAAAAAATGGCTTTTCCTTAATTTTTATTCATTAAAAACTTATTTACGTTACTAAAAAATGTTAGCTCCGCTACCATAGTTTAAATTATTTTATTTTAACTTCAATAATAATAAAACTATACAAAAAATATTTTATAATTTGAAATTTCTAATTAATTGAAGTATCTGATAAACAATTATTTACGACACATGTAAAAGGAAGACAAATTTGAAAGCAAGATCTGAATGTCGAAGGTATGATAATTTCAAACCCAATATGTACTTCACCAAATTTGTTAGTCACACAATTACCTCTGATGCTAACCAAAGAAACGATGGAAAAACTCAATCAAGAATTAAAAATCATGCCTCTTGCTAATACAAATTTAATTTAATTTTTTTAGAAAAAAGAAAAATTACATTTACTTCGAGCATAATTTGTAATTTCTTCCCTAATTAATTTTTGTAATTAGCTTTTAATGCATCTTATCTATTGCATTTATCTATTATCATTTAAATTAAACGTTAACTTTAAAAAAATTCTTTTCTCTCATGTATATTGATTTTATTATACATCCCTCCCTTCTATTTTATTTTAAAAATATCACTTTAATCCATTTCACTCTTATAAGAATATTCCAAAACAGATATTTTAATTATCTTAATTATTAAAAAAATTAGTTTTCTTTTTTGAAATCTCCTCAATGCCCTCAACTATGCGCGCATGCCCCTTTCAACTCTGCAACACTCAGCATCGATGCGCAGCTGGACCACCGGGCTTAGTACCATCGTTTTGCACCCACAGACTGTTGCAGAGATAAGGAGAAAAGCAATGAAACGTAAAGCATTCTTAATTCTGGCATCAGAGCTTGTGCAGAGGGAGAACGAAACTGCTAGGAACAGAGAAGAAACAGAACGCAGCAACTGGAGAGTGACATAAAGAATGAGAAGTAGCTAGGGGGATAAAGGCAAAAAATAGTGGTGACACATAGTAGAAGCAGAGAGAGGGACGACAAGCAGAGGAATTAGAACGTGAAGCTGGAGATGCTAAAGTACAGAACAAAGCAGGCGAATAGAAGCAGAGGAATGCAGATGAAAGAGCATTGGCTTGTGACTAGAAAGGCAGAGAGCAATGCAAAAACAAAGGTAGAAACAGAGTTATAAAAGGATAACACAGAACCAGAAGCAAACGCAGAACGGGGAAGGGAAGAACTCCTAAGCATTTTGTTGTATGAAATAGAACGACTGAAGAAAGAAGACCAAAAAGATGAAGCAGCTTATGAATGCTGAAGCAGAGGAACGAACACGAAGATAAAAAAAGGACGCTCGTGAACGAGAGTATTTTGGTCAAAAAAATATAAAAGACCAGTGAGATAACAGTTAATTTAAAAAATAATAAAAATAAATTTAATTGTAATACATCTTTTAATTCATAGGAGATGTGTATATTTTGAAAATTTTAAAAAAATGTCATATGATAAAAGTAATATAAAAATACATAATAGTATTTTTCTTTAACTTAATTGATAGTTATAAGAAATTATCAAAATATATTTTTCATAAAGAGAAATGACAAATGACATATCATAAAATGGAAAGGTACTTTAGTAATATTACAGTTATGGTTAATGCTAATATTTAATATTGTTTAAGTGGCTATATGAGATTCTGAGAGGATGAAGCTATATAAAGCAAGTTTTCAGCTTTTAGTTAACTAAAAACTTCTTAGTTAATTGAAAATCAACATAAAGCCAAATTCACTCAAAATGGACATAACTACAACTTGAAACATTCATGAGCATCTCCAATAGTCAAGAAGTATTTTAAAACTGTAAAAGACTTCTAAAAGCCATGAAGACAAATATCCAATGATTTCCAATGTATTGAAAGCTTTTTCTAAAAGTGTACTTCACATGTAAGAATAATCTAATATTCTAAACAAAAAACAATTTATAAATCTTATTATCATTTTTTTATTTCTTGAATCTTTTAATATATTATTATGCATTTGTTTGCGACAATATAGTGACTTTAATTTATCCCTTAAAATTCTATATCTTAATTTTTATACTAAAAAGGCAAAAATTCAGTTATTGAATAGTAAGATAGCTGCTGTCACTTACACATAATAAAGCATGTTCTTTAAATTATTTTAACTATTAAATATAAATAAATTGAGAAATGAATTGACAAGCACCTTAGTGCAACTTTGAAGTTAATGTTGTCTATCACTTGAAAGGTTTAATGTTCGATGTGCAACTTTTTGAGTCTGTTTATCTTTCACTCTATTTTGACTCTATGTATATATGTATTCCTACTAATGTTCATTTCTTCATGATGCTATCAAAGCTTTTTTTCTCGAAGAGTTTATTATTTCCTCAACCTTCCTTATCTGGTTTGATTGTCATTTCTAGTTCCAAAATCCTTCAAATAATTACTCTCACTTTTCTGTTGTATTTCAACAACTGTTTTTTTTTTTTTTTTTGCGCACCTCCTTCCTTGTTTTAGCATATCATGTTGATATGAGAATAGATTTATACCTCCAAGAGCTCTGTTTTTCCCACTTCGGAAAACACTCTTCTACAATTATGACAAACTCTTCCTCCACCAACACTGCTTTTGATACTCAAAGAAATAAATTCAAGCATCAACAAGGACATAACAACAACTCAAGACATAGTTGTAGTCATGGGGTAATTCATATATGATTTCTTTCATATTTTCAATCCATTCATAAGCATGCTTACTTAGACCTTTCCTTAAATGCTAAATCCCAATGGCGAATTCTATTTCTGAAAACGCTCCATCTGGTCCTTTGTCTAACGCCGTTAACTCTTGCAGCCTACCCAATGTCAGATCCACCCTGTACTACATGATAGCAATTGACCCCCACTTGATTTAATTTGTAGCCCCACCTAATTACTTAGGACTAATGGTGTTTTGGAGTTTAATGCCCCTCTCAATGAATGCTTCGCCTTCTTTCTTTTTCACTTATCATTTGAATTTTATCTCTCACATTGAAATGCGAAGTATAAATGATTTTTTGTTAAAGCATAAAATATTTTTCACAGTATAAAATCAAAAAGATGATTACTTTATACATAAATTATTCTTAACTGTGGAAGACCATCAATCTCTTTTAAAATGTCTCCATTGAGTCAACAAAAGTGAAAAAAAAATGTCTTAAATATTTTCACTATCATTATATAATATTATTACCTTTTTTTAACATAAAATCAAGTTCCAATTTTAAAATTAACAATACAGTGTACACTCTACAGAAGAGTTAAATTTGAACTACCAAATAAGTATATATTTTGTAATCCAGGTACAAATTCTTACTTAATGTAATGAAAATATTATCGATGACACAAATTGATTCCAGTTATTTCTAAAGTATTGGAAGCTTTCTTTAGAAGTATACTTCACATATAAGAATAATCTAGTAATATAACCGAAAAACAATTTATATATCTTATTATCATTCTTTTTATTTCTTGAATCTTTCAATATATTATTATCCATTTGTTTGCAACAATTTTGTGACTTTGATCTGGTAACTTAAAAAAATCATCCAATAAATCATGTTTTTATCTTAAAATTCTGTACTTCAATTTTTAAACTAACAAACAAACAATTCAGTTATTGAGTGATAAAATAACTATTAGTTGAGTTTTTGAGTGACAAGATATCTATCACTTACACATAATAAATCATGTTCTTTAAATTATTTTAATTATTAAATATAAATAAATTAAGAAATGAATTGACATGCACCACTACTTTGAGGCTAACGCTGTCTATCACCTGAAAGGTTTAAAGTCTGATGCGCACAAAAGTGGACAAAACTCAGGATTCCTAGGAGAATCCTTATGGGAAGATCTACGAGTACCCTGGGGCCCCCACAAATTTTAAGGAAAGATCCAAGCAAGCCAAAAAAAAAGTCTCAGATTGTTGTGGGAGTTGGATAAGCAAAATACGTTGGGGGCTTTATTCTCAGTATCATCTATAGACAAAGAAGCTATAATGTGAATTTTCAACACATATTTTTTTATTATTTTAAGTGTGTGCATATAAAATATTTATTTTTTAATATCTAATATTTATATTTTATTTTGTGCAATATGTTAAGAAATTCGATCGGCATCCAATAGCTAATGAGTTGTTCCTTCATATGCATCACAAAAAGGACAACAACTAGTCAAGTTCCAGCTGTTTCTAAGAAATTTTGAAAAGAAATTACATTTCCAAGGTATCGGTTTCAAATATACATCTGACATTGATGCGTCTTCAATATGCGTGTATCCATGCATTAGAGGTATATGTAGTAACTCACTTAAAATGTGGTATCTCAACCCACCTTATTTCATTAAAGAAATAATATGAGGAGCATTGGAGGATTTCCTTAAACTTATTGGAGACTCCTGAACTGAAGAATCTCTCATATTTAATTCATCAATTAAATGTTTCATATTTTTTTAATTTCGTAAACTTATTTTCTTAAAGTACTTAAGTTGAATTATGTCTATCTATGTTCAATTATTTAAAACAGAAAGCCCTCTCATCTGAAGAAAAGTAGAATTGTTAAGTGCACACGGATCTAGCTAATTATACTTCTAATACTAAGCAATCTTCACTGTGCAATTTTTGAATGAATGCTTATTATGTTACATAGCAAAAGATGTGTATGATACTATTTCTAATGAGGGCGCAATGCATTGAGTACAAAATATGAAGACTGGAAGAGGATAATCTAGTTTATTTTATTTAACTAAATGCTTATATACAATTATATTTTAATTTTATGATTTTTTTTATTATACAATATGAGGTGACTTCAACTGACAAAAATCTTGGTTGTGCCTGTGAACTTGCCTATCTCTCATACTTTAAAATTTTATTATTACTGATTGTATATATGACATAAAGAAAATAAATCCATTTCACAAAAATCCTAAATCTACGAATCTTTTAAGGGAGGCTTTGCAGGTCGTTAGATAAAACCTCACTTATCAGGAAGTTGAACGCTTGGGTAGCTAGATGGCATTCTTGGGTGATCACTCTGATTTTGGCTTCCTCCCCGTGGCTATTTTTCTTACTACTGATCAATGATGTGCTGATTCCATTGAAGGAGGAAGTATTGATGTTGGAATACACTAAAGCAAAGCAAGTCCATCTTGCTTACGCTTTGCTGGCTGCATCATATTATTCTGATATAATTGTTAAGTTATGGTTGTAAAGCTGTTAATCAAAGCTGTAATTAGTTAGAGTAGTTAGCTTAGCTGTCAATGTTTAGTTAACTTATTAGTCTAACTTAGCTGTTTATAAATACTCATGTACTCAGCTTATTCTCTCTCAACAAAATTCATATATAAATAACAATCAAAATTATAATTTTTATATATAATCAACCGTCAAACGACAGTAGTTTCAAAATTGTGGACACATATTTATAGATACTATTATTTTTTTGAATCCTCAATTTGGTCTATCATTTCAATAAAACTCTCTCTTGAGATGGGATTTCCAAACTTATCAAAACTGCATTTTAAAATACTTCATTTATATATTTACGTGTTAAAGTTTAAGTCAGGATACAATTTTTTAAAGTATACTAATCAATAGGAACCTATGGAAAAGCTTGTGACTTTTGAGTGTAGCTCTTAATTTAGTGCATCAAAAGTTAAAAATTATTTAAGAATGTATACACACATTCACATAACACAGCTCTCTCATTGCTTTACATCCACACATTCACATGTGAATTATCAATGAAATTTTATTAAAACATATCGATGTTTCCTTTTAATAATAATAATGAGTAAGTATCCATGGGTGTAGCAAGCATACCTGTTAAGGAGTTCTCACTTAAATATAGTTCTTCCAGCAATGTGCAGCTACCAATTGATTTTGGAAGCTTACCATGTAAATTGTTTTGTTCCAGATTCACTTCTCTCAAAGAAGAAATGTTGAAAAGAGATGAGGAGATTTCACCTGTGCAATACTAATAATTTAGCATTAGTTATCAATAATAGTATAAAACCCAAAAATATTATTAGTACAACCTTAATTAGTCTAGCTAATATATTTGTTTACATTGAAGTAATAGCTCACATATGTTACTTGTAATAACCCAAACCTTTGGAAGTTAAATACAAATCATTTAAAACAAGGAAGTTGAGAACAATGTAAAATTTTAGAGCGTTTCTGACCTTTCTTCTGACCTCTCTTCACTCATATAAGCATAAATCTCTTATATGAAATCCAACTTAGGTGATTCCAATTTCTAACGAAAGATAAGACATATATCTAAAACTTTGATGTTGGACACTTTTGCTAATTCTGTGAAGATTATAGTGATAAGAGGCAAAAAGCGAAGCATACTGTGGTCTGGACCTTTGCTCACTATTTTATGCATAACTCCTTCATATGAACTCCACATTAGGTGATTCAAGTGGCTAATGAAAGCTAAGAGAAAGGGCTACAACTTTCATGTTGGACATTTTGTCAAATTTGGCCAAACACTTGGTGCACTGTAGCCACAAAGCATGGCCGTGCTCCAAGACACGGCCAGGCCGTGCTTCTGGCTGTTTTTCCGTTTTTCTGCAGCCTCCCCCTCCCTTCTCCCTCATTCTGACTCCCTCACCCTCTCTCTCTCTAAAAAAAAAATTTTCTCTACCTTCTCTCTACGATATCTCATCATCCGGACGTCCGATTTGAGCAAGCAAGGTACCGTTGGACTCGTGGGAAGGAGAGCTACAAACCTCACCAAACAGTTTCACCGGAAAACCGCCAGATTGTCGCCGAAAAATTGCATAAATAGTAACCTCCAAGGTAAATTCCGTCCAATCGCGTTTTAGGCTTCGTTTTTACTGATATTCTTTCTATAGATAGTCTTAGAATTAGTTTCTATGCTAGAATATAGGGTTTTTAGGTTTCGGCGTGAATAGTGTTTTTCGGCATGAATAGTGTCGTTTAGGATTTATCTAATTTTCATGTTATGTCTATGTTTTCTAGGTTGTTGAGTCACCACGAGGTGAAATTCTCGTTGTTGGACTCCTAGTACAGTGAGTGGGTTTTTCATACTATAACGCTTGTTTTACGAATTCGGTTTATAATTTTCTCGTATGATTTTAACTAGTTGGAATGTATGCTAAATTGTTTTACCGCTTTGAAAACCAATATGTTCCAACCATGTTAGAAATTATAAATTTCAATCCTAGTTGAACCCTAGGTATGCAGGACAAGCATCTAGACTGATAATTTTCCATTTGAGCTAAATTTATAGAAATGTGAACTTAGTCATAGAAATAAACTAAGTTAGCCATGAAATGATTTGATGCATGCGAATATCTATGCGACGTCTACGGACAATATGTTTAAAGGGAAAGTTTATGATGATAAAGGTCTCCATGGGAATACATGGATGAAACATATTTTAGAAAGAAATTTTATGCATGAAAAGAGCTAGATGGAGAATTATCGTTTTATTATAATGTTATTGAAATGTTTTACTTTAAACTTTTTGAATAGAATATTTCAAATGTTTTCTATTGTAGGGACCCTTTTAGATCACTGTTAGCTAGCCGCAGGTAGTGCTAGCCCTGGTGCACCATGATCATGTTAAAGCTTCGGCCTAGGATACTGTGACGGGCATATGACTGCCTAAGACACAGGGATTTAGGGTGGACTTATGTCTATGTCTACAGTGATTGCCATACCCATTGCTATGTGCTTGGGGAAATTTAGGGTGGACTTATGTCTACGCCTACAGTGATTATCCTACCCTTGCTGTGTGCTTGGGAAAGATGATAGATCTGTTAGGAAAGACCTCCAATAAACTAGTGCATTTTTCTTAAAAATTAAATGTTTCTAAACATTCTCATTCATCATTGTTATTGCATAAATAACTTCATTTCTTACTTACCATGCATAATTGATTTGCTTTACGGTTACTTATTTAATCTTGTTTTATCTTTTGAACATACATTTGAATTGTTTAGCTTTTCTTTCAATAAATTATGGTTAAATGCTTAATGTTTCAATTATTAAACTCATTGCGAAACACTCGTGCTTGGTTTGCCCTATTTCTATTATAGTATGATTTAACCATTCACTGAGATGTGGTAATCTCACCCCTCTTCTGTTTTCTCCCCACAGATAGTCAAAGAGACTTTGATCCAGCTACAGCTTCGTAGAAGGCTGAATATAGTGTTGGTGAGCCCCAGTTTGGGCAAAGATCTTTTGTAATGATTGTCTAGTTTAGTTTATGTCTAGAGTATATCCATGAACTTATAGGCATGATCCTCGCTTCTTGCATATTTTGATGTGTTGTTTGGAAAATGATTTTATATTTTACAACGATGTTGTATTATGAGGCCATGGGCCAAGTTGAATCACAAATGTTGGATTCATGAGATATATATATATATATATATATATATATATATATATATATATATATATATATATATATATATATATATATATATATATATATATATATATATATATATATATATACACAATATTTCCTTATATTAGATGTGGCATATGTGGCCAGTTATATTTATTATGTACTCTGGATTGTGTGCTGGATGTTTGTATGTGCTATGCGTTAGGCTTGCGGCTAGGGAGAAACCCTTATGCAGTGCCGATCATGTGTTCCATCATTTGGGGCCATGACAGATTGGTATCAGAGCTTTAGGTTTTCCCTGTGTTCATGGAGTAACGGACCTTTAGGTAGGACTTTGAGTATGGGTATGAATCCGGACATGCTTATACTCATGGTGCTGCTAAAGGGGTTCGATAGGATGTTGTCTTTTTGTTTAATTAAGTCAGTTTATAGTATGCTATGTTGGCATGGTTAAGTAATAGTTGGGCTATCTCTGTTTTATAGCGAGATGCCACCAAGAACGAGATTTTGTTCAAGTAAGTCAGTTTATAGTATGCTATGTTGGCATGGTTAAGTGATGGTTGGACTATCTCTGTTTTATAGCGAGATGCGTCTTAAAGAATTTAAGAAATTGAGACAGTTATCAAATATGATGGTTTCTGAATGTGACATCATGATGGTTTCTGAATGTGACATCCGTTGTACCCGGTTGTCTAGATATGGTAGATTGTGATGTGATATTGAGAATGAATTTGTTGGCATTATGTCATGTCATTTTGAAATGTCACTAGAAGGTGATTAAATTCAATATTCTTGGAGAATTTTCTCTCTTGATACAAAGAAATCTTAGTGAGATACCCAGTAACCTAGTCTCTGCTTTAGCAGTTCATAAGTGATTACAAAAAGATGCCAAGGATACTTGGCAGTGGTGAGAGATGCTGATATAAAGTATACCACTGTAAATCAAGTTCCAGTGATTAGAGAATTTTCTGATATAATTCCTGAGGAATTGTCAAGATTACCCCGAAATAATAAATAGAATTTAGTATTGATTTATTTCCTAGCCAGCATCTATATTTCCATATAGAATGGCACCCACTGAACTTAAAGAATTGAAAAAGAAGTAGTTACAAGACATGTTAGACAAGGGATTTAAAAGCCCTAGAACTTTTACTTGAAGTGCTCTAGTTCTATTTGTGAAAAAGAAAGATAGATCACTATGACTATACATAGATTATAGACAATTGAATAAAGTGACAATGTGGAATAAATACTCATTACCTCATATAGATGATATGTTTGACTAGCTACAAGGTGCTCAACATTTAAAAAAAAATTGTTTCTCCTTTGACGAGGTTGACAAAGGAAGTAATAAAATTTGACTAGTAAGATGAATGTGAAAGAAATTGCTAGAAACTAAGAAATGTTAGATTACGGCCTACTTCTTTAGGCACTGAAGGATATACGGTATGTTGTGATACATAGAGAATGGGATTAAGGTATATGTTGATGCAATATGGTCGAGTCATTGCATATGTATCTAGACAGCTTAAGCCACATGAGCAAAAATTGTTAGACTTATGATTTGGAAATAACAGCAGTAGTTTTACTCTCAAAGCTTGGAGGCATTATCTGTATGGTGATACATGTAAAATTCATACAGTTTCAATCATCTTTAGTTGAGTAGGTGAAAAAGGCACAGGACGATGATGCCTATTTATGTAAGAAAATTTAAGAGGTCAAGAATGGCAGTGATATTGAATTTAATGTAGACTCTGAAGGAATTCTGAGATTGGGCAAGCGATTGTGTGTATTTAATAAAGAAGAACTTAAGGAAGAAATTTTAGAGGAAGCCCATAGATCTATATATACAATTCATCCTGAAGTAACTAAAATGTATAAAGATCTAAAAGAAGTTCATTGGTGGGACAGTATGAAGAAAGATATAGTTGATTTTGTATCTCGATGATTAACTTGTCAACAGGTAAAAGTAGAACATCAAAGATTTGCAAGATTACAATATCAGATAGAGATACCTGAATAAAAAATGGGTGATTATTGATAGGTTCAAATTTGTCTTTGAATAAGATAGTAAGACTTCATAAGGTATTGATATCGATTATATCTGATCGAGAACAACTATTGTTCACAAATTGTTTTTAGAGAGTATTTTAAGAAGTTTTGGGCAGAAGTTTTACATAAAATACCATAAGTTTTCTAATAGGTGAGTGAGTAAATGACTATTTCGTTTGTTAAGATTGTGACTTGGGTGATGTTTGATATTTGAATAGTATGTCATGAAAATATATGAATGTGTGAAAAGTGAATTGAAATGGATAAGTGACAGACATGATATGAATAGTGAAAGTAATATATGTTAGGATTGCTTAAGGATTGGATAGTGGTGGAAAAATGTTATAAGAGGAGGATATGAACATGTTGGGTTTACTGGAAGATAGATAAGACAAAAGTAGGAAATTTGTGATTTCAATTGGTTAGAAGTGACTAATGAATGAAATCTTGGAAGAATATAACTTAAAATAGTGAGTTTGGACACCGAACTATATAAAAATTTTTAGATGAAAGGAATAGAAAAAAAATGATGGCCTTATGGTGCTTTGAGGTATGTAATAAAGTGAATTAGTGGTACTGAAGTTCTTGAGGGATAAAATATAGAAAGTAGGATTTAAATTGATCTTTAATTTGGAAATATGGAGAATATTATGAGAATCATGTCCGAAAATAATGTAAGTAATCAAGATATTTGTGATAAAGGTTTATACTATGCTAAATCGAATTTAGTATTTAAGATGTGAATTATGTTGAGATTGGAAATTCACGTATGAATAATTGTTGAGAAAAGAGATTTCAGAAGAAGCCATAGATTGTGAATATGGATTACCCAAGGTAATAAAGATATAATGAGATAAAAAAAAAATTTACTAGTATAATGGTAAAAAGAAGATACAAGTGAAATTTTTCATTAGCAGGTATGTTGGTAAGTACGAATTGAATATATTATCTCAAGAGAGTTATTCAGGAAGTCTAAAGATCTTTATTAGATAATAGTATGACTGATACTAAATTTAAATAATGTGTTTATACATTAGAAGTTATGCTTTAAGTATCTCTATATTATTGTGGTGAAAGTTTGGAGAAATTAATTGTCCTAAGTTGAATTTGCTCATAGTAGTAATTATCATGCCACTATACAATGGCATCATTTGAAGTTTTACATGAACATCATAGGTTTCTTAATATGTGAGTAAATTGAAAAAAAGTTAAACTTTGGAAATCTAATTTGGAATAACATGCAATAGATAGCATATGAATTATCTAAATTGATGATGCTAGTTTGGAGAGCATGCTTCAAGCATATGTTTTTGAGATAGGTAGGAGATTTCTTAACAGAATTTGTCTATAATAAAATGATATTAGAAGATGTAAGCCTTATGTGAGAGGTCTTAAAAATGTTCTGTTAAATGACTCAGTGGAGTTAGATTTATTATAAGATGTTATTGATTAAGTGAATTTGGAAAAAAAAAATACTAGAAACTCAATACAAGTCAAAAGTTTATAAGGACTATGAATGTTGAGCACGAGAAAGTATTAGTTGGTGACTATATATATTCTTGAAGGACTCACCCATAGAAGAGGTAATGAGGTTTTGAAAGAAAGGGAAGTTACCCTCTCAGTATATAGAATTATTTGAATTTTTGATAGGATCGGTTCAGTGGCTTATTGTTTGGTTTTACCACCTGCATTGGATAATGTTTATCCAGTTTTTCATGTGTCTATACTACGGAAATATTTACCAGATTCTACACATGTTATACAGTGTCCATAGATTTAGTTACAGAAAGATTTAACCTAAGAGGAACAACCAGTATAGACAAACAAGTAAAGAAGTTACGGTCAAAAGAAATATTTACAGTAAAGGTGATATGGAAAAATCACTCTTTTGAGGAAGCAGATTTTGGAGGAGGCACATCAATCAGCCTATACTATCCAACCAGGAACAAATAAGATGTACAGTGACCTCAAGGACTTGTATTAGTGGAGTGGGATGAAGAAGGATGTAGCAGATTTTGTGGTTCAGTGCTTGGTTTGTCAACAAGTGAAAGCTGAACACCAGAAGTCTGCCGGTTTGCACCAACAGATTGAGATATCAGAGTGGAAGTGGGAAAGGATCACTATGGACTTCATTACAGGGTTACCAAGGACCCCTAAGGGTTATGACTCAGTATGGGTGATAGTGGATCGAATGACCAAGTCATCCCACTTCTTACCAGTGAAGACTACCATTAGTGCGGCTCGGTATGTGATAAACATCATTTCTATATATTATTTGATCATCATATATAGTGTTTTCATCCTCTCCTACACTTATTTCTATCACTTAAGCTAGGCTTTATGATTTGAGTTTTATTTTGGTCTTTGAGATTTTTTTCCAGCAATTCCATCTTTTTGAACCTGTCTGTGTATTTCGGTTATATTTGAAGTTTGAAATCACCAAAAATTCTGATTTTGGTCTTGTAGGAAAGCTAAGACAAATGTCCATAACTTTCATGAAGAGCCCAAGATCTAGTTCGGAGGTCCAGTAGGCCGAATTGGACCAAGGGTCCAATACATGGACAGCACAAACAGAATCTGACCTTTGGGTGTTTAAATGGCCATAAATTGAATTAGAAATGTCCGTTTGGCTTGATTTCAGTGGCCCTGGAACCCTATGACGTAGAGGAATAATTCATATGAAGACCACTTTGCCAGACAGAGGCATCTGGGACCCCTAATTAGTGGTGCAACCTGGAGGGAAACATGCAGCCGAAAGCAGACCTGTCACATGTTGTCCTGGTCGGTTTTAATGATTAAGATTCCCTTCCTTTGGTCTAATTGGGGGGAATTCGAATTCAGACCACTTACCACTCTCATACACACATCTATCTTCATCTTCAACCTCTAGAGAGAGCTTGGACATCCATGGCAGAGTAGAGAACTTTGTAACCAGCTGGACTTCCTCTTGAATTCGGTTAGGTTTTGAGATTCAGTTTGTATTGTAATCAAGTTTACATCATCTTCTTTGTTTTCTGAAGTATTTCGAATCTTGTATGAATATATAGAGATTTCTGTTATCCATTCAAGTTTGATGTATGAGATAGAATTTTGATTGATAAACCTTATTCTATTGCATGAAACAAAGGAAATAGATTGGTTGATATTTGATCTTCAGATAAATAACAGATTACAAGTTGTATGTGATGGCATGAATTTGTAATATATGTTGTTATCAAATTTTGAATGATGAAGGTTATGATGCAGAGATTTCGATTATGACTAAATTCAACCAACAACTTGATTAATCATATTTAGTCTAGGATGAAACGAACAAATTCTTGAAGAATGTCTAGTGAGGTTGCATTTTCGGTAATATAATCTTTGTCCAATTTTCCACTTGTGATCTAATTAATTGTGATAAAATCCAAACCCCCCCCCCCGTTAGGTCTTGAAACTATCATTTAACATTGGCATTCCTTGAGAGACGATCCGGAGTTACCCTATATTGCATTCCATATAGGGGTTCAGTAATATTTTTGGTAGATTACGACAAATCTTCAGTATGCAAGCCTGTCTCTGCTTGAGATCGTCAGATTGCATGGAGTCCCTGTATCCATCATATTTGACCGAGGTCCACAGTTTATGGCAAGGTTTTGGAAAGCTTTTCAAGAAGCTTTGGGGACGAGGTTGGATCTAAGCACCGCTTTTCATCCCCAAACAGATGGCCAGTCAGAACGCACAATTCAAATTCTGTAGGATATGCTTAGAGCATGTATTTTGGACTTTGGTGGCAATTGGGAAGAATATCTGCCATTAACTGAGTTTGCATACAACAATAGTTATCAAGCCAGTATTCAGATGGCACCTTTTGAAGCTCTTTATGGGAAAAGATGCCAATCTCCCGTTGGATGGTTTGAAGTTGGAGAAGCCAAGCTGCTAGGGCCAGACTTGGTGCAAGATGCCATAGAGAAGGTCAAGCTGATAAGGGAACGGCTTTTAACTGCACAAAATCGTCAGAAGGCTTATGTGGACCATAGGCGTCGGGAGTTGGAGTTTTCTCTAGGCGATCACGTGTTCCTCAGAGTTTCACCCATGAAGGGAATCATGCGGTTTGGTAAGAAAGGGAAGTTAAGCCCGAGGTATATTGGACCCTTTTGAAATTCTGGATAGGGTAGGAGCAGTGGCATACCGCCTAGCCCTACCACCTGGATTGAGTGAAGTGCATCCAGTCTTCCATGTCTCGATGTTGAAGAAGTATCTACCCGACCCATCTCATGTGATTCAACCACAAGAAATCCTTTTGGATGACAAGTTGGCCTACGAAGAGAAACCCGTGGCCATTGTTGATAGACAAGTGAAAAAGTTGAGGTCTAAGGATATCCCTACAGTGAAGGTGATTTGGCAGAATCATTCCAAAGAGGAAGCTACGTGGGAAGTTTTTCATGTTGTTGGTTTTTGTAAAATTCGGGGACTGAATTTTTATAAGGAGGGGAGAATGTAATAACCCAAACCTTTGAAAGTTAAATACAAATCATTTGAAACAGGGAAGTTGAGAACAATGTAAAATTTTAGAGCGTTTCTGACCTTTCTTCTGACCTTTCTTCACTCATATAAGCATAAATCTCTTATATGAAATCCAAATTAGGTGATTCTAATTTCTAATGAAAGATAAGACATATATCTAAAACTTTGATGTTGAATACTTTTGCTAATTCTGTGAATATTATAGTGATAAGAGGTAAAAACTGAAGCATAGTGTGGTCTGGACCTTTGCTCAATATTTTATGCATAACTCCTTCATATGAACTCCAAATTAGGTGATTCAAGTGGTTAATGAAAGCTAAGAGAAAGGGCTACAACTGTCATGTTGGACGTTTTGTCAAATTCGGCCAAAACCTTGGTGCACTATAGCCACAAAGCACGACCGTGCTCCAGGACACGGCCAGGCCATGCTTCTGGCTATTTTTTCGTTTTTCTGCAGCCTCCCCCTCCCTTCTCCCTCATTCTGACTCCTTCACCCTCTCTCTCTCTAAAAAAAAATTTTCTCTACCTTCTCTCTAAGATATCTCATCATCCGGACGTCCGATTTGAGCAAGCAAGGTACCGTTGGACTCGTGGGAAGAAGAGCTACAAACCCCACCGATCAGTTTCGCCGGAAAACCGCCAGATTGTCACCGAAAAATCACATGAATAGTAACCTCCAAGGTAAATTCCGTCCAATCGCGTTTTAGGCTTCGTTTTTACCGAAATTCTTTCTATAGATAGTCTTAGAACTAGTTTCTATGATAGAATATAGGGTTTTTAGGTTTCGGCGTGAATAGTGTTTTCAGTGAGTGAATAGTATTTTCCGGCATGAATAGTGTCATTTAGGATTTATCTAATTTTCATGTTATGTCTATGTTTTTTATGTTGTTGAGCCACCACGAGGTGAAATTCTCGTTGTTGGACTCCTAGTACGGTGAGTGAGTTTTTCATACTATAGCGCATGTTTTACGAATTCAGTTTATAATTTTCTCGTATGATTTTAACTAGTTGGAATTTATGCTAAATTGTTTTACTGCTTTGAAAACCAATATGTTCTAACCATGTTAGAAATTATAAATTTCAATCCTAGTTGAACCCTAGGTATGCAAGGCAAGCATCTAGACTGATAATTCTCCATTTGAGCTAAATTTATAGAAATGTGAACTTAGTCATAGAAATGAACTAAGTTAGCCATGAAATGATTTGATGCATGCGAACATCTATGCGACGTCTACGGACGATATGTTTAAAGGGAAAGTTTATGATGATAAAGGTCTCCATGGGAATACATGGATGAAACATATTTTAGAAAGAAATTTTATGCATGAAAAGAGCTAGATGGAGAATTATCGTTTTATTATAATGTTATTGAAATGTTTTACTTTAAACATATTTTAGAACTTTTTGTATGTGCTATGCGTTAGGCTTGCGGCTGGGGGGAAATCCTTATGCCGTGCCGATCATGTGTTCCATCATTTGGGGCCGTGACATTACTGACCTTATTAGTTAACATTAAGGTGAAAAAGGTGCCTTTAGAAAGAGAAAAACCAAAAAAAATCTTAGGTGAAAAGAGTAAAAAATTCATTAGTTATCAATTATTTGAGGCTCCTGCAAAGACAAAAACTTGCAGAAGAGTCCCCAATTCTCAATCTCTAATTCCCCTAACGATATCAGAGTTTAGTAGCATATATAATAATGTAAGAAATTAAGAATAACCTTATCTCTTACTCTCATATTCTATTTATCAATTAAATACTAAATATTTTTTGAACTGGGTCAATGTATTTTCTTAAATTGCTGTAATTGAATTATGTCTATAAATGGTAAATTATTTAAAATGGAAGCCCCTCTTATCCAAAGATACTTAGATAATTTGAAATGTAAACTGCATGTGGTTCTAATACATCTAATATCTATATTATAACCTTTTTTTTCTAGTACTTAACAACGTCTCACATTGTTTTACACCGACTCATTCAAGTGTGAATAATAAATGAAATTTTGCTGAAGCAGAAAAGTTCCTCTTATAATAATAATAGTTGTAGTAACAGTAATAGATGAGTTGATCGAGCATACCTGTGAAGGAATTTTCTCCTAGAACTAATGCTTCTAGAGAAGAAATGTTGAAGATAGATAATGGGATTTCACCTGTATAACACTTTTATTTTAACATTAATTGTCAATAATAGTATAAAACCAAAAAAAAAAAAAAATACTTGTACAACCTTTATTAGCTTAACAAATATGTTTTTTTTTTTACATTAACTTAAAGTAATAGCTCACATATGGCACTGACCTTGATATTTAACATTAAAGTGAAATTGGTGTCTTTTGGAAAGAGGAAAATGAAAATAAAATCTTTATAAGAAAAGAGGAAAAATTGATGTATTCATGTTAATTGATTCCATCTTTCCCTTCTTTAGACTTAACAAATTTTTAAAAAGCAATATAGAAGTTTGTTCATGGAGAATATTTTTCGAACAGTGGGAGGTGCAATTGAAATTGTGATGTCCTAGTTTCCTTCAGTTGTTCCCTTGTTAGAAAGCCAAACTACATAACATGATTAGACTCAATTCTAAAGCTCTTTAACAGTTGAAAATGTTGCTTTTGTAATGTTTTTGTAGTGGCAGTCATCACTCTATAGCAGTGACAATATGAGGTGACATTTAAACAAATACTTAATTGTTAAGTCATTATTTATATAAGAGAACAACTAAGTTTATGTTACAAATTAATGAGCTATAGTTAAAGTATAAGACAAGAAGAAATTATAAACATATAACTTAAGATAAACAATCAGCATATATGTATATATATGACAGGTATAATTAAAAATCATACCTTCCAAGTTGTTGTTATCAAGATATATTTTCCTTAGTTGTGGAAGATCACCGATCTCTTTTGGAATGCCTCCTTCAAATATTTAAAAACAATTATTTTTTTCCACTATAACATTGTATGTATGATTATTCACTGTAACATTTGTATGTATCATTATTCCCATGCACTAACAGCCATCAAACATAAAGGCAGCAGCAACATTAATTAATTTGAATTAGGAACAAAAGCATGTCATTAGTCAATATGTTCTTGAGAAAAATTTATATTTGTTAGATTGTTGTTAAATCATAAAATATAACAATATCCCTACTCTTATTTCTCAAATTGCAACTGCGGGCATTAAACAATTGGAAACAAGAAGGACTAGTAAAACACCAATAACAACTTGCCGTTTGGGTATCATTTAATTAAAAATGTAAGTCTGAGCTAAAGAAAAAAATATTTTAGCTATTTCAAATTTGTATCTACCATTTTTTGTGAATTTCGGATAACCCAATCAAAAAAAGCTGACCAACATTGGCTAAAAATGGAAAGAAAACACAATAAATGAAAAACAGGAGAAACAGAAACCCACCCAAGGAAATCCTTTAATAGTCAGTCTCTAGCTTACTTAGTCCCACTCCAATGTCCAGCGTATTCAAGCAAAATAGACGAACAAACAAACGAAAAAAAAATGAAGCATGCTTGAGTATAATATATTTTATTTTATTATTTGAGTAATATATTCTGTATATTCTTATATTTTCTTTAAATTTAAAAAATTACGAGTCTTAAAATGATATATTGCAATTAGTTATTTTCAATATCTTACCATTTCATTATAACTTAATCCACCATTTCATGTTCACTTTTTTTGTAAATATTTCCTCATCCATTATTTATTACAATATAATATCTGTATTAGAACTTATTTTAGTATTTATTTAATAGAAGTATACTCCGATTTATAATATATAAACCATAGTATTAAGATTAATAAAATAATTCTATATAATTAGGATATCATTTAGTTCAAGCACCAATCCAACGTGACCTTTTAGTTTTCCTTCATTCACTATCGACTCCAAATTTTGTACTAAATGAATTTATATTATACTTTCATCAATAATTTGATTTAACCAACGTTTCCTTTTTCAATTATGAGAATTGCAATATTATTTTAGCAAATCATTATTCAATATGTTAATGTTGAATGAGATTCACGAGTAAATTTAAACAAATCATTTATTGAATGAGTTAAATCTACGGAAGCTAGTGTTTGTTTGGCTAAGCTTACACCCCAAATTGATTGTATCACACTAGTCAAATAGTAATAAGCAGAGTAAAAATAAATACAGATAACACAAATCATTTAAGATGTACCTGATAAAGTGTTATAAGCGAAACTCAACCTTTCAAGTGAAGATAAGTTGGAAATAGCTTGGGGTATGATTCCTGAAAGCTTGTTTTTGGCAATTCTTAAACTCTTCAAATGCTTAAGTCTTCCAATCTCAAGTGGAATGGTACCCCCAATAAAATTATAAGCCCAATCCAAGGTCTCCAACTTTGACAGGTTGGACATGGTTGATGGAATGATTCCACTCAAACTATTATTGTAGAGAGACAAGTGTTGAAGCATAGATAAACCCCCTATCCCCGTCAGAATTTCTCCATCAAATTCATTGTAGCTTAAATTAAGCATTTTCAATCTGCGCAATTCGACTAACTCTTTTGGCAAGTGACCATGGAAACTGTTGTTATGAAGATCAAGTTCAACCAGGAATGAGAGATTTCCAAGTTGTGAATGTATGGTTCCCTTGAGACCCATGTCACCAAGATTCAACGCTTGAACCCTTCCATGGCGGGTATTACAAGTGACACCAACCCAATTGCATGGAGAAGAAGAGTTAGACCAATTAGCTAAGAGATTGTAAGGATCCAAGACAGAAGATTTGAAAGCAAGAAGTGCAAACTTATCTGTGGTGATATTTGGCTTACTCAAAGCTAAGTAGGCCAAGAGGCAATGTAGTGAAAGCATGAAAGCAGAGAAATGAAGTTTCCCCATGTTTGGCCTATCGGACTTGTCAAAGATGCAAGCAGTGAGCAGTGAGCAAGAAAAACGAGAATAGCATATTATATATCTGGTAAATCATAATAAAATTAAAAAAATATCTGGTGTGGCAGTCAAGTTTAGTAGGCTTGACTTGTAGCGTAGACAAGGTGTTTGAAAAACACTTTTTTTCTGACAAGTAAAGCACGTTTATTTGCATAACTTGAAGGTGACAATACAGTATTAAAGTGTAGCTCAGAATTCAGATTATGGAAAGTTGTTAATTTTCAAACTATCTTTTTAAGTTTTTTTTAATCATAACTAAGTTGATTTTAATTGCTCTCAAGTTTCTGCCAATGTCCATGTATTATGGTGTATAAGTCTTTCCATGTTTAGGATATCGGACATGACAAAGGTGTAAGTACAGAAGCATAAAGCTGCGAGCAACAGAAAAGAGAATAGCAAATTATACGGGGGGGTTGTTTGAATACTATTTTTTACAACAGTTTTTTGTTTTAAAATTTTAATAAGTTTAATTGAAAAATTATTTTTTATTTCTCTTTTAGAAATTAGTTCTGAAAATACTTATTTTTAAAAGAATAAAAAAATTATTTTTTGTTTTTAAAAAATTTAAAAAAAACAAAAAATAACATGTTTTCAAAACAGTTTATTAAACAAATTTTTTTTATATTTTTATTTTACAAAATGGTTTTTAAATATAATTTTCAAAAATAATTTTTAAAAACAAAAAAAAAAAAGAATTTATAAAAGATCAAGTGTGGCAGTCAAGTTTAGTAGGCTGGACTTGAGGCGTAGAGAAGGTGTTGAAAAGCACTTTTTTTTCCTGACAAGTAGAGCTCATTTTTTTTTTTTTTGCATCACTTGAAAATGACTATACAATATTAAAGTATAGCTCACGTTATGAGAGGTTGTTAATTTTTAAACTACTTTTTAAAATTTTTTTTTAATCATAACTAAGTTGCTTAAATTTAGAAAAGCTCAGGTAGTCTTGTTGTCATCCACAAGCATACCAAGGGATTCATAACAATCCCAGGAAAAAAAATCAAATATGAAACAGCGTATCATCTAAGCGGAGTACAATAATTTGAGCAAAACTTATTTACCCAACTCCAACAACCATGAACTCTACTGATTTTGTAAAAGTTAAACAATTCACATACCCAACCTGTGTTGCAAAAGGTTTAACTAAGTGCCAACTAAAATTAGTACAATCAATTTATTGATGATTGATTAAGGTTAAAAAAACACCAGCAAATATGCGAAGCTATTTCCATGTACATCAAAGACAAGAATGACTTATGAAATGTAAATTAAAATATTAAAATGCTTACCATTGTTTAATAACAGTAGGAGGTCACTCGCTCATGCTAAGATATAAAAAAAATGTAAAATATAATTAAAAAAACTCTTTTTCCTTTTTATAATGTATAATAAGACAATTAAAATTATATAAATCGTGAAGTTTGGGAAACGTATGCTCACGCTTTAGAAGTTTCAAATTTTATGCTAAAAGTATTAATTGAAATTGTCATTATACAAATATATACTTATTATTTAAATTTTTGGGACTCTCCATATAGCCTTCAATAATGGATGAAAGTAAAACCAAAAATTACAAAAAATAAATAAATAAATAAAGATGAGTAATTTACAATATATATATATATAACATTTATGTTGGATAAAATATTATTATGAATATCTATTAAATATTTAAAATTATAATACATAGATTGTATAAAGTTAAATTGATAATTTTAATTTGTAAAAAATAAATTACCATGGCTTTTGAGTGTAGAAGAAAACCCAAAATTATTATTTTTTTAATACAAAATGAATTTTTTTTTTAATTTTTTTGTTATGCCTTTTTCAAATAACAATAAAATTTATGGACCATTTCTTACACTTGTTATAATTATATTGCTGAAAATCATGAAAAATACTTAAAAACTACACCTAAATTTTTTTTTTCTTTTTCTCCTAACAATTGGTAAAACCAATTGGCACGCACATGACTTTGAATTGACTTTGCTGATTTTAATTGATTTTAGTCGTCTCTGTGAATTGTCCATGCATTTATGTATGGTGTGTAAGGATACCTTATCTAGCCTAACCCATTTTTATCCTTGCATTTATGTATGGTGTGTAAGGATACCTTATCTAGCCTAACCCTACCTTATCTAGCCTAACCCATTTTTATCCTTGCATTTATGTATGGTGTGTAAGGATACCTTATCTAGCCTAACCCATTTTTATCCTTGCATTTGTGTACAGTGTGTCAGGATTACTGTTTAAGAAATGTGTTGTGTAGACCCAAGACTTGAGATGTCAGGATCACTATCTAACCTAAAATGTGTTGGGAAGACCCAAGACTTGAGATGTAACATAATCGGTAGAGTTAAAATTTTGTCACAGACTCTTAGTGGTGCTATACCCTTCCCTTTCATTGCCATTATAATTAACCCCAACAACATATGAAAAAAGAACTTGTTAATAAGCAAATTTGAAAGAACAGTGTGTGAGCAAAATCTCAGTACTGTCTATTTCTATTAAAAAAAATTATTGAACAAAAATAAATTCATATAGCAAATAAATAATAAAAAATTAATATAATAAAACTAGCATTAGCCCAATTTGAATTTACTTTTTAAATCAAATAGATTATCATGTTTCCACTTTAATTTATAAGTTGACAGTAGGTAGTAAGATATACCTCTAAAATATTTTCAAACATTTTAAATAAATACGCATGAAATACAACCGTAAATCCATGTGAATAATTTCTTTTACAGTTATTTAATTTCACAAAAGTGAGTTATATTTATGGAAATAATAAGAAGTTGTCGAAGAAAAAGTACAATTAATAATGTATATATATATATATATATATATATATATATATATATATATATATATATATATATATATATATATATATATATATATATATATATATATATATATATATATATCAATAAAGTAAATTTTTTGAAGACCTGAGATCTCTATTTTTTATGGTACTAGATATTTCTACAAATTATAAAACAAGTGCATCTAATATAAAAATTTTGAATACTTTCATAAATTTATAAAATGTCTACTTTTTTTTTTGGGAATCTCATATCTTCAAAAGGAGAAGAGAGAAAAACAAAATAGCACAATCACCAGACAGGCATAAAACAAACATAGAATACTACCAAACTAAATCAATCAAGCAACACCATCTTGATGATCCTCTTGTCTGTCACCAGGATGGAAGCCTGCGCAGCCAATTTAGCCCGCCAATCATCATCCATATTAGTCCTGCTCAAAGATAGAATATCGAAAGGCCTATGATTAAATTTAAGTGGACAAATTGTAGTTTAAATATAACTAAATAATAAATTATGATAATTACAAAAAAAAATTGTATGCAACAATTACAAAAGTATCTTATTAAGATGTGGTTATATTTAATTTTAAAAAAAGTAAGATAGACTTGATATAACGACATGCTGCATAATGAAAGAAATGAAGAAAAGAATGCAAATTTGACAGGAAGGACAACGGCTTTGGTTGAGAATGAAGCAGTATGAAAATGCCCAATTACCCTTCTTCAAAGCAAATGTGAATAGTGAGATGTAGCAGGGAGAGAGAGCAGTAAATAGAGAGTTCTAGAGAATGAGCCCGCCTCCCTCCTCTATTACTTTTGTTAGATAAATTTTATTTTTTCTTTTGAAGAGGTTTGGAGCTTTAAAATTTTACATCTCTCATATTCAGATATGTAACTCTGATTCATATTTAAAACTTTGTACTCATATGAGTAGAAGAAGATTGAAAAGAGCTAACCCTTAAAGAGAGTTGAGAGGTATATCGTGTTTCTAAGTATGTGTCTTTGTTTTTTCTTTTTCTTTTTTATTATTGTTGTATTAGTTATACATTTGAGATACTAAAGTGTAATTTTTAATATATTAGTATTTGTTAGATGACTTTCTTTTTTATTATTTAATTGTAATACTTATTTATTTATTTATTTATTATCTTCAGAAATTATAAGATTAAATTAGTCATGCTTAGTGCACCTGATTTTAACTTCTATTTTATTATTAATTTTGTACTTGACATATTTTTGTAAATAGTAATTTTTAATTGTCTCAAAAAATAAAAACAAAAAAGCGCAAATGCAGATGGTTATAAAAAAAAATTTGCGATTATTTTGTGCGGCTTCAGTAAAACTTGTTGCAGGCTTTTACTCTGGATCAATTGAAAGCTTTGGCAGTGGACAGAGGCTTCATTTTTTCTTGTGACCTCTGCATCAAGAACACTTTCTTGAAAAGTAATTGTAAAATGGTGTTTGATAAATTAAAAAAAAAATGTCATATCACACCAACTTTGTTTGATTCCTTGAGGTGGGAACACTACTTTTTGTTTGATTCCTAGAAGTGGAATAGTGTTGCTCATAGTCTTGCAAATTGGGTAGACATATTACCCATATGACAGTACATGTTTGGTTACATTCATCATGAAGGTGTGTGGTATATTGCCTGGCTGGTACATGAGTTGAATAATTTCAAAAATATGATAAAATTAAGATGTAATTGATATTGAGTTTTGAAATAAAGACATGTATAATTGGTATAAGTTGTATTTTAAAAGGAAAAAAGTTATTTACAGTCTCATCTATCTTTACTGTAAGTTCTCAAATGACATGTATATTGAGATAGATATCTCATCAATTAGTAAAGAGAAAAGCCATATTTTGATTATTTACAGATAGGTCAATTTTTAATTTAATTTTTCATAAATTTTTATTTTAAATTATTCTCTCAAAGATAAAAATGTCTATAATATTACCTTTAGTTAAGCTATCATTCAAATTTTAATGCCAAATTTAAGTTACTACTGAAATTGTAATTTTTTGCCATATTTATTTAATTTTGTATATAAATTAATACTCACTTAATACTTAATTGACATTCTCATGACACTCATAATAGAATTTTAAATTTTTCAAATAAATTAATTCTATTTAAAAAAAATCTATAAATGTCACATAAGTGTCAGGTCATCATTAAGTGAATGCTAATTTATATGCTAAGTTTAATAAATATAACAAAAAACTACAATGTTAACTATAAGTTAAGTTTGATGTCAAAGTTTGAATAATATTTTAATTGAAAAGTTATAAAAATAAAACAATTCAAAAAAGAAGTAATTTGCAAATAATTTTTTTTGAAAATTTAAGAAATTAAGATCAGTGACAATTAAGTCTAGAAAGAAAGAAGACATAACTAAGAGTAAACTACCATTTTGATTCTTACAAAACCAAAAATTGTGTCATTTATTTGTCATTATTTTATTCTCAACTTCTTAAAACATCAAATTTGTTAAAACAAGATTAATATAGTTGTCTCTGTAGATGGGCTTACTTTATCCAACGTGTATGTAATATTAATTGTTGATATGGAACGTATTTAATGTCAAAGATTAAAATGATTTATTTTTTAAAATGTTGAGAATAAAATCATAATAAAGTTTTTTGAAAAAGTTTACAAAAATAAAAATGGTGATTTGCTCTACAATCAATAGAATTTTATGTGTTTTGATTGACATATAATAGCAATAATTTCAAAAATATCTTAAAGTGTCACAATAATATCTTAGAGCAGACATTTGTTGAGAGAATTTTTTGTTACAACCTAAATTCCACAAAGGATTTGTCATGGCCCCAAATGATGGAACACATGATCGGCACGGCATAAGGGTTTCCCCCTAACCGTAAGCCTAACACATAGCATGCACAAACATCCAGCACACAATCCAGAGTACATAATAAATATAACTGGCCACATATATATATATATATATATATATATATATATATATATATATATATATATACACATATATATCCCATGAATCCAACATCTGGAATTCAACTTGGCCCATGGCCTCATAATATTCATGTGATTCAACTTGGCCCAAGGCCTCATAATACCAACATCGTTGTAAAACATAAAACCGTTTTCCAAACAACACATCAAAATACGCAAAAGGCGAGGATCCTGCCTGTAAGTTCATGGAGATACACTAGACATAAACTAAACTAGACAAACAGTATAAAAGAGCCTTGCCCAAATTGGGGCTCACCAACACTATCTTCAGCCTCCTACGAAACTGTAGCTGGATCAAATTCTCTTTGACTATCTGTGGGGAGGAAACAGAGAGGGGTGAGATTACCACATCTCAGTGAATGGATAAATCACACTATAACAGAAACAGGGCAAACCAAGCACGAGTGTTTCGCAATGAGTTTAATAATTGCAACATTAAGCATTTAACCATAATTTATTGAAAGAAAAGCTAAACAATTCAAATGTATGTTCAAAACATGAAACATGATTAAATCAGTAACCGTAAAGAAAATCAATTATGCATGGTAAGTAATAAATGTAATTATTTATGCAATAACAATGATGAATGAGATATTTTAGAAATATTTAATCTTTAAGAAAAATGCACTAGTTTATTGGAGTTCGTTCCTGACAGATCACCATTTTCCCCAAGCACACAGCAAGGGTAGGGTAATCACTGTAGGCGTAGACATAAGTCCACCCTAAATTCCCCCAAGCACACAGCAAGGGTAGGGTAATCACTATAGGCGTAGATATAAGTCCACCCTAAATTCCCCCAAGCACACAGCAAGGGTAGGGTAATCACTGTAGGCGTAGACATAAATTCACCATAAATCCCTGTGTCTCAGGCAGTCATATGCCCGTCACAGTATCCTAGGCCGAAGCCTTCACATGACCATGGTGCACCAGGGCTAGCACTACCTGCGGCTAGCTAACAGTGATCTAAAAGGGTCCCTCCAATAGAAAACATTTGAAATATGCTATTCAAAGCGTTTAAAGTAAAACATTTCAATAACATTATAATAAAGCTATAATTCTCCATCTAGCTCTTTTCATGCATAAAATTCCGTTCAAAAATATGTTTCATCCATGTATTCCCATGGAGACCTTTATCATCATAAACTTTCCCTTTAAACATAGATCGTCCGTAGACGTCGCATAGATGCTCATCATGCATCAAATCATTTTAAACATAGATTGTCCGTAAACGTCGCATAAATGCTCATCATGCATCAAATCATTTCATGGCCAACTTAGTTCATTTCTATGACTAAGTTCGCATTTCTATAAATCTAGCTCAAATGGAGAATTATCAGTCTAGATGTTTGCCATGCATATCTAGGGTTCAACTAGGATAGAAATTTATAATTTCTAACATGGTTAGAACATATTGGTTTTCAAAGCGGTAAAACAATTTAGCATACATTCCAACTAGTTAAAATCATACGAAAGAGTTATAAACCAAATTCGTAAAACATGCGCTATAGTATGAAAAACCCACTCATAGGTAAGGGCTCCAGATTGGACAGCCCTAAAATCCTAGTTCCTGGTCTGAATTTGGTAAAACAGACCCCAAAATCGAGTCCGGAAGGTCCAAAAACCTTAAATGAGCTTGGTTACTGTTCACCGCCGGGAAACACTATTTACTGTCACTATTCATCGTCGAAAAATACTATTTACTGTCACAAAAATTTTATCGAATCAACAAAATAATTTCATATCCTAATGTTTATCTAGTTTTTGAATCCATCTACGGAGTCAGATTTCTAATTAGAAGTCCCTAAGTAAGGTTTTTCAGAACTTACCTTTTACCGAGATTTTCTACTTCAGATCTACGGCGATTCAACGGTTGATTTGAAAAACTGATCGGTTAAAACTGAAGTACTCTTCGTCCTGAATCCAATAACACTTTCAGTTTTGAGATTGGAAACCCTTAAACACTCCAAATCGAAAGATAAAATTTGAGATTACTATTCACTCACTATGCATGCACTATTCTTTTCCGTTTTTTTTTTCTTTCTTCTTTATGATATTTCGTCGCCCCGGTTTTCGTTTTACGGTTTCATTTTTTTTATATATATAATAATAATTATTAAATAATTAATAATATGATTTTCTTTTATAAAAATTTATATAAATTCTATTTTTCATCATAAAATATTCCAAAAATTTCTAAAAATTTCCATTCTCATGAATCTTTAGTTAAACTCTTAAATTATAATTTTTCTTGATAAAAATCATAATAAAACAAATTTCTAATTAGAAGTCCCTAAGTAAGGTTTTTCAGAACTTATCTTTTACTGAGATTTTCTACTTCAGATCTACGGCGATTCAACGGTTGATTTGAAAAATTGATCGGTCAAAACTGAAGTACTCTTCGTCCTGAATCCAATAACACTTTCAGTTTTGAGATTGGAAACCCTTAAACACTCCAAATCGAAAGATAAAATTTGAGATTACTATTCACTCACTATGCATACACTATTTTTCTCCGTTTTTTTTTCTTTCTTCTTTATGATATTTCGTCGCCCTAGTTTTCGTTTTACGGTTTCGCTTTTTATATATATATATATATATATATAATAATAATTATAAAATAATTAATAATATGATTTTCTTTTATAAAAATTCATATAAATTCTGTTTTTCATCATAAAATATTTCAAAAATTTTTAAAAATTTCCATTCTCATAAATTTTTAGTTAAACTCTTAAATTATAATTTTTCTTGATAAAAATCATAATAAAACAAATTTCTAAATAAATATCTTTATTCATATTAAAAGAAAGAGTATTTCTAAAAATACCATAAAAATTCAATAGAGGCCGGTATAATTATTTTAAGCAACACAATACTTCTTTTACTTAAAAGTCCACTTACTTTTAACAAATCATAATTATTTCTACATAAATAAAAATATATTTGCTATACAAAATACTATCATTTAAAAATAAAAAGTACGCGCCAAAACATAAATTCTCCTATTTCTTTTATAATTCTTTAATCCATGTAATAAATATACATATTTTCTATGGTTCTTATCTCCATTTTCAAAATTCTCTCTTTTATTCTAAATTTCCTTTAATTGGAATTTTTGTTAAATTTTACGGTTATTACAGGATTAATCTTAAAGTGTTAATAATTTATAAAAGTACTTTAAAAATAAAATAAAATAAAATGAATATGCAGTAATTTTAGAGATAGATCTCACCAAATACTTATTTTCCATTGACTTAGATACACAGAGTCTATTTAAAAATTTTAATAGTTTTGTAATTAATAGTCTAATTCTTAAAATAACTTAATGAAATAAAAATAAGTGATGTGTGCAATAATAATTTCAAAAATATCTTCAAATTAGATGTAGTCACAATTGAGTCTAAAAAGCAAAAAAAAAAAAAAAAAAGCTAGAAATGTGTTTTATTGAAAAAAAATTAGAATTGCGATATTTTTTTATTCTTGATGGTAAGAGATATGTCTAAAATAGTTTCAACCATTTGAAATAAATAGATATTAAATACAACCGAAATTAAGTCCACGAGAATAATTTTTTCATATCTATTTAATGTTACAAAGTTGAGTTATATCTATGGAAATAGTAGCAAGTTATTGAAGAAAAAGTACAATTATTATTAAATATAAAAATCTGATAAAGTAAACTTTTTA
This sequence comes from Gleditsia sinensis, assembly GCA_037074535.1. Lineage (NCBI taxonomy): Eukaryota > Viridiplantae > Streptophyta > Magnoliopsida > Fabales > Fabaceae > Gleditsia > Gleditsia sinensis. The sequence continues at coordinate 65,554,537 of CM073465.1, read as the reverse complement.
AAGACATGATATCTTTATTTTTTTATGGTATTAGATATCTTCAAAATGTTACTACAAATTATAAAACAAGTGTATCAAATATTAAAATTTTGGATTCTTTCATAATTTTAAATTGTCCTTCTTCTTTTTTGCTATCACAGTTCTTCAAAATCAGAAGACCAGAAAACAACCCAAAGGAGGTGATTCCAGGCACAACTTTTTAACAGACAATATAACCAACCAATCATCAGCCATATTCGCAGTCTGCTAGCCCTGCTCGAAGACAGAATATTTGAAGTCAATGTGTCTATCTTTTTTTTTTCTTTTAATTAACTAATGTGCGACTATGACTAAATTTAAGTGGACAAATTGAGGTTAAATATAACCAAAAAAAACAAAGTATGATAATCATAAAAAATGTGTATGCAATAATTTCAAAAATATCTTATTAAGACGTGGTTATATTTGATTCTAAAAAAAAGGAAAAGATAATTGATACGGTCAACTTCAAAACCAGTAAAAGACATGTGGCCAGACTTTGCCATCTGCATAACAAAGAGAAGAAAGCGAAGTTGACGGAAAGGACAGCGACTTTAGTTGAGAAAGACACACTTTGAAAATGCCCTCAATTATCCATTCTTTAAGGTAAATATGGATGTGTAAAACCGTAAAATTTAACGAAAAAAATTTCAATTAAAGGAAATGTAGAATAAAAAAGAGAATTTTGACAATAGAGATAAGAACCAGTGAAAATATGTATATTTATTACATTAATTAAAGAATTACAAAAGAAATATGAGAATTTATATTTTGGCGCGCTATTAGCAAAAATATTATTATTTATGTAGAAATAATTATGATTTGTTAAAAGTAAGTGGACTTTTAAGTAAAAGAAGTATTGTGTTATTTAAAATAATTATATCGGCCTCTATTGAATTTTTATGGTATTTTTAGAAATATTCTTTCTTTTAATATGAATAAAGATATTTGTTTTGAAATTTGTTTTAATATGATTTTTATCAAGAAAAATCATGATTTAAGAGTTTAACTAAAGGTTTAGGAGAAAGGAAATTTTTAGAAATTTTTGCGATATTTTATGATGAAAAATGGAATTTATATGAATTTATATAAAATAAAATCTTATTATTAATTATTTAATAATTATTATTATATTTTAAAAAAAAAAAGAGCAGCCATATGTTAAATTGAAACCGGGGCAACAAAATATCGAAAAAAAAAACGAAAAAATGCATAGTAATGAATAATGAGTGAATAGTGATATCAAAATTTATCTTTCGATTTGGAGTGCTTAAGGGCTTCCGATACCAAAACTGAAAGTGTTATTGGATTCACGACGAATAGTACTTCAGTTTTGACCGATCAGTTTATCAAATCAACCGTTGAATCATCGTAGATCTGAAGTAGAAAATCTCGGTAAAAGGTAAGTTTTGAAAAACCTTACTTAGAGACCTCAAATTAGAAATCTGACACCGTAGATGGGTTCAGAAGCTTGATAAACATTAGAATATGTAATTTTTTCGGTCATTTGGTAACTTTTTATGTGGTGGTGAATAGTAATTTCCGACATGAATAGTGGCGGATGAATAGTGATTCTGGCGATGAATAGTGACGGTGAATAATGTTTCCAGGGGTGAACAGTACCCGAGCTCATTTAAGGTTTTTAGACCCTCTTGACACGTTTTTGAAGCTTATTTGGTCAAATTCAGACAAAAAACGAGGATTTTAGGGCTGTCCAATCTGGAGCCCTTACCTGTGAGTAGATGATTCTTCCTATGACTTGCCTATACTCTTCTTGATACTTGAATATGTATATGATTATGTTTATGAGATATACACACTGTGATATGTTTCTGAAATGCATTAAAACGATCTGATATGCTTACATTTTGAAATACAGTTCAAGAAGAGTATAGTTTTGAAAATAGATTTATGAACTCATGGTGTATATGATTTCACATGTATTTCTCATTAAATGATAAAGTGAATATTTATACACGTGACATTGATTTATAAAGATATATGATTGCCTAGAGAAAGGGCATATATATGTGATAAACCTTGAATGGGTACTTTATAACAGATGAATTTTGAAATACATTGAACATGTGATTTTTACATATATTTCGCATTACATGGTAAAGAAAATATGTTATACATGTGACATTGATTTTACAGTGATATGTTTGCCTCGGATATGGGCATGTATACATGTTTTCCCTGAATGGGAAGTTTTGACATATGAGTATTTTGAGACTGAAAGTCTGTATTATATTGAGAATTTATACTGGATTATATGGCATATGTGCATATGGTATTTTCTGTGGAGGAATCCTATTGGAAACACTGTCTGCTAACAGCAGGTGATGTTAGCTTTGGTGCGCACCTTGATTGCCTCAGCTAGCAGGGGAGGTGGTGCTAGCCTCGTGTGAGGGCCAACACACGGGAGATTATATGTGAAGGAGAGCGGAATGCCTCCTATATATGGGCGAGATGCCAGTTATATGAAATGTTATTTTGCCTTCCCTTGTTGTGTGCTTGGGAAAGACCCATACAGAGTCCCTTCGCGTGTCCTTTTGAATGGTAGTAGGGCAAACTTCAGCGGGATGCTGAGTTTAGGCAAATCCTATATCACCAAAGTACGGAAGGGGTCAAACTCTGGTATGGTGGTTCTGGTATGGGATCCTCCGAATATTTTATGAGAAATGTTTTGATGCATATCATAATTTGATTAATGATTTTACAGTATTGAATATGATTTTGAACTTGACATGAGCATTGTGTATACAGTACCGCTTATGGTTTGAAAGACCTGATTATGATTTTTGAATAGAAAAAATTTGAAAATGCGGGTCCCATGTGGATGTACTTTTGAAATGTAATTTTTGATAACATAAATTTATTATATGAGTACATCCATATGTTGACCTAAGAGGTCATAGGAGGTATTATCTGCTCACTGAGTTGTAAAACTCACTACACGATGTGGATCTATTTTTCAGATAAAGACATAGAGTTTGGTCCAACAGCCACGTGATCGACTAGAGGTCGTACTTCAGTGGTGAGCCTACATTGTTTCTAGGCTCTCAATGTTTTATATTTGTAAAATATTTGTACTCTAGAGTTGCTCTGAATGTCACAGGCAGGATCCTTACTTCTATTGTTACTCTGGTGTTTATAGACGTAAACTGTATATTGTATATGTGTATGAGAACTTATATGTATTGATTTATATGATTAAGAATGGCATTATGTATATTTATGGAAATATATGTGTATGGTATATGGATTTCACGTGCCCTAAAATTAGGGTCGTGACAGGATGGCACTTTGTTTGGCACTGGGGACGTTGCTATGAGATGCAGGAATCTTTCAACGAGGTCAGTTGAAAGCTTTGGCAGCAAAGAAAAGCTTGATTTTTGCTTGCGAACTTTGCATTGAGGTCGCCGTATGGAGAGTGATTGCAAAATAGTGTTCGACAACTTACAAGAGAAAATATCAAATTATATCTATTTTGTTTGATTTATAGTGGAAGCACTACTTCTTCTTTGACAGATGACCCGTGTGAATTTGTTTCTCTCTCACACACACATTTTGTACAAGGTTACTAAAATTTACTATTATAAGTAATTTTATATATAATAAAAAATATAAAATTACAAAGAAAAATAGTAATTTGAAAATAAGTGAGTATTTAAAAAATATTGTTAAATTAACTAATTATGTTTATAAGATATCTAGACTAAATATTGAACTCAGAAATTTGATTAAAAATAATTTATAGTTCCCAATGAAACAATTCTTTTTTTCTAATTTTAATTATATAAAATGATAATAATATGTCACAGAATAAATTTAAATAAGTGATAATTAAATCAAATTGTGCATAATCAATGAAAACTTCCGGTTAGTATGTGCACTTTAAAGAAGTTGAAAATTTTACGATAATCCTAATATGCTAATAATTAAATTTAATTAATGCTGATTAAAAATAGAAATGTATCTAAAACCTAAATGAAGATAATTCTGAAATTAGATAAAAAATTTTAAATAAGCTGATTAATTCTAATTAGTGGTTCAGGTAGTAAGAACCAGTCAAGTGCTTTCTCAACATTTTCTACAGAAGCATAAACAATAGTTCTCCTTATACACATGATTTATTTAGAATATTCATCGTAAAATTTCCAAATGCAAGCAGCCAAGTTTTCAAAAGTGAAAATATATAAATATTGATATGTTTCATCTTCATTCACCAATACAGCTTTATAGTAACCAAATTTTATTTTATTTTTTGCTCTTAACTTGATAAAACCAATTGGCACGCACATGACTTTGAATTGCTCTTTGTCACGGCCCCAAATGATGGAACACATGACCGGCACGGCATAAGGGTTTCCCCCTAGCCGTAAGCCTAACACATAGCATGCACAAACATTCAGCACACAATTCAGAGTACATAATAAATATAACTGGCCACATATGCCACATCTAATATAAGAAAATACTGTATATATATATATATCTCATGAATCCAACATCCGTGATTCAACTTGGCCCATGGCCTCATAATACAAACATAGTTGTAAAACATAAAACTGTTTTCCAAACAACACATCAAAGTACACAAGAAACGAGGATCCTGCCTGTAAGTTCATGGAGATACACTAGACATAAACTAAGCTAGATAAACAGTACAACGGAGCCCTGCCCCCAAACTGGGGATCACCAATGCTATATTCAGCCTCCTACGGAGCTGTAGCTGGATCAAAATTTCTTTGACTATCTGTGGGGAGGAAACAGAAGAGGGGTGAGATTACCACATCTCAGTGAATGGATAAATCACACTATAACTGAAATAGGGCAAATCAAGCACGAGTGTTTCGCAATGAGTTTAATAATTGAAATCAAAGTGTAAGGATAATAATAGAAACATTAAGTATTTAACCATAATTTATTGAAAGAAAAGCTAAACAATTCAAATGTATGTTCAAAAGATAAAACAGGATTAAATCAGTAACCGTAAAGCAAATCAATTATGCATGGTAAGTAATAAATGAAGTTATTTATGCAATAACAATGATGAATGAGATTGTTTAGAAATATTTAATCTTTACGTAGACATAAGTCCACCCTAAATTTCTCAAGAACATAGCAAGGGTGTGGCAATCACTGTAGGCGTAGACATAAGTCCACCCTAAATTCTGTGACTCAGGTGGTCATAAGCCCGTCACAATATCCTAGGCCGAAGCTTTAACATGACCATGGTGTACCAGGGCTAGCACTACCTGCGGCTAGCTAACAGTGATCTAAAAGGATTCCTCCAATAGCAAATATTTAAAAATATGCTATTCAAAGAGTTTAAAGTAAAACATTTCAATAACATTATAATAAAGCTATAATTCTCCATCTAGCTCTTTTCATGCATAAAATTCCGTTCTAAAATATGTTTCATCCATGTATTCCCATGGAGACTTTTATCATCATAAACTTTCCCTTTAAACTTATTGTCCGTAGACGTCGCATAGATGTTCGCATGCATCAAATCATTTCATGGCTAACTTAGTTCATTTCTATGACTAAGTTCATATTTCTATAAATCTAGCTCAAATGGAGAATTATCAGTCTAGATGCTTGCCCTGCATACCTAGGGTTCAACTAGGATTGAAATTTACAATTTCTAACATGGTTGGAACATATTGGTTTTCAAATCGGTAAAACAATTTAGCATACATTCCAACTAGTTAAAATCATACGAGAGAGTTATAAACCGAATTCGTAAAACATGCGCTATAGTATGAAAAACTCACTCACCGTACTAGGAGTCCAACAACGAGAATTTCAACTCGTGGTGGCTCAACAACCTAGAAAACATAGACATAACATAAAAATTAGATAAATCCTAAACGTCACTATTTATGCCGAAAAACACTATTCACTCACCGAAAAACACTATTCACTCCGAAACCTAAAAACCCTATATTCTAGCATAGAAACTAATTCTAAGACTATCTATGGAAAGAATTTCGGAAGAATGAAGCTTAAAACGCGATTGGACGGAGTTTTTACCTTTGGAGGTACTATTCACATGATTTTCCGGTGACCTTCCGGCAACTTTCCGGTGAACTTGATCGGTGAGTTTTGAAGTACTCGTTGCCACGAGTCCAACGGTTCAGACGGTTCATCAATCGGAGGTCCGTAGTTTCAGATATGAGGAATTGAAAATCGAAAAGGAAAGAAAAAATGGTGGAAGGGGGGATGCAGGTTTTTTTTTTCTTTTCTGGTATCCGTATGCACATATATGTGTAGCGCTACAGTAAATATTTTTTTTAAATAATAATAATTATTAAATAATTAATAATAAGATTTTCTTTTATAAAAATTCATATAAATTCCATTTTTCATCATAAAATATCCTAAAAATTTCTAAAAATTTCCTTTCTCATAAACCTTTTGTTAAACTCTTAAATCATAATTTTTCTTGATAAAAATAGTAATAAAACAAATTTCTAAACAAATATCTTTATTCATATTAAAAGAAAGAGTATTTCTAAAAATACCATAAAAATTCAATAGAAGCCGGTATAATTATTTTAAGCAACACAATACTTCTTTTAATTAAAAGTCTACTTACTTTTAGCAAAAACCTAATCATTTTTAAACAAATATGCATATATTTGCTTATAGCGCGCCAAAACATAAATTCTCATATTTATTTTATAATTTTTTAATTCATGTAATAAATATATATATTTTTTCACTGATTCTTACTCCATTTTAAAAATCCTCTCTTTAATTCAAAATTTCTTTAATTTGAACTTTTCGTTAAATTTTATGGTTATTACACTCTTAGTCTCTACCAATCGGCATGTACATAACTTCACTGATTTTTATTTCTCTTAGTCTTTTCCAACATTCCATGCATTTATGTATGGTGTGTAAGGATCCTTATCTTAACCTAAACCATTTTTGTCCTTGCATTTGTGTGTGATGTGTCAGGATCACTATCTAACATAAAACGTCTTGTGTAGACCCAAGACCTTAGATGTAACACAATCGGTGGGGCGTGAAAAAACTGTCATGGACTCTTAGTGGTGCAATATCTACCCCTTTCATGGCCATCATAAATCACCCCACCACAATATGGAAAAATATCTTGTTAATAAGCAAATTTGAAAAAAAAATCATGGGCAAAATCTCAATACCATCTATTTCGTCTATAAAAAAATCACTGAACAAAAAGAAATTTATTATAGAAAATAAATGATATAAAATTAAAATGATAAAACTGACATTAGCCCGACTTGAATTTAATTTCTAGATCAACCTAGCTTATCATTAGCTTATCATGTTTCAACTTTAGTTTATAAGTTGACAGTAGATGGTAAAAGATATTTCTAAAATATTTTCAAACATTTTAAACAAATAGGCATGAAATACAACCGTAAATCCATGTAAACAATTTTTTTATAGTTATTTAATGTTACAAATGTAAGTTATATCTATGGAAATAATACAAAATTATTGAAGAAAAAGCACAATTAATACTATATATAAAAGTCAATAAAGTAAAGTTTTTTAAGACATGAGATTTTTATTTTTTTTATATGGTATTAGATATCTTCAAAATGTTTCTACAAATTGTAAAAAAAGTTTATCTAATATAAAAATTTTGGATACTTTCATAAATTTATAAATAAATTTTTTTTTTGAGCTATCATAAATCTTTAAAACCAGAAGACCGAAAAACAAAACAACATAACCAGTAGACAACCAGAACACAAAGATAGAATCCCAAGCCAAATCAATCAACCAACCCCATCATGGCGAGCCTCCAGGTCTGTCACCAGGATTGAAGCATGTGTACCCAATTTAGCCTGCCAATCATCGTCCATATTAGCCCTGCTCAAAGATAAAATATCAAAAGGCAGTGTCTATATCTCTTTGCTTTTTTCTTAACTGACTAATATGAGACTATGATTAAATTTAGGTGGACGAATTGAAGTTTAAATATAATTAAATAATAAAGTACGATAATTATAAAAAATTGTATGCAACAATTTCAAAAATATCTTATTTAGATGTGGTTATATTTGATTCTAAAAAAAAGTAAAATATAACTGATATGATGCCATGCTGCATAATGAAGAAAAGAAAGCAAATTTGATGGAAAGGAAAGTGACTTTGGTTGAGAATGAAGCAGTTTGGAAATACCCCCAATTACCCCTTCTTCAAAGCAAATATGGATAGCGAGAGGTAGCAGATAGAGAGAGAGCAAAGAGCAGAGAGTTCTAGAGAATGAGCACGCCTCCCTTCTCTTTTCTTTTTTTCTTCTTCTCATTTTAGATTGTTTTCTTTTGTTTTCTCTCTTTTCACAAGACTTCTTTACTTCTGTTAGAAAAGAGTTTTTCTGTTTTTTTTAAGATGTTTGGAATTTTAAAATTTTACATCTTTTACATTCAGATCTATAACTTTTTGCTCAGATTTAAATAGAAGAATGTCATATTTACAATTATGTACTCAAATGGGCAGAAAAAAATTGAAAAAATTTAAAAAGTTGAGAGGTGTATTGGTTCTCTAAAAATGTGTCTCTATTTTCTTCTTTTTTGTTGTTGTATTAGTTGTACATTTGATATGTTGAAATGTAATTTTTGGTAGATTATTATTTGTGAAATGTATTATTTTTATATTCTCTAATTACAGTACCCATTTATTTTATTTTCAAAATTTGTAAGATTAAGTTAATTATGCTTACTTCACCTATCTTTAACTTCTGCTATGTTATTGACCTTGTGCCTGATTATTTTTTTAATAACTCCCAAAAAAAAAAATCAAATGGGGATGGCACTTTGTTTGGCAGTTGGGATAGCACTGTGAGATGCAGAAAGCTTTCGTGCGGTTTGAGTAAAACTTGTTGCAGGCATTTACTCTAGATCAGTTGAAAGGTTTGGCAGTAGAGAAAGACTTGCTTTTTGCTAGTGACCTTTGCATCAACGATGTTTTCTTAAAAAGTGATTGGAAAATGGTGTTTGATAGTTTATAAAATAAAATGTCAGATCACACTACTTTGTAAAGTCGAAAACCAACAATAGTTTTACAGAATATCAAAAGAAAAGAAAAGAGAAGTTTTTAAAGTATTATGTAATAGTGAATGGATACGCATGCATGTTAATAGGTTAGGTTAAGGATTTTTAAAGTTTGTAACGTGAGTTCTTTTTTTTTATGAGAATCAATTTTTAGAAATATTATTCTGAGATTAATCTTTTTCAAGTTTTAGTGTCTCTTAAAATTTGAACATTTTATCTCTTAAAGTTGTAAAATCTTCTCCCATCACAGAAATTTAAATGGGTTGTTACAAAAATTGTAACCTATCATGGTTTCGAGGGTTAACCATCTAATATTATAGCAATCATTTATTTGAAAAAACTGGGCCATTTAAAAGAAAATTGTAACAGTATTGGTTTTAAAGTGGGAATTCTACGACACTACTTTTTGATTCCTAGAAGTGGAATAGTATTGCTCATAGTCTTACAAATTGGGTAGACATATGACTCACACTATAAAAAATAGAAAATTCAGTGACGACTTTTCTGTGACGACCAAAAAAATCATCACTAAAAATTGAAAATGAATTTTCAGTGGCGACTAAAGTCGCCACTGAAAGTAGAAAAATTTATTATGAATTTTTTTTAATATAAAAAAATATTAAACTATATTTTTAATATATAAAATTTTTATTGGATATTTTTTTTAGTATAAAAAAATAATAAAAAATATTTTTAATATATAAAATTTTTATTATAAAATAAGAAAATAAGTAAACTATTTATTAATAAAATAAATTTAATAATACTTTTTAGATAAATTAATTTTTAATAAAATACTAAACTGATAAAATAAATATTTAAAATTAAAATAATAAATATATATATTTTTAAAAAATTAAAAAATTCCCATTTACTTTAGAGAAAATGATAAAGGAAAATAAAAAATTTTATAAAACAAATGATAAAAGAAAATGATAAAAAGAAAATGAGCAAATGATGGAGGGAATGAAAATGCACGCTGAACCCACTCATCAAAACGTTGAACTCGCTCATAGTCACAACAGAGGCTTCCGTCCGGAGGCATGTGAACGTTGAACCCACGATAGGCACAGCAGAGGCATCTGGAGGCATTTGAACCCCGCATACAAGGCCCCGAAAATTTCTCTTCCTGTGAACGTGAAACCATCCCCTCAAATTTTCCAGACCAGAAATCATCACCTGGCGAGCCCTAAACCCTTCCCCCAAAATTTCCCTCTTCAAAAATCACCACCTATTTGCCTTTTTCCAGTTGCCATCACCGAAGTCACCACGGCGGAAGCGGCTCACAGTGAAGCCCCTGGAACGAGAGACATGGATTCGCCGAGTACATAGCTGCCAACCGAGGTTCACCATCAAAGCACCTTCGGACGAGAAAGCTTTCATCTTTGTCAATCCTCCATTTCGTGTGTCTACTTTAGTGGCGTGTCTACCTTCACCACAGGTTGGCGTGTCTACCTTCACCACAGGTTGGCTTGTTTGATTCTGTAAAATTAACTTAAATCTTCGCAATTTTTATGTCCAAATGTGGTTTGATTCTCTGAAAACAACACTGTTTGTGTGTAGACAATACTATGGAGGTTAAATTAAAAAGAAATTCTATGTTTGACCTATTAAATTAAAAAAAAAATGTTTTGATTGCTGATGGTTTGACAGGGAATTTTGATTGTGTTTCCGCAGAATCTAATTCAGAAATGGTGTCTGGAAATAATAAAACATAAGTGAACAGGTTCTCCTAGATTGCAATCTGAGCTATTTGTTAGCGTGGCCACTAAATTGTAAATCAAATTAGACAAACCCTCCTTATTCAACAAGCAATGCTCAATAATCAGCAGAAAAACATTTGAAAACTGTTTCCAACATCAATGTAAAACAGAGATTTTCTAAGATAATAGGGGAAAAAATGCAGATGACCATCGTCGAACATAAAATATGGTTAATACTCTGATTTTCAGGCTATACCAATTAAATGCTAACGAATATCTGACAGCCATAAGAGGGAATAAATCAAAGAAGTCATGGGTGTATACAAATAAAATATGGTTAATACTCTGATTTTCAGGTTATACCTCTTCAAAACTTTTCTTGTTGCTGTCACTCTATGGTCATTAAGAATTCTCTAGTCATGTAACTTGCCCACTTATTTGGCATTTAATAAGACACAAATGGGAATAAATCAAAGAAGTCATGGGTGAATACTTGGTGATTGTAATGGCAGAGAAGAAAGTGCATGCTCTGCAAAAAATTTATTTATATTATGCAATAGTACAACAATAGCAAGCAATGAAATTGTGCATGTAAGTAAATTACAAGACCTAAAAATAGACACAACATCCGCCATTACAATTGTCAAGTGTTTCACTCTACATATACACTATAGGTTGAGGTTCTGAACCCTGTAAATGGAGATTGTCAGGCTGCAATATTGAATCCTAGTGATACAGATATTCAGTCTGAAGAAAATGCTATTGTTGGTTTGCATTTATTTACAAAGCAAAATTGTAGTTAGCTCCCATGTAGTATATATACAATTGACTTTAATTATGTAACTTTCCTTATTGACTGATATTTTCTTTTGTCCATGTTTATATGTCTCTTGCATAATGAACACGTTAGTGAAGCGATAGATATTTATATTGCTGAATGGGAAGCTGTTATTTTTCACTTGTTTTCCTTGATTATTTTTTCATTCCTACTAACACACCCTTAAAAGCCCCTTTATGAATGTGTTTCTTCCAATGTTGCAATTGTTCTAAATTAAATTTAAAGTCATAAATGACAAATTCTCATAATCTTGTTCAGAAAGAAAAAGCTTAATTTGATGTAGATTCTTCATTTTCCCTAACATGAAATCACTTTGAAAATTTTGTGGTAGGTATTTTATAGAGATTGATGGTTGATTGTACCCATCATTGGTTTTCCTGTTCATGAGAAATTCTTCTCAGAATTAATGGTGATGACACAGAGAGCTGCTCAAGTTAAATTATTTAAAATTGAAGCCAACAATCCTGTCACATAAGATTTCTGGCAGCTACATCAAGCTAAATCCTGTCACATAAGATTTCTGGCAGCTACATCAAGCTATTCTGTCCATTAAGCTTCCAAACAACCTTGCTCGTACGTTATTGAATTACCCATTACCCCAAAATCCCACAATCATGGAAATAGGACCAACTATAAAATTGTAGGTGACAGATACAGTCGCATGTCCAAACCAGTGACAATTAGAAGTATTCAATTTTCTCATTTCCCTTAAAACAAATGAATAAATAAGATTAACATACGAGAGAGTTATAAACCGAATTCGTAAAACATGCGCTATAGTATGAAAAACCCACTCACCTTACTAGGAGTCCAACAACGAGAATTTCACCTCGTGGTGGTTCAACAACCTAGGAAACATAGACATAACATGAGAATTCAATAAACCTAAACGTCACTATTCATGCCGGCCAGAAACACTATTCACGACGGCCGAAAAACTAACCCTAAACCTAAAAACCTTATATTCTAGTATAGAAACTAATTCTAAGACTATCTATGGAAAGAATTTTGGAAGAACGAAGCTTAAAACGCGATTGGACATAGTTTTACCTTGGAGGTTACTATTCATGCATTTTTTTGGCGACATTCCGGCGGTTTTCTGGCAAAAACGATCAATGGGGTTTATAGCTCTCCTTCCCACGAGTCCAACGGTACCTTGCTTGCTCAAATCGGACGTCCGGATGATGAGATATCTTAGAGAGAAGGTGGAGAAAATTCTAGAGAGAGAGAGGAAGGTCCAGCTATGGAGGAAATGAAGGAAAAAGGGTGGGGGGACCGCTAAAAATTCCTATCTGACGAATCTTGCCACCGGCGAACTCATTCTCGCCGCGGCGAGCCACAATTTTCGCCGGCGGCGAGCATATTTTCGCCGCGGCGAGTTTGGAAACCAGAAATCTCATGCTCTCGGGAAAATGCTGCAGCATTCTCGCCGCTGGCAAAGTATTCTCACCGTGACAAACTCATTTAGCCGAATTTGACAAAATATCCAACATGAAAGTTGTATTCCTTTCTCTTAGCTTTCTGTAGCCACTTGAATCACCTAATTTGGAGTTCATATGAAGGAGTTATGCATAAAATAGTGAGCAAAGGTTCAGACCACACTATGCTGTGGTTTTTGCCTCTTATCACTATAATATTCACGGAATTAGAAAAAGTTCCCAACATCAAAGTTGTAGATATATATCTTATCTTTCAACAGAAATTGGAATCATGTAATTTGGATTTCATATGAGCGATTTATGCTTATTTGAGTGAAGAAAGGTCAGAAGAAAGGTTAGAAACGCTCTAAAATTTTACATTGTTCTCAACTTCCTTGTTTCAAATGATTTGTACTTAACCTTCAAAGGTTTGTGTTATTATAGAAATGACCAAACTCTATATTCTTATCTAAAAAATGTAGAAATATCATGTAGTGAGTTTGAGAACTTAATGAGCAGATAATACCTCCTATGACCTCTTAGGTCAACATATAGATTTACTCATATATTAAAATTTATCTATATATACATGTATGTGTGTGTGTGTGTGTATATATATATATATATATATATATAGAAAATTATAGTTCAGAAGTATATCCATATGAGACCCGTATTTCAAATATTCTCAGTTCAAATCACATTCAGATATCCAGAATCATATGTAATACGGTATGATCATTATTCAAATATTATTATGCATCAAAATATTTCTCATAAAAACATTAGGAGGATCTCATATCAGAATCACCATATCAAAGTTTAATCAATTCCGTACTTTGGTGATGTAGGATTTGCCTATACTTAGCATCTCAGCCAAGGTTTTCCTTACCACCATTCAAAAGGACACGCGAAAGGACTCTAACATGGGTAATTTTCCAAGCACACAGCAAGGGACGGCAAATCACATATCATATAGTTGGTATCTCACCCATATAGGAGGTATTTCCACTATCCTTCATATATCATATCTCACGTGTTGGCCGTCACACAAGACTATCACCACCCCTGCTAGCTGAGGTGTTAAGGTGCACCAGGGCAAACATCACTTGATGTTAGCAAACAGTGTTTCCAAAATCATTCCTCCACAAAAATCATATTTGCATATTGCTATATCGTTTAAAATAGAGGTTCTAATATAATACAGAATTTTCAGTCTCAGTACAATTCCTCTATCAAAAACTTCCCAATCAGGGTAATCGCATATACATGCCCATTTCCAAGGCAATCTTATATCTTTACATATCAATGCCACATGCACAATATTTTTTTTTTACCATATAATGAGAAATACAATTTAAAATTACATATTCAATGAGTTCAAAAATCCATTTTCAAAACCATACTCTTCTTGAACTATATACCAGATTGTAAACAATTCAGATAATTTAATCCAATTCAGAGATATATAAAAGTATAAATAACTTATAAACATAATCAATTATGTATTTAAAGTTCAAGAAAAGCATAGGGTAAGTCATAGAAAGAATTATATACTCGCAGGGTAAGGCTCGAGGCTGGATAGCCCTAAACTACACTTTTTCAATTTAAATTTGATCAAATAAATCTAAAAGATAAATCCGAAGGGTCTAAAAACTTAAGAAATGACTCCAAAATTGTGAAATTTGGCTTCTAGGAGCTTGGCCAACACTGATCGACTGATGGATACTATTTATAGTTCGAAATACTATTCACCGCCGGGAATCACTATTCATATTGCCGAATTTACTATTCACAACACATAAAAAATTGTCAAATGGCTGAAAAATTTCATATCTTAAGATTTATCTATCTCCTTAATCCATCTACGATATCAGATTTTTAATTTGAAATATTTAAGTAGAAGTTTCAGAACTTACCTTTTTCTAAGATTTTCTACTTCCGATTTGTGGCGATTCTGCGGCTGATTTGAAAAATTATTCAGCCAATATCGTAGTACTCTTCATCCTAAATCCAATGGTACCCTTAGTTTTGAGATTTGATACTCAAAAGTACTTTAGATCTAGAGAAAAAAAAATAGAGGAGAAATAGTTACTATTCACTCTTCATTTCATCTATTACGAAAAGAATGATTTTTTTTATATTGATGGAGGGACCAATTGGAAATTTGCTAATTGTTAGAGGAAGTCCTTGCAAATTTCATTATTTACATTTTGTCCCCTAAAATTTTAGGAAATTATATTTTAACACCTAAACTTTTAGGAAATTATATTTTGTCCTCAAAAATATTAATAAGTTTTCATTTTTATCTCGAAAACCTTTCAATTACATCCCTACTCCAATTTTCTTTAAATAATCCATACATAAATGAAAATTAATAAATTTTTAGGGTTGTTACAGCAAAGCCTTAGAATACCCATGAATACTTAGATGGACTAAATGCATTTCTGAATTTTGCATTTGCTAACTCAAGCGTGAAGGGTAGAATAATATGTTCATATCCTAAATGTAAGTTTAAAAATAGCAAGTTAGACAAGATGTGTGTGACCACTTGATTGTTAAACCATTTCTCCAAGGGTACAATTTTTACGTTATGCATGGGAAAAGATGTCTTATCCATATAGCTAACCCCACTTAGTGAAAAAAGGGTTTATTTGTTGTTGTTGTTGTTGTTGCATTGGGAAAGACATATGGAAGAACCTCATGTAATGCCACAAGTGAGAGAAGAATCAATTTGTAGGAATGACCTTATGTAAGACATGGTCCGTGATGCATATTTGATTCATCATTAAAATGAAAGTGTGGATTTTGTGGAGATGGTAGTTCCATTACTAGGGAAAAGGATTACTAACAATGTGAAAGAATTTTATGAGTTAACTAATGATGGGCAACAAAAATTATAAGAAGAATGCGAGAAGTACTCCAAATTGTCCTTTTTAGGGAACTTATATCACATCAAGGTTTGTGTGGGATAAGTGACAAGGCTATGTCGATGATTCTAGAATTATTGGCTTATATCTTCCCATATACAGAGATTCCATCTTCATTCTACAAGGCCAAGAAAACAATCAACAAATTGGGACTTAACTACACAAAATTCCATGCATGTCCAAATGATTACATGTTATATTGGAAGGAAGATGAAAATAGAGATGCTTGTAAAAAGAGCAACACATCTAGATGAAAACCAAAGAAGAAAGGTGAAAAACAGAAGAAAGTGCCTAACAAAATCCTTAGATACTTTTCACTTAAGCCATGACTACAAAGGCTATTTATGTCCTCCAAGATTGTTGAGCATATAATGGCATACCATGAATAAGAATTTTGATGGCATGATGAGGCATCCAATGGACTCTAAGGTATGAAGGCTTGACATAATGAATTCTCAATTCTCTTTGGATACTCAGAATGTACGTTTGGTCCTGTCCACTAGTGGATTTAATCCGTCGTTGAATCACTGTAGATTTGAAGTAAAAAATCTCAGAAAAATGTAAACTCTGAAACTCTTACTTAAAGACCTCCAATTGAAAATCTGACACCGAAGATGGATTTAGGACCTAGATAAACATTATGATATAAATTTTTCAACTATCTGACAACTTTTTGTTCTTGGTGAATAATGTTTTCCAGTCGTGAACAGTGACTAAGCTCCCTGGAGTCATTTTCTAGGTTTTTGGACTTTCTGGACACGTTTTTTAAGTCTAATTGATCAAATTCAGATTGAAAACGTGAATTTTGGGGCTGTCCAATCTAGGGCCCTTACCCTGTGAGTGGATATAGTTTACTATAACACCTTTTCAAACCCCTCTCATGTCCATGCATTTTAAAATAAAGTTTTAATTGTGAATAGCATAAATTGAATTTCATGTTTATATTGATTTATATTTTTAGAAGCTATAAGACATGTAGAACAAACCTTTAATAAGTCCCTCCTGAATTTATGATGAAAATGTGGTGTTATGTTACACTTTATTAAATCTTATAATTGTATCATCTCTCATATTGTTTCATATAATTTGTGTTATAAATGATACCTCACTGTTTCATGGATATGGTGAAATTGAATTTGTATTTGGGTTTCAAATGTGTCATTGGTACTGGATATCATGGTTTGTCTGGAACATAATGAAAATGTTGTATTTTTAATTTTGGAGAATGAATTTCTATGTCGGAACTCTGTCCGAGGAATATCTTGGAAGGAAGGGATATATTTTGTCTTAAAAAGAATTTTAACCTCATGCTTTCCAATTTTTCTTTCAATTTACATTTTTTATTTATAAAACTTATTTATTCTGGAGGAATCATTGACAGAAACACTGTTAGCTAGCGACAGAGATAGCTAGCTTTGGTGCATCATGTAACTCAAGCTAGCAAGGGAGTTGCTAGCCCTTTGTGCAAAAGGGCACATGAGGACTGAATTGTGAATAAGTATAGAGTTGAGTTATGTCTCCTCCAATAGCCAGTGGCGTTTGGCCTGTGGTAATTTACTCGTCCTATTGCTGTGTGCTTAGGACAGTCATCATATGGAAATGTTAGGGTGTTGAGAAAAGCTCCTCCCAACCTTATGATATGAATGATGAGAATATGGTGATTTACCCATCCCATTGCTATGTGCTTGGAATAAAATATGTATGTGGTGATTGCCTTTACCAGTCTTTATGCTTGGGTATAAAAATTATAATTATGGTTCTACTTTGAGTCCTCCTCTAAACATTTTTTTTATAAAGAGTTATCTTCCTATTTCCTTATCTGATTTTGAAATTATTGTTTATTATACTGAATCTTAAGATTTTAGATTTTCTTTTAACAAAATTTAGCCTCTTTAAAGTTTTAGTTTGTTGTTATATACATTGATTTAAATAATGTTATATTCTAACATAATTTCTATTTATAAAATCTCGTGCGTATGGTCTGTTCTGTTTCAGTTATAGTAAGCTATATTTGTTCACTGAGTTGTTAAACTTACTACACGATATTTCTACATTTTATTTTCAGATAGTTGACCAGTTAGATGACATGATCTCTGGGTAAACCTACTTTGTTTCCAAAGCTCGTAGATTTTGATTTATATTGTACTTGTACTCTAGAGTTGCTCCACATATCATAGGCATGATCTTAGTTTCCATTTGTATAGTATTTATGTATATTTTGATATAATTGAAATTATATAGTATAGATAATTAAGCTCTCAAATGAATGTGATTATGTGTTTGGTTACAATCTATATTATTTATGAGAAAATCATTTATATGTATTAAACTAGAGGATTACGGGATGAGATTATTCTCAAAACCCATGCCGGTTACGTACTCCTATTTTGGGGTCGTGACAATAGTAATTTTAGAGAGTATTTGAGATAATTAATCAAAGAATTTTAGAAATTCCCAATAATTTAATCATGCAGATGCTTTGTTAAATAAAGAATTTCACTTACTTTACTTTCTCTCCTACTAGATGGATTTGGAACAAGCCATTGAATTGGACTTGGACCCCAGCATAAGGTGGCTACAAAAAAAATTATGAAAAAATACAAAAGTGAAAATTCCTTTAAAATGATTAACTATTTAATAATGGATTTTCCAAATGACAAAAATCAAATTGCAGCAATTAATTCCCTTGCATTCCAAATTCCATGGATTGCTAAACTTTCGTATACAAACATAAGCTAAATGGTGGCAATGGCATATCTATGTTTACCAAATTTAATTCTTATTTCTGATTGTTTAGGAAGTATTTTCTAATCGGACACACCATACTGATCATTTTCAAAGAATTATTAAAGGAATGGAATAGGAATATCCAAGCGGTAACAAAGCTTTCATTGGGTTTCAATGTAGATTTATGTGTCTATTTGCTTGTCTTCCTTCTTTGGATGTAAGAAGGGCTACCATACATATTTTCAAAGTACTATTTTGCATGCTCCATAGTGACAAATGGATCACAGGTCTAAAAAATGGGAGTAACAAGCATTTTGGTTGGAAAGAGGGTGAATCTAGTAGCATCAAGAGAAGGGCTAACAAAATTTTCAGAAAACTGGAATGCATCAGAGAAGAACAAGCAGAAATGGATGACTAAGTACTCAAAGAAGGCCGATTCTTACAACAATGACGCATGAAATTGAATATCAATTGAAATTTCTCTAAATTTTATTTATGACCATATTTATAGATCAAATACATTGTAACAACTACTTCCCATTAAAAAACAAAGGGAATACCTGGACTTATAGTGGAAATCTTATTGTAAGTACTCTTAGAAGCCGTACATTTCCACAGTGAAGCATAAAATTGAGTATTCAATTGAAAACCTGTGTTTTTGACCCCAAAACATTGTTTTTTGCATGTTCTCAAAGTTTTGACATTAGCATTACTTAGTGCCCTTCTGCATCAATCTGTGCTATACTCACTTCAGGAACTTATGCCTCCATTGTCACATCCCTACTTTAAGAACGCGAATACCTTTAATATCCAATAGACTTTATTATTACGCATTTTCAAATAGTCTCACAATATCACATATCCGAGTATTATCAAACGTTTACAAATTTACAAAACTAATAATTATACATACCAAGTCTATATATATAATAAGTTTACAGCGGAAACAAGGATCCTGCCTGTGACGTTCAGAGCAACTCTAGAGTACAAATATATTACAATATATAACACTGAGAGCCTAGAAACAAGTTAGGCTCACCACCGAAGTACGACACCTAGTCGGTCAAGTAGCCGCAGGACCAAGTTCTAGGTTTTTATCTGAAAAATAGATCAACCACGTGTAGTGAGTTTTACAATTCAGTGAGCAGATAATACCTCCTATAACCTCTCAGATCAACATAAGGATGTACTCATATATTAAAATTTATCATATCAAAATCTACTGTTCAGAAGTACATACTTATGGGACCCGCGTTTTCAAAATATTCTCAGTTGAAATCACATTCAAATATCTGTAACCACATATGATACAAATTGATCTTACATCAAATATGATATGCATTAAAAATCAATTCTTTTATATAATGCTCAAGTATGTCACAATTTTCAATATACTCAATAGATAAACATGGAATGTGAGTTCATCACCCTTCTGTCTCCTCACATTACCATAGTCACATCACAATAGGTAATTAGGGAATGTGAGTTTATCACACTATTGCTTCCTCACATTACCACTGTCATCATCACAATAGGTAATCAGGGAATGTGAATTCATCACCCTATTGCCTCCTCACATTACCACTAATACCACCTTCACAATATCGTCTAAAGCCATATAACCCGTCAATCTTTATCAATACAAATATATATAAAAATGTATAAAAGTGCACATCCATCAAATGCAATGCATAATTATCAAACAACTTGCCATGAGCTTTATGTTTGTCATTCAATCAAATTTGGCAACTTATAACTTTACATATCATTCAAAACAGAGCTTTTAGTCTCAGTACAAATCTTTTATCATAAATTTTCCCACTCAGGATTTTTCACACGTACAGGCCCTCTTTCGAGGCAATCATATAACTTTATAAATAATTTCACATGCATAAAAATTCACTTTATCATTTAATGAGAAATACACGTGAAATCACATACACCATGAGTTCATAAATCCATTTTCAAAACTATACTCTTCTTGAACTGTATTTCAAAATGTAAGCAATTCAGATAACTTTAATGCATTTCAGAAATATATATAAGTATAAATATCTCATAATCATAATCTTATACATGCTTAAAGATCAAGAAGAGTATAGGGCAAATCATAGAAAGAATCATCTACTCACAAATTTGAAGCACAAAGTTGGATACCCTTAAAATCCTAGTTTTTGATCCGAATTCAACAAATTAAAACCTAAAATCGAGTTTGGAACGTCCGAAAACCTTAAAAACGACTCCGAATTTGCGTAATTTGGCCTCCGGGAGCTCAGTCAACGCAGGTCAACGCAAGGAGGTCCGGCTGCCACACGCTACATGCGCCGCCCAAGGAGTTGCGCGTGGGCTTCACTCGCCGAGAGAGATTCGGTGTGTGGGGCGCGTACGGTGGTGGATCAGCCTGAAATTTGAGATCCAAAGGTTTCAGTGCCTTATGGATCGATCTACGGTGTTAGTTTTTGCGTTTAAGAACTAAAAATATGAGTTTCGGGGGTTACCTTTTTGGCCGATTTTCTCTTCAATTTTCTAGCCAATTTCTGGCCAATTCTCCAGAAACCAATCGGATGGATTTGAAGAACTCTTCGTCCTGAGTCCGTTGGTGGTGGTGGTGTCGAAATCCGAGGTCCGTAGGCAGAGAAATCTTAAAGAGAAGTTAAAGGGTTTTTCGGGAGAATTTTCTGAAGAGAGATGAAAAAATCTGCAAATGACCAATTTCCGGAGTGGTTGAAGCCCTTAAAATATCCCGGGGACCTTTATGCAAAATTTCACTTTTAGAGGGAGGTCCTTGCAAAAATTTTTTATTTACATTTTAACCCCAAAACTTTTAAGAAATTGCATTTTTGTCTCGAAACGTAAATTTCTCATATTTCTTTTATAATTCTTTAATCCATGTAAATAATAACTTATTTTCACCGGGTCCTAACTCCATTTTCGAAATTCTCTTTAATTCCAAAATTTCTTTAATTTGAATTTAATTAAATTTACGGCTATTACATCCATAGTCCAAATCACGCGTTTTATTTTACAGTTTTTTTTTGAATTTTTAAATTTAGACTCTTAAAAATTAATGAAAATCCAATATGTGATCCAATTGAGAAAGAAAAAAAAAACTAGAATGTAATTTTTAAGCGCTTATTATTAGATTTTATAATAAAAACATAATGTATGAATATTTATTTTAACATATATATATCACAAAATCCTCTAATTATTTACATATTATAATTTTATTGAAAATTAAAATTCAAAGAGAAACACCAACAACATCTAATTTTTTGCATACTAAAATTGATAGAAGTTGCTTAAACAATTAGTATGTTAAAAACGCGTTAATAATTGGCTACTGACTTTATGGGTAGTTATTATCATTCAAAGTAGTTAAAATTGATCTTGAATTTGGGTTGAGGATCATCAAAGAAATACATTCACTAATTAGCAAATTGCATTAGGATCCTCTGTTGTGCACCAGTGCACAGTCAGACCAGTGGACTGGTCATTTGACCAATTCACTGATCGTCCAATAAGACCAGGCGACTGGTCAAATGACCAGTCGCCTAGTATGACTGTGCATTGGTGCACAGTAGAGAATCCGGGTTCCATCAAATTATGGTTTCTTCATCAATTATATAAATTAAAATAAATTATATTTAATTTTTTTTGAAATTATTAAGACTTACATTTATATTTTTTTAGTTTTAATTTATAAATTTTTTTTTACGAAATTACTTATGAAACTTATGTTTTATATCTTTTGATCTAAAGTCTTAAAAATAATATAACTTAACGTAATCTAAATCATCATAGACTCAAATTAATATTTATGAAAATTTTAAAAAAATTCCAGTGTAGTTATTTTAAAACCTGAAGACTTGTGACTGTAAGTTTTATAAAATTTAGATATTCTTATCTCAATTTGAAATTTGAAAAAAACATAAATACAATTTTTGCAAATATCTTAAAAGAATGTAATTTACTTTATAAACTATATAATGAATGAAAATACTTCCCTCATGTTTTTTCATTCATATATTCCATAGTCAAAAAGATTCATATGGTTTATCAATACATATCAGTGGGCAAAAATTGATCACTTAACTAATCTAACTTATGTAAAAGCAACATGTGGTAATTATTAAAATAACAATAACAACAACAGAGTACGTAGAAATATCTTTTTGTTTTTCTTTTACTCTTTTAATATCTACTAACTAGTGCATTTTCGAGGTGCCGGAGTTCTAATATAGTGCTTCAACTTATTTGCAAAATGACCGAGCCCTGCATCTCCAAAAAAAAAAAAATTTTAGATTCTTCATCAATTGCATATCCTTGCCGGACACCTCTCCAATCCCTGTTACAGATGTCTTCATTATATACCAGCATACCTTCCATTTCTGTTGATAGTTTCATGATTAAGCCTTCCATGGTCCTCTATTTTTCTGTCTGATTTTCAGTTTCCAACTTCTTGGCTTCTAATGATGCTTGAAGCTGCTCTGCTTCTTGTTTCAAAAGAAAAAACGAGTCTTCCTTATATGCAACCTTCTCAAGCAAATTATTAACTGCCAATTCTGATTTCCCTATTCTTGTGTTCTTTTCTACAATTTCTTGCTTGGTTAGGTATTCTGCATTTTTACAGGTCTCAGTGAGCACGCTAACCTCGACCCACTTTTTCACCTGTTTTGAGAAAGAGAAACACAGTGCATCTACCAAATCTTACTCCAAAGACGTAGCTAGTTCTGATAAGAACTTTATAATTTGCTCAATAAAAAGAATTGTATCTTCTTTCGTTTTGATATGAACATCTTTGTCTGATTCTACACTAAGAAAATTGGAGTAAACCCCTATTTGTTTTGATTTCATGACAATTTTCCAGTTCCATCTGAAGCTCCCTAAATTCTTATTCTTTACTGATCAATGTACACTTATAATTATTAATATCTGCTTCCACCTTTTCCACTTGATAATCTCATTGAGATTCCTTAGACTTCATACTTAAGGAATAGTTTTGTGGGCCTCTTCCAATCGTCTAATCTTGTTACAGTGTTTTGATATCAAAGAATTTTCTCTAGCATTAGCTTCGCTTGGTTCTTTAAGTGAATCTCCTAATTCTTGATTCTCTTGTTCAAGGCAAACAATTTTAAGTTCCATTTCTCTCGCTAATGTCCCTTTTGCTCATAGGGAATTCTTTAGTTTTGCTATCTCAAACCATGACTTGAATTCAGATAGTTCAATCCCCAGGAGATTCCTCCTTCACAATTTGAAGTTCCAAAATTCTTGTTTAAGAATCCAAATTAGTCTGCAAGGAATTGATCTCTTCAAGTAGTGCAGATTTCTCCTTCTCCCACTCCTCCCTCTCCTATTAGAATTGGCCTTGAAACTTTTTGTGAGCTTCCTAAAGATGTTTAAAATGTTCAATTTTCCATTTTATTTTATCTTGCATACTTCTATTTTCTTCCTCCAGTTGCAGTACCACATCATCTCTCTATCTCAACTTTTTAGTTTCTTGATTTCTCTCTTCTGCTTCAAGATACTTCTTCTTTGTAGCCAATAGGAGTGTTCTAAGGCCCCAAATTTCCTTGTAGCTAAGACAAGCATTTTGCTCCAACTCACCGTCTTTAACTGTTAGTTCATCTAAAGCTAACACCAGCTCCCCATTTTCTTCTTCCAATTTTAGTAATTTCTCAGTGCAATGTGCTTGTACCTTCTTATTCTCTAAACTCAAATGCATGATGTACGTTTCTCATTCATGCAAATTAGAGTTGAGATCTTCATAGATTTTCCTCTCTTTGCATATCTCTTTAGACTTAAGATCCAGTCTGCTGCATAATTTCTTGAAATTTTAGAACTTCTTCAGGGCGAGCATTCTTCAGGCTCTCAACAAGTTCTATTTTTACTCGGCATTCTACCTTAAGATTTTTCAACTCTGCTTTAACTTCATCCAACTCTCTGTAGACATTATCCATTTACCTCCCCTGAATATTGATTTCTTCCCTGATACACACATTTTAAATGAGGAGTAGCACAATAAAGTATATTGGATCTACATCATTAATACACAGCAATATTATATGCTACAACAGTCCCACACCCACCAAAGTAGAAGAAAAGGAAACCTCAATCTTAAAGCAAAACATACTCCACGAGACAACGGATGCGTGACATAAGGAGGCAAGCAACAATTAATAACAATAAATACTCATCTTGGAGGACTTGATTTGATCAAAGAGGCTACATTGGTGGAGGCAAGGTATTACTTCTTCAAATATCATAATAGACTATAATCTTGTCAAACAAGGATTGTATCACTATAGGAGCATAAGAAACTCACTCTTTCTAAGTTGGAGAAAATATAGAACAAAACAGAGCACCTAAAACAAGCACTCAAAGAGATGATCAGGTATTATAACACGCCCTTTCTTGCACTTCAAAATTACTTCCAAGAAATATTCTCTTAAACATTGTATGATCACAGAAAAACAATTACAACAAGAAATGCTACAACAATGTGAGGCTTAAAAATTCATCATAATGCAATATTGCTAGCACATGAATACCTGAAACCTTACATTAGAAGAGAGACAGGTCTTAGTAATCATCATCCAAATTGGAGATTCAATCTCCAATTTAGTACTTTCTTAAGTATTTGGGGTTTAAATTACCTGCAGAAACTTGGACAAAAATAAACAAATAAGTTGAATTTAATTAGAAAGATGAGAGTGCAGATTAGATTTAGATCCATATCTGTATGATATAAATATTGTTTTGAAGCTTTTTCTAGTTGTTTTTTTAGCGGATTCATAGTCAAATATTCAAATTCACAAGTAAGATAAACCAAAAATGGATTAGGAACTCACCTCTCAGTAATAAGCAAGCGATGGATGAGAAAGTTTGAAAAGGTGATTCAATTTCTTAACAACCAAACAAGAGGAGGAAACGGGCCCGCTAAAAATACGAATGGATAGTTAGTGAAGTGCATATAAAGTCTCCGTTTTTTTACAGATATTGAATGAGACTCACCTTTATGAAGTGGCATAGATGAAACTTAGAGAGAGAGACAGAGAGCCGAAGGAAGCACGAGAAGGTTTGGAAAGTTGGAAGCGGGGCTGTGTTTTGGAAATTTGAAAATGGCTTTAGCATCTCAGGGTCAAAAATGGAAGACAACGACTATTTTTCATTTGTTTCTGCGTTTTAATTTTCAAAGAATTAAACTTTTATTTTAAGCGT
The DNA here is from genome assembly GCA_037074535.1 of Gleditsia sinensis. Lineage (NCBI taxonomy): Eukaryota > Viridiplantae > Streptophyta > Magnoliopsida > Fabales > Fabaceae > Gleditsia > Gleditsia sinensis. Next base: position 65,528,620 of record CM073465.1, on the reverse strand, counting down.
TTAAAATATTTAATTTTATTTTTTAGTGAAGATAATACAATAAATGACTTATACAATAATACTTTGTGAAAATTACTTGGCCATTTATTATTTTTATAATTTGTAAAAAGAAAATATGAAATTATTTTTCTAGAGAAAAAATACTCAAAACATTGTTTTGATAGTTAAAAAGTAATGAAGTAAGATAAATAGAAATGGATGAGACAAATGGAGTAAGCCTTTCTTGCCACTTTTTATCTGCCTAAGCTGCAAGGGATGAATTGTTCTTGTTCTTCATGGGTAAGGAGATCTATCGAGATTCGTATATTTCTAAAGTTTTATAACAATAAAGTAAAATTGTATAAAAATGAATAATGTTTAAAAAATTCAATATATTGTAGACTTAAATTTAAAAACATCTCTAAAAATAAATTATTGTATAATGATTTTTTTTTTTTGAAATTAAAGCTTTGTATATTATTGTGTGGGACAAGTCCAGCTAGAAAAAAGTATATTAGATAATTAGATTAATATATATAATGATTTGAAAGTGATCAAAATCTTTTACAAGTGAAATTCCCATTGACCTTTAAACAACAATAATTTATTGAACTCATTTTCTATTAAAGAACTAAAAAAAATTGTTATGCATTGAGTCAATGATTTTTTAAAAAAAAAAAAAATTTAAAAAGTGACACTCAATTTAACATTTTACTCTGTATCTCTAAGAAGTCATAATTTTTTTTTGTACAATTAAAAATGCTAAAATTTCTATTCTTAAAAAATTCATGTCTTACAATTAAATTAAAAAAAATAATTATTCAATTAATTCTTATAATTTCAATCAATTCTTAAATAAATTTTTATAATTTAAAATTTTTTAGTTGAAATTTAATCAATTCATATAACATGTCAAAAGCAAGTTTAAGTCCCACTTCAACTCAATGCTCGCTTTGCATGTGCTCCCTGTTCTTTTTCTTCTTTTTTTGGTTTATTTTTTGTAATTTTAAAGTTTTAAAAAATTATTTTGTATAAACTCATCAACTCAATTCTATTCACTTGAAATGATTTTTTTTTACTGTATTGGGATGAATTTAATCAATCTAGTCAAATTTTACTTACCCCTACTTCAAGTTTCAACTATTGCAAATATGCTAAAACTTCCTCCATTGCACTCAATGGCTCCCTCACCTGACTTAATTCAAATTTCCATCACATCCTCTCGACTCTGACAAAAACCATTGATTCCAAGGCATTGGTTCATACTGAATTGGAAAGGGTGGTAGAATATGAAGTCGCCGCCATGGAATCCATGGTCGTTGTTGGAGTTGGAGGCACATAGTGCCATTGAGTGCAATGGAGGCGAAAGTTCTATTTTCTTTGGATGACTGAAGCGTGAAGTTACAAAAAGAACAAAAGAAAGGGCAAAAGAAGGATCACGTGCACTGCACACGGGTATTGGGTTGAGGTGGAGATTATAGTGACTTCTGATATGTTGCCACTGGTGCATTCAATTGGCCACGTTAGCTTTTTATTAACATTTGGATGGAACTTTAACTTGATTAAAAAACAATTTCAAACATCAAAATCTTATTAGAAAATTTTAAATCATGAGGACTTAACTAAAATTAAGTAAAATCATAAAAATCAACTGAGTAATTAAATTATAAAAAGTAAGCAAGTAAAGATCAGTAGCTTGGACTGAGTTGAGGAGATTGAGCACATGAACTGAGTTTTAAGTTTTCATTATGGATTGCATTGATAAGATTTAGACTATTTTATCTATCCTAGGGACCTTTTATCTTCATTTACTAAAAGAACCGAACTTAGTTGTAATCCCTTGTGTATTTGTTTTTAGGTTCTTCAATAAAAGCATTACATGTAGAAACGTTCTCGCCAGTCACAACCATAAATAAGGACAGAGATTCTAGCATAATTATAAGGTCAATCATTCACAGCATTCCAGCAGTTAGAAAATGCCATGAGTCGATTCAGATTGTGGTCAAATGCATCTTTGTTTAGTTTCCAAGTTTAAATATAAGGAAATAAAATCTTAGAGCTCTCTAGTACATCAGCATCATAATTTGTGCAAGATGTTTATGATCATCTTCTGCATAAAGGAAAGACAGAAAATTATAGATACAGACATTCAAACAGAAGGCAAACTAGGATTTTGTCATAACAAGGAAATGTAGAAAATGCCAAGAGTCAATTCAGATTGTGATCAAATACATCCATGTTCTGTTGCCTAGTTAAATATAACTAAAGACAATCTTAGAGCTCCCTAGTTCATCAGCATCAAAATTTGTTCAAAATGTTTATCAACATCTTCTGTGTATAGAAACGATAGACAATTACAGGTACATACATGCAAACAGAAGGCAACCGAGGAGTTTGTCATAACAAGTCAATGTAACAGCCTACCTCTAGAACCCTGATTGCTTGCACTCTTGTGATTTCTTGTGACTGTCAAGAATGTTTCAGAAAACCAATGCATACGATTCCCTTAAGTTGGTATAACAAAGTAAGCAAGGAAAGAACAGAAACTTTGACTAATGTCCCCAAGTAGAGAAGAAATTATAGAAGGTTTAGTGAGTAAGATCATAGAAACAAGTACAGAGCAAGACATTTTTAATTAAAAATAATTTAAACTCTGTTCAAAGAAGTTTATTTGATATGGGAACTAAAATAAAAGACCATCTATGATGGGCAATAGAACAAAATATGCCAGTTAAAATATTTTAATATGAAAAGGTCTCATAAAATATATACAAAAAAAAACTTGAGGTCATACTTTTAATTACATAGTTTGTCCTCAATTTGCCAAGATAACATGGACAAACCAAGTTTTGCTAAGTCAATTAAAAAATTGTAAAATAAATATGATTTTTCAATTAAAAAAAATGTAAACATCAAACTGTTATATAATATAATCCATACATGTTTTCATAAGTAGTTACCAACAAACAGTGTGGCATACATATATAGAAGAAAAAGTCATGTAGACACTATTGATTGAATGGTTTGCGGTATTCACTTATCTTACCGAAACAACATAAACTACACTACAAGCAAGGAGCATATAGCATGCTATGTTCTGAAGAAGAACAAGCTCCTTTCTCTCCCCACTATAGTCAGGGAAATCCCTTGTCATTATTGCAACGCTGCAGAAAGCAGACCATGATTCAGAAACCAAACAAGAAGGCACAAAAAACATGATACTAATATAACTGCTCCTAATTCTATGCCAAGTTAGCTACTCTCCCAGCATTTCCCAGCATTCTAAATACTAGCACTCAATTAATAACTTAATTAACATAGCTAATATTATAGCTTTTATTTGTGGCCACAGCTACACAATAATAAATTTGGCATTACCCTGCAGCTTGAATTTACCAAGTCAACATGTAGTATCAATATCATGTAATTACTTTTATACATAGCTAATATTATTGTGGCCACAGCTACACAATAATAACTTATACATAGTTTTTTAAAGTGTTAGTGACTAAATGAACTTAGGAAAAGCAGAATATACTATGAGAAAGCACAATAATTCTGACTAAAACGAACACATACAAAATTTGTAGCATTCCCCTGCCTGCCCAATACTCCAATTACTGTAAAATACTGAAAAGCATACCTGGAAACAATCAAACAATGAAACAACATGTGCAATGACCACAGGAAAGAGTAATAAAAAAACCAACCCATACCATTCTAATGACCATTAAGAAATAAGAAGCAAATTAATTATGTAATAACCCAAACCTTTGAAGGTTAAGTACAAATCATTTGAAACAAGGAAGTTGAGAACAATGTAAAATTTTAGAGTGTTTCTGACATTTTCTTCTGACTTTTCTTCACTCATATAAACATAACTCTCTCATATGAAATCTAAATTAAATGATTCCAATTTCTGTTGAAAGATAAGTCATATATCTACAACTTTGATGTTGGAAACTTTTGCTAATTCTGTGAATATTATAGTGATAAGAGGTAAAAATCGAAGCGTAGTGTGGTCTGAACTTTTGCTCACTATTTTATTCATAACTCTTTCATATGAACTCCAAATTAGGTGATTCAAGTGGATTATCAAAGCTAAGAGAAAGGGCTACAAATTTCATGTTGGACATTTTGTCAAATTCGGCAATATGGGTTCGCCGCGGCGAGAATGCTGCAGCATTTTCCCGAGAGCAAGAGTTTTCCTGATTTCGAATCTCACCGCAGGGAAATTAGGCTTGCCGCCAGCGAAAATCGCGGACCAGAAATCTCGCAACAGCGAGATTCGTCAGATAGGCATTTTTTAGCGGTCCCCCCTTCCTTTTTCCTTCATTTCCTCCATAGCTGGACCTTCCTCTCTCTCTCTAGAATTTTCTCCACCTTCTCTCTAAGATATCTCATCATCCGGACGTCCGATTTGAGCAAGCAAGGTATCGTTGGACTCGTGGGAAGGAGAGCTACAAACCCCACCGATCAATTTCGCCGGAAAACTATCGGAATGTCACTGGAAAATTGCATGAATAGTAACCTCCAAGGTAAAACTCCGTCCAATTGCATTTTAAGCTTTGTTCTTCTGAAATTCTTTCCATAGATAGTCTTAGAATTCGTTTCTATGCTAGAATATAAGGTTTTTAGGTTTAGGGTTAGTTTTTTGGCCGGCGTGAATAGTGTTTTTGGCATGAATAGTGACGTTTAGAGTTTCCAAATTCTCATGTTATGTTTATATTTCCTAGGTTGTTGAACCACCACGAGTTGAAATTCTCGTTGTTGGATTCCTAGTAAGGTGAGTGAATTTTTCATACTATAGCGCATGTTTTACGAATTCGGTTTATAACTCTCTCGTATGATTTTAACTAGTTGGAATGTATGCTAAATTGTTTTACCGCTTTGAAAACCAATATGTTCCAACCATGTTAGAAATTATAAATTTCAATCCTAGTTGAACCCTAAGTATGCAGGGCAAGCATCTAGACTGATAATTCTCCATTTGAGCTAGATTTATAGAAATGCGAGCTTAGTCATAGAAATGAACTAAGTTAGCCATGAAATGATTTGATGCATGCAAACATCTATGTGACGTCTACGGACGATATGTTTAAAGGAAAATTTTATGATGATAAAGGTCTCCATGGGAATACATGGATGAAACATATTTTAGGACGGAATTTTATGCATGAAAAGAGCTAGATGGAGAATTATAACTTTATTGTAATGTTATTGAAATATTTTACTTTAAATTCTTTGAATAACATATTTCAAATGTTTTCTATTGGAGGGACCATTTTAGATCACTGTTAGCTAGCCGCAGGGAGTGTTAGCCCTGGTGAACCATGGTCATGCGAAGGCTTCGGCCTAAGGTACTGTGACGGGCATATGACTGCCTAAGACACAGGATTTCATGCGAAGGTTTCGGCCTAGGATACTGTGACGGGCATATGACTGCCTAAGACACAGGGATTTAGGGTGGACTTATGTCTACGCCTACAGTGATTGCCATACCCTTGTTGTGTGCTTGGGGGAATTTAGGGTGGACTTATGTCTACGCCTACAGTGATTACCCTACCATTGCTGTGTGCTTGGGGGAGATGATAGATTTGTTAGGAAAGACCTCCAATAAACTAGTGCATTTTTCTTAAAGATTAAATATTTCTAAACATTCTCATTCATCATTGTTATTGCATAAATAACTTCATTTCTTACTTACCATGCATAATTGATTTGCTTTACGGTTACTTATTTAATCCTGTTTTATCTTTTGAACATACATTTGAATTGTTTAGTTTTTCTTTCAATAAATTATGGTTAAATGCTTAATGTTTCAATTATTAAACTCATTGCGAAACAATCGTGCTTGGTTTGCCCTGTTTTTGTTATAGTATGATTTACCCATTCACTGAGATGTGGCAATCTCACCCCTCTTCTGTTTCCTCCCCACAGATAGTCAAAAAAACTTTGATCCAGCTACAGCTCTGTAGAAGGCTGAATATAGTGTTGGTGAGCTCCAGTTTGGGCAAGACTCTTTTGTATAGTTTGTCTAGTTTAGTTTATGTCTAGTGTATCTCCACGAACTTACAGGCAGGATCCTCGCTTCTTGTGTACTTTGATGTGTTGTTTGGAAAACAGTTTTATGTTTTACAACGATGTTTGTATTATGAGGCCATGGGCCAAGTTGAATCACGAATGTTGGATTCATGAGATATATATATATATACAGTATTTTCTTATACTGGATGTGGCATATGTGGCCAGTTATATTTATTATGTACTCAGGATTGTGTGCTGGATGTTTGTATGTGCTATGCGTTAGGCTTGCGGCTAAGGGGAAACCCTTATGCCGTGCCGATCATGTGTTCCATCATTTGGGGCCGTGACAGAGTGGTATCAGAGCCGAGGTTGAAAAGCTAAGTCCTGGGAACTCTCACGCGTGAACGATGTGGCGAAGCGTGGCTCTCCGCCCAGGAGCTGCAGTATGGGCTGCAGTGCTTTGATAGGTACCCCTGTTGCCACCAGAAGAAAGTGACAAAGTGGTATCAAAGTTTTAGGTTTTCCTGTGTTCATGGAGTAACGGACCTTTAGGTAGGACTTTGAGTATGGGTATGAATCCGGACATGCTTATACTCACGGTGCTGCTAAAGGGGTTCGATAGGATGTTGTCTTTTTGTTCAAGTAAGTCAGTTTATAGTATGCTATGTTGGCATGGTTAAGTGATGGTTGGGCTATCTCTATTTTATAGCGAGATGCCACCAAGAACGAGATTTTGTTCAAGTAAGTCAGTTTATAGTATGCTATGTTGGCATGGTTAAGTGATGGTTGGGCTATCTCTGTTTTATAGCGAGATGCCACCAAGAACGAGATCAAAGGTTAGGCAACCCGCGGCTCAAGAGCAGATGGCTGAAAAGTCTGCTCAATCCGCAGTACCCGTGCCTAGAGGCCGAGGTAGAGGTCGTGGCAGAGGCCGACCTAGAGCCAGTGCAAGAGGCAGTGACAGGGGTGTAAGGGCTGCTAAAGCAGCCGAACAAGCTGAGTTGAGCAGTGAGCAAGCTGAGACTCCCAGGGTGGGGGAAATGTCTTCTCACCCCCAGGATGATGTGATAGCCCAGATGCTGGCAACCATGGAGGGTATGCAGCGGGCGATAGAAAATCTAGCCGAAAGAAGGGATGGGCAAGGTGGAAAGGACCCACAACAGCCCGAAATAGCTACCTCCGTTCCAGAACCAGTTAGGTCCGTGGAGCGGCATGTGAGACCTATCGAGAGGGAAGTGGAACTATCTGAGTTCCTGAAACTGAAACCGCCAACCTTCAAGGGGTTGTTGGCTAGTAAAGATCCCTAGGAGTTTATAGAGGACACTGAGAAGATCTGTGAGGTGCTTAAGTGTCCAGAGATCGGATCAGTAGAGTTGGCATCCTTCCAGTTGTCTGGTGTAGTGCAGGTATGGTTTAAGACCATGATGCGCGGAAGGGGACCTATAGCGCCACCTTTGGGATGGCCAGAGTTCAAGGAAGTCTTCATAAAGAGGTTTGTGCCTGAGAGTATCCGAGATGCCAAGTGTCAGGAATTTGTGGAGTTGAAGCAGACTCCCGATATGTCAGTCACGGAGTATGATTACCGCTTCACATAGTTGTTGTCGTATGCACCGCACATTGTAACATCCCGTAATTTTTAGATATTTTCCTTAGAAATTCTTCACCTTACATATATGCATAGAAATGTTCTAATATTAATGGAATAGGTAAAGAAAGAAAACCTAAGAAGAAATATTAGAAATAAACATGTTAAAAAAAGGTGAAATTCTTAGGTAAAGAAAGATAAATTTTTGTGAAGTAAGTAAAGGTCTTAAAATTTCAAGAAGATCGGATTAGAGTAATTTTTCTTAATTTAAGAGCAAAAGTTACTAAGTTTAGTATCTCCACCCGTAATTGGACTTTAACCTATAGACACTTCATATAGAGTTTTTCTACTTCACATGAATTTTTAGCAAGCCAATAGGATAGCCCAAGGAAGAAATAAAACATAGACTTGGACTAGGATATAGAAATTGGACCGGTAGGCCAAAAATCATGAAAATGTGACCAAGCCCATTATGAAAGGTAGAATTTTAACCAAAGTAAGGAAAATGGGCAAGAATGAGCCCAAACCCAAGAGGAAAAAAATAAAAATAAAAATAAAATTAAAGTGATGAAATATTGGTGTAATCAAGATTAAGTGACATGGCATTAAGACAAAAATTTAGCAAGTGGTGTGATTCTACATTCATCATTTTGGCAAGTGGCATAATAATACAAGGCTTTAGGACAAAAACATCTATATCCTACATTCATAACTTTAGCAAGTGGGTAATAATACATAGCATTATGACAAAACATCATTATCCTACACAAATAATTTTAGTTAAGTAAGGAAAATTCAAGGGCTAGAAATTTGCCACTTAAAAAGGCAAATCTATCATACTTGATTAAGACAAAAGAAAAAGGAAATGAATCCCTAAATCAAAGGGATCTTGCCCCATATCTTAAGAACATATCATCATAATTTTCAAAATACAAATCTCCTTTTTCTATGCATATCTTGACTAAGGAAGAGGAAGACAAGAACATAAGTTGTTTGTTTTCCAAAAATTCAACAAAGTGTATCCTAATTGTGATAAGGTAGACCCATGATCATGAAAGGTGAATTATTTGGTGGTCTATATAAGAAAAACCACCCTTACAACATTAGAATTTCGTCCAAGGGAGGGAGAGCAAAAATAGAAGCAAGGTAGTGTGAGGAAAGGAGAGGAAGAAAGGAAGAAAGAGGAAGGAGAAGTCTAGGGGACTAAGTGCTCCAGGTAAGTTTAACAATATTTCTTTTTGAAGAAAACCTTTGAAACTCATAATATTTATATGAGATTTTAATTTTAGAACTTTGATGATTGGTCATGGATGTTGCTATATCATGTTACATATTGATCTTGCATGTGATGTATGTTTGAATACTTAGGTTGGTGTAGATAGTTCTGCATGGGTATGGCTATGGTTGACAGAATTTTAAGCTTCGGTATTTTAATTTCTGGGAACAATCTATAAGGAATTAAAATACATGGTTAACATAAGAATTAAAGATATATGTGTCCCGGATTTTTAGCCACTGGAATCATTCCATTTGGAGTCCATATGAGGTAGATATGGTCTGATTAGTAGTCAAAGGTCAGAAAATGAATCATCAGGGAAGAATATGTTAGGATAGCTTCGGTAATTTAATTTCTGAGAATTATTGGTAGGGAATTAAAATAAATGGTTAACATAAGAATTAAAGATATGTATGTCATGGATTTTTAGCCACTGGAATCATTCAATTTGGAGTCCATATGAGGTAGCTATGGTTTGATTAGTAGTCAAAGGTCAGAAAATGAATCATCAGGGAAGAATATGTTAGGATAGCTTCGGTAATTTAATTTCTGGGAATTATTGGTAGGGAATTAAAATAAATGGTTAACATAAGAATTAAAGATATGTATGTCATGGATTTTGAGCCACTGGAATCATTCAATTTGGAGTCCACATGTGGTAGATATGGTCCGATTAGTAAGCCAAGGTCAGAAAATGGTTCATCAGGGAAGATTATGTTAGGACAGCTTTTGTATTTTAATTTCTGGGAATTATTTGTATGGAATTAAAATAAATGGTTAACATGAACCTTATATATCTATGTCTCATGGAAATATGCCCACTGGAATTATGCAATTTGGAGTTCATATGAGGTAGATATGATCCGATTAGTAAGCAGAGGTCAGAAAATGTTTATTCAGGGAAGAGTATGTTATTAATGTTTTAGTTTTTGAATTTCTGGGAATATTCTGTAGAGAATTAAAATAGCGCGCCAACATAACAATTATAGATATATGGCTCATGGAATTTTACCAATTGGAATAACTCAATTTGGAGTTCAAATTTGAGAGATATTGTCTAATTAGTTAGTAAAGGTCAGAACCTAAACGAGAAGAAATAATACTAAATTTAAAGGAGTAATAACACCACAATATCATACTATTTTGTTGATATGATTAACATAATAGTTTTAGATAATTGTCTTAGCTTTTCATAGACACTAATATCATCTTAATCGGAGTTAAAATGAGAGAGTTATGCTCTTATTTGTAAGCAAAGGCTGTGTTAAAAGTTAGTAAACCTATTTTCAATATTTTTCTACCCTAGATGAATTTTTAAGGTAATAATAGAAATCAATTTGAGGAAAAATGCTCTATAAAATTTGTAAGAACATGTGTTGGAAATGATATAAGTAGAAATAAAATGACTAAATGCCTAGACATAAAGAAAATGAAAAGAATTATTCTAGTTACTGGAAAAAAAATTGTGATTTGTGAAAAGTGCATGTCTAAGGAAAGCTCTGGCAAGGAAAGACTTGGTACTTAAGCGTGTCCATTAGTGACCCACCTCTCTTTTCTGGGAACTTTCCTGGTGCGCTGTTTACAGACTACAATTACTATCCAGTTATCGAGGTATTAGTGTGAAATTTTGACATGGAAATATTTTATAAAGTGAAAATTAGAAAATGATTATATTCATGGCATAATTTCAGTTTACCAATGAATTTTGAGAATGATTATGTTTTGATACATTATGGCATGAGAATATAATGAACATACTCGTTATTGGAATCATATTTTCGGCTATTAATATGAAAAGAAAAGAAATGAGCACGGTCACATGGCAATCCGTGTGGTGCACCAGTAGGGGACGCCCTACCAACGGTTATGATCATGTTAATAAGAAAAGAAAGAGAAAGTGTGCCATGTCGGACGGAGCGAGATAAGCCCGTACCGAAAAGTAGAGAATACTCACCCTGACCGGGGTAGCTTGAAGTAAGAATAAGTGGATAGCCATCATATGAAACTCGAAAAAATAGTTATTCATACCATACATGTCATAACTGTATAATTTTCATGTGCATGATAAAGTGCATTCATGTGACTTAAAGATATGTTCTGTAGTTTATACAGCTGAACATGACATGATGAACTATATTGATGGTAAATGCTAATTTATTGTTGAACTTACTGGGATTTAATTCTCACTATATTTCCATATCATGTTCAGAAAATTATTTATGCAGCTTTTGTTTCTAAGGCTCTGGCTTTTAGTGCACATTGGATCGAGTTACTTTATGTTGGGCAGATTTTAGAATCAAATAAGATGTTTGTGGTCGAGTTGGCTCAGATCCCGGTGAACGTGCAACCACCCGCACCTGTATATCCGGAATTGGTCAACCAAAATAAACAAGATGTAAATATCTATGTGTTTGATATGTTATACGTCTGTTTTGATTAATGACATGTATGTGAACTCAATATTATATAATAATAAAGGAAAATAAAAAAGAGGTTGTTACACACATGGTCCCTACTGAAAGGGCCATGATCAAGAAGTTTATCCAGGAGTTGATGCCAGCATTGTTTAAATCAGTGGCACCCCAGATGAAGCAAATTCCCCAACTATGCAAAGGCTATGGACTGTGCAAGAATGATGAAGACTAGGCATTTGGCTGATGTCGAGAATGCCAAGCTGAGAAAAAGGGATAGGGACGGGAGCTCCAAAGGAGGGTAAAGTTCTCAATCCCAAGGACCACGATTTCAGGGCCAGCAGCGCCCAGCACCACAGAATGTTGGGAACCCCAACCAGAGATCAGATACGAGTGGTAGGCTAGGTTTTAGCCAAGGAAACACCAGGTATACAGGTCAACCAGGACCAAGAGCCATTCAGCAGAATAGGCCACAATGCCCTATTTGTGGCAACCATCACTTTGGTCAGTGCCGCAGGGAGGTGGTTGTTTGCTATCAGTGCAACCAACCTGGACACATGAAGAGGGAGTGTCTCCAGTTGTATGGTTCAAGCCAAGGGTCAACTCGACCGGCTTTGCTATCAACCCCAGTGGCAGCTCAGTCTATGAGGATTATACCGGGCCAAGCAAGTAGCAGAGGTACTGGTAGAGGGATGATGGCCCGAGGTCAAAGCCAAGCAAGCTGAGGTCAACCGAGGATTTTTGTTCTTACCAGGCAGGATGCACAGGCTTCAAATGCGATCATGACAGGTACTCTTTCGGTTTACCTTCATGAAGCATATGTTTTGTTTGACCCCGGGTCTACATATTCCTATGTTTCCCCTAGTTTTACTAAGAGCTTGGGTAAAGATCCGATTAGGATGGATGCCCCTTTCTTTGTAACCACCCCGGTCGGTGATTGTTTGCTAGTAGAGCATGTATGCAAGTCATGTAAAGTGTCAGTGGGTGATAGGGAGACATATGCTGATTTGATCATCCTAGACATGATCGACTTTGACGTAATCCTAGGAATGGATTGGTTGGCATCATGCTATGCTACCTTGGATTGCTATGGGAAGGCAATCAAGTTCAACTTTCCAAGTGAAGTTCCTTTCTGGTTCTAGTGTGACCGAAGTAAAGCTCCAAGTAACCTGATTTCAGTCTTGGTTGCTCAGAGGATGTTGAAGAAGGGATGCCAGGGACACTTGGCGTATGTTAGAGATGTGGATGGGAAGGCACCCGATGTAGACAAGATGGTAGTGGTAAGAGAATTCCTGGATGTCTTTCCAGAGGAGTTGTCAGGGTTACCTCCTAAACGGGAGATAGAGTTTGGTATCGACCTTATTCCAGAGGCTCGACCAATTTCTATACCACCTTATAGGATGGCACCCACGGAACTTAAGGAGCTAAAGAGTCAGTTGCAAGATTTATTAGATAAGGGCTTCATCAGGCCGAGCACTTCTCCATGGGGTGCTCCGGTCCTTTTTGTAAAGAAAAAAGATGGGTCTTTGCGTCTTTGCATTGACTATCGGCAACTGAATAAGCTAACAGTGCGCAACAACTACCCTTTACCCAGGATTGATGATCTGTTCGATCAACTTCAAGGAGCAAAATGTTTCTCCAAGATTGATCTGAGATCAGGGTACCATCAGTTGAAGATAAGGAAGGAGGATATTTCCAAGACAGCTTTTAGGACCCGTTATGGTCATTATGAGTTTTTGGTCATGTCTTTTGGACTAACTAACGTACTAGCTGCTTTTATGGACTTGATGAACAGGGTGTTCAAGCCATTCTTGGATCAGTTTGTCATTGTGTTCATTGATGACATCTTGGTTTATTCTAAAGACCATGAGGAGCATGAACAGCACCTACGGGTCATTCTGCAGATCTTGAGGGATCAGCAGTTGTATGCCAAGCTCTCTAAGTGTGAGTTCTGGTTGGACATCATTATGTTTCTGGGGCATGTAGTCACGAAGGACGGCATTCAAGTAGACCCCGAGAAGATAGAGGCAGTACAGCAGTGGTCTCGCCCCGCTAGTGTGATGGAGATCCGAAGTTTCTTGGGTTTAGCAAGGTATTACCGGAGGTTCATCAAGGATTTCTCCAGGATTGCTGCTCCTTTGACCCAAATAACTAGGAAGGGAGTTAAGTTTGAGTGGTCGGATGCATGCGAAGAAAGTTTCCAGACCTTGAAGAAGTGTCTAACCACAGCCCCAGTTCTAACTATCCCAACGGGCACTGGAGGATACTCAGTGTACTGTGACGCCTCAAGGGTGGGCTTGGGTTGTGTGTTAATGCAGAATGATCATGTTGTAGCCTATGCATCTAGACAGCTCAGGAAGCACGAACAGAACTATCCTACACATGATCTGGAGATGGCGGCAGTGGTCTTTGCCTTGAAGATTTGGAGGCACTATCTCTATAGTGAACCCTGTGAGATTTACACGGACCACAAGAGCCTCAAGTACATCTTTTAACAAAGGGATCTTAACTTGAGACAGAGGAGGTGGATGGAGTTGGTAAAGGACTATGACTGTACCATCTTGTACCACATAGGCAAGGCCAATGTGGTAGCAGATGCTTTGAGCAGAAAGTCAATGGGGAGTCTAGTCCATATCACCCTACTCCGGAGGCTGTTGATAAGGGATATTCATCGGCTAGAAGGTGAGGGGATGCGCTTTGAAGTGAAGGAGCCAGGGGTGTTGTTAGCCCACATGCAACTACACTCTCCGCTGGTTGAGCAGATTAAGGTAGATCAAGACAAGGATGCTAAGCTGTGTAAGCTCAAGGATGAAGCTAGGAATAATCAGACTTCTGAATTTAGCGTGGATGCTGAAGGAGTGTTAAGATGTGGGAAGCGTTTGTGTGTACCCGATGTGGATAGCTTGAGGAAGCAGATTTTGGAAGAGGCACATCAATCAGCCTATACTATCCACCCAGGGACAAATAAGATGTACAGTGACCTCAAGGACTTGTATTGGTGGAATGGGATGAAGAAGGATGTAGCAAACTTTGTGGCTAGTGCTTGGTTTGTCAGCAAGTGAAAGCTAAACACCAGAAGCCTGCCGGTTTGCACTAACAGATTGAGATACCGGAGTGGAAGTGGGAAAGGATCACTATGGACTTCGTTACAGGGTTACCAAGGACCCCTAAGGGTTATGACTCAGTATGGGTGATAGTAGATCGAATGACCAAGTCATCCCACTTCTTACCAGCTAAGACTACCTTTAATGCGGCTCAGTAAGCAAGCCTGTATCTGAGTGAGATCGTCAGATTGCATGGAGTCCCTGTATCCATCATATCTGATTGAGGTCCACAATTTACGACAAGGTTTTGGAAAGATTTTCAAGAAGCTTTGGGAACGAGGTTGGATCTAAGCACCGCTTTTCATCCCCAAACAGATGGACAGTCAGAACGCACGATTCAAATTCTGGAGGATATGCTTAGAGCATGTATTTTGGACTTTGGTGGCAGTTGTGAAGGATACCTGCCATTAGCTAAATTCGCATACAACAACAGTTATCAAGCCAGTATTCAGATGGCACCTTCTGAAGCTCTTTATGGGAGAAGATGCCGATCTCCTGTTGGATGGTTTGAAGTTGGAGAAGCCAAACTGCTAGGGCCAGACTTGGTGCAAGATGCCATAGAGAAGGTCAAGCTGATAAGGGAACGGCTTTTAACTGCACAAAGTCGTCAGAAGGCTTATGTGGACCATAGGCGTCAGGAGTTGAAGTTTTCTCTAGGCGATCATGTGTTCCTCAGAGTTTCACCCATGAAAGGAATCATGCGGTTTGGTAAGAAAGGGAAGTTAAGCTCGAGGTATATTGGACCCTTAGAAATTATGGATAGAGTAGGAACAATGGCATACCGCCTAGCCCTACCACCTGGATTGAGTGAAGTGCATCCAGTCTTCCATGTCTCGATGTTGAGGAAGTATATACCCGACCCATCTCATGTGATTCAACCGCAAAAAATCCTTTTGGATGACAAGTTGGCCTACGAAGAGAAACCCGTGACCATTGTTGATAGACAAGTGAAAAAGTTGAGGTCTAAGGATATCCCTACAGTGAAGGTGATCTGGCAGAATCATTCCAAAGAGGAAACTACGTGGGAAGTAGAGGACGTCATGAGAGAGAAGTATCCACAGCTGTTCCAAGAGTAGTCTTATGTTTTCATGTTGTTGGTTTTTGTAAAATTCGGGGACCGAATTTTTATAAGGAGGGGAGAATGTAATAACCCAAACCTTTGAAGGTTAAGTACAAATCATTTGAAACAAGGAAGTTGAGAACAATGTAAAATTTTAGAGTGTTTCTGACCTTTTCTTCTGACTTTTCTTCACTCATATAAGCATAACTCTCTCATATGAAATCTAAATTGAGTGATTCCAATTGCTGTTGAAAGATAAGTCATATATCTACAACTTTGATGTTGGGAACTTTTGCTAATTCCGTGAATATTATAGTGATAAGAGGCAAAAACCGAAGCGTAGTGTGGTCTAGACCTTTTCTGGTTTCGAATCTCGCCGCGACGAGAATTAGCTCGCCGCCGGCGAGATTCGTCAGATAGGCATTTTTTAGCGGTCCCCCCTTCCTTTTTCCTTCATTTTCTGCATAGCTGGACCTTCCTCTCTCTCTCTAGAATTTTCTCCACCTTCTCTCTAAGATATCTCATCATCCGGACGTTCGATTTGAGCAAGCAAGGTACCATTGGACTTGTGGGAAGGAGAGCTACAAACCCCACCGATCACTTTCGCCGGAAAACCGCCGGAATGTCACCGGAAAATCGCATGAATAGTAACCTCCAAGGTAAAACTCCGTCCAATTGCATTTTAAGCTTCATTCTTCCAAAATTCTTTCCATAGATAGTCTTAGAATTCGTTTCTATGCTAGAATATAAGGTTTTTAGGTTTAGGGTTAGTTTTTCGGCCGACGTGAATAGTGTTTCTGGCATGAATAGTGACGTTTAGAGTTTCTAAATTCTCATGCTATGTTTATGTTTCCTAAGTTATTGAACCACCACGAGGTGAAATTCTCGTTGTTGGACTCCTAGTAAGGTGAGTGAGTTTTTCATACTATAGCGCATGTTTTACGAATTTGGTTTATAACTCTCTCGTATGATTTTAACTAGTTGGAATGTATGCTAAATTGTTTTACCGCTTTGAAAACCAATATGTTCCAACCATGTTAGAAATTATAAATTTCAATCCTAGTTGAACCCTAGGTATGCAGGGCAAGCATCTAGACTGATAATTCTCCATTTGAGCTAGATTTATAGAAATGCGAACTTAGTCATAGAAATGAACTAAGTTAGCCATGAAATGATTTGATGCATGCGAACATCTATGCGACGTCTACGGACGATATGTTTAAAGGAAAAGTTTATGATGATAAAGGTCTTCATGGGAATACATGGATGAAATATATTTTAGAACGGAATTTTATGCATGAAAAGAGTTAGATGGAGAATTATAACTTTATTGTAATGTTATTGAAATGTTTTACTTTAAACTCTTTGAATAGCATATTTCAAATGTTTTCTATTGGAGGGACCATTTTAGATCACTGTTAGCTAGCCGCAGGGAGTGCTAGCCCTGGTGCACCATGGTCATGCGAAGGCTTCAGCCTAAGGTACTGTGACGGGCATATGACTGCCTAAGACACAGGATTTCATGTGAAGGCTTCGGCCTAAGATACTGTGACGGCCATATGACTGCCTAAGACACAGGGATTTAGGGTGGACTTATGTCTACGCCTACAGTGATTGCCATACCCTTGCTGTGTGCTTGGGGGAATTTAGGGTGGACTTATGTCTACGCCTATAGTGATTACCCTACCCTTGCTGTGTGCTTGGGGGAGATGATAAATCTGTTAAGAAAGACCTCTAATAAACTAGTGCATTTTTCTTAAAGATTAAATATTTCTAAACATTCTCATTCATCATTGTTATTGCATAAATAACTTCATTTCTTACTTACCATGCATAATTGATTTGCTTTACGGTTACTTATTTAATCCTGTTTTATCTTTTGAACATACATTTGAATTGTTTAGCTTTTCTTTCAATAAATTATGGTTAAATGCTTAATGTTTCAATTATTAAACTTATTGCGAAACACTCGTGCTTGGTTTGCCCTGTTTCTGTTATAGTATGATTTACCCATTCACTGAGATGTGGTAGTTTCACCCCTCTTCTGTTTCCTCCCCACAGATAGTCAAAATAACTTTGATCCAGCTACAGCTCCGTAGAAGGCTGAATATAGTGTTGGTGAGCCCCAGTTTGGGCAAGACTCTTTTGTACAGTTTGTCTAATTTAGTTTATGTCTAGTGTATTTCCATGAACTTACAGGCAGGATCCTCGCTTCTTGTGTACTTTGATGTGTTGTTTGGAAAACAGTTTTATATTTTACAACGATGTTTGTATTATGAGGCCATGGGTCAAGTTGAATCACGAATGTTGGATTCATGAGATATATATATATATATATATATATATATATATATATATATATATATATATATATATACAGTATTTTCTTATACTGGATGTGGCATATGTGGCCAGTTATATTTATTATGTACTCTGAATTGTGTGCTGGATGTTTGTATGTGCTATGCGTTAGGCTTGCGGCTAGGGGGAAACCCTTATGCCGTGCCGATCATGTGTTCCATCATTTGGGGCCGTGACAAATTAGCAAGCTGAAAAATTAAACTAAAACATTTGAGGACCCTTAACCAGGAAAATGAACTTGCCAAAACTTAATGATGAAACCCCATTCTGTTTCGGCCAGAACCACAAAATATGCTATCAAGAAGGCATAACAGCGAAATATGCCATCGAAAATCTAAGATCCATTCATACCAACGAGAAAGAAACAGTAAACAACATATTAAGGAAAATGGATCTAACAGGGAGTAGCATTAAAAACTTAAAAAAAAAGGTTGCAAAAAGGAGAGAAAGAAAAAATAACATATGTCAGAACCATGTTTGAAGGATTGCACAGTAGAAAGCACATTAAGAGTAATGCAGAGAATGGTAGCAAAACTGGTCACAAAGTTGAAGCATCTAACACTACCAAGAAAGGGTCCGGTCTGGCTTTGAGCCTGGTGCTTGAAGAAGCTTCAGGCGCGCTTTCTACTTCAACGTGTCTGGACAGTTTCTTGAGCTGTGCCAGCCGAGAGAAAATCTGCAAGCTTATGAAATTTTCTCACATATCTTGAGATTTCTCAGCTGAAGGTAATTTCTTGTTAGAAATGATTTGACATAGACAGATTTCGTTCCGTTCCACTACTCGGTGAAATAATTCTTTTCATTGAAGTAGATCCTTCGTTGAAGCGACAGAAGTAGTCTCAGATAGTGGTTCAGCAAAAGTTGTCGTAGGCGATGCGGCAATACTCATCTCAGCCTCTCTGGCGGCATTAGTTACCAGATTCATTCAGTAAAGGGGAAGAAGGAATTCAATATCGGCGACATCTTCCTCCTCAAGGCTTCCTTAGCTACAGGATCCCTATTCTAAACCTAGGTGGATTCGGCCTTATCCTGATCGTACTTCTCTTCCTAGTTCCCACTATTATGGTAAGGGAAAACTCCTTTGGAGGATCACTGAGGCTTGAAGCTCGTGGCGTGTTTGGTAACTGTTTTTAAAATTAATTTTTATATTTTTAAAATAAAAAAAATTCATTTAATAATTATTTTTTATTATTATTTTAAAAATAAATTTTAAAAATAAGTTATTTTTAAAATAAAAAATAAAAAATAAAAATAAAATTATTTTTGTTTTCAAAATAAAAAATAAAAAAATATTTTTAAAATAATTCATCAAACGATTTTTTTATAAAAATTTTAAGAAAAGAGATTTACATAAAATTTCTTTGGTATCTGATATAACATCTAAAAATATAAAAAATATATATATAATATGTACGCAAACGTTTCTTCAGTTATATTATTAACTATTTTCGACAATTTATTTGAGTTTTTGTTTTAAAAAATATTTTATTTTTAAAAAATATTTATTTGGCATAGAAATGTTTTCATATGATTTCTTTCATATATTTAAAACAATTAAATAATTAAATAATATTTTTTAAAAATAAACAAAGTAATTATGCAAGTCAAAATTAATAGTAAAGATACAATTTTTTTATAATTTTACACAAAATAATATCCATTATAAGTTTTCAAAGAAAAATTGTATACAAAATTTCAAAAGAAAAAGACATAAATAATACTACTTTATCAGTTTTTACTTTAGAAAACATTTATATTACCTTGTCTAACTAAAAGGTGAATTAATATAAAGTTTTGTCAGCATCTTATTTTTACATATTATTCATTGTCTTAAAATTATATTGACATAAAAATTTGAAAATGTAACAATATTTTTCAATAAAATATAAAACCATAGTTATAAAATTGCATCAGTTGCACTATTGAAGGCATTCAGTTCACAGTATATTGGCTCAATTAAACTAGTTGAACTATTTTCTTATTAAATAAAAAATAATTTGTATATGTTAAAAAAAATTAAAACATGAAGTTAAGTTATAACTAAATAGAATAGATTAACGTATTACGAACAACAAAAAGCATATACTAAAGTTATACATTTTATTCAAATTTTAAGTTAACTATAATAAATTTAATTTAATATATTTTTCATTAATTTTTAATAGATGAAAGGAAAAAAAGTTGCAAAATAAAAGTAGATTTAAAATAAATATATAATTTTAACATTTTTTAATAAATAAACTTAATTTTCAAAGTTAAATACTTGACACCACTGTTACTATTCCTTTTTATAGGTAAAATATTTATATTTCTTGTATATACAAGAATTAATAAAAAAAAAGAAAAATATTCAATAAAAAATAGAATAAAATAAACCAACCCAATTAACATATATAAACATAAAAATAGAGTCCAAACATTTTTCTTAAGTCCCAAATCATAAGAAAGTCAAAATGGAGTATCTTAATGAAAGATTATGATAGTAAAATATTTACTAGCATTTCACTTTTTTAAACATCAGTGTGTGTGTCTGTGTTTCTACATATACATAAAATATAATAACAACCACTGCTCCTTGTGAATTTTTTTTTCTCCAAAACCTAATTAGTGTATAAATGACATGCGACATACTATTCTCTATATTATATTTTTTATAAAAATAATTCATATTATTAAAAATAAAGTGATATTTTATAAATAATCCAATGACATAAAAGAAAACAGAATCATTATAGACAATTTTAAAAAATATATATCTATACATATATATTATATTTATAATATAAAAATTTTTAACAACCACTGCCCAATATTAAAAAAATATTATAGTATATATACATGAGAATGATAAAAAAATAATATTAATTGACGCATTAGCCAAGAAATTTAAATGATATTTTTTATGATCAAAAGAAGTTCCAATTGTATTTGGAATTAGTTTTTAATTCTCAGATGTGCTAGTTACTTACTCTTAATTTGAGATTGTGACATTTTTTGTTCATTGGGCATAATCCGACTTAGTCCGCCAATTTTAAAGCTCTTTAAGATTTGGATGACCTAAATCATTTGGAATACTGATTGATTTTACTTAATTCTTTACCTATCCCCTTGATGATAATCATAGTTATTTTTTCTTATTCAAATATTGAATACCTATCAACTCTATAGATATTTTATGGAACATTAATTATATAAAAATTTAATATTTGCTAAATAATTTTTGTTTGAAGTAGTATAATGTTATATTTATTAACTAAAATTAAAATCATTTAAAACTATGGCTATGTTTGACAAAAATAGCTGATAAGTTAGCTGAAAACTGAAAAGTTAATTTTTAACTGAAAGCTGTTAAGCTAATTTATTGAATTACAAGTGTTTGGTAAAATTATCTATCGAATTAGCTGATAAATATAAAATGACATAAAATGATATACTTATATAAAATTTATCATTTTTTGTTAGTAATTACACTTCATTGTGTAATTCAAAAAAATATAAAATAAACATATTATATAGTGTCCCACTATAAATTAGTAATATTGTTGCGAATCTCTTTTATCTTAGTAGATGTCTCTAAATTTTTATTTTTTGTACCACTATCAATAATATATGGAAGTTATCATAGGATATGTAATTTGAATATTGTTTGAACATAGTAAAAATAATGGCATCTTGTGAGTAGGATAGTGTTGAAATTTGAATAAAATAATAAGGATAAAAAAAGAATAAAATTATAAAAACTATACGCTATAAGCTATACGCTACTTAAAGTAGCGTATGATAATACGCTATAAGCTACCCAAATAAACTTGTTTACCAAACACCTTTAATTTGGTCAAACAAGCTTATAAACTAGTCAAATATGTTATAAGTTAGTTTATTTGACTTGCCAAACATACTCTATAGGAACTTAAAGAACTAAAGGAAAAAAATGCATCTGTTGAAATTTTCACTCAATTTACTTATTTTTTTTTTTTACTTCTAAGTGAATAATGAGAATTATTTGTTACGTATTAAAATTTAACGTAAATTAAATATTAAAATATAAATAACAAAATTTTTTATTTGAGTCTAAAATTAAACAAAACTTTTTACATGCTAACCTTCTCAAATTTAAATAAGATTATTATTTTCATACATAAGAATTACAACCTCTCATGGCAATAGAAGTACAAAAATTGTGCTACAACTACATCAAATTATAGTATTGAATTGTCAATATGAGATTATAATTCATTTGTCATCAGCCTTAGCTTTTTAAATTGAGTGAAATTTGATGTTAAGTACCTCCCCTTTTTTCACTCCTTATTTTAGAAGCCTTGTGCACTCCATAGTAACACAAAAATATATTAGAATAAATTATTATATTAGTTAATTATTGAGTAAATTTACTTTATTTAAATATATTAATATACTCCTCCATTTCTCTACTTTTTTGTTTTGAGTAAAATTAAGTTACTACTATGTAGTTTAGGCTGTTTTCACTTTACTACCTTGTGGTTCAAGAATTGATATTATACAACTTTGATATTTGATTCATTAGCACAATACTACCTATTCTTTAGTTTTATTAAATCTCAAATGAAAATTTACAAATGCCATCTAATTACCCTAAATTTTATCTAAAAAAATTGAAACTAATTAAGAACTTAGGTTAAGATAAGAATTCGAGAAAAGGGCAAGAATTTACAGAGTGTGAGGCCTAACTGGAAAGAGAGAAATTAGGAATTTTGATATGCATTTGGGAGAAATTCGAAAAAATTTAGGGTGTTAGATTGAACAATTACAAGATAGACAAGAAAGTGTGGAGTGAGAGGCTAAGTGAGAAGGAATTTTGAAATAAAATTGAAAGTAATTTGAAAAAATTGAGAAAATCAAATTGAATGATTAGACAATAATTTGAGAGGTTGAGGTTTGGTTGAGATGGGCGGAGGATTTTGAGATTTAATAGATTAAAGTACAAGTTAGTGGCATGATAATAGAGTAGACCTCAAGATAGCAGAATATCTACTTTTGAACCATAGAATAGTAGTGTCAAAATATGATTTAAATGCACATGATAGTAAATTATATTTTACCCGTGAATTTTTCTAAGTCTTTTTTATTTAATTAACATTGTCCATTTGCTCAAAATGATGGCCATAAATGTTGCCAACTAGATGAGAAAGACAAACTATAAGGTTGAAAGTAGTAATGTATACAGGAACAAAACTCAACAAATTTTAAATTACAAAATGATTGTATAGAAACAAATCAAACTAGGTATCCTTAATTTATCACCTATATAGTACACACACACACACTAGAATATAATTTTGATCTTCAGAACTTAAGAAGTAGAGAAAAGAAAGAACGGATATGTAGGAAAAAATTGGTTGATTAAAAAATGTAAACTCTTTCATTACCATTATTTTACAAGACCAAACATCAAAAGTGAAAATCCAAATTTTAAAGGCGTTATTTTCCTTTCAGATTGGATTGTAACACTTGAAATGTGACAAAGAAATAATGTCTTATAAAAATTGCTCTAATAATTTTTTTTTTTACTAAACCATAAATCAAAACATAAGATCCAAGATATCCAAGACTAAAACAAAAAAAACCCCCATTTCTCAAATTCCAAAAACATTATAAATTATTACAATAATCATATAATTTATCTCCTCAAACCTCAAACCACAATATTAGGCTACCTTTTTCAACTCTTGGGAATGTAATTATGTATATTGCATCAAATTTATATTCAATACAGAAAATATAGATGAAAAGTAAATAAAATAATTAGTACAAGATGCCCCTACCATTTTTAATGAGCATGGCCTTAATTTTGTTCAATGACACCACAATGTCTATCATATTGATTCGTGCTTCAGGTAATTCAGTGCAACAATTCAAGGATAATTCCAAAATTGATGATATATGTGGTAATATATCACCAATATTTTGATTGTATCCTTGAAACAAATTGGAATCTATAATATGAACTGTTGAATGTGGTATTGAGTTGCTAACCCAATCTTTCAAACTTAATCCTTCAACAAACATGTCATCTGTTGGCTTTTTCCTTGTAAACACTTCCATTAGCAAAATACCATAGCTGTATACATCTCCTTTCATGGAAACAATTCCTTTAGATCCATACTCTACATGTTAATTTGAAGTGTAAGTCAAAAAATTGTCAATTTGATTATAAGTTTTATGAGGAAAATTTTCTAATCTCTTTTATATTTCTTCAAATATGAAAAGATGAAAAGTACTTGAATAATCCAAGGTTTTTGTATAGATTTAGACATTTTAAAATATATAACATGTAGGAGTAGTTATAAATATGTAAGAATATAAGAAAAATAAAATTTATAAAAAAATAATAAGGTAAGGAAATCATCACCTGGTGCAATGTAGCCAAGAGTTGCCAAGGTCTTTGTATGAATTTCAAATTGCCCTTCACCCAATAGTTTGGCAATACCAAAATCAGCAAGATGAGCCACCATATCTTCATCCAACAAAACATTATTTGGCTTCACATCACAATGAATCACAGGTGTTGAAGAACTATGATGAAGATACTCCAATGCAGACGCCACATCAATCATTATGTTTAATCTTTGCAAGAAGTCTAAGAAATGGTTATGAGAATACAACCATCTATCGAGACTCCCATTTGGCATAAATTCCATTATTAAAGATTTAAAATCGGGATTTGAGCAACTACTAATAATCTTAATGAGATTTCGATGACGCAAGTTGCACAAAGTTGTGCATTCAGTATCAAAACTCCTTGCTGCTTCTTCCAAGTCTAAATTAAAAATTTTAATTGCAACTATCTTTCCACTTGAAAGCACTCCTTTAAATACTGATCCAAAACTTCCCCTACCAAGAAAATTGGTCTCATCAAATCCATTTGTTCCTTGTAGAATTTCATAGTAGGATACCCTTATTGGTGTTCCCAAATTTACTAAACCTTTATTAGTTGAATCGCCAGCATGATCTCTCTTGTATTTTAGAAAGGCTAAGCATGGAACAACCAAAAAGATTGCCAACAAGATAGGCAATAAGCATTGTATCAAAAGAATCTCTTTAGTTGACCTATGCTTCTTTCCCTTTCTGCATGGTTTGACTTGTAGTTGGGGCCTTCCACAAAGATCTTTATTCGCCATAAAAGATTTAGCAGTAAAATTTGTAAAAGGCCCGCCATTTGGAATCTCTCCATGCAAGACATTGTAAGACAGATTAAGGTATTTAAGATAGACAAGTGACTCTAAGGATTTTGGAATAACACCAGATAAATCATTTTGGGAAAGATCTAAAAACTCTATGCTTATCAGGTTGCCAAGTGATTCAGGAATATGCCCTCGCAATTTATTATGTGCTAAAGATAGATTTTCCAAAGTTAGCAAGCCACCAATAGCTATAGGAATGTTTCCTAAAATCTGATTTCTTGACAAGTCCAATACTACAATTGCTCTTAAGTTCGAAAACTCAAGTGGAAGAAATCCACTCAATGCATTTGAGGATAAATTTACTTCCACGATATCTCTAAGACTCCAAAGAGAATATGGTATTCGTGAAATCAATTTGTTAGAGCTCAAGTTAAGCTTTTGCAAAGAAGTGAAACTCCCAAGGCATATTGGCACCAATCCAGAAAACTCATTATTGGCTAGATGCAACTCAGTCAAACTTTTGATTTGACAAATTTCATCTATGATGGATCCTTGCAATTTGTTGTCACCAAGATTCAAATATTGAAGACCTTTTAATTTTTTGATTGTAATAGGAATGGATCCAGTCAAATCATTCCCTTCCAAACTTAATTCATACAAGGTGGCCAAATTCCCAATAGTGTTGGGTATAACTCCACTAAATTTATTCCGAGCTAGCTGTAGGTTAACAAGCTTAGAAGCATTTGATATACTATTTGAAATTTTTCCAACAAGTTCATTTCTTGACAAATAAAGTTTCCATAAATTGGGAAGGCCACATCCTATATTTGGTGGAAGAAGGCCAGAAAAGGAATTACCTTCGAGAACTAAAAACGTTAATGCTGAAATATTCAAAATATTTGAAGGAATAGTTCCACTCAAATAGTTAGAACTCAGATCTAGTATCTCAAGTTTTTTTAGATTGCCTATGTCCTCGAATATAGAACCTGGAAGCACAAACCAATGAAAATGAATATCCATAAGGGGATGGAAAAGTGAAAAGAAAGAGATAACAACATATGCATATAATACATGCATGGAAGCTTAAATATAATTTACAAGAAACTATACAATCTCTGGATATTCATATTTTTCTTATGTCAATTTATCCACACATAAACATTAAAATCGAAAAAAATATATATACCTATATTCCAAATTAGTATTTTTATAGTAATTACATTTTCAAATGTTCAAAAAAATTCTGCATAAAGGTCTTCTAGAAGTAATTATATATGATTATCAATGTAGTGGCTATTTCTTATATGATGGCAGTATGTAAATTTTCCAATATATAGTAATTTTAGAAAAAAAAAAATTGAAGAAAACAAAAGCAGTAAAGATATTTGAGCACAAACATATGGTATGTTCTACGATTGGATAAGCTTTGATACCATTCTCCACAAAACAAGGAGAAACAAATTTAGCTTAAGAGATATTTGATTTTAAGTGTGGAATACCGTATAACTGCCTTAATATATTTACATAATCAGAATTATCATATTTTCATTTATTTTAAATATTCATTAATTAGAATATATTGATATTTTTTACACAAAAAGTAATTTTTCCTTAATTTTTATTCATAAAAAACTAATTTGCATTATTCAAGAATGTTAGCTCCGCCTTCACAATTTAAATTGTTTTATTTCAACAATGATAATAAAATCACATAAAATATATTTTATGATTTGAATTGATGTAGGTATCATAATTTCAAGCCAAATATGAACTTCATTAAACTAGTTAGCCACACAATTGCCTCAAGGCAGACCAAAGAAGCAATAGAAAAACTCAATCAAAGATTTAGAAATCATGATTCTAGCTAATATAAATTTAATCTAGTTCTTTAAAAAAAAAGGAAAATTACAATTTGCAATTTCTCCCCTACTAAATTTTGGCTATTGTTCTCTAATATATTTTATCCATTGTATTTATCTATTATCATCTAAATTAAATATTAATTTTACGAGAAAAATACTATTCTTTTTCCCGTATATTGATCTTATTACGTTGCCCTCCCTTTTATTTTCAAAATATAAATTTTAATACATTTAATTTAACTCTATTAAAAATATTCCAAAAATGATACTTTAATTATTTTTATTATTAATTTTTTTTTTTTGGAATCTCCACAATGCCTTCAACTGTGGGCATGCCCCTTTCAACTCTGCGCAACTCAGCACCCCTGCGTAGCGGGACCATCACGCTTAACACCATCGTTTTGCACCCACGGATACACAGACTATTGCGGAGTTAAGGAGATAAGCAATAAAACGTAAAGTACACTTGCTTGTCTCCTTAATTCTGCAACAGCGGTATCAAAGCCTGTGCAGAGGGAGATGGAATTTTGGAAACAGAGAAGAAACAGAACGCAGCAGCTAAAGAGTGACAGAAAGAATGAGAAATAGTTGGGGGGATAAATGCAAAAAATAGAGCTGACGCATAGTAGAAGCAGAGAGAGGGACAACGAGCAAAGGAAGCAGAACACGAAGCTGGAGATGCTAAAGTAGAGAACAAAACAGATGAACAAAAGCAGAAGAACCCAGACGAAAGAGTAGTGGCTCGCGAGTAGAAAGGCAGAGGAGAACAATGCAAAAACAAAAGTAGAAACAGAGGAATAGAACCAGACATAGAACGCGGGAGAGAGAACTCTTGGGCATTTTTTTGTACGAAATAGAACACAAAGCTGCCAAAGAAAGCTGCTTGTGGCACAGAAAGATGAAGTAGCACGTGAACACTGAAGCAGAGGAATGAACGCGGAAGAAAGGAAAAGGATGCTCGTGGAGTGTATTTTGGTTTAAAAATTATAAAAAAAATACTAACAAAGTATTCAAAATAAATTTAATTGTAAGAAAAATGTTTTGGTGCGCATAAAACTAGCATCAAATACTGTCACATATTTGTTTAAAAGTAAATTAATTATTATTTAATTTAAACGAATATACGTGATAGTATTTGATGTACCGCTAATAAAAAATTTTATTTATTAACAATACTAAATAATCACTCTTGTTATAATATGTCTTTTAATTTTAGAGTAGCTTATATATATTTTGAAAATACAGAGAATGATTGTATAATAAAAATAATATATAGGAGAAAAAAGATTATTTTTTTCAAATTTTAATGATAGTTATGAAAAATTATCAAAATATATTTTTCACAAAGAGAATAAAAAAATGGTGTATCATAAAATGAAAGGGTGTTTTGATAACATTACATAATTATTGTGAATATTAATGTCTAATTTAAATAGTAAAAAACTATAAATGCAATGAGTAGATAAGTTGGGTCATTAATTGTAAAAATTAATAGATGGGGGAGGGGGAGGAATAACAAATGGATGCAAACATCAGTGGTAATGAGTAATTTCCAAAAAATAAAAATCATGAGTGAATCATTTTTTAACATTACGCTAAACTCTAAAGTTAAGTTTATATATTAATTGTTTTCTAAAAGGATAAAGTATTTCAATTTGTTATAAGAACTCATTTTTTATTTAAATTAAAAATTATTAAACTAAAATCCTTTGCCAATAACATCTCCAAACTATAATTTAGATGCATAATGTATCAACAACCAGAATTTAATAACAATTTTTACAAGTACTTACTAATTTGAATCCTGAATTGCTACAATTGATGGACTGTTTTGGCTTTCAAGAAATCTATTAAATGAATTTTTCAATTTGAGTCCTTAATTACCAATTCTGTAAATATGATATTTTTCATGTAATTAGCCTACTATGTGTTTCAAATGTATTAGAATTTAAACCTTATTTTTTCGCTAACATCCTATGTAGTTAACATTAAGTGAATATAAAAGTGACACGTGCATATATATATATATATATATATATATATATATATGAAAACTAAGAATAGATATTGATATGGGTTAGGGAAGCAATCCATGTCTCAAATTCTAATTTCATAAATACAACATTATAAGTTTAAGTCTAGCTTTATTTAATTTATTAAAAATAGGTTATCACTTAGGTGGAAGTATTTGAAAGGTAAATTTTGTTGGTTACTATTATTTTCTTTCTACATTTGCATGTTTGAGTTGTGATATTCAAAATATTCAGATTGAGGTTATATATATCTCAATTTGGTAGAATCAGATATTAGCATATGGCATGTGATGATAAATTATAAAATAAGCCACATTCTTCTGAAACCACATAGAAGTGCCTTTTGTTTTAATGAAACTAAAAAAAATGATAAAACCATTTCAAGTATAGACATATGGATGAACAAAGGTATACATACCTATGAATGAGTTGCCACCTAAATATAACTCTTCCAAAGATGTGCAGTTACTAATTGATTTTGGAATGCTTCCCTTTAATTTATTACCAGCAAGAGAGAAAACTTGAAGTGAAGGAAGTTGATGGCACATCTCTTGTGGAATTTCACCTATAAATAACACATTTTTATTATAAATTATCCATATACACATAGAATGACAAAAACAGAAGCATCTATGCATCTAACTACAATGTCAGAAGGAATTTAATTGGCCCCTTAATTTTTTGTTTCTTCATTTCTAACATGGCTAGGCTAATCTATGACTATATTTGGGTCTACCTTTTTGACCAGACTAACAACCTAAGTCAACCTAATACTATTTAGTTTATAATCCCACATCATATGGAAAATATATGAATATCTATATTAGTGAAAGTAGAATTTTTTTATAGATATTTATAATTATCAGATCTCCTTGGAGATAAAAAGAAAAGAAAATGATTAAGAATTAATAGAGTGAGAATAGTAACCATTGTAAAATATTCAGATTTTTTGGGGTTATCCTATTTTCCTTTTAATAATAAAATAATAATAATAATAAATACACAAACAAAAATAATGGGTGTATATACTTTAATGAATAGTAAAAAAAGAGAGATACAAATGCTTTGATATTTTGGATAAAAAATGAAGCAAATAAATAATAATAATAGGGGTAAAGTAAAGACTAAATTTGGAAAAACAAAATGTTAAATTAGACACACGTGGCATTTAAATTGCTGAACTGTTTGTCTAAATAGCTGACTCAGGTAAAAACTTCTTTGTCAACTTAAAACAATGGCATTTGGCCATTCCACTTTTAGCGTTGGGTTTTTGGCTGTGCCAGTTTAGGTAGAATGATCAGACATCATCATTTTAGAGTGATTGAAAAGCTTTTGGTTAAGTCAGTTATTTTGACGGATAATTTAACAAATTAAATGCCATGTATGTCTAGGTTAATATTTTCTATTAATTTTTTTATGAAGTTAATCCTGAAGATTAAAAATGAAATTTTATGAAAAGTCAATGATGTATTTAAATAAAAAAAAGAATTTTAAGAACTAAACTACATTTTACTGCACACCTAATATATTAAAATAAGACTTCACCTAGTGACCACTTTTTAGCATTTAGATATATATTCTTTTTTTTACAGTCAACCTTCTTCTTAAATAAGAGAAAACACATGGTTTGACCAAAAGGAAGCCAAATCATAAGCTCCTCTATTCTTGAGCGTCCTAGCACGACGATTTTTTTGCCAACCCACTGTCCACCCTTGCCCATTGTTACCCACTCACGAGTCTACCCTTCTTTGGCCAAAAACCACTGTCATCTAGGACCTACAGCGGCCAAACACCGCGTGAAACCACCAACTACGTACAACAGCATGCCCTTAGAAGAACTCACTTCGTGAAATATGAGTTTTGGCAACTTCAGGTGATTTTCTTTAACTTAGTCCATAGATAGACTATGATTAAAGTTATTTGAGGTTTATAGAATTCATTTGAAGAATCGATAATTAGGATTCCATGGCAGTGTATAAAATATCACAAATTTGTTCCCTAAATAGATGGAGGAATCCATATTTTGCATAATTCTTGTTGGAAACTTTCAAGCTTTGCCTTTTCTAGCATCTTATTAACTCTACAATGAACTCTAAATTTTTGTTATCAAATCTCTGATACAATCTTTGAATTTCTACTTACCCGAAATTTCATACTACTTTTTTCTTCTCAAATTATACAATCAAATTTGACATTTAGCATGCACACCAAATGTTCGGTAAAATGCCTAAACAAAGTTTCTAATTGTATCAGCTCCCAAACTTTCAATTTCATAATACTGAAATTCTCTCTAAGTTTAAAGATAAGCAACTCGCAAAACTTTAAACAACCCTTTGTTTATGTTTTTCAGCTTTGGATTGCAATATTGGACCCAGTGACATCAATTAGTGCCATAAGTGGCAACTCATTAAATCAGTGAGTGGAAAATAGGATCTAATGGCTACTAGTTGCAACTTACATGTAATTATATAAGTTCATTGTTGACAAATGTTTTGGATACATTTAAGTAAGATTGTGTGCTTAGTAGACTAAAGGATTAAATGGACTTAGTGAATTGTATCTTGATAGTTTCAGTACTTGAAATTTGTATATTGATTGTGGTCTTAAATATTATATATTATGAAATGTAACTTGAGAGGCTTGAAATTTGTGATTTATCTAGTAATTTGTGATCTTGGGACATATATGTATAATGTGAAATGTTTGTATTCCTTGTATGTATTTTGTAGGGCCAGAAAAATATATGTGAATATAAATAGTCAGGAAATGTTTGCATGCTTTGTATGTGTTTGATAGAGCCTATTATATCCTCTGAATATATAATCCAGTGAGACCTATTTTTTCGGACATACTATGATAAATAGTCAGAAAAAATGACTCATAACGTCTTGTGAGTCAGGAAGATTGATACTCCTATACCTTATGATAGTAGTGAGAAAGATTGATACTTGACATTTTGTTAGTCAGGAAGATTAATACCTTGACATTCTGTGATAAATAGTTTAGTGAGACTAAGGGTTTCAAAAGTTTTGTTTAGTTCAGCCATATTTAATGTCTTAGACAACTAGCCCTTGTTTGACTTGTTTGTTTTGCTTGTCTAGTATAAACTTGAGTGATAGTGACTATCATGTATTTGACTATATGAATACTTATCAGGATGGCAACCGTATAATGAAAGGTTATTATTCTGTACTACTGAATATGGTAATGTAAACATTAGAATATATGTAAAAATATATAATTACACATATGGCTTATTTAATGGATGTTGTCCTAATATCCTTTTAATGTATTTTCCGTTCATTGACCCCAAGTAATTAATTCATCCCTCTCTTAATGCTTTTAGATCCAAATATAGCTCAGAATCTACCTTTCACACCATGAACTTGCCAATCAAGCCCTGACAGGGTATTCTTGGAGAAACAAACTTGAGGCTATGGATGTGTTCGTAATCACAATAGAGTTTGTGTAGTAGATCTATGTGATAGTTTTTGTAAGTGTAGTGTATGTATATGTGTTGTGAACTTCCTGTATATATTTTGTTTTATGTGGAGCAGAGCTCCTTTATGAATTGAATGTAGTTTCATGGGCTGGAATGAATCACTTTACAAATTGTTATATTAGTGCAGATGAGACATGCCCATCGTGTGGACAATATGCAGAAACTATCAAAACTGCATTTTTTTAATCATGGAGAAGTTGAAGATAGAATTGATTTTTTTAAAAAACTAATTATGGATAAATCTATAATTGTCTGTCAGATTCCATGTGTGCGTGTGTGAGAGAGAGTGTGTGTGTCTCAAGTTGATTCAAAATGTTTAAAATGATAACACAAAAGATTGCTTTACTGCCTTTCTTAGTCACTTAACTCAAGACTTTTGTCTCTCAAATTTTCAGCTTTTAATAAACTAAAAACTTCTTAGTTAATTGTAAATCAACATAAGGCCAAATTCACTCAAAATGGACATAACTACAACTTGAAACATTTATGAGCATCTCCAATAGTCAAAAAGTATTCTAAAATTGTAAAAGACTTCAAAAAGGCACGAAGATAAATATCCAATGATTTGCAACGTATTGAAAGCTTTCTCTAAAAGTATACTTCACATGTAAGAATAATCAAGTATTCTAAACAAAAAAACAATTTATATATCTTATTATCATTTTTTTTATTTCTTAAATCTTTTAATATATTATTATGCATTTGTTTGTGACAATATTGTGACTTTAATCTGGTAATAAAAAAAAATTCATCCAATAAAGCATTTTCTTTTATCCCTTAAAATTCTGTACCTCGATTTTTAAACTAAAAAGGCAAAAATTTAGTTATTGAGTGATAAAATAACAGTCAGTTCAGTTTTTGAGTAATAAGATAGCTGTCACTTACACATAATAAATTATTTTCTTTAAATTATTTTAATTATTAAATATTAATAAATTGAGAAATGAATTGACATGCACCTTAGTGCAACTTTGAAGTTAACGATGTCTATCGCATGAAAGGTTTAATGTTCGATGTGCACAAAAGTGGACAAAACGCAGGCTTCATAGGGAAATCTTTGTGGGAAGATTTACAAGTGCATTGATCTAATTTGCTAGAGGGTGCATGTGTCTAAACCTTATGAGGTCAAGGTTCTACTCTGCTCCTTGTAGGTCACGTTCCATTAGGGTCGTGACACCAGAGTTGCTCACAAGTTTCAAATATTAAACCAAAAAAATTTATTTTTTGGTTCATTTGCTACCACTAAAACCTTGATGAAGAGTTAACTCCAAAGAAGAAATATCATTGAAGTCAAATGGTGCACCACGGAGAAGTTGAAGGCAACTAGGAAAGGGGGTGGCTTCAAACTTCTACTAAAATTATGATTTCGAATACAATGAGTTTTGCTTAGCTGTATCTTAGTGTATCAAGTCATATCAGCTTAATACTAGTCATGTTCCAATTGTATCTAAATTTTTTTAAAAAGATATTAATTTTGATATGCATGAAATATGTAATTAGGTGTATTAATGTCGAATATGCATCTAACACCAATACTTCTTCAATATGCATATGTATGTGCTTTGGAGGTATATTTAATAACTCCACTTATCTAATTTTGGGTTAATGTGGTACCTCAACTTACCTTATTTCATTAAAGAAATAATATGAGGAGAATTGGAGGGTTTGCTTAAACTTATTAGAGCCTCCTACAACAACAGGGACCTGAAGAATTTTTGATATTTGAATGCTTGACATATTTTGAATGGGGGAAATTTATTTTCTTAAAGTGCTTGACTTGAATTAGGTTTGTGTATGTTGAATTATTTGAAACAGAAAGCCTCTCATCTGAAGAAAAGTTGAATTATACTCCTAATGTTAAGCAATCTTCATTGTACAACTTTTGAATGAATGCTTAATATATGTTACATAGCAAAAGATGCGTATGATGCTATTTCTAATCAGGTAGTATTGCATCAAGTACAAAATATGAAGACTCGTGGAGGGTAAGTATAAAAGTGTTGATGTAGTTTATTTTATTTTATTTAATTATGTGCTTATACATGATAATATTTTAAGTTTATGATTTTTTTTCATTATTATGCCATATAAGGTGACTCCAACAAAAATCTTAGTTGTTATGGTGAACTTATCTATTTTTCATACTTTAAATTTTTATTATTACTGGCTATGAATCTATGAATCTTTTAAGAGAGAATTTGCAGGTCGTTAGACAAAATGACACTTATGA
The DNA here is from genome assembly GCA_037074535.1 of Gleditsia sinensis. NCBI lineage: Eukaryota > Viridiplantae > Streptophyta > Magnoliopsida > Fabales > Fabaceae > Gleditsia > Gleditsia sinensis. The sequence goes on along the minus strand of CM073465.1, from coordinate 65,494,030 downwards.
CAATGTAAAACGTTTAGGTAATTAGATGGTGTCCCGGGGTCAGTCTGATTTTGCTTTATATACATATATTACTATAAAAATTCCTTTTTACATTCTCTGCTGCTCTTTTCAATTTAATTAGATTAGAGAAAATATTACTGTAAGGTTGTAAATGAGCACCACTTATATAATAAATAAAGAAATAAATACATTTTAGTTTTATTTAAAATTCATTAATTATTAAGCCAATCTTGAAAATTTGATTACTCTACATAAATAACTAAAAGTAAAAATAAGAATAAGACATTAAATATATCATAATGCATTTACATTATATATAATTTGACATTAGAATTTTTTTTTTCTAACGGATTCAGAGAACCCACGCCCCTTCCTTTGGAAGCAGCCAGTTCACATAATATAAAATAGGAATATATTATAATATAAACATTATCTTTAAGATAAATCCAATTCTAATATATTATAATTTTATTATTCTACTTATATTTTAGTTTTTTATTTACTATAACTCAAATTTATCAAAAAAATGAATTTTTATCAACTTTCATCAATATCTTGTTTTTAATTAATATTCATTTTTTTACAATTATAATCATTAAATTATTATTTTAGTTAAATAATTTTTTAGTATTCCAAAGAATTAAAATTAATTAATTATATGATCAGTTCAATATTATTTGTAAAATTAAAATGAACAGTGATCTATTTCATAATTATATGAAAATTTATCATTAATATAATTTTAAATTTATAGTATTAGCATCACTGTTTTCAATCCTCTGTATTTCCCCATAAATATCTTTGGGTTTTAACACCCTTTCATATCATAATAAGATATTGGATCTTAATAACTCAACATTAATTTTGAAAATTTTCTTTTATTAAATAATATATATTACGTTAGACAGAGAAGATATTATTGCAAAATCCAAAATTATGAATAAGCTAATAAATTAACTTTAAGATTTGTTCAAATTATATAATAAACAAATAAGTTAATGAATTAATAGTTCATATCTCACCAACTTCAATGTTTAAAATTGAAGTACGCTTGATATCAAAGATTTTATATCCCCTCTGTACAACTTAAATTTCAAATAGTCGAAACTTTTAGTTTGAATGAAATTACAAACTCCATGAGATATTAATGGCAAACTTTTTTGAGCCCAATATTGTCTTAACTTAAGGAACCAGTTAATGCCATTTCAAGACCTAAAATCCATCATTTTGGCATTGTTTTGTGCATTTTTTTTAGTTACTTCTCTGAATTTTTTGTTTTCAATTTTCTAATTTAATTATGTTTTCTAATTTGATTAGGAGTCTGTTAGTATCATAGAAATAGCTTATTTTTGTATTTTATTCAGAAATTTCTTATCATTAATTAAATTTTAGAAAATTTCTTTTTTATTATTTTAAGTGTGTTTATCTTTCACTCTATTTTGACTCTATATGTATGTATTTCCACTATTGTTCATTTCTTCATGACGCTATCAAAGCTTTGTTTTTCAAAAGTTTATGTTTTTCTCAACCTTTCTTATCTGGTTTGATTGTCATTTCTAGTTTTAAAATCCTTCAAATAATTACTCTCACTTTTTTGTTGTATTTCAACAACTAATTTTTTTTTTGCGCGCTTTCTTTGTAGTTTTAGCATATCATGTTGATATGAGAATAGATTTATACCTCCAAAAGCTCTGTCTTTCCCATCTTAGAAAACACTCTTCTACAATTATGACAAACTCTTCCTCCACCAACACTGTTTTTGATACTCAAAGAAATAAATTCAAGCATCAACAAGAACATAACAACAACTCAAGACATAGTTGTAGTCATGGGTAATTCATATCTGGTTTCTTTCATATTTTCAATCCATTCATAAGCATGCTTATTTAGACCTTTCCTTAAACGCTACATCCCAATAGCGATTCTGTTTCCAAAAGCAATCCATCTTGTCCTTTGTCTAATGCCATTAATTCTTGCAGCCTACCTAATGTCAGATCCACCCTGCACTAAGTGATAGCAACTGACCCCCACTTGATTTAATTTGTTATACCCATCATCAACTTTATGCTATACGTTGTAGCCCCACCTAATTTCTTTAGGACTAATGGTGTTTTGGAGTTTAATCCCCCTCTAAATGAATGTTTCGCCTTCTTTCTCTTTCACTTATCATTTGAATTTTATCTCTCACATAACATTGCTTTATTTACACTCACACATTCAAATGTAATGTATAAAATTTTTTTTGTTAAAGCATAAAATATTGTACATGGTATAAAGTCAACAAGATGATTACTTCATATGTAAATTATTCTTAACTGTAGAAGATCATCAATCTCTTTTAAAATGCGTCAACTGAGTCAACAAAAGTGGAAAAAATGTCTTAAAAATTTTCAATATCATTATTTAATATTAGTTACATTTTTGTAACATAAAATCAAGTTCCAATTTTACAATTAACAATACAATGCACACTCCATAGAATTATCATTTTTGAATTATCAAATGAGCAGGTATCTTCTAATCCAGTTACAAATTCTTCCTATAAGTATTAATGTAATGAAATGATAATCGATGACAACAAATGGATTCCAATGATTTTCAAAGTATTGAAAGTTTTTTTTTCTAAAAGTATACTTCACATAATGGAGGATTTTATTGTCGCCATTGCTTGTAGACAAAGAATGCTAGAATATGAATTTTTAATATTTTTATTATTATTTTAAATTTGTGTATGTAATATATTTATTTATTGATATCTAATATTTATATTTTATTTTGTGTAACAGGCTAAGAAATTGGGTTGACATCCAAGAGTTGATTTGTTCCTTTATATACACCATAAGAAGGACAACAACTAGCTGTGTTCCAACTGTTTCTAAAAGTTTTTAAAAAGAAATTAATTGAAATTAACTGTGGAAGACAATCAATCTCTTTTAAAATATTTTTCACGCTAAAAATTCAAAAAGATGATTACTTCATACATAAATATACTTCACATATAAGAATAATCTAGTAATCTAAAGGAAAAACAATTTATATATCTTATTATTATTCTTTTTATTTCTTGAATCTTTCAATATATTATTATACATTTTTTTGCAACAATTTGGTGACTTTGATCTGATAACAAAAAAAAAATCCAATAAAGCACATTTTTATCCCTTAAAATTACCTCGATTTTTAAACTAAAAAGTAAACAATTCAGTTGTTAAGTGATAAAATAACTAACAGTTCAGATTTTTTGAGTGACAATAGCTATAAATCATGTTCTTTAAAATATTTTAATTATTAAATATAAATAAATTAAGAAATAAATTGATATGTGCCGTAGTGCAACTTTAAAACTAAAGCTGTCTTTCCCCTGAAGGGTTTGATGTCAGATGCGCATAGAAGAGGACAAAACCTAGGCTTCCTATGGAAATCTTTATGAGAAGATTTACAAGTGCAGTAGGGCTCGCCAAATTTTAAGGAAAGATCCAAGCAAGCTAAAAAGTAAGTCTCAGATTGTTGTGGGATTTGGATAAGCAAAACACTTTGGGGCTTTATTCGTCTATAGACAAAGAATGCTATAATATGAATTTTCAACACATATTTTTTATTATTTTAAATGTGTTCATGTAAAATATTTATTTATTAATATCTAATATTTATATTTTATTTTGTATAATAGATTAAGGAATTGGGTCAGAATTCAACAATTAATTAGTTGTTCCTTCACATGCATTACAAAAAGGACAACAACTAGCCGTGTTCCAACTGTTCTTAAGAAGTTTTAAAAAGAAATTAATATCTCCTATAGTTTGGCTTGCCAAAATGCTTTATAATTAATAATAAAAACTATAATTTTTATATATAATCTACCATCAAACAATTGTAATTTTAAAAGTATTGTTATTCAATAATGCTCTCTCTTAGAATTTTCAAACTTATCAAAACTGCATTTTAAAATACTTCATTTATATATATATATATATATATATATATATATATATATATATATATATATATATATATATATATTACTTCCTAAAGTTTAAGTCAGGATTCAGTTTTTTAAATTATATTAATCAATTGGAACTTATGGAAAAGCTTGTGACTTGTGAGTGTAGCTCTTAAGTTTGTCATCAAAAGTTTAAACTCATTTAAAGATGTATACACACATTCACTTAACACAGTTCTTGCATTGCCTTACATTCACACGTTGACATGTGATAATTATCGATGAAATTATATTAAAACATAACAATTTTATTCAAACATATAATTTGATGTTAGAATTTTTTCTAACAGATTCAGGACTTGAACCCACGCTACCTTCCTTTCGAAGGGGTGGGTCTTATCACCTGAGCCAACTCAAATTATAAAAAAAACAAGAACATAATATAATATAAGCATTATCTTTAATATAGATTCAATTTAAATATATTATAATTTTAGTATTCTACTTATATTTTTTTTATTTACTATAACTTAAAATTTTATTAAAAAAACGAATTTTTATTAACTGTCATCAATAATTTGTTTTTAATTAATGTTCATTTTTTACAATTATAATCATTAAATTATTATTATTTTTAAATAATTTTTTAGCATACCAAAAAATTAAAATAAATTAATTATATGATCAATTCAATATTATTTGTAAAATTAAAATAAACAGTGAACTATTTCATAATGTATATGAAAAAATAATCATTAATATAATTTAAATTTATAGTGTTAGCATCACTTTTTCAATTGTATGTATTTGCCCATAAATATAATTTAAATTTAAATTTTGCAAATGTTATTTTATTAAATAATATATATTACAGTTAGACAAAGAATATATTATCAAAAAATCCAAAATTGTAAATGAGCTGACCGCTTAGCTTTAACTTTTGTTCAACTTGTATAATAAATAAATAAGTTAATGAGTTAATAGTTCACATCTTACCAACAACAACAACCAAACAATCCTTTACCAACTTCAATATTTAAAATTGAAGTATGTTTGATGTCAAAGATTTCATACCCCTCAAATGTAGAAACCAAACTTCAAATAGTCAGAACTTTTGATGTGAGTAAAGTTATAGGTTCTTAAGATATTTTTTTTTTGGACAAAAAAGTTTCTAAGATATGAATCACAAGTTTTTTTGAACACAATACTGTCTTAACCTATGGAACACATTCAAGGCCATTTCAAGGCCCAAAATCCATCGTTTTGGCACTGTTTTGTATTTTTTATTTTATTTTTTTGTTACTTTTTTATTTTTATGTGTTTATTTTTCTATTTTAATTATGTTTCCTTGTTTAATTAGGAGTCTCATTAGTATCATAGAAATACCTTATTTTTGTATTTCATTCTGAATTTTTTTTATCATTAATTGTATTTTAGAGGATTTCTCTTTCACTCTTTTGAATGTGTTTATTTTTTTACACTAATTTGCCATATCAATGTCTTAGGAAAAATGACTCAAAATGACAAAAATTCTGGATCTATCAATCTTTTAAACGAGGTTTCGCAGTTTTTAGAAAAAACCGCACTCAGGAGAAAGGAAAACAGTTTTTGGGTAACTGGATGGCATCCTTGGAATGGTTTAATTTAGGGTTCCCTATAATGGCTGTTTTCATTACTAGTACTAATGGATGATATATGCTGACTGGTTTAGATTTGGAATCTCGTATAGTTGGTCTGCTAAAACACTTTATATGCAATAATCAAGACTATATATATATATATATATATATATAGACACACACACACACTATAACTTATCAAAATCTTCAAATCGTTTCCTTATGTAGTATATCATCACATGCACTCTTTGATGATTCACAAATATGTAATATAACAATCAAAACTTGCTCGATCCCTCCATGTTATTCAATAATGCTCTCTCTTGATAAGATTGTATCTATATATATATATATATATATATATATATATATATATATATGTGTGTGTGTGTGTGTGTGTGTGTGTGTGTGTGTGTGTGTGTGTGAATTATTGTTAAAATTATAATAAAACATAACAATGTTTCTTTTTAGTAATAATAATGAGTAAGAGTCAATGGGTATAGTAAGCATACCTGTAAAGGAGTTCATATTTAAATATAGTCCTTCCAGCAATGCACAGTTGCCAATTGATTTTGGAAGGTTACCATGTAAATTGTTTTGCGACAGACTCACTTGTCTCAAAGAAGAAATGTTGAAAAGAGATGATGGAATTTCACCTGTGTAACACTCAATAGTTTAGCTTTAATTATCCATTCTAGTATAAAAATGGAAAATGTTATCGCACAACCTTAATTAGTCTGGCTAATACACTTGTTTACATAAAAGTGATAGCTCACAAATGGTGCCTTTAGAAAGAGAAAAACGAAAATAAAAATGCCATTCCTCCACCAACACTGCTTTTCACACTCAAAGAAATAAATTATTCTTAATTAGTTACTTCAAACATAAATTACTCTTAATTGTGGAGGAACATCAATCTCTATTGAAATGCCTCCGTTGGTACAACACAAGTAGAAACTTTTTTTTAAGAATTTTCAATATCAGTATGTAATATTAGTTACTTTATATATTTTTTTTCAAACATAAAATCAAGTTCCAATTTTACAATTAATAATACAGTGTACACTCTATAGAAGTATACTTTACATGTAGGAATAATCTGGTAATCTGAAAGAAAGACAATTTATATATCTTATTATCATTTTTTCATTTCTTGAAGAATTAATTCATTGTTAAGTCATTATTTATGCAAGAGAACAGCTAAGTTTATATTACAAATTAATGAGCTGTAGTTAAAATATAAGACAAGAAGATATTATAAACAATTAATGTTCATTTTTTACAATTATAGTCATTAAATTATTATATTAGTTAAATAATTTTTTACTATATCAAACAATTAAAATCAATTAATTATATGATCCATTCAATATTATTTGTAAAATTAAAATAAACAGCGAACTATTTCATAGTGTATATGAAAAATTAAATTTAATATAATTTTAAAAATATAGGATTAATTAGCATAATTGTTTTCAATCCTCTGTACTTACCTATAAATATATAACATGTAGTAGTACTTTCGTTTTAACATCCTTTCCTACTAGAATGAAATATTGGATCTCACTAACCTAAAATTAATTTCGTAAATTTTATTTTATGAAAGAATATATAACAAAAAGAACTAATTCTTTTTGACACTCATTTTAGTTAGACAAAGAAGATATTATTGTAAAATCCAAAATTGTATGTGAGCTGAGAACCTTAGCTTTAAACTTAGTTCAACTTATATGATAAATAAATAAAGTCAATGAATTAAACGCTCACGTAATCACCAACTTCAATATTTAAAATTAAAGTATGCTTAATGTCACTTTTCGTATCCTTGCATCCTACTCCTTACTAGAAAATACCAAATTTCAAACAATCACAAAGTTTAATTTGGATGGAGCTACAAGTCTTGAAAGATATCAACGGCAAGCATTTTTTAGCCCAATACTAGCTTAACCTAGGGAACCCAATTAAGGCTGTTTTGAGACCTATCTTGGCAACGTTTTCTACTCTTTTTGTTAATTTTTCTGAATTTTCTATTTTTAGTCTCTTGAAAACCCATGACATAAATTGGAAACAACTGTCAAACAAATTATTATAAGAAAGATCAATCTATTTTTAGTCTCTGCAACACTCAGCATCTATGCGCAGCTGGACCACCGGGCTTAGCACCATCGTTTTGCACCCACAGACCCACGGACTGTTGCAGAGATAAGGAGAAAAGCAATGAAACGTAAAGCATTCTTAATTTTGCAACAGTGGCATCAGAGCTTGTGCAGAGGGAGAACGAAACTGCTAGCTAGAAATAGAGAAGAAACAGAACGCAGAAGCTGGAGAGTGACATAAAGAATGAGAAGCAGCTAGGGGGATAAAGGCAAAAAGTAGTGGGGCCGCATAGTAGAAGCAGAGAGAGGGACAACAAGCAGAGGAATCAAAACGTGAAGCTGGAAATGCTAAAGTACAGAACAAAGCAGGCGAATAGAAGCAGAGGAATGCAGACGGAAGAGCATTGGCTTGTGAGTAGAAAGGCAGAGGAGATCAATGCAAAAACAGAGGTAGAAACTGAAATATAATTCGTATTTATAATTCGTATTTAATAAAATATTTTTTTCAATTCGTATTTAATTGCAGATGAGAACAATGCAAAAACAGAGGTAGAAACGTGAAGTTTTAATTATTTTTGTCAATAATTCGTATTTATAATTCCAAAGAATTCTAGCTGACTATTAGTTTAATTAGTTTGCAAACTGAAATATTTTTGTAAAAAAAAAATTAATTTTTGAAAGCTTAATTTTTTTGGCGTAATATTTGTGTAGAAGAATTAAGGTTGAAGACGAATGTATGATACACAATAAATTCATCTAGGGGTCGTTGATGATCTATTACCTGTTTTGATATATAAATCTTGTAGAGAAAAAATGAGCAATAAATTCATAAAGCAGTCTCACTAAAACTGTACGCAGCTCTTCCTCTCCCTCTCTCTCATTCAAGCGCCACAATGTTTGGTTCACGCCGTATACTTTTTGCTCATTTTTTCTCTCGTCCATTTTTTCGTCTCTGTTGCCTGCCATCCTCACAGAATTGCTATTTCATTTAAAAGTGCTTGGTCTTTTCAGGAGTTTTTATTTTCATTGATAAAATATTTGAAAATATGTATTTTTCTTCATAGATTCTCAATAATATTAATGAATCAGAAAGAAAGAAAAATTGTAAAAAAATTTAATTTTTAGAAAAAATTGAGAGATGTATAGCCTCTCTTTAAACATCATCCACTCAGTAGTTAGTTTCTTTTTTATATATAGAACTGTATCTTTTTTTTTAATATTTTATTTTTTATCTTTATTTTTGAACCAATTAGCTATATTTTAACTTTTTCTGTAATGTTATTATAAGGTTGATTGTATTATTTAAGATTTATATGATAGATGCTTAAAAAATGAATAAGAATTAATGGTCCTCAAATTATCACATTTGAGCGTTCAAGGCTGAAAAAGGCCATGATAAATGAAAATATTAGTTTAGGTGAATTTATGGACTTGATTCAAGTTAAATTAAAACTTTTTCTAAATTGATATATGTGTCATAACTTAATATAAATTTTCAATATCCTCAAATCTCATGGCACTTAGTTTTTCAATTAGAAGGAAGATATGATGTCGCGGACATTATCTCTATAATTTTTCAGCCAACCTGCAGGAGGTAACCTCCAAGTCTTCTCTGCTCCATGTGTATTACTTGTAGATACTGACTGGCTGAGCTGTATATGATTGAACTGCAATTAACTTGCCCTCATATTAGTGTAAAGATTTTGCATTTTAATAATGACACTGATTGGGTTAATCTGATGTTATTAAAAAATAAATGCATTCCTCTACTTCCCACGAACCATAGCATTAAAAATAACTTATCTATTGACAGTGATTCATCAGCCTCCATGTGAACACATAATTCCATTTTGCTTATGATACACTCCTCCAGCTTGGAAATTTCCCCTTCATTATTTGGCCTTTGAAAATCTGCAGCAAAGCATGTTGGTCTTGTCCAGCTGCAACCTAGGATTAAATTTTCCATAGTCTCCTCTGTTTCCTGGCGGATTGGGCACAAGGGGTCTTGAGCCAACTTCCTTCAGAATAAATTACTTGTTGTAGGAAGGGCCTTATTAAGAATTTCCCAAATGAAAATTTTTATCTTGGGGGAAACACTAGACTTCTATACCCTTTCTTGGTACTGATGCTGTAGGAAGTAGAAGCATTGCCCCTGCTTTGTTCTATTTCCTGGGACTTTAAGAGTTCATAGCCACTCCTCAACTCGAAAACCCCACCATGGCCATATTATTCCATTTGAAATTTAAAAGGAAATTCATTATCCGTATGAGCCTTAGAGAGAGAAATAAAATATATAAATTTTTCTTTTATACATCATAACATATAAGTTCAAATCTTGTCTTTACAAAAAATTTTAATTAGTTGTAAGGACGCTGCACGCCGATTTTAAAGCTCTTTTAAGCCTTAACCTACTTAACTCATTTTGATTACTAATTGGTTTTATGTAATTTTTGTCTCTCTCTTAATTATAGCCATAGTTATTTTCCTTTTTCAAATATTGAAAATCTATCAACTTTATAAATATTTTATGGAATATTAATTATATACACGTTTAATATTTGATAAATAATTTTAGTTTGAAATAGTATAATATTATATTTATTAACTAAAAATAAAATTATTCAAAACTATCCAACTTAGAAAAACTAAAGGAAAAAACACATTTGTTGAAATTTTCATTCAATTTGCCTGTTTTTTGTTTACTTCTAAGCGAATAATGTGATTTATTTGTTATATATTAAAATTTTATAAAAATTAAATATTAAAATATAAATCACAAAATTGTTTATATGAGTCTAAAATTAAAAAAATCTTTTTACATGCTAGTCTTTTCAAATTTAAATAGAATTATTATTGTCCAAATTACAACCTCTCATGGCAATAAAAGTACACAGAATTGTGATATTTAATTGTCAATATAAGCTTATGAATCACATGTCATTGGTCTTAATTTTTAAGATTAAGTTGAACTTAATGTCAAGGATTTGATCTCTCTACCTCTTCCTTTCTCCACTCCCTAATTATACATATATTAGCCAACCTTTTAGATTTCGAAAACATGGTTATGCTGGTGTATACGGGAAAGACATTACAGTGGAGTTTCTAACATCCTTCTAAATTTTGATGGGCATAAAAGTGTTAATTCTATCACAGAAAATCTCATTTGATTTATTTTCACTTGAACAAGGTTTTTATCTCATTAAAACTTTTGCAAATAGGTGAATTGATATACTAATGATTCCATTATGGACAACGCTATTGGAATTGAGTTGAGTGAATAATCCAAGAAAAATTAATAGGAGTTTAATATTAATTAGATTTGTAGCCCATTTGGTAGACGCAGTACATAGTATGGAGTTTGAGAGGGTAAAAGCATAGCATAAATTATCCAGTAATTAAATTCATTTTATTTAAATATATTATCTAAACAAATGAAGATCCTCCATTTCTCTTTTTTTTTTTGAATAAAATAAAGTTGACTACTATATAGTTTAGTTTATTTTCAATTTATTACCTTGTGGTTCAAGGGTTGATATTATATTACTTTAAGATTTATTTCTATAGTACAATACTACCTATACTTCAATTTCATTAAATACAAAACAAAAATATTTAACCATCTAAAATAAGCATTTAGAAAGTGAGAGGCACAATTAGAGAGTGAGAAATTAGAAAATTTTGTAATGCATTTGGAAGAAATTTTAAAAATTTAAGACGTTGGATTGAACAATTACTAAAGAATTTGATGTAGGGCAAGAAATTGTGGAGTGTGGTGGTTGGATGAGAAGGGATTTTGAAATGAACTTATAAGTAATTTATAAAAATTGAGAAAATCAAATTGAATGATTTGACAGTAATTTAGGGTGTGTGATGTTTAGTTGAGAAGAGATCATATGGATGAAATTAAGAGAGTTTCAAAAAATTTGAAAAATCATATGAGATTTGAGATTTAACGGATTATAGCACAATACTACCTATACTTCAATTTCATTAAATATCAAACGAAAAACTTTAAATGCCATCTAATTTTTTCAAAATTTATCTAAAATAACATTGGAACTAATTAAGAACTTAGGGGTTGGGATAAGAATTTGAGGATGGGGCAAGAATTTAAAAAGAGAGAAATTAGAAAATTTTGTAATACATTTGAAAGAAATTTGAATTTAAGACGATGGATTGAATGATTAGAAAATAATTTGATATAGGGCAAGAAATTGTGGAGTGTGGGGGCTCGTTGAGAAGGGATATCGAAATGAAATTAGAAGTAATTTATAGAAATTGAGAAAATCAAATTGAATGATTAAACAATAATTTATAGTGTTTGAGATTAAGTTGAAAAGAGATCATACGAGTATTTTGAGATGAAATTGAGAGTTTAAAAAAATTTGAAAAATCATATGAGATTTGAGAATTTCTATTTGAGATTTAATGGATTAGAGAAGTAGAATATCATATTTTGAACCATAGAATAGCAGTGTCTAAATATGATCTAAATACACATAGTAATAAATTGTATTTTACTCTTTAATTTTTATAACTCTTTTTATTTAATTAACATTATCCATTTGCTAGAAATAAATACAATAAATGCCATTAACTAGATAAAAAATTCAAATTATAGGATTAAAAGTAGTCATGTGATGCGTGAATAAAACTCATAATAAATTTTAAATTACAAAGTGGTTTACCAAGCAATTCTAACGGGGATAACTTTAATTTTTCATATACATGCATACATGCATAAATGCATACATACATAAATACACATATATATATATATATATATATATATATATATATATATATATATATTAATTTTTGCTCTCATTTTTATCAATTTTTTTTTCAGTTTTTTTTTTAAAAAAAGGCAGAAAACGCAACTTAGAAACGAAGATAGACTTTGAAATCGAAGCAATAGAATTTGTTCTTGTAAATCTTGGACCTTCACAATTTGAAATCAAATTGCTGTTGAGGCAGATAACTCTAAAATTTTGATGGCTAATCTGCTGGGACAATCTGCTGATAAGTCAAAAGGAAGAAAGAAGACAAAAACGGGTAGTTTGAACAGAGAACAACGCCGAGCAGCAGGAGAAAGATGTTTCAATAAAAACAGAATCGGGTCACCGAGAATCATGGAGATAGGGAGCTGAAAATCTGATCCGAATCTGGTATTTATCTGGCAGTTGGTTGACGAAGGAGCAGATTCGAGGGGCTTTCAAAAGGCAGCCGCTCGCGAGCATACTGAATAGCGGTGAGAAACACAGAAAGCAGAGAATGTGAACGAACAGAGAGTTAGAAAACAAACGCGAAGCAGGGACGAAAGCAGAGAAGGAACAGTTGCACGACGCAGAGGAGGAAATAGATGATTAATTAAAGAAATCAAGCAAATTTGAATTTCAAGCTCCTTGTAAATCTTTAAATAGCAATTCTAAGGAAATAGGATTGGTCAAAAGGATTTTACACTAAAACCAATCTGTCTCTGAACACTCCATCTAAAAATGGTAAATTACCGGTCTATCAAACATTTCTCTTATCAACACATGATGCTAGCAATGCCTCTACTATCTAGTGTCTATAGTGCGCAAAAACTAACGTCTACTGCTGCTAACTATACTATAGTAAGGGTTCCTTGAAACAAAAACTTTCATAAAAAAAAAAAAAAAGAGTTTAAGAAAATCATGAGTTTCGATCATATTCAAAATCATTCCATAACGGTTTCCCAATCAAAACAATTTCCATCGTGCTCCTCGTGGTTCTAGTTAATTTTCAATATCATAGTCCAAACTAAATCTATTATTCCATAACAGAAAATCTATATTAGACACATAATTCATTCATAATATAAGCATCAGGTCAAATATCCACGTATGTATTTAATCAAATCAATAATCATTTCAACAAAAAAATGTATCATTGCAATTTCAAACTACTTTCAAAAATCAGTTTCAAACTTCAGTGTCATTATCTCAAAGGAGGGAACCATTCAAATTGCGTCTCTCGGAGTAGCTAGGGCTCTGCAGTTTAAAAATGCTAAATTATATTCGGTATTTAATAAAGTTTTATAATTTAACAGATAACTAATAATGCCTTATAGAATACATGCATTTTCTCAAATTATGAGACAATTACTTCCTACAACTAAAATAATGCATATAAAATGTAATTCAAAATTTAGAGGACAGTAAAATATATTATATCAAAAATTGTCCTTTACCTAACAGAAATTCAAAGACGAATTAAGCCAAAATAAACTAAAAAATAAGTTTAAGAAGAAGAAAAGAGATATCATTTGTTAAAATCGAATTTCAAAAGCTTGTTAATGTCTCAATCAATATCAATAGTCAACTGGTTAAAAAAGTCAACAATAAGTTTATTTTCTTTTGGGACAAGAACGATATTATTTTCCTAAATATAATGTTAATATCCCTGATTGCATGACTTTTTCTGGGGACAAGAGCGAATTTCAAAAGCTTGTTAATATCTTAATCAATATCATTATATAGAATTATCATTATACAAACCCTAGGAGATAGCTATAATATTCAGTAGTTTTGGATCAGATTTCGAATTTGCAGCTGCAAGTTCCTCAGATTTTTCGGCAACCGATTGTTGTTATTTGGTTTTCGCTCTTCTATCCTCTCTGGGTCGTCGTTTTCTGGTCAAACTTCCCACATTTATTCTCATTGTTCACCTTGATTTATCTGTAGAATCTTTTAGCACATCAGTTATCCAATTTGGAGCAAATTTGACTCAACGACCATTTGATTTCCAAGTGTCTCGCCCAGATTAACAGAAAAAATTTCTGCATCCCCTGTTTTTGGTTTCTCTTCTCCGTTTCTGAGTAGAGTTACTTTGTTTTTCTGTGTTTCCTACTTTTTCTTACATAAAATGTGAAAAAATAAAATTAATAAAAATAAGGGCTGAAATTAACAAAAACAAATAGAATTGGATTAAAATTTCAAGTTAAGTTCTCGATAATTTGGTGTTCTTGGGTTGAGTAAACTTGAACTTTTCATCAATCAACGATGTATGTTGAAAACTTGAATATAAAAGTGCCCACTTAATGTTCTATAAAATGTCCAAGAGGAGTTCCTAGCAAGATAAGTTCTTAAATCTTCCATTTTCAACTTAAGATTTGATTGTATTTTTATTTTACCAAAAACAAGTTTAAATGCACAAGGAAATCGAGCTTATACTCGAAATATTCTCCTTAATTTCTAATAACCTTAAGCTAATTGAAACTTTCCTAGTTGATTGATCCATTCTTAGGTGTTCAAAATTATATATCCTTTAAATTAGTCAAATATCAGAGTCTTCTTAATAGTAGTCCTATATTCTTTAAATTTGTCGAGTATCTCATTCAACATCTACCAATCTCAATATACCTATTTCTAAATGTTTTGATAGTGAAATGTTCTTGAACATTATCGTTAGTTGAATTTACGATTTTAAAGAATGATTGATATAGAAACATAATTTGAAAGTGTATTATTGCATTAAGATTATTCATGTGCAGACATTATTTATATGATTATGATTTAAATTATTCTCATAAATTTTGTATGTATTATATGTATTATTTTTTGTATCTACTCACTGATCATTACTCTCCATTTTTTTTTCAATACCAAGTTCTGTGTCAAACCATGGGTCTTATGTGTTTATAATTTAATGTTTTGGAGAACTGAGTTCTTGCGTAAATTTTCTGTATGTTATGTTTCTGATATCCATTATTGAAGCAGAGGTTCTTTATGATTGTGTATATTGTTTTGATTGTATGTACATTCAGAAAAGTTCCAATTTATGGGAAATTTTATCGAATTTTTTTTTGTAATATTTTTACGAAAGGCTTTGTATTGTGTTTAAAATTTGGATTCAAGTGTTTAGTGCGTATATGTTAGAGGTCTACAGGGTCAAGTTTTGCTTTGCCCTTGTGCATGTCATGTGCCTGGTTTGGATTAGGAAACTATTTATACTATTTTATTAATTCAAACTCGATTATAATCTATTTAATTTAATTACTAAAATTAGCATAAATTTTTAATTTTTGAAGCTTATGCAGAAAAAAAGGAGAAATGGAATTATTTAGGGAAAATTTGGGGGTAATTTGGTGTAAAACAGATGTGTGAATATAACATAAACCTATGTCATACCATAAAGAAAGCTCCCCTGTAGTTTTAATGTCCAATTTAATTAAATAATATTTCTGTAAATTTTTTTGAGGGCATAGAGTTTTTTAATTATCATTCAAATCACAGAGATAAAATAAGAACGCATGCTTACTTAAGGTGATGTTGGTACATAAATATATTAATTTTTTATGTATCTAAAAACTTATATATAAAATATTTAAACATGAGATGAATAAAAATAATCAAATTTTTTATATTATTTAGATCATATATAGCGTGTAAAAAAAATATGGACTTTGATTAACACTTTGACGGAAAAAATGATCAATCTAGTATAATTGTCTAATACTTTTAATACACACACACACACACACATATATTATACAGCCCTTACTTCAGTATAACATCCAAAATGATATTTCTTTAAAATGTGATGATGGCTTTTGTGCAATTACCTTCAGAGGAGCAACATTAATGTTTGATTAATAGGTATAAACATAAGTAAATATTTAAATTTAAAATATTAATTTGATAAAGTTAAACAGATTATCTAAATTTGAAAAAAATAATATTAATTTGAAAAAATTATAGTCTTTTAACTCACTGAAACCAGTACCTAACAATACAATGCATAGAATATTATTTAATCCTTTTATCCTTTCCATTGAGCCATCAAGGTAAGATAATAAAAAATATTACCGTAAACATGAAATAAAAAAAAAAGCATGCAATAATTTCAAAAACATTTAAAAATTAGAATAAGTTGACAATTGAATCTAAAAAGAAGGTAGTCAAAAGTTGTCTTTTAGCACTAACTTATATAAAATTATAAAAGCTCAGATAGCTTTGCTGTCATCATCCACAGATGTGATCCTCACACAAAAAAATTTATTGCTTTAAATTTTTGTCCAAAAAAATATATTTATTATTTAAAAAATAAACATATAATTTAATTTTTGACACATTAATCTTCAAATTTATATCATTTTATAATTTAATTTTTAAATTTATTAAATATCATATAATTTAATTATTTTATTATTTTTATCTTAACTGTAAATAAAAATATATTAAAATAATATATTAAATACTTACAAGATACTTAACTCTAACCAAACATCTCAAGTTATCCAACTGACTCACTCATTCTTTCATTAAAAAAAAAAACCACCAAAAAAACTGAATTTTGAGAACATAGTCCCCTTCTTTTCGCCGAGCTTAATTTTCTGTTTTATCATTTGAGTTCACACATTGAGTTGTCGACTGCGAGATTTAATTTCATTTTTTTTTCTTCTTTGTTTCTAAGTTTCTTTGTTTTACTTTCTGCATTTTTTTTGTGTCGCTATTCTCTCTCTCTCTCTCTCTCTACATTTTTTTATGGTGTCGCCGCTTTTTAAAAGCTCCTTATTTATGTCTCCCTATCTATATTTTGAATATTTCTGGTTTGCATTAGAACGATAATGACAAAACCATAGATCATATTTTTCTCTGTCATCATGTTCTTCTCTGAAAAGAAGGACAAGATGCAAGAGAAGCAGATGATCATAAATAAATTTAGAAGTTGTTGCCAAGGAAACTTTCTTCACAAAATTTTTATCAATTTCTGTGTCTACATTTCTAGAGGCTACCTTCCTCTAATGAGAAATCGTTTTCAACCTCTTTCCAAGGGTACCCGCCTAGCCTATTTCCAGTACGCCATTTTAATCTCTTCTACTTTTTCACCCCTTACATGCATGATGCAATATATACACGCTATATTTTGGTATTTTGATATGGGAATGATTCTTCATTCGGCATTCCTTCTTTCAAATGTTGTCTTTATTTATGGAGCACGGAGTAATATATTGTTTCTTTTATTACTTGCATGTGAAGATTTTTCCTATTGTATGTATATATGTGGCAAATGGAATAGTATTATTTTGCTCATGTCATTGGCAAGAAACCAACGGCCAAATACTCATCGACGATCAATGAGCAAGAACCAACGGTGAGCAAATGGAAAAGTGAAAACATAGAGCAAAATACAAAGGTAATTAAGACAGAAAATCAAGAGATAGAGCGGCAGAAAACGATGACACGATAAAAAAAAACGCAAATAGAAGAACGAAGAAATGCAGGAATAGAGGAGAAAAAAATGAAACTAAAATCTCACAATCAATGACACAATCAGCGAACTCAAATGGTAAAACAAGGAATCAGGCTCAGGAAACGAAAAGGGACCAAGTTCTAAAAACGAACTGTTTTAGTTGTTATTTCTTTTTAATGAAAGGATCAGTGAGTCAACTTACTGACCTAAAATATTTGATTACAATTAATGTACTACATAAATATTTGACAGATTACATTAGTATTTTTAATTACAGTTAAGATAGAAATAAAATTAAATTGTTTATCGTTTGATATTCGGAGACTAAATTGTACAATGACACAAATTCAAGAACTAATATGTAATAACTTGATAAATTTAAAGAGTAAATTGTAAGTTTACTCTTATTTAATTTATATATACTTTCCATAGAACCATTAAGACAAGATAAAAAAAATTAGTAAACATGAAAAAAGATAAAAAAGCATACAATAATTTCAAAATCATTTTGAAATTAGAATATCGCAAAAATTGAGTGTAAAAGGAAAATTGGACGTTTAATGTTAAATAATACATGAACTACATACATGTTAAAAGGGTTTGCTAGCAATCAAATTAAATATTTAAAGACATGAAGGGTAGTAAAAAGTTTGCATTTTAATATTATGATGTGACATTTTAAAACAAGATGACTTTATCACAACTTTTTATCAAGTCGAGTCTTGATCGACTTGATAAGAAATAGCTTGAGACGTTCAAAAGAATATCGGCAGAAAAATAAAGGTCATATTGCCTTGATAGACACAATGGGGGTGTGTGTGTGTGTAAACAACCATGAATTCTGCTTATTTTACTTAAGCTAAACGATTCACAAACTCAAAAATAAAATTAGTATAATGAAGGTATTAATGATTCATCAAAGTTACAGAACACCAGCAAATTAATTCCTAGCTGAGAGTCCCAAATTAATGTCCCTAGTCTTAGAACTTCTGAATGTTAATTAAATTAATTCCCATTCCAAGTTCTTTACGTTGTAATAAACTATGAAATAAGCTATCAAATGGGTCAAGCAAAAAGAATTAACATTAGTGTGTGCAGCCAATTTTCTTAAAACAAGGCAAAGGGAGCCATAAGCTTAAGGTTTACTCTGTTCATAAGACAAGCATCATCAAATGTAGTTAATAATTGGCAAAGATTACTTATTTAAAATCGAATTATTTACAAATAAAGGACCCAGTAGAATATCATGTATTGCTGATCCGACGGTTGAAAAATTGTTGCACAGAAATACTGTACACAAAAGATTCTTTCTGTTTCCAAACGTCTCGTCATTTAGAAACGACAATGATTGGCTTCTTCTTCTTCTTTTAATTTTGGTAACGATAATTGGCTTCCGTATGAATGAATCGGTGTACAAGCTTTCAGATGCCCAATATTCCGCTTCCACTATAACCCATTTTCGCAGTTTGAACATGGTGGAGACCCAAGACACCGAAATACAAAACGCGGAAGTCAAGGAAGAATTCAAGGCCTCGAGGGATGGTTCTATTTGTGGGTTTGATTCACTTCATCGTCTTCTAAAGGAAAATCTCAAGCCTCAGCACTTTCAGGTACTTCCATTATTGAAGTTCTCAGGGTGCCTTTTTTTTTTTAATAACTCTCTACTTGTGTAAAATTTACTCAGAACAAATAGTTACTCTGTAACTATATTGAATTCAAATGAGGGTCCTTAGTTCTCTTCTGTATTTTTTAAGATGATTTCTAAAGTCAAACCTCTTCACTTTGAGCTGGGTGATGCTGTGTTTAAGATTCTAAATTGCTGCACCTAATTTAGTTGGGTATATTCATGTCTTCAATTAGTTTGAACGGAGTGTTGGGCACAGCGGGTATACCAGCAAGAAATAAATGCGGAATAATCAACAAAAATAACACTAGAAAATTAACGTGGTTCACCTTTGATTTTTAGGCTACGTCCACGGGACCAAATCCGAATAAATCTTCCACTATAAAAATAGCAGATACAAGGAGAGTCTTCCCCAGAATAAATCTAGAGGCTACAACAGATATCTAACCAAAATAGTGGCTCACAAAGTGTTTCCCACAATACCCCAAAAGTATTTCCTCACTATTTAGGAATTATATCCTAAATATTACACCAAACTCTCCCCTATTTTTCTTCCCTCAGAGAACATCTCTGGCTACTCTCTGCCTGGCTCTTGGTGCTTGGTGTTTTTTTGGTGTGTTATCCTTCGTTCCTCTCCTGCCTATTTATAGGCAGAGGGTGAAGGAAAAAAGGCGGTGACAAATTTCTTCCGCCTGCAGCATGTAGCTTCTGCCAATTTCTCCATTTCAGCCGCAATGTGTAGAACTTCATGGAATTGTGTAGTGAGTCAATTTATTCGGCTGCATCCTATTCCTTTTTTTGCTCCTGCGGCTATCTATTATATTCTTCAATCTTCTTACATTGTCAAAGTGTGTGGGCCCCTCCTATGTAGGAGGGACCCGCCACTAACAAATCTCTCCCTCCCGACTACATAAAGGGTTCCACCATTCCTGCAGCTAATCGACAGAACTCAAACTTATCTCTTGGTAGAATCTTTGTCAACATGTCTGATCCATTTTCGTCAGTATGGATCTTCTCAAGCTGTAGTAGCTTCTTCTCCAATACATCCCTGATCCAATGATATCTCACATCAATATGCTTGGATCTTGAATGAAAGGGGGAATTCTTCCCAAGGTGAATAGCACTCTGGCTATCACAAAACAATTGATATCTGTCTTGCTGAAAATCAAGTTCATTTAAGAACTTCTTCATCCACAGTAGCTCCTTGCACGCTTCTGTTGCTGCAATAAACTCTGCTTCGGTAGTCGACATAGCAACACACTTTTGCAACTTTGATTGCCATGACACAGCTCCCCCTACAAATGTAATCAGATAACCCGAAGTAGACTTTCTTGAGTCCACATCACCAGCCATATCTGCATCTGTGTAGGCGACTAACACAGGCTTGGTATCTCCAAAACATAAACATATTTTGGAAATACCACAAAGATATCTGAAAATCCATTTCACTGCAGCCCAATGTTCATTTCCTGGATTAGAAAGGAACCGGCTCACTACTCCAACCGAGTGAGCAATATCTGGCCGTGTACATACCATGGCATACATCAGACTTCCAACTGCTGAAGCATATGGAACCTTGTCCATTTCTTCCTTCTCCTCTTCTGTAGAAGGACTCTGTTTAGAACTTAGTCTAAAGTGATTAGCAAGAGGACAACTAACCGTTTTAGCCTTATCCATACTAAACCTCTGAAGTACTTTCTCAATGTACTTCCCTTGTGACAACCACACTTTCTTGGCGCATCTATCTCTGGTAATCTTCATGCCAAGAATCTGCTTTGCTGGCCCCAAGTCCTTCATGGCAAAAGACTTACTCAATTGTGTTTTCAAACAATTGATTCTGGAAACATTCCGGCCAACTATCAACATATCATCCACATACAACAAAAGGATAATAAAATCATCATCAGAGAAATTATGCACAAAGACACAATGGTCTGAAGTAGTCTTCCTATAACTTTGCTCCCCCATAACAGACTCAAACTTCGTATACCATTGTCTTGGTGCCTGTTTCAAGCCATAAAGACTTTTCTTCAGTCTGCAAACATAATCCTCTTTTCTCTTCTGCTTGAAACCCTCTGGTTGCTCCATGTATATCTCTTCCTCTAAATCACCATGAAGGAAGGCAGTTTTCACATCCATCTGTTCAACCTCCAAGTCAAGGCTCGCTGCTAAGCTTAGCACTGTACGGATGGATGTCATTTTCACAACTGGAGAAAAAATCTCGTCAAAATCAACGCCTTTTCTTTGGTTGAATCCTTTAACAACCAGCCTAGCTTTGAATCTCGGGTGGAGACTGTGTTCATCATGCTTGATTTTGAACACCCATTTATTTTTCAAAGCTCTCTTGCCTTTCGGCAACTTCACCAGCTCAAATGTTCTGTTCTCATGCAAGGACTTCATTTCATCTTGCATGACTTCTCTCCACTTCTGCTTGTGCTCATCTTCTATAGCTTTTTCAAAGCTATCAGGTTCTCCCCCGTCAGTGAGTGTTACATACTCATCATCAGGATATCTAGTAGAAGGTTGTCTTATTCTACTACTTTTCCTTAATCGATCTGGGGAAGTCACAGGTGTAGGTAGTTGATGGTGAACATCATCATCATCTTCTTCCGATTCATCCTCTATGGGAGCATCATCAGGCTGATCATCATCTCCAACTTGCCTCGGCACCACTGTTGGAGGAACTAATCTCAAGTTTGTTGAATCGCCATTGGAATCAGGAGCATCATTCTCCATTTTGTCTATGTCTTTAATGGTCTGATCTTCAACAAACACAACATCACGGCTTCTAATGAGCTTTTTCTGGACCGGATCATAGAATCTATAGCCAAATTGATCTTGACCATAGCCAATAAATACACACTGTCGTGTCTTGACATCAAGCTTAGCCCTCTCATCCTTAGGGATATGCACAAAGGCTTTACAGCCAAACACCCGCAGGTAATCATAGGAAACATCCTTTCCTGACCATACTTTCTCTGGTGTATCAAGCTGCAGAGGGACACACGGTGATAAATTCAATACGTGTACAACTGTAAGCAAGGCTTCACCCCAAAAAGTTTTGGATAACTTTGCATGTGAGAGTAAACATCTGACTCTCTCCATCAAAGTTCTATTCATCCTCTCAGCTAAGCCATTTAACTGCGGTATTTTTGGAGGTGTCATCTGATGCCGAATACCATGCTCTTTACAATAAGCATCAAATGGTCCAGTATACTCTCCACCATTGTCTGTCTGGACGCGTTTTAATTTCTTCCCAGTTTGTCTCTCAACTGAGGTATGAAACTGTTTGAAGACATCTAACACCTGATCTTTTGTCTTCAAAGTATATGCCCACGTTTTCCTGGAATGATCATCAATGAAAGTCACAAAGTATTAAGCACCACCAAGTGACTTTGGCATTGGCCCACACAGATCTGAATGTATCAGATCTAACACATTCTTCATTTTAGAAGGAGGGGAACTCTTGAAAGCAACTCTGTTCTGCTTTCCCGCCAAGCAATCAGTACATTTCTCCAAATGTACTCGATCCATTCCAGAGAGCATTTTCTTCTTGGCCAAACGTGTCATATTTTTCTCACTCATGTGGCCAAGTCTCCTGTGCCACAATTCAACTGCATTTTCTTTCTCCGCGGCATTCACAGCATCGTTGGAGAGCTTTGTATGCATAACATACAACGTTGAGTCTTTTCTACCTCTGGCCACCACCATAGCACCTTTAGTGAGTTTTCATTGGCCATTCATGAACATGTTGCAGAATCCTGCATCATCAAGTTTGCCGGCGGAAATCAGATTCAGGCGAATATCTGGAATATGTGTAACATCCCTAATTTCGTTTCTTTTATTGATAAAAGTACATAAATATTTAATTAAGGAAATAAAATTTATTAGACAATATTTTAGATATCTAAGGAAATATAATCCTTAGAAATTCTTCACCTTATGTATATGTATAGAAAATGTTTCTAACATTAAGAGAACAAATAAAGAAGGAAAACCTAATAGGAAAAAATTAGAAATAACATACTAAAGAGATGCAAAATTCTTGGATAAGGAAGATAAATTTTTTAGAAACAAGTAAAGGTCTTAAAATTTCAAGAACATTGGATTAGGGTAATTTTTCCTAATTCAAAAACTAGAGTTACTAAGTTTAAAATCTTTACCCATACATTGGGCTTTTACCTATGGACACTTCATATAGAGTTTTTCCACTTCACATAAGTTTCTAGCAAGCCCATTGGATAACCTAAACAAGAAATAAAACATAGACTTGGACTAGGATATAGTAATTGCACCAATAGCCCAAAAATTATGAAAATGTGACCAAGCCCTCCAAGAAAGGAAGAATTTTATTCAAAGCAAAGAAAATGGGTAGGACAAGCCCATAATGGGTAGGAATAAGCCCAAATCCAAGAGGAAAAATAAAATAAAATAAATTAGATGATGATATAATAATAAGAATAAAGATTAGGTTACATGGCATTACGACAAAAATTTAGTAAGTGGTGTGATTCTACATTCATCATTTAGGCAAGTGGCATGATAATACAAGGCTTTAGGACAAAAACATCTATATCCTACACTCATAATTTTAGCAAGTGGTATGATAATACGTAGTATTAGGACAAAACATTCATAGCCCACACAAATAATATCAACCAAAAAATGGAGATTCAAGGGCTAGAAATTTGCCACCTAAAAAGGCAAACCTATCATACTTGTTTAAGAAAAAAGAAAATAGAAATGAATCCCTAAATCAAAGGGACCTTGTCCCTTATCTTAAGAACATATCATCATAATTTTCAAAATACAAATCTCCTTTTCCTATGCATATCTTGACTAAGGAAGAGGAAGACAAGAACATAAGTTGTTTGTTTTCCAAAAATTCAACAAAGTGTATCCTAATTGTGATAAGGTAGACTCATGATCATGAAAGGTGTATTATTTGGTGGTCTATATAAGCAAAACCCACCCCTACAAAATTTTAATTTCGTCCAAGTGAGGAAGAGAGAGAAATAGAAGCAAAGTAGAGTGAGGAAAGGAGAGAAAGAGAGGAGAAGAAAGGAAGGAAGAAGAAGGAGAAGTTTAGAAAGCTAAGTACTCAAGGTAAGTTACCTTAATCTCCATGTGAATCTATTTTTTTCTTCTTCATCCTTGAGGTTCAAAAATTCACCCTCCTTCTCTTACCTAAGCTGCTAGAAAAGCTAAGGGAAGGGAGGAGTCTTGCTACTTCTTTCAAGAGCAAACAAGAAAACCAATTCACTAAGTGAGTTAGGGAGATTTTTAGGTAAGTTTAACAATATTTCTTTTTGAAAAAAAGTTTTGAAATTTGTAATATTTATATGAGATTTTGATCTTAGAACTTTGATTATTGGTCACGAATGTTGCTTCATCATGTTACATATTGATCATGCATGTGATGTATGTTTGAATACTTAGGCTGGTTTAGATAGTTCTGCATAGGTATGGCTATGGGCGGTAAAACTTTTAGCTTCTGTTTTTAAGATTCTGGGAAAAATCGGTAAGGAATTAAAATAAATGGTTAACATGAAAGTTATAGATCTATGTCTCATGGAACTTTAGCCACTGGAATTATGCAATTTGGAGTTCATATGAGGAAGATATTATCCGATTAGTAAGCAGAGGTCAGAAAATGTTTATTCAGGGAAGAGTATGTTATTAAAGTTTTAGTTTTTGAATTTCTGAGAATATTCTGTAGGGAATTAAAATAGCGCGCCAACATAACAATTATAGATATATGGCTCATGGATTTTTACCAACTGGAATAACTCAATTTGGAGTTCAAATTTGGGAGATATGGGCTAATTAGTCAGTAAAGGTCAGAACTTACACGAGAAGAAATAATACTAAATTTAAAAGAGTAATAACACCACGATATCTTACTATTTTGTTGATATGATTAACATAATAGTTTTAGATAATTGTCTTAACTTTTCATAGACACTAAGATCATCTTAATCGGAGTTAAAATGAGAGAGTTATGCTCTGATTAGTAAGCAAAGGCTGTGTTAAAAGTTAGTAAAACCTATTTTCAATATTTTTTCTACCCTAGATGAATTTTTTTTTTAAATTATAGGGTAATAGTAGAAATCAATTTGAGGAAAAATGCTTTATAAAATTTGTAAGAACATGTGTTGGAAATGATATAAGTAGAAATAAAATGACTAAATGCCTAGACATAAAGAAAATGAAAAGATGAAAATAATATTCAAGAAAGAAGAGGAATTTCATAAATGAAAATAATAAATGCCTAGTGTATGCCCTAGCTATTGTCATTGCATGAACTTACTACCATTTTAAGTGTGTAATTTTTAACATGGAATTTACCCTAGTACTCATATAAAATTTCCAAGAAGTTTTGAAAGTGCTGGTTTTATTTGAAAAATCTTAGTATGCTCCGTGGTTGCAGTATTTCCACATTAGAAAAGAATTATTCTAGTTACTGGAAAAAAAAATTGTGATTTGTGAAAAGTGCATGTCTAAGGAAAGCTCTGGCAAGGAAAGACTTGGTACTTAAGCATGTCCGTTAGTGACCCACCTCTCTTTCCTGGGAACTTCCTGGTGCGCTGTTTACAGACTACAATTACTATCCAGTTACCGAGGTATTAGTGTGGAATTTTGACATAGAAATATTTTATAAAGTGAAAATTAGAAAATGATTATATTCATGGCATAATTTCAGTTTACCAATGAATTTTGAGAATGATTATGTTCTGATAAATTATGGCATGAGAATATAATGAACATACTTGTTATTGGAATTATATTTTCGGCTATTAATATGAAAAGAAAAGAAATGAGCACGGTCACATGGCAATCCGTGTGGTGCACCAGTAGGGGACGCCCTACCAACGGTTATGATTATGTTCATGAGAAAAGAAAGAGAAAGTGTGCCATGTCGGACGGAGCGAGATAAGCCCGTACCGAAAAGTAGAGAATACTCACCCTGACCGGGGTAGCTTGAAGTAAGAATAAGTTGATAGCCATCATATGAAATTCGAAAAATAGTTATTCATGCCATACATGTCATAACTGTATAATTTTCATGTGCATGATAAAGTGCATTCATGTGACCTAAAGATATTTTCTGTAGTTTATACAGCTAAACATGACGTGATGAACTATATTGATGATGAATTATTGTTGAACATACTGGGATTTAATTCTCACTATATTTCCATATCATGTTCAAAAAATTAGCTATGCAGTTGTTTTCAATGAGACTTGTTATTGCCGTACGTATTATCGAGGTGCCCTATCTTGGGCAAATACCTATTATTGCGGATATATCAGTTGTTGAAGTGACTGAGATTCCGGCGGAGGTGCCGCCACCCGCACCAGTGGCCCCGAAAATAGTCTATGTGGATGATTAGGGCTTATATGTACATGTATGTCTTGTACAAATATTTGTATTAATGATGTGAGTGTAAACTTAATATTGTATAATTAAATAAATGTTATTGTGAGTTAAGATGAGGTAATAACTTCATGTTGTTAAATATAAAAAAAATTTGTTACATAAATGGAGCTGTTACAATATGCCTGACATCATTCAGCACTAATTTGGTGCCGTTCATCATCTTCAAGCAGATATCTCTTCTGCCAACAACTTTTAGTAAGTTGTCATTTCCCATCTTAACAACACCGAAATCTCCTTCTGTGTAAGATGAGAAGAATTCTCTACGAGGTGTGGTATGAATGGTAGCTCCACTGTCAATCACCTAACTGGTCTCATGGGTTGTCAGATTGACAATATCATCATCATAAACGACATTGAATTCGTCTATGACATTTGTCTGCTCATCATCATTACTGTCATCTTTCTTCACGTCTTTGCCTTTGTTCTTATCCTGCTTGAACTTTCGACAGAATCTTCTGATATGCCCTTTCTTCTTGCAGTAATGGCATTCAATATTGGCATATTTGTTTGACTTTCCTCTGCTTTTATCTCTAGGCTTTGTATGCCTAGACTGGCTCCTCCCTCTGGATTCTGTAACCAGAACATCTGATTGTGCTGAAGAGGTTGAATATTGTGATCTTCTTCTCATCTCTTCATTCAGAATACCGCTTTTAACAGATTCCATACTCACGACACCGTTATGTGCTGAGTTGGTAATTAAGATCTTCAAAGTCTCCCACGACTCTGGTAGGGAGGCGAGCACCATGAGAGCAAGTACTTCATCGTCAAACTTTATACCCATCCCCGACAACTGGTCCACGATCCCTTGCATCTCGTTCAAGTGATCTGTTACAGAAGTACCTTCTCGGTATTTCACGTGCATCAATTTTGTTAAATAAAACAATTTGTTGTTGCCGGTTTTTGAAGCATACAGCTCTTCCAGCTTCTGCCACAACGATTGTGCATGAGTTTCGTTGCAAATGTGATTGTACACATTATCTTTGACGAACTGTCGAATAAATCCACACACTTGCTCATGCTCAAATTTTCAATCTTCATCAGATTTGGCTTCGGGTTTAGTTGTAGTAAACACCGGTAGATGGAATTTCATCACAAACAGGAGATCTTTCATCTTGTTTCTCCAGATGTGGTAGTTTGTGCCATTTAAGTTGATCATCTTGCTGATCTTTGCCTCCATTTTGAGCAGTATAAACAGTACCGTACGTATGAATAGTACCCGTATGTATGAATAGTACTGTACGTATGAATAGTAACAGTATATATGAACAGTGACCGTACAACTTCCTTCAGCCAACAGTAATTCCAATAAAATCTTTTCTGATGTGGAAGATCAGTCAATACTGCAACCACAGAGCATACTGAGAATTTTAAAGGAATAATCACCAAGGCTCTGATACCACTTGTTGGGCACAGCGGGTATACCAGCAAGAAATAAATGCGGAATAATCAACAAAAATAACACCAGAAAATTAACGTGGTTCACCTTTGATTTTTAGGCTACGTCCACGGGACCAAATCCGAATAAATCTTCCACTATAAAAATAGCAGGTACAAGGAGAGTCTTCTCCAGAATAAATCTAGAGGCTACAACAGAGATCTAACCAAAATAGTGGCTCACAAAGTGTTTCCCACAATACCCCAAAAGTATTTCCTCACTATTTTGTCACTCACTATTTAGGAATTATATCCTAAATATTACACAAAACTCTCTCCTATTTTTCTTCCCTCAGAGAACATCTCTGACTACTCTCTGCCTGGCTCTTGGTGCTTGGTGCTTTTTCGGTGCATTATCCTTCGTTCCTCTCCTGCCTATTTATAGGCAGAGGGTGAAAGAAAAAAGGCGGTGACAAATTTCTTCCGCCTGCAGCATGTAGCTTATGCCAATTTCTCCATTTCAGCCGCAATGTGTAGAACTTCATGGAATTGTGTAGTGAGTCAATTTATTCGGCTGCATCCTATTCCTTTTTTTCTTCCTGCGGCTATCTATTATATTCTTCAATCTTCTTACATTGTCAAAGTGTGTGGGCCCCTCCTATGTAGGAGGGACCCGCCACTAACACGAAGGACTTTGGGATTGATTAATATAACGGATTTGGGATTTGAATTGCTCTTGAAAACCATTCAAGTTTTGCTTGCCATGTTGGTAGAACCTGAAGGGATCTGACGATAGTTGAATCGAATTACTAGTCTTCTCATCTGAGATTTTGTTTATAAGTTCTGCTATTTCTAGCTTATACTATTCATTGGGAACAATTAGGTTCTATTTTAAAAGAGCATCAATTGCTAATATGAATTAAACTTAGTGAAAGTGTTGATATTGAGAATTTGAGATGGTGATGTAGATTTGTTCACGGGGTAGAAAAGGCATTAGCAATTACAATTATGTTTCTTAAAAAAATGTTGAAGTGTAAAAGCATTCGTTTTGCTTGGGTAATATCTGATCAGCATACTGTCTCAATAGATGAGGCTATCATTTTAAGCGGGAGTTTGAGATCTATCCATAGTTGTGTGGATAAATTAAATGGCTGCATTATGTCATTTTCTCGTGTAAATGAGCAATTTGTATAAAATGCATAGTGGTAGATTGTCAATTGGATGGAGGAGGAAGGAGGTTGCTACACTTGTTATGTATCCACGTTTTGTTCTAGGAGAAAAAGAATCATCCTCTGTCGTATAGACGTTGTGATCTTGCATTCATGCGCTCTCTCTATTTATTTGGTTGGCCTATTAGATCTTGGAATAAGTTTGTATAAAAACATGGTGGTCAAAGTTCCAAACACTTTAGGACCATAAAATATATGGACCTGGTTTTCCTGCCGCTATTTGCCACTTGTTTCCCAAGTCATGGTAGGAAGGAATTACATTACCAAGAATATCTAAAATAAACTTGTTGGAGATTCGCCACCTATAAGTTCCTCTAGCCCTTTTAAGCTATACATTCCCGAATCTATCGAACTGCTGGATGATTTTTATCATTCCTTTTAACTTGCTGAATGTTCTATACAGACACACACTTGAACTTAAAAGATACTTAGCCTCCATAGAAAATGGATCATACATCTTCCTCCTTAAAGTGGTTTAATATGTCAACGCCACCATTAATTGCATTTAGATATATTGTCCTCTTTTCTGATGGTGTACCAGCATTATCGAACTGCTGGATGATTTTTTTTGTTTTTTTGTTTTTTGTTAATTCAATCCCTCGTACTTAAAGTTCTTTAATGTTACCCTTCCATCCAATCTACGTCCACAATTTAACATAGAACCTGATAGAATGCACACCTGGATGTTTTCTTGTTATGTTGAGCTATTATCTCACATTTGACACATCTTACTGCCATATCAGATAAGCGTAAGGCGGGAAAAGAAGACGAATTTCCCCCACACCCCTCATTTATCATTTTCACACCAAAGAAGCTTTAAAGAAAACCCTATAAAAAATAACACTGTTGAAGATCAATTTGTTATGTTCACTCTTAAGCCAAATCCATTCCCGATGAAGCACTCATTGCCATTGAAGAGCATCCTGTTGTTGTTGAAGCTCTACGTTTCCTTTGAAGACCATCCCACGGATTTCCACTTCTTTTCATGGTCCACGGGCAACCTCAAACCGCACCAAAGATCATGAAAGGAGGTGGAAGTCCACAAGATGCTCTCCAATGTGGGATGCTCTTTAACAAGATAATTTGTTTCTTTTTAAATTCATGCGAAGTCCAAACCTTGGAGCTTAAGGATGTGCTTAATCGTGTGAAAATGGAAGGAAAGAAATTGAGGAATCTAATTTGTTATACATGATGTCCAAATACGTATCATTCTGAATGTGGGGCCAACTAACCTTTCATTTCTTTCTGGCTGCTGATAATAATTTGTGGCAATTGGCAAAATAGTATTAACAGTTATGAATAAGAATTTGGTCTTGGTGAATCAAAATTTACATAAGCAAACTATAACCTGTACTTAATTTAGTAAAAAAAAAAAATTTAATTTAAATATACAAGTAACAGCTTGTATAAATTTTGGTTCACTCTCGATGGAATAAACACATACTTTAGCAGTTATTGGTTAAAAGAGATGTCTTTAGCATAATGGTGTTCAAATATTTTGTTTAAGTCCACGTCATGAGAAAGCCAAAACAGAGTATGTTGAATGGAAGATAACAATAGCAAAATATTTACAAAAATTTTATAATTAATTTATCTAATTATGAAATTGCCACCTTCAAAAAAAGTGTATTTAAAATAGTTTTTTGGAAACATGTTAGGGCTGGTTTCACTTTTTTTTTTAAACAATAATCTAAAAACAATTGAAACACGCCCTCAGAAGTATAATTTTCAAACATGTTTTATTATTTTAAATTTTTGAAAATACATATATAGATATTAATGAAACAACAACCACTGCCAACTCTCATGTTCTCCAAAATCTAATTAGTGTATGAATGACATGTGGCATGTTATTCTATATATTATTTTTTATAAAAATAATTCATATTATTAAAATTAAAATAATATTTTATAAATAATTACAATGGTGTATAAGAAAAATAGTTTGATATGAAGAAATAACGTGCTGGGATAAAATTTTGTATCTATCTACCGGAAACTAAATTATCAGTATATTTAACAACCGTTGCCCAATATTAAAAATATTATAATATCTATCTACGATAAACTAATTAATTTGATATAAAGAAATAACGTGTAGGGACAAAATTTTGTGTCTTTAATAAATTTAAAAACTAAATTATATAATAACACAAATTCAATAATTAATATGTAAAAACTAAGAGACTGTTTGGTTGGAGAGAATGGGAGGGAAGGGATTTTTTTTAAAATTCTCCTCCTTTGGTTCAACATTTTGAAAGGGAGGGGAGAGAATATGGAGAGACAAAATGTCTCTCCTCCCTTAAAACCCCTCCCCTCCAAAAATGGGGGAATTTGGAGGGGAAGGGCAGCAACTGAACAGCGCTCTTGGCTAAATTTTTAAAATTGACTCATTTTTTTTAATAAAAAGTAAAAATATAAAAAATATATAATTTTTTTTAATAAAAGAATAATAAATAAAAAATCCTTCATAATAAATTTTAATTAAAAAATTTATTTTTAATAAAAATAAAATAATAGAAGTATAATAGTCATATTATTTTACTTTCTCTCTACTTCCCTTACAAATCAAACAAAAAAAATTTATTATACTTCTCCTCCCCTTAAACTAAACTAAATAATTTTTTTTTTTCATTCTCTCCCCTCCCCTCCCCGCTCTTCTCTTTCCCTTCATTGAACGAAACACAGCCTAATAGGCTACATTAGCATGTTTTAACTCTAATTTATATCATTAAAATATTTTTTATAGTAAAAAAATTAAAATTAAAGAAAGAAAAATAACCGAAAACAAATAAATACTTTACTCCACCATATACTGAAATTGCTTTGTTCATTCTTTGTTGAGAAAATAGAGAAGCACATTACTAATATTGGCGCCGAGGAGTCGCTCTGCTACAAGGGGCAAAAATATTTCAATTGTCCTTGGAATTACTTGCTATTATTTTTAGTTCTCAAGCATGCTATTGAAGGTTAAAATGAGGTATATGCATCGATTTTGTTAGTATGCATCAACGTGTAAATCAATAATTCTTATTTTTCTGAATTAACACTTTATAAAGATAATGGGATAACATGTGCATTCAAAAATGTTCTTGGCGGAAGAGAAAAGAAAATAAAGTGATTACTTAGTATTTTTCTAACAAAATGACAATATTTCATTCAAAATAAAGTTTAACATCACTTATAATAAATATAAAAATTTAAAATTTGACAATAAATAAATTTTTATAAATTTTTTATTGAATTGAAAATGAATAATAGTTTTACTGATCTCCTATCATTAAAATAAAAAATCGTCACCATCATTTGTGCTATAGTAAGATAATTAATTTAATTTATTTGTTGTATCAAATAAAAAAAATTAGAATATCATAACATCTAAACTAAAACAAAGAAAATTACAAAAGCCCTAATCAGACGTGGCTAAGAAGACTCACTCAAACAAGATTGGGATAAAAAAATTAAAACCTTAAAAGAAAACAGATTGAAAGATTTTATTAGATATACAATAAAAAATTAATCCAAGAGATTTATTTTCAAAAATGAAAAGAGAGAGAGAGAGAGAGAGAGAGAGAGAGAGAGAGAGAGAGAGAGAGAGAGAGAGAGAAGAGGAAAAGAAAAAAAAGAGAAACAGAAGATGAGAAGAAAAAAATTAGAGAAGAGGACTACTGCCACGACTAGATAGTACGTAGTGATTACATGGTGTATTTTGGTTATTGATTACTTCTACCTTTTGTTTGATTAAGATCGGTTGCTAGGATTTATTAAATTCGCTACTTTACTATATCATCTCTTGAATAGATCATATCGTATCAGTACTGTTTGAATATTTTTAATATATACTATATTTAACTTGGAACTTATTTTTTTTAATAACATGACTTAAAATTTTGAATATCCCCTATTAAGTCTATATAATTATATAATATTAAATCATTATTTGTTAGTCATGTTGCTCAGAGATTCAGTTGAAAATGCAAAGAATGATACAAATTGAGAATATGTGTTGAAGATAGTATAAAATATAATATTATTGAGTTAGCTAAAATATGTATATAGATTAAATAAAAAAGCTATATATATTTGGACTTAAATTTTATAATTGACCATAACAGACACAAATTTAAATTTTAGAATTAGACCATAGCGGATTCCATTTGTTTCAAAACTATAAAAATGTAATTGGTATACAGGGTCAGCTTAGTTCAATTTTATAAATAAAGTAGATTGAATCAACTTTTTAATAATCAATTTGTGACAATGCCCTTTAACCCGTCCCCACATAAGCCTGTGGACTAGGTCTAGTAACTTTTTTTTTTAAGACTTCCAAAACATATTCATATTTAAAAATAACTAAATTATAAATGTTAGTGTACTATTATTCATAGATTAGTTTTCTAAATCTGATCATTTTTTTAATATATTATACTTAGTTATATATAATAAACTTGATACTATCACCAATATTTCTTTTTAACCAAAACAGATAATATATATATATATATATATATATATATATATATATATATATATACATGTTCATAAAATAAAACTATATTTTGTTAAAAATATATATATGATGTTGCTTTGAAGGGGAGGAAAAACAATTGGGTACAGATTGATAGATGCTTAAGCCGTATAATACACATGCAGCAATTTGTTTCTAATTGAATATTAACACATATAATAAACATAGGCTTTCCTTTTAAATGAAAAAAAAAGGTCATTGTCTATATGAACATTAAAAATAAAGAAATGAAATACAAATAGTTCTTTGATATATTATAAGGCAATCAATTAATCAAGAAAGTACATTTTCGGTAACAATTTTTTGGTGAGTATCATTGAAAATACATTTTAATGTGAACCTTTAATCTTTAACAGTTGTCGTCGAGCCACGTGAGGCTAGCTCAGGCGATTGGGTGGGGTGGGGCTGAAGGACAAGGAACTAAATTTCTTTTCTTTTCTATCGAAACGTTTCCGTTTCTTGAGTCACCGATGCAAAACAGAGTTATCGAAACGAAACGAAGTGTTTGTTAAGAAATTATGCTATTTCAATTAAAATTGTTATGTTTTGAAATGTTTCAGTAGAAATACTCTTGTTTCAATAAAAATTTTGGTGAAAATACTCTTATTTCGAGTTGTTTCAATAGAAATACTCTTGTTTTAAATTATTTCGATAGAAATACTCTTGTTTCGAGTTATTTCGATGGAAATACTCTTGTTTCAAATTATTTCGATGGAAATACTCTTGTTTCAATGGAAATTTTGGTGAAAATACTCTTATTTCGAGTTGTTTCAATAGAAATACTCTTGTTTCGAGTTATTTTGATGGAAATAATCTTATTTCGAGTTATTTCGATGGAAATACTCTCGTTTCGAATTATTTCAATGGAAATACTCTTGTTTCGATGAAAAAGTACTAAACTAATTTGAAAAATAAAAAAAATTGACAATATACAAGTAGATAAAAATAGCATTATATCATATCTAACACTAAGTTACTTTCTCTCACAAGTCATAACACTTTTATTAATTTCATACTCTCCCCTTTTATTCTTATGATATTATTTTCCTTCATTATCTTTATTTTAAAGAGAAAACTACAAAAATGATACAAAGAGATATTGAAAGGTAAAGAGAGAGAAATATACCTAAAGATAGAGATAGAATTATGGTCGACAGAGAAAGAGACTTAAATATAAATGTCATGAAAGAGTTAAGAAGAAGATGGAGATCTAGATAGATGCAATAGAGAGATTGTTGTTGAATACTATTAGGATTTGAGTTGAAATCTTTACTGTAGTAATATGTTTACTTACTATTCAATTATAAACATTAACTCAAATTAATTTTAATATAATTTTATATATCTATATCATTAATATTATGTTAAAATCTTTTAAAATTAAAAAAATATATTATTTAAAATTATTTGAAACGTTTTTTAAAAAATATTTTATTTTTTTGAAATTTTCAAAACGTTTCGAAATATTTTCATTTTTAAAGTCACTAAAATAGTATCTCAAAATAAAATTTAGTATCTTGGTGAAGGATAGGAGTCGCAAATTCGATCCTCTGTGATGTATGAAAAAAAAAAAAAAAGAAACGGTTGTCGAAAAAAGATTTCTTGACAACTTCTTTAAAATTATTACTAAAATATTAAGATAAAAAGTTTTTGGTAATAATTTAAAATAAGTCACCATTAAAATTTTCTGAGACAATTATTAAATTGCCATAGAAAAATTTCAGTAGGAATTTTAGTTGCAAGTGAAAATTAAGATTCAATAATAACTTCCTAGATTAGACGCAAAATATTTTTAAAAAGAAAAAAAAAAGAATACGGAGGAAAAAGGTTTTCAGAGGTGACCTGAGCACCACCGCGAGCGGCCACAACCTCCATCTTCTCCTGCATCACCGACAAGTTGGGCTGTGCACCACCGCGAGCTGAAACCGCTTGGGTATTTTTCTCTCTTTTGTGAAACTGCGCTTGATTTGGCGCTTACTTCTGCAAGCATTTGAGCCTTCTCGCGAGAAGCATCGGAGATTTGAGAAAACACAAAAGAGGAAAAAGGAGGAAGGGCCTTCTCACGAGACTGTCGAAGAACCCCACAGCGCTGCCAACCACACCGCGAGCCACTGCATGCCACCGTTCTTGGAGGCCGCGCACCATCACGAAGACCCTAGCCGCTCCGCGCAACGACGCCACGAAACAGAGTGAAAGAGAATTTTTTCTTCGATTCTGTTTTTCACACAGTTATAGTCTAGTATTTTTCCTCTAATTTTATATTTATAGTATATTGGGGCTTTGAGAGGGGAAATCATAGGTGGGAATATGTTGTTTTGGTAGACACCAATTTGGAAGTTTAATATTACTATTGTTCATCTTACTTTAAGTTTTTGGTTCTATCTTGTTTCTCGCTTGATGCAAATTATAGAATGCCCTGTTTTCAGTTTCCAGGTATGTAGTGATGCCCTGTTCATTCAAGTTGCAGATCTATTTAGGTTGGTTTCGTTGATATTTTTGTTTCCCCAATTTATATAATTTGGGTGTGTTGATGTTCATGAGTCTACTTGTTTTGCCAATGCTAATATTCAAAGCAATGAAGAGCTGGCAATTAAGCTTGTAAATGTTTTTTTTCCTTTATTCTTTTTTGTATTGAGCTACTTTTTCTAGAAACAAGGAATGTAGTATGGAATATTTAATGATTAGGCGCCATTTCTAGTCTATCGAGAGAATCATCTGTTGTGATTGTATTGGCTAAATAGAGAAACTTCCTAATGCAGTTAAAAATTATGCCTAGAGTCTAATGGAATTTTACGGTTAGTAACTCATCAAGCTTGTGCCAGTCAATTCGGGGTTCGTTTTCTTTAGTAATGACTGCATATGTTCAAGTGCGTTAAGGTTGATTTTCTTGTTCTTTCTTTATGTTCCTTGCTCTCTATTTTTATACAGAATTCTGCAGGGATGAAGTTATGTCTATCCTTGTCTTAATTTCTTTTGTCTTTCTTATTATTTACAATTTTCTGCAAGAAGGAACTTTTCTCTCTTTTCTTTTCTTTCGAAATTTATTCTATGTTTAATTATTTTTAACTTGATTTTGGTGTTGGCAGCTGATGTTAGATGGTTTGGAGTAGAGGGAGATTACAATGTTCTAGTGATGGATTTGCTTGGACCCAGTATTGAGGATCTTCCTGCAATAAAAAGCTAGGCAGTTCTCATGCCTGCAGATCAAGTTGCAGGCCCTTGTGATTTTTTGGTACAATGGTGTATCATTAACTTGCTTTTTGTTTTTGTTTTTGTTTTAGGATTTTGAAAAAAGCTAAATAACTCTTATTCTTGCCATCCTTTTCCAGATCTTCCGTGTTGAATTTGTTCATTCTAAATTATCTCTGCATTGGGATAACAAACCAGATCATTTTCTCATGGGCTTAGGAAGGCATGCAAATGTGGACTTTTGACATGTTGTATGTTTATGTATTAAGTGGTCATTGCTTTTGATCTATATGTATGTTTACATGATTCATCTTGGTTTGGCTAAAAACTATAGAGATAGTTCAACCCATCAAGACATTCCTTAATCCTTATAGGTATGAAGATTATTGCTGTGTATTAATAGGATATTGATATTCATTCAAGAGGGCATATTCATATGGTCCCTTTTTTTTTCTTGGAAAATATAGTGACAGACAAGACTGTATTATATCAAACTCAGGAGCAAGTTTAGATTCTTTGGGTGAGAGGATGAATTTTTTTCACTGTTGCTAATAATTTAGAAGGGGGTTTGTCACTTGTATGGTTATGAACAGTGCTTGAGAATGAAGGAAAACTAGGATGATGGAGAGGGAATAGAGGAGATAGAATATTTCATATCCTAACACAACTCTGAAGTAGAATTTCAATGTTTCCTTGAAACCACAATTCTGCATCTACATGTGAAATTAACTAACTCTTTGAAACTTCAAATTTGTAACTAAAGACAAGTCTGGGTTGTTGGTGATTACTGATTAGTATATTAGTGATACACTGATTAAATTCAGGCAATGCTATATTTTCCTTGTCTCTGGTTTGTGGGATAAGTTTTGATCCTATCATTAAAGATACATGGACTTCTCTTCTGTTATCCGTATGTTCTGTAGACACAATGCATTATCTGTTTAGCCACTAGTACTGGAGGGAAAAAAAGAATTTGACAGGAACTGCAAGATATGCAAGCATGAATACTCACCTTGGCATTGGTATGTGAATGTGACATCTTGACATCTTATATTTTTGCAAACGCATTGGTTTAATGCATGGAGAAGTTTCATGCTTTATATTGGATGCATGATGCTTGTTCTTTTTTGGCAAACAATGCATAGAGCAAAGCCAAAGAGATGATTTGGAGTCCCTTGGTTATCATAGTTCATATATTGTTAAATTTAACAGTCTCTTTCTTTCTTTTCTTGTAGGTTGGAAGAAAATGAGCTTTGTAACTTTGAAGTTGGTTTGCAGTTCTTTTATAGAATGTTTAGACTTCCAATTGTTAAGTTTTATTTTCGATATTTTATAATTAATACATTACTTGTTCTTTTTTGGTAAACAATGCATAGAGCAGAGCCGAAGAGATGACTTGGAGTCTCTTGGTTATGTCCTGATGTACTTCCTAAGAGGAAGGTGAATATAGTGGGGAAGAAAAATAATAGGGTCGAAGATTTATTAACACATCTTCTTAGTCGAATTATGCCTAGAACTCAAACTGACTCTGATATTGGTGGTATCATCTTCTAATTTGGTAAGTTTTGTATCATAATTCTTCAAGTATTTTATCATACATAATATATTGTCAAATTTAGTAGTCTCCTTCTTTCCTTTCTTGTAGGTCGGAAGAGAATGTGTTTTGTAACTACGAAGTTGGTTGGCAGTTCTTTTTTAGAATGTTTAGGGTTCCAATTGTTAAGTTTTATTTTAAATACTTTTTATAATTAATGCATTACTTATTTTTAAATATTATTTCAATAGGCTTCCAAATTATGCGGAATAACTAGCTACAAACATTTACTATATTTAAAATTATGTAATTATATATCATTTTATCAATTTATTTATTTCTTTTGATTTTTTATCATATAAAAATATTTTAACTATAGTAGTATTGAATGTATATTAAAAGAAAATAAAATATGAGATTCAGTGACAACAAAAATTACTGTTGAATCTCTGTTTAAATATGGTAACATTTTGTGACGACCTGATAAAAAGTTGCTACTGAAAGTGGACTGTTAGTAGTGATCATGAAAAATAATCACCTAAAGTTGTTAAATATCTACAGTTGTATAAATTAATGTTTTGGTGGTGATTTTTTTTAAGTTATCACTAAAAGTCATTTTTATTAGTGACTATGGAAAGTTGTCAACAAAAGTTGTTAAATACTAATAGTGGCATAATTTAAAATTTTAGTGGTGATCTTTGTTTAGATTGTCATTGAAAGTAAACATTCGGTAGTGACTTTTGTAGTATTTTTAAGATGATTAAAATTGTCACAAACTTTTGTAGTAATTTTAAGGTGATTAAAGTTGTTACAAAAGTAGACTTTTAATAACGATTTAAAAATAGTCATAAAAAATTGTTAATGGTATAAGGGACGATGTGTCAAAAATTTTTAATGACAATTTTTGAAGTCTTAGTTGCGACTTTATTCACTATTAAAAATTTAGTCCACCAATTTCGAAGTTCTTTAGAATTGAGCTAACTCAATCTATTTTGTCTACTAATTAATTCTATTTAATTCTTGCCTACCTCTTGATATAACCATAGGTTTTT
Source organism: Gleditsia sinensis (assembly GCA_037074535.1). NCBI lineage: Eukaryota > Viridiplantae > Streptophyta > Magnoliopsida > Fabales > Fabaceae > Gleditsia > Gleditsia sinensis. The sequence goes on along the minus strand of CM073465.1, from coordinate 65,454,186 downwards.
TTCTCCTATTCAAATATTGAATATCAATAAACTCTACAAATATTTTATGGAATATTAATTATATAAAAATTTAATATTGGATAAATAATTTTTGTTTGAAATAGTATAAAATTATATTTACTAATTAAAAATAAAATTATTTAAAACTGCCAAAACTTAGAAAAACTAAATGAAAAAACACACTTGTTGGAAGTGTCATTAAGTTTACCTTTTTTGTTTACTTCTAAGGTAACGATTGGTTTAAAAAAAAAATTTCTTAAGAAAGTTGTATTCTCATATTTGATTATCACTCACTTTCTTGAGCGTAAAAGAAAAAAGAGAAAGAGCAAAACAGAGTGTTGTTCCAACTTCTTATGTACGGTGGATTTTTTCTATTTTGATTGTTGTTCTATGGCTGTTATGTTCTCGAAATCATGCATTACATTTCACCAATTCATTCTATGGCTGCTACAAGAGAAAAAGTTTAGAATAATATATTTGCAAACACCAACATCAAATCCAAGGACATTAGAATTCTCGTTGTGAATTGCAGTTTGGTCTCGCATTAGAATGCTTGAAAGTTTATTGGCCCCTTTGTAAATATGATTCTTAAGAATAAAAGCTTTTCAAGAATAAATTTACATTCATGTTACCAAACGTAGTAATGTTTTTTTAAATCCAACTTCTCAAGAATGATAAAATTATATCCTGTAACAAACACTACTTAAGTGAAGAATGTGAGTTATTTGTTCTGTATTAAAATTTTATGCAAATTAAATATTAAAATATAAATCACAATTGTTTAAATCAATTTAAAATTAAACAAAACATTTTATATGCTAGCCTTTTCAAATTTAAATAAAATTATTATTGTCCATACATAAAAATTACAACATCTCACGGCAATAAAAGTACATAGATTGTGTCACTAATACATTGATAAAATTAAATACTACAATCTTTAATTGTCAATATGAGTTTATAATTTCCGTGTCGCCATCTTTTAAGATTGAGTTGAATTTGATGTCAAGGGTTTGATCTCTGTGCCTTCTCGTTTCTCCATTCCTTATTTTAAAGGCATTGTGCACTCCATTGTAACAAAAACAAAATATTATTAAAATAAATTATTCTATTAGCCAACATTTTAGATTTGGAAAACATGGATATGCCGGAGAACATAGGAAAGACATTAAAATAGGGTTTCTCACATCCTTCTAAATTTTAATGGATATAAAGTAGACGTAGTTGCTTCTATCATGGAAAATCTCTTTTGATTTGTCTTCACTTGAAGAAGGCTTTTATTTCATTAAAATTTTTACGAATAGATTATCTAAACAAATGAAGAACATCTATTATAATAATATAGTACTCCATTTCTCTACTTTTTTGTTTTGAGTTATAAAATAAAGTTTACTACTATGTAGTTTATGCCATTTTTACTTTACAACACTGGGGTTCAAGAGTTGATATTTATTTCGATTTTTGTCACTGTATTTGTTTAATTTCTTTAAATCTCAAACGAAAATTTTCAAATGCCATCCAATTCCCTTATTTCATCTAAAAAGCATTCGAACTAATTAAGAACTTAGGGTTGAGCTGAGAATTTGAGGATGGGGTAAGAATTTAGAGAGTGTGAGGCTCAATAAGGAAGAGAGAAATTAGAAAATTTATCAATTTAAACTCTTTTCTAATCTATTTAAATTTAATTATCTAAATTAGAATAAATTTTTTATCTTTGAAACTTAAAAAATAGAAAAGGAAAAAAAGAATAATGTAGGGTAAATTCTGGTTGATTAAAAAAAATTCTTTCATTACAATTATTTTGCAATATTAAATGTCAAAAGTGGAAATTGAATTTTTAAAAGTGCTATTTTTTGTTAAAAAAATGGACTTGCTATTTAAATTCAATTGTAACATTTGGAATGTGACAAAGAAATAATGTCTTACAGAAACTACTCAGGTAAAAGATGATTTTACTATACAATAAATCTAAACATAAGATCCAAGATATCCAAAGTTAAAATAACAAAATCATTGATTTTCAAATTCAAAAAACATCATAAATTATTACAATAATTGTATAATTCATATCCTCATTCTACAATACTAGGTTACCTTTTCAACTCTTGGGAATTTATTTATACATATTGCAACAAATTGACGCTCAACGAAGAAAATATGAAAGAGAAGTAAAGAAAACAATTATTACTTGTCAATGTAATGGTTATTCAAAGTTGTGGTGCCCCTCTCATTTTGCATAAACATGGCCTTAATTTTGTTCAATGACACCACAATATCTGTCATATTCATTCGTGTTTCAGGTAATTCAGTGCAACAATTCAACGCTAATTTCAAAATTGATGATATATGTGGTAATATATCACCAATATTTTGATTGTATCCTTGAAACAAATTGGAATCTATAATATGAACTGTTGAATGTGGTATTGACTTGCTAACCCAATATTTCAAACTTAATCCTTCAACAAACATTTCATCTGTTGGCTTTTTCCTTGTAAACATTTCCAGTAGCAAAATACCATAGCTATACACATCTCCTTTCGTTGAAACAATTCCTTTAGATCCATACTCTACATGTCAGTTTGAAGTGAAAGTCAAAAAATTGTTAAGTCAATTTGAGTATAATTTTTATGGTTAAAATTTTCTTATCTCTTTTAGATTTTTTTCAAATGTTAAAAGATGAAAAGTAATTGAATAATCTAAGGTTTTTGTATAAAATTAGACATTTAATAACAACATGCAAGACTGGCTATATGTATGTAAGAATATATAAGGAAAATAAAATTTATAAAAAATAATAGTGTAAGAAAATCTTCACCTGGTGCAATGTAGCCAAGAGTTGCCAAAGTCTTAGTATGAATTTCAAATTGCCCTTCACCCAATAGTTTGGCAATACCAAAATCAGTAAGATGGGCCACCATATCTTCATCCAATAAAATATTACTAGGCTTCACATCACAATGAACCACGGGTATTGAAGAACCATGATGGAGATACTCCAATGCAGATGCCACATCAATCATAATGTTCACTCTTTGCCAAAAATCTAAGCAATAGTTATGAGAATACAACCATCTTTCAAGGCTCCAATTTGGCATAAATTCCATTATTAAAGATTTAAAATCAAGATTTGAGCAACTACTGATGATTTTAATGAGATTTCGATGACGCAAGTTGCACAAAGCTGCACATTCTGTATCGAAACTCCTTGCTGCATCTTCTAAATCTAAATTAAAAATTTTAATTGCGATTATCTTTCCACTTGAAAGCACTCCTTTAAATACTGATCCAAAACTTCCCCTGCCAAGAAAATTTGTCTCATCGAATCCATTTGTTCCTTTTAGAATTTCATAGTAGGATATCCTGCTTGGCATTCCCAAATTTATTAAATCTTTATTAGTTGAATCACCAACATGATCTCTCTTACATTTTAGAAAGACTAAGCATGAAACAACCAAAATGGTTGCCAACAAGATGGGCAATAAGCATTTGATCAAAATCATCTCTTTAGTTGACTTATGCTTGTTTTCCTTTCTACATGGTTTGACTTGTAGTTGTGGTTTTCCACAAAGATCTTTATTCATCATAAAAGATTCAGCAGTAAAATTTGCAATGGGCCCACCATTTGGAATCTCTCCATGCAAGAAATTGTAAGAAAGATTAAGGTATTTAAGATGGACAAGTGACTCTAGAGATTTTGGAATCACACCACACAAATAATTTTGAGAAAAGTCCAAGGACTCTACATTTACCATGCTGCCAAGTGAATTGGGAATAGGCCCATGTAATTTGTTTTGCGCTAAAGATAGATTTTGCAAAGTTTGCAAGCCACCAATAGTTGTAGGAATATTTCCTAAAATCTGATTTCTTGACAAGTCCAATAGTTTGATTGCTTTTAAGTTTGAAATCTCAAGTGGAAGAAATCCACTCAATGCGTTTGAGGATAAGTTTACCACCAAGATATTTTTAAGACTCCAAAGAGAATAGGGTACTTGTGAAATCAACTTGTTAGAGCTCAAGTCAAGCTTTTGTAGAAAAGTGAGACTTCCAAGGCATACTGGCACTAATCCAGAAAGCTCATTATTGGCTAGATGCAACTCAACCAAATTTTTGATTTGGCAAATTGCATTTGTGATGGATCCTTGCAATTTGTTGTTACCAAGGTTCAAAGAGTGAAGCCCTTCTAATTTTTTAATTGTAATAGGAATGGATCCATTCAAATCATTCCCTGCTAAATTTAATTCGTACAAGTTGGCCAAACTCCCAATTGTATTGGGTATAACCCCGCTAAATTTATTTACATCTAGCCGTAGAGTAACAAGCTTAGAAGCATTTGATATACTCTTTGGAATTTGTCCAGCAAGTTCATTTCCTAGCAGCCAAAGTGTCTGTAGATTGGGAAGGCCACATCCTAAATTTGGGGAAAGAAGGCCAGACAACGAATTATCTTGAAGAGCCAATGACGTCAATGTTGAAATATTGAAAATATTTGAAGGAATAGGTCCACTCAAATAGTTATGACTCAGGTCTAGCATTTCAAGTTTATCTAAATTGCCTGTCTCCTTTGGTATAAAACCTGAAAGCACAAACCGATGGAAAATAAATCTATAAGGGTATGAAAAAGTGAAAAGAAAGAGTAAAATGATAACAATTTTGGTATACATATGCATATAATACATGGAAGCTTAAATTTAGTTTAGAAGAAACTATACAATTTGTGGATAGTCATATTTTTATTATATCAATTTATCCATACATAAACATTAAAAGGGAGAAAAAAATTATATCTATTTTCAAAACTAGTATTTTTTTAGTAATTATATTTTCAAATGTTAAAAAAATTGCTACATAAAGGTGTTCTAGAAGTAATCATATATGATTATCTGTGCAGTGGATATTTCTTACATATGATATCAGTATGTAATTATTCCAATATATATCAAATTCAGAAAAAGAAAAAAAAAGCAGTAAAGATATTTGAGCTCAAAGATATGGTATGTGCTACGATTGCATAAGTTTAGGTGCCATTCTACACAAAACAAGGAGAAACAGATTTAGTTCAAGAGAGATTTGGTTTTACCGTGGAATACCATATAATTGCCTTGATATATTTACATAATATCAAAATAATCGTCTATTCATTTGTTTTAAATATTTATTAAATAGAATATATTAATACTCTTCATATTTAACACAAAAGTAACTTTTTCCTAATTTTTATTCATTAAAAACTAATTTACATTACTCAAGAATGTTAGAATATAAATTGTTTTATTTTAACTTCAATGATAATAAAATCACATAAACAAGTATTTTATGATTCGAAGTTACTAAGTTACTTTATGATAATAAAATCACATAGTGCTGAAGTGCTGAATGTATCATAATTTCAAGCTAAGTATTTACTTCACAAAACTAGTTAGCCACACAATTGCCTCAAAGATTTAGAATTCATTACTCTAGCTAAAGGAACTTCAGAATTAATCAAAAGTCAAGTCTGTCACATATAATTTCTAGCAAATTAAAGTGGATGGATCTAACTACAAAATCTTGGACAAGCAAGGAAAAAAAATCAGAAACAGAGTTCTAAGCAATACACATTTAATTTAGTTTCTTAGAAGTGTTCGTTAGAACTTGATTTTGAGCCATACAAGACTTAGACAGCCAGATTTATTTGTGGTGATTTGGAGCGGTCACTACTTCCTATCCTAGATACAACTCAAAAAATGTGATAAACACTAAATTACATACGGGCTATCAAGATCTCTTGGCTGATTTGACCAAAAAATAGTTCAAATAATTACAAACAGGATTAATGAAAAGACAAAAAAATTGAAAGAAAAAACAAACAGAAAGGGAGAATCATAATACATTAATGCATGATTTTTATTCATAGCTTTATATTTCTTCATTCTAAGCTAGAATTGGCCTACTCTTCTTCAAAGAGGATCATGATTAATTTGAAGCTTCCCCATATATTCCATTTTGATAATTTAAATCCATGTTTTCATATACCTTGTCTTATAATCAATTATATGAATATGTAATCTTATAGAAGTCATTTTTTTTATAAAAAAAAGTTTTCATTATTTGCTATCACGTTTTACTCGTTTTCAATTTGAGCCCAATTTTCAATTTCTCTGGAAGTCAATTAACTTTTTCAATTGGTCATTTAACCTATCTTATCCATTGCATTTATTTACTACCATGTAAATTGAATGTTAACTTTAGTGATAACTATGTGAAATTATCAAAATGTATTTTCCATAAAGAGGAGGATAAGATAGAGTATCATAAAATAGAATGGTATTATGATAATTTCACATAATTATAGTTAAAGTTAATGTCTAATTTGAACTATGAAGAGTTATAAATGCAATAAGTAGAAAGATTAGGTGGTTCGTTGAAAAATTAATAGATGGGAGAGGGAGGAATAGCAATTGGATGCACAGATCAATGTTGACAAGAGTAATTTATTAAAAGAAAATCATGAATGAATCATTTTTTTAATGTTATGCTAAATTCTAAAGTTGAGTGTATAAACACTTTGTTTTCTAATAGAATAAATTAAAAATTAAACTAAAATACTTTGCAAATAATGTCCCCAAACTATAATTTACACGTATACTAGAATTTTACAACAATTTTTTACAACTACTCAATAATTTCAATCTTGAATTCTTTAATTAATGAATTGTTTTGGCTTTCAAGAAATATATCAAATGAAATTTTCAATTTGATCATTAATTACCAATTCTGGAAATCTGATATTTCTCAAGTAATTAGCCCATTGTGTTTCAAATGTATTAGAATTAAAACCATATTTTTTTAGGTACTTAACATTAAGTGAATATAAAAGTTGCACATGCATATGTATGAAACCTAAGAATAAACATAAAGGATAGATATTTATTTAATTTATAAAAGTAGGTTATCACTTAAATGTAAGTATTTGAAATGTAAACTTTGATAGTTACTATTATTTTCTTTCCACATTTGCATGTTTGAGATGTGCTATTCAAAATATTCAAATTGAAGTTATATATACCTCAATTTTGTAGAATCAGGGATTAGCAAGTGGCATGTAACGATAAATTATAGAATAAGCCACATTTTTCTAAAAACACATAGAAATTCCTTTTATTTTATTTAAATTAAATAAATGAAAAAAAAACAATTTCAAAGCTAGACATATGGATGAAATAAGATATACATACTTATGAATGAGTTGATATATATAAATATAACTCTTTCAAAGATGTGTAATTACTTATTGATTTTGGAATGCTTCCCTCAAATTTAGTAACAGAAAAATTGAGAATTTTAAGTGAAGGAAGCTTATGGTACATCTCTTGTGGAATTTCACTTGTAAATAATACATTTTATAATATTAATCATCTACATACATATAGAATCACAAAAACTGAAGCATCTATACATCTAACTACAATGTTAGGTGAAATTTAATTGGCCTGTTATTTTTTGTTTCTTCATTTCTATCATGGCTAAACTAATCTACAACTATGTTTAGGTCGATTTTATTGATATGATTAACAATTTAAGTCAACCTAATACTATATATGTAATAATCTGATATAGTATAAAAAATATATAAATATTTGTAATAGTGAAAAAAATAATTTTTTTTAGATATTTTATGGTCATCAAAACTTCTTGTAGATAAAAAGAAAAGAAAAGGATTAAGAATTAATAGAGTGAGAATAGTAGCTATTGTAAAATATTCATTTTTTGTGGGGTTATCCTCTTTCCTTTTTAATAATAATAATAATAATAATGATAAATACAAAAATAAAAATTATGGGTATAATATACTTTAATGAATAAAAAAATAAAGAAATAAAAAAGTCTTAACATTTTGGATTAAACAAATGAAGCAAATAAATAATAATAAGGGTAAGGTTTTATTTTGGTCCCATGGGTTTGGCATGAAATTTGATTTAATCTTTTAAATTTTTTTGGTTCAAATATATCCCTAATATTTTAGGACTAACTTTGTAAAAAATATTAATGAAATTTTTTAACTTAGACGCAATTGATATTTAACTTACTAATTATTTATCTAAATAGTTGATTCAATTAAATTTTTTTTATCAATTTAAAATAATGCCATTTGACCATTTTATCTTTAGCGGTGGATTTTAGCCATATCAACTTAAGTGGAATGGTCAGAATTCGTTGCTTTGAAATGATAATTTTTTTTTTTAACTAGGTTACCTATTTGCATGGATAATTTAACAGATTAAATATCTCATATATCTAGATTAACTTTTTTTTGTTAATTTTTTTATTGTGTTAATTCTAGAGATTAAATGAAAGTTTATGAAATGTCAAAGATGTATTTAAATCTATAAAAAAATAGAAATTAAGTTGAATTTTACTACAAATCTAATAAATTAAAATAATATTTTTAATATAATAATAAAAATCAAAACTAGTGACCATCCAGAAGCTTTTAGAGATTTTTTTTAACTGTCAACCTATTCTTAAATAAGAGAAAACGCACGGTTTGACAAAAAAGAAGCCAAATCCCGAGCTCCTATGTTCTTGAGCCTCCTAGAGCGACAGTTTTTTTTTCTAACCCACTGTTCACCCTTGCCCATCATCACCCACTGCCATGCCACCCTTCTTCGGCCAAAAACCACTGTCGTCCAGCACCTTCAGCAGCCAACAATGCATGAAACCAATAGTTACGGACAATAGCCCACCCTTAGAAGAACCCACTTCGTGGAATATGAGTTTTGGCACCTTGAGGTGATTTTCTTTAACTTAGTCTATAGATAGACTATGATTAAAGTTATTTGAGGTTTATGGAATTCATTTGAGGCATCGGTAAATAGGATTTCATGGTGGTGTATAAAATAGCACATGTTTGTTCCCTAAATACATGGAGGAATTAACATTTTGAAGAATTCTTCTTTGAAACTTTCAAGCTTTGCTTTTTCTAGCATTTTATTAACTCTACAATGAACTCTAATTTTTTTTTCGTAAAATCTCTGGTACAATCATTGAATTTCCAGCTACCCGAAGTCACACTATTTTTTTTTTCTTCTCAAATTATAGAATCAACTTTGAAATCTAGTATGCATACCAAGTGTTTGCTAAAATGCCTAAACAAAGTTTCTAATTGAATGAGCTCCCAAACTTTCAATTTCGTAATACTGAAATTCCCTAAGTTTAAAGATAAGTAATTCAAAAAACTTTAAATAACCCCTTGATTATGTTTTTCAGCTTTGGATTGCAATATTGGACCTGGTTAGTTAGTGCCATAAGTGGCAACTCATCAAATCAATGAGTGGAAAATAGTATCTAATGGCTACTAGTTGTAACTTATAAGTAACTATATATGTTGTTTGTTGACAAATGTTTTGGATATATTTAAGTTTGATTGTGTACTTAGTAAACTAAGGATCAAATGTGACTTAGTAAACTCATCTAGTAACTTGTGATCTTGAGAAATATGCATAATGTGAAATATCTGTATCCTTTGTATGTATTTGATAGAGCCATCAAAATATATGTGAATATAAATAGTCAAGAAATGTTTGTATGCTCTGTATGTGTTTGATAGGCCAATGATATCCTGTGAATATATAGTCCAGACCTATGGTTCTAGACAGTCTATGATAAATAGTCAGAAGGAATGACTCTTAACATCTTATTAGTCAATAAAATTGATGCCTCAATGTTTTGTTAATTAGGAAGATTAATAACTTGACATCCTGTGATAAATAGTTAAGTGAGACTGATGATTTCAAAAGTCCTATTTAGTTCGCCGACATTAAAAGGCCTGGACAACTAGCCCTTGTTTGACTTATTTGTTTTGCTTGTCTTGTATGAACCCGAGTGATAGTGACTATCTTGTATTTGATTATATGAATGCTTATCGTGATGGCAAGTGTATAATGAAAGGTTTATTATTCTATACTTCTAGATATCATGATGTAAACAATAGAATATATGTAAAAATATATAATTACACATATGGCTTATTTAATGGATGTTGTCCTAATATCCTTTTGATGTATTTTCTATTCATTGAGTTCAAGTAACTAATTCATCCCTCTCTCAATGTTTTTAGATCCAAGTATAGCTCAGAATCTAGCTCTCACACCATGAACTTGCCAATCAAGCCATGATAGGGTATTCTTAGAGAAATAAGCTTGAGATCATGGATGTGCTTGTAAGTCACAATAGAATTAATATAATGGGTCTATGAGATAGTTTTTATAACTATAGTGTTTGTATAAGTTTTGTGAATCTCCTATATATATATATATATATATATATATATATATATATATATATATATATATATATATTATTTTATGTGGAGCAGAGCTCCTTTTTGAATTGAATGTGATTTCGCTATTCAAATTCGAGGGTGGCCAACTTTATGGGAAAACTCTATCAAATTTTTGTGAGAATTCACATATATGTTCTTAATTAAATTTCAAACTTTCTTTTAAAGTTGTGAACACTTTTGAGTCTTCTGTCATTTTAGTCAAGTGTATGTGGTTGCGAGCCTGTCACACTCCTAGCCTAGATAAGGGGTATGATAATAGGTAAGCTGACTTGTAATTTTTAAAGAATATAAACATGAATTATAATGCCTTTTTTTTTAATTTAATTAATTTTCAACATTAACTTTTGGAATGAAATTTGAAGGAGTCATGGGCTGAAACAAATCTAAATTTTCTATTGGCTTTTGGGCAAATCACCTTCTTACAAATCATTATATGATTGTGCTTCTTTTAATTAAAATAATAATAATAATAGATGGGTGGATCAAGCATACTTGTGAAGGAGTTTTCATTTAGATATAGTGCTTCCAGCAACGTCTAGTTGCCAATTGATTTTAAGAGATTACCTTGCAAATGGATAAATGTAATAACCACAAAAAAAGGGAAAACCCTAAATAAATAAAAAATCCTAAATTAAAGAAAAGTTTGAATGAAAGTGAATATTATGAAAAAAGGAGATAAGTACCATTAAAAATATGTTTATTTATCATATTGTTTAAGAAATTGTGAAGTCAACATGAGGATTTAAGTTTTGGGGTCAAAGTGTAATTTTTTAAAAGTTTAGGGGTCAAAATGTAAATAAAAAAATTGTAAGGATACCCCTTAACAATTGAAATTTTGCTAGTAGGTCCTTCAGAGTATTTTAAGAGAAACTAGACGTAGAATTTGGCGTAAAAATTTATGCACTCTCTATTTCAAAATTCACCTTCTTTCTCTAAAAATCTTAAAATTTCTCTCTAGATTTCTAGCACTTCTAAACATATTTCAACACCATTACCGCTTATGGATTCAGAACGACGAGGACTACAATTCTACCAATTGGTTTCTGGAAATTTGGCTGAAAATCTACCGAAAAGTGTATGAGAAATTCTAGGAAGGTAAGTTTTAAATCTCATACTTAGAGTTCTTAAATAGAAAATCTGACATCATAGATGGATTTATGAGGTGAAAAAACCTTAAGATATAAAATTTGGCTGACATCTGACAACTTTTGTATGTCGTGAACAGTAAATCCAACTGTCGTGAATAGTAATTTTTGGCGATAAATAGTAACCCACAGTTGACTGGCATTGACCGAGCTCTTGGAGTCATTTCCTAGGTTTTTGTACCCTCTAGACTCGTTTTTGAGGTCTATTTGGTCACACTTGGATTGAAAAAGTATATTTTAGAGCTATCAAATCTGGAGCCCTTACTTTGTGAATAGATAATTCTTTCTATAACTTATCTTATATTCTTCTTGAACTTTAAATGAATAATTGATTATGTTTACTAGTGATTTATACTTTTATATGTCTTTAAAATAGATTAAATTATCTGAATTTATTTACTATCTAGTATATAGTTCAAGAAGAGTATGATTTTGAAAATAGATTTTTGAACTCATCGAATATGTGAATTTAAATGTATTTCTCATAATGTGGTAAAAGAAATATATTGTTCACATCGCATTGATTTGTAAAGCTATATGATTGCTTTGGAAAAGGGCATGTATATTTAATAAACTCTAATTGAAAAATTTATGACAGATGAACTATACTGAGATTGAAAGTCTGTATTTTACTGAAAACTCTGTATTAGATGATATAGCATATGTGTAAATAATAATTTCTATTGAAGAATTATATTGGAAATACTGTTTGCTATTAGCATGTGATGTTAGCTCTGGTGCACTTTGATATCTCAGCTAGTAGAGGTGGTGCTAATCTCATGTGACGGCCAACACACGGGAGTTATTGTTATTGGGAAGAGCGGGATGCCTCCTATATGTGTTATTGGGGAGAGCGAGATGCCTCCTATATATGATATGTAATTTGCCTTCTGTTGTTGTGTGCTTGAGAAATACCTATATTAGAGTCCTTTGGCATGTCCTCTTGAACGGTGGTGGGGCAAATCTTAACTGGAATGTTGAGTTTAGGCAAATCCTACACCGACAAAGTACGGAAGGGGTTGAACTTTGATAGGGTGATTTTGATATGGGATCCTCCTAATGTTTTTATGAGAAATATTTTGATGCATAATAATATTTAATTAATGATCATACTGTATTGCATATGATTTCGGATATATGAATGTGATTTAAACTGAGAATATTTAAAATACGGGTCCTATATGGATGTACTTTCGAACTATACTTTTTATGTGATAAATTTTAAAATATGAGTTCATCCATATGTTGACCTAAGAGGTCATAGAAGGTTTTATCTGCTTACTGAGTTATCAAACTCACTACACAATATTTATATCTTTTTCAGATAAAGATGCAGAGTTTGGTCCTGCGGATAGGTGATCAACTAGGCTGCTTAATTCCTGAGTAAGCCTACGTTGCTTCTAAGGCTCACGTTATTTGGATTGTATTGTATTTTTATTTTAGAGTATGCTCTATATGCCACAGACAATATCCTTGCTTCTGTTGTTACTCTGATGTTTATGGACTTAGTCTGTATATAGTATTTGCATGGGAGAACCTATATATATATATATATATATATATATATATATATATATATATATATATATATATATATATATATATATATATATGTTTCTATGATAAAGAATTGAATTATGCATATTTATGAAAAATATCTATTCATGGTATCTATGTTTCACGTGCCCTTAAAATAGGGACATGACAATTTAGTATTAGAGCATTAGGATTCCCTATGGCTATCAGAGCAAAAGATTTTTTAGTATGACCTTTAGTATGGATATGAGCCGGATATATTTATATTTCAGGTGCTGCTGAAGGATTCTATAGGGTTTCAGTTTCCTTTTTATTCAAAGTTTCCTAAAGTTCATAGTATAAGGTTGATTGAATACTATAGTATCTTAAAAGGTGTTTTGTTTTATATAGTCTATGATGCCGCCAAGAACTAGAGCTGTTGCTAGAGAAGCTGTAGATCATGCATCCTCTACAGAAGAGTCTACACAATCTACAATTCCAGTACAAAGAGGTCGTGGTAGAGGCCGACCTAGAGGAAGAGGCAGAGAGCGTGCACGAGGTATGATAACCCCAAGACATTATGAACATGTCCATGTATCTGAAAGAGTCCCTAAGAAGATAGTATAACTCCCTCAAGAGCCACATGATAGAACAGCTGATATGATTTCTGGCATACATAGGAGCTTAGAGACATTGGCTGGATTTATATTAGAACAGAGTAGGAGGGATGGCCAGCCACTAGAAAAAGCTCCTAAAGCGCAAGAACTGGAGATACCAGTTGAACAAGAGGATAAGTCTACAAGGATTGAGGTGACGTTACCACAATTCCTAAAGCTGAAGCCCCCGACTTATTCTGGGTTAGATATTTAGGAAGACTTATAGATATTCATTGATGCTGTGGAATGAGTTCTCAGAGCTTAGAGGTGTTCCCCTAGAAGATCTGTTCAATTAGTATATTTTCAACTATCAAATGTGGCTCAAGTTTGGTTTGGGACCCTAGTACAAGAAAGAGCAGTTACTTTACCACCAATGGAGTGTGATGAATTTAAAGAAGCATATATGAATCGTTTCCTACCAATGAGTGAAAGGGACAAAAGGGCCAGGGAATTTGAAGAATTAAGACAGACGCCAAACATGATAGTTTCTGAGTATGACATCTGTTTTATCCGACTGTCTAAATATGCACCATATTTGGTTCCTAATGAAAAAGATAGAATTAAGAGATTTGTTTCAGGGTTGATATGTCCATTGTTTAAATCTGTGGGTCTCTACATGAACCATTTCTCAACTTATTCAGCAGCTGTGGATTATGCAAAAATGATGGAAACATGAGAGCTAACAAACATAGAAGGTCTAAAGAGAAGAAAAAGAGATCAAGATAGTAATTAATATCCAAACTAGTTATAATCCTAATGTAAGAGGACCAATATTTCAAAATTCACAGCGTTTGACTCAAGTAGGATCTGGTAGCTTTAGCTAAGCATCAGTCAATATCAATAGGTAAAGAATGATTTAAAGAAATATGAGACCTACTAGTCAACATGATTTAAAATCGATTCCATTGTCCCAATTGTGGCAAGCCTTATACTGGATAGTGTTGCAGAGAAACTGGTGCATGTTTTAAGTGTGGACAAGTGGGTTATCTGATTAAGAATTGTCCATAATTACAAAATTTGAGTCAAGCATCAGTATAGCCAGCTTCACCCCCTGCATCTGTACCAGCACGACCAGTTAAAGCAGCTTCAATTCAAGCAAGTAGTGGTGGTATTGGTAGAAGATCAGGAAGTCGAGGCTGAGAACAAGTCTGAGTTTTTGCTTTGACACGATAGGATGCTCAGGCCTAAAATGCAGTGATGATAAGTACATTATCAGTATGTTCCCATAAAACATATGTACTGTTTGATCCTGATTCTACTCATTCCTATATATCACCCTGTTTTGCTAAGAAATTGGGTAGAGAACCTGCTAGTTTACATTGTTCTTTTATGTTGCTACTCCAATGGGAGAATTTTTACTGGTAAATTATGTGTATAAATCATGTGAGATTTTGATAGAAGATAAGGAGACTCTTGTGGATCTAATAATTTTAGATATGGTTGATTTTGATATGATTTTGGGAATGGATTGGTTGGCATCATGCCATGCCATTTTAGACTATCACCTTAAGGTAATTAAGTTTAATATTCTCATAGAATCTTCCTTTTTGATACAAGGAGATCGTTGTGAGGTACCCAGTAATTTAATCTCTGCTCTAACAATTCATAAGCTATTAAAAAAAAGATGCTAAAGGTATTTAGCAGTGGTCAAAGATGATGATATGAAGTACACCAACGTAAAACAGGTTCTAGTGGTTAGGGAATTTTATGATATGTTTCTTGAGGAATTGCTAAGGTTATCCCCAAAACGAGAAATTGAGTTCGGTATTGATTTACTTCTGAGAATCCAACCAGTGTCTATACCTCCATATAGAATAGCATGAATCGAACTTAAAGAATTTAAAAATCAGTTACAAGACTTGTTAGATAAGGGATTTATTCGCCCTAGTACTTCTCCTTGGAGTGCTCCAGTCTTATTTGTAAAAAAGAAAGATGGATCGCTACGTCTATGTATTGATTATAAACAGTTACATAAGGTGACAGTACGTAATAAGTATCCATTACCTCGGATAGATGATTTATTTAACTAGCTATAGGGTGTCCAATGTTTTTCAAAAATTGATTTGAAATATGGGTATCATCAATTGAGGATAAGAAATGAGGACATTCTGAAAATTGCTTTCAGGACTCAGTATGGGCACTATGAGTTCTTAGTAATGCTATTTGATTTAACAAATGCCCTAGCTGCATTCATGAATTTGATGAATAGAGTATTTATATCTTTTTTGGATCAGTTTGTTATTGTATTCATAGATGATATCCTGGTATGTTCAAGGAGTTCAGAGGAACATGAGTAACATTTAAGGATAGCTTTGCAAACCCTAAGAGAACACCAGTTGTATGCTAAGTTTTCAAAATGTGAATTTTGATTTAGTAGTGTTACTTTTTTAGGGCATGTGGTTATCAAGGATGGTATTCAAGTTGATCCTAAAAAGGTAGAACTGGTGCAGCAATGGTCACGCCCTACCATAATTACGGAGATCCGTAGTTTTCTTGATTTAGCAAACTATTACTGCAGATTCGTCAAAGATTTTTCAAAAATAGCCACTCCTTTGACGAGGTTGACAAGGAAGGAAATAAAGTTTGACTGGTCAGATGAATGTGAGAAGTGTTTTTATAAACTTAAGGAATATTTAACTACGACGCCAGTATTGACTATTCCTTCAGGTACCGGAGGATACACAATATACTATGATGCATCGAGAATTGGATTAAAGTGTGTGTTGATACAACATGGTCAAGTCATTGCATATGCATCCAGACAGTTTAAGCCACATGAGCAAAATTATCCGACTCATGATTTAAAGATGGTAGCAGTGGTTTTTGCTCTCAAAATTTGGAGGCATTATCTGTATGGTGAGACATGTGAAAGCTATACAGATTATAAAAGTCTCAAATATATTTTTCAAGAAAAAGATTTTAACATGAGACAAAGACGATGGATGGAATTACTTAAAGATTATTACTGCACATTACTATATCATCAAAGTAAGGCCAATGTAGTGGTTGATGCATTAAGTAGGAAGTCTATGAGTAGTTTAAATCATATCAAAGTGGTAAGAAGGCCGTTGATTAAAGAAATGCACAAGTTGAAAAGTCATGGAATATTATTTGAAGTAAAGAAGCCTGTGATACTATTGACCTATATACAATTTTAATCGTTTTTGGTTAAGCATTTGAAAAAGGCACAGGAAGATGATGCCTATTTATGAAAAAAAAATTAGAAAGGTGAAAAAGGGCAGTGATGTTGAATTTACTGTAGATTCTGAAGGAATTTTGAGATTAGGCAAGCGATTGTGTGTACTTAATAAAGAAGAATTCAAGAAAGAGATTTTAGAGGAAGCTCATAGATCCAAATATACCATTCATCTTAGGGTAACTAAAATGTATAAAGATCTAAAAGAAATTTATTGGTGGGATGGTATGAAGAAAGATATAGTTGATTATATCTCTTGATGCTTAACTTGTCAGTAGGTAAAAGCAAAACATCAAAGGCCTACAGGATTACATCAGCAAGTAGAGATACCTGAATGGAAATGAGAAAAAATAACTATGAATTTTGTTACAGGACTACCACGGAGACCAAAAGGGTTTGACTTAATATGGGTGATAATTGATAGGATGACTAAATTAACACATTTTTTACCAGTGAAAACCATATACAACGTAGCTTAGTATGCAAATCTATATTTGAATGAGATAGTAAGGCTTCATGGTGTGCCAATATCGATTATTTCTTATCGAAGACCACAGTTCAAAGCTCGTTTTTGGAGAGCTTTCCAAGAAACTTTAGACACGAAGTTAAATCTCAGTATTGCTTTTCATCCTCAAACAAATGGACAGTCTGAGCGAACCATCCAAATATTGGAAGATATGTTTCGGGCATATGTGCTAGATTTTCAAAATAGCTGGGAAAGATTATTGCCTCTAGCTAAATTTGCTTATAACAATAGCTATCAAGTCAGTATACAAATGGCCCCTTTTGAGACATTATATGGTAGACGTTGTCGTTCTCCGATCGAATGGTTTGAATTGGGAGAAACTAAGATGTTAAGGCCTAACCTAGTACAAGATGCACTTGACAAGGTAAAGTTGATTAAGGAAAAATTAATGGTAGCTCAGAGTAGATAGAAAGCTTATGTGGATAATAGACGACGACCGTTGGAATTTGTTGTAGGCGAACATGTCTTCTTAAAGATATCTCCTATAAAAGGAGTAGTAAGATTTGGGAAGAAAGGGAAGTTAAGTCTACAGTACATAGGACCATATGAAATTTTTGACAGGATTGGTCCAGTAGCTTATCGTTTGGCTTTGCCACCTGAATTGAGTAATGTTCATCCAGTATGTCATGTGTCTATGCTACGAAAGTATTTATTAGATCCCACACATGTAATTCAGCTCCCAAATATTCAATTAGATAAGGACTTAACCTCTGAAAAACAATTAGTGGCAATAGTAAACAGACAAGTGAAGAAATTGCGATCAAAAGAATTACCCACAGTGAAAGTGATTTGACATAATCATTCTTCAGAGGAAACTACATAGGAAAAAGAGGATGATATGCGCTCCAAATACCCGCATCTGTTTGAACGATGAGGTTAGTATTTGTATTTGAATATGGAGATGAAATTCGGGGACCGAATTTTTTAAAAGGAGGAAGAATGTAATAACCACAAAAAAAAAAGAGAAAATCCTAAATAAATGAAAATTCCGAAATTAAAGAAAATTTTGAATGAAAGTGAGGATTATGGAAAATGGAGATAAGTACCATTGGAAACATGTTTATTTATCATATTTTTTGAGAAATTGTGAAGTGAACATGAGGATTTAAGTTTTGGGGTCAAAGTGTAATTTTCTAAAAGTTTAGGGGTCAAAATGTAAATAAGAAAAATTGCAAGGATAGCCCTCAACAATTGAAATTTTGCTAATAGGTCATTCAGAGGATTTTAAGAGAAACCAGATACAAAATTTGGCATAAAAACTTCTGCACTCTCTCTCTCTCTCTCCCAAAATTCACTCTTTCTCTCTCAAAATCTTAAAACTTCTCTTTAGATTTCTAGCACTTCTGGATCTTGGATTTCAACACCATCACCGCCTACGGATTTAGAATGAGGAGGACTACAATTATATCTAATTGATTTTTGGATTTTTGGCCAAAAATTTGTTGAAAAGTGTAGGAGAAACTCTAGGAAGGTAAGTTCTAAATCTCCTACTTAGAGTTCTTAAATTGAAAATCTGACACTATAGATGGATTTAGGAGATAAAAAAAACCTTACGATATGAAATTTGGCTGCCATCTGACAACTTTTATATGTCGTGAATAGTAAATTCGGCCATCGTGAATAGTAATTTCTAGCGGTGAAAAGTATTTCCACAGTTGACTGGCATTGACCGAGCTTTCAGAGTCATTTTTTAAATTTTTGGACCATCCGGACTCGTTTTTTGAGGTCTATTTGGTCATACTTGAATTGAAAAAGTATATTTTAGGACTATCTAATATGGGTCCTCACTTTGTGAGTAGATGATTCTTTCTATAACTTATCCTATGCTCTTCTTGAACTTTAAATGAATAATTGATTATGTTTACTAGTGATTTATACTTTTATATGTCTCTGAAATCGATTAAATTATCTAGATTTGTTTACTATCTAGTATATAGTTCAAGAAGAGTATGGTTTTGAAAATAGATTTTTGAACTCATTGAATATATGAATTTAAATGTATTTCTCATCATGTGGTAAAGGAAATATATTGTGCACGTCGCATTGATTTGTAAAGCTATATGATTGCCTTAGAAAAGGACATGTATATGTGATAAACCCTAATTGAAAAATTTATGACAGATGAACTGTACTAAGACTGAAAGTCTGTATTTTATTGAAAACTCTGTATTGGATGATATGTCATATGTGTAAATGATAATTTCTATGGAGGAATCCAATTGAAAACACTGTTTGCTAATAGCAGGTGATATTAGCTCTGGTGCACCTTGATACCTCAACTAGCAGGGGTGGTGCTAGTCTCATGTGACAACCAACACACGGGAGTTATTGTTATTGGGGAGAGCAGGATGCCTCCTATATGTGTTATTGGGGAGAGCGGGATGCCTCCTATATATGATATGTGATTTGTCTTCCTTTGCTGTATGCTTAGAAAATAATCATATTAGAGTCCCTTGGCACGTCTTCTTGAACAGTGGTGGGGCAAATTTGAGCTAAAATATTGAGTTTAGGCAAATCCTACACCGATAAAGTATAGAAAGGGTTGAACTCTGATAGGGTGGTTTTGATATGTGATCCTCTTAATTTTTTCTTGAGAAATATTTTGATGCATAACAATATTTGATTAATGATCATATCGTATTGCATATAATTTTGGATATATGAATGTGATTTGAACTGAGAATATTTGAAATACGGGTTCTATATGGATGTACTTCTAAACTGTACTTTCTATGTGATAAATTTTAAAATATGAGTTCATCCATATGTTGTCCTAAGAGGTCATAGGATGTCTTATCTGTTCACTGAGTTGTCAAATTCACTACACAATATTTACATCTTTTTCATATAAGAATACAGAGTCTGGTCCTGTGGATAGGTGATCAGCTAGGCTGCTTATTTCCTGGTTGAGCCTACGTTGCTTCTAAGACTCACGTTATTTGGATTGTATTGTATTTGTATTCTAAAGTATGTTCTATATGCCATAGGCAAAATCTTTGCTTCTGTTGTTATTCTAATGTTTATGGACTTGGTCTGTATATAGTATATGCACGGGAAACCTATATTTATATGTTTCCATGATAAAAAATTGAATTATGCATATTTATGAAAAATATCTGTTCATGGTATATATGTTTCACGTGCCCTTAAAGTAGGGACATGACAATAAAGCTATATAATGCAATCAGTTTTTAGTTAACTAAATCTGTTTAGATTATTGAAAACTACCGAAAGTATAAAATTCACTCAACATGAACATATGTATTATTTGAAACATTTATGAGCATCTCCGATAGACAAGAAGTATTCTGAAACTTCGAAAGACTTCAAAAAGCCGTGAAGACAAATATCTAAGACATGCAAGCTTGATTTTGAGTGCATATTAAGTCTTTATGGTTTAGAATTGAAAGAGTACTACAAAGAATTCACTCTAAACAAGATAATTTTCTCTAAACTAAACTCAATATCAAGTCTCATTAATCAATAATCAAAGTTTAAAAAACAATAAACAAGCATACCATATATATAGGTATACAAGCTGTAGAAGTCTAAATTAATTAAAACTCTTAGAAAAATAAAACAATAGTTTATTTATGGATATGGATAATGGAGACTCAAACAAATAAACTAACTAAACCTAGTCCCCAAATTAAAAATTATCATTCAAAATAAAAGCTAAAGATAAGATAAGATAACTAATTCAAAATAAAAATTAAATATAAGATAGCTTAGGATCTGCATTATTCTTTCTCTCTAAAATTAAATATAATTAAATTTTAATTTTTTGTTTTCATTTCAGTTTAAGTGGCTATACAATCTTCTTGTGTATGCTGCTACCTTATCTTGTCTATGTTGATCCTAACTAGTTTGTATTTTTTTTTTCCTTATATAAACACTCATATATCCGTTGCTTATCAAAGTTTGTTTATGGTTACGTTATAAATCTCTAATTTGGGTAAGAAGGCTTAACATCTATGTGTGTGTGTGTGTGTGTGTGTGTGTGTGTATATATATATATATAGCAAATTTAGAAAGAAAAAAAAAACAGTAAAGATATTTTATTTTTAGCGTGGATATGCTTATATGCCATTCTTCACAAAACAAGGAGAAACAGACTTAGTTAAAGAGAGTTTTGATTTCTAATGTGGAATAACATATGATTGCCTTGTTATATGTATATAATATTAAAATTATCTTCTCTTCATTTATTTTAAATATTCAGTAAATAGAATATATTAATATTCTTTATATTTAACACAAAAATGTATCTTTTCTTAATTTTTATCCATTAAAAACTTATTTACATTACTCAAAAATGTTAGCTCCGTCTCCACAATTTAATTTGTTTTATTTTGAAAATGATAATTGATAAAGGAGAATTTTGAGTATTAATGGCTATATTTTATCCTCCAATTCATAGCAAACTTATGGTTATTTCCCTGCTTTTGGTTATGCTTTGCTTTGGATACTGCTTTGGTTGTTTTTATGCTTGTAGGTGAGCAAAAGAGGCTAAGAAAGCAAGGAAAAACAGTCATGAAAAGTGCCATATGGACTTGGAACAAGATGAGGAGGAAGCCCACCAAAAATCAACAAGAAAGGAGCATGGCAGCCCCGAACACGGCCAGGCCGTGTTCTGGGCAAAAACTGCAAAAACTTCCCAGAATCCAGCCCGAAGTACAGCCAGGCCGTGTCCTGGAACACGGCCGTGCTTCGGGGTCCGTACACACAAGATTTTTAGGGTTTTGGCCGCCAAAATTGATATATATTGAAGGGGATACGCAGCCAAAGATAGAAAGATGCAGAGAGGCTTATTTTTACAGAGTTTTAGGCTTAGGAAACACCTTAGGATTATGTTTAAAGTAGGATTAAAGTTCAATTCATGTTCTTAGGGTAGATTTTACATTGATTCAAGCTTGTATTCTCATTACATTCAGCAATCCAGGTTTTATCTTTCTATCTCTACTTCTACTCCTTTCTCTTACATTGTATTGGATGTTGATGATTTACTTAATGATTATGCCTTTTGATTTATCTTTCTATCATGCTTGAGTAGATTTTGATCTAGGGTTTTGGTAAACCCACTTATGATGTGATGATACATTGTGTTAATTGAATCATTAGAACCCTAATTGTGTTATCCATGGTTAATTAGGATTAGCTATTAAGCATTGGTTATATGAGTTGATGAATGTCTGGCCAATATTTATCACGTCTTAGGATATTAATTGATGAACTGAAAAGTGAAGATTAATACCGGAACCTAATAGTTAATTAGGGATATCTTAAACACGAAAGTAGTTTAAAGTTCTCTAGGAATGAATCAATTAATGGGCACGAGAAAACCGATTAATTGTATTCCATGGTCGACATAATGCTTAATGGACCAAGGTTGAACTAAGAACCACGAAAGTAGGCAATTGGGTCAACTTAGGAGAATTAATGGCTATATTTTATCCTCCAATTCATAGCAAACTTATGGTTATTTCCCTGCTTTTGGTTATGCTTTGCTTTGGATACTGCCTTGGTTGTTTTTATGCTTGTAGGTGAGCAAAAGAGGCTAAGAAAGCAAGGAAAAACAGTCACGAAAAGTGCCATATGGACTTGGAACAAGATGAGGAGGAAGCCCACCAAAAATCAACAAGAAAGGAGCATGGCAGCCCCCAACACGGCCAGGCCGTGTTCTGGGCAAAAACTGCAAAAACTTCCCAGAATCCAGCCCGAAGTACAGCCAGGCCGTGTCCTGGAACACGGCCGTGCTTCGGGGTCCGTACACACAAGATTTTTAGGGTTTTGGCCGCCAAAATTGATATATATTGAAGGGGATACGCAGCCAAAGATAGAAAGATGCAGAGAGGCTTATTTTTACAGAGTTTTAGGCTTAGGAAACACCTTAGGATTATGTTTAAAGTAGGATTAAAGTTCAATTCATGTTCTTAGGGTAGATTTTACATTGATTCAAGCTTGTATTCTCATTACATTCAGCAATCCAGGTTTTATCTTTCTATCTCTACTTCTACTCCTTTCTCTTACATTGTATTGGATGTTGATGATTTACTTAATGATTATGCCTTTTGATTTATCTTTCTATCATGCTTGAGTAGATTTTGATCTAGGGTTTTGGTAAACCCACTTATGATGTGATGATACATTGTGTTAATTGAATCATTAGAACCCTAATTGTGTTATCCATGGTTAATTAGGATTAGCTATTAAGCATTGGTTATATGAGTTGATGAATGTCTGGCCAATATTTATCACGTCTTAGGATATTAATTGATGAACTGAAAAGTGAAGATTAATACCGGAACCTAATAGTTAATTAGGGATATCTTAAACACGAAAGTAGTTTAAAGTTCTCTAGGAATGAATCAATTAATGGGCACGAGAAAACCGATTAATTGTATTCCATGGTCGACATAATGCTTAATGGACCAAGGTTGAACTAAGAACCACGAAAGTAGGCAATTGGGTCAACTTAGGAGAATTAATGGCTATATTTTATCCTCCAATTCATAGCAAACTTATGGTTATTTCCCTGCTTTTGGTTATGCTTTGCTTTGGATACTGCCTTGGTTGTTTTTATGCTTGTAGGTGAGCAAAAGAGGCTAAGAAAGCAAGGAAAAACAGTCACGAAAAGTGCCATATGGACTTGGAACAAGATGAGGAGGAAGCCCACCAAAAATCAACAAGAAAGGAGCATGGCAGCCCCCAACACGGCCAGGCCGTGTTCTGGGCAAAAACTGCAAAAACTTCCCAGAATCCAGCCCGAAGTACAGCCAGGCCGTGTCCTGGAACACGGCCGTGCTTCGGGGTCCGTACACACAAGATTTTTAGGGTTTTGGCCGCCAAAATTGATATATATTGAAGGGGATACGCAGCCAAAGATAGAAAGATGCAGAGAGGCTTATTTTTACAGAGTTTTAGGCTTAGGAAACACCTTAGGATTATGTTTAAAGTAGGATTAAAGTTCAATTCATGTTCTTAGGGTAGATTTTACATTGATTCAAGCTTGTATTCTCATTACATTCAGCAATCCAGGTTTTATCTTTCTATCTCTACTTCTACTCCTTTCTCTTACATTGTATTGGATGTTGATGATTTACTTAATGATTATGCCTTTTGATTTATCTTTCTATCATGCTTGAGTAGATTTTGATCTAGGGTTTTGGTAAACCCACTTATGATGTGATGATACATTGTGTTAATTGAATCATTAGAACCCTAATTGTGTTATCCATGGTTAATTAGGATTAGCTATTAAGCATTGGTTATATGAGTTGATGAATGTCTGGCCAATATTTATCACGTCTTAGGATATTAATTGATGAACTGAAAAGTGAAGATTAATACCGGAACCTAATAGTTAATTAGGGATATCTTAAACACGAAAGTAGTTTAAAGTTCTCTAGGAATGAATCAATTAATGGGCACGAGAAAACCGATTAATTGTATTCCATGGTCGACATAATGCTTAATGGACCAAGGTTGAACTAAGAACCACGAAAGTAGGCAATTGGGTCAACTTAGGAGAATTAATGGCTATATTTTATCCTCCAATTCATAGCAAACTTATGGTTATTTCCCTGCTTTTGGTTATGCTTTGCTTTGGATACTGCCTTGGTTGTTTTTATGCTTGTAGGTGAGCAAAAGAGGCTAAGAAAGCAAGGAAAAACAGTCACGAAAAGTGCCATATGGACTTGGAACAAGATGAGGAGGAAGCCCACCAAAAATCAACAAGAAAGGAGCATGGCAGCCCCCAACACGGCCAGGCCGTGTTCTGGGCAAAAACTGCAAAAACTTCCCAGAATCCAGCCCGAAGTACAGCCAGGCCGTGTCCTGGAACACGGCCGTGCTTCGGGGTCCGTACACACAAGATTTTTAGGGTTTTGGCCGCCAAAATTGATATATATTGAAGGGGATACGCAGCCAAAGATAGAAAGATGCAGAGAGGCTTATTTTTACAGAGTTTTAGGCTTAGGAAACACCTTAGGATTATGTTTAAAGTAGGATTAAAGTTCAATTCATGTTCTTAGGGTAGATTTTACATTGATTCAAGCTTGTATTCTCATTACATTCAGCAATCCAGGTTTTATCTTTCTATCTCTACTTCTACTCCTTTCTCTTACATTGTATTGGATGTTGATGATTTACTTAATGATTATGCCTTTTGATTTATCTTTCTATCATGCTTGAGTAGATTTTGATCTAGGGTTTTGGTAAACCCACTTATGATGTGATGATACATTGTGTTAATTGAATCATTAGAACCCTAATTGTGTTATCCATGGTTAATTAGGATTAGCTATTAAGCATTGGTTATATGAGTTGATGAATGTCTGGCCAATATTTATCACGTCTTAGGATATTAATTGATGAACTGAAAAGTGAAGATTAATACCGGAACCTAATAGTTAATTAGGGATATCTTAAACACGAAAGTAGTTTAAAGTTCTCTAGGAATGAATCAATTAATGGGCACGAGAAAACCGATTAATTGTATTCCATGGTCGACATAATGCTTAATGGACCAAGGTTGAACTAAGAACCACGAAAGTAGGCAATTGGGTCAACTTAGGAGAATTAATGGCTATATTTTATCCTCCAATTCATAGCAAACTTATGGTTATTTCCCTGCTTTTGGTTATGCTTTGCTTTGGATACTGCCTTGGTTGTTTTTATGCTTGTAGGTGAGCAAAAGAGGCTAAGAAAGCAAGGAAAAACAGTCACGAAAAGTGCCATATGGACTTGGAACAAGATGAGGAGGAAGCCCACCAAAAATCAACAACAAAGGAGCATGGCAGCCCCCAACACGGCCAGGCCGTGTTCTGGGCAAAAACTGCAAAAACTTCCCAGAATCCAGCCCGAAGTACAGCCAGGCCGTGTCCTGGAACACGGCCGTGCTTCGGGGTCCGTACACACAAGATTTTTAGGGTTTTGGCCGCCAAAATTGATATATATTGAAGGGGATACGCAGCCAAAGATAGAAAGATGCAGAGAGGCTTATTTTTACAGAGTTTTAGGCTTAGGAAACACCTTAGGATTATGTTTAAAGTAGGATTAAAGTTCAATTCATGTTCTTAGGGTAGATTTTACATTGATTCAAGCTTGTATTCTCATTACATTCAGCAATCCAGGTTTTATCTTTCTATCTCTACTTCTACTCCTTTCTCTTACATTGTATTGGATGTTGATGATTTACTTAATGATTATGCCTTTTGATTTATCTTTCTATCATGCTTGAGTAGATTTTGATCTAGGGTTTTGGTAAACCCACTTATGATGTGATGATACATTGTGTTAATTGAATCATTAGAACCCTAATTGTGTTATCCATGGTTAATTAGGATTAGCTATTAAGCATTGGTTATATGAGTTGATGAATGTCTGGCCAATATTTATCACGTCTTAGGATATTAATTGATGAACTGAAAAGTGAAGATTAATACCGGAACCTAATAGTTAATTAGGGATATCTTAAACACGAAAGTAGTTTAAAGTTCTCTAGGAATGAATCAATTAATGGGCACGAGAAAACCGATTAATTGTATTCCATGGTCGACATAATGCTTAATGGACCAAGGTTGAACTAAGAACCACGAAAGTAGGCAATTGGGTCAACTTAGGAGAATTAATGGCTATATTTTATCCTCCAATTCATAGCAAACTTATGGTTATTTCCCTGCTTTTGGTTATGCTTTGCTTTGGATACTGCCTTGGTTGTTTTTATGCTTGTAGGTGAGCAAAAGAGGCTAAGAAAGCAAGGAAAAACAGTCACGAAAAGTGCCATATGGACTTGGAACAAGATGAGGAGGAAGCCCACCAAAAATCAACAAGAAAGGAGCATGGCAGCCCCCAACACGGCCAGGCCGTGTTCTGGGCAAAAACTGCAAAAACTTCCCAGAATCCAGCCCGAAGTACAGCCAGGCCGTGTCCTGGAACACGGCCGTGCTTCGGGGTCCGTACACACAAGATTTTTAGGGTTTTGGCCGCCAAAATTGATATATATTGAAGGGGATACGCAGCCAAAGATAGAAAGATGCAGAGAGGCTTATTTTTACAGAGTTTTAGGCTTAGGAAACACCTTAGGATTATGTTTAAAGTAGGATTAAAGTTCAATTCATGTTCTTAGGGTAGATTTTACATTGATTCAAGCTTGTATTCTCATTACATTCAGCAATCCAGGTTTTATCTTTCTATCTCTACTTCTACTCCTTTCTCTTACATTGTATTGGATGTTGATGATTTACTTAATGATTATGCCTTTTGATTTATCTTTCTATCATGCTTGAGTAGATTTTGATCTAGGGTTTTGGTAAACCCACTTATGATGTGATGATACATTGTGTTAATTGAATCATTAGAACCCTAATTGTGTTATCCATGGTTAATTAGGATTAGCTATTAAGCATTGGTTATATGAGTTGATGAATGTCTGGCCAATATTTATCACGTCTTAGGATATTAATTGATGAACTGAAAAGTGAAGATTAATACCGGAACCTAATAGTTAATTAGGGATATCTTAAACACGAAAGTAGTTTAAAGTTCTCTAGGAATGAATCAATTAATGGGCACGAGAAAACCGATTAATTGTATTCCATGGTCGACATAATGCTTAATGGACCAAGGTTGAACTAAGAACCACGAAAGTAGGCAATTGGGTCAACTTAGGAGAATTAATGGCTATATTTTATCCTCCAATTCATAGCAAACTTATGGTTATTTCCCTGCTTTTGGTTATGCTTTGCTTTGGATACTGCCTTGGTTGTTTTTATGCTTGTAGGTGAGCAAAAGAGGCTAAGAAAGCAAGGAAAAACAGTCACGAAAAGTGCCATATGGACTTGGAACAAGATGAGGAGGAAGCCCACCAAAAATCAACAACAAAGGAGCATGGCAGCCCCCAACACGGCCAGGCCGTGTTCTGGGCAAAAACTGCAAAAACTTCCCAGAATCCAGCCCGAAGTACAGCCAGGCCGTGTCCTGGAACACGGCCGTGCTTCGGGGTCCGTACACACAAGATTTTTAGGGTTTTGGCCGCCAAAATTGATATATATTGAAGGGGATACGCAGCCAAAGATAGAAAGATGCAGAGAGGCTTATTTTTACAGAGTTTTAGGCTTAGGAAACACCTTAGGATTATGTTTAAAGTAGGATTAAAGTTCAATTCATGTTCTTAGGGTAGATTTTACATTGATTCAAGCTTGTATTCTCATTACATTCAGCAATCCAGGTTTTATCTTTCTATCTCTACTTCTACTCCTTTCTCTTACATTGTATTGGATGTTGATGATTTACTTAATGATTATGCCTTTTGATTTATCTTTCTATCATGCTTGAGTAGATTTTGATCTAGGGTTTTGGTAAACCCACTTATGATGTGATGATACATTGTGTTAATTGAATCATTAGAACCCTAATTGTGTTATCCATGGTTAATTAGGATTAGCTATTAAGCATTGGTTATATGAGTTGATGAATGTCTGGCCAATATTTATCACGTCTTAGGATATTAATTGATGAACTGAAAAGTGAAGATTAATACCGGAACCTAATAGTTAATTAGGGATATCTTAAACACGAAAGTAGTTTAAAGTTCTCTAGGAATGAATCAATTAATGGGCACGAGAAAACCGATTAATTGTATTCCATGGTCGACATAATGCTTAATGGACCAAGGTTGAACTAAGAACCACGAAAGTAGGCAATTGGGTCAACTTAGGAGAATTAATGGCTATATTTTATCCTCCAATTCATAGCAAACTTATGGTTATTTCCCTGCTTTTGGTTATGCTTTGCTTTGGATACTGCCTTGGTTGTTTTTATGCTTGTAGGTGAGCAAAAGAGGCTAAGAAAGCAAGGAAAAACAGTCACGAAAAGTGCCATATGGACTTGGAACAAGATGAGGAGGAAGCCCACCAAAAATCAACAAGAAAGGAGCATGGCAGCCCCCAACACGGCCAGGCCGTGTTCTGGGCAAAAACTGCAAAAACTTCCCAGAATCCAGCCCGAAGTACAGCCAGGCCGTGTCCTGGAACACGGCCGTGCTTCGGGGTCCGTACACACAAGATTTTTAGGGTTTTGGCCGCCAAAATTGATATATATTGAAGGGGATACGCAGCCAAAGATAGAAAGATGCAGAGAGGCTTATTTTTACAGAGTTTTAGGCTTAGGAAACACCTTAGGATTATGTTTAAAGTAGGATTAAAGTTCAATTCATGTTCTTAGGGTAGATTTTACATTGATTCAAGCTTGTATTCTCATTACATTCAGCAATCCAGGTTTTATCTTTCTATCTCTACTTCTACTCCTTTCTCTTACATTGTATTGGATGTTGATGATTTACTTAATGATTATGCCTTTTGATTTATCTTTCTATCATGCTTGAGTAGATTTTGATCTAGGGTTTTGGTAAACCCACTTATGATGTGATGATACATTGTGTTAATTGAATCATTAGAACCCTAATTGTGTTATCCATGGTTAATTAGGATTAGCTATTAAGCATTGGTTATATGAGTTGATGAATGTCTGGCCAATATTTATCACGTCTTAGGATATTAATTGATGAACTGAAAAGTGAAGATTAATACCGGAACCTAATAGTTAATTAGGGATATCTTAAACACGAAAGTAGTTTAAAGTTCTCTAGGAATGAATCAATTAATGGGCACGAGAAAACCGATTAATTGTATTCCATGGTCGACATAATGCTTAATGGACCAAGGTTGAACTAAGAACCACGAAAGTAGGCAATTGGGTCAACTTAGGAGAATTAATGGCTATATTTTATCCTCCAATTCATAGCAAACTTATGGTTATTTCCCTGCTTTTGGTTATGCTTTGCTTTGGATACTGCCTTGGTTGTTTTTATGCTTGTAGGTGAGCAAAAGAGGCTAAGAAAGCAAGGAAAAACAGTCACGAAAAGTGCCATATGGACTTGGAACAAGATGAGGAGGAAGCCCACCAAAAATCAACAAGAAAGGAGCATGGCAGCCCCCAACACGGCCAGGCCGTGTTCTAGGCAAAAACTGCAAAAACTTCCCAGAATCCAGCCCGAAGTACAGCCAGGCCGTGTCCTGGAACACGGCCGTGCTTCGGGGTCCGTACACACAAGATTTTTAGGGTTTTGGCCGCCAAAATTGATATATATTGAAGGGGATACGCAGCCAAAGATAGAAAGATGCAGAGAGGCTTATTTTTACAGAGTTTTAGGCTTAGGAAACACCTTAGGATTATGTTTAAAGTAGGATTAAAGTTCAATTCATGTTCTTAGGGTAGATTTTACATTGATTCAAGCTTGTATTCTCATTACATTCAGCAATCCAGGTTTTATCTTTCTATCTCTACTTCTACTCCTTTCTCTTACATTGTATTGGATGTTGATGATTTACTTAATGATTATGCCTTTTGATTTATCTTTCTATCATGCTTGAGTAGATTTTGATCTAGGGTTTTGGTAAACCCACTTATGATGTGATGATACATTGTGTTAATTGAATCATTAGAACCCTAATTGTGTTATCCATGGTTAATTAGGATTAGCTATTAAGCATTGGTTATATGAGTTGATGAATGTCTGGCCAATATTTATCACGTCTTAGGATATTAATTGATGAACTGAAAAGTGAAGATTAATACCGGAACCTAATAGTTAATTAGGGATATCTTAAACACGAAAGTAGTTTAAAGTTCTCTAGGAATGAATCAATTAATGGGCACGAGAAAACCGATTAATTGTATTCCATGGTCGACATAATGCTTAATGGACCAAGGTTGAACTAAGAACCACGAAAGTAGGCAATTGGGTCAACTTAGGAGAATTAATGGCTATATTTTATCCTCCAATTCATAGCAAACTTATGGTTATTTCCCTGCTTTTGGTTATGCTTTGCTTTGGATACTGCCTTGGTTGTTTTTATGCTTGTAGGTGAGCAAAAGAGGCTAAGAAAGCAAGGAAAAACAGTCACGAAAAGTGCCATATGGACTTGGAACAAGATGAGGAGGAAGCCCACCAAAAATCAACAAGAAAGGAGCATGGCAGCCCCCAACACGGCCAGGCCGTGTTCTGGGCAAAAACTGCAAAAACTTCCCAGAATCCAGCCCGAAGTACAGCCAGGCCGTGTCCTGGAACACGGCCGTGCTTCGGGGTCCGTACACACAAGATTTTTAGGGTTTTGGCCGCCAAAATTGATATATATTGAAGGGGATACGCAGCCAAAGATAGAAAGATGCAGAGAGGCTTATTTTTACAGAGTTTTAGGCTTAGGAAACACCTTAGGATTATGTTTAAAGTAGGATTAAAGTTCAATTCATGTTCTTAGGGTAGATTTTACATTGATTCAAGCTTGTATTCTCATTACATTCAGCAATCCAGGTTTTATCTTTCTATCTCTACTTCTACTCCTTTCTCTTACATTGTATTGGATGTTGATGATTTACTTAATGATTATGCCTTTTGATTTATCTTTCTATCATGCTTGAGTAGATTTTGATCTAGGGTTTTGGTAAACCCACTTATGATGTGATGATACATTGTGTTAATTGAATCATTAGAACCCTAATTGTGTTATCCATGGTTAATTAGGATTAGCTATTAAGCATTGGTTATATGAGTTGATGAATGTCTGGCCAATATTTATCACGTCTTAGGATATTAATTGATGAACTGAAAAGTGAAGATTAATACCGGAACCTAATAGTTAATTAGGGATATCTTAAACACGAA
The DNA here is from genome assembly GCA_037074535.1 of Gleditsia sinensis. Taxonomy (NCBI): domain Eukaryota; kingdom Viridiplantae; phylum Streptophyta; class Magnoliopsida; order Fabales; family Fabaceae; genus Gleditsia; species Gleditsia sinensis. Next base: position 65,422,099 of record CM073465.1, on the reverse strand, counting down.
AGTAGTTTAAAGTTCTCTAGGAATGAATCAATTAATGGGCACGAGAAAACCGATTAATTGTATTCCATGGTCGACATAATGCTTAATGGACCAAGGTTGAACTAAGAACCACGAAAGTAGGCAATTGGGTCAACTTAGGAGAATTAATGGCTATATTTTATCCTCCAATTCATAGCAAACTTATGGTTATTTCCCTGCTTTTGGTTATGCTTTGCTTTGGATACTGCCTTGGTTGTTTTTATGCTTGTAGGTGAGCAAAAGAGGCTAAGAAAGCAAGGAAAAACAGTCACGAAAAGTGCCATATGGACTTGGAACAAGATGAGGAGGAAGCCCACCAAAAATCAACAAGAAAGGAGCATGGCAGCCCCCAACACGGCCAGGCCGTGTTCTGGGCAAAAACTGCAAAAACTTCCCAGAATCCAGCCCGAAGTACAGCCAGGCCGTGTCCTGGAACACGGCCGTGCTTCGGGGTCCGTACACACAAGATTTTTAGGGTTTTGGCCGCCAAAATTGATATATATTGAAGGGGATACGCAGCCAAAGATAGAAAGATGCAGAGAGGCTTATTTTTACAGAGTTTTAGGCTTAGGAAACACCTTAGGATTATGTTTAAAGTAGGATTAAAGTTCAATTCATGTTCTTAGGGTAGATTTTACATTGATTCAAGCTTGTATTCTCATTACATTCAGCAATCCAGGTTTTATCTTTCTATCTCTACTTCTACTCCTTTCTCTTACATTGTATTGGATGTTGATGATTTACTTAATGATTATGCCTTTTGATTTATCTTTCTATCATGCTTGAGTAGATTTTGATCTAGGGTTTTGGTAAACCCACTTATGATGTGATGATACATTGTGTTAATTGAATCATTAGAACCCTAATTGTGTTATCCATGGTTAATTAGGATTAGCTATTAAGCATTGGTTATATGAGTTGATGAATGTCTGGCCAATATTTATCACGTCTTAGGATATTAATTGATGAACTGAAAAGTGAAGATTAATACCGGAACCTAATAGTTAATTAGGGATATCTTAAACACGAAAGTAGTTTAAAGTTCTCTAGGAATGAATCAATTAATGGGCACGAGAAAACCGATTAATTGTATTCCATGGTCGACATAATGCTTAATGGACCAAGGTTGAACTAAGAACCACGAAAGTAGGCAATTGGGTCAACTTAGGAGAATTAATGGCTATATTTTATCCTCCAATTCATAGCAAACTTATGGTTATTTCCCTGCTTTTGGTTATGCTTTGCTTTGGATACTGCCTTGGTTGTTTTTATGCTTGTAGGTGAGCAAAAGAGGCTAAGAAAGCAAGGAAAAACAGTCACGAAAAGTGCCATATGGACTTGGAACAAGATGAGGAGGAAGCCCACCAAAAATCAACAAGAAAGGAGCATGGCAGCCCCCAACACGGCCAGGCCGTGTTCTGGGCAAAAACTGCAAAAACTTCCCAGAATCCAGCCCGAAGTACAGCCAGGCCGTGTCCTGGAACACGGCCGTGCTTCGGGGTCCGTACACACAAGATTTTTAGGGTTTTGGCCGCCAAAATTGATATATATTGAAGGGGATACGCAGCCAAAGATAGAAAGATGCAGAGAGGCTTATTTTTACAGAGTTTTAGGCTTAGGAAACACCTTAGGATTATGTTTAAAGTAGGATTAAAGTTCAATTCATGTTCTTAGGGTAGATTTTACATTGATTCAAGCTTGTATTCTCATTACATTCAGCAATCCAGGTTTTATCTTTCTATCTCTACTTCTACTCCTTTCTCTTACATTGTATTGGATGTTGATGATTTACTTAATGATTATGCCTTTTGATTTATCTTTCTATCATGCTTGAGTAGATTTTGATCTAGGGTTTTGGTAAACCCACTTATGATGTGATGATACATTGTGTTAATTGAATCATTAGAACCCTAATTGTGTTATCCATGGTTAATTAGGATTAGCTATTAAGCATTGGTTATATGAGTTGATGAATGTCTGGCCAATATTTATCACGTCTTAGGATATTAATTGATGAACTGAAAAGTGAAGATTAATACCGGAACCTAATAGTTAATTAGGGATATCTTAAACACGAAAGTAGTTTAAAGTTCTCTAGGAATGAATCAATTAATGGGCACGAGAAAACCGATTAATTGTATTCCATGGTCGACATAATGCTTAATGGACCAAGGTTGAACTAAGAACCACGAAAGTAGGCAATTGGGTCAACTTAGGAGAATTAATGGCTATATTTTATCCTCCAATTCATAGCAAACTTATGGTTATTTCCCTGCTTTTGGTTATGCTTTGCTTTGGATACTGCCTTGGTTGTTTTTATGCTTGTAGGTGAGCAAAAGAGGCTAAGAAAGCAAGGAAAAACAGTCACGAAAAGTGCCATATGGACTTGGAACAAGATGAGGAGGAAGCCCACCAAAAATCAACAAGAAAGGAGCATGGCAGCCCCCAACACGGCCAGGCCGTGTTCTGGGCAAAAACTGCAAAAACTTCCCAGAATCCAGCCCGAAGTACAGCCAGGCCGTGTCTTGGAACACGGCCGTGCTTCGGGGTCCGTACACACAAGATTTTTAGGGTTTTGGCCGCCAAAATTGATATATATTGAAGGGGATACGCAGCCAAAGATAGAAAGATGCAGAGAGGCTTATTTTTACAGAGTTTTAGGCTTAGGAAACACCTTAGGATTATGTTTAAAGTAGGATTAAAGTTCAATTCATGTTCTTAGGGTAGATTTTACATTGATTCAAGCTTGTATTCTCATTACATTCAGCAATCCAGGTTTTATCTTTCTATCTCTACTTCTACTCCTTTCTCTTACATTGTATTGGATGTTGATGATTTACTTAATGATTATGCCTTTTGATTTATCTTTCTATCATGCTTGAGTAGATTTTGATCTAGGGTTTTGGTAAACCCACTTATGATGTGATGATACATTGTGTTAATTGAATCATTAGAACCCTAATTGTGTTATCCATGGTTAATTAGGATTAGCTATTAAGCATTGGTTATATGAGTTGATGAATGTCTGGCCAATATTTATCACGTCTTAGGATATTAATTGATGAACTGAAAAGTGAAGATTAATACCGGAACCTAATAGTTAATTAGGGATATCTTAAACACGAAAGTAGTTTAAAGTTCTCTAGGAATGAATCAATTAATGGGCACGAGAAAACCGATTAATTGTATTCCATGGTCGACATAATGCTTAATGGACCAAGGTTGAACTAAGAACCACGAAAGTAGGCAATTGGGTCAACTTAGGAGAATTAATGGCTATATTTTATCCTCCAATTCATAGCAAACTTATGGTTATTTCCCTGCTTTTGGTTATGCTTTGCTTTGGATACTGCCTTGGTTGTTTTTATGCTTGTAGGTGAGCAAAAGAGGCTAAGAAAGCAAGGAAAAACAGTCACGAAAAGTGCCATATGGACTTGGAACAAGATGAGGAGGAAGCCCACCAAAAATCAACAACAAAGGAGCATGGCAGCCCCCAACACGGCCAGGCCGTGTTCTGGGCAAAAACTGCAAAAACTTCCCAGAATCCAGCCCGAAGTACAGCCAGGCCGTGTCCTGGAACACGGCCGTGCTTCGGGGTCCGTACACACAAGATTTTTAGGGTTTTGGCCGCCAAAATTGATATATATTGAAGGGGATACGCAGCCAAAGATAGAAAGATGCAGAGAGGCTTATTTTTACAGAGTTTTAGGCTTAGGAAACACCTTAGGATTATGTTTAAAGTAGGATTAAAGTTCAATTCATGTTCTTAGGGTAGATTTTACATTGATTCAAGCTTGTATTCTCATTACATTCAGCAATCCAGGTTTTATCTTTCTATCTCTACTTCTACTCCTTTCTCTTACATTGTATTGGATGTTGATGATTTACTTAATGATTATGCCTTTTGATTTATCTTTCTATCATGCTTGAGTAGATTTTGATCTAGGGTTTTGGTAAACCCACTTATGATGTGATGATACATTGTGTTAATTGAATCATTAGAACCCTAATTGTGTTATCCATGGTTAATTAGGATTAGCTATTAAGCATTGGTTATATGAGTTGATGAATGTCTGGCCAATATTTATCACGTCTTAGGATATTAATTGATGAACTGAAAAGTGAAGATTAATACCGGAACCTAATAGTTAATTAGGGATATCTTAAACACGAAAGTAGTTTAAAGTTCTCTAGGAATGAATCAATTAATGGGCACGAGAAAACCGATTAATTGTATTCCATGGTCGACATAATGCTTAATGGACCAAGGTTGAACTAAGAACCACGAAAGTAGGCAATTGGGTCAACTTAGGAGAATTAATGGCTATATTTTATCCTCCAATTCATAGCAAACTTATGGTTATTTCCCTGCTTTTGGTTATGCTTTGCTTTGGATACTGCCTTGGTTGTTTTTATGCTTGTAGGTGAGCAAAAGAGGCTAAGAAAGCAAGGAAAAACAGTCACGAAAAGTGCCATATGGACTTGGAACAAGATGAGGAGGAAGCCCACCAAAAATCAACAAGAAAGGAGCATGGCAGCCCCCAACACGGCCAGGCCGTGTTCTGGGCAAAAACTGCAAAAACTTCCCAGAATCCAGCCCGAAGTACAGCCAGGCCGTGTCCTGGAACACGGCCGTGCTTCGGGGTCCGTACACACAAGATTTTTAGGGTTTTGGCCGCCAAAATTGATATATATTGAAGGGGATACGCAGCCAAAGATAGAAAGATGCAGAGAGGCTTATTTTTACAGAGTTTTAGGCTTAGGAAACACCTTAGGATTATGTTTAAAGTAGGATTAAAGTTCAATTCATGTTCTTAGGGTAGATTTTACATTGATTCAAGCTTGTATTCTCATTACATTCAGCAATCCAGGTTTTATCTTTCTATCTCTACTTCTACTCCTTTCTCTTACATTGTATTGGATGTTGATGATTTACTTAATGATTATGCCTTTTGATTTATCTTTCTATCATGCTTGAGTAGATTTTGATCTAGGGTTTTGGTAAACCCACTTATGATGTGATGATACATTGTGTTAATTGAATCATTAGAACCCTAATTGTGTTATCCATGGTTAATTAGGATTAGCTATTAAGCATTGGTTATATGAGTTGATGAATGTCTGGCCAATATTTATCACGTCTTAGGATATTAATTGATGAACTGAAAAGTGAAGATTAATACCGGAACCTAATAGTTAATTAGGGATATCTTAAACACGAAAGTAGTTTAAAGTTCTCTAGGAATGAATCAATTAATGGGCACGAGAAAACCGATTAATTGTATTCCATGGTCGACATAATGCTTAATGGACCAAGGTTGAACTAAGAACCACGAAAGTAGGCAATTGGGTCAACTTAGGAGAATTAATGGCTATATTTTATCCTCCAATTCATAGCAAACTTATGGTTATTTCCCTGCTTTTGGTTATGCTTTGCTTTGGATACTGCCTTGGTTGTTTTTATGCTTGTAGGTGAGCAAAAGAGGCTAAGAAAGCAAGGAAAAACAGTCACGAAAAGTGCCATATGGACTTGGAACAAGATGAGGAGGAAGCCGACCAAAAATCAACAAAAAAGGAGCATGGCATCCCCCAACACGGCCAGGCCGTGTTCTGGGCAAAAACTGCAAAAACTTCCCAGAATCCAGCCCGAAGTACAGCCAGGCCGTGTCCTGGAACACGGCCGTGCTTCGGGGTCCGTACACACAAGATTTTTAGGGTTTTGGCCGCCAAAATTGATATATATTGAAGGGGATACGCAGCCAAAGATAGAAAGATGCAGAGAGGCTTATTTTTACAGAGTTTTAGGCTTAGGAAACACCTTAGGATTATGTTTAAAGTAGGATTAAAGTTCAATTCATGTTCTTAGGGTAGATTTTACATTGATTCAAGCTTGTATTCTCATTACATTCAGCAATCCAGGTTTTATCTTTCTATCTCTACTTCTACTCCTTTCTCTTACATTGTATTGGATGTTGATGATTTACTTAATGATTATGCCTTTTGATTTATCTTTCTATCATGCTTGAGTAGATTTTGATCTAGGGTTTTGGTAAACCCACTTATGATGTGATGATACATTGTGTTAATTGAATCATTAGAACCCTAATTGTGTTATCCATGGTTAATTAGGATTAGCTATTAAGCATTGGTTATATGAGTTGATGAATGTCTGGCCAATATTTATCACGTCTTAGGATATTAATTGATGAACTGAAAAGTGAAGATTAATACCGGAACCTAATAGTTAATTAGGGATATCTTAAACACGAAAGTAGTTTAAAGTTCTCTAGGAATGAATCAATTAATGGGCACGAGAAAACCGATTAATTGTATTCCATGGTCGACATAATGCTTAATGGACCAAGGTTGAACTAAGAACCACGAAAGTAGGCAATTGGGTCAACTTAGGAGAATTAATGGCTATATTTTATCCTCCAATTCATAGCAAACTTATGGTTATTTCCCTGCTTTTGGTTATGCTTTGCTTTGGATACTGCCTTGGTTGTTTTTATGCTTGTAGGTGAGCAAAAGAGGCTAAGAAAGCAAGGAAAAACAATCATGAAAAGTGCCATATGGACTTGGAACAAGATGAGGAGGAAGCAAGGAGGAAGCCCACCAAAAATCAACAAAAAAGGAGCATGGCATCCCCCAACATGGCCAGGCCGTGTTCTGGGCAAAAACTGCAAAAACTTCCCAGAATCCAGCCCGAAGTACAGCCAGGCCGTGTCCTAGAACACGACCGTGCTTCGGGGTCCGCACACAAGATTTTTAGGGTTTTGGCCGCCAAAATTGATATATATTGAAGGGGATACGCAGCCAAAGATCGAAAGATGCAGAGAGGCTTATTTTTACAGAGTTTTAGGCTTAGGAAACACCTTAGGATTATGTTTAAAGTAGGATTAAAGTTCAATTCATGTTCTTAGGGTAGATTTTACATTGATTCAAGCTTGTATTCTCATTACATTCAGCAATCCAGGTTTTATCTTTCTATCTCTACTTCTACTCCTTTCTCTTACATTGTATTGGATGTTGATGATTTACTTAATGATTATGCCTTTTGATTTATCTTTCTATCATGCTTGAGTAGATTTTGATCTAGGGTTTTGGTAAACCCACTTATGATGTGATGATACATTGTGTTAATTGAATCATTAGAACCCTAATTGTGTTATCCATGGTTAATTAGGATTAGCTATTAAGCATTGGTTATATGAGTTGATGAATGTCTGGCCAATATTTATCACGTCTTAGGATATTAATTGACGAACTGAAAAGTGAAGATTAATACCGGAACCTAATAGTTAATTAGGGATATCTTAAACACGAAAGTAGTTTAAAGTTCTCTAAGAATGAATCAATTAATGGGCACGAGAAAACCGATTAATTGTATTCCATGGTCGACATAAAGCTTAATGGACCTAGGTTGAACTAAGAACCACGAAAGTAGGCAATTGGGTCAACTTAGGTACGATTGGTAATGCTTGAAAGAGATTGCTAATTAATTAAGGCTAAACCATCCCTAATAACCTAGATAATTACAATTAGAGGTATATACTAGTTGTTGAGTATCATAAGTGTGGTGAACCCTAACCCTAGGCTTTGCTTAATTGATTATCTTTATTTATTTAATTGTGACACTCTCTAATCGAATTACATCGATTTAGATAGCTCATTTCATATAATTCTAGTAATTGACATTGTTCTCTGTGGGATACGACCCGTACTCGTTGGACTAACTACAGCTATGCCATGCGCTTGCAGTTATTTAGTGAAATACACACAACAATAATAAAACCACATAAAATTATTTTATGATATGAAGATCTTAATTTATTGAAGTGCCTCATAAACAATTGTTTATGATACAGGTAAAAGGAAGATATCAATTGCCTTTGAGGCTAATCAAAGAAGTAATGGAAAAACTTAATCAAAGATTTAAAAATCATGACTCTAACTAATACAAATTTAATTTAGTCCTTTTTAGGAAAAAAGAAAAAATTACAATTTTTTTCTCCCGAATCTTTGAGCCTAATTTGCAATTTCTTCCATAATTAATTTTTATAATTGGCCTTTAATTTATCTTATCCATTACATTTATCTACTATCATTTAAAACTAGACGTTAAATTTAAAAGAAAAATACTCTACTCTTTCATGTATATTATTGATCTTATTGCACAATCGTCTCTTCTATTTTATTTTTAGAATATACACTTTAGTCCATTTAATTTAACTCTTGATAAGAATATTGCAAAGATGATACTTTAGTTATCTTAATTATTAAAAAATGTATTTCTCTTTTTGAAATCTCCACAATGCCCTCAACTGTGCGCATGCCCCTTTCAACTCTGCACTACTCAGCACCCTGCGTAGCTGGACCACCGCACTTAGCACCATTGTTTTGCACCCACGAACCGTTACAGAGTTGAGGAGAAAAGCAATGAAACGTAAAGCATTCTTAATTCTGCAACAGTGGCATCATAACCTGTGCAGAGGGAGAACGAAACTGATAGGAACAGAGAAGAAACAGAACGCCACAACTGGAGAGTGACAGAAAGAATGAGAAGCAGCTAGGGGGACAAAGATAAAAAATAGAGGTGACGCATAGTAGAAGCAGAGAGAAGGGCGACGAGCAGAGGAATTGGAACGTGAAGCTGGAGATGCTAAAGTAGAGAACAAAGTAGACAAACAGAAGCAGAAGAATGCAGACGGAAGAGTATTGGCTTGCGAGTAGAAAGGCAGAGGAGAGCAATGCAAAAATAGAGGTAGAAACAGAGGAACAGAAGCATAATGCAGAAGCAGAAGCAGACGCCGAACAGGGAAGGGAAGAACTTGTGGGCATTTTGTTGTATGAAATAGAACGACTAAAGAACGGAGCACAAAAAGATGAAACAGCTCGTGAACGCTGAAGCAGATGAAACAACGCAAAAGAAAGGAAAAGGACGCTTGTGAACACAAGGTGTTAAAAAAAGAAAGAAAACATCATCTTTTAATTCAGAGAAGGGTTCAAGTCGTATAATAAAAATAATATAGAAGGAGATGAGTGTATTTTTCTCTAACTTAAGCTATGAAAAATTATCAAAATATTTTTTTTATAAAGAGTAATAAAATGACATTTCATAAAATAGAAAATATATTTTAATAATATTGTATAATTATCGATAATGTTAATATCTAATTTAGACAATAAAGATGTATAGATACAATGAGTAGATAGATTAGATGTTTAGTTGCAAAAGTTAGTAGATGGGAGAGTGGGAGAGTAGGAGAGAGAGGAATGGGAGTTGGATGAATTCAATGTTGTCATGTGTAATATCCTTAAAAAAATGAATGAATCATTTTCTTAACACTAAAGTTTACTGTATATAGTAAAATATTTCAATTAGTTATAAGATCTAATTTTTTAAAATTAAAAATTATTAAATTCAAATACTTTGCACATAACATCCCAAACTATAATTACATGTATAATGTATCAATCACCATTATTTAATAACAATTTTTACAAGGACTCATTCATTTAAATCTTGAATTACTTCAGTTGATGGACTTTTTTGACTTTTAAGAAATCTATTAGACGATTTTTTAAATTGAATCCTTAATTATGAATTCTAAAAATATGTTATTTTTTTATGTAATTAGCTCAGTATGTGTTTCAAATGTATTAAAATGTAAACATTATTTTTTTGCTAACATCCTAAGTACTTAACATTAAGTAGATATACAAGTGTCACATGCATGCATATATATGAAAACACGAATAGATATTGATATGTGATAGGGAAGCAATGCATGTCACAAATTCATATATCATAAATACAACATTATCACTCAAGTGTAAGCATTTAAAAGATAAAATTTGATGGTTACTATTTTTTTTCCACATTTGCACATTTGAGTTGTGCCATTCAAAATATTCAAATTAAGATTATATACCTCAATTTCATAGAATTAGGGATAAGCATACGGCTTGTGATGATAAATTATAGAATAAACCACATTTTTTCTAAAAACACATAGAAGTGCCTTTTATTTTAATGAAAATAAAAAAAATGAAAATAACTATTTCAAAGATAGACATATGGATGAAATATAATATACGTACCTGTAAATGAGTTGATATCCAAATATAATACTTTCAAAGATGTGCAGTTATTGATTGATTTTGGAATGCTTCCATTATATTTATTACCAGCAACACCGAAAATTTTAAGTGAAGGAAGGTGATGGCACATCTCTTGTGGAATTTCACCTAAAAATAAAACATTTATAATGTCAATTTTCCATATATATATAGAATCACAAAATTTGAATCATCTATACATGTAACTCCAATGTTAGGAGGAATTTGATTGGCCTCTTATTTCTTGCTTCTTCATTTGTAACATGGTTAAGCTAATCTATGAATATATTTGGGTCCTAATCTGTAATAACCCTCTGCTAATAAAACCTTTAAAGGTTAAGTACAAATCATTTGAAACAAGGAAGTTGAGAACAATGTAAAATTTTAGAGCGTTTCTGATCTTTCTTCTGACCTTTCTTCACTCATATACGTATAACTCTCTCATAATATGAAATCCAACTTAAGTGATTCTAATTTCTGTTGAAAGATAAGACATATATCTACAACTTTGATGTTGGGAACTTTTGTTAATTCCGTGAATATTATAGTGATAAGATGCAAAAATCGTAGCGTAGTGTGGTCTGGACCTTTGCTCAATATTTTATTCATAACTCTTTCATATGAACTCCAAATTAGCTGATTCAAGTGGCTAATGAAAGTAAGAGAAAGGGTTACAACTTTCATGTTGGACGTTTTGTCAAATTCGGCCAAAAACATGGTGCACTGTAGCCCCGAAGCACGGCCGTGCTCCAGGACAAGGCCAGGCCGTGCTTCGGGATATTTCTGCGTTTTTCTGCAGCTTCCCCCTCCCTTCTCTTTCATTTTCTCCTGCATCTGACTCCCTCTCTCTCTCTCTCTCTAAAATTTTCTCTACCTTCTCTCTAAGATATCTCACCATCCACCCAACCGATTTGAGCTACCAAGGTACCGTTGGACTCGTGGAAAGGAGAGCTACAAACCCCACCGATTAGTTTCGCCGGAAAACCGCCGAAAAGTCGCCGAAAAATCGCATGAACAGTAACCTCCAAGGTAAAACTCCGTCCAATCGCGTTTTAAGCTTCGTTCTTCCAAAATTCTTTCCATAGATAGTTTTAGAATTAGTTTCTATGCTAGAATATAAGGTTTTTAGGTTTAGAGTTAGTTTTCCGGCCGGCGTGAACAGTATTTCCGGCCGGCATGAACAGTGACGTTTAGAGTTTATCAAATTCTCATGTTGTGTCTATGTTTTCTAGGTTGTTAAACCATCACGAGGTGAAATTCTCGTTGTTGGACTCCTAGTAAGGTGAGTGGGTTTTTCATACTATAGCGCATGTTTTACGAATTCGGTTTATAACTCTCTCGTATGATTTTAACTAGTTGGAATGTATGCTAAATTGTTTTACCGGTTTGAACATCAATATGTTCCAACCATGTTAGAAATTATAAATTTCAATCCTAGTTGAACCCTAGGTATGCAGGGCAAGCATCTAGACTGATAATTCTCCATTTGAGCTAGATTTATAGAAATGCGAACTTAGTCATAGAAATGAATTAAGTTAGCCATGAAATGATTTGATGCATGCGAACATCTATGCGACGTCTACGGACGATATATTTAAAGGGAAAATTTATGATGATAAAGGTCTCCATGGGAATACATGGATGAAACATATTTTAGAACAGGAGTTTTATGCATGAAAAGAGCTAGATGGAGAATTATAGTTTTATTGTAATGTTATTGAAATGTTTTACTTTAAACTCTTTCAATAGCATATTTCAAATGTTTTCTATTGGAGGTACCCTTTTAGATCACTGTTAGCTAGCCGCAGGGAGTGCTAGCCCTGGTGCACCATGGTCATGCGAAAGCTTCGGCCTAGGATACTGTGACGGGCATATGACTGCCTAAGACACAGGGATTTAGGGTGGATTTATGTCTACGCCTACAGTGATTGCCATACCCTTGCTAGGTGCTTGGGGAAATTTAGGTTGGACTTATGTCTACGCCTACAGTGATTACCCCTCCCTTGCTATGTGCTTGGGGAAGATGATGATCTGTCAGGAAAGAACTCCAATAAACTGGTGCATTTTCTTAAAGATTAAATATTTCTAAACAAACTCATTCATCATTGTTATTGCATAAATAACTTCATTTATTACTTACCATGCATATGTGATTTTCTTTACAGTTACTGATTTAAATCATGTTTTATCTTTTGAACATACATTTGAACTGTTTAGTTTTCTTTCAATAAATTATGGTTAAATGTTTAATGTTTCTATTATTATCTTTACACTTTGATTTCAATTATTAAACTCATTGCGAAACACTTGTGCTTGGTTTGCCCTGTTTCAATTATAGTATGATTTATCCATTCACTGAGATGTGGTCTCACCCCTCTTCTGTTTCCTCCCCACAGATAGTCAAAGAGACTTTGATCCAGTTATAGCTTCGTAGGAGGCTGAATATAGCGTTGGTGAGCCACAGTTTGGGCAAGGCTATGTTGTACTGGATGTCTAGTTTAGTTTATGTCTAATGTATCTCCATGAATTTACAGGCAGGACCTCACTTCTTGCGTATTTTGATGTGTTATTTGGAAAACGGTTTATGTTTTACAACGATATTGTATTATGAGGCCATGTGCCAAGTTGAATCACGAATGTTGGATTCATGAGATATATATATATATATATATATATATACAATATTTTCTTATACTGGATTTGGCATATGTGGCCAGTTATATTTATTATGTACTCTGGATTGTGTGCTGGATGTTTGTATGTGCTATGCGTTAGGCTTACGGCTAGGGGGAAACCCTTATGCCGTGCCGATCATGTGTTCCATCATTTGGAGCCGTGACAGAGTGGTATTAGAGCTTTAGGTTTTCCTATGATTCATAGAGTAACGGACCTTTAGGTAGGACTTTGAGTATGGGTATGAATCTGGACATGCTTATACTCACGGTGCTGCTAAAGGGGTTCGATAGGATGTTGTCTTTTTGTTCAAGTAAGTCAGTTTATAGTATGCTATGTTGGCATAGTTAATTGACGGTTGGGCTATCTCTGTTTTATAGCGAGATGCCACCAAGAACGAGATTTTGTTCAAGTAAGTCAGTTTATAGTATGCTATGTTGGCATGGTTAAGTGATGGTTGGATTATCTCTGTTTTATAGCCAGATGCCACCAAAAATGAGATCAAAGGTTAGGCAACCCGCGGATCAAGAGTAGATGGCTGAAGAGTCTGCTCAGTCCGCAGTACCCGTGCCTAGAGTCGAGGTAGAGGTCATGGCAGAGGCCGATCTAGAGCCAGTGCAATAGGCAGTGGCAGGGGTGTAAGGGCTGCTGAAGCAGCCGAACAAGCTGAGTTGAGTAGTGAGTAAGCTGAGACTCCCAGGGCGGGGGTAATGTCTTCTCACCCCCGGGATGATATGATAGCCCAGATGCTGACAACCATGCAGGGTATGCAGCGGGCGATAGAAAATCTAGCCGAAAGAAGGGATGGGCAAGGTGGAAGGGACCCACAACAGCCTGAAACAGCTACCTCCGTTCCAGAGCCAGTTAGGCCCGTGGAGCGGCATGTGAGACCCGCCAAGAGGGAAGTGGAACTATCTGAGTTCCTGAAACTAAAACTGCCAACCTTCAAGGGGTTGTTGGCTAGTGAAGATCCCCAAGAGTTTATAGAGGACACTGAGAAGATCTGTGAGGTGCTTAAGTGTCCAGAGATCCGATTAGTAGAGTTGACATCCTTCCAGTTGTCTGGTGTAGTACAGGTATGGTTTAAGACCATGATGCGCGGAAGGGGAGCTACAGCGCCACCTTTGGGATGGCCAGAGTTCAAGGAAGTTTTCATGGAGAGGTTTGTGCCAGAGAGTATCCGAGATGCCATGTGTTAGGAATTTGTGGAGTTGAAGCAGACTTCCGGTATGTCAGTCACGGAGTATGATTACTGCTTCACAAAGCTGTTGCCGTATGCACCGCATATGGTCCCTACTGAAAGGGCCATGATCAAGAAGTTTATCCAGGGGTTGATGCCAGCATTGTTTAAATCAGTGGCACCCCAGATGAAGCAATTCCCCAACTATGCAGAGGCTGTGAACTATGCAAGAATGATGGAGACTAGGCATTTGGCCAATGTCGAGAATGCCAAGCTGAGAAAGAGGTATAGGGATGGGAGCTCCAAAGGAGGGCAAATTTCTCATTCTCAAGGACCACGATTTCAGGGCTAGCAGTGCCCAGCACCACAGAATGTTGGGAACCCCAACCAGAGATCAGATGCGAGTGGTAGGCTAAGTCCTAGCCAAGGGAACACCAGGTATACAGGTCAACTAGGACCAAGGGCCATTCAGTAGAACAGGCCACCATGCCCTACTTGTGGCAACCATCACTTTGGTCAGCGTCGCAAGGAGGTGGGTATTTGCTATCAGTACAACCAATCCGGACACATGAAGATGGAGTGTCCCCAGTTGTATGGCTCAAGCCAAGGGTCAACTCGACCGGCTTTACTATCAAGCCCAGTGGCAGCTCAGCCTATAAGGACTATACGGGGCCAAACAAGTAGCAGAAGTACTGGTAGAGGGATGATGGGCCGAGGTCAAATCCAAGCAGGCCGAGGTCAACCGAGGATTTTTGCTCTCACCAGGCAAGATGCACAGGCTTCAAATGCGGTCATCACAGGTACTCTTTCGGTTTGCCTACATGAAGCATATGTTTTGTTTGACCTCGGGTCTACATATTCCTATGTTTCTCCTAGTTTTGCTAAGAGCTTGGGTAAAGATCCGATTAGGATGGATACCCCTTTCTTTGTAACCACCCCGGTCGGTGATTGTTTGCCAGTAGAGCATGTATGCAAGTCATGTAAAGTGTCAGTGGGTGATAGGGAGACATCTGCTGATTTGATCATCCTAGACATGATCGACTTTGACGTAATCTTAGGAATGGATTGGTTGGCATCATGCTATGCTACCTTGGATTGCTATGGGAAGGCAATCAAGTTCAACTTTCCAAGTAAAGTTCTTTTCTGGTTCCAGTGTGACCGAAGTAAAGCTCCAAATAACTTGATTTCAGTCTTGGTTGCTCAGAGGATGTTGAAGAATGGATGCCAGGGATACTTGGCGTATGTTAAAGATGTGGATGGGAAGGTACCCGATGTAGACAAGATGGCAGTGGTAAGAGAATTCCTGGATGTCTTTCCAGAGGAGTTGCCAGGATTACCTCCTGAACGGGAGATAGAGTTTGGTATCGACCTTATTCCAGAGGCTCGACCAATTTCTATACCGCCTTACAGGATGGCACCCACAGAGCTTAAGGATCTAAAGAGTCAGTTGCAGAATTTGTTGGATAAGGGCTTCATCAGGCCGAGCACTTCTCCATGGGGTGCTCCGGTCCTTTTTGTGAAGAAGAAAGATGGGTCTTTGCGTCTTTGCATTGACTATCGGCAACTGAATAAGTTAACAGTGCGCAACAACTACCCTTTACCCAAGATTGATGATCTGTTCGATCAACTTCAAGGAGCGAAATGTTTCTCCAAGATTGATCTGAGGTCAAGGTACCATAAGTTGAAGATCAGGAAGGAGGATATTTTCAAGACAGCTTTTAGGACCCGTTAAGGTCATTATGAGTTTTTGGTTATGTCTTTTGGACTAACTAACGCACCAGCTACTTTTATGGACTTGATGAACAGGGTGTTCAAGCCATTCTTGGATTAGTTTGTCATTGTGTTCATTGATGACATCTTAGTTTATTCTAAAGACCATGAGAAGCATGAACAGCACCTACGGGTCATTCTGTAGATCTTGAGGGATCAGCAGTTGTATGACAAGCTCTCTAAGTGTGAGTTCTAGTTGGACAGCGTTATGTTTCTGGGGCATGTAGTCACGAAGGACGGCATTCAAGTAGACTCCGAGAAGGTAGAGGCAGTACAGCAGTGGCCTAGCCCCGCTAGTATGACGGAGATCTGAAGTTTCTTGGGTCTAGCAGGGTATTACTGGAGGTTCATCAAGGATTTTTCCAGGATTGCTGCTCCTTTGACTCGAATAACTAGGAAGGGAGTTAAGTTTGAGTGGTCGGATGCATGTGAAGAAAGTTTCCAGACCTTGAAGAAGTGTCTAACCACAACCCCAGTTCTAACTATCCCAACGAGCACTGGAGGATACTCAGTGTACTGTGACGCCTCAAGGGTGGGCTTGGGTTGTGTGTTAATACAGAATAGTCATGTTGTAGCCTATGCATTTAGGCAGCTCAGGAAGCACGAACAGAACTATCCTACATATGATTTGGAGATGGCGGCAGTGGTCTTTGCCTTGAAGATTTGGAGGCACTATCTCTATGGTGAACCCTGTGAGATTTACATGGACCACAAGAGCCTTAAGTACATCTTTCAACAAGGGGATCTTAACTTGAGACAGAGGAGGTGGATGGAGTTGGTGAAGGACTATGACTGCACCATCTTGTACCACCCAGGCAAGGCCAATGTGGTAGCAGATGCTCTGAGCAGAAAGTCAATGGGGAGTCTAACCCATATCACCCTACTCCGGAGGCCGTTGATAAGGGATATTCATCGGCTAGAAGGTGAGGGGATGCGCTTTGAAGTGAAGGAGCCAGGGGTGTTGTTAGCCCACATACAACTACACTCTCCGCTGGTTGAGCAGATTAAGGTATATCAGGACAAGGATGCTAAGCTGTGTAAGCTCAAGGATGAAGCTAGGAATAATCAGACTTCTGAATTCAGCGTGGATGCTGAAGAAGTATTAAGATGTGGGAAGCGCTTGTGTGTACCCGATGTGGATAGCTTGAGGAAGCAGATTTTGGAGGAGGCACATCAATCAGCCTATACTATCCACCCAGGAACAAATAAGATGTACAGTGACCTCAAGGACTTGTTTGGTGGAATGGGATGAAGAAGGATGTAGCAGATTTTGTGGCTCAGTACTTGGTTTTTCAGCAAGTGAAAGCTGAACACCAGAAGCCTGCCGGTTTGCACCAACAGATTGAGATACCGGAGTGGAAGTGGGAAAAGATCACTATAGAATTCGTTACAGGGTTACCAAGGACCCCTAAGGGTTATGACTCAGTATGGGTGATAGTGGATCGAATGACCAAGTCATCCAACTTCTTACCAGTGAAGACTACCTCTAATGCGGCTCAGTATGCAAGCCTGTATCTGAGTGAGATCGTCAGATTGCATGGAGTCCCTGTATTCATCATATCTGATCGAGGTCTACAGTTTACGGTAAGGTTTTAGAAAACTTTTCAAGAAGCTTTGGGAACGAGGTTGGATCTAAGCACCGTTTTTCATCCCCAAACAGATGGCCAGTCAGAACACACGATTCAAATTCTGGAGGATATGCTTAGAGCATGTATTTTGGACTTTGGTAACAGTTGGGAAGGATACCTGCCATTAGCTGAGTTTGCATACAACAACAGTTATCAAGCCAGTATTCAGATGACACCTTTTGAAGCTCTTTATGGGAGAAGATGCCGATCTCCCGTTGGATAGTTTGAAGTTGGAGAAACCAAGCTGCTAGGGCCATACTTGGTGCAAGATGCCATAGAGAAGGTCAAGCTGATAAGAGAACGGATTTTAATTGCACAAAGTCGTCAGAAGGATTATGTGGACCATAGGCGTCGGGAGTTGAAGTTTTCTCTAGGCGATCACGTGTTCCTTAGAGTTTCACCCATGAAGGGAATCATACGGTTTGGTAAGAAAGTGAAGTTAAGCCCGAGGTATATTGGACCCTTTGAAGTTCTGGATAGGGTAGGAACAGTGGCATACCGCCTAGCCCTACCACCTGGATTGAGTGAAGTGCATCCAGTCTTCCATGTCTCGATGTTGAGGAAGTATCTACCCGACCCATCTCATGAGATTCAACCGCAAGAAATCCTTTTGGATGACAAGTTGGCCTACGAAGAGAAACCCGTGGCCATTGTTGATAGACAAGTGAAAAAAAAGTTGAGGTCTAAGAATATCCCTACAATGAAGGTGATCTGGTAGAATCATTCCAAAGAGGAAGCTACGTGGGAAGTAGAGGACGTCATGAGAGAGAAGTATCCACAGCTGTTCCAAGAGTAGTCTTATGTTTTCATGTTGTTGGTTTTTGTAAAATTTGGGGACCAAATTTTTATAAGGAGGGGAGAATGTAATAACCCTCTGTTAATAAAACCTTTGAAGGTTAAGTACAAATCATTTGAAACAAGGAAGTTGAGAACAATGTAAAATTTTAGAGCGTTTCTGATCTTTCTTTTGACCGTTCTTCACTCATATATACATAACTCTCTCATATGAAATCCAAATTAAGTGATTCCAATTTCTGTTGAACGATAAGATATATATCTACAACTTTGATGTTGGGAACTTTTGCTAATTCCGTGAATATTATAGTGATAAGATGTAAAAACCGTAGCGCAATGTGGTTTGGACCTTTGCTTACTATTTTATCCATAACTCTTTCATATAAACTCCAAATTAGGTGATGCAAGTTGCTAATGAAATCTAAGAGAAAGGGCTACAACTTTCATGTTGGACGTTTTATCAAATTCGGCCAAAAACAAGGTGCACTGTAGCCCCGAAGCACGGTTGTGCTTCGGGCTATTTCTGCGTTTTTCTGCAGCTTCCCCCTCCCTTCTCCTTCATTTTCTCCATCTGACTCCCTCTCTCTCTCTCTCTCTAAAATTTTCTCTACCTTCTCTCTAAGATATCTCACCATCCACTCAACCGATTTGAGCTACCAAGGTACCGTTGGATTCGTGGGAAGGAGAGCTACAAACCCCACCGATCAGTTTCGCCGAAAAACTGCCAGAAAGTCGCCGGAAAATCGCATGAACAGTAACCTCCAAGGTAAAACTCCGTCCAATCGCGTTTTAAGCTTCGTTCTTCCGAAATTCTTTCCATAGATAGTCTTAGAATTAGTTTCTATGCTAGAATATAAGGTTTTTAGGTTTAGAGTTAGTTTTCCGGCCGGCATGAACAGTGTTTCCAGCCGCATGAATAGTGACGTTTAGAGTTTATCAAATTCTCATGTTGTGTCTATGTTTTCTAGGTTGTTAAACCATCACGAGGTGAAATTCTCGTTGTTGGACTCCTAGTAAGGTGAGTGGGTTTTTCATACTATAGCGCATGTTTTACGAATTCGGTTTATAACTCTCTCGTATGATTTTAACTAGTTGGAATGTATGCTAAATTGTTTTACCGGTTTGAACATCAATATGTTCCAACCATGTTAGAAATTATAAATTTCAATCCTAGTTGAACCCTAGGTATGCAGGGCAAGCATCTAGACTGATAATTCTCCATTTGAGCTAGATTTATAGAAATGCGAACTTAGTCATAGAAATGAATTAAGTTAGCCATGAAATGATTTGATGCATGCGAACATCTATGCGACGTCTACGGACGATATATTTAAAGGGAAAATTTATGATGATAAAGGTCTCCATGGGAATACATGGATGAAACATATTTTAGAACATGAGTTTTATGCATGAAAAGAGCTAGATGGAGAATTATAGTTTTATTGTAATGTTATTGAAATGTTTTACTTTAAACTCTTTGAATAGCATATTTCAAATGTTTTCTATTGGAGAGACTCTTTTAGATCACTGTTAGCTAGCCGCAGGGAGTGCTAGCCCTGGTGCACCATGGTCATGCGAAAGCTTCGGCCTAGGATACTGTGATGGGCATATGACTGCCTAAGACACAGGGATTTAGGGTGGACTTATGTCTACGTCTACAGTGATTGCCATACCCTTGCTATGTGCTTGGAGGAATTTAGGGTGGACTTATGTCTACGCCTACAGTGATTACCCCTCCCTTGCTATGTGCTTGGGGAAGATGATGATCTGTCAGGAAAGAACTCCAATAAACTGATGCATTTTCTTAAAGATTAAATATTTCTAAACAAGCTCATTCATCATTGTTATTGCATAAATAACTTCATTTATTACTTACCATGTATATTTGATTTGCTTTACGGTTACTGATTTAAATCCTGTTTTATCTTTTGAACATACATTTGAACTGTTTAGCTTTTCTTTCAATAAATTATGGTTAAATGTTTAATGTTTCTATTATTATCTTTACACTTTGATTTCAATTATTAAACTCATTGCGAAACACTCGTGCTTTGTTTGTCCTGTTTCAGTTATAGTATATTTACGCATTCACTGTGATGTGGTTTCACCCCTCTTCTGTTTCCTCCCCACAGATAGTCAAAGAGACTTTAATCCAGTTACAGCTTCGTAGGAGGTTGAATATAGCGTTGGTGAGCCCCAGTTTGGGTAAGGCTATGTTGTACTGGATGTCTAATTTAGTTTATGTCTAGTGTATCTTCATGAATTTACAGGCAGGATCCTCGCTTCTTGCGTATTTTGATGTGTTGTTTGAAAAACGGTTTATGTTTTACAACGATATTGTATTATGAGGCCATGGGCTAAGTTGAATCACGAATGTTGGATTCATGAGATATATATATATATATATATATACAGCATTTTCTTATACTGGATGTGGCATATGTGGTCAGTTATATTTATTATATACTCTGGATTGTGTGCTGGATGTTTGTATGTGCTATGCGTTAGGCTTGCGGCTAGGGGAAAACCCTTATGTCGTACCAATCATGTGTTCCATCATTTGGGATCGTGACATAATCGTTGATCTAACTAACAATCAAGGTCAACCTAATACTATACATGTGATAATTTCATGTCATATAAAAAATATATAAATATTTGTATTAGTGAAAATATAATGTTCTTGATATATAGCAACGTCGATTCTTATTGTAGATAAAAAAAAGAAGGAAAAATTAAGAATTAATAGAGTGAGAATAGTAACTATAGTAAATTATTTAGATTTTGTATGGTTATCCTATTTGTTTTAATAATAATAAATACACAAATAAAAATAATGGGCATGGATACTTTAATGAATAGTAAAAAAAAGAAATAAAAAAGTCTTAATATTTTGGATAAAAAAATGATGCTAATAAATAATAATAAAGATAAAGTCATATTTTAATTTTTTATATTTCTAGTAAAATTTGATTTAATTTTTTAAATTTTTTTAGTTCAAATATATCCCTAAAATTTTTTAAGCTTCTCTTTTTAGTCTTTAGGACTAATTTTATAAAAACTCAATTAAAATATTTGTCAATTTGAAACAATAACATTTAGTTATCCTACCTTGAACTGTGAGTCTTAACTTTGTCAGTCTAGAAGGTAGCGTCAAATTTTGTCAATTTAAAGTTATAAGAAATTTTGTTTAAATTAACTATTTAAATAAATGATTTAATGTAATAGATTTAAAATATTTTTTATTAATTTTTTTAATAGTTATTAAAACTGACGTTCGTATTTAAATTAAAAAAAAATTAAGGCTAATATAAATCTTGCTACAAATTTAATATATTAAAATAAGACTATGACACCAGGAAGTATTTAGCCAATTTTATAACTGTCAGCCTTCTTAAATGAGAGAAAACGCGTGGTTAGACCAAAAGGAAGCTGAATCAAGAGCTCCTCTGTTCTGAAGGGTGCTCGCGCAACAGTTTTTCTGCTAACCCACTGTTCACCATTTCCCATCGTCATCCACTGCGAGGCCGCTCTTCTTGAGCCAAAAACCACTGTCCTCCAGCACCTCCAATGGTCAAACACCGCATGAAACCCCCAGGTACATATAAACAGCACCCCCTTAGACTAATCCACTTCTTGAAATATGAGTTTTGGCAACTTCAGGTGATTTTCTTTTACTTAGTCCTTAGATAGACTATGATTAAAGTAATTTGAGATTTATAGAATTCATTTGAAGAAGTAATTAGGATTTCATGGTGGGTATAAAATAACACAGATTTGTTCCCTGAATACATGGAGGAATTGACATTTTGTAGAATTATTCTTTGAAACTTTTTTGCCTTTTCAATCATCTTATTAACTCTATAGTGAACTCTATATTTTTGTTGTAAAATCTCTGAAGCAATGGTTGAGTTTCTAGTTGCCCAAAGGTTCACACTACCTTTTTTCTTCTCAAATTTGAAATATAGTATGCATACTAGGTGTTTGATAAAATGCCTAAACAAAGTTTCTAATTGTCTGAGCTCCTAAACTTAAGATTTCATAACACCGAAATTCTCTTCGATTTTAAAGATAAGTAACCCACAAAACTTTGAATGACCCCTTGATTATGTTTTTCAATTTTGGACTTGGTGACATTAGTTAGTGTCATAAGCGGCAATCCATCAAATTAGTGAGTGAAAAATGGTATCTAATGACTACTAGTTGTAACTTATATGTAATTATATATGTTCCTTGTTGACAAATGTTTTGGATATATTTAGGTAAGATAGTGTGCTTAGTAAACTAGAGGATCAAATGTGACTTAGTGAATTGTTTTTTGATAGTTTTAGTACCTACAATTTATATAGTAATTGTGGTGTTAAATATTATATATTATGAAATGAAACTTGAGTGTTGTGAAATTTGTGATTTATCTACTACCTTATGATCTTGAGAAACATGCATAATGTGAACTGTTTGTATGCTTTGTATCTATTTGATAGAGCCAGCAAAATATATGTGAATATTAATAGTCAGGAAATGTCTGTATACTTTGTATGTGCCTGATAGGGCATATGATATCCTATGAATATATAGTCTATGGTACCAGATGTTCTATGATGAACAGTCAGGAGGATGAGTCTTAACGTCTTGTTAGTCAAGAAGATCGATACTATGATATCGTGTGATAATAGTGAGAAAAATTGATACCTTGATGTTCTATTAGTAAAAAAGATTAATACCTTGACGTCATGTTATAAATGGTTTAGTGATACTGATGGTCTTAAAAGTCGTTTAATTTAGCAAGATTAGTAGTCCTGGACGACTATCCCTTGTTTGACTTGTTTGTTTTGCTTTTGTTGATGTTGATTAATGACAACCATTGAAGTACAAAATATATAAAATTGCCTAATTAAAATTCTAGCTATTTGATTAGTATTACTTATTTAAAGTGACGAGTTAATTGATTAAAATGACATATAAACATATGATTATTATGCTTATTTATTTCAATCAAATATCCCAAGATTTAAGGAATCAATCAATCAAAGCCTTATTAAGGCATCAACTCCTTGAATGGTAGATAAAGCAATCAGATTCTAGATTTTTATGGAAGGAATTTGGAAGGAAGATTTAGCAATTGAAAACTACAATGGCTGGTTCCGAACTTGAGCTCCAAAAAGTTCATATTGTGCTAGAAAATTTGAATTGGAGGGATGGACTGAAGGTTTGGCCACCTAAATTCATGGAATCAAACATGCAACAATAAATCAAGGTTGGCCCTTTAGACATGAAGATTTTGAGCATTTAAAAGGATTAAACGAAGCCATATGAGATTCTGAGAGGATAAAGCTATATAAAGAAGTTTTCAATTTTTAGTTGACTAAAAACTTCTTAGTTAATTGAAAATCAGCAGAAGGCCAAAATTCACTCAACTACTAGTTGAAACATTTATGAGCGTCTCCAATAGTCAAGAAGTATTCTAAAACTGCAAAAGAGTTCCAAAAACCGTGAAGACAAATATCCAACGTATTGGAAGCTTTCTCTAAAAGTATACTTCACATATAGGAATAATCTAGTAATCTAAACGAAAAACAATTTATATATCTTATTATCATTTTTTTTCAAATTTCTTGAATCTTTTAATATATTATTATGTATTTTTTGCAATAATTTGGTGACTTTAAACTAGTAACAAAAAATCTCATCCAATAAAGCATTTTCTTTTATCCCTTAAAATTCTGTACCTCAATTTTTAAACTAAAAAGCAAACAATTCAGTTATTGAGTGATAAAATAACTATCAGTTTAGTTTTTGAGTAATAATATAGTTGTCACTTACACATAATAAATCATGTTCTTTAAATTATTTTAATTATTAAATATAAATAAATTAAGAAATTAATTGACATGCACCTTAGTGCAACTTTGAAGCTAACGTTGTCTATGGCTTGAAAGGTTTGATGTGTGATATGCACAAAAGTGGACAAAACGCAGGCTTCATAGGGAAATCTTTGTGGGAATATCTACAGGTGCGCTGGGTCCGATTTGCTGTAGGGTGCATGTGTCTAAAGCTTATGAGGTCAAGGTTCTCCTCTGCTACTTGTAGGTCAGTGCCCTTTTGGGTCGTGACACCAGAGTTGCTCACAAGTTTCAAATATCAAACCAAAAAAAATTTATTTTTTGTCCATTCGCTACTGCTAAAACCTTGATGAAGAGTCAACTCCAAAGAATAAATATAATAATGTCAAATGGTGCACGACAGAGAAGTTGAAGGTAACTAGGAAACGGGATGACTTCAAACTTCTACTAAAATTATGATTTCTAATACATTGAGTTTTGCTCGGCTGTATCTTAGTGTTTTAAGTCATATCAACTTAATACTAGTTCTGTTCCAATTGTATCTAAGAAATTTTAAAAAGATATTAATTTTGATATGCCTGAAATATGAATTTAGGTGTATTAGTGTGGAATATGCATCTAACACCAATACTTCTTCAATATGCATATATATGTGCTTTGGAGGTAAATCTAATAACTCCACTTATCTAAGTTTGGGTTAATATGGTACCCCAAACGACCTTATTTCATTAAAGAAATAATATAAGGAGCATTGGAGGGTTTGCTTAAACTTATTAGAGCCTCCTACAACAATGGGAATTTGAAGAATCTTTCATATTTAAATGCTTGATATTTTTTGAATGGGGGAAATTTATTTTCTTAAAGTGCTTGAGTTGAATTAGGTCTATGCATGTTGAATTATTTGAAACAGAAACCCTCTCATCTCAAGAAAAGTTGAATTGTACTCCTAATGTAAAACAATCTTCATTGTACAATTTTTGAATGAATACTTATTATATGTTACATAGCAAACGATGTGTTTGATACTCTTTCTAATGAGGTAGTAAGGCATTAAGTACAAAATATGAAGACTTGCGGAGAGTAACTATAAAAGCGTTGATGTAGTTTATTTTATTTTATTTAATTATGTGCTTATATATGATAATATTTTAAGTTTGTGCTTTTTTTTAATTATTATGCCATGTTCTGGTGAGCTTATCTATCTCTCATACTTTAAATTTTTGTTATTACTAGCTATGAATAGATGAATCTTTTAAGGGACAATTTACAGGTCGTTAGACAAAATCACACTTATGATGAAGTAAAATGTTTGGGTAACTAAATGGTGTCCTTAGGTCAGTCTGATTTTGCTTTGTATATGTATAAACAAAATTACACATTCTACTTTTTTCATTTTAATTAGACAATGAAAATATTATTGTAAGGTTATAAATGAGCACTACTTATATAATAAATAAAGAAATAACTACATTTCAATTTAATTTAAAATTCATTAATTATTGAGCCAATTTTGAAAATTTAATTACTCTACATAACTAACTAAAGGTAAAAATAAGAATAAAACATTAAATATATCATAATGTATTTACATTATATATAATTTGACATTAGAATTTTTTTTAAATGGATTCAAAGAACCCACGCCTCCTTCCTTTGGAAGTAGCCAGCTCACATAATATAAAATAAGAATATATTATAATATAAACATTATGTTTAATATAAATCCAATTCTAATATATTATAATTTTATTATTATACTTATATTTTAGTTTTTTATTTGCTATAACTCAAATTTTATTAAAAAATAAATTTCTATAAACTTTCATCAATATCTTGTTTTTAATTAATGTTCATTTTTTTACAATTATAATCATTAAATTATTATTTTAGTTAAATAATTTTTTAGTATACCAAAGAATTAAAATTAATTAATTATATGATCAATTCAATATTATTTGTAAAATTAAAATAAACAGTGAACTATTTTATAATTATATGAAAAATTATCATTAATATAATTTTAAATTTATAGTATTAGCATCATTGTTTTCAATCTTCTGTATTTTCTCATAAATATCTTTGGGTTTTAACATCCTTTCTTATAAGAATAAGATATTGGATCTTAATAAATTCTCATATTGAATTTTAGGCTCAGTTTAAGTATACAGCTTATTTAAACACTTATAGAATAAGATCCAGTTTGGGTATACAACTTATTTAAACATTTATAGAATAATGCCTTATATAAAAAAACGTTTATAGAAGAAGGTATTTTAAATTAAATTATTTAGCGCTTGAATACGTACTTGAAAAAATGCTTTTCAAATTTATAAAATTTTTTTAAAACATTTGGATATAGTTTTGATGGAAGGAGAGAGGTGAATAATATAGTTTTGATAAAATTTTAACTTGTAAAAGTGTAAAATAGCTTTTTGATCATTTGAATTTGAGCTTTCATAAAGGATTTTTTTAATAAACTTAAAAAACTGACTTATGAAATAAGTTAAAATTAACTTATTGAAAATTGATAAGTTACTTATTTAAATTTATTCAAACACTATTTTTTTAACATAAAAACATTTATACTGATATATAAGCTCTAATAAACTATAAGATCTGCTATCTAAACGAGCTTTAAGACATTATGTAAAAAACGCTTATAAAAGAAGGTCTTTTAAATAAGTTATTTAACGTTTGGATACATATTTGAAAAAATACTTTTTAAATTTATAAAAAAAATTTAAAATATTTGGATATAGTTTTGATGGAAAAAGAGAGATGAATAGTAAAGTTTTGATAAAATTTTAACTTGTAAAAGTACAAAATAGCTTCCTGGTCATATGAATTTAAGTTTTCATAGAGGTTTTTTTTTCAATAAACTTAAAAAAGTGGCTTATGAAGTAAGTTAAAATTAGCTTATTGAAAATTGATAAGTTACTTATTTAAACTTCTTCAAATATTATTTTTTTAACATAAAAGCACTTATACTGATAGATAAATTTTAATAAGCTATAAGTTCTGTTATCTAAACAGGACCTTAATAACTCAACATTAATTTTGAAAATGTTCTTTTATTAAATAATATATATCATAGTTGGACAAAAAAGATATTATTGCAAAATCCAAAATTGTAAATGAGCTCACAACTTAACTTTAAGCTTTGTTCAATGTTTGGTAAGTCCAATAAGTTAGCTTATAGCGTATTTGACTAGCTTATAAACTTGTTTGACCAAATTAAAGGTGTTTGGTAAACGAGCTTATTTAGGTAGCTTATAGTGTTTTATCATACGCTACTTTGAGTAGCTTATAGCTATTAACTTATAACTTTTATAATTTTATTCCTTTTTTATCCTTGTTATTTTATTCAAATTTCAACACTATTATACTCATTACCCTTGACGCAATTTATTAATCTTCAAGTTTTTTGTGTGTACTTTTCTTCTACTAATCAAGCGACACTTCCCAAAAGTGGGTGAGTTTATATTCTTATAATACTGATGAAAAATAATCACAGAGTAAAAGAGAAAAAAAAAATTAAAACTAACAAATTATATTCTTGTATTTTTTGGGATTACATAATGAAATATAATTACTAACAAAAAATGATAAATTTTATATAAGTATATACTTTTATGTTATTTTACACTTATCAGCTAATTTAATAGCTAATTTTACCAAATACTTCTAATTCAATAAATTAGCTTAACAGCTTTCAGCTAAAAATTAGCTTTTCAGTTTTCAGCTAGTTTATCAGCTATTTTTGTCAAACATAGCCAATCAACAAATTAGTTAATGAATTAATAGTTCACATCTCACTAACCTCAATGTTTAAAATTGAAGTATACTTGATATCAAAGATTTCATATCCCCTGCCTGCCACTCTGTACAACTTAAATTTCAAATAGTCGAAACTTTTAGTTTAAACGAAGTTACAAGCTCTCCATGAGATATGAATGGAAAATGTTTTTGAGCCCAATATTGTCTTAACTTAAGGAACCCAGTTAAGGCCATTTCAAGGCTTAATCCATCATTTTGGCACTGTTTTGTGCAATTTTTTTTAGTTACTTTTCTGAATTTTCTGTTTTAAATTTTCTAGTTTAATTATATTTCCTAATTTGATTAGGAGTCTCCTTAGTATCATATAAATAGCTTAATTTTGTATTTCATTCAAAAATTTCTGACCATTAATCAAAGTTTAGAAAATTTCTTTTTCATTCTTTTGATTGTGTTTATCTTTCACTTTATTTTGACTCTATATGTATGCATTCCTACTATTGTTCATTTTTTCATGACGCTATCAAAACTTTGTTTCACAAGAGTTTATGTTTTCCTCAGCCTTTCTTATCTGGTTTGATTGTCATTTCTAGTTCCAAAATCCTTCAAATAATTACTCTCACTTTTCTGTTGTATTTCAACAACTGTTTTTTTTGGCGCGCCTTCTTCCTAGTTTTAGCATATCATGTTGATATGAGATCGAATAGATTTATACCTCCAAGAGCCCTGTCTTTCCCACCTCAGAAAACACTCTTCTACAATTATGACAAATTCTTCCTCCACCAACACTGCTTTTGATACTCAAAGAAATAAATTCAAGCATCAACAAGGACATAAGAACAACTCAAGACATAGTTGTAGTCATGGGATAATTCATATCTGGTTTCTTTCATATTTTCAATCCATTCATAAGCATGCTTACGTAGAACTTTTCTTAAAAGCTAAATCCCAATGGTGATTCTGTTTCTGAAAAGGCTCCATCTGGTCCTTTGTCTAACGTCATTAACCCTTGCAACCTACCTAATGTCAGATCCACCATGTACCAAGTGATAGCAACTGATCCCCACTTGATTTAATTTGTTATACCCATCACCAACTTTATGCTATATGTTGTAGACCTTACCTAATTTCTCTAGGACTAATGGTGTTTTGGAGTTTAATGCCCCTCTCAATGAATGCTTTGCCTTCTTTCTTTTTCACTTATCATTTGCATTTTATCTCTCACATAACATTGCTTTATTTACACTCACACATTCAAATGTGAAGTATAAATGATTTTTTGTTAAAGCATAAAATATTGTTCACAGTATAAAGTCAAAAAGATGATTACTTCATACATAAGTTATTCTTAACTGTGGAAGACCATCAATCTCTTTTAAAATGCCTCCACCGAGTCAAAAAAAGTGGAGAAAATGTCTTAAATATTTTCAATATCATTATATAATATTATTTATATTTTTTAACATAAAATCAAGTTCCAATTTTACAATTAACAATACAGTGCACAGTCCATAGAAGTATCAAATTTGAATTATCAAATGAGCATGTATGTTTTAATCTAGGTACAAATTCTTCCTAAATATTAATGTAATGAAAAGATTATCGAAGACAACAAATGGATTTTAATTATTTTCAAAGTATTGGAAGTTTTTTCTAAAGGTATACTTCACATATAGGAATAATCTAGTAATCTAAACGACAAACAATTTATATATCTTAGTATCGTTCTTTTGATTTCTTGAATCTTTCAATATATTATTATGCATTTGTTTGCAGCAATTTGGTGACTTTGATCTGGTAACAAAAAAAAACTCATCCAATAAAGCATTTTTTTCATCTGTTAAAATTCTGTACCTCAATTTTTTAACTAAAAAGCAAACAATTCAGTTATTGGGTGATAAAATAACTATCAGTTGAGTTTTTGAGTGACGAGATAGCTATCATTTACACATAATAAATCATGTTCTTCAAATTATTTTAATTATTAAATATAAATAAATTAAAAAATGAATTGACATGCACCATAGTGCTTCTTTGAGGCTAACACTGTCTATCGCCTAAAGGGACGCGCACAAAAGTAGGCAAAACTCAGGCTTCCTAGGGGAATCCTTATGGGAAGATCTACAAGTGCCCTAGGGCCCCCACAAATTTTAAGGAAAGATCCAAGCAAGCCAAAAAAAGAAAGTCTCAAATTGTTGTGGGACTTGGATAAGCAAAACACGTTGGGGCTTTATTCTCACTATCGTCCATAGACAAAGAATGCTATAATATGAATTTTTAACACATTTTTTTATATTCTAAATATATGTGTATAAGGAATAAATTTATTAATATCTAATATTTATATTTTATTTTGTACAATAAGTTAAGGAATTGGGTCAGGATTCAACAGCTAATGAGTTGTTCCTTCACAAGCATCACAAAAAGGACAATAACTAGTCGTGTTTCAACTGTTTCTAAGAAATTTTAAAAAGAAATTAATTGATATGCTTGGGTTACATATCCAGGGTATCGGTTTCAAATATGCATCTGACATTGATACGTCTTCAATATGTACGTATCTGTGCATTAGAGGTATATGTAGTAGTATGTAGTAACTCACGTAAAATGTGTTATCTCAACCCACCTTATTTCATGAAAGAAGTATTATGAAGAGCATTGAAGGATTTGCTTAAACTCCTCCAATAATGGGGATTTGAAGAATCTCTCATATTTAATTCATCAATTAAATGTTTTGTGTTTTTCAAATTTGGTAAATTTATTCTTTCGAAGTGCTTGAGTTGAACTATGTCTATATATGTTCAGTCATTTGAAACAGAAAGCCCTCTCATCTAAAGAAAGTAGAATTGTCAAGTGCACATGGATCTAGCTAATTATACTTCTAATACCAAGCAATCTTCATAGTACAATTTTTGAATGAATGCTTATTATGTTACATATCATAAGATGTGTATGATACTATTTCTAATGAGGTAGCAATGTATTGAGTACAAAATATGAAGACTGGCAGAGGGTAATCTAGTTTATTTTATTTAACTAAATTCTTATATACAATTCTATTTTAATTTTATGATTTTTTTAATATTATACAATATGAGGTGACTTCAACTGACAAAAATCTTGGTTGTGCCTGTGAACTTATCTATCTCTCATACTTCAAATTTTTATTATTACTGATTGTATATATGGCATAAAGAAAATAAATCCATTTCTCAAAAATCCTAAATATATGAATCTTTTAAGGGAGGATTTGCAGGTGGTTAGATATAACCTCACTTATGAGGAAGTTAAACGCTTGGGTAACTGGATGGCATTCTTGGGTGATCACTCTGATTTTGGCTTCCTCCTAGTGGCTATTTTTAACTACTGATCAATGATATGCTGATTGTATTGAAGGAGGAAGTATTGAAATTGGAATACACTAAAGCAAAGCAAGCCATCTTGCTTATGCTATGGTTGTAAAGCTGTTAGTCAAAGCTGTAATTAGAGTAGTTAGTTTAGCTTTCAATGTTAAGTTAGCTGTTGGAATACTGATGTACTCAGCTTATTCTCTCTCAACAAAATTCATAAGCTTGTCTCATCTGGTTCATTTACACCTTCTGCATTTGGTTTAGAATCATTTTAGATTGGGTTACAAAAATTCATAAGCTGTTATTCAAAACTATAATTTTAAAAGTGTGGACACATGTATAAATACTATTATTTATTTGAATCCTCAATTTGGTCTATCATTTCAATAAAGCTCTCTCTTGAGATGGGATTTCCAAAATTATCAAAACTGCATTTTAGAATACTTCATTTATATATATTACATGCTAAATTTTAATTCAAGATACAATTTTTTTAAAGTATACTAATTAATAGGAACCTATGGAAAAGCTTGTGACTTTTGAGTGTAGCCCTTAATTTCGTGCATCAAAAGTTTAAACTCATTTAAGGATGTATACACACATTCACATAACACAGCTCTCCCATTGCTTTACATCCACACATTCACATGTGAATTATCGATGAAATTTTATTAAAACATATCAATGTTTTTTTAAATAATAATAATAATAATCAAGAGTTAATGAGTGTGGCAAGCATACCTGTTAAGGAGTTCTCACTTAAACTTAGTTCTTCCAACAATGTGCAATTAAAAAGAGATGATAGAATTTCTCCTGTTTAACATTCATATTTTAGCATTAGTTACCAATATCAGTATAAAAACCAAAAATATTATTTGTACAACCTGAATTGGTCTACCTAATATTTTTGTTTATATAGAAGTAATAGCTCACATATGGAACTAACCTTAATATTTAACATTAAAGGTGAAAATTGTACCTTTAGAAAGAAAAATACGAAAATAAAATCCTAGATGAAAAGAGAAAAAATCATGTGTTCATATTAGTTGATTCCATCCTATATACATCAGCCTTAGTTGTGGAAGATCAACAATCTCTCTTGGAATATCTCCTTTAATTCAACATAAATGGAAAAAAAAAATTAATGTTTTAGGAAAACAGAAATATAATAGTTACATTTGTTTCAATTTGATAGGCTAAGTAGACAAACATTATATTGTTTTGTAATAATTATCATATGAAAAATGTCTTAAACTACAAGGTTTTATTTTGTAACATGCTCAAGTCATCAAATTCAAGGATTGATAGATAGTTATGGGGGAAAAAAAAGATTGTCAGAAAATTAAAATGCTATATCTAAATTTGTGATGGATGATTATTTTGTTGGCTGTGCATTTTTATTTTAGGCCACATGTATTGTACACGCACATAAATTAGGTACATACAGTTATTGGTGATAGAAAAAATTAGTGTGGTACAAGAGCAATACGTACATGAGCAGAGCGAAACTGCGGTGAACACCCAAAAGAAGTATTAAATTTAATTATAAAGTGGGTATGCATTTTTAAAAGGAGTATCCAAACTATATACAAATATATTATCTATGACAATGAATGGAGTTCAATTATTTTCTAAGTATTGGAAGTTTCTCTGAAAGTATACTTCAATTGTAGGAATTCATTCAAGTAAAGTAAAGAACAAACGGTTTATATATATATATATATATATATATATTACCTTTTATATTTAATTTTTTTAATATTTTCACACATTTTGATTTGAGATTCTTAAATATATTTCAAGTTTAATAAAGAGAAATTTATTTTCTATAAATATTTCCTCTTCTTTCGATTAATATTATTACTTTTATTTATTTCATAGTCTAATACAAAAATAGTAATTAAAAACCTTTCTATATACACTCTGATTTATAATTCATAAACAGTAGTATCAAAATTAATAAAATAATTCTATATAATATCATTTTGTTCAAGCACCAATCCGACGTGATCTTTTAGGGCTTTTTTTTACATTCACTATTGAGTCCAATTTTTGTACAAAATGAATTTCTATTATACTGTCATCAATAATTTGATTTAACCAACCTTCATCTTTTTCAATTACGAGAATTACAATATTATTTTAATAAATCATTATTAAATATACTGGGCAATAAATTAAAATAAAATAATTTTATGAACTATTCAATATTATTTATAAAAGTACTAATTAGGTCAACAGTAAACAATTTCGTAATGTATATGAAAAATGATATTTTATATAACTTTCAATTTTTTGAGTAGCATAACTGTTTTCAATCCTATTGACTTATTAGTATAAAATTTGGAGACTTTCCATTTTAACATATTTTAGTATAACAATGAATTATTGAATCTTAATGACTAAAATGATTGTTTTATAAAATAACATATTACCAAAAAAAAGTAATGTATTTTTACATTCTCCGTTGTTCTTTTCATTTTAATTAGACAGAGAAGATATCCCCTAGTTATATAATAAATGAAGAAATAAATAAATTTAAGTTTATTTTAAAATTCATTAATTATTGAACCAAACTTGAGAATTTTATTACTCTACATAACTAACTAAAGCTAAAATAAGAATAAAACAATAAACATATAATAAATTATATAAATTATGTAATATAATATGCTTATATATTATAAAATAAGAATATATTTTCACGTAAACATTATCTTTAATATAACTCGAATTTTAATATATTATAATTTTATTACTCTAGTTATTTTTTTATTTACTGTAAGTACAATTTTATTAGAAATTGAATTTGTATTAAATTTTCATCAATATTTTATTTTCAATTAATGTTCATTTTTACAATTATAATCATTAAATTATTATATTAGTTAAATAATTTTTTACTATATCAAAAATTTAAAATGAATTAATTATATGATCCATTCAATATTATTTGTAAATTTAAAATAAACAGTGAACTATTTCATAGTGTATATGAAAAATTAAATCAAATATATTTTAAATTTATAGGATTAGCACCACTGTTTTCAATCATCTGTATTTATCCATAAATACATAACATCTAGCAGGACTTTCATTTTAATGTCCTTTCTTATTAGAATAAAATATTGGATCTTAATAACTAAAAATTAATTTTGTAAGTTTTCTATTATGAAAGAATATATAACAAAAAGAACTAATTCCTTTTGACAATCGTTTTTATTTTAGTTAAACAAAGAATATATTATTGAAAAATTGTAAATGAGCTGAGAACGTTAGCTTTAGACTTTCTTCAACTTATATGATAAATAAATAAGTCAATAAATTAATAACTCACGTAGCACCAATTTCAATATTTAAAATTAAAGTATACTTGATGTTAAAGATTTCACAGTCTAAACTTCAAACAGTCATAAAATTTAATTTGGATAGAGTTACAAGTTCCATAAAATATCAACGGTAAACTTTTTTGAGCTTAATACTATCTTAACCTGGGGAACCCAATTAAGGTCGTTTCGCAGCCCAATTTGGCATTGTTTACTTTCTTTTGTTGTTGTTTATTTTTCTGAATTTTATGTTTTTAGTTTCTTATTTCAATTATGTTTCTTAAATGGATTAGGAGTCTTGTTATTAGCATAGAAATACTTTACTTCTATACTTCATTAAAAACTTTTTGATCACTAATAAAACTTTAGAGAATTTTTCTTAGTCTTTTGAGTACATTTATCTTTTAAACTTATTTGATATATCAAGGCCATAGGGAAAATGATTCCAATTTGATAAAAATCTTGGATCTATCCATCTTTTAAAGGAGTGTTCGTAGGGATTTAGAAAAAACCATGCCTGTGAGGAAAGAAAACATTTGGGTAACTGGATGGAATCCTTGGTGAAGAGAAAGATGAGAATTAACGTAGAGAATGACAGAGAAGGATAAGGAAACGAAGAGTGAAAGTTTGCATTTCAAAAACTTAATCATACGAGGGGTGACTACAGATATATATACTGTAGTTTGCTTAACAGTCTGAAACTGATTTGCCTAGCTGTCACTAACTAACACAGCTGACGTGTCTAACTGATATATCAGTCTAACATGCTCCTAGGAGTTTCTTTCCCTCGTCTGACAACAACTAAGAGCTGAGACTAAGTTCTTTGTCATTCTCCTGGGAAGAACCTTTGAATCCTTAACTTGCAGTCTTTGTCCTAAAGAACAAAATTGCAAGTTTGATAGAGGCTTTGTAAGAATATCAACTACTTGCTCCATGGAGGGAATATGAGATACTTTATCTCCTTGCAAGCTACTCTTTCTCGTATAAAGAAAAGATCCACTTCGAAGTGTTTTGTACAGTTGTGCAATACTGGGTTGGCAGTGAGTAATACTGCACCCAAATTGTCACGGTAGATAGTGGGAGTATGTCCAGTATTAAATGAGAGTTCTGTAAGCAGTGATTGTATCCACATGAGTTCAGTAGCTGTTACTGCTAAGCTTCGATACTGAGCTTCAGAACTGGACCTGGCTACCACTGACTGCTTCTTGCAACACCATGAGACAAGATTCCCTCCAAGAAAAATACAGCTTCCCAAAGTAGATCTTCTGTCATCTGGGTCAAAGCCCCAATCAACATCACATAATGCTACTAAGTCCAGATGATTGGAAGGTTAAATATGTAATCCATATGAAATAGATCCAGCAAGATATCTGAGTATTCTTTTGGCAGCTTTCCAGTGACTTTCCAAGGGAGAATGCATGAATTGACAGAGCTTGTTTACTGCAAAGGAGATCTCAGGCCCGGTTATCATTGTATGTTGCATTGCCCCAACTATTGATCTGTAGAGCTCAGGTTCTGTCATTGGATAATCTCCTTCCTTGGATAGTTTTAAACCTGCAACCATAGGTGTAGGAAGACCTTTAGCATTTTCCATTTTTGCGTTGGAAAGAATGCCTTTTATGTATTTTGACTGAGACGAGTGTAAGCTTCCATCTCTCAAATGTTGCACTTCAATTCTGAGGAAGAAGTTAAGCTCACCAAGGTCTTTAAGTGAGAATTCATCATTCAGTTGGTTAACAAGATCAGTAATTGCAGCAGAAGAATCTCATGTGATTAGTATGTCATCAACATAAACTAATACAAACAGAGAGGAGTGAGGAGAGGATATGAGAAATAAAGATGGATCACATTTGCTTCCTTGAAAACCAAGCTTACATAAGGTAGAGGCCAATTTGTGAAACCAGGCTCGTGGAGCCTGTTTTAAGCCGTAAATGGCTTTATTTAATTTACAGACTTGACCTTTCTCTCCTGCTTCAAATCCTAGTGGTTGATACATATAAACTTCCTCATTAAGAATGCCATTTAGAAAAACATTGTTTACATCTAGTTGCCTGATTTTCTAGCCCTTAGTCACAGCAATGGTGAGAATGATTCTGATTGTATTGGGTTTGATCACTGGAGAGAATGTTTGTTCATAATCAAATCCTTGCACTTGATTGAACCATTTGGCCACAAGTTTGGCCTTGTACCTCTGCACACTTCCATCTGAGTTATACTTGACTTTGAAGATCCACTTGCACCTAATTGGTGTTCTGTCAGTAGGTGGATTTACTAGAGTCCAGGTTTGATTTTTTAAAAGAGCTTTAAACTCATCTTCCATGGCCGATATCCAATGTTCACTTGATAGGGCATCTTTAACAGAACTTGGTTCTAATTCTGCTAACAAGATTCTTGGTTTGAAGATTCCATTCTTTGACCTTGTTGTCATAGAATGAGTGGGCAATGTACTGGAAGCTGAGGGACATGAATCATTTAATTCTTTTGAATCTGTTGATGAGACATTGTCTTGAGATTGTGAATGTTCAGTCAGATTATGATCAACTATTCTGTTATTCATATGTCTTGGAGAAAGTTGCATTGATGATGTAATGGGTTGTATAAGTGGGGGAGTGGCAGATACAAGTGATTCTATACTTGTTGCATTTCCTGCAGATAAATTTGTAAAACCTTTTTCAAAAGGAAAGAGATATTCATAAAAAATTACATCTCTTGAAATAAAAAGTCTGCCATTTGAAGGGTCTTCAAAGTCAAGTATAACTTAGATGGAAGTGTGCAAAGGTACAAGGCCAGACTTGTGGCCAAAGGGTTCAATCAAGTGCAAGGATTTGATTATGAACAAACATTCTCTCCAGTGATCAAACCCAATACAATCAGAATCATTCTCACCATTGCTGTGACTAAGGGCTAGAAAATCTAGTAGTTTGTGAAATAAAAGTTCAAAGGGACTTTTACCATTGAAGATTGTTGTGAGCATTCTGTTAATGAGAAACACAGCAGTAGAGAAGGAATGTTCCCATAGAGAAAGCGGTAAGGATGCATGAGCAAGGAGTGCCAATCCAATTTCTGTTATATGTCTAATCTTGCTTTCAGCTGTTCCACTCTGTTCATGAGTATGAGAATAGCTTCTTCGATGTATGATTCCTTCACTAGTGAGGAATTGATTTAACTTCCTGAATTCTCTACCCCAATCAGATTGCACAGCTTTTATCTTGAATTGAAACTGCAACTCCACCATCTTTTTGAATTTTAAGAACACTGCGTATGCTTTTGACTTATTCTCGAGTAGGTAAAGCCAAGTGTATTTGGTAAATGCATAAGTAAAATGAATAAAATATCTAAAACCATTTTCTGACTTCATTGGTGATGGTCCCCAAACATTTGTGTGAATAAGCTGCAACGATTCTGTATATATTGTATTTGAAGATGAGTAAGGTAGTTTGTGAGCCTTTCCATAGCAACAAGCTTTACAAAAATCATTGATAGTTTTATTATTTGATGAAAGATTACACATATTAAGAATCTGATGTATAATCTTAACAGTAGGATGCCCCAATCTACAGTGCCATAGGCTAAAACTAGATGAATTATTCTTGGTAGAAACAACATTAATAGAGGTACTATAGCTTGATGAAGAACTACTTTTGGATGTATCAGCTGGAGCTGTAACAAGTGAAGAATTTCTGGATCTGGAAACAACATCTTCCTTGAATGTGTTGGATGGTTGATGAGTCAAATGCATCAAACTTGTAAAGCCCATTTTGAAGTCTACCTTGCAGCAAAATTTCCTGTGTTCCCTATGCTTTCACATAGCAGTTGTCAGAATGAAACTCAAAGAAAACTGAGTTATCTTTAGCAAACTTGGATACACTCAGTAGATTCTTAGTTATTGCTGGGACATGTAATAGATTGTTCAGGGAGAGAGATGTATTTCTACCAAAAGGGGATTTAACATAAGAAGTGCCTATATTAGAGATTAACAAACCTTGGCCATTACCCACATGTATCTTCTCATTGCCAAGATAGTTTTCTACAAACATTAAAGACTTAACATCTGGTGTCACATGATGAGAGGCAACAAAGTCAATATACCATGAAGCATCAGTCAAGGTTTTTGGTACTGCGATGCATTGTTATTATGACTGGAATGTATCTGGGGCATGGAACCATTAGTCACAAGATTTTGATTGGAGGTCATGTAAGTAGCAGGACGTGTTTAAGTGTCAGTAACATTAGAATTTGACTGTTGATAACTATGATCATATCGATAGAAACAAGTCCAAGTTGTATGTC
The DNA here is from genome assembly GCA_037074535.1 of Gleditsia sinensis. Lineage (NCBI taxonomy): Eukaryota > Viridiplantae > Streptophyta > Magnoliopsida > Fabales > Fabaceae > Gleditsia > Gleditsia sinensis. The sequence continues at coordinate 65,383,330 of CM073465.1, read as the reverse complement.
CCACACGATTGCATAGTTGGTAGATTGCTGGGGATCTTTGTCCAAACCTACCACCTCTGCCTCTTCTTGAAAAATATCCTTTGACTCTGCCAAAGCTATTTTCTCTACCAGAACTTCTACTAGAATTGCCGTAATTTCTACCATTCTTGTAAAAATTGCTTCTACCAGTTTGCATATTTGTATAATGAACAGAGGCTAATTCAAGTGGTTTGTGAAACTTTTCTATTATGGCTTCTTGTGCAAGAATCAATGCTTCAACGTCACTCAGTGTGTATGGATCTAATCTAGTGGTGATGGATGTGATAAAGGCATCGTACTCTTCTGACAATCCTTCAAAGATAGCCTCAATGTGATCTTGTTGTGAAATAGGATAGCCAACACTTTTCAAAGCATCTATTATAGACTTTACTTTCAACAAATATTCATTAGCAGATAGTGACCCTTTCTTGACATTCTTTAACTATACTTTTAATTGATTTATCTTTGCTCTAGTATGAGAAGCGAGAAATACCTGTAATCTATCCCACACTTGGCAAGATTTATCACAACCAACAACTCTAGTGAGTGCTGATTCTGACATGGATGATAGTAGCCAAGATAACAGCATTTGATCCTGCTTACACCATAGCAAGTAATTTTGATTAATTCTTCCAGCATCTGCATCTTCTTGAGTGGTGAATTGTAGAAGCGTATTGTACATAGGATTCATAAAACACTCTAGGCCATGAGCTCGAACAGTGGCTGTGATTTGTTGTTTCCATAAAAGAAAGTTGCCATCATCAAGCTTGATAGACAAAGGATGAGAGAACGAAACCATTCCTTGTCTCGAAATGAAATTCTCCATCAGAGATATTTTGGCTCTAATACCATGAAGAGAAAGATGAGAATTAACGTAGAGAATAACAGAGAAGGATAAGGAAACAAAGAGTGAAAGTTTACATTTCAAAAACTTAATTGTACAAGGGGTGACTACAAATATATATACTGTAGTTTGCTTAACAGTCTGAAACTGATTTGCCTAGCTGTTACTAACTAACACAGCTGACGTGTCTAACTGATATATCAGTCTAACACTTGGAACAATTTAATATGTACCATATATACAACATATCAAATCTGCTCGATCCTGGGATGCCATTCAATAATGCTAATAATATTCTCTCTTAAGATGGGGTTTCCAAACTTACCTCATAAAATATGTTTATATATTTTAATATAAACATTATCTTTAATATAACTTCAATTTTAATGTATTATAATTTTATTACTATTCTTATATTTTGTTTTACTATATCTCCAATTTTATTAAAAAATAAATTTATATTAACTTTTTATCATTAAATTGTTTTTAATTAAGGTTCACTTTTTACAATTATGATCATCAAATTATTATTTTAGTTAATAAATTTTTAATATAACAAAATATTAAAATAAATTAATTATATAATCAATTCAATATTATTTGTAAAATTATTTTAATTCCCTTGTAGGAAAGCATTCAAGCAAAATAGAAACAGTTTATATATCTTTTTTTCTTGAATTTTTTTTTAAAATTTTAACACATTTTGATTTGAGATCATTAAATATATTTCAAGTTTGATAAAGAGAAATTTATTTTCTATAATTAGTATTTCCTCTTCTTTCAATTAATGCTATTACTTTTATTCATTTCATAGCCTAATACAAAAATAGTAAATACCTTTTCCGATATATTCATTATACATGTAGACACACAAAGAGATATTATACTAAAATAATTCTCTATATGATCAATCTTTGTATATTAATTATACATGTAGATCAATCTTCTTTCTCATCGGTTCCCATTTACTATTTTGCCTCCTATTATAAATTTTTTCATGGTGATCTCAAAGAATTTGCTTCTCAAGAGTTTATATGTTTTCCTCAACCTCAATTATCAGAGGCTCTAACAATGATGAAAACTTGCAGAAGAGTCCCTAATTTTCAATCTCTAATTCTCCCGACGTTCCATGTCAAATTCCGTAGCATATATAATAGCGTGAGAAATCAATAATAACCTTATTTCTTACTCTCTTATTCTCTTTATCAATTAAATGATAAATATTTTTTTAACTGGATCAATTTATTTTCTTAAAGTGCTATATATGTTAAACTACTTAAAATGGAAAGCCCTCTCATCTAAAGATACATAGATAATTTGAAATGTAAAATGTACGTGGTTTTAATACTCCTAATATTTATGTTACCCTTTTTTTTCTACTAATTAACAAAGTCTCACATTGTTTTACAACCACTCATTCAAGTGTGAATAATAAACAAAATTTTACTGAAACAAAATGTGTTTTTTATAATAATAATAGTTGTAGTAATAGTAATAGATGGGTTGATAAAGCATATATGTGAATGAGTTTTCACCTAGACCTAATGCTTCTAGAAAAGAAATGTTGAAGAGAGATGACAAGATTTCACCGGTATAAAATTGTATTTTAGCATTAATTATCAATATTAGTATAAAACCAAAAAGGAATACTTGTACAACCTAAATTAGTTTAACGAATATTTCTTTTTACATTAACTTAAGGTAATAGCTCACATATGGCACTGACCTTGGTATTTAACATCAAAGTGAAATTGGTGTCTTTTGAAAAGAGGAAAATAAAAATAAAATTTTTATAAGAAAAAAGGAAAAATTGATGTATTCATGTTAACTGATTCCATCTTTCCCTTCTTTAGACATAAAAAATTTTAAAAATCAATAGAAGATTGCTTATGGAGAATATTTTTTGGACACTGTGAGGTACAACGGAAATTGTGATGTTCTAGTTTCCTTCAGTTGTTCCCTTGTTAGAAAGCTAAACTATATAATATTATTAGACTCAATTCTAAAGCTCTTTAACAGTTGAAAATGTTCCTTTTGTAATGCTTTTACGGTGGCAATCGTCACTCTGTAGCAGTGACAATAGGAGGCAGTATTTTAACAAGTAATTCATTGATATACAAGAGAAATGATAAGTTTATATTACGAATTAATGAGCTATATATAGTTAAAATATAAGACAAGAAGAAATTATAAACATATAACTTAAGCTAAACAAACAGCATATATGTATAATTAAAGAAGAACCACGAATTTTTTTTTTATGTGGTAACTTAAGCTAAACAATCAGCATATATAGTTAAAATATATGGCAGGTATAATTAAAAATCATACCTTCCAATTTGTTGTTATCAAGATCTAATATCTTTAGTTGTGGAAGATCACCAATCTCTTTTGGAATGCCTCCTTCAAATATTAAAGAAGAACCATGAAATTTTTTTTTTGTGTGGTAACATTTATGTATTATTATGCACTGTAACATTTTTCATTATCATTATTTCCATCAATGGCCATCAAACATAAGTCAATAGCAACATTTTCACTTGCATTTAATTTGACTTGGGAACAGAAGCCTGTCATTAGTCAATATGTTCTTGAGACAAATTTATATTTGTTAGTTTGTTGTTAAATCATAAAATATAACAATATTACTATTCTTATTTCTTAAATTGCAACTGCATTAAACAAGTGGAATCAAGAAGGACTAGTAAAACACTAATATCAACTTGCCGTTTTGGTATCATTTAATTAAAAACGCAAATCTGAGCTAAAGGGAAAAATATTTTAGCTGTTTAATGTTTGTATCTACCATTTATTGTGAATTTTGCATAACAGCTGACCAAAATTGACTAAACATGGAAAGAAAACATGAGAAATGAAAAACAGGAGAAAGAGAAACCCACCCCCAGGATATCCTTTAATATTCATTCTCTAACTAACTGGGTCCCACTCCAATGTCCAGCGTATTCAAGCAAAATAGACAAATAAACAAAAAAAAATGAAGCCTGCTTGAGTATAATATATTTCATTTTAGTATTTGAGTAATATATTATGTATATTCTAATATTTTCTTCAAATTTAAAAACTTACGAGTTTATAAATAGATACGACATCTTCATTATCATATCAGCTAGCTATCCAACTTTTAACCAAAAGTTTTCCCTACAGTAATGGCTGTAACAGAACACAAACGAAACACCTCTAAGATTGGAGGAAAACTACTTTTCAAAGAGGAAGAAGATAAACTTAACAGGAGCTACAAGAAAATTAAAGCTTTTGAAGCTCCAGAGGAGCCCATGGATGAGATTATGGGTGAAGAAACCATTGGGTTGGTTTTTGGATTTATGTAAGAAGGGAACTTGAAGGAAGACAAAAAAGAAAAAAACTCCTGAAAACCCCAGACACACCTCAAGTCCAATGTTCAACCCCAATACCACCCCTACCATGCTAAATTAGAAAAAAGTTTCAGGGGAGGAAGGGAAGGACAAAACTCATACCAAAGCAACAATAGGCTCATCCTACCGGGATAGACTCTTGAGTTTTAATGGAATAGCCAACATCCCAATCACAGAAGAGGAATCAAAGGACAGTTTTTCGGACTACGCTAGGAAGACTCTATGTTCCCTGTCATTGAAGTATCCCAGAGGAACACAGAGCATATTATAAACCATGGAAGAAATTGTTGATAATAAAATTGATGGGAAAGAGAATTGGATTTAGGTACCTAAAGGACACGTTATCTAAACTGTGGCACCCTACTGCCACATTCAAGCTTATAAATATTGGTGATGAGTACTACCTGACAAATTTCAAAAACATTGAAGATTATCACTATCCTTTACATGAGGGACTGTGGATGATTGAATATCATTATCTTGTGGTTCAGAGATTAAGACTAGATTTCAGCCCCCTAGAAGACCAGTTCAAGAAGGTAGCAGTTTGGATTAGAATACCTTAACTGCCCGTCGAATACATAACTATCATTTCCTATGGAGGTTGGGAGATAAGGTGGGCAAAACTCTAAAAATTGATACCTATACCATGAACAAAATGAGTTCTGATTCAGGAGATGAAATAGGAGTGGAGAGAGGAAAGTTTGCCAGAATTTGCATTAAGCTTGATCTCAAAAAAAAAAACTCATCTCCGAATTACGGCTAAGGAATCACCTCCTCAATATAGAACACGAAGGCCTCCATTTTATCTGCTTTAGCTGTGGTAGATATGGCCTTTGGAAGAAGGCCTGCAACGTGAACATGAACAAAGGATAGAATAACATGCGGGAACAAAGAAAAGACCAAGATGCCACCAGCCAAGGATATGGTAACCCAAGGTACATAAACCATAGATTAAATAGAAGACAGCGATTTCGAGCTATGGATGCTCCTTAAGAAACCAGAGAGAAAAAGATTTACCAGAAACTAAATACTAGAAACAGGAAAGGGAAAGCTGACCTCTGACACCACAGGCAATAGTTTGGCTATGGTAGCAAAAAGCTTGATAGTTTAGCAAAATACAAGGTTTGACATCTTAGAAAGTCTAATCGAGACCGTCGAGGAGGTAGAACAAAAAGCACAGATAAAAAAAAGCTTCTCCGGTATAGAGGGAAAGAAATGCTTAACATAGGCAAAGAAAATTTAGGCTAGAGCCAGAGCCCACAAAGACCAAACCAGAAGCATTATTCACATAAGGCATCCAAAGCCTAATCTAAACCATACAGAGGAGTACCAATAATAAGAGATAGAGGTTTCAAACCTTCTAGGCCTGAGATAACTCGCGAGAAAGGACTTAAAATCAACAGATTGGCCCTAGCTGATTTGTCTAAATTAGTACACCAAAATAAATAACCCACGAAAAATCAACTATTATTCTTATTAACGAAGATCCTCGATTGGCCCTAGTTGTGGAAGATCACCGATTGCTTTTGGAATACCTCCTTCAAATATTAACGAAGAAAAATGAATTTTTTGTGTGACATTGTATGTATCATTATTCACTATAACATTTATTTCTACCAACGTCCATCAAACATAATTCAGTAGCAACTTTTTTACATGTATTTAAATTGACTTGGGAACAAAAGCATGTCATTAGTCAATATGTTCTTGAGACAAATTTATATTTGTTAGTTTGTTGTTAAATCATAAAATATAACAATATTACTATTCTTATTTCTCAAACTATGACCGCATTAAACAAGTGGAAACAAGAAGGACAAGTAAAAAACCAATAACAACTAGCCGTTTTGGTATCATTTAATTAAGAATGTAGATGCGAGCTAAAGGAAAAAAATCTTTTAGCCGTTTCAAGTTTGTATCTACCATTTATTTTGAATTTTGGATAACCCAATAAAAACAAGAAAAAGCTTACCAAAATTGACTAAAAATGAAAAGAAACCTGAGAAATGAAAAAAAAAAGACGAAAAGAAACCCACCCCAGGAATTCCTTTAATAGTCACTCTCTAGTTAACTTGGACTCACTCCACTGTCCAATGTACACACCCAAAATAGACAAATAAGCAAAAAAGAAAAACGAAGTATGCTGGAGTATAATATATTGCAAAATTGTAAATGAGCTGAAAGGGTTAGCTTTAAACTTTCTTCAACTTATATGATAAATAAATAAGTCAATAAATTAATAACTCACGTAGCACCAATTTTAATATTTAAAATTAAAATATGCTTGATGTTAAAGATTTCATATCCTTGCATCTCACTCCTTGCTGACAAACACACTATCCAAACTTCAAACAGTCATAAAGTGTAATTTGGATGGAGTTACAAGTCCCGTAAAATATCAACAAAAACTTTTTTTGTTTATTTTTCTAAATTTTCTTTTTTTAGTTTCTTATTTCAATTATGTTTCTTAAATGGATTAGGAGTCTCGTTAGGAGCATAGAAATACAAATTCTTTTAAGTATATATATGTAATATATGTACTGAAAATATATTATCTATGACAACAAATGGAATTCAATGATTTCCAAAGTATTGGAAGCTTTCTCTAAAAGTATGCTTCACTTGTAGGAACACATTCCAGTAAAGTAAAGTAGAAACAATTTACATATATAATTTTTAATCTTTTTTTCTTGCATTTGTTTTTAAATTTTAACACATTTTGATTTGAGATCATTAAATATATTTCAAGTTTAACAAAGAGAAATTTATTTTCTATAATTAGTATATCCTCTTCTTTCAATTAATATTATTACTTTTATATTAATTATACATGTAGGTCAATCTTTTTTCTCATCAGTTCCAATTTACTATTTTACCTCCTATTATAAATTTCTTTGTGGTGGTCTCAAAGAATTTGCTTCTCAAGAGTTTATATGTTTTTCTTAACCTCAATTATTGGAGGCTCCTACAATGACGAAAATTTGCAGAAGAGCCCCCAATTCTCAATCTCTAATTCCTCTGACGTTGCATGTTAGAATTTAGTAGCATATATAATAGCGTAAGAAATTAAGAATAATCTTATCCCTTACTCTTATATATGTTAAACTATTTAAAATGGAAAGTCCTCTCATCTAAAGATATTTAGATAATTTGAAATGTAAACTGCACGTGGTTCTAATACTTCTACTATCTATATTATTACCATTTTTTTCTACTAATTGACGAAGTCAATCATTGCTTTACGCCTACTCATTCAATTGTGAATAATAAATGAAATTTTACTGAAGCAAAAAAGTGTTTCTTATAATAATAATAATAATAATAATAATAATAATAATAATAATAATAGCAGTTGTAGTAATAACAATAGATGGGTTGATCAAGCATACCTGTGAAAGAGTTTTCACCTAGATCTAATGCTTCTAGAGAAGAAATGTTGAAGAGAGACGATGGAATTTCACCTGTATAACACTTGTATTTTAGCATTAATTATCAAGATTAGTATAAAAACAAAAAAGAATATTTGTACAACTTTAATTAGTTTAACGAATATATATATTTTACATTAATTTAAGGTAATGGCTCACATATGGCACTGGCCTTTATATTTAACATTAAAGTGAAATTGGTATCTTTTAGGAAGAGGAAAATCAAAATAAAATCTTTACAAGAAAAAAGGAAAAATTGATGTATTCATGTAACTGATTCCATCTTTCCCTTTTTTAGACTTAAGAAATTTTTAAAAGCAATAGAAGATTGCTTATGGAGGGCACTGACCTCGAGATTTAACATTAAAATAAATTTGGTGTCTTTTGAAAAGAGGAAAATAAAAATAAAATCTTGAGAAGAAAACAGGAAACTTTGATGCATTCATGTTAATTGATTTCATCTTTCCCTTCTCTAGACTTGAAAATTTTTTAAAAAGCCATAAAAGATGGCTTATGGAGGATACTTTTAGGACAGGGAACTGTGATGCCCTAGTTTCCTTAGTTGTTCCCTTCTTAGAAAGCCAAACCACATAATATTATTAAACTCAATTATAAACCTCTTCAAAAGTTGAAAATGTTGCTTCTGTAATTCTTTTACGGTAGCAGTCGTGACTCTATAGGAGTGACAATATGAGGTAGCATTTAAACAATTAATGAGCTGTAGTTAAAATATAAGACAAGAAGATATTATAAACATATAACTTAAAGATAAAAAATTAGCATATATGTATATATACGACAGGTATAATTTAAAATCATACCTTCCAAGTTGTTGGCACCAATGTACATTATTCTTAGTTGTGAAAGATTACCAATCGCTTTTGGAATACCTCCTTCAAATATTAAAGAAAAACAATGAATTTTTGTGTGTGTGATAACATTGTATGTATCATTATTTCCACTATCGACCATCAAACATAAGTCAGTAGCATGTAATTAGTCAATATGTTCTTGAGACAAATTTATATTTGTTAGTTTGTTGTTAAATCATAAAATATAACCATATTACTCATCTTATTTCTCGAATTGCAACTGCAGTAAACAAGTGGAAACAAGAAGCACTAGTAAGACATCAAACACAAGTTTTGGATCATTTAATTAAAAATGCAGATCTGAGCTAAAGAGAAAAAAAATTTAGCAGCTTCAAGTTTGTGTCTACCCAATCAAAAAAAGCTGATCGACATTGGCTAAAAATGGAAAGAAAAAACAATAAATGAAAAACAGAAGAAAGAGAGACCCACCCCAGGAAAACCTTTAATAGTCATTCTCTAGCTTACTAAGTCCCACTCCAACGTCCAGCGTATTCAAGCGAAATAGACAAACAAACAAAAGAAAAAAAAACGTAGCATGCTTGAGTATAATATATTTTATTTTATTATTTGAGTAATATATTATATATGTTCTAATAATTTCTTTAAATTTCAAAACTTACGAGTCTTAAAATGATATATTACAATTAGTTATTTTCAATATCTTACCATTTCATTATAACTTAATCCACTATTTCATGTTCAATTTTTTTCTAAATTTTTCCTCTTCCATTATTTATTACAATATAATATCTGTATTAGAACTTATTTTAGTATTTATTTAATAGAAGTATACTCCGATTTATAATATATAAACTGTAGTATTAAAATGAATAAAATAATTCTATATAATTAGGATATCATTTAGTTCAAGCACCAATCCAACGTGATCTTTTGATTTTCTTTCATTCACTATCAACTCCAATTTTTGTACAAAATGAATTTATATTATACTTTCATCAATAATTTAATTTAACCAACATTCGCTTTTTGCAACTATGAGAATTGCAATATTATTTTAGCAAATCATTATTCAATATGTTAATGTTAAATGAGATTCACAAGTAAATTTAAACAAATCATTTATTGAATGAGTTAAATCTAAGGAAGCTAGTGTTTGTTTGGCTAAGCTTACACCCCTAATTGATTGTATCATGCTAGCCAAATAGAAATAAGCAGAGAAAAACCAAATACAGATAACACAAATAATTTAAGACATACCTGATAAAGTGTTATAAGCCAAACTCAACATTTCAAGTGAAGATAAGTTGGAAATGATTTGGGGTATAATTCCTGAAAGCTTGTTTTTGGAAATTCTTAAAATCTTCAAGTGCTTAAGTCTTCCAATCTCAAGTGGAATGGTCCCCCCAATCAAATTATCAGTCCAATCCAAGGTCTCCAACTTTGACAAGTTGGATATGGTTGATGGAATGATTCCACTCAAACTATTACTGTAGAGAGAAAAGTTTTGAAGCATAGATAAACCCCCTATCCACGTCAGAATTTCTCCATCAAATTCATTGTAGCTTAAATTAAGCATTTTCAATCTGCGCAAGTTGACTAACTCCTTTGGCAAGTCGCCATGGAAACTGTTGTTATGAAGATCAAGTTCTACCAGGAATGAGAGATTTCCGAGTTGTGAATGCATGGTTCCCTTGAGACCCATGTCGCCAAGATTCAAGGCTTGAACCCTTCCATGGCGGGTATTGCAAGTGACACCAACCCAATTGCATGGAGAATAAGAGTTGGACCAATTAGCTAAGAGATTGTAAGGATCCAAGATCGAAGATTTGAAAACAAGAAGTGCAGACTTATCTGTGGTGATATTTGGCTTACTCAAAGCTAAGTAGGCCATGAAGCAATGCAGTGAGAACATGAAAGCAGAGAAGCGAAGTTTCCCCATGTTTAGCCTATGGGACTTGTCAAAGATGCAAGCAGTGAGCAGTGAGCAACAAAAAAGAGAATAGCATATTATATATTTGGTAAATCATAATAAAATTAAAAAAATAATGGAAAAAAATCAGGTGTGGCAGTCAAGTTTAGTAGGCTTGACTTGTGGCATAGACAAGGTGTTTAAAAAGCACTTTTTTTTTCTGACAAGTAAAGCATGTTTATTTGCATAACTTGAAAGTGACAATACAGTATTAAAATATAGCTCACGTTATGAAAAGCTGTTAATTTTAAACTACTTTTTAAAGTTTTTTTTAATCATAACTAAACTGATTTAATTGCTCTCAAGTTTCTGCCAATTGTCCATGTATTATGGTGTATAAGTCTTTTCATGTTTAGCATATCGGGACATGACAAAGGTGTAACTACAGAAGCACAAAGCTGCGAGCAACAGAAAAGAGAATAGCAAATTATACGGGGGTTGTTTGAATACTATTTTTTACAACAATTTTTTGTTTTAAAATTTTAATAAGTTTATTTAAAAAATTATTTTTTATTTTTCTTTTAGAAATAATTTCTGAAAATACTTATTTTTAAAATAATAAAAAAAATTGTTTTTTGTTTTTAAAAAACTTAAAAAAAACAAAAAATAACATGTTTTTAAAATAGTTTATTCAAATTTTTTTTATATTTTTATTTTACAAAACGATTTTTAAATATAATTTTTAAAAACAAAAAAAAATGGATAAGAGATCAGGTGTGGCAGTAAAGTTTAGTAGGCTGGACTTGAGGCGTAGAGTAGATGTTGAAAAGCACTTTTTTTTCTGACAAATAGAGCTCATTTTTTTGCATAACTTGAAAATGACTATACAATATTAAAGTGTAACTCACCTTATGGAAAGTTGTTAATTTTCAAACTACTTTTTGAAATTTTTTTTAATCATAACTAAGTTGCTTAAATTTAGAAAAGCTCAGGTAGTCTTGCTGTCATCCACAAGCATACCATGGGATTCATAATAATCCCAGGAAAAAATAATCAAATATGAAACAGCGTATCATCTAAGCGGAGTATAATAATTTGAGCAAAACTTATTTGCCCAACTCCAACAACCATGAACTCTACTGATTTTGTAAAAGTTAAACAATTCACATACCCAACCTGTGTTGCAAAAGGTTTAACTAAGTGCCAACTAAAATTAGTACAATCAATTTATTGATGATTGATTAAGGTTAAAAAAACACCAGCAAATATGCGAAGCTATTTCCATGTACATCAAAGACAAGAATGACTTATGAAATGTAAATTAAAATATTAAAATGCTTACCATTGTTTAATAACAGTAGGAGGTCACTCGCTCATGCTAAGATATAAAAAAATGTAAAATATAATTAAAAAAACTCTTTTTCCTTTTTATAATGTATAATAAGACAATTAAAATTATATAAATCGTGAAGTTTGGGAAACGTATGCTCACGCTTTAGAAGTTTCAAATTTTATGCTAAAAGTATTAATTGAAATTGTCATTATACAAATATATACTTATTATTTAAATTTTTGGGACTCTCCATATAGCCTTCAATAATGGATGAAAGTAAAACCAAAAATTACAAAAAATAAATAAATAAATAAAGATGAGTAATTTACAATATATATATATATATATATATATATATATATATATATATATATATATATATAACATTTATGTTGGATAAAATATTATTATGAATATCTATTAAATATTTAAAATTATAATACATAGATTGTATAAAGTTAAATTGATAATTTTAATTTGTAAAAAATAAATTACCATGGCTTTTGAGTGTAGAAGAAAACCCAAAATTATTATTTTTTTAATACAAAATGTTTTTTCTTTTTAATTTTTTTGGTTATGCCTTTTTCAAATAACAATAAAATTTATGGACCATTTCTTACACTTGTTATAATTATATTGCTGAAAATCATGAAAAATACTTAAAAACTACACCTAAATTTTTTTTTTCTTTTTCTCCTAACAATTGGTAAAACCAATTGGCACGCACATGACTTTGAATTGACTTTGCTGATTTTAATTGATTTTAGTCGTCTCTGTGAATTGTCCATGCATTTATGTATGGTGTGTAAGGATACCTTATCTAGCCTAACCCATTTTTATCCTTGCATTTATGTATGGTGTGTAAGGATACCTTATCTAGCCTAACCCTACCTTATCTAGCCTAACCCATTTTTATCCTTGCATTTATGTATGGTGTGTAAGAATACCTTATCTAGCCTAACCCATTTTTATCCTTGCATTTGTGTACAGTGTGTCAGGATTACTGTTTAAGAAATGTGTTGTGTAGACCCAAGACTTGAGATGTCAGGATCACTATCTAACCTAAAATGTGTTGGGAAGACCCAAGACTTGAGATGTAACATAATCGGTAGAGTTAAAATTTTGTCACAGACTCTTAGTGGTGCTATACCCTTCCCTTTCATTGCCATTATAATTAACCCCAACAACATATGAAAAAAGAACTTGTTAATAAGAAAATTTGAAAGAACAGTGTGTGAGCAAAATCTCAGTACTGTCTATTTCTATTAAAAAAATTATTGAACAAAAATAAATTCATATAGCAAATAAATAATAAAAAATTAATATAATAAAACTAGCATTAGCCCAATTTGAATTTACTTTTTAAATCAAATAGATTATCATGTTTCCACTTTAATTTATAAGTTGACAGTAGGTAGTAAGATATACCTCTAAAATATTTTCAAACATTTTAAATAAATACGCATGAAATACAACCGTAAATCCATGTGAATAATTTCTTTTACAGTTATTTAATTTCACAAAAGTGAGTTATATTTATGGAAATAATAAGAAGTTGTCGAAGAAAAAGTACAATTAATAATGTATATATATATATATATATATATATATATATATATATATCAATAAAGTAAATTTTTTGAAGACCTGAGATCTCTATTTTTTATGGTACTAGATATTTCTACAAATTATAAAACAAGTGCATCTAATATAAAAATTTTGAATACTTTCATAAATTTATAAAATGTCTACTTTTTTTTTTGGGAATCTCATATCTTCAAAAGGAGAAGAGAGAAAAACAAAATAGCACAATCACCAGACAGGCATAAAACAAACATAGAATACTACCAAACTAAATCAATCAAGCAACACCATCTTGATGATCCTCTTGTCTGTCACCAGGATGGAAGCCTGCGTAGCCAATTTAGCCCGCCAATCATCATCCATATTAGTCCTGCTCAAAGATAGAATATCGAAAGGCCTATGATTAAATTTAAGTGGACAAATTGTAGTTTAAATATAACTAAATAATAAATTATGATAATTACAAAAAAAAATTGTATGCAACAATTACAAAAGTATCTTATTAAGATGTGGTTATATTTAATTTTAAAAAAAAAAGTAAGATAGACTTGATATAACGACATGCTGCATAATGAAAAAAATGAAGAAAAGAATGCAAATTTGACAGGAAGGACAACGGCTTTGGTTGAGAATGAAGCAGTATGAAAATGCCCAATTACCCTTCTTCAAAGCAAATGTGAATAGTGAGATGTAGCAGGGAGAGAGAGCAGTAAATAGAGAGTTCTAGAGAATGAGCCCGCCTCCCTCCTCTATTACTTTTGTTAGATAAATTTTATTTTTTCTTTTGAAGAGGTTTGGAGCTTTAAAATTTTACATCTCTCATATTCAGATATGTAACTCTGAGTTCATATTTAAAACTTTGTACTCATATGAGTAGAAGAAGGTTGAAAAGAGCTAACCCTTAAAGAGAGTTGAGAGGTGTATCGTGATTCTAAGTATGTGTCTTTGTTTTTTCTTTTTCTTTTTTATCATTGTTGTATTAGTTATACATTTGAGATATTAAAGTGTAATTTTTAATATATTAGTATTTGTTAGATGACTTGCTTTTTTATTATCTAATTGTAATACTTATTTATTTATTTTTTATCTTCAGAAATTATAAGATTAAATTAGTCATGCTTAGTGCACCTGATTTTAACTTCTATTTTATTATTAATTTTGTACTTGACATATTTTTGTAAATAGTAATTTTTAATTGTCTCAAAAAACAAAAACAAAAAAGCGCAAATGCAGATGGTTATAAAAAAAAAATTGCGATTATTTCATGCGGCTTCAGTAAAACTTGTTGCAGGCTTTTACTCTGGATCAATTGAAAGCTTTGGCAGTGGACAGAGGCTTCATTTTTTTCCTGTGACCTCTGCATCAAGAACACTTTCTTGGAAAGTAATTGTAAAATGGTGTTTGACAAATTGCAAAAAAAAAAAATGTCATATCACACCAACTTTGTTTGATTCCTTGAGGTGGAAACACTACTTTTTGTTTGATTCCTAGAAGTGGAATAGTGTTGCTCATAGTCTTGCAAATTGGATAGACATATTACCCATATGACTGTACATGTTTGGTTACATTTATCATGAGAGTGTGTGGTACGTTGCCTGGCTGATACATGAGTTGAATAATTTCAAAAAATATGATAAAATTAAGATGTAATTGATATTGAGTTTTAAAATGAAGACATATATAATTTTTATAAATTGTATTTTAAAAGGACAAAAGTTATTTACAGTCTCATCTATCTTTACTGTAAGTTCTCAAATGACATGTATAATGTTTTTACACCTCATCAATTAGTAAAGAGAAAAGCCATATTTTGATTATTTACAGATAGGTCAATTTTTAATTTAATTTTTCATAAATTGTTATTTTAAATTATTCTCTCAAAGATAAAAATGTCTATAATATTATCTCTAGTTAAGCTATCATTCAAATTTTAATGCCAAATTTAAGTTACTACTGAAATTGTAATTTTTTGCCACCTTTATTTAATTTTGTATATAAATTGATACTTCCTTAATACTAAATTGACATTCTCTGACACCTATAATAGAATTTTTAATCTTTCAAATAAATTAATTCTATTTAAAAAAAATTCTATAAATGTCACGTAAGTGTCAAGTCATCATTAAGTGAATGCTAATTTATATGCTAAATTTAATAAATATAAAAAAAACTACAATTTTAACTATAAGTTAAGTTTGATGTCCAAGTTTAAATAATATTTTAATTGAAAATTTATAAAAATAAAATAATTCAAAAAAGAAGTAATTTGTGAATAATTTTTTAATAAATATAACAAAAAACTACAATTTTAACTATAAGTTAAGTTTGATGTCAAAGTTTAAATAATATTTTAATTGAAAATTTATAAAAATAAAATAATTCAAAAAAGAAGTAATTTGCGAATAATTTTTTAATAAATATAACAAAAAACTACAATTTTAACTATAAGTTAAGTTTGATGTCAAAGTTTAAATAATATTTTAATTGAAAATTTATAAAAATAAAATAATTCAAAAAAGAAGTAATTTGCGAATAATTTTTAAAAAAAATTAAGAAATTAACATAAGTGACAATTAAGTCTAGAAAGAAAGAAGACATAATTAACAATAAACTACCATTTTGATTCTTACAAAACCAAAAATTGTGTCATTTATTTGTCATTATTTTATTCTAAGCTTCTTAAAACATATAATTATAATTTCAAACATCAAATTTGTTAAAAAGATATTAATATAGTTGTCCATATAGATGGACTTACTTTATCCAACGTGCATGTAATATTAATTGTTGATATGGAATGTATTTAGTGTCAAAGATTGATTTATTTTTTAAAATGTTGAGAATAAAATATTAATAAATGTTTTTTGAAAAAGTTTACAAAAATAAAAATGGTGATTTGCACTACAATCAATAGAATTTTATGTGTTTTTGATTGACATATAATAGCAATAATTTCAAAAATATCTTAAAGTGTCACAATAATATCTTAGAGCAGACATTTGTTGAGAGAATTTTTTGTTACAACCTAAATTCCACAAAGGATTAATCTTAAAGTGTTAATAATTTATAAAAGTACTTTAAAAATAAAATAAAATAAAATGAATATGCAGTAATTTTAGAGATAGATCTCACCAAATACTTATTTTCCATTGACATAGATACACAGAGTCTATTTAAAAATTTTAATATTTTTGTAATTAATAGTCTAATTCTTAAAATATCTTAATAAAATAAAAATAAGTGATGTGTGCAATAATAATTTCAAAAATATCTTCAAATTAGATATAGTCACAATTGAATCTAAAAAAAAAAAGAAGCTAGAAATGTGTTTTATTGAAAAAAAATTATAATTGCGATATTTTTTTATTCTTGATGGTAAGAGATATGTCTAAAATAGTTTCAACCATTTTAAATAAATAGATATTAAATACAACCGAAATTAAGTCCACGAGAATAATTTTTTCATATCTATTTAATATTACAAAGTTGAGAAAAAGTACAATTGTTATTAAATATAAAAATCTGATAAAGTAAATTTTTTAAAGACATGATATCTTTATTTTTTCATGGTATTAGATGTCTTCAAAATGTTACTACAAATTATAAAACAAGTGTATCAAATATTAAAATTTTGGATCCTTTCATAATTTTAAATTGTCCTTTTTTTTTTGCTATCACAGTTCTTCAAAATCAGAAGACCAGAAAACAACCCAAAGGAAGTGATTCCAGGCACAACTTTTTAACAGACAATTAACCAACCAATCATCAGCCATATTTGCAGTCCGCTAGCCCTGCTCGAAGACAGAATATTAGAAGTCAATGTGTCTATCTTTTTTCTGTTTTTTTTTTCTTTTAATTAACTAATGTGCAACTATGACTAAATTTAAGTGGACAAATTGAGGTTAAATATAACACACAAAAAAACAAAGTATGATAATCATAAAAAAGTGTGTATGCAATAATTTCAAAAATATCTTATTAAGACGTGGTTATATTTGATTCTAAAAAAAAGAAAAAGATAATTGATACGGTCAACTTCAAAACCAGTAAAAGACATGTGGCCAGACTTTGCCATCTGTATAACAAAGAGAAGAAAGCGAAGTTGACGGAAAGGACAACGACTTTGGTTGAGAAAGACACAGTTTGAAAATGCCCTCAATTATTCATTCTTTAAGGTAAATATGGATGGCACTTTGTTTGGCACTGGGGACGGTGCTATGAGATGCAGGAATCTTTCAACAAGATCAGTTGAAAGCTTTGGCAGCAAAGGAAAGCTTGATTTTCGCTTGCGAACTTCGCATCAAGGACGCCGTCTGGAGAGTGATTGCAAAATAGTGTTCGACAACTTATAAAAGAAAATATCAAATTATATCTATTTTGTTTGATTCCTTAGAGTGGAAGCACTACTTCTTCTTTGAGAGATGACCCATATGAATTTTTTTTCTCTCTCACACATTTTGTACAAGGTTATTAAAATTTACTGTTATAATTAATTATATATATAATAAAAAATATAAAATTACAAAAAAAAAAAAATAATTTGAAAATAAGTGAGTATTTAAAAAATATTGTTAAATTAATTAATTATGTTTATAAGATATCTAGACTAAATATTGAACTCAGAAATTTGATTAAAAATAATTTATAGTTCCCAATGAAACAATTCTTTTTTTCTAATTTTAATTATATAAAATGATAATAATATGTCACAGAATAAATTTAAATAAGTGATAATTAAATCAAATTGTGCATAATCAGTGAAAACTTCCAGTTAGTATGTGCACTTTAAAGAATTTGAAAATTTTACGATAATCCTAATATGCTGATAATTAAATTTAATTAATGCTGATTAAAAATAGAAATGTATCTAAAACCTAAATGAAGATAATTCTGAAATTAGATAAAAAAAATTTTAAATAAGCTGATTAATTCTAATTAGTGGTTCAGGTAGTAAGAACCAGTCAAGTGCTTTCTCAACATTTTCTACAGAAGCATAAACAATAGTTCTCCTTATACACATGATTTATTTAGAATTTTCATCGTAAAACTTCCAAATGCAAGCAGCCAAGTTTTCAAAAGTGAAAATATACAAATATTGATATGTTTCATCTTCATTCACCAATACAGCTTTATAGTAACCAAATTTTATTTTATTTTTTGATCTTAACTTGATAAAACCAATTGGCACACACATGACTTTGAATTGCTCTTAGTCTCTACCAATCGGCATGCACATGACTTCACTGATTTTTATTGCTCTTAGTCTTTTCCAACATTCCATGCATTTATGTATGGTGTGTAAGGATCCTTATCTTAACCTAAACCATTTTTGTCCATGCATTTGTGTGTGATGTGTCAGGATCGCTATCTAACATAAAACGTCTTGTGTAGACCCAAGACCTTAGATGTAACACAATCGGTGGGGCGTGAAAAAATTGTCATGGACTCCTAGTGGTGCAATATCTATCCCTTTCATGGCCATCATAAATCACCCCACCACAATATGGAAAAATATCTTGTTAATAAGCAAATTTGAAAAAAAAAATCATGGGCAAAATCTCAATACCATCTATTTCTATAAAAAAAAAATCACTGAACAAAAAGAAATTAATTATAGAAAATAAATGATATAAAATTAATATGATAAAACTGACATTAGCCCGACTTGAATTTAATTTCTAGATCAACCTAGCTTATCATGTTTCAACTTTAGTTTATAAGTTGACAGTTGATGGTAAAAGATATTTCTAAAATATTTTCAAACATTTTAAATAAATAGGCATGAAATACAACCGTAAATCCATGTAAACAATTTTTTTATAGTTATTTAATGTTACAAATGTAAGTTATATCTATGGAAATAATACAAAATTATTGAAGAAAAAGCACAATTAATACTATATATAAAAGTTAATAAAGTAAAGTTTTTTAAGACATGAGATCTTTATTTTTTTTATATGGTATTAGATATCTTCAAAATGTTTCTACAAATTGTAAAAAAAATTTATCTAATATAAAATTTTTGGATACTTTCATAAATTTATAAAAAAAAAAAATTCTTTGAGCTATCACAAATCTTTAAAACCAGAAGACCGAAAAACAAAACAGCATAACCAGTAGACAACCAGAACACAAAGATAGAATCCCAAGCCAAATCAATCAACCAACCCCATCATGGCGAGCCTCCCGGTCTGTCACCAGGATTGAAGCATCTGTACCCAATTTAGCCTGCCAATCATCGTCCATATTAGCCCTGATCAAAGATAAAATATCAAAAGGCAGTGCCTATATCTCTTTGCTTTTTTCTTAATTGACTAATATGAGACTATGATTAAATTTAGGCGGACGAATTGAAGTTTAAATATAATTAAATAATAAAGTACGATAATTATAAAAAATTGTATGCAACAATTTCAAAACTATCTTATTCAAATGTGGTTATATTTGATTCTAAAAAAAAGTAAAATATAACTGATATGATGCCATGCTGCATAATGAAGAAAAGAAAGCAAATTTGATGGAAAGGAAAGTGACTTTGGTTGAGAATGAAGCAGTTTGGAAATGCCCCCAATTACCCCTTCTTCAAAGCAAATGTGGATAGCGAGAGGTAGCAGATAGAGAGAGAACAAAGAGCAGAGAGTTCTAGAGAATGAGCGCGCCTCCCTTCTCTCTTCTTTTTTTCTTCTTCTCATTTTAGATTGTTTTCTTTTGTTTTCTCTCTTTTCACAAGATTTCTTTACTTCTGTCAGAAAAGAGTTTTTCCATTTTTTTTAAGATGTTTGGAATTTTAAAATTTTACATCTTTTACATTCGGATCTATAACTTTTTGCTCAGATTTAAATAGAAGAATGTCATATTTACAATTACGTACTCAAATAGACAGAAGAAAATTGAAAAAATTTAAAAAGTTGAGAGGTGTATTGACTCTCTAAAAATGTGTCTCTATTTTCTCTATTTTTGTTGTTGTATTAGTTGTACATTTGATATGTTGAAATGTAATTTTTGGTAGATTATTATTTGTGAAATGTATTATTTTTATATTCTCTAATTATAGTACCCATTTATTTTATTTTCAAAATTTGTAAGATTAAGTTAATTATGCTTACTTCACCTATCTTTAACTTCTGCTATGTTATTGACCTTGTGCCTGATTTTTTTTTAATCCAAAAAAAAAAAAGCAAATGGGGATGGCACTTTGTTTGGTAGTTGAGATAGCACTGTGAGATGCAGAAAGCTTTCGTGCGGTTTGAGTAAAACTTGTTACAGGCATTTACTCTAGATCAATTGAAAGGTTTGGCAGCAGACAAAGACTTGTTTTTTGCTAGTGACCTTTGCATCAATGATATTTTTTTGAAAAATAATTGCAAAATGATATTTGATAGCTTACAAAAAAAAAATGTCAGATCACACTACTTTGTAAGGTCAAAACCAACAATAGTTTTACAGAATATCAAATGAAAAGAAAAAAAAAGTTTTTAAAGTAGTTCTATCCTATTCTTTATAAGCTATTATATAATAGTGAACGGATACACATGCATGTTAATAGGTTAGGTTAAGGATTCTTAAAGTTTGTAACGTGAGTTCTTTTTTTTTTATGAGAATCAATTTTTAGAAATATTATTCTGAGATTAATATTTTTCAAGTTTTAGTGTCTCTTAAAATTTGAACATTTTATCTCTTAAAGTTGTAAAATCTTCTCCCATCACAGAAATTTAAATGGGTTGTTACAAAAATTGTAACCTATCATGGTTTGGAGGGTTAACCATCTAATATTATAGCAATCATTTATTTGGAAAAAGTGGGCCATTTAAAAGAAAATTGTAACAGTATTGGTTTTAAAGTGGGAATTCTACGACACTACTTTTTTGATTCCTAGAAGTCGAATAGTGTTGCTCATAGTCTTACAAATTGGGTAGACATATGACCCACATGACTGTACATGTTTGGTTAGATTCACCATGAGAGTGTGTGGTTGCCTGGTTGGTACATGAGTTCAATAATTTCAAAAATATGATAAAACTAAAATGAAATTGACATTGAGCTTTGAAATGAAGACATATCTTGTCACGTCCGTACTTTACGAACGCGAATACCGTTACTATCCGAAAATCTTTTCATTACACATGTACAAATGATCTCACGATAACATATATTCAAATATTATTCAACGTTCACAAGTTTACAAAAAACCAATAATTAAACATGCCAAATCTATATACATTAAGTTTACAGCGGAAACAAGGATCCTGCCTGTGACTTTCAGAGCAACACTAGAGTACAAATATATTACAATATCATACACTGAGAGCCTAGAAACAAGTTAGGCTCACCACTGAGGCACGACACCTAGTCGGTCAAGTAGCTGCGGGACCAAATTCTGGGTTTTTATCTGAAAAATATATCAACCACGTGTAGTGAGTTTTATAACTCAGTGAGCAGATAACACCTCCTATGACTTCTCAGGTCATCATAAGGATGTACTCATATTGTAAAACTTATCATATCAAAATATACCGTTCAGAAGTACATTCTTATGGGACCCGCATTTTCAAATATTCTCTGTTCAAAAATCATAATCAAGTCTTTCAAACTGTATGCGATACTGTATAAACAATGCTCATATCAAGTTCAAAATCATATTCAATACTGTAAAATTATTAATCAAATTATGCTATGCATCAAAACATTTCTGTTAAAATATTCGGAGGATCCCATATCAGAACCACCACATTAGAGTTTGACCCCTTCCGTACTTTGATGGTATAGGATTTGCCTAAACTCAGCATCCCGCTGAGGTTTGCCCTACTACCATTCAAGAGGACACGCGAAGGGACTCTGTATGTGTAATAACCCTCAACTAATAAAACCTTTGAAGGTTATGTATAAATAATTTGAAACAAAGAAAGTTGAGAACAATGTAAAATTTTAGAGCGTTTTCGACCTTTTCTTCTGACCTTTCGTCACTCATATAATCATAACTCTCTCATATGAAATCTAAATTAAGTAATTCCAATTTCTAATGAAAGATAATACATATATCTACAACTTTGATGTTGGGAACTTTTTCAAATTCCATGAATATCATAGTGAGACGAGGCAAAAACCGAAGTGTAGTGTGGTCTGGACCTTTGCTCACTATTTTAAGCATAACTCCTTCATATGAACTCCAAATTAGGTGATTCAAGTGGCTATGGAAAGCTAAGAGAAAGGGCTACAACTTTCATGTTGGACATTTTGTCAAATTCGGCGAACTGGAGTTCGCCGCGGCGAGAATAAGTTCGCCGCGGCGAGAATGATGCGGTATTTTTCCCGAGAGTGAGGTTTTCTGGTTTCGAGCTCGCCGCCGGCGAAAATCGCGCACCAGCAATCTCGCCGCGGCGAGAATGAGCTCGCCGGCGGCGAAATTCGTCAGAGAGGCATTTTTTTGCGGTCCCCCCACCTTTTTCCTTCATTTCCTCCATTGCTGAAGCTTTCTCTCTCTCTCTAAAATTTTTCTCAAACTTCTCTCTAAGATATCTCATCATCCAGACGTCCGATTTGAGCAAGTAAGGTACCGTTGGACTCGTGGGAAGAAGAGCTACAAATCCCACCGATCAATTTCGCCGGAAAGTCGCCGGATTGTCGCCGGAAAATCGCATGAATAGTAACTTCCAAGGTAAAACTCCGTTTAATCGCGTTTTAGGCTCCGTTTTACCGAATTTCTTTCCATAGATAGTCTTAGAATTAGTTTCTATACAACATATAGGATTTTTAGGTTTCGGCATGAATAGTGTTCCGGTGAGTGAATAGTGTTTTCCGGCGTGAATAGTGACTTTTAGAGTTTTCTAATTTTTATGTTATGGCTATGTTTTCTAGGTTGTTGAGCCATCACGAGGTGAAATTCTCGTTGTTGGACTCCTAGTAAGGTGAGTGGGTTTTTCATACTATAGCGTATGTTTTAAGAATTTGATTTATAACTCTCTCGTATGATTTTAACTAGCTGGAATGTATGCTAAATTGTTTTACCGATTTGGAAACCAATATATTCCAACCATGTTAGAAATTATAAATTTAAATCCTAGTTGAACTCTAGGTATGCAGGGCAAGCATCTAGGCTGATAATTCTCCATTTGAGCTAGATTTATAGAAATGCGAACTTAGTCATAGAAATGAACTAAGTTAGCCATGAAATGATTTGATGCATGATGAGCATCTATGTGACGTCTACGGACGATATTTTTAAAGGGAAAGTTTATGATGATAAAGGTCTCCATGGGAATTCATGGATGAGATATATTTTTAGAACGGAATTTTATGCATGAAAAGAGCTAGATGGAGAATTATAGCTTTATTACAATGTTATTGAAATGTTTTACTTTAAACTTTTTGAATAGCATATTTCAAATGTTTTCTATTGGAGGGACCCTTTTAGATCACTGTTAGCTAGCCGCAGGTAGTGCTAGCCCTGGTGCACCATGATCATGTTAAGGCTTCGGCCTAGGATACTGTGACGGGCATATGACTGCCTAAGACACAGGGATTTAGGGTTGACTTATGTCTTCACCTACAGTGATTGCCATACCCATTGCTATGTGCTTGGGGAAATTTAGGGTTGACTTATGTCTTCGCCTACAGTGATTACCCTACCCTTGCTGTGTGCTTGGGGGAGATGATAGATCTGTTTGGAAAGACCTCCAATAAACTGATGCATTTTTCTTAAAGATTAAAAAATTTCTAAACAAGCTCATTCATCATTGTTATTGCATAAATATCTTCATTTATTACTTACCATGCATAATTGATTTGCTTACGGTTACTGATTTAATCATGTTTTATCTTTTGAACATACATTTGAACTGTTTACCATTATTTTAATAAATTATGGTTAAATGCTTAATGCTTATATTATTATCTTTACATTTGGATTTCAATTGTTAAACCCATTGCGAAACACTCGTGCTTGGTTTGCCCTGTTTCAGTTATAGTATGATTTACTCATTCACTGAGATGTGGTAATCTCACCCCTCTTTTGTTTCCTCCCCACAGATAGTCAAAGAGACTTTAATCCAGCTACAGCTTCGTAGGAGGCTGAAGATAGTGTTGGTGAGCCCCAGTTTGGGCAAGGCTCTTTTGTACTGTTTATTTAGTTTAGTTATGTCTAGAGTATCTCCATGAACATACAGGCAGGATCCTCGCTTCTTGCGTATTTTGATGTGTTGTTTGGAAAATGATTTTATGTTTTACAATAATGTTGGTATTATGAGGCCTTGGGCCAAGTTGAATCACATGAATATTATGAGGCCATGGGCCAAGTTGAATCAGAATGTTGGATTCATGAGATATCATGAGATATATATATATATATACATATATACAGTATTTTCTGATATTGGATGTGGCATATGTGGCCAGTTATATTTATTATGTACTGGATTGTGTGCTGAATGGTTGTGCATGCTATGTGTTAGGCTTACGGCTAGGGGGAAACCCTTATGCCGTGCCGGTCATGTGTTCCATCATTTGGGGCCGTGACAGAGTTGGTATCAGAGCATTAGGTTTCCCTGTGTTCATGGAGTAACGGACCTTTAGGTAGGACTTTGAGTATGGGTATGAATCCGGACATGCTTATACTCACGGTGCTGCTAAAGGGGTTCGATAGGATGTTGTCTTTTTGTTCAAGTAAGTCAGTATATATGTTGGCATGGTTAAGTGACGGTTGGACTATCTCTGTTTTATAGCGAGATGCGTCTTAAAGAATTTAAGAAATTGAGACAGATACCAAATATGATGGTTTTTGAATGAGACATCATGATGGTTTCTGAATGTGACATCCATTGTACCCGATTGTCTAGATATGGTAGATTGTGATGTGATATTGAGAATGAATTTGTTGGAATTATGTCATGTCATTTTGAAATGTCACTAAAAGGTGATTAAATTTAATATTCTTGGAGAATTTTCTCTCTTGATATAAAGAAATCTTAGTGAGATACCTAGTAACCTAATCTCTGCTTTAGCAGTCCATAAGTGAATACAAAAATGTGCCAAGGATAGTTGGCAGTGGTGAGAGATGATGATATAAAGTATACCCCTGTAAATCAAGTTCCAGTGATTAGAGGATTTTCTGATATAATTCCTGAGGAATTGCCAGGATTACCCCGAAATAATAAATAGAGTTTGGTATTGATTTATTTTCTGGCCAGCGTCTATATTTTCATATAGAATGGCACCCACTGAACTTAAAGAACTGAAAAATAAATAGTTACAAGACATGTTAGACAAGGGATTTAAAAGCCCCAGTATTTTTACTTGGAGTGCTCCAGTTCTATCTGGAAAAAAAAAATGGATCACTATGACTATACATAGATAATAAATAGTTGAATAAAGTGATAATGCGGAATAAATACTCATTACCTCATATAGATGATATGTTTGACTAGCTACAAGGTGCTCAACATAAAAAAAAAAAAATTGTTTCTCCTTTGACGAGGTTGATAAAGTAAGCAATAAAATTTGACTAGTAAGGTGAATGTGAAAGAAATTGTTAGAAACTAAGAAATGTTAGATTACGGTGCCAGTACTGTCTACTTCTTTAAGCACTGAAGGATATACGGTATCTTGTGATACATAGAGAATGGGATTAAGGTATATGTTGATGCAATATGGTCGAGTCATTGCATATGTATCTAGACAGCTTAAGTCACATGAGCAAAAAATTGTCAGACTTATGATTTAGAAATAACAGCAGTAGTTTTACTCTCAAAGCTCGAAAGCATTATCTGTATGGTGATACATGTAAAATTCATACAGTTTCAATCATCTTTAGTTGAGTAGGTGAAAAAGGCACAGGACGATGATGCCTATTTATGTAAGAAAATTGAAGAGGTCAAGAATGGCAGTGATATTGAATTTAATGTAGACTCTGAAGGAATTCTGAGATTGGGCAAGCGATTGTGTGTATTTAATAAAGAAGAACTTAAGGAAGAAATTTTAGAGGAAGCCCATAGATCCAGATATACAATTTATCCTGAGGTAACTAAAATGTATAAAGATATAAAAGAAATTCATTGGTGTGACAGAATGAGGAAATATATAATTGATTTTTGTATCTCGATGATTAACTTGTTAACAGGTAAAAGTAGAACATCAAAGACTTGCAAGATTACAATATCAGATGGAGATACCTGAATAAAAATGGGTGATTATTGATAGGTTCAAATTTGTTTTTGAATAAGATAGTAAGACTTCATAAGGTATTGATATCAATCATATCTGATCGAGAACTATAGTTCACAGATTATTTTTAGAGAGCATTTTAAGAAGTTTTGGGCAGAAGTTTTACATAAAATACCGTAAGTTTTCTAATAGGTGAGTGAGTAAATGACTATTTCGTTTGTCAAGATTGTGACTTGGGTGATGTTTGATATTTGGATAGTATGTCATGAAAATATATGAATGTGTGAAAAGTGAATTGAAATGGATAAGTGGCAGACATGATATGAATAGTGAAAGTAATATATGTTAGGATTGCTTAAGGATTGGATAGTGGTGGAAAAATGTTATAAGATGAGGATGTGAACATATTGGGTTTACTGGAAGATAGATAAGACAAAAGTAGGAAATTTGTGATTTCAATTGGTTAGAAGTGACTAATGAATGAATCTTGGAAGAATATAACTTAAAATAGTGAGTTTGGACACCGAACTATATAACAATTTTTATATGAAAGGAAAAAAAAATGATGGCCTTATGGTGCTTTGAGGTATGTAATAAAGTGAATTAGTGGTACTGAAATTCTTGAGAGATAAAATATAGAAAGTAGGATTTAAATTGATCTTTAATTTGGAAATATGGAGAATATTTTGAGAATCATGTCCGAAAATAATGTAAGTAATCAAGATATTTGTGTTAAAGGTTTATATTATGCTAAATTGAATTTAGTATTTAAGATGTGAATTATGTTGAGATTGGAAATTCACATATGAATAATTGTTGAAAAAAAAAAAGATTTCAGAAGAAGCCATAGATTGTGAATATGGATTACCCGAGGTAATAAGGATATACTGAGATTAAAAAATTTTACTAGTATAATGGTAAAAAGAAGATACAAGTGAAAATTTTCATTAGCTGGTATGTTGGTAAGTACGAATTTAATATATTATCTCAAAAGAGTTATTCAGGAAGTCTAAAGATCTTTATTAGATAATAGTATGATTGATACTAAATTTAAATAATGTGTTTATACATTAGAAGTTATGCTTTAAGTATCTTTATATTATTGTGGTGAAAGTTGAAGAAATTAATTGTCCTTAGTTGAATTTGCTCATAGTAGTAATTATCATGCCACTATACAATGGCATCATTTGAAGTTTTACATGAACATCATAGGTTTCTTAATATGTGAGTGAATTGAGAAAAGTTAAACTTTGAAAATCTAATTTGGAATAACATGCAATAGATAGCATATGAATTATCTAAATTGATGATGCTAGTTTGGAGAGCATGCTTCAAGCATATGTTTTTGAGATAGATAGGAGATTTCTTAACAGAATTTATTTATAATAAAATGATATTAGAAGAAGTAAGCCTTATGTAAGAGGTGTTAAAAATGTTCTGTTAAATGATTTAGTGGAGTTAGATTTATTATAAGATGTTATTGATTAAGTGAATTTGATTAAAAAGAATATACGGGAAACTCAATACAAGTCAAAAGTTTATAAGGATTATGAACGTTGAGCACGAGAAAGTATTAGTTGGTGACGATATATATATTCTTGAAGGACTCAACCATAGAAGAGGTAATGAGGTTTTGAAAATAAAAAGGGAAGTTACCCTCTCGGTATATAGAATTATTTGAATTCTTGAAAGGATCGGTTCAGTGGCTTATTGTTTGGTTTTACCACCTGCATTGGATAATGTTTATCCAGTTTTTCATGTGTCTATACTACGAAAATAGCTACCCGATTCTACACATGTTATACAATGTCCATAGATTCAGTTATAGAAAGATTTAACCTAAGAGGAACAACCAGTATGGACAGACAAGTAAAACGTTACAGTTAAAAAAAAAAATATTTACAGTAAAGGTGATATGGAAAAAAATCACTCTTTTGAGGAAACAGATTTTGGAGGAGGCACATCAATCAGCCTATACTATCCACCCAGGAACAAATAAGATGTACAGTGACCTCAAGGAATTGTATTGGTGGAATGGGATGAAGAAGGATGTAGCAGATTTTGTGGCTCAGTATTTGGTTTGTCAGCAAGTGAAAGCTGAACACTAGAAGCCTAACTATGTACTTCGTTACAGGGTTACCAAGGACCCCTAAGGGTTATGACTCAGTATGGGTGATAGTGGATCGAATGACCAAGTCATCCCACTTCTTACCAGTGAAGACTACCTCTAGTGTGGCTCAGTATGCAAGCCTGTATCTGCGTGAGATCGTCAGATTGCATGGAGTCCTTGTATCCATCATATCTGACTGAGGTCCATAGTTTACGGCAAGGTTTTGGAAAGCTTTTCAAGAAGCTTTGGGAACGAGGTTGGATCTAAGCACCGCTTTTCATCCCCAAATAGATGGCCAGTCAGAACGCACGATTCAGATTCTGGAGGATATGCTTAGAGCATGTATATTGGATTTTGGGGGCAGTTGGGAAGGATACCTGCCATTAGCTGAGTTTGTATACAACAACAGTTATTAAGCCAGTATTCAGATGGCACCTTTTGAAGCTCTTTATGGGAGAAGATGCCGATCTCCTATTGGATGGTTTGAAGTTGGAGAAGCCAAGCTGCTAGGGCCAGACTTAGTGCAAGATGCCATAGAGAAGGTTAAGCTGATAAGGGAACGGCTTTTAACTGCACAAAGTCGTCAGAAGTCTTATGTGGACCATAGGCGTCGGGAGTTGGAGTTTTCTCTAGGCGATCACGTGTTTCTCAGAGTTTCACCCATGAAGGGAATAATGCGGTTTGGTAAGAAAGGGAAGTTAAGCCCGAGGTATATTGGACCTTTTGAAGTTCTGGATAGGGTCGGAGCAGTGGCATACCGCCTAGCCCTACCACCTGGATTGAGCAAAGTGCATCCAGTCTTTCATGTCTCGATGTTGAGAAAGTATTTACCCGACCCATCTCATGTGATTCAACCGCAGGAAATCTTTTTGGATGACAAATTGGCCTACGAAGAGAAACCCGTGGCCATTGTTGATAGAAAAGTGAAAAAGTTGAGGTCTAAGGATATCCCTACAGTGAAGGTGATCTGGCAGAATCATTCCAAAGAGGAAGCTACGTGGGAAGTAGAGGACGTCATGAGAGAGAAGTATCCACAGCTGTTCCAAGAGTAGTTTTATGTTTTTATGTTGTTGGTTCTTGTAAAATTCGGGGACCGAATTTTTATAAGGAGGGGAGAATGTAATAACCCTCAACTAATAAAACCTTTGAAGGTTATGTATAAATAATTTGAAACAAAGAAAGTTGAGAACAATGTAAAATTTTAGAGCGTTTTCGACCTTTTCTTCTGACCTTTCGTCACTCATATAATCATAACTCTCTCATATGAAATCTAAATTAAGTAATTCCAATTTCTAATGAAAGATAATACATATATCTACAACTTTGATGTTGGGAACTTTTTCAAATTCCATGAATATCATAGTGAGACGAGGCAAAAACCGAAGTGTAGTGTGGTCTGGACCTTTGCTCACTATTTTAAGCATAACTCCTTCATATGAACTCCAAATTAGGTGATTCAAGTGGCTATGGAAAGCTAAGAGAAAGGGCTACAACTTTCATGTTGGACATTTTGTCAAATTCGGCGAACTGGAGTTCGCCGCGGCGAGAATAAGTTCGCCGCGGCGAGAATGATGCGGTATTTTTCCCGAGAGTGAGGTTTTCTGGTTTCGAGCTCGCCGCCGGCGAAAATATACTCGCCGCCGGCGAAAATCGCGCACCAGCAATCTCGCCGCGGCGAGAATGAGCTCGCCGGCGGCGAAATTCGTCAGAGAGGCATTTTTTTGCGGTCCCCCCACCTTTTTCCTTCATTTCCTCCATTGCTGAAGCTTTCTCTCTCTCTCTAAAATTTTTCTCAAACTTCTCTCTAAGATATCTCATCATCCAGACGTCCGATTTGAGCAAGTAAGGTACCGTTGGACTCGTGGGAAGAAGAGCTACAAATCCCACCGATCAATTTCGCCGGAAAGTCGCCGGATTGTCGCCGGAAAATCGCATGAATAGTAACTTCCAAGGTAAAACTCCGTTTAATCGCGTTTTAGGCTCCGTTTTACCGAATTTCTTTCCATAGATAGTCTTAGAATTAGTTTCTATACAACATATAGGATTTTTAGGTTTCGGCATGAATAGTGTTCCGGTGAGTGAATAGTGTTTTCCGGCGTGAATAGTGACTTTTAGAGTTTTCTAATTTTTATGTTATGGCTATGTTTTCTAGGTTGTTGAGCCATCACGAGGTGAAATTCTCGTTGTTGGACTCCTAGTAAGGTGAGTGGGTTTTTCATACTATAGCGTATGTTTTAAGAATTTGATTTATAACTCTCTCGTATGATTTTAACTAGCTGGAATGTATGCTAAATTGTTTTACCGATTTGGAAACCAATATATTCCAACCATGTTAGAAATTATAAATTTAAATCCTAGTTGAACTCTAGGTATGCAGGGCAAGCATCTAGGCTGATAATTCTCCATTTGAGCTAGATTTATAGAAATGCGAACTTAGTCATAGAAATGAACTAAGTTAGCCATGAAATGATTTGATGCATGATGAGCATCTATGTGACGTCTACGGACGATATTTTTAAAGGGAAAGTTTATGATGATAAAGGTCTCCATGGGAATTCATGGATGAGATATATTTTTAGAACGGAATTTTATGCATGAAAAGAGCTAGATGGAGAATTATAGCTTTATTACAATGTTATTGAAATGTTTTACTTTAAACTTTTTGAATAGCATATTTCAAATGTTTTCTATTGGAGGGACCCTTTTAGATCACTGTTAGCTAGCCGCAGGTAGTGCTAGCCCTGGTGCACCATGATCATGTTAAGGCTTCGGCCTAGGATACTGTGACGGGCATATGACTGCCTAAGACACAGGGATTTAGGGTTGACTTATGTCTTCACCTACAGTGATTGCCATACCCATTGCTATGTGCTTGGGGAAATTTAGGGTTGACTTATGTCTTCGCCTACAGTGATTACCCTACCCTTGCTGTGTGCTTGGGGGAGATGATAGATCTGTTTGGAAAGACCTCCAATAAACTGATGCATTTTTCTTAAAGATTAAAAAATTTCTAAACAAGCTCATTCATCATTGTTATTGCATAAATATCTTCATTTATTACTTACCATGCATAATTGATTTGCTTACGGTTACTGATTTAATCATGTTTTATCTTTTGAACATACATTTGAACTGTTTACCATTATTTTAATAAATTATGGTTAAATGCTTAATGCTTATATTATTATCTTTACATTTGGATTTCAATTGTTAAACCCATTGCGAAACACTCGTGCTTGGTTTGCCCTGTTTCAGTTATAGTATGATTTACTCATTCACTGAGATGTGGTAATCTCACCCCTCTTTTGTTTCCTCCCCACAGATAGTCAAAGAGACTTTAATCCAGCTACAGCTTCGTAGGAGGCTGAAGATAGTGTTGGTGAGCCCCAGTTTGGGCAAGGCTCTTTTGTACTGTTTATTTAGTTTAGTTATGTCTAGAGTATCTCCATGAACATACAGGCAGGATCCTCGCTTCTTGCGTATTTTGATGTGTTGTTTGGAAAATGATTTTATGTTTTACAATAATGTTGGTATTATGAGGCCTTGGGCCAAGTTGAATCACATGAATATTATGAGGCCATGGGCCAAGTTGAATCAGAATGTTGGATTCATGAGATATCATGAGATATATATATATATATACATATATACAGTATTTTCTGATATTGGATGTGGCATATGTGGCCAGTTATATTTATTATGTACTGGATTGTGTGCTGAATGGTTGTGCATGCTATGTGTTAGGCTTACGGCTAGGGGGAAACCCTTATGCCGTGCCGGTCATGTGTTCCATCATTTGGGGCCGTGACAGTATGGGTCTTTCCCAAGCACACAGCAAGGGAAGGCAAAATAACATCTCATAACTGGCATCTCGCCCATATATAGGAGGCATTCCGCTCTCCTTCACATATAATCTCCCGTGTGTTGGCCCTCACACGAGGCTAGCACCACCCCCCCTGCTAGCTGAGGCAATCAAGGTGCACACCAAGGCTAACATCACCTGCTGTTAGCAGATAGTGTTTCTAATAGGATTCCTCCACCGAAAATACCATATGCACATATGCCATATAATCCAATATAAATTCTCAATATAATACAGACTTCAGTCTCAAAATACTCATATGTCAAAACTTCCCATTCAGGGGAAACATGCATACATGCCCATATCCAAGGCAAACATATCACTGTAAAATCAATGTAACATGTATAACATATTTTCTTTGCCATGTCATGCGAAATACGTGTAAAAATCACATGCTTAATGTGTTTCAAAACTTATTGCAAAATCAAACTCTTCTTGAACTACATATCATATATTAAATATTTCAGACATTTCCAAACCATTTCAAGAACATATGGAAGTATAAATAACATGTAATCATACTCATTTATCAATGTAAAGTTCAAGAAGAGTAAAACCAAGCCATAGAAAGAATCATCTACTCACCTCTTTGAAGCATAAAGTTGGACACCCTTAAAATCCTATTTTCTGATCCGAATTCAGTGAAATAAACCCCAAAATCGAGTCCGGAACGTCCGAAGACCTTGAAAACGACTCCGGATTTGCGAAATTTGGCCTCCGGGAGCTCGGTCAACGTAGGTCAACGCGAGGAGGTTCGGATGTCACGCGCTACACGCGCCGCCCGAGGAGCTGCGCGTGGGCGTCACTCGCCGAGGGAGATGCGGCGCGTGGGGGCGCGTGCGGTGGTGGATCGGCCTGAAA
Organism: Gleditsia sinensis; assembly: GCA_037074535.1. Lineage (NCBI taxonomy): Eukaryota > Viridiplantae > Streptophyta > Magnoliopsida > Fabales > Fabaceae > Gleditsia > Gleditsia sinensis. The sequence goes on along the minus strand of CM073465.1, from coordinate 65,350,001 downwards.
TTTAAGATCCAAGGGTTTCGGTGCCTTCTGGATCGATCTACGGTGTTAGTTTTTACGTTTGAAAACTAAAAGTAGGAGTTTCGGAGGTTACCTTTTTGGCCGTTTTTCCCTTCAATTTTCCGACCAATTTCCGGCCAATTCTCCAGAAACCAATCGGATGGATTCGAAGAACTCTTCGTCCTGAGTCCGTTGGTGGTGGTGGTGTCGAAATCCGAGGTCCGTAGGCGAAGAAATCTTAGAGAGAAGTTAGAGGATTTTCGAGGAGAGTTTTTCTGAAGAGAGATGGAGAAATCTGCGAATGATTGCTTCCGGAGTGATTGAGGCCCTTAAAATATCTCGGGGAACCTTTCTGCAAAATTTCACTTTTAGCGGGAGGTCCTTGCAAATTTTTCTTATTTATATTTTAACCCCGAAACTTTTAAGAAATTGCATTTTTGCCCCGAAACGTAAATTCTTAACATTTCTTTTATAATTCTTTAATCCATGTAAATAATAACTTATTTTCACCGAGTCCTAATTCCATTTTTGAAATCCTCTGTTTTAATTTCAAATTTTCCCTTAATTAAAATCTCCATTTTTCAAAATTATCTCTTTTATTCTAAATTCCTTTAGTTGAACTTTCTCGTTAACTTTACGGCTATTACATATCTCATATCTATCTTTACTATCTAGTTTTCTAACCAAATTATGATATGTGTATTGTTTTCGCATCTCACCAATTAGTAAAGAAAAAAAAACCCATATTTTGATCACATATTATTTTTAATTTATTCTCTCAAAGATAAAAATTCCTATAATGTCACCCTTACTTAAGCTATTATCCCAAAATTTAACATCAAATTTAAGTTACAACTGAAATTGCAATTTTCTACTGCACTTATATAAATTAACATATGGATTAACACTCACTTGATACTAAATTGACATTCTCATAACACTCATAACAAAATTCTTAATTTTTCAAATAAATTAATCATATTTAAAAAAAATTTGTTATACGTGAGTGTCAAATCATTATTAAGTAAATGCTAATTTATATGTTAAGTTAAATAAATATAAAAAAACTACTATTTCAACTATAAATTAAGTTTGATATCAAAGTTTGGATAATATCTTAATTGAAAAATGATATAACAAGTTCTTTTATCTCTGAAAAATTAAATTAAAAAAATTAATATGTCAAAAACTAAATCGAAAGTTCACCTACTTAATAGAGATTAAAATATAATTTTTTTCATTAGTAAAAATATCAATAAATAATTGTTTAATAACAACAGAATTTAAAGTCAATAAATTCTCTAACCATTTATTTCTAAATAATAGCTACATAAATTCTTCTCTTTTGCTCTCAAATTTCCATCTTCGTCAAGTTATAACAATTTTTGTCTTCTAGTCTTCAAAACTTGATTGATAATTTTTTTTTAAAATATAATTTTTTATTTTTTATTATTTATAAAATAAAAAAATTTATTTAAAAACTATTTTTTATTTTTATTTTCAAAACAAATTTTAAAAAAATTAATAAAAAAATTTATTTTTATTTTTTATTTTTGTTTCCATAATACCTAAAAAAAATTCAACATGTTTTCAAAATAATTATTAAACAATTTGTTTACTTTTATTTTGTAAAATAATTTTTAAATATAATTTTAAAAAAACAATTTAAAAAAAATCAAACAAGGCCATTGAATTCAACACAAGGGGAGGGGTAGAATAGACGGAGAAATTAAGGTGCAAATAGATGGAACTATAATCTGGTTAATAAATTTAATTGCGAAAATAAATGGAACTGTATATAATTATTTTTAATTTTTTAAATACATCAACGACTTGAATGTTGAAATTTAGCTGAGAGGAGAATATCTCAGTTCAGGATCAAAGTGAGCCTTTGAATTCAACACACGCACACAATAAAGGGTGTTCATCGGTTCGATTCGGTCGGCATTGAAGACTAAACTAAACCGATAACAAATATTTTGTAAAAACAAATAAGCCTATTCGGTTGATTGAAGTTGTTAATATCAAACTAAACCGAACTTATCGGAGAGCAGTTCGGTTTGATTCGGTTCATCCATTTTTTTAAACTGGAGATGGAATGCTTCTGTAAAGATAACTGTGCTTTATTATACATTTAAAAAAAATGCAAGAAGAAGAAGCAGCAATACAGGCCTACTATGAAGTCTTAGCCTGAACAACGCATGGGTGTTCATGATTCTAAGAAGCTCAATATGCCAGACTCAACAAGAAGCAGTGCAGTATTGCGGCCAAAAAATGATGGAGAAAGGCCCAGAAGACCAACTGAAGCACTGCAATGAATTTGTAGTATACTTAGTCGCAACCTATAGTACTAGATTAAGTAGAGGGAGAAGGAGAAGGACTTTGGGGTTGAATTCTGACGCAAAGCCAGGCAACCAGCAGCGCTGTCACAACTCCACGTTCGCTGGGTAGAGGGATGGCAGAAGCAGATAGATGATAACTAACGTCTCCAACGTCGCTCTTTAACAGGTTTTCAAATGTCAACCTATCTATATAAAATGAACCTCGTTCTTAACTATCTCCGGAGAAGATCCCTTGCGCATTGAAGGTGTGCGTCTCGAGGCCATCACAGCAGACTGTTAAGACTCAAGTGACGACCAGACAAGAACCTTTTCTCGAGAGCGGGGTGTCAACAGAACAGAAGAGAGAAAGGCCGGAGGCAGAGAGACGAATGGTTAGACATTATGATCAGAAATCTAAGGGTCTGTAATTCAGAATGCTAGAAGCATTAATCTCACTTTCTGATGTAAAATTTTTATTGAAATGACAAAAGGCGGGAAAGTATATGCTGATGAGCACTGTCCCGAGGCGCTGTGCAGTAGGTCGACAGTTTTTGAGTCTCAAGAAAGTGCCGCGCAAAGAAAAAAATGAGAATATAAAAATAGAGTTGGTATTTGGTATATCGACGGTGAACAATTTTTTATTCATTAATAGTGTTCAGATCATGACATATGACAAAAATAATTTTAAAATATATTATTCTTGTCACGTGTTACGATTTAAACACTGCTGGTGGATAAAATATTGCCTACCGCCGGTAGATTAAATATTTTTTTATAAAAATATAAAAATAATTTAAATAATATAACACTCGATTTAATCTGATTCAATTGAAAAAAAAAATTAATCAAAAATTAAATTAAATCGTTCGATTTTTATATAAAATAAATTGATTTAAACTGTTAAAAATTAATTTTTTTTTTAACTTTTGAACGACTCGATTTAATTTAATCAATTTTATTCGATTTTGTATATATAACCGACTATTGAGATAAATGATGAAATTTGCGACCGTCAAGTTTTAAATTTACTCACCTATCACTTGACGGATTTTTTTTATGACAATTCTTTCTATTTTATATATAAGTGCGATAAATTCAAAAGTCTCTTATATTAAGATTTTGTTACCCAACAAAATTTATACCCTTTTTTTATTAAATTTTCATCAAATAAGTATATACTTATTATTTAATTTTTAATATTGTAGCTCTATATAACATTTAATATAGGAAAAAATAAAAAAATTCAAAAAAGAAGTAAATTGTGAATAATTTTTAAAAATATTAAGAAATTAATATCAGTGACAATTAAATATAAAAAGAAAAAAGAAATAATTAAAAGTAAACTACCATTTTGAGTCTTACAAACAAAATTGTGTCATTTGTTTGTCATTATTTTATTATCAACTTTTTAAAACATATCATTTTAATTTCAAACATCAAATTTGTTAAAAAGAGATTAATGTAGTAATTTGATTTTAGAATAGACACTTGTTGAGAGGACTTCTTTGTCACAACAAATTTTAAAAGGGATTAATATTTAAGTGTTAATAGTTTATAAAAATACTTTAAAAATAAAAAAAATGAATATGTAATAATTTTAGAGATAAATCTCACTAAATACTTATTCTCCATTGATTTAGTGTACAAAGAGTCTATTTTAAAATGTTAATATTTATGTAATTAATAGTTTAATTCTTAAAATATTTTTATAAAATAAAATAAAAATAGTAATTTGTGCAATAATAATTTTAAAAATATCTTCAAATTAGATGTAGTCACAATTGAATATAAAAAGCCAAAAAAAAAAGTTAAAAAATTTAGAATGGTGATATTTTTTATTCTTGATAGCAAGAGATATCTCTAAAATATTTTCAAACATTTTAAATAAATAGGCATGAAATACAACCGTAATAAAGTCCACGTGAGTAATTTTTTTGTACTTATTTAATGTTACATAAGTGAGTTATATCTATGAAAATAATAAGAAGTTATTGAAGAAAAGGTACAATTTTTACTATATATAAAAGTTTGATAAAGTAAATTTTTTTAAGATATGAGATCTTATTTTTTATGGTATTAGATATCTTAAAAGTGTTAAAAGTGTCTCTACAAATTATGAAACAAGTGTATCAAACCTAAAAATTTTGGATACTTTCATAATTTTAAAATTTTTTCTTTCTTTCTATTTTTTTTTGGCCATTACAAATCTTCAAAATCAGAAAATTAGAAAACAAAACAGCATAACCAGCAAACAACCCAAAGCAGGTGATTCCGCCCAACTTAAGGGGCACAACTCTTTTAACAGCCAATTTAGCCAGCTAATAATTGATGATAGACACGGTCGTGCTAACCTTGCTCAAATACGGAATATCAAAGGCAGTGGTTGAATATAACTAGATAACAAAGTATGATAATTATAACAAAATTGTGTATGAAATAATTTCAAAAATATCTTATTAAAAAAAATAGGAAGATATAACTGATACGATCAGTTGTAAAGCCATCAATAGACATAGGGCCAGACTGTGCCATGCTGCACGGTGGAGAAAATAATGCAAATTTAACAGAAGGGACAGTAACTGTGATCGAGAATGAAGCAATTTAGCAAATGTGAACGGCGCTTTGTTTGGTAGTTGTGATAGTGCTGTGAGATGCAGGAAGCTTTTGTGGGGCTTGAGAAAAAGTTGTTGCAGGCTTTTATACCACGTCAATTGAAAGGTTTGGCAGCAAAGGCGCCTTGTTTGGTAGTTGTGATAGGGCTGTGAGATGCAGGAAGCTTTTGTGGGGCTTGAGATAAAGTTGTTGCAGGTTTTTACCCCAGGTCAGTTGAAAATTTTGACAGCAAAGGAAGGCTTGACTTTTGGTCGTGATCTCTGTATAAAGACGTTTATTTGAAGAGTGATTGCAAAATAATTTTTGATAACTTGTAAAAGAAATTATGAGATAAAAAAAATAGTTTCAAAATTAAATTTTAAAAAATATAATTATTTAAAATAATCATGACTGACTTATAATTTATTTTTAAATTACAACTCTATTAAAAAATTGTATTTGATTAAATTTTTATCATAAATAAAAAATTTGAAAAATTGAAAATTAATTATAAAAGTATATCAGTTTTTTTATTTATTATTTTTTTTGAAATTTTAAATAATTTTTTAAGAAAAATTTTAAAAATTACTGTCAATTTCGAATGTTTAAAATAAATTTTAAAAATAATTTATCATATACATTAAAGTATATATAATAAGAATAAATATCATTTTAAAGATATTGTAATTACACGTTTAACATACCTACTTTGTTATATATATATATATATATATGCTTTGTACAGAATTATTGAAACTTATTGTTATAATTAATTTTATATATAATCAAAAATATAAAATTGTAAAAAATATTAATAAGATATTTAGACTTTCAACTCAGAAATTTGATTAAAAATAATTTCTAGTTCTCACATAAAACAATTCTTTTTTCTAATTTTAATTATAAAAAATATGTCAATAAATAAAATTTAAAGAAGTGATAATTAAATCATATTATCCATAATTAGTGAAAACTTCCAATTACTACGTACACTTTTAAGAATTTGAAAATTTTACCATAATCCTATTATGCTGATAGTAAATTTGATTAATTTTGATTAAAATGGAAATGTATCTAAAACCTAAATGAAGATAATTATGAATTTAGATTATATATATATATATATATATATATATATATATATATATATATATATATATATATATATATATATATATATATATATATATATATATATATATATATAAGCTAATTAATTCTAATTAGTGGTTCATGTAGTAAGAACCAATCAAGTGCTTTCTCTGCATTTTCTACATAAGCATAAACAATAATTCTTGTTAGACTATATTTCACATGATTTATCTAGAATTTTCCTGATCAATATGTCGTAAAATTTTCGGATGCAAGAACCCGACTTTTCAAAAGTGAAAATATACAAATATTGATCTCTTTTATCTTCATTCACCAATACAACTTTATAATAACTACATCATGTTAGCGAACTCTGAACTATGTTATTTTGTGTATTTTAATGGTATATGTGCTGAAGCTGAAAAGGTACAGAAAAGGCAATGTGTTATAGTTATGTTGGTGAGAAAATAAAAGTTGTGAACAAACAAAAAGAATGATAGACTTCGTGCCATGATTATATGAACAGCAAAAATAACTGCACAAATTGCAAAATTAAGTTCTCCAGCGTTTGTAGAATGTAAAAATAAATATATGCTGGATTGTTGGGTACCCTGTTTGTTGTAGCTACAAATTCAGTAAACATACTTATACATTCAAGCTCCCACGATGTCGCTTATGCGAATTCGTATTTTGGACATATCAAAAGATTTATTTTATGTAAATTCAAAATTTTGTAGCAATAAAATCAAAACATATAATAAATTAGAGGAGAAGCAACACTGGCCAATGGCCAAAGAGTTGCCTACAACTAATTCCAGCCAAGTAAGAAACACTTGTCAATGGTCAAAGACATGAATTACATTTTTACTTTTTATGATCCTGAAACTAAAAGGAAACTACTATTTTAGATTTCTCGCAAAATAATCAAAGAATGTTATTAGTATTCGATATGCCTATTGAAGAGTTATATTAAATTTTCATATCAAAAGTGCTTCTAGCTTGTAACTATGCCATGTCTTTAAATATTTACAATTATACATTTGTGCCAGTTGAATGTTATCCTACATCATCTTACAAAAGAAACAGAGCCATATATTTTTTTAACATGTAGTGAAACTTAAAAAAAAAAACATAATACACATTGAAATCTATCTTATTTTGTCTTGTAGAAAAAGTGAATTAATTTATAAAGACATGATCCTTACTTAAATTTAAGACATTAAACTTGAAAAATGTTCTCAAGAATATAATTTTGTCATAAAATATAAAATAAAAAAATAAAAAGCACAAACATTTGATAATAATCAAAGATTTATAACTAAAAATTAAAAATTAAACTAAAAAATTGATTGGGAGAGAGAAATGAAAATTGTAAACCTATCAATTTGACATATAATTGTAGACCTTCTAACAGTTAGTCTTATAAAACATTTATCATAAGTTTGTAATTTTTACATAGTAAATTATATAAAGAGTTAGCTTAGTCTAAAAAGTATATAATTTATAAGAATATGTTATCCAAGTTAAACAATGACATAAATCAAATTAATGTCCTTTTAAAAATTAATACATCCAAGCGAGAAAAGAAACCAAAAACATAGGACCCAGAAATTATTCCTATTAATCTCGGTGAGGCACACTTGAAAATCAAATGGTCGTTAAGTCAGATTAACTCCAAACTGGATAACTGATCTGCTAGAAAAATTTGCATATAAATTAGGATGAATAATGAGAATAAAGGTGGAGAGTTTGAGCAAAAATCGATGACACGGAGGAAAAAGAAGAGAAGAAACCAAATAACAGTAATCAGTTGCCAAAAAATCTGTGGAACTTTGTGGTTGCAAATTCGAAATCTGATCTGAAACTGTCAAATTTTCTGGGCGTCACAGCTATCTCCTGGATATCCCAGCTGACGGAAGCACAGAGCATTGCGAGTGAGAGAGGACTACGGATGAGCAAACCAGAAAGATGAACGCTAGAAGCAGCTGGGAACAGAAAACAGAGAGGCAAAGCAGTTGAACAGAAGCATCATGTGAAGGTGGAAGCAAGACAGTGGATGACAGCTCTTGATCAATTTGATTTGTATCTATTTTAAACTCTCATGATGTTGAATTTATTTAGGAAGTATTTAATTTTTAACATGAACTAAATCACTTTACATAAGAAAGATGATACGGCGAAGTCTGAATCTTATGCTTATCTTTCCATATTTAATTTGAATGAAATTTCTCCTTGGTTTGTTCAAATTATTCTGTGTCTAATTAATTAGTTATTAATTAGATGATTTTGATCTTATTATTTGCTATTGTAAAAGGAAATTGCAAATTAAATCTTCCAATAATTCAATTTAGGTGATTATAGAGATAGAGAAACTTATACATGCCTAAGTAGTTAGAACAAATCATGGATCTCAAACAGCTCCTGAATTATTGACTACCATAATCTTGTATGAGTGTATTTGTAAGAGTAAGTCTGAGTAGACTATCAAAAGAAGTTATTTAGTAACTTAGGATTTGTTTTTAAGGAGAAGCATAAAGAAAGGGTAAAATCAGATTCCTAAAGGTTTTTCCACATTAATTTGTATCATCAAACAATTTCAATTATTATTTTCTTTTAATTTTACCATATTTCAATTTATAAGCTCTACAATCTTGCAACAATTTATTTTCTAAATAAATTTGAAATTTTTATAATTTTGATACTTGACAAAATAAAATAACAATCTCCAAGGATGATAATCTTCTCATCATTTTATTCTAGAACTATAATAATGTGTACTTGCATTTTTCCACCAATTATCTTCTTTCATTAAATAGGCTTTTGTCAAAGCTTTTGAAGCTCCTCAGTCCACATCAAAATTTTAATCATAATTGTGGATCACACGGGAAGGGATTACATACAACTAAACTCATTTGCAATAATTAAAACAAAAGGGTTTGTGTAAAAGGAAAAATCATGCAATAAGAGATTGTAACATTATATTTGGGAAAATAAGTTGCTCTCCAAGCACCCCCTCTTTTTCTCCTCCTTAGTATCGTCCACTACCAAAAAAAAGGGGGGGGATTTTGGTGGTAACTTTTTTATAGCGACTTTCAAAGTTGTTATCAAAAGTATAGCATCAGCGATGACATTTAGAAGACTTTTTGACCTTAAAATGTTGTTGAAAAAATTGCAATGACAGAATTTTATAGTTACTCACTTTGCATAGAACTTATTCTTGTATAGAAAAAATATAACTGTTATATATCTGTCACGGCCCCAAATAATGGAACACATGACCGGCACGGCATAAGGGTTTCCCCCTAGCCGCAAGCCTAACACATAGCATGCATAGACATCCAGCACACAATCCAGAATACATAATAAATATAACTGGCAACATATGCCACATCCAATATCAAAAAATACTGTTTATATATATATATATATATATATATATATATATATATATATATATATATATATATATATATATATATATATATCATGAATCCAACATCCTTGATTCAACTTGGCCCATGGCCTCATAATATTCATGTGATTCAACTTGGCCCAAGGCCTCATAATACCAACATTGTTGTAAACATAAAACCATTTTCCAAACAACACATCAAAATACGCAAGAAAGCAAGGATCCTGCCTGTATGTTCATGGAGATACTCTAGACATAACTAAACTAAACAAACAGTACAAAAGAGCCTTGCCCAAACTGGGGCTCAACAACACTATCTTCAGCCTCCTACGAAGCTGTAGCTGGATCAAAATCTCTTTGACTATCTGTGAGAAGGAAACAAAAGAGGGGTGAGATTACCACATCTCAGTGAATGAGTAAATCATACTATAACTGAAACAGGGCAAACCAAGCACGAGTGTTTCGCAATGGGTTTAATAATTGAAATTCAAATGTAAAGATAACAATAGAAACATTAAGCATTTAACCATAATTTATTGAAAGAATGTTAAACAGTTCAAATGTATATTCAAAAGATAAAACATGATTAAATCAATAACCGTAAGCAAATCAATTATGCATGGTAAGTAATAAATGAAGATATTTATGCAATAACAATGATGAATGCGCTTGTTTAGAAATATTTAATCTTTAAGAAAAATGCATCAGTTTATTGGAGGTCTTTCCTAACAGATCTATCATCTCCCCCAAACACACAGCAAGGGTAAGGTAATCACTGTAGGCGTAGACATAAGTCCACCCTAAATTCCCCAAGCACACAGCAAGGGTATGGTAATCACTATAGGCATAGACACAAGTCTACCCTAAATTTCTCAAGCACATAACAATGGGTATGGCAATCACTGTAGGCATAGACATAAGTCTACCCTAAATCCCTGTGTCTTAGGCAGTCATATGCCCGTCACAGTATCCTAGGCCGAAACCTTAACATGATCATGGTGCACCAGGGCTAGCACTACCTGCAGCTAGCTAACAGTGATCTAAAAGGGTCCCTCCAATAGAAAACATTTGAAATATGTTATCCAAAGAGTTTAAAGTAAAATATTTCAATAACTTTACAATAAAGCTATAATTCTCCATTTAGCTCTTTTCATGCATAAAATTCCGTTCTAAAATATATCTCATCCATGAATTCCCATGGAGACCTTTATAATCATAAACTTTTCATTTTTAAACATAGATTGTCCGTAGACGTCACATAGATGCTCATCATGCATCAAATCATTTCATGGCTAACTTAGTTCATTTCTATGACTAAGTTCGCATTTCTATAAATCTAGCTCAAATGGAGAATTATCAGCCTAGATGCTTGCCCTGCATACCTAGAGTTCAACTAGGATTTAAATTTATAATTTCTAACATGGTTGGAACATATTGATTTTCAAAACAGTAAAACAATTTAGCATACATTCCAACTAGTTAAAATCATACGAGAGAGAGAGTTATAAACCGAATTCATAAAACATGCGCTATAGTATGAAAAACCCACTCACGGGTAAGGGCTCCAGATTGGACAGCCCTAAAATCCTAGTTCCTGGTCTGAATTTAGTAAAACAGACCCCAAAATCGAGTTCGGAAGGTCCAAAAACCTTAAATGAGCTTGGTTACTATTCACCGCCAAAAAACACTATTCACCGTCACTATTCATCGCCGGAAAACACTATTCACTGTCACAAAAATTTTACCGAATCAACAAAATAATTTCATATCCTAATATTTATCTAGTTTCTGAATCCATCTACGGATTCAGATTTCTAATTAGAATTCCCTAAGTAAGGTTTTTCAGAACTTACCTTTTACCGAGATTTTCTACTTCAGATCTACGGCGATTTAACGGTTGATTTGAAAAACTGATCGGTCAAAACTGAATTACTCTTCGTCCTGAATCCAATAACACGTTCAGTTTTGAGATTGGAAGTCAATCGATACTCCAGATTGAAAGATAAAATTTGAAATCACTGTTCACTCACTATGCAGCACTATTCCTCTCCGTTTTTTTTTCTTTCTTCTTTCTAAAAATTCGACCCCGGTTTCGTTTTATGATTCTGCAGTTTTCGTTTTTTTTTAAAAATATAATAATAATTATTAAATAATTAATAATAGGATTTTCTTTTATAAAAATTCATATAAATTCCATTTTTCATCATAAAATATCCCAAAAATTTCTAAAAATTTCCTTTCTCATAAATCTTTAGTTAAACTCTTAAATCATAATTTTTCTTAATAAAAATCATAATAAAATAAATTTCAAAACAAATATCTTAATTCATATTAAAAGAAAGAATATTTCTAAAAATACCATAAAAATTCAATAGAGGCCGGTATAATTATTTTAAGCAATACAATACTTCTTTTACTTAAAAGTCTACTTACTTTTAGCAAAACATAATCATTTTTAAACAAATAAAAATATATTTGCTTATAGCGCGCAAAAACATAAATTCTCATATTTCTTTTGTAATTCTTTAATCCATGTAATAAATATACATATTTTCTACGATTCTTATCTCTATTGTCAAAATTCTCTCTTTTATTCTAAATTTCCTTTAATTGGATTTTTCGTTAAATTTTACGGTTATTACATTCTTCCCCCCTTAAAGAAATTCGGTCCCCGAATTTCATCACCATAGTTGCAGATCAATACTAATCTCATTGTTCAAATAAACGCAGATATCTAGCGCGTATATCCTTCTCTCTTTCCCAAGTAGCTTCCTCAAAAGAGTAATTTTTTCATATCATCTTTACTATAAATATTTCTTTTGATCGTAACTTCTTTACTTGTCTGTCCATACTGGTTGTTCCTCTTAGGTTAAATCTTTCTGTTACTGAATCTATGAACACTGTATAACATGTGTAGAATCCGGTAAATATTTTCGTAGTATAGACACATGAAAAAAAAAACTGGATGGACATTACCCAATTCAGGTGGTAAAGCCAAACAATAAACCACTGAACCGATCTTATCAAGAATTTGAATAATTCTATATACCGATAGGGTAACTTCCCTTTCTTTCAAAACTTCATTACCTCTTCTATGGGTGAGTCCATAGTCACCAACTAATACTTTCTCGTGCTCAACATTCATAGTCCTTATAAACTTTTGACTTGTATTGAGTTTTCAGTATTCTTTTTCTAATCATTTTCACTTTATCAATGACATCTTATAATAAATCTAATTCAACTGAGTCATTTAACAGAACATTTGTAACACCTCTTACATAAGGTTTAAATCTTCTAATATCATTTTATTATAGACAGATTCTGCTAAGGAATCTCTCACCAATCTTAAAAAAAATGCTTGAAGCATGCTCTCCAAGCTAGCATCATCAATTTAGATAAGTCATATTCTATCTATTGTATGTTATTCCAAATTAAATTTCCAAAGTTTAACTTTTCTCAATTCACTCACATATTAAGAAACCTATGATGTTCATGTAAAACTTCAAATGATTGTCATTCTATATTGACATGATAATTACTGCTATGAGCAAGTTCAACTAAGAACAATTAATTTCTCCAAACTTTCACCACAATAATATAAAGATACTTAAAGCATCACTTCTAATGTATAAACACATTATTTAAATTTAGTATCAGTCATACTATAATCTAATAAAGATCTTTAAACTTCCTGACTAATTCTCTTGAGATAATATATTCTATTCGTACTTGCCAACATACCCGCCAATGAAAAATTTCACTTGTATCTTCTTTTTACCATTATACTAGTACTATTTTTTTATCTCAGTATATCTTTATTACCTCGGGTCATCCATATTCACAATCTATGACTTCTTCTGAAATCTCCTTTCTCAACAATTATCCATTCGTGAATTTCCAATCTCAACATGATTTACATTCTAGATACTAGTCTCAATTTAACAAAGTATAAATTCTTAACACAAATATCTTAATTACTTACATTATTCTCAGAGATGATTCTCAATATATTTGCCATGTTTCCAAATTAAAAATTTCAAGATTAACTTAAATCTTATTTTCCATACTTTACTCCTCAAAAACTTTAACACCGTTAATTCCTTTGATTATATTCGTCAAAGCACCATTAAATCATCATCCATCTATTTTTTTCAAAATCTCTATTACTTTAATCTACTAATCAATTGAACACCATAATAACTGTGTTCCAAATATTAGAAATTATCTTTCCTTGCAATGAGGGAAAACAACCTTGCATTTAATGCCAACCGTTAATGAGGGAGAATGCAGTGAAACAGACGAAAAGCACAATAGAGAATGGTGCCAAAATAGAAAGTCAAAAATTTGGCAAACATTGAAAAGCATTAAAATCGGTGGCCATAATTATTGAAAATCTGTAAACAAAAATCTAGCTGCTATTTCGGTGAAAAACGGTGGCCGCAATCGGTGGCCGCAAATTTTGAATATATGTGCCAAAATTTAATTCAAAGATATTGTTATTCGGAAGAAGCATATCATATGGAAAAGAAATATTTCTGAGCCTATAAAGTCTGTGAATAACAAGAGCACATAGTTAACTGGTAGGATGCAGTTGGTTGCTTCAAAATATATAATCAATTAACTGTAAATAACCAGTCCAAATTAAAATTTCTCAAAATAGTTAGTCGACTTATAAACCAATAGTCGACTGGTAAAAACATTGAGAAAACAAAATAAACCATTTGATTGTTCCTCTTCAACCATTAATTGGTTTGCATTTTCATTTTTCTTTTTCTTTTTCTTCTTTTTACAATGACGGCTATCACCTACAACCTTCCAAGACATCAATGCTTCATCAAAGACAACAAGAAAAAGACAGATTTCTGGTGATATCTTATCTGATGCTCTTTATGTGCTTAATATGGGTCACAGTCATAACTACTATACATATACATGCTTGCCGTCATTTTTGAAATTTTTTTTCCTTTATTTTAGCTGATATCCACCAATCACTCACATAGTTGTTCTAATAATACCCGGCCATTTCGCATAACTATTATAAATATGCCCTTCTCTAAGTTCTATAAATGCTTACATTAGTATCTTTATCTTCATACTCAGAATTAAGGTGATAGAAATTATGGAGGGAACCGCATTCCGTCAGTTTCGAAATATCTGTGTCTTTTGTGGTTCCAGCCCTGGAAAAGATGGGAAACATGTGAAAGCAGCACAAAACCTGGGTATGGTGCTGGCCAGAAGAAAAATTCATCTAGTCTATGGTGGAGGTAACTGTGGGTTAATGGGGTATGTGGCTACAGCTGTACATGTAGGAGGATGCCAAGTTCTAGGTATTATTCCTACAGCTCTAACTGCATCCAGCAACATAGGAAAAACAATTGGGGAAGAATATAGAGTAGCTTCCATGCATGAACGCATGGCTAGAATGATGAGCAATGCTGACGCCTTCATTGCCTTACCAGGTGGTTTTGGTACTTTAGAGGAGATTTTCCAAATAGTCTCTTGGGCACAACTGAATATGCATCACAAACCGATAGGTTTGTTAAATATTAATCACTTCTTTGATGGGTTGTTGTCTTTTCTAGATCAAACTGTGGAACAGAAGTTTATCCCACACTCAGCACGACGAATTCTCATCTCGGCTTCAAATGCTGAGGAGTTGATTGATGCCTTACAAGCATATGTTCATGTACCTGATCCAACTATTGCTCAAATAGAATGGACGGCAGACAACCGCAAGAAGCGCAAATTGGATTTGGATCTGCATCTGTAACTGTAGCAAGATGTGTCTTAGGGTTATCGGATACCATCTTGCTAGCCACATACCTTAAGAAAGTACTATTACTAAGTCAAAATTCATATTTTAAGAACTTAGCATACAGCTGATACTCCCTTGGAGTTTGTAATACTATCTTTAAATATTACTTATGATCCTCTAAACTCTTGAAATATTCTAATATATTATCAATAAATAATAACAACTTGATTTAGGGATGGCTTAATTACTTATTCATTAACTCTATGAATGTAGCTGGGGCATTTGTCAATCCAAATGACATAACTATAAACTCATAGTGTCCATGCCGAATCCTGAAAACAAATTTTTTTTTAATATCCTCTTCTCTTATCCTTAATTGATGATATCTAAATATCAAATCAAGTTAAATTTTATATTTATTTTTTTTAAAAAAATGTTGAGCACTTTCTAACTGATCAAATAGATCATCTATACGAGGTAATGAGTATTTATTCCACATTGTCACTTTATTCAATTGTCTTTAATCTATGTATAGTCATAGTGATCCATCTTTATTTTTCACAAATAGAACTGGAGCACTCCAAGTAAAATTTCTAGGGCTTTTAAATCCCTTGTCTAACATGTCTTGTAACTACTTCTTTTTCAGTTCTTTAAGTTCAGTGGGTGCCATTCTATATGGAAATATAGACGCTGGCCAGGAAATAAATCAATACCAAATTCTATTTATTATTTCGGGGTAATCCTGGCAATTCTTCAGGAATTATATCAGAAAATTCTCTAATCACTGGAACTTGATTTATAGTGGTATACTTTATATCAGCATCTCTCACCACTGCCAACTATCCTTGGCACCTTTTTGTAATCACCTATGGACTGCTAAAGCAGAGATTAGGTTACTGGGTATCTCACTAAGATTTTCTTTGTATCAAGAGAGAAAATTCTTCAAGAATATTGAATTTAATCACCTTCTAGTGACATTTCAAAATGACATGACATAATGCCAACAAATTCATTCTCAATATCACATCACAATCTACCATATCTAGACAACCGGATACAACGGATGTCACATTCAGAAACTATCATGATGTCACATTCAGAAACCATCATATTTAGTATCTGTCTCAATTTCTTAAATTCATTAAGACGCATCTCGCTATAAAACAGAGATAGTCCAACCGTCACTTAACTATGCCAACATAGCATACTATAAACTGACTTACTCGAACAAAAGAACAACATCCTATCGAACCCTTTTAGCAGCACCGTGAGTATAAGTATGTCCGGATTCATCCCCATACTCAAAGTCCTACCTAAAGGTCCGTTACTCCATGAACACAGGGAAACCTAATGCTCTGATACCATATTGTCACTTTCTTCTGGTGGCAACAAGGGTACCTATCAAAGCACTGCATCCCATACTGCAGCTCCTGGGCGGAGAGCCACGCTTCGCCACATCGTTCACGTGTGAGAGTTCCCAGGACTCGGCTTTTCAACCTCGGCTCTGATACCATATTGTCACGGCCCCAAATGATGGAACACATGACCGGCACGGCATAAGGGTTTCCCCCTAGCCGCAAGCCTAACACATAGCATGCATAGACATCCAGCACACAATCCAGAATACATAATAAATATAACTGGCAACATATGCCACATCCAATATCAGAAAATACTGTTTATATATATATATATATATATATCATGAATCCAACATCTTTGATTCAACTTGGCCCATGGCCTCATAATATTCATGTGATTCAACTTGGCCCAAGGCCTCATAATACCAACATTGTTGTAAACATAAAACCATTTTCCAAACAACACATCAAAATACGCAAGAAAGCGAGGATCCTGCCTGTATGTTCATGGAGATACTCTAGACATAACTAAACTAAACAAACAGTACAAAAGAGCCTTGCCCAAACTGGGGCTCACCAACACTATCTTCAGCCTCCTACGAAGCTGTAGCTGGATCAAAATCTCTTTGACTATCTGTGGGGAGGACACAAAAGAGGGGTGAGATTACCACATCTCAGTGAATGAGTAAATCATACTATAACTGAAACAGGGCAAACCAAGCACGAGTGTTTCACAATGGGTTTAATAATTGAAATTCAAATGTAAAGATAACAATAGAAACATTAAGCATTTAACCATAATTTATTGAAAGAATGCTAAACAGTTCAAATGTATATTCAAAAGATAAAACATGATTAAATCAATAACCGTAAGCAAATCAATTATGCATGGTAAGTAATAAATGAAGATATTTATGCAATAACAATGATGAATGCACTTGTTTAGAAATATTTAATCTTTAAGAAAAATGCATCAGTTTATTGGAGGTCTTTCCTAACAGATCTATCATCTCCCCCAAGCACACAGCAAGGGTAGGGTAATCACTGTAGGCGTAGACATAAGTCCACCCTAAATTTCCCAAGCACACAGCAAGGGTATGGTAATCACTGTAGGCATAGACATAAGTCTACCCTAAATTTCCCAAGGACATAGCAATGGGTATGGAAATCACTGTAGGCATAGACATAAGTCTACCATAAATCCCTGTGTCTTAGGCAGTCATATGCCCGTCACAGTATCCTAGGCCGAAGCCTTAACATGATCATGGTGCACCAGGGCTAGCACTACCTGCGGCTAGCTAACAGTGATCTAAAAGTGTCCCTCCAATAGAAAACATTTGAAATATGCTATTCAAAGAGTTTAAAGTAAAATATTTCAATAACTTTACAATAAAGTTATAATTCTTCATTTAGCTCTTTTCATGCATAAAATTCCGTTCTAAAATATATCTCATCCATGAATTTCCATGGAGACCTTTATAATCATAAACTTTTCCTTTTTAAACATAGATCGTCTGTAGACGTCACATAGATGCTCATCATGCATCAAATCATTTCATGGCTAACTTAGTTCATTTCTATGACTAAGTTCGCATTTCTATAAATCTAGCTCAAATGGAGAATTATCAGCCTAGATGCTTGCCCTGCATACCTAGAGTTCAACTAGGATTTAAATTTATAATTTCTAACATGGTTGGAATATATTGGTTTTCAAAGCAGTAAAACAATTTAACATACATTCCAACTAGTTAAAATCATACGAGAGAGAGAGTTATAAACCGAATTCATAAAACATGCGCTATAGTATGAAAAACCCACTCACAGGTAAGGGCTCCAGATTGGAAAGCCCTAAAATCCTAGTTCCTGGTCTGAATTTGGTAAAACAGACCCCAAAATCGAGTCCGGAAGGTCCAAAAACCTTAAATGAACTTGGTTACTATTCACCATCACTATTCATCGCCAGAAAACACTATTCACTGTCACAAAAATTTTACCGAATCAACAAAACAATTTCATATCCTAATATTTATCTAGTTTCTGAATCCATCTACGGAGTCAGATTTCTAATTAGAATTCCCTAAGTAAGGTTTTTCAGAACTTACCTTTTACCGAGATTTTCTACTTCAGATCTACGGCGATTTAACGGTTGATTTGAAAAACTGATCGGTCAAAACTGAAGTACTCTTCGTCCTGAATCCAATAACACGTTCAGTTTTGAGATTGGAAGTCAATCGATACTCCAGATTGAAAGATAAAATTTGAAATCACTATTCACTCACTATGCAGCACTATTCCTCTCCGTTTTTTTTTTCTTTCTTCTTTCTGAAAATTCGCCCCGGTTTCGTTTTATGATTCTGCAGTTTTCGTTTTTTTTTTAAATATAATAATAATTATTAAATAATTAATAATAGGATTTTCTTTTATAAAAATTCATATAAATTCCATTTTTCATCATAAAATATCCCAAAAATTTTTAAAAATTTCCTTTCTCATAAATCTTTAGTTAAACTCTTAAATCATAATTTTTCTTAATAAAAATCATAATAAAATAAATTTCAAAATAAATATCTTAATTCATATTAAAAGAAAGAATATTTCTAAAAATACCATAAAAATTCAATAGAGGCCGGTATAATTATTTTAAGCAATACAATACTTCTTTTACTTAAAAGTCTACTTACTTTTAGCAAAACATAATCATTTTTAAACAAATAAAAATATATTTGCTTATAGCGCGCCAAAACATAAATTCTCATATTTCTTTTGTAATTCTTTAATCCATGTAATAAATATACATATTTTCTACGGTTCTTATCTCTATTGTCAAAATTCTCTCTTTTATTCTAAATTTCCTTTAATTGGATTTTTCGTTAAATTTTACGGTTATTACAATATCATTCTACAAATCTTATTGAGAGGATTGAATTTTTTATTATCATCTAAATTATAGATATGAAATTAGAAAGCTTACTTAAACGTTTTCCCTAATTTCTCTAGTTTTTCATACCATGAATCTTGATTATCTTCTGTAAGAATGCTTTCTCAACATTTAGGTTCCATAAATAAGAGATTTCATAAAACATAACCCCTCTATTTCTACGAGGCTTTTTTCTTCTTCTTTCACAATTTCTCTTGACTGACCAAATTAGGTTTGTTTCCCACCAAAATAACCACCATTTATGTCTTTGTTCCCAAATTCTCTGAGCTCCCTTAACCATTTGTTTACACTCTAATGAGATGCTTATTTGGTATCTTGTCCATTCCTTGTAGAGCTACAATCCTTTTATTTTCTTTTTCTATAGCCCTTTACCCCCTTTAAATGAAAGACAGATTCCTAACTATATGCTATTTGACTAAACTGGTGGTTGAACATATATATAGAGAAGGTATACTATAAGTTGGTAATTCTACTAATCAATTTGCTTTTTATTGTAAATAACAAATTGATCTCTTACCACTTATACACATCATAGCATACTGCAAATTTGTCTCCCCTTTAACTTTAATCTTGTCTTCCTATTCAATCCACCTTGTGAGTCTATGAACAGTAGTAGTATTTCCTTGTAAGTGACACATAATATCACTGATAGTAAATTACAATATAATATAATAAATCACAAGACAAGTGCAATCCTCAAACAACTATAGTATAAATCCAACTCATAATATCAATAACACACATAGTACAAAGTTTGAAGACTATACTTTTCAGGGCCACCAATCGGCCAAAGCCTCACTAATAAAAATCAATGACCTTTAAACTCCACCCAAAATTATGCCTCTGGGCTACAAAAATAAGACAAGCATACCTTTGATTTTGGAAAACAAAATTCTAATAAATAAGTAGAACCCTCCATGAAGGCCCAGACAAGATTAACATGGCTCAGTTCCACCTTAATATTTTTGTAAAATCTCCTATTGTCCAATACCTTTGAGAGAGGATGTGTTGTTATTATCCTTTTTGTTGCCCTTAAGAATTCAGAACACAACAATTTTTTTCATAACAAAGAACATGTTCTCAAATGTAACAGTTACATAGAATGATGTTGCTTCAAGAACTACAAATTTTATTGAGTATCCAAGTATTTAGAGTGACAAATGAGATATTATATTAGCAAAACAAAAACAAACGAAAACACACAAAAAAAGGGATGGCAATTACAAACCATAAGAAGCCTATACCTTCCATCAAGATTAAAGAATTCGAACATGTGGTTAAGACTTAATAGGGGAACAAAGCCTGGTTCGTTAATGCCCACAATCAAATATGGTAGGGAAAAGCAAAGGAGGAATGCGTAAAAAACTTCTTGAGACATGGATGGTTCAATCCACCAAGAACACTGGTAGGACAATAGCAGGTGAAGGAGAACTTTATTGCTATCATGATTATGAGTTTCAACATCAACTAAACTAAGTGATGGATTAGTGCAAGGGACACACAGGGAATGAGCAAACATAATTGAAAAAGGGAAAGGAGTAGCTAATGAAAGAAAAGAAAAGGAATATATGAGAACCCCAATGGGGAGCTTGGCTAAAAATTTGAGGCCTACTTGGTAGTGCCATTGGTGAAAAGAGAATGAGAATTCCACTAAACTGATGCATATATCAAGAATGCTAGTAGTGTCACATCTAGATTTCTTTCACTTTTTGTGCTTTGGTTGGATGCATACATCTAATCACTCTGTTGTTCTTGCATACATGTTCTTCCTTCTGTTTTCCTTCTTTTAAGGACGTCTTTCCAACTTTTCAACTTATAAAACTTACAAAAAGAACATTCAGCCAAATATATAAAACAAAATCTGAGGCAATTAATTACTATTGAAAGATTTTAATTTATTCATGATTTATAAGATTACTTTAAAGCAGAGAAAAAAGTTATAATCATTGAAGAATTTAATCTAAAAGAAAAAGTTAATGTCGTTGGACTTATAATCATTGTCCTTTCCTTTTATATCAAAGAATGCTATGATTATGGGAAAATAGAAATATCTATATTGAAGATAGGACAACATTGTATCACAGTATTGGGGAAGTAAAAAACTATAATAGATGGTTAAAAATTATATTTCCAGATAGAATTATACACTAAAAGAACATAGATTACCTTTGATTAAGGTAACCCCTAAATGTTAGACCCATTAAAGTTGTTTCCTCTGCCAATGAGCTAGCCGTATTAACATAATTTTCATATGGTAAACTGATTGCATTATGTCAACACTATGCCTATCAAACATAACTCCTTAACTAAAGGTCAACTAAGAAATAAAAAATTGTGATATATCAGCTCACAAAGTTTCAAAATATGTAAAAGCAAACCTTAAAAATTTATGTGCACCTTTTTCTCTCCCATTACCAAGTTGACTCCCAATATTCGTAGTTAACAAAGTATGCTGTTGGAACACAGTAGAGATTTAGTGTCTCTTAACTTCAAATTCAAACTTTTGAATACATAGGTGAAACACCTTTTCTCATTTGCACCTGAAGTAGAGATGAGATATTTTATCCAATGTAATAGATACAACAAGTAGTATTCAAGAAATTTGGCATATTATAAATTATAAATATAATTCCAATATTTTAATTGTGATTGCAAACATATATGTTTTAGCTTGCAATCTTTGAAGCAAATAGGTAGTCAGGGGAAGTGTAAATTCTAAGCATTGGCTCACAAGCTAGCATACCATCTTCAAAGGAGGGTTGACAATAAGGTTAATAAGATCAAAATGGAAGAAGGATATTAAATCTATGGCAAAATTCAAGAATCTAATCACTTCCATCAATTAACAAAATAGCTAGAAATATATACTGCAAGGAGCTAATTAATTATCGGAGTAATATTATAATGAAAACCCTTCAATAGTTAAATTTTCTTTAAAAAATGAAAGAAATAGAAAATAGATTGAGTAAAAGAGTACCAAGTATGACTATCAAAGAGATGGCTATGATGCGAAGGATTTCTCCCTGAAGAAGCAGCATAGCTAGGCATGAAAATGATATAACAAATAACTTTACCTCCGAAGTTAGGGATAGAAATGAGAAAAGCAAATTGGGCCCCCACAAAGAACAATCCACAGAAGGCAAATGGCTAATTATCACTAAAACTACCCTCGTCCTTAGCTGAACTAATACTTATATAGGACGTAGAAGATTAATTCACATCCTCCAAAAGCCCTTTTATCTCACTTTCCAATTTTTTCTTCATATCCTGTGGCTAACCTTTCTCTCATTCCAGCATTAAGCTCAGAGCCTCAAGTTTTTGCTTTATAAAGTTCAATTTAGATGCATCAATAATCGATCAATGTGAAACAAATGACTATGTTTACCCATTGACTGTATCTAGTTTCATAAGAAGTGTAAAATTGTAGCTATCAACCATGAACAGAGGTTAATCTATGGCAAATGGAGAAACAGAGAGAAAGTGAGTGATTACCTATTGTAGCAGCTTCAAAACTTAAATATCCAAGAAGAAACAACGACCATTGTTATCCACAGAGGAAGACATCATCCAACACAGAAGAGATGAGGTGGACGATGATAAAGGAGAAAAGGGCAAGGAAACATATATGGTGGTCTGGGCGGTGCTTTTCCAAGCAATAAGTTGAGGACTGAGAGACTAAAGGGGGATTGGAGAATTCCAAAAAGAAAGGGGTTGGAAGATGAGAAGGGACAGAGGTCTTTCGTTTTGATATTTAAAATAAAAATTTAAAAAATATTAATCGTAATAAATTTTTATAAAAGTATTTAGTAAATTTGTATATTAATATAGTTTTGTAAGTAGTAATATAAAAATAGTTTTGAATATAATGTTTATTGTGATAAATATCACTTCTATTTTTTTTAATTTAGGAGAATTTAAAAAAATAAAAGAAAAATGATTTAAGGGAGTTTATCTAAAATTTATTGATTTAAGTGGCAATATAAAACAATTGCTTTTTCCAGCAATAAGTTGATGACTAAGAATATGGGGGATAAGAGAATTCCGAAAAGCATTTGATATTCAAGATAAAAAAAAATTATTAGTGTGATCTATTTTCATAAATTTATTTTTTTGATAAATTTGTATATTTATATTTTAATTTCAATCATAAGCTTTATAAGTATTAATATAACAACAGGTTTGAATATAATGTTTATTGTGATAAATATTTTTTTATAAAATAATAGAAGAACGGTAATTTCGGTGAGTTAATCCATATTTTTTTCTCCTCTTAAATTTGATCTCCCAAATAAAAGGAAAGACTTCATTTCAGCTCTCCTTCCCTTTCTTCCCTTCTAGTGTAAAGCTCATTACATCTAATAATAACTTTTTATTTTGTTAGCTTCTTTGTTTTGAATATTTAAACAGGGAAAGAGAAATTAATAATTACTTTTTATTTTTTTCTCTTTCCTTTTCCTTCAATTTCTTCCTTTTTTTTTTCTCTCTCAACACCTAAGGATACCTTAAAAATTTTACTCATATATATTTTATAAAATATATTTGAGACGTAACTAATATCTTACACGTGGTTGTATGTACACAGAGATCGAGCCTACTCTCACTTGGATGCTTACTTAGTCCCTTTTGGTGATTTTGCTGAAATATGCATATCTGAGTGTCTTTCTCTCAATTTATTATTTTTTGAAATATATTTAAATATTATAACTTTCATTAAAAATTTATTTTTTATTCTGAATATAATCTCATTTATTTGAATGAATTATCTTCTTTTCAGGCTTTTGTAGCATAATGTTTTGCAGCATTCTTTGCAATTAGTCAACTCTCACTGTATATATAATGGCTTGATTGAGGCTAATGATAAATTTTATTAGTGAAAATGAATACTAAATTAGTGTTATGTATATACTTCAGTGGGGGATCTAGCGTAGACTATATATATTAATATCACATCAATAATTTGTATATGATTAAATAGCTCCCTTTCCATGTACTTAAAATTGAAAATTAATAATTATCTACTGTATAAAAAATAATTTTTACTAATAATTTTTTGATAATAATTTTAAAAATTGTTACTAAAAATATTTTACACACTTATAAGAGTCGCCATTGAAATTTTCTAAAAGTGACCATTCAAGATTATGTCACTTTCAGTACATTTATAGTGACAACTGTCATCCAAAATGATCTTACTTTCAGTTACGAACTTGGAAGGCTGTACTGAAAGCGGACATTTTCTCCCTTTCCCTCTTAAAAACTCCATTTCAGCGCACCTCCGAGGCTTGCCACTGAAAGCAGGCAAATAGAAAACTGCGGCAGTTTTTCCCCTTTCTCCCACCTCGAGAAAAGCACTGCAAACCGACTCACTCACTTTGTTTCGGCAAAGGACCACTGAGGCAAACACCCTCACCCTTTCTACTTCGGGCTATTTATGTTTTGCGAAAAGAAGCTTCCTCTGTTCATTCCTAATGGACCCAAGCTTCTAATTTTCTTTCCACACTGAAAGTAGAAGGTCCTCCCTTTAGGGTTCATGCACCTTTCCGTCTTGGGTAAACCCAATTTTCACTTTTATCTGCCTTCTTTTTTGTATCTTACAACTGGGTTTTGTTCTATTTTGTGTGTATAATTGGAATTGATTTTGTAATTGCTGGAGCAGCTGAATCTGAAGCTGGGTTTGGAGTTTATCTGTGATTTTGCAAAACTTTGAGCTGGACCCACAAGATCAGAGTATGAATTATATTTTGGAATTTAAATTTCTCTTTTTTTAATTTCTGATTTCCACAAGTGTTGCCCATGTCTATTGTGCTATTTTTACTGTTTGTTTTGTTGATAAACTCTCTAGCGTGTTGATTGTAAATGGTATCTTATGTCGTTGTTGATAAACTCTCTAGCGTGTTGATTGTAAATGGTATCTGATGTCGTTATACTACAAGTGTCATGTAGTTTACTCCTATGTTGCTTGCAAAGATGAAGCACTTAAAAATTCAATTATTATGAATTCAAGTTTTCATATTTAGTTTTGTAGTATTTATGTTTGTAATATCATGTTCTGCGTGCTTAAGTTGTGTGGTACTTTTAGCAGTAATCCAGATTTACATGATTTATGAGGGAATGAGGGGAATTTAGAAATTTTTGAATCTAATTATGCTAAGTCTCCTAATAAAAATTTCAGCTTTGACTTTGAACATAATGATTTCTCTGAGTTAAATACTCACTGCTAATTGGCTGAAAGAGGATCCCGGAGGCAGGGATCAATCCCTCAAATCACTACTAGAATTAACTGACTTCATCCATCCTGGTGAATCACGGTTTGACCTCACTTTTCCAGACAAGCAATTCCATATTTATCATATGATTTATTAAGAATTAGATTTGCTACTTTATTCTACGAGAATTTCATATTTCCGATTATGTTGCCATTTGTTTCTGAAGCAATTCTCATTGAATTCATTTCTAAATTATAGGATGCAGTATGCCATAACAGTATTCATTTCTTGACTTATTGAAGTGTAGACAACCTTCTTTCTTGGAGATCTTTTATTGTCAAGGAGAGTCTTTTCACATGGTCTTGATATCAAACAGTAATATGGAAAACCTATTTAGTTGTCCTTTCATAATTATTAGCACAAGAATTAACGACTTCACCAGCAACAATTCTGGTTGTTTGATTCCTAGCGGGTTGACTTTCTGAGAATGGGAATTTAATAAGGGAAAATTAACATTTAATTAATGGAAGTACCATTATCAGAATAATCACATTGCAAGTGCTTTTAGATTTCATTCTATAAGTCAATGCCTGGATTTGCTTTTGTTATAAGATGGTAAATTCAATACACACTACCAACTTATTCATCTACATACAGGATGTTACTTACTGTGAGGTATAATCACTTACTGATTTGCCTTTGGTACATGCATGAATAACTGTGAGGAAACTTGCTGTAATTGCTGTTAATATTATTACTTTACTGTTAATCCCTTGTATGATTCTTGTGATTATTATATTAAATTTGATAATCCCTTGTATGATATTTCATTTTACTGTTAATATTACTTTTAAATTTGTTCTAGCTTAGTTTTGTTGGTTAGGGATCTTGGTTATCAAACCAGTAAGTCAGATATTCTTTCCTATTTACAAAGAGATAAAAATGTATTGTACCATTTATGAGGAAACTTAGAGTAGTGTGTAAGATATTCAAAATGATTTAAACATGTTTCTAAACTCAAAACAACATGTATAAATCAATGAAACGCGGAATAAAAAAGGATTACACTAACCTCTCGTCGTTGCTTTTCTTCTCAAGTTTTTCAATGGTTTGGTTCTTCCAAGTCTGGTCTCTCTCACTTAAGATGGAATAGGATTCGTAGGTTTTCTCAAGGAAGTAGACTCAGGGACCAAAACCATCCATTTATATGTTCTACCATCAAAAGTATGAAGGGCCACCACTAATCACTAAATAATGGTCATTTACTTCAATGGGACTCCTAAAGATAAAAACGTCTGGACCATTTATACATGTTTAAGAATGGAAAACTGTTACATAGTGTATGTTAGGAACCTGGATGTGGGCCATATGGTATAGGATAGCATGTAGGAAGTTATTTAATAGGAAGTTATGTTAGTCATGGCAGTTTATGGATGTCAGTTTTTAGAGTTAGTTACTTATGTAGTAGTGGTATTTAAAGGTGTGAGTTAGTGGTCCAAGGGGGTGTCTTTTGTTTTGGATTAAGGAAAGGGGCTGGAAATTTATTCTCAGAAGAAAGCTTAGGCTTTGGCTGAATGAGAGAGTCTCTCAATCAGATTTGGGGGAGCAAATTGTTGTATTCAAGGAGACATACAGAATTGTTCCAACTATCGGGGGATTAAACTCATGAGCCACATTATGAAGTTATGGGAGAAGATTATTGAGTAAAGATTAAGACAAGAGACTCAAGTTACAGTGAACCAGTTTGGATTTATGCTAGGAATGTCAACTATGGAAGCAATTTATTTACTACGGAGATTGATGGAAAGGTATCAAAGCAGACGGAAAGATTTGCATATAGTTTTTATTGATCTGGAAAAGGCATATGACAGAGTATTAAGAGAGATTCTGTGGAAGGCTTTAGAAAAGAAAGGAGTACGTATTGCGTATATTCGAGAAATTAAAGACATGTATGACGGGATAACGACTTGCGTGAGAACACAAAATGGGGATACAAAGGATTTTTCCACAACTATTGGACTACATCAAGGGTCTTCTCTGAGTCCGTATCTTTTTAATTTGATTTTGGACGCAGTTACTGAACATATACAAGAGTTGGGGCTTCAATGCATGTTTTTTGCAGATGATATAATTTTAGTTGGTGAATCGAAAGAGGAAATAAATATGAAGTTAGAGTCATGGAGACAAGTTTTAGAAACACATGGTTTTCGGATAAGTGGAAATAAAACAGAATATATGGAATGTATTTTTAGTAAGAGACGAACAAATACAAATGTAGACGTGAAACTTGGAGACTATATATTAAAGCAAGTTACAAGTTTTAAATATCTTGGGTCCATTATACAAAATGACGGTGAAGTAAAGGAGGACATAAACCACAGGATTCAAGCTGGATGGATGAAATGGAGGAAAGTTTCGAGTGTCATTTGTGATAAAAAAGTGTCGCTCAAAGTTAAAGGAAAATTCTACCGTACGGCTATAAGACCTGCTATATTGTATGGTACAAAATATTGGGCGGTTAAAAGACAACATGAAGATAAACTCAACGTTGCCGAGATGAGAATGTTGCGTTGGATGTGTGGACACACCAGAAGAGATATGATTAGAAATGAGTGCATTAGAGAGAAAGTTGGGATAGCACATTTTGTGGAGAAGATGGTTGAATCTCGCTTAAAGTGGTTTGGCCATGTGTGGAGAAGACCTGCAGAAGCCCTAGTGCGAAGAGTTGATCGGATGGAGAATAGTCCAATAATTAGAGGTAGAGGGAGGTCAAAGAAAACAATAAGTGAAACTATTAAAAATGATTTAATAGTTAATAACTTATCTATTGATCTCATCTATGATAGGCCACTATGGCGCCGTTTGATCCATGTAGCCGACCTCACCTAGTGGGAAAAGACTTAGTTGTTGTTGTTGTTGTATTTTTGGAACCCTATCATTGGTCCGACTTGCCGAATTCGAGAGTGGGTGTTGTAGTTTTGGAGGGATGCCAAAAATGTCAGATAAGGTTAATGTTTTGGAGGAGCGGATGACATTGCAAGAAGGACATATGGAGGATATAAGGGTGATTATGCAGAGAATGATGTCTGAGTTGCAGCAGCATGGTTCTCTTTTGCAAGAGATTAGTAAGCAGTTAGGAAAAAGGGCTGAGGCAACGACATCAGGGGAAGCATTTTTTTCTAATGCTAAGAGTGTGTTTGGCAAGTACAATAAGCTAACTTATAGCGTATTTGACTAGCTTATAAGCTTGTTTGACCAAATTAGAGGTGTTTGGTAAACAAGCTTATTTGAGTAGCTTATAGCGTATTTTCATATGCTACTTTAAGTAGCGTATAGCTTTTAGCTGATAGCTTTTATAATTTTATTCTTTTTTTATCCTTATTATTTTATTCAAATTCCAACACTATCCTACTCACAAGATATCACTATTTTTACTATGTTCAAACAACATTCAAATTACATACCCTATGATGAACTTCCATATATTATTGATAGTGACACAAAAAATAAAACTAACAAATTATATTCTTGTATTTTTTGGGATTACATAATGAAATATAATTACTAACAAAAAATGATAAATTTGATATAAATATGTACTTTTATGTCATTTTACACTTATCAGCTAGTTCAATAGCTAATTTTACCAAACACTTCTAATTCAATAAATTAGCTTAACAACTTTCAGCTATCAGTTAACAGCTTTCAGCTAAAAATTAGCTTTTCAGCTTTCAGCTAGCTTATCAGCTATTTTTGTCAAACATAGCCTAAATCCTCACAACTGGAAGTATTGTACTCACGAGGTGATCACATGGAAGAGTATAAGTTGTCTGTGAAGAGAGTTGAATTACCCATGTTTGATGGCATGGATCCAGCAGCTTGGATCACTAGGCTGTGATTTATTTTGAAGTTCAAAATACTCCTGAAGAAATTAAGATCAAGTTGGCGCATGTGAGTATGGAAGGCCCTACAATTCACTGGTTCAATCTACTAAAAGAGACTGAAGATAATTTGACATGGGCAAAACTCAAAAGAGCACTTATAGCACGTTATGGTAGCCGTAGGCATGAGAATCCCTTTGAGGAGTTGGCTACGTTAAAACAAACTGGTGATGTTCAGGAGTTTATCGAGGCATTTGAGATGATTTCCTCTCAAGTTCCAAGACTCCCAGAAGAGCAGTACGTAGGATACTTCATGAGTGGACTACAACCTGCCATCAAAAGGAGAGTAAGGACCCTGAATCCCCAGTCCCGTGGACAACTGTTGTGCATGGCTAGAGACGTTGAGGATGAAATATTGGGTGAAGAAGAAACTTCCCAGAAAGCAACGGGGAAGGGACGGTTTTTGGGTGGTTATGAACAAGGCGCTTCCGGTGTGGGTCAATTTCGGTCCAACCTAGTACTCAATCCGGGTCAGCGGGACTCGGGTCACTCCTACCAGGGGAGTCGACCCAGAATCACAACAGGTTGGACTCCCAACAAAAGTCGCAACTTCCATGCATCGAGTTCCTCAGCTCCAGTCGAGCAACAAGGGCTCAGTTCTTCCCAGTCGCAAACACCCAAGACCGAGCAAGGAGACAGACGCGAAAGTATGGGGAAAATCTCTAGACTTCATACAATTAGCTATCCGAAAATGATGGAACGCAGGGCCAAAGGACTCTGCTTTAAGTGTGGTGAAAAATTTCATCCACTTCATCGATGTACAGAGAAGCAAATGTGGCTATTAGTATTGGAGGAGAATGAGGAAGGGAGATAGTTGGGCTAGACGCAGAAACCTTAGGAGAAAAATGGGCAAATGACAAGCACTTAGTTTCTCAATCCTAGCCTTGAGGACAAGGCTAAAGTCCAGCAGGCGGTATTGTTAGGAACCTGAATGTGGGCCATGTGGTATAGGATAGCATGTAGGAAGTTATTTAATAGGAAGTTATGTTAGTCATGGCAATTTATGGATGCTAGTTTTTAGAGTTATTTACTTATGTATTAGTGGTATTTAAAGGTGTGAGTTAGTGGTCTATGGGGGTGTCTTTTGTTTTGGATTAAGGAAAGGGGCTGGGAATTTATTCTCAAAAGAAAGCTTAGGCTTTGGCTGAATGAAAGAGTCTCTCAATCAGATTTGGGGGTGCAAATTGTTGTACTCAATATTGAATTTAGTAGTATTTTATATTTTTCTTTAATTTGTATTTTTGGAACCCTATCAGTGTACTTTGACTTGTAAAGTTATTGTATCTAGGTAAACTTTCTGTTTAATTTGCTCCACAATAACAGCTTCAGTCTTCTGTTGCTATTATAATTAAGCATTTGTTATGGCTACGAATTGAATAGATATAATAGAAGTTGACAAGTGGTAGTTGTCATGTCAACCTAATGTAATTTTGTTGAGACAACAAAATCTGGTTATCATTTTTAGCTGCATCATTGATTAAGAAAATTTATATTGATATGCACTGCCACCTTTCCAAATTCAATCTTAAATGATTGCTTCCTATCAATACTGGTGCTGTTTATAACTTTGTTAATTTCCTGTTTGGTTAGTTTGGAAGGATTGGTAGCAAAGGTATCATTTAAATAACAGACTCTTCGTTGCTATGTATCTGACTTGTTTTGGTTAGTTCCTATGATTAAAATAATGCTTACAAATATAATTCAAAATTTATAGAACAATAAAACATGTTATAGCAAGTTTTATTTACTCACAGAATAAACAATTTGAAGCTATCCTCTACATTGGGACAAATTCAAAGATGAATTTGGTCAAAATAACTTAAGAAAATGAGTTTGAGATTCAAAACCTATGAAAAGAGGTATTGTTTGTGAAAATAAAATTTAGAAAGCTTTTCAATGTCCCAGTCAACTCAATGGTCTATAGGTTAGAAAAGCCAACAATCAGCAATTAAATGGTCAATGACTCAACAGGTAATGTGGGTCAAGTCACAGGTGGAACAGATCATACAAGGCCATTGTGCATGAGCCTTGCTTCTTGCCATTAAACTTGCATCCCCACCTTTAGATTTTTGGTATTTTTGAGTGGTTGTGATTGCCCAAATTTATAGATCTTCGTGTTTTGGTTTCAACTGTGCTGAAGTGTCAAAAATGGAGGTCATGAAGTGCAAAAGTAAAAAAAAAATTCACATTACAAAAAGTTCTAACTATCGATGGTTGATTTATGGTTCGATCTAACTTACAAACAAACGTTTATTAGTATACATGGGTTTTGATTTTTGAGGTCATTGAACATGATTATCGACTCTAAATTTTTATTTGGGCTTCAAATCTTAAAGAATTGAAACCCTAGTACACTTTTAGACAGAGAAAGAGAGAGGTGTAGAGAGAAATAGTAAGAGAGAACCATAAAGATGAAGAGAATTCGAAGGAAGCGAAAAATAAGGGGTGGGTCAAACAAAAAAGATATTAGAATTTATAATTTGGCCATAAAGAAATTAGAAGTTGAACCTTAGCCCTTAAAGGTTTATGACACGACATTGGTGGCCTTGATGGTTTTTCAGAGGATTCTTCTCTTATATCTCTTTTTTTTTTTATACAACTCCTATAACTCTTTTGTAATCAAGGATCGCAAAGTTTTTGTTGTCGCATTTTTGGAATCATTTTTAATCCTATTTGTTTCTTTTTATTTTTTCTAACAATCCTAATTATCCTTAATTATGTGTTTAAGATTTCAGGTCATTAGCCACCTAAGGCTAGCTCAGATGATTTGGAGAGATGGAGTTTTTGGTAGACGCAAGAGTTCGACTCTCAATGTAGTACCCAAAAAAAAAGTCAGGACATTACAAATAGTTTCACCAAGTGTGTGTGTGTGTGTGTATACATCTACTGCCACACCCCCCCCCCCCCAAAAGACTCCAACCTGAACCACCATCCACCACTGCATGCTGCCACCAGCTCGTGAACCCCATCATGAACCACTTCAAAAAACCATTGCGAGCCATTCCTGTTTGGTTTGCAAGGTAAGTACTTCTCCCTCCTTTTTGGTTGCAATTGTTGTGTTGGGTTGATAGAATGGGTGCTCATGTTATTTGATTCTAATGATTTAGTTTGGTGGTAGTTCCTGAAATTCTGAATATGGTAGAAAATTTTATACTTGTTGCTTTGAATTAATTTGAGTCGTGTGCCTATTGCCCATGATGATTTAAAAGTTCCTTGATTCCCTTGAATGGGTCAATGAAATTATCGGATAACATAAGTTCTCAGTTATTAATTTGACGAATCCGTGTTCATATGTTTACTGTTTATATTGCTTTTGGGTACCTAACTCGCAACAGGATAGATAAATGTTCTTGATAATTTGGTGCTCTTGTGTTGAGTAAACTTGAGGTTTTCATCAATCGAAGCTGTATGTTGAAGACTTGACTTGAGGTTTTCATCAATCGAAGCTGTATGTGGAAGACTTGTGCCCCCATGATCTCCTATAAAATGTCCAAGAGAGGTTCCTAGTCATATAAGTTCCTAAATTCTCGATTTTCAACTTAAGCTTCGATTTTATTTTTATTTTAACAAAGTCAAGTTTAAATTCACAATGAAATCTAGTTTATACTCGAAATCTTCTCCTTTCCAATGAACTTAAGCTGATTGAAACTGTCTTAGCTGATTGATCCATTCTTAGGTGTTCAAAATTATATATCCTTAAAATTAGTCAAATACCAGAGTCTTCTTAATAGTAGTCACATATCCTTTAAATTTTTCAAGTAACTTGTTAAACGCCTATCAATCTCAATATTCCTATTTCTAAATGTTTGGATAATGAAATGTTCTTGAACATTATCATTTGTTGAACCTACGATTTTAAAGAATGATTGATATAGAAACATAATTTGAAAGTGTATTATATGCATTAAGGTTATTCATGATTAGGCATTCTTTATATGATTATGATTTAAATTACTCTCGTAATTTTTCTATGTATTATATGTATTATTTTTTTGTGTCCACCACTGCTCATTACTCTCCATTTTTTTTTTGGAGAGCTGAGTTCTTGCGTAAAATTTCTTGACTGTATATTATGTCTCTGATATCTATTGAGGCAGAGCTTCTTAGTGGTTCTGTACATTGTTTTGATTGTATATACATTTGGAAGAGTTCAATTCATGGGGAATTTTATCGAATTTTTGTTTGTAATAATTTTACGAAGGACTTTGTATTGTGTTTGAAATTTGGATTCATGTGTTTAGTGCGTATATGTCAAAAGCTTACGAGGTCAAGGTTTTGCGTTTCCCCTGTGCAGGTCGTGTGCCTGGTTTGGATTAGACCAATATTGATACTATTTTATTAATTCAAACTACATTCTAATTTATTTAAATTTAATTACTGAAATTAGAATAAATTTTTTATTTTTGAAACTTATGTAAAAAAAGGAGAAATGGAATTGGTTAGGGAAAATTTTGGTTGATTAAAAAAAAAATTCTTTCATTACTAATATTTTGCGACACCAAACATTGAAACTGAAAATCCAATTTCTAGAAGCGCCAATTTCCTTTTGAAAAAAAAAATACTTACTATTCAAGTTGGATTATAGCACTTAAAATCTGAAAAGGAAATAATGTCTTATAGAAACTATTCAAGAAAACATATTTCAATAAACAATAAATTCAAACATATGAATCAAGATATCCAAGATTAAAACAACAAAGCTCTCAATTCTCAAATCCCAAAAACTTCATAAATTATTAGGATAATCATATAATTCCCTATTCCACATTACTAGGCATGTTGCAACAAAAAGTACAAAAGAGAAATAAAGAAAACAATTATTACCAGATGATTTAATGGTTATTCAAAGTTCAATGCTTCCATCATTTGATCCAGACAAGGATTCATACTTATTAACTAAATAACATCATTTTTAGTAACAAGAAGCATTCTGAAAAATAAAAATAGCAGTGAATCATATAAAAATTGCAAATGGCATTCTAGCTATGCAGTGAAGTCAGCATTTAAACTGAAGGTAAGTTTAAGCGGATACAGTTAGAAGTTATGCTTTGCATAAAATTATTTGAACAAAGATATATTGCAAAATTTGGTGTAAAACAGATGTGTGAATATAACATAAACCTATGTCATACCATAAAGAAAGCTCCCCTGTAGCTTTAATGTCCAATTTAATTAAATAATATTTCTGGAAATCTTTTTGAGAGCATAGAATTTTCTATATATGAAATATTTAAACATGAGATGAATAAAAATAATTAATTTTTCTATATTATTTAGATTATATATAACGTGTAAAAATAATATGGACTTTATTAACACTTTGACGGAAAAAAAAAGGATCAATCTAGTATAATTATCTAATATTTTTAATATATTATACAACCTATACTTCAGTATATCATCCAAAATGATATTTCGTAAAATTGTGATGAAGGCTTTTGTGCAATTACCATCTGAGAAGCAACATTAATGTTTGATTAGTAGGTATAAACATCCGTAAATATTTAAATTTAAGAAAATAATTTGATAAAGTCAAACAGATTCTTTAAATTTGAAGAAAATAATTAATTAATAAATAATAATATTAATTTGAAAATATATATATTCTGTGGGAACATAGTCCCTTGCCCTTTCCCGAGCTTGATTTTCTGTTTTACCATTTGAGTTTGCAAATTGCTTTGTCGCCTTCCGGATTAAGTTTCATTTTTTTCTTGTTTGTTCCTAAGTTTCTTTGTTTTTCTTTCTGCGTTTTTTTTCGTGTCGCTATTCTCTCTCTCTGTCTACATTTTTTTATGGTGTGGCCGCTCTTTAGAGGCTCTCTATTTATGCGTTCTGATCTGTATTTTTAAATATTTCTGGTTTGCATTAAAACAACAATGACGAAACCATAGATCACATTTTTTTCTGTCGTCCCGTTCTTCTCTAAAAAGAAGGACAAGATGCAAGAGAACCAGATGATCATAAATACATTTAGAAGTTGTTGCCAAGGAAAGTTTCTTCACAAAAGTTGTATCAATTTCTGTGTCTAGATTTCTAGAGGCTACCTTCCTCTAATGAGAAATTGCTTTCAACCTCTTTCCAAAGGTACAGCTTAGCCTATTTCCCGTACGCCATTTTAGTCTCTTCTACTTTTTCACCCCTTACATGCATGATGCAATATATACACGCTACATTTTGATATTTTGATATAGGAATGATTCTTCATTCCATATTCCTCCTTTCAAGTGTTGCCTTTGTTTATGAAGCACAGAGTAATATATTGTTTCTTTTAATTTTGTTGAATACTTGTTTCCATGTTACTGGCATGTGAGGATTTTTCCTATTGGGTATATGTGGCAAATGGAATAGTATTATTATTTTGTTCATGGCCGGTCATTAACAAGAACCAACGGCCAAATAATCATCCACGATCAAGGAGCAACAACCACCTGTGAGCAAATGCAGAAGTGAAAACACAGAGCAAAATACAAAGATAATGAAGACAGAGAAAATTGAGAGATAGAGAGAGACAGAGAATGATAACACGATAAAAAACGCAGAGATAAGAGTGAAGAAACGCAGAAATAGAGGAAAAATGAAAGGATGAGTGACCCAACTAACTGACGTGAAATATTTTATTAGAATTAATTTACCACATAAATATTTGACGGATTATCAGTATATTTTTAATTGTAACTAAGATAAAAATGATAAAGAGATTAAATTGTTTATGCTTGATATTTGGAGACTAAATTGTATAATAACATAAATTCAAGAGCTAATATCTAAGAACATAATAAATTTGGAGAGTAAATCATAGGTTTACTCTTATTTAATTTATATATTCTTTCCATAGAACCATCAAGACAAGATAAAAAAAAATTGTAAACGTGAAAAAAAGATAAAAATGCATACAATAATTTCAAAAACATTTTGAAATTAGAATATGGCAAAAATTGAGTCTAAAAGGAAAAACGATAAAATTGGATGTTTAATGTTAAATAATACATCCACTACATACATGCTAAAAGGGTTTGTTAGCAATAAAATTAAATATTTAAAAACATGAAGGATATATATATATATATATATATATATATATATATATATATATATATATACACACCATGAATTATGTTGGTTTTACAAAAGCTAAAAGATTTACAAACTCAAAAATAAAATTAGTATAATGAAGGTATTAATGATTCATCAAAGTTACAAAACACCAATAAGTTAATTCCTAGCAGAGTCCCAACTTAATGCCCCTAGTTTTAGAATTTCTGAATATTAAGCAAATTAATTCCCAGTCTAAGTTCTTTACGTTGCAATAAACTATGAAATAAGCTATCAAATGGGTCAAGCAAAAGAATTAACATTAGAGTGTGCAGCCAATTTTCTTAAAAGAAGGCAAAGGGAGCCATGAGCTTAAGGTTTACTCTGCTCATAAGACAAGCATCATCAAATTAATGGATCACGAGAGTGTTGCAACGGAATGCAAGTTCTGATATTATTATTCTGATATTTTATGAAACATACAGCTTCACTCTTATATAGAGGAGCTTGACCCAATGCACTAACTAATATGATGTTGTATCCTTATCCCACGTGAACAGTAACCATGCACGTGAACAGTAATCAGGCATAACGTAGATTTGGCTTTCTAACCCGCTTCTCTCGACTCGTAACAGAGATACAATCAACTTCAAAGAAGAATGGAAAGAAACTCTGATTTTTAACAGACATTTCAGCTTGGAGGAAAATTTATAAAAACATAAAATTTAGAGAATATTAGTCCTCATTCCACTTACTAATACACTTATTATACAACCCTCCCTTCATTTTAATAATATACATAAATCTTACTTAGAACTAAAAATATAGAATAAAAAACTCTTCTTTTCTTTGATTAATGTGTTTATTACACTATCATCTCTTCTATTATGAAAAAAATATATTCATAAATCTCCCTTAAAAACAAAAAATATGCTACAACTTAATTCAAATATCTCAACAAACTTTTATGGAAGAGAATAAAATAATAAAATAGAATAAAATAACACTCTTATAAATTTTCTTTCTAATTTACTGTCATCTAATACTAATTATTCTTTCCCAAAATAATTATAATGTGACTTGGATTATCAAAACACCAATTGCACTGGCTTAGAAAATCAATTGAAAATAGAGAAAAAAAGAATTTGAGAAAATAATCATTTATTTAATTATTTTTTATCTGTTTCTTTTTTATAAAAAGTATTTAAGATATTTAGATTAAGTTGTAGTAGAATTTTTTTATTTTAAAGATATACTCATCATAATAGATTATAGTTGTATAATAAAGACATTAATCAAAAGAAAGATAATATTTTACTCTTACTTTTAAAGAAATTTTGTATATATTTTTTTAATAGAAAGGATATCAATATAATTAAAAAAAAATTAATCAAAGGAAGGGAAAATATTTTACCCTTATTTTAAAGAAAATTATATATATATTTTTATAATAAAAAGAAGAGCTGTGCAATAAAAATACTATTCAAAGGAGAGAAAAGTAATTTACTCTAAAATTTAATACCTAAGTTACCATTGTAGATTCTTCCATTTTCCTTTGGGGGAAATTCCACCATCTCAGTCAATACAACATAAGCATTCCTCACAATGTAAGTAGACTTTATGCTTCAAAGCTTAATGCTTCCATCATCCAAGCCAGACAAGAATTCACTCTTCTTTTTTAACTAAACAACAACATTTTATGTAACAAGTAGTATTCTTGAATTTTTTTTTAAAAAAAGTAGTCAATCATATAGAAAATGCAAACGGCATTCCGGCTATGCAATGAAGTCAGCAAGTAGATTAAAAAATAAGTTTAGGCAGATCAAGTTAGAATACATGTTTTGCATAACATTATTTGAACAAAGAAATATTGCAAAATTTGGTGTAAAGCAAGTGTGTGAACATAGCATAAACCAATATCATGCTGTAAAGCACAGTCTGCTGTAGCTTTAGTACAAGGCAGGTCAAAAAGCTTGTATAATATCCAATTACCAAGGCCCGACTTACATCTATTGGGTCAGTTAAATACTTCAAAAAATTTTAATTGGATCTTTTTTTTAAAGTGTTAAATTTGAATTATGGTTGTGTTAGATTTATTTAAAACAGAAAGACCCTTCTTGTAAAGAGATTAGAAATAAAAGTTCAAATACCTATGACACTGATAGCAACAATCATTACTGTCTAATTTAATTAACTTAAATAATCTTTCCGCAAATCAAATCTTGTTAAGACGATCAAATTTCTGATTATCATCCAATTTACCGAGATGAAATTAGAAAGCTTACTTAAATGTTTTCCCTAATTTCTCTACTTTGTAATACTATGAATCTTGGTTATCGTCTGTAAGAATGCTTTCCCTACATTCAGGTTCTGCAAAGCAGAAGTTTCATAAAACATAACTCTTCTGTTTCTGCAAAGCCTTTTCCTTCTTCTTCCGCCATTTCTCTTGATTGACCAAATCAGATTTGTTACCCGCTAGAATAACCACCATGCATGTCTTTGTTTCCCAAATTCCCTGAGCTCCCTTAACCATATGCTTACACTCTCATAAGATGCTTGTTTGCTGTCTTGTCCATCCCTTGTAGTGCTACACTCCTTCCATTTTCATTCTCTATAGCCCTTTTACCCCTTTAAATGAAAACCAAATTCCTAAACATGGGCTATTTGGCTAAATTTGTGGTTGAACATATATATGAACAAGTTACATGATTCTTTTTGTCTTATTAATAATCTACAAACAAATGTAAAATTCAGGGGTCAAATTTCAATTCGCTTAAATGTACTCAAGACATGAATGCCTTAACAAGTTGATAAATTTTAAAAATATATTGATATATTTAGAAAGTTATAATGGCAAAGCTGATGTTTCTAATATGTTGTTCATTGTCTTAACACTATTTTGTAGGCTGACCAACGTAGTTGGACCACTGAAGAATTTAGATTATTTGTAATAATATTATGCTTAAGCTAGTTTTAGTGTTTCAATTATGTAGCTTCATCATCACTACAAAAAAAAATACAGCAAATAGCAGTGGTTTCAAAATCATCCATAGTGGTTTAAAATTTTTCTAAATGTTAAAAAAAATTAAGAAAAAATAATATTTAAAAGATTTAACAGTATTTCTAAGATTCTTAAAAAGTATTCCAAATATTAAAAAAATTATATAACTAGACAAAAAAACATAGCAATAAAATCATCAATTGAAACCAAATAATCACACTTGAAAATTCTAAACCTTTCTAAAAAATAAAATTCTCAGCTCAACTCATAGTTACAGGTTAAAGAAATGAAAATCTAATAACTCATTACTAACTTAGATGCAAAGTTGCAGATTGAATAAAAAAAAATACGTACAGACCTCTTGAAACAGCATGCTTATGCCACTTGTTTCAACATTCCCAACAGCTGCCAAGGAAGGTATACTGTAAGTTGGTAATTCTACTAACCAGTTCGCTTTCTACCATAAATAACATATCCATCTCTTACCATTCTTACCCATTATAGCATACTGCAAATTTGTCTCCCCTTTAGCTTTAATCTTGTCCTCCTCTTCAATCCACCTGGTGATCCTATGAACAGTAATAGTATTTTCTTGTAAGTGACTAGAACAAATGTAACTCCTAACACCACTAAAAACATGTGCATAATACATGGACAACTAGTATAGGTTATTGCAATAATAAAACCCAGAAAGGAGAAATATAAAAGAGGAAAAACTCCAAAAAAAACCATTGGTATACAAGATATAAATGCTGAGATGAATTGTAGCACTGAAGCTTTAACTCCTCAAACATCATATCAGAGACACACATGTAACATTACTGATAGTTAATTACAATATAAGATAATAAATCACAAGACAAATGCAATCCTCAAACAACCGCATGGCATAATTAAGCTTTGACTCCAACTCAATATTAGTAACACATAAAGCGCAAAGTTTGATCGAAGACCATACTTTCCAGGGGTCACCGATGGGCCACTGCCTCACTAATAACTCCACCCAAAATTATGCCCTTGGGCTACAAAAACAAGATGAACATGTCTTTGATTTTGGAATACTAAATTCTAATAAATAAGTCGAACCCTCCAAGAAAGGCCAGATAAGATGAACATGGCCAGACAAAATTCCTTTTGTTCAATACCTTTGTGAGAAGATGTGTTGTTATTACCCACTTTGTTGCCTTCAAGAATTCAGAATAGAGCATTTTTTTTAATTAACAAAGAACATGTTCTGAAATGTGACAGTTACACAGAATGATGTTGTTTCAAGAACTACAGATTTTATTGAGTATCCAAGTTTTTAGAGTGACAAATGAGATGTTATATTAGCAAAATAAAATAAAATAGGGATAGTAATTACAGACCACAACAAGCCTGAACTTTCGACACCAGATTAAAGAATTCAAACATAGGGTTAAGACTTAAGAGGAGAGCAAAGCCTGGTTTATTAATGGCTACAATCAAACATGGTAAGATAGTAACAAAGAAAGACATCTGAATTTGTGTCATTATTGACGTATCAGCATAAGAAGAGCGGTACAGTGATGCAGCTTTTCTAAGAGATAAAACTTGTGAGTTCACATAAAATATGTCACAATCAAAATTTGCATGGATATCTTTGCATTCTGGTGGGAATGGAATTTGTTTGAATGTCTTTACTTCTTTCTAAGCTTGGTGTCATCCAAAACTTATCCTCTTCATATCATCCTCAATCCGACGGTCAAAGTGAAGTTTTAAATTGATGTCTAGAAAATCACTTGAGGTGTTTATCATGGGAACAACCAACTGATTGGAGTAAATGGCTCCCTCTAGCAGAGTGGTGGTATAACACAACCTATCATTATGCTACACAAAACACTCCATATGAACTTATGTATGGACAACCTCCACCATTACATTTTCCATATCTACCCAGAGAATTCGTTTTGGAAGTCATTAATCGTAGCTTTACTGCCAGAGAAGCTATGATTCGGTCTCTTAAGGCAAATTTCCATACTGCTATCAACCGTATGAAGCAGCAAGCTGACCGCCATCGTTCAGAGTGTAGTTTTGTAGTGGGTGACTGGGTATACTTGAAGTTGCAGCCTTATCGTCAGCATTATGTCATATCTCACTGCAATGAGAAGCTCTCTCCTAAGTTCTATGGTCCCTATCAAGTTATTACTAAAGTAGGCTCTATGGCTTATACCCTACAATTACCTACTTCTTTTAGTGTTCACCCTATTTTCCATGTGTCTTTCTTAAAGAAGTGTCCTACTGCCAATGCTTTAGTTCATCATCTTCCTGATGTTTGGCACAACGATCAATCTATCAAGCAGACTGAAGCTATATTGGATTGACACATGATCAAGCGTCATGACAAAGCTGTTATGGAGGTATTAATCAAGTGGGTTGGCTATCCAGATGAAGAAGCTTCATGGGAACTTTGGGTTGATATTTCTCGACAATATCCTAACTTTGTAGCCCAACTACACCTTTGAGGACAAGGGTTTTCTTCGGTGGAGGGTACTGTTACATATTAAGATATGAGGAAGGGAACTTTTGTAATTGTTCAGGCCGTTAGAGGTTGTTGGCCAAGTGTGAGTTGTTAAGCTGTTATATAGCCAACTGTGACATTACTGAGAGGCACGCATGAATTGATTCCATTTCAATCTTCTCCCTTCATCTTTTCTCTTCTCTCCCTCTTTTTCATTTCTGATCATATCATATTCTAAATTGCTGCACCTAGTCTAGTTTGGTATATTCATTTCATCAATTAGTTTGAATAGAATTTTTGGACTGATTAATATAATGGATGTGAGATTTGATTTGCTTTTGGAAACCATTCAAGTTTTTTTGCCATATTGGTAGAACCTAAAGTACCCTGATGATAGTTGAATCGAATTACTAGCTTTTCATCTAAGATTTTGTTTATAAGTTCTGCTATTTCTATCTTATGCTATTCATGGGAACAATTAGGTTCTATTTTAAATAAGCATCAATTGCTAGTATGGATTAAATTTTGTGAAGTGTTGATATTGAGATGGTGATGCAGGTTTGTTCCCAGGGGGCAGTATACCTTAGCAATTACAATTATGTTTCCTAAAAAATGTTGAAGGGTAAAAGCATTCGTTTAGCTTGGGCAGTATCTGATCATCATACTGTCTCAATTTTGAGC
Organism: Gleditsia sinensis; assembly: GCA_037074535.1. NCBI lineage: Eukaryota > Viridiplantae > Streptophyta > Magnoliopsida > Fabales > Fabaceae > Gleditsia > Gleditsia sinensis. Next base: position 65,307,193 of record CM073465.1, on the reverse strand, counting down.
AGGAGTTTGAGACCTATCCATAATTGTGCGGATAAAATCAAATGCCTGCATTATGTCATTTTCTCATGTAAGTGAGCAAATTGTACAAAGGGCTCGGTGGTAGATTGTCAATTAGATGGGTAAGAGGGGTGATTACTGTACTTGTTAGGTATCCACTGTTTGCTCTATGAGAAAAAGAATCCTCCCCTGTCGTATAGACATTGTGATCTCGTTTTCATGCATTCTCTCTATTTATTTGATTGGCCTATTAGATCTTGGAATAAGTTCCAAAGTTCCAAACACTTTAGGACCATATAATACTAAATGGACCTGTTTTTCTTGCTTCTATTTGCCACTTGTTTCCAAAGTCATGGTAGGAAGGAATTACATTAGCAAGAATATCTAAAATAAACTTGTTGGAGATCTACCTAAAAGTTCCTCTAGCCCTTTTAAACTATACATTCTCGAATCTATCAAACTGTTGGATGATTTTTATCATTCATTTTAACTTCCGGTATGTATTATACACACACACACACTTCATAGAAAATGGATCATACATCTTCCTTCTTAAAGTGGTTTAATATGTCAATGTTACCATTAATTTCATTTAGATATATTGGCCTCTTTTTTTATGGTCTACTAATATTATATTGCAGGATTCAGTTGCTTGCCTCTTGGGCTTAATTGTGGAAGAGCACTTGATCCAATTACTCTACCAGAATCTGCTATAGCTTTCTCTCTGTGGACATGGATTTGAGCTCCAAGTATTAAATATGAATACAACCCTATTTTCCTGCCTATATCATTTAGTTTTATCATTATAAGGCGAAAGGAATACTGGATTAATTTGCATGTGTCCTACTTCCTCAGAATGATGTCACAACTGTTAGTTAAATTCTTAACTTTATACATGGACAAATGTTTGTGCTACATTTTATGGTGGAGCTCCTAGTATTTTTTACATATAAAATCTGAAAACTATGTTTGCTAAACAGATGAGAATTGAAATACAATATCAGGATACCAATCTCCACCCACAATTTAACATAGAACCAAACAGAATGCACACCTGGGCGTTTTCTTTTTACGTAGAGCTGTTGTCTCACATTCGGCACATCTTCTTGCCACATCAGATAAGCCTAAGGTAGGAAAAGAAGATTAATTTCCCCCATAAATTGCATTTTAGCCCTACTTTCCCATTTTCACTGAAAGAAGCTTCAAAGAAAACCCCATAAAAAATAACTTTGTTGAAGATCAATTTGTTCTATTCACTCTTAAGCTAAATCCATTCCCGATGAAGCACTCATTGCTATTGAAGAGCACTCTATTGGTTTTTGAAGCTTTATGTTTGCTTTGAAGACCATCCCATGGACTTCCACTTCTTTTCATGGTCCATGGGCAACTTTGAACCACACCAAAGACCATGAAATGAGGTGGAAATCCATAAGATGCTCTTCAACGAGATGATTTGTTTCTTTTTAAACTCATGTGAAGTCCAAACCTTGGAGCTTAAGGATGCGCTTAATTGTGTGAAAATGGAAAGAAAGAAAATGAGGGATCTAATTTGTTATACATCATGTCCAAATGCATATCAAGTTTCATTTCTTCCATAATTTTCACTTCTACTTGTAATATCAATGTGGGCCCAACTAACCTTTCTTTTCTTTTCTGGCTATTGATAATCATTTGGGGCAATTGGCAATATGGTATTAGTAGCTATTGGTCTAATGAGATGTATTTAGCATAACAATTATGAAAAGCTTATTTCTTTAGTAAATAGTATAGAAACTCTGTCAGTTATATGTTCAATATTTCCAATTACTCTTATGATTTTGTAGTGATTTCTTTTAGGCTTTCTTATTTCAAGTAGATAGAGAACTATTAGAAGAACCTTGAGTAGTCAGGGTTGGTTTGATTTATAACTCTATTTCCATTCCAACCACTGCTCCCTTTTTGGATGAAAAGAGAGCTATCTTTAATAAGCTAAAGCCAGTTATTGATGCAGCTGGTGCTTCAAGAGTTCAATATATTATGCTTACAAGTAGGTTATATGTGAGCATGAACATTTACCAATTGACTTCTCACTTAGATTTGAAAATCTTGAGTGATTTAATATATCTTTTGGTACAAGAACCATGGATGATGCCATTTGCTTTCTGTACATAGAGAAAAGGTGGTGTGAATTTGTGGAACCTGTTGATGGACAATCAACACATTTTCTATAATGTTTCTCAACCCTTCCTCTGGTTCTCCATCTCCCTCCAACGACTCTATGAACTAGCAATGGGATTCATTGCTTCATGATGTCATCAAGAATGCTATCAAACGCTTTGATTCGTATATAATTCTCTTCGTAATGAGTCTCAAGGTGCAAGGAAAACTACCAGTGTGGCTGAGAAAGGTAGCTCAAAAAAGAAGAATCTTGAACCAGAGAATGAAGAATGGGGTTAGGATCGATGGTGCTATCTCCAAGATGTTCATGAGCAGAAGCATCTCTTCCCAATTCCCAAGGTACAATGGAAACACATCCTTATGATTTTAAATGCCTCTTGGTATTTTTTTTTTAACATAATAGTCATTTTTGTTATCAATTCATCGACTGAATGTTCACAAAAGAAAAAAAAAATTCCTTTTGAATGACCAATGGTTAATCATTATATATGTATGTATATATGGATATATATGTACATATATTGTTGTGCAAGTCATTAAACTAGATTTTGCAGTTGTCTGCATTGTTAATATAATTTGCGCTTGTGCTGCTATTTTATTATTAACTTGATATTTTTCTACAATTAGAAATGGAAGGTTTTATTTGCGGTATAATTCAACTAATAATTGCTATTTTGATTAGTTAAGGTTAAGAAAAGAGGGGAGAAAATTATATTAAAATCCTTTAATTGAAGATGAAATTTATTTCACAAGTAATTGTTGCAATAACAATCACGTTACAATCCTAAGAAATGGTCATGTTTGTTAGCTAGCGATTCACTTTGTTGTGCTGAAGATAGTAAGCTAACAAAAAGCGAAACAACTTTCCTCTTGAGTAACCAATCAACATAGATAAAGCAGACTATTATTATTATTTATATCTTTCACTATGTGTATTATTAAACTGGGATGTTATCTGCCTTTCTTTTTGCAGTTGGTTGTATAGTTAACATACCTTGTTTATTCTCTTTGATGACATATTTTGATCTTAATAATTTTCTTCCATTACATAGGATATGTTTTATACTAGATGACTAGGTAGAAGTTTGAATCAAATGTAGTTTTGCTAAAAGTCAAAGAAAATATGCTTGAAAGTGTTTCCTAGTCTACTGCAGCAAGTCTCCTCCTGTAGACTAACGTTCATAGCATGTTTCTTCATGCAACACTAATTAGTAGCCATTATAGCTTGATAAACTTCTACAGGTCTATGTGATGCAGTAATACTCATCATCAAATGTAGTTTTGCTAAAAGTCGAAGAAAATATGCTTGAAAGTGTTGGCTTGCTTATGAATAGAAATATAATTGGTTGACCTTTTGGTTTGGAGACATTCTAATGCTGACATGGTTTTGTGCTCAACTATCTTGATTAGGTCATGTTGTTTATTTGGAGGATTATGAAGATGTTGCGAGGATTAAGGTGGCAATTGCAGCTGCAGGTGCCAATGACAGTGTTGGCAGAGTGATATCTCATTTCAATGTAAGAATTTGGACTTTTGTAATGCTTTTCAAAAAAAAAAAAATCCATAATGGCCTTTAAAATTTTGTGGTTTCTTGCTCATAATCGTATGCAATTCTCTAAATCTTATTTTATAGTTATTTTCAGAAAGCCATAGAGGAAGAGTGGTACAGTGAAGCAGCTTTTCTAAGAGAAAAAGCAGGTGCTGGACTTGTGATTTCACATAAAATACGTCACAATCACAATTTGCATGGATATTCTTTGCATATATGGTGGGAATGGAATTTGATATGCAATTCCATAGGGTGACCCTAGTAATACTAGGAACTTTACTTCTTCACCTAGGTTGGAAATTTTTTTGAATGTCTTTCATCTTGAATTTTCGTGGTATAGCTGTTTGTTCTTCATCCTATTTTTCTTTTTCTTTTTTTCCAATAATGGTACGTCATTTATGACCATGGAAGTTATTAGGGAGTAGGGACCAGGGACTGCCTGGTCCATAAGAGCTCTATCAAATGTCATCACTGCAATGTCCATGCTAGTTTATTTGTCCTCATGATTTTGTAGACTGAGTATGTTCCCAGATCTCGAATCGGTTGTGGGATGCAAAGTCAGTCAATTTTAGGAGGTAGCAAATGACAAATCATTTATGATTAAGTTTGGTTTGTTTATCCTTGTGTAATTAGGCCGCATCTCTCTTATTACTTCATTGATTTTAAAATTATTGTCTTAATCCAGTAATCCAGTTAAATTACTGGTTTTTGTGCTTTCTTGTTTCCTTTGCTCTGCCAATAAATGGACTGTGAATTAACCAACGGTGACATATTCTTAGTTAGATATATGTTGGATTTCAGGTAGGCTGGTGGACTGGCACTCAAAAGGTGTTAATGATTCACATGGTCCAATTATTCGTATAACTCGAGAGCATGGAAGTTGTGGCAAGGAGTTATAGTCCTAGGTAGTTTTCTTTCTCTTGATGATATTGCATTAGGAATTTTTGCCTTTCATGTAAAGAGAAAACTATTACTTGGGAAGGAAGATGCTACACATTATCACTGTGCTATGGAGGAATGAGTTACGTGAATGTGTGAAAATATCTGGGGGAGAGACTTCTGACAGTACAACTACTTTAGATTATTTTGCGGCAATTAGTCATCCAGTTTCTTTCTGGTAGAAGGTGAATTATTTTATATCATGTCCAACCTGAAATTATATAATATGTATATAGATTTTTCTTTTAATTAACTATCATATTAACCACTCTTTTCTATAAACACCTGAGAATTTGTAAAGAAAAAAAACGATCTTATAAAACAATTGTACAGTTTTGAAGAATTACAAAATTGTTCAGATAATTTTTTAGAAAAGCAACTTTAAAAAATTTGTTCGGGTATTTGTTTTTTTTAAAAAAATTCTTTATTAAAAAATATTTATTTGGCATAAAAAATTTTACATATGATTTCTTTCATATATTTAAAATAATTAAATAATATTTTGGTAGAAAAATAAATATAGTAATTATGCAAGTGAATTTAATAGTAAGATACACATAAAATTAAATATATATTTTTTATAATTTTATGTAAAATAATATCCATTAGAAATCTTCGTAAAAAAAGTTTTTTGCAGAATTTCAAAGGCAAAAGATGTAAATAATACTGGCCTTATTAGTTTAGTTTAGAAAATATTTATATTGTCTTATGTAACTTAAATACGAATTTATATAAAGTCTTATCAGCCTCTTAATTTTACATGTTACTCATTGTTTTAGAATTACATTTACAAATCTTTTCGACCAAAAAGAATTACATTGATTCAATAAAATGTAAAACCATAGTTAGTAAAATTGAATAGTCATTGAACTATTGAAGGTACTGGATTCACATTTTATTGGTTCAATTAAACTAGTTGAACAATTTTTTGATTAATAAAAAATAAATTTATGTATTAAAAAAAAAATCATGAAATTAAGTTATAACTAAATAGAATAGATTAAAGTATTACAAACAAGAAAAACTATATACTAAAGTTATACATTTTATTTGAATTTATAGGCAAAATTTTAGACACCAAATAAGAAGAATATGGTGTGACCAAGGTTTTGAAATGTGATTGTGGTTGCGGTTGTGTTGCGACTTGCGATTACTATAGTTAAGTGTGTTGTGAACACTACGATACAAGTTGTTGAGGCACGGCCGCGATTTTTTAAAATTGCATAAAATGTTAAGAAAAAAAAAAGCGTATACATATTTGCTATATCTTTCAATATAAATTATTCAACGCAAATTCTATTAAGCTTTGAATCATTTCATATCAAATAAAAGCATTTCATTGTGCAATAAATTGTACGTTAAAATTTAAAAAACAAGATAACATATTTTCTGTTTACTCATACATGATAACTTTTAATCTCACTTTTTGACAGAGCTTGCAAAGTTATATTATAGGTGTTTCAAAATGTCAACCAATATCATCACTGGGAGCACTCTCCAAGGTTCCCATTGGAAATTCTTCTCTTGGCGACATTGTTTACAGTAGTACCTTTATAAAAAATTAATATTAAAAATTTCTAAATTAAATTAAATTCACACATTATATTTAAATATCTTGAAACACATGATAATTAATAAGCTTAATTGAATAAAAAAATTAATATAAACGTTCTAATTACTCTCTTGTTGGCTTTTTCTCTAGACACTTTTATTTTATACAATTAATAAAGAAAATATATGTCTTATACATATTATATCTAACATCAATATTTCATATTAAATTAATAGACACATGCTTTATACAATCAATGAAAGAAATTCATATTTAATAGATATATCTAATATATGTCTACAATTTTTTATTTCTAATACATGTATAATACATATTATATATAATATCCATATTCCATATTAATTTAATAGACATATGCTTTATACAATCAACAATAAAAATTCATATTTAATAGATATATCTCATATCTATAATTTTTTATATCCAATACTTATTATATATCTATCTATGAATAAATACGCATTATGTCTAATCTACATACTTTCTCAATGACTTTTCTTTACACACTTTATTTATACAATTAACAAATTAAATATATGTCTAATATATATTTTATCCATCTATAAAAAAATCATTTAGTATTTGATGCACTACTACTGAACTTAATTTTTTACTAACAAGGAACCAAAATGCCGCCATGTTTTGAGCGGCATTTTGGTTCGATAAAAATTAAAATTCATAGCACTCTGTTGAACATTAACTCTAAAAGAATATATATTATATCTAATCTAATCTTACAATTTATACACACCAAATTTTCTCTCCTATAAATTTTCTCAATTTTTTATTCCTTAAAATTTTTGCAATTTTTTTCTCTTTCCCACCTTAAATTTTCTCTTTCTCCCTACCTCAATCAAAATTTCTCAATTTAAACTCTTTTTTAATCTATTTAAATTTAAAAAAAAATAACACTTAATCACTTTGACACATATTTATAATTTTTTTTAAACTTTAAATTATTAAAATGTTCTCTTTTATCTTTATTTTTATTGCGAAAAATTATTAGTTTACTCCTCTGAATTTTTTTTTCTTATAAAAATTTCCCAACTGATTTTTCCCCCACCCAACGTTCACACGCAGAAAAGAGAATATTGAACCCATGACATTTATAGGTCACTCCCCTGTTTCTCATACCTAACAAGTAACAACTACAAATGATGAAAAATTCATATTTTGTTCAATATTATCAGTCAAATTACCAACACAGCAAAGTCATTCCCAGAAAGAAATGAAAAAGAAAAACAAGAAAGAAGAATTAAACAATTAATTTCAGTGAGAGGAAATTTAATTAAAAAAATAGAAAGAAAGAAAATAACCTGCGATATTGATGGCCACTCGAACAGAATATTTTCTTTCTTTGATGATCAACGTCAACCCTGATCAATTTGCTCTAGATCAGGAGAACCCACAACACTCTTTAAATTAAATTTCCTCTCACTAAAATTAATTGCTTAATTCTTCTTTCTTGGTTTCATTTTTCATTTTTTTTTTCTGAGGATACATTTGTTGTGTTCGTAATTTGATTGGTGTTATTGAACAAATATGAAATTTTCACCATTATTAAGTTGTTATGTATGAGAAACAGGGGAGGTGACCCGTGAATGTCAAGGATTCAAGATTCTACCCCTCGTCCTTGGGTTAAACTGGCAAAGGGGTCGGACTCTCTCACACCATAGAGGGGTTCGATCTTGGAGTTGGTCGAGGTGCTGGGGGAGGCATCCTAGCTTCAGGGTGCTTAGGTAAACGCCTGAGGGTAATTGACGGCTCACCCTGCCCAACATTGGTATCACCTAGGAGGAATGGAGATTTCGCCCTGCCCTTGGATCGTTGGTGAGCCCGGCCCCCTTCCAAAAATTTCTGTACCCAAAAAAAAAAGGATTCAAGATTCTCTTTTTCTGCGCGTGAACAAGGGGTGGAGAAGAAATCAGTTGGGAAATTTTTATAAGAAAAAAAATTCAGAGCTATAAAATAGTTCACATAAAAAAAGATTTTAAAATTAAATTTAACTGAAAATTTTAACAACTAGATAGAAAGATGTGATGAAAACAAAGATGAGAAGAAAATTGTAATAATTTAAGGATAAGAAAAAAACTTGCAATTACAAGTATAGATCAGGATGACATTTTTTTCTAAATTTAATTACCTAAATTAGAATAAATTTTCAATCTTTGAAATTTAAGAAGTAGAAAAAGGAGAAAAGAAACATGTAAGGAAAATTAGCTAATTAAAAAAGATAAATTCTTTTGTTACAATTATTTTACAACATCAAACATTTGAAGTAAAAATTCAATTTCTAAAAATGTCATTTTTCTTTAAAAACTTTGGCTTACCATTCAAATTCGATCGATAGTGACAAAAAAATAATGTCTTATAGAAAGTACTTATGTAAACATAATTTTACTAAACAATAAATTCAAACATAGAATTCAAGATATCCAAGATTAAAATAACAAAATCCTTAATTCTCAAATTCCAAAAGCATCATAAATTATTACAATGATCATGTAATTCATTTCCTCATTCCACAATATTAGGCTATTTTTTTCAACTCTTGGGAATGTGTTTATATATATTACAATAAATTGATATACAACAAAGAGAATACAAAAGAAAAGTTGTCATACCTCAAATTAAGAGTACATAACCAGTGTAGATATTGAGAATAATCTCATTTAATAAGTCCTTAATCTAGATTACAATGAAGAAGAACAACTATAAGGATATGAAATAGTAAAAAGGATAAAAAGATAACAATCTTATTATACATATGCATATAATACAGGATGCATAAAATTAATTTACAAGAAATTACACAATCTGTTTATTTTTAATTAATTATCTCTTGTTAACTTGAAGATTTGTCATATTTCACCTTGATAATTTAAATCCTGCATTGTTTTCATATACCTCGTCTTATAATAAATGGCTCGATTACATTTTATATATAATTTTTTTTTTCAGAAAAAAAAGTGAACGTTATGTGCAATCACATTTTACTTCTTTGTACTTCACTATTATAAAAAATATCATGAATCAGTCAATTTTTTTAATATTATGTTAACCTCTAAAGTTGAGTATATACATATATTTTGTCTGCCAAAGTATTTCAATTCATTGATGGTTACTATTCTTTCATTTCCGCATGTTTCATAGAATTAGGAGAGTTAGTATATGGCATGAGATGATACAATATAAAACAAGCCCCATTTTTCCAAAAATAAGCATAGAAATGTTTTCTATTTTAATGAAATTAAATAAACAAATGAAGAAACCATTTCAAAGCTAGACATATGGATGAACAATAGTACGTATATCTGTAAATGAGTTTTTCATTATAGACAACTCAATTAAAGATGTGCAGTTACTGATAAAGTGAAAACTTCAAGTAAAGGAAGTTGACACATATCTTATGGGACACTATCATATAAATTGTTGAAATCAAATTCGACCATTCTCAAAAAGGGCATGTTAAAAAGAGAAGTTAGAATTTCACCAATAAATAACATAGTTTATTACAAGAATTTAATTGATTTCTTGTTTCTTCGTTTTTTGTTTCTTCATTTCTAACATGGCTTATTGTATTTTTAAATTTAATTAAACTTTTAACATTAACATTAGGAATTATATTTGAAGGTGTCATGGCCTGGAATAAATCAATCAAAATTGTATCTTTTTGAACACTTCACCTTTATATTACAAGTAGAAGTAAAAGATAGAATTAATTTCTCTAAAAAATTAATTATAAATATTATACACACACACACACAATATATATATATATATATATATATATATATATATATATATATATATATATATATATATATATATATATATATATATATATATATATATATATATATATAGCCATTGTTTGAGGGAACTTGTATCTACTTGGACAAACTTCTTCGAACAAAAACAAAAATTGTAATAAAACATTGTCCTATGTGAGAGTAATTTTTTTTTCTTTCTAAAAACGTATGAGATCCATTTGTAGTGAAGGAAAATTCGGTTTGAAGGTATAAACATGACGTAATAAATCAGGATTCTGAACTGTTAAACGTGAAATTTTTGAGTATTACAGGAATTGAATTAAACAATATGAAATTCTAAAAAAATAAAGTTATATAAGACAAGTTTTGAACTTCTAATTAATTAAATGTTTTTCAATTCACTGAAAACTAGCAACAATAATTCACTCAAAATGGACATAACTATAATTTGAAGCATTTATGAGCATCTAACCTATGTACACTTAGATAGTGTTATATTAGGGTCCATTGAGAAGCTTTATCTTATATTTAGGTAAAACTAAAAACCCTCTATACAACTTTATAATCCTTGTTAGTGAGTAAAAATAATCATTGTAAACATTCTCCCTGAGCACGTCAAAACCTTTACGTTGTGATCATCAAGTTGTAGTCTACTATTTCTAGCTTGTGAGCAGTTCATATGACAACCAAAAAAAAAAAAACGAAAAAAAATGAAACTGAGGAAGACAACTAAAGATCAGTGACTTGCGGGAAGAACAGAGACGAGAAAAGCAGAGCATCCATCGTAAGCCAAAGAGCATCGGCTTGGAGGAGAAACGGAGCGAGGATGAAACAGAGCAACCTCCACGCAAACCCTCTGCCGTCCCATTACCATCGGCCGATCACCACCGTCCAACTCCATCACGAAGTACCGTCGCACAACCCGCACATAGCCACCCATCGCGAGCCCTTGTGAAAACCATCGCAAACCACCATGAAGTTCATCTCCTTTTGTTTTCGTTTTTAGGTTATAGGTGAGTTCCTCTTCTTCCTCATTGCTCGTTGTTTTTGGAATGTTGGGTTCATAGGAGAGGTGTTCAGGTAGTTTTATTTTGATGAGAATGTGTTGATACATTACTATTCACATTGCTTTGGGTATTTGATTTAGGGGTTTTGCTTTGTTAAGGATTTGTGAATGTTTATGACACCTTAGAACCCTTATAGTGAGTAAATTGGAGGATTTTTCAACTTGAACTCAAAGTATTTCAAAACTTGGAAACACTGATGCACATTAGATGTTTGATAAAATAGCCGAGAGAGATTTTTAGTTATATGATTTCTTAAGTTCTCGATTTTTAGCTTATGATTTATTCATATTTTTATCTTAACTATGTCAAGTTTAATTCCACGATGAATTATTGAGTCTATACATTAAATCTTAGCCTTTTCCAATTAATATAAATTAATCGAAACTTTCCTAGTTGTTTGAACTCTTAGTTGTCCAAAAATATGTATTTCTTAAATTGTCAGGTATCCAAAATTTGCCCAATGGTAGTTACCTAACCAATATTTGCCATTGGAAACCATATTCAAGTTTAGATGTAAATCAGTCTGGATGATAAGATTTCAAGTAACTATTCAGGTATGCCTTCTTCAGACCAAGACTATGATGTTCAATTTGGGAATTAGTTAGCACCATGAATTCCTATTTGCCAAATCTGTGAGTAGATAATGCTTGCTGTGACATATTTTACTATTTTTTAAAATTTTCTTATCATGTTTCTGTGTTTTTTCAAATATGCATGATTATTAGAAAATTTTATATCTTTATATTTATTTTAAATTTTTTATTTTGTACTAAAAAAAATCATATTGTTTAAGTATTCATCAGTTTAGAGCCTCTTAGGAATAAAAGACAAGCATCATAAATTTAAACCCTCCATCAAAATTGTGAAAAATAGAATTTGAACTATAATTGAGATTTTGGAATATGTTATAACAGTGATATATTATTATTAGTTATCTGAAAAAGACTTTTGAAATATTATAGTTTATGATTTATTTGATATAAATTAAATACTTTGAATTTTATCTCTGATGGTGAGAAACCTTACCAAAGTCTCATTTGACTGAAATGAGAATACTGTTGAAAATTCTATACCTGTTGGCAAGAACTATGATATTGTTCAATAGATTTGGCACATAATGTGGCCTATGGAAAAAAATTTTAATAAATTACGTTACGGAAGATGGAAAAAAAATTGATGTAAAGCTGCTTCCTTATTTTTATTTAAATGTGAATTTATTTTTCATATACTGCTTTCTATTATGAGGAGTCTTATTCAGAAATACTTTTAGCTAGCAACAATGATGCGCCTTGAAACCCCAGCTAATAGGAGTGTTACAAGTCTCATGTGATGGCCAACACATAAATTTATTCTATTAGGAGGAATGCCTTCTGTTAGTTAGGTGGAATGTCTGTCTATTTGGTGATTACCTTCTCCAGCTAAGTGCTTGTGATTTGTTAATGTGGATTTTATTGCATGAGATACTTTTATGTCATAATGGATATTTATAATATATTTGCATCAAGTCAGAAGTTTACGGGATAAGATTATTCTCAATATCTATGCCGGTTATATACTCATAATTTGAGGTCGTGATAGTTCGAAACAAGCGTTGTTAGTGAAAAAATTCCTTGAGAGTTAAGGGGATTGGATGTAGACCATTATTGGGCCAACCTAGGATAAATCCTCATTTTACTACTTCTCTTCCATCCATCACTCTTTACTTTGTTATATATGCTTTAAGTTGTTCAAGTTTGCACATCAGAATATCTTGCTGAAGCTTGCATCCTGTTTTTACAGTCAAGGATGTTTAAAAATCTAGGTATATTACCTTTAAAGTTTTCATATTCGTTTAAAACAGTAGTTTATAAAATTGCTTGCTTTCATTTAATATTAAGCGGCTTTGTAATTTTGCTGTGCATGCTGATGCCTCATCTTGTCTTACCTTGATACGAACTAGTTTGTATTTGTTTTTCTGTCTTATATAATCACTCACAGATCTGCTGCTTATCAAAGTTTGTTTGTGGTTAAATTTTAAATCTATAAAAGGGTTAGACTTAACTCACCCATTAACTCAATTATATGTGTTTAATTTTTTTTTTTCAATCATTTATTGCAAACTTTCATTACATTTTAATCATTTTGTCATTTATCTAATTTTTGTTTTTAATCCATTTAATCAAATAAATAAATTTTTCATACTTATTTTTAACTTACTTTACCAAATATGGTTCATAAAATACTTCTAGATTATATCATATCTGTTATTTTTATTTTTATCAATACATTTTATCACTCACAGGTCCTTATAGTTTTGATTTGCCATCCTTACAATTTTAAAAATTTTTAATTGATCCCTGCCATCAACCTCTATTATAACTGTTAGTTTGGTGTTGATGTGACAAATAGAATGACTATATGGCATTATAGAAAGCTGATGTGAATTGAAGCAGCTACTAAAGTTTAAAACGCTGTTAAAGTTTCATAATTTTTTTGTATTTAAACTTGCACGCTGGTCAAACATAACAGTAATTTCCTCTTTGGTTCTAAATTCAAAATATAGAAGTAACTGCTTGATATTTTCTTTCAACCAATTTCTTTTAATCTTGGCAGAATCTACGGATTCATGTTGAATTTGTGAGTATAGTAACATATCACAACTTTAATCCTTCACTTTTTTTACTTTCCATGTAAGATTCTCATAATGCCACATAGACATCCTATTTGCCACATCAGCACCAAACTAATGAAGTTATAACGGAAGTTGACAGCAGAGACCCAATTAAAAAAAATTTTAACTGTAAGGATGGTAAATCAAGAAAAAATATTATAGGGACCTAATTCAAAATTGGTCAAAATTATAGGGACTTGCAGTATATTTAAACCTATAATTATATTTCATTTTCATTGAGACCATCTTAAGAAGAGTGTGGGAGAGTAATGAAAAATAACCAATGTTTAAAAAGTTGATTTACTGATCCAACCCATTTAGTCATTGATCTAAATGATTGTGTTCATTTAGGTCGTAAAACAAAATTGAATTAGAGTGGTTAAATAGTTATAAATTTTAATTGCGACAAAATCATGGTGTAACTGCTTATAGTAAAGCAGGTAAGAAAGTAATACGTTTGGGTAATTAGATGGCTTCCTTGGCAAGTAATTTTGGCTTCCTCGTAATGGCTGTTTTCAACTACTAATGGATGAAATGCTAATGGAGACTATGGATGGATGATATACAGATTGACACCTCATATAGTTTGGGCTGTTAACATGAGCATCATATAATCCTAAACTAAAATATGTATAGATATATATTTGAATCTCCATTTTGGTCAATCAAGTAGAAACTGCTCAATCCGTCCTTGTTATCCAATAATACTCTCTCTTGAGATGGAATGTCCAATCTTATAAAAAATTTTAAAGTTTGAGACTGTATATTTTAATACATTAATATTACCTGCAGTAGTTTAAGATAAAATTCAATATTTTAAAGCTTACTGATCAATAAATCTATAATTGTTTGTCTGTTTCAATGTATGAATCCTTAAATTATTACACTAGGAAATTATGAAATAGCTTGTGACTTGTGAGTGCAGCTCTTAACTTTGTGTGTGTATATATGCGCACGAACGCGCGCTTGCTTTTTACTTGAAACAACTTTCAAATCACTTACACCCACACACTCAATGCATGTCACTAGTAAAAGAAAATTTATGAAAGCATGAGAGTGTTTCTCTTATAATAATAAGGAAAAATTATACTCTCTTTTTTTAAAAAAACTTTGTTCCTTACATCCAATTATAATTTTTCCTCTACTCTATTAGTTTTTGCAGTTGATTGCCGAATAGTAATCAATGGATAGAATGAGCATACCTACGAGGGAGTTATGACCTAAAACCAATTCTTCCAGCAGAGCACAGTTGCCAGTTGATTTTGACATATTACCATGTAAATTATTTTCAAGTATCATGATATCCAGTTGATAGTTCGAAACAAGAGTTATGACCTAATTTGTTGTACATGATATCCAAATACGTATCTAGTATCATTTCTCCCATAATTTTCACTCCTTCTTGCAGTATGGATGTGGGGCTAACTAACCTTTTTTTTTTAATGGCTATTGATAATCATTTGTGGCAGTTAGCAATATAGTTCTAGCATCTATGAGTAAATATTCGGTTCTACGGCTGTGGATCAAAATTTATACAAACAAAAAATTAAAAAGACTATTACTTATATTTTATTTAGTTAAATTTTTTTTAATCTAAATGGACAAATAGCAATTTGTATAAATTTTGATCCGTCTTTGGTGAACTAAATATTTAATCTAACAGTTATTGGTTAGATGAGATGTTTTTAGCATAACTTATTTCAATATGTTATGCTTGCAAGTAGGTTATGCGTGAGCATGAGTACTTGTCACCGCTGTTACTAAGCCTGTTTTGATGAAGTATTTCTATTTTTCTAATATACAAGAAACAATAAAAAAATATTCAATAAAAAATATAATAAAAAAAAAACAACCCAATCAACATGCATAGACATAAAAAATCGTGTCCAAACATTTTGCTTAATTCCCACGTCATGAGAAAGCCAAAATGGAGTACGTTGAATGGAAGATGATGATAGTAAAATATTTACTGAAATTTTATTAATGAATTTATCAAATTATGAAATTGCCACCTGAAAAACAAGTGTATTTAAAATAGTATTTTTGAAAACTAGTTAGGACTGTTTTTCACTTTTTTGTTTTTGAAACAATAATCTAAAAAAAAATTTGAAACGCCCTCAAAAGTATAATTTTCAAACATGTTTTATTATTTTAAATTTATATATATATATATATATATATATATATATATATATATATATATATATATATATATATATATATATATATATATATATATAATAAAACAACAACGACTGCCAACTCTCATGAAATTCTTTTCCTCCAACATCTAATTAGTGTATGAAGGATATGTGGCATATTATTCTATATATTATTTTTTATAAAAAATAATTCAAATTATTAAAATTAAAATAATATTTTATAAATAATTACAATGGTATATAAGAAAATAGAATCATGAAAAATCTTCAATTGATAGTATAGTATCTATCAGATACTATTTGATGTAAAAAAATAACATGTATCAACTAAATTTTTATGTTTAATAAATTTAAAAATTAAATTGTATACTGACATAAATTTAAAGATTCATAAATTTTTATAAATAAAAAAAACCCTAAACAGATAATACTTTACTCCATCATACAAGATAATTATTTTGTTCATTCTCTTTCATTCTTTGTTGAGAAAACAGAAAAGCACATCACTAATCTTGGCAACGAGGTGACAAGGAGGTGCGTTGCTACAAGGGCCAATGTTCCAATTGTCCTTGAAATTACTTGCTATTGTTTTTAGTTCTCAAGCATGCTATTGAAGGTTAATATGAGGTATATGCATCAACTTTATTAGTATGCATCAACGCATAAATTAATAGTTCTTATTTTCCTGAATTGACTCTGTGTGAAGATAATGGGATAACATGTACATTCAAAAGTAATCTTGGCTGAAGAGAAAGGAAAATAAAGTGAGTACCTGGGTTTTTTTTTTACCTGACAGAATGACAATATTTCATTCAAAATAAAGCTCAACAGAATTTATAATAAACATGAAAATTTTAAATCTAACAATAAATGAATATTTATAATTTTTTTATTGAACTAAAAGATGAATAATAGTTTTACTGATCACTATCGTTGAAATGAAAAATCATCACTATCATTTGTGCTATGGTGAGATAATTACTTCTATTTACTAGTTATATCATATCAAAAAAAAAATTTAGAATATTATAACATTTGAATTGAAACAAAAAAAATTACTCAAACCCTAATCAGATGTAGTCAGGAACACTCACTCAAAAAAGAATGGAATAAAAAAATTTAAAAACTTTGATATCTGCTTAAAAGAAGATAGATTGAAAGATTTTCTTATATATATAGTAAAGATTAATTCAAGAGATTTATTTGCAAAAACTAAAAAGTGAAAAAAAAACCAGAGAGAGAGAGAGAAAATGAGAAGAAAAAAAAAAATTAGAGAGTAGAGCTACTATCACGTCTAGACTGTAGTAATCACATGGTGTGTATTAATTATTGATTACGTCTTCCTTTTGTTTGATTCAGATAGGTTGCTAGGAAGCATGGAAATGATTGGCAAAGTGATTGCTTTGCTATATCCTCTCTTGAATAGATGATATCGTATCAGTAGTGTTTGAATATCTTTTATATATGCTATATTTAACTTGTAACTTTTTTTTTTAATAACATAACTTAAATTTTTAAATATCTGGTATTATTTATATACAATACGAGACTAGTTATTCTAAAATAAAGTAACCAATCAACCCCAGATTTTTATTTTTCTATGGCTTTGTTTTCACGGGTAGCAATAGAGATGGACATTTAGTAATTTACTATCAAATACTTAGATTACCTAATGCAAAAAATTAAGTCTAGAATTCATAATCAAGCCTAATTTTGTTTAAATTTTAGAATTAAGTCAGAACTAATCATATATTTTATAAATTGGACAATTGCATCATCATCAAAGCTTTGTTCAGTGTCCATCCTTTACACACGCAATCATCACTTCCTTACTCCAGTCACGAAATAGGGAGCAGCAAGCCTACTCTAGTTTCGTTTCTACGCTGGAGGTAAGTATATTGTAGAAAACTAATAATTTAGAAATTACTGTGAACAATATTATTGTTGTTGTCAATAATATTTTTATAATTCTAAAAAGATGTATTAATGAATTTTAATTATCTAGTATAAGAAATAATTTGTAAATAATAATTCAAAAAACATTGCGAATAATATAATTGTGGTAAATAATTTATATTTACAATTCCAAAAAAAAGATATAAGAATAAAATTTAATTATATTCTATAAAAAATAATTTTGTAGGAAAAATAATAATTTGAAAAGCATTGTGAACAGAATTATTATTTTCAATCATTTATATTATAATTCCAAAAAAATAGAACCATAAAATTTAATTATACCGTATGAAAAGTAATATTTTAAAAATATAAAAAGCCAAAAGAATGAATTTAATATAATTTATTGTTAGAATTTTTAGGTTATGAAAATTAAGAGCATTCTAATTGCCTATTAGTTTATTTAGTTTGCGAACTGAAATTTTTTTAAAAAAAATATTAATTTTTGAAAAAGTAACTTTTTTGCGTAATATATGTGTAAAGAATCAAGACAAATGTATAATACACAATAAATTCATTCAGGGATTCTTGATAATCTTTTACATGTTTTGATATGTAAATCTTATTGTAGAGAAAAAATGAGCAATAAATTTGTTCTTTGTAAAACCGTACGTAACTCTTCCTTTTCTCATCCTTAGGTGACGTTGGTATCAAAATTTATTTTAGAATTCTTAAAAAAGTGAATGAAAAACTTTTTTTCCTCATGTTTAGTAGTAGTTATAAATTTTATTCCTGAAAATAAAAAATTCTAAAAATAAAAATACGAAAGATCTACTTTATCAAACCCTTTTATTCCCACCTATTAGAGTGGTAATAAAACTTTTCCATTAGAATGTGAATTTTTTATATATGCAAAATAATTAAATTACCTTCAAACTTTAATTTTAATTCTTAAATCTTAAACCTTAAAATTATAAACCCTAAAACTTTAAACCCTCTCTAACTCCTAAATCCTAAACCCTAAACTCTAACCTTAACCTGACCCTTATCCCTAACTCTAAACCCTGCCCCTTGAACTCAAAATTGTAACCCTAACCCCTAACTCTTAATCCCTAACCTCTAAATTATAAAACCCCTAACCCCAAAATTCTAAACTCTGAATCCTAAACCCTACACTCTACACCCTACAGCCCTAACCTCTAACTCTTAAAATATTAAAACTTGAACCTTAACCCTTAAATCTTAAAATTTTAATTCTATAAACTCTAGAATTTTAAGATCATAAATTCTAAATCCTAAAATCATAACCCTTAAACCCCAAAAGTATCTAATCTGATAAACTCTAAATTTTAAATCATAAATTCTAAATCCTAAAATCATAACCCTTAAACCCCAAAATTCTAAACCATAAACCCTAAAACCATAATCCTTAAGTTCTAAATTATAAACTCTAACCCCTAAATTCTAAATCCTAAACCCTAACTCCTAAACCTTAACCCTTAAATTTTAAAACTCTAAACCCTAAATCTCAAATAAGAAATCTCATTTTTTTTCTTGAGATAAATTATTTTTTTATTTTATCTTTCTATTTATCATTTCTTTTATTTTAAAAAATTTTCTCTACAGATATTTTTGGAAAGATAATTATATTTTTAAAAATATTTTATGTGAATCAAATATGAAAATAAAAATTTGATGATAATACAGTAACTATTCCTAAGAAAGTGAAATGACAACCAAACATATTTTTTCAACTTTCTCATTTATCTCATTCTTGAGAATATAACTTTCTTGGGAATAAAATATTTCAAGAACCAAAAGCCACCAAGTTTTAGTTTTCATCTTTACCTTTTAACCAATTAACTATTTTTTAACTTTTATTTTTTGTGATATTGTTGTAAGATTGATTGTGTCATTTAAAATTTATTGAAATTCTTTTCTATTGTACTAAGATGTTTTTCTTGTATCCTTATTTCAATGAAATAGATTTATCTTGCTCTAAAAAAATAAACAAGAGAAAAAATGAGTAAGAAGCTTTTTGCTCAGATGATAACGAAAGAATTTTTAATGTCCTCAGACGATCACATTTGAGAGTTCAAGGCTTAGAGGGGTGATGTTTTATAAAAATAATTTAGACGAACTGAAAGATTTTATTTGGATTAAATTAAAACTTTTTCTGAATCAATATTTGTCATAACTTATGTATAAATTTTCAATATCTTCAAATTCTTTGGCGTTCAGTTTTGCCAAATGTGGATGATGATGATGTTCAACGATTTTTTTTTTCGGCCATTCTCAGCATCATAATCCTAGTTAGATGTAGTTGTATGCTGAGGTGAAGTCTCGTTCAATTTGATCTCAATGTGCAAGCTCAAGTAATAGCTAGTTGATGTAGTCCATCTACATTATCAACTCTAAATCATATTTACATGCAAATGTTAGTGGCACAGGAAACTAAAATGATGGCTGTTTTTTAGAGATATATAATTCACCACATCACAGGATGTGACATAGACACATCACTGGTAATTCCTGTCCATATCCTAAGGACGTATTGGATAATATCAGTGACGAAGAAGATTACAATTCTCATTAGATAGTTCTGCTGCTCCCTCGACAAAAGGATATATACTTAGAGCAACTCCAATGGGGGTTGGTTAACTCGCATTGGAGTTGCTTAAAATGCGGCATAAATTTAATAAAAAATTTTAAGTATTATTATTTATAGAAATAACGATATTTAAATAATAATAATAATTTTTTATTATATATTTTTATTATTTTTAATTAATATTATTAAAAATAAATTTATATTATTTTAAAAATTTTATTTATATATTTATTATTTTAAATTTTATATTAAAAATATTATTTAAATTTTTTTAAGTTAAAATAAAAATAAAAATGAATAAAATATAAAAATATAAGATAACTTATATAATCTATTTAATAAATTGTTGAGAGTTACTCTATTACAATGTAAAATTAATTAAAAAAAATAATGATATGATACTTGTAAAATTTATTTAAACACTTTAAATAAATATTACTATTGGTGATGGCCTCGAGATTATATTCTCTCAACAAGAGGTCAGAAAGGCATGTGACATGCTGGGTTTCTATGGGGGAGGAAACTTGGTCATCCACCTTTTGCTAATGAACTATAGAAAATAAATCCAAGAGATTTATTTGTCAAAAAAAAAAAAGAACACAAAATGAAGAAAAATGAAAATTAAGGTGAGAAGGGTTGCGGTCATTGTTAGACAATTGTGGTTATTTATGGGGTTGTTTACGAGGGAGCAAATCTCTTCATCTCCTTTTTTATCCGTAGCCAAAATCCTAAACACCAAGTAAGAAGGATATCATGCGTCACTGAAAGGCATTATTTATATAGTTTTTTTAGTAAATGAGGCCCAAATTTAAATTGAACTTTTTTTTTTTTACTTATGCATAAAATTTTGCTAAGCCAAAAGTTAAATTATAATTAATTGATGTTAAGTCTATATAATTATATAATATTAAAAAATTATATATTACTTAATATTATAATTTTTAAAATTATAAATAATTATTTATTCATTGTGTTGCATGAAAATTCAAGTTGAGAATACAAAAAATAGTACAAATTGGAAATATGAGTTGAGGATAGTATAAAACATGATATTATTGAGTTAGAGATGCATATATATATATTTTTTAAAAAAGCTGTATATATTTGGACTTAAATTTTAGAATTAGACCTTAGACACCAATTTAAATTTTAAAATTGTAATGTAGCGGACACTTAAGTGATTATTATCATTTGATTCAGAACTAAAAAGTGTAATTGGTGGAGTAAGGCCCTTTGATCCGAACACACGTAAGCCTCTGGGCTAGTTCTATTAAGGATTAAAATTTGAAGTTTAATATAAAAAAAATTTAATTTATTAATAAAAAATAAATTTTTAATGATAATTCTTATATAAAAAAGTCATTATTAAAATACATTTCAATGAAGACACTGATTGTCACTAAACAACTTTTTAGAGTTATTACTGAAATATTTTGATATAAAAAATTGTTAATAAAATTCTCCTATTACAGCTATTAAATTGATTTCGGTAGTGACTTGGCCAAGTAAAAATTAAAATTCGATCACAACTTTGTAAGGAAGCTACAAAATATTTAAGGAAAAATAAAAATAAAAGAAAGAACACAGAGGAAAGAGGAAAAGGGTTTTCAGAGGTGACTTGAGCGCCACCACGAGCGGCTACAACCTCCATCTTCTCAAGCATCGCCGACAGGTTGAGTTGTGCACCACCGAGAGCTGAAACCACTTGGATATTTTTTTTTTCTTTTGTGAAAGTGCGCTTGACTTGGCGCTTACTTCTGCAAGCATTTGAGCCTTCTCGCGAGAATCATCGGGGAGCTGAGAAAACACGAAAGAGGAAAAAGGAGGAATGACCTTCTCACGAGACTGTCGAAGAACCCCACAGCGCTTCCAACGCCACCACGAGCCACTGCATGCCACCGTGCTTGGAGGCCGCTCATCATCACGAAGACCCTAGCCGCTCCGCGCAACGATGCCATGAAACAGAGTGAAAGAGAATTTTTGCTTCGATTCTGTTTTTCACACAGGCATAGTGTAGTATTTTCCCTCTAATTTTATATTTATAATATATTGGGGTTTTGAGTGGTGAAATCACAGGTGAGAATATGGTCTTGTTTTGGTAGACACCAATTTGGAAGTTTAAGATTACTATTGTTCATCTTACTTTAAGTTTTTGGTTCTATCTTGTTTCTCGCTTGATGCAAATTATAGAATGCCCTGTTTTCAGTTTCCAGGTGTGTAGTGATGCCCTGTTCATTCAAGTTGCAGATCTATTTAGTTTGGTTTCGTTGATATTTTTGTTTCACCAATTTATATAATTTGGGTGTGTTGATGTTCATGAGTCCACTTGTTTTGCAAATGCTAATATTCAAAGCAATGAAGAGCTAGCAATTAAGCTTGTAAGTGTTTTATTTTCCTGGATTCTTTTTTTGTATTGAGCTACTTTTTCTAGAAACAAGGAATGTAGTGTGGAATATTTAATGATTAGGTGCCATTTTTAGTCTATGCAAGAGAATCATCTGTCGTGATTGTAATTTATGTTAATTGTTGGCTAAATAGAGAAACTTCCTAATGTAGTTAAACATTATGCCTAGAGTCTAATGGAATTTTACGGTTAGTAACTCATCAAGCTTGTGCCAGTCAATTCGGGGTTCAGTTTTCTTTAGTAATCACTGCATATGGTCAAGTGCATTAAGGCTGATTTTCTTGTTCTTTCTTTATATTCCTTGCTCTCTCTTTTTAAAAATGTCAAGAAAAAGCACCCTCAGCTGCTCTCTGAGTCCAAGTTATACAGAATTCTCCAGGGATGAAGTAATGTCTATCCTTATATTAATTGCTTTTGTCTTTCTTATTACTTATTATTTACAATTTTCTGCAAGAAGGAACTTTTCTCTCTTTTCTTTTCTTTCAAAATTTGTTCTATGTTTAATTATTTTTAACTTGATTTTGGTCTTGGCAGTTGGAATTCCAAATGTTAGATGGTTTGGAGTAGAGGGAGATTACCATGTTCTAGTGATGGATTCGCTTGGACACAGTATTGAGGATCTACCTGCAATAAAAAGCTAGGCAGTTCTGGTGCCTGCAGATCAAATTGTAGGCCCTTGTTGATTTTTTGGTACAATGGCTTATCATTAACTTGCTTTTTGATTTTGTTTTAGGATTTTGAATAAAGCTAAATAACTCTTATTCTTTCCATCCTTTTCAAGATCAACCGTGTTGAGTTTGTTTATTCTAAGATATCTCTGCATCGGGATATCAAACCAGATCATTTTCTCGTGACCTTAGGAAGGCGTGCAAACCAGGTGACTAATCTTGTTTACATGTGGACTTTTGACATCTTGTATGTTATGTATTAAGTGGTCGTTGCTTTTGATATATATGTATGTTTCCATGATTCATCTTGGTTTGGCTAAAAAATATAGAGATAGTTCAACCCATCAGCACATTCCTTAATCCTTATAGGTATGAAGATTATTGCTGTGTGTTAAATAATGCAGTTGTAGTTAGGTTGTTTCTGTTGTTAGGAAATAGGGGTCAATAACGAATTTGAAATCAACATGACTTAATCTTAAGTACTTTTATCCAGTGGCAGTTGGAATTTAGCCTTTGTGAGTTCTTCCTTTTCCTCTTCCATTTTAGAAACGATTAGGATATTTATATTGATTCAAGAGGGTATATTCATGTGGTTCTTTGGGAAAACATAGCGACAGACAAGATTGTATTATCAAACTCAGGAGCAAGTTTAGGTTCTTTAGGTGAGAGGATGAATATTGTTGACTGTTGCTAGTAATTTAGAAGGGGGTTTGTCACTTGTAATGTTGTGAATAGTGCTTGAGAATGAAGGAAAATTAGGATGATGGAGAGGGAATGGAGGAGACAGAATATACCGTATCCTAACACAACACTGAAGTAGAATTTCAATGTTTGAACTTCCTTGAAACCACAATGCTGCATCTACATGTGAAATTAACTAACTCTTTGAAACTTCAGATTTGTAACTGAAGACAATTCTGGGTTGTTGGTGATTATATATTAGTGATACACAGATTGCATTCAGGCAATGCTATATTTTCCTAGTCTCTGGTTCGTGGGATAAGTTTTGATCGTATCATTAAAGATACATAGACATCTCTTCTGTTTGCCGTATGTTTGGTAGATGCAATGCATTATCTGTTTAGCCACTAATACTGGACGGAAAATAAGAATTTGACAGGAACTGCAAGATATGCAAGCATGAATACTCACCTTGGCATTGGTATGTGAATGTGACATCTTGACATCTTATATTTATACCAACGCATTGGTTAAATGCATGGCAAAGTTTCATGTTTTATATTGGATACATGATGCCTGTTCTTATTTGGCAAACAATGCATAGAGCAAAGCCGAAGAGATATGATTTGGAGTCCCTTGGTTATCATAGTTCATATATTGTTAAATTTAATAGTCTCCTTTCTTTTCTTGTAGGTCGGAAGAAAATGAGCTTTGTAACTTTGAAGTTGGTTTGCAGTTCTTTTATAGAATGTTTAGGCTTCCAATGACCAATTGTTAAGTTTTATTTTAGATATTTTATAATTAATACATTTCTTGTTCTTTCTTGGTAAACAATGCATAGAGCAAAGCCGAAGAGATGATTTGGAGTCTCTTGGTTATGTCCTGCTGTACTTCCTAAGAGGAAGGTGATTATAGTGGAGAAGAAAAAGAATAGGATCGAAGATTTATTAACACATCTTCTTAGTGGAATTATGCCTGGAACTCAAACTGATTCTGATATTGGTGGTATCATCTTCTAATTTGGTAAGTTTTATATAATAATATATTATTTGAGTTTTTTTATCATAGATAATATATTATTAAATTTAATAGTCTCCTTTCTTTTCTTGTAGGTTGGAAGAGAATGAGTTTTGTAACTTCTGGTTAGCAGTTCTTTCCTATAATGTTTAGGCTTCCAATTGTTAAGTTTTATTTTAAATACTTTTATAATTAATACATTACTTATTTTTAAATAATATTTTGATAGGCTTCCAAATTATTCCGAATAACTAGTTGCAAATATTTGTTGTATTTGAAATTATGTAGCTATATATCATTTTATCAATTTGTTTATGTCTTTTGACTTTTTATCATATAAATATGTTTTAACCATAGTAGTATTGAATGTACATTAAAAAAAAAAATTAAAATATGGGGTTCAGTGGCAACAAAAATTACTGAATCTCTAATTAATGATGGTAACATTCAATGGCGACATAAAAAAAGGTGGTTATTAAAAGTAGATTTTCAATGGCAATTATGAAAAATCACCATCGAAAGTTGTTAAATATATACGGTGGCATGATATAGACAATATTTGGTTAAATCACCACTGAAAGTCATTTTGAATGGTGATTATGAGAAGTTGTCACCAAAAGTTATTAAACGTTAACAATGACATAATTTAATATTTTGTTGGTGACTTTTATTTAAGTTATCTTTAAAAATAAATATTTAGTAGTGACTTATAATCTTTTATAGTGATTAAAATCATCACAAAAGTAAACTTTCAGTAATCATATAAAAACAGCCACAAAAAATTGTCAGTAATTGAGATATAGGCAATAATGTGACAAATATTTTAAATGGCAACTCTTAGATCTTCCGTCATATATTGTGCTTTCAAGAGTTTTTTTGTTGGTTAACATAACTCAACCTACCCCACCAATTTTAGAGCTCTTTAGGATTGAGTTGACTCAGTTCATTTTGTTTACTAATTGGTTTTAATTGTTTGTCTACCTTTCGAAGATGAGCGCAATTTTTTTTTCTTGTTGAAATATCGAAGCTCGATAAACTCTATAAATGCTTTATGGAATATTAGTTATATAAAAGTTTAGTATTTAATAAATAATTTTTGTTTGAAATAGTATAAAATTATTTTTGTTAACTAAAAATAAAATTATTTAAAACTGTCAAACTTAGAAAAACTAAATGAAAAAACAAATTTGTTAGAATTTTCATCAAGTTTACCTTTTTTTTTTACTTCTAAATAAAAATCGTGAGTTATTTGGTACGTACTAAAATTTTATGCAAATTAAATATTAAAGTATAAATCACAAAATTGTTTAAATGAGATTAAAATTAATCAAAACTTTTTACATGCTAGCCTTTTCAAATTTAAATAAAATTTATTATTGTCCAAGAATTATAACCTCTCACGGCAATAAAGGTACATGGGTTGTGCTACAACCACATTGAATTGTAGTATTTAATTGTCAATATGAACTTATAATTCACATGTCACCATCCTTTAAGACTGAATTGAATTGATGTCAAGGGTTTGATCTTTGTACCTTCTCCTTTCTCCATTCCTTGCACTCCATTGTGTGTGTGTGTCTATATATATATATATATATATATATATATATATATATATTAGAATAAATTATTCTATTAGCCAACATTTTAGATATGGAAAACATGGATATGCTGGAGAATATCGAAAAGACATTATAGTAGAGTTTCTCACATAAAATAGACGAAGTATTGATTCCACCATAAAAAAACTCATTTGATTTGTCTTCAGTTGAAGAAGGTTTTTATCTCATTACAACTTTTGCAAATAGGTGATTTGATATGCTAATGTTTTTTTTTTTTGGTTAAATATGATAATGTTTTTGTTGAATACTTGATGCAAAAAGTAGGAAAATGATATCAGAATTGAGGGAAAAAGTTTAGCAACTTGAGTGAACAATCCAAGAAGAATTAATAGGAGTTTAATATTTATCGTGTAAATTCAATTTATTTAAATATATTATCTAAACAAACGAAGAACAATCATGTATTAATATATTCCTTCATTTTTTTGCCATTTTGTTTTGAGTAAAATAAAGTTTACTACTATGTAGTTTAGGCTATGTTCACTTTATTACCTTGTGGTTCAAAAGTTGATATTATACTGTTTTGAGATTTGCTTCTTTGGCACAATACTACTTTCATTATATCTCAAATGAAAATTTTCAAATGCCATCTAATTCTCCCAAATTTCATCTAAAAAATATGGAACTAATTAAGAACTTGGGGTTGAGATAAGAGTTTGAGGATAAGGCAAGAATTTAAAGAGTGTGAGGCTCAATTGAAAAGAGAGAAATTAGGATTTTTGTCATGTATTTAAGAGAAATTTAGAAAAAGTTAGGATGTTATATTGAACGATTAGGAAAGAATTTGAGATGGTGTAAGAAATTGTAGAGCGTGGAGCTCCGTTGATAAGGGATTTTGACATGAAATTGAAAGTAATTTGAAAAAAATTGAGAAAATAAAATTGATTGGTTAGACAATAATTTGGGGGTGTTAGATTCACTTGAAAAGAGATAGGTTAGGGATTTTGAAATGAAATTAAGAGTTTGGAAAATTTTGAAACATCATATGGGAGTTGGAACTTTCTATTTGAGATTTAACAGATTAAAGCACAAGGTAGTATTATAATAATAAAGTAGATCTTAAGATAACATAATATAAACTTTTGAACCATAGAATAGCAATGTCAAAATATGCTTAAATGCACATCGATTTATCCTCTAATACTAACTCTTTTTATTTAATTAACATGGTGCCTTTGCAAAGGCAATAAATGCCACCAACTATATGAGAAAGACAAAATATAAGTTTAAAAGTAGTTATTTGATAGAGGTATAAACTCATAATAAATTTTAAATTAGAGTAAAATACATTTTCTTTCTGTGTATTACGTTTATTATGGCCTTCGTTTCTATTTTCAAAATATATACAGATTTTTTTAAAACTAAAACATATTTTACAACTTAACTCCTCGTAACTTTTTGTTAAATTTTTGTTACTTGACTGTTTTCTTTGCTTCAAACATATTTTTTGGGCCAAAATGCCCTTATTTATTGTTACCAATGACAAGCTTCAAGCCCCTGTCTAGAACTTCTACCGCAAAGGAGAAGTGGATGCGGGATGATGATATTAACAGTAAATGAGAGCGTTTTGGACAAAAATAAATAAGTTTGACCAGAAGAAAATAGTCAAGCAACAGAAACTTAAGGAACGTTTATGATGGGTTAAGTTGTAAAATATGTTTTAATTTTAAAAGAAATATTTTATTTATATAATTTTTTTAAATTTAATTACGAAAATTAGAATAAATTTTTTATCTTCGAAACTTAGAAGTAAAAAAGGAAAAAAGGAATAATGTAGGAAAATTTTGGTTGACTAAAAAAAATTCTTTCATCACAATTATTGCACAACATTAAACATCAAAAGCAGTGAAAATCTAATGTCTAAAAGTGCCATTTTTCTTTAAAAAATTAGACTTACTATTCAAATTTGATTGTAACACTTCACATGTAACCAAAAAAAAAAGTCTTATAGAAATTGTTCATGTAAACATAATTTTACTAAACAATAAATCCAAACATAAGATACAAGATATCCAAGATTAAAACAACAAAACCCTTAATTCTCGTATTCTAAAACCGTCATAAAATATTACAATAATCATATAATTCATCTCATTCCACAATACTTAGCTACCTTTTTCAACTCTTGGGAATGTATTTATGCATGTTGCAACAAATTGATGTTCAACAAAGAAGATACAAAAGAGTTTACATGTTGAGTTAATGGTTATTCAAAGTTGTGGTGCCCCTACTGTTTTGCATAAACATGGCCTTAATTTTGTTCAATGACACCACAATATCTATCATATTGATTCGTGTTTCAGGTAATTCAGTGCAACAATTCAAGGCTAATTCCAAAATTGATGATATACATGGTAACATATCACCAATAGTTTGGCTGTATCCTTGAAACAAATTGGAATCTATAAGATGAATTGTTGAATATGGTATTGACTTGCTAACCCAATCTTTTAGACTTAATCCTTCAGCAAACATATCATCCGTTGGCTTTTTCCTCGTAATCATTTCCATTAGCAAAATACCATAACTGTACACATCTCCTTTCATGGAAACAATTCCTTTAGATCTATACTCTACATGTCAATTTGAAGTTCAAGCCAAAAAATTGTTATGTCAATTTGAGTATCATTTTTATGATGAAAGTTTTCTAATATATTTTAGATTTCTTCAAATATGAAAAGATGAAAAGTACCTGAATATTCTAAGGTTTTTATATACTTTTAGACATTTAATAATAACTTGCAAGAGTGGCTATATGTATGTAAGAATATATATGGAAAATAAATTTATAAAAAAAAATAATAAGATAAGGAAATCATCACCTGGTGCAATGTAGCCAAGAGTTGTCAAGGTCTTTGTTTGAATCTCAAATTGCCCTTCACTCAAAAGTTTGGCAATACCAAAATCAGTAACATGAGCCACCATATCTTCATCCAACAAGACATTACTTGGCTTCACATCACAATGAACCACAGGCGTTGAAGAACCATGATGAAGGTACTCTAACGCAGATGCCACATCAATCATTATGTTTAATCTTTGCAAGAAGTCTAAGCAACAATTATGAGAATACAACCATCTATCAAGGCTCCCATTTGGCATAAATTCCATTATTAAAGATTTAAAATCAATATTTGAGCAAGTACTGATGATCTTAATGAGATTTCGATGACGCAAGTTGCTCAAAGTTACACATTCAATAACAAAACTCCTTGCTGCTTCTTCCAAGTCTAAATTAAAAATTTTAATTGCAACTATCTTTCCACTTGAAAGCACGCCTTTGAATACTGATCCAAAACTTCCTTTGCCGAGAAAATTAGTCTCATCGAATCCATTTGTTCCTTGTAGAATTTCATTGTAGGATATCCTAATTGGTGTTCCCAAATTTACTATATCTTTATTAGTTGAATCACCAACATGATCTCTCTTACATTTTAGAAAGGCTAAGCACGAAATGACCAAAATGGTTGCCAACAAGATAGGCAATAACCATTTGATCAGAAACATCTCTTTAGTTGACCTATGCTTGTTTTCCTTTCTACATGGTTTGACTTGAAGTTGGGGCTTCCCACAAAGATCTTCATTCATCATAAAAGACTTAGCCGTAAAATTTGTAAAAGCCCCACCATTTGGAATATCTCCATGCAAGATATTATAAGACAAATTAAGGTACTTTAAATGGACAAGTGACTCTAAGGATTTTGGAATCACACCAGACAAATAATTTTGAGAAAGATCCAAAAACTCGATGCTTATCATGTTGCTAAGTGATTCAGGAATAGTCCCTTGCAATTTGTTATGTGCTAAAGATAGATTTATCAAAGTTTGCAAGCCACCAATAGCTGTAGGGATGTTTCCTAAAATTTGGTTTCTTGACAAGTCCAATGCTATAATTGCTCTTAAGTTCGAAATCTCAAGTGAAAGAGATCCACTCAATGCATTTGAGGATAAGTTTACCTCCAAGATATCTCTAAGACTCCAAAGAGAATGAGGTATTTGTGAAATCAATTTGTTAGAACTCAAGTCAAGCTGTCGTAGAAGAGTAAGATTCCCTAGGCATATTGGCACCAATCCAGAAAGCTCGTTATTGGCTAGATGCAGCTCAGTCAAATTTTTGATTTCGCAAATTTCATCTATGATGGATCCTTGCAATTTGTTGTCACCAAGATTCAAATATTGGAGACCTTTTAGTTTTTTAATTGTAATAGGAATGGATCCATTCAAATCATTCCCTTCTAGATTTAATAAGTACAAGTTGGTTAAATTCCCAAATGCATTAGGTATAACTCCACTAAATCTATTCAGATCTAGCTGTAGGTTAACAAGCTTCGAAGCATTTGATATACTCTTTGGAATGTTTCCAGTAAGTTCATTTGCTGAAAGCCGAAGTTGCCTTAGATTGTGAAAGCTACATCCTATGTTTGGTGGAAGAAGGCCAGACAAGGAATTGACATTAAAACCCAATAATGTCAATGTTGAAATATTAAAAATAGCTGAAGGAATAAATCCACTCAAATTGTTACTGGCCAGATCTAATATTTCAAGTTTTTCTAGATTGCCTATCTCCTTGGGTATAAAACCTGGAAGTATAAGCCAATGAAAAATAACACCTATAAGAGTATGGAAAAGTGCAAAGAAAGAGTAAAAAGATAACAACTTTGTTATACATATGCATATAATACGTGGAAGCTTAAATTTAATTTACAAGAAACTATACAATCTGTGTATATTCATATTTTTATTATGTCAATTTATCCACACATAAACATCAAAATGGAGCAAAAAAATTATATCTATCTTCCAAATTAGTATTTTTGTAGTAATTACATTTTCAAATGTTAAAAAATTTCTGCATAAAGGTCTTCTAGAAGTAATTATATATGATTATCAACGCAGTAGATATTTCTTTTATAATGTCATTATATAACAAAATTAAAAAGCAAAGAAAAAAAACAAAAGCGGTAAAGATATTTGATTTTTAGTTGAAGAGAGATTTGATATTTAGCGTAGAATACCATATTATTGCCATGATATATTTACATGATATCAAAATTATATTCTTTTTATTTATTTTAAATATTCATTAAATAGAATATTTTAATATTCTTTATATTTAGCACAAAAAGTGACTTTTTCTTAATTTTTATTTATTAAAAACTAATTTACATTACTCGAAAATGTTAGCTCCGCTTCCATAGTTTAAATTGTTTTATTTTAACAAGGATAATAAAACCACATAAAAAGTATTTTATGATTCGAAGTTTGTAATAACCCTCTGCTAATAAAACCTTTGAAGGTTAAGTACAAATCATTGGAAACAAGAAAGTTGAGAACAATGTAAAATTTTAGAGCGTTTCTGACCTTTTCTTCTGATCTTTCGTCACTCATATAAGCATAAATCTCTCATATGAAATATAAATTAAGTGATTCTAATTTCTAATGAAAGCTAAGACATATATCTACAACTTTGATGTTGGGAACTTTTGCAAATTCCGTGAATATTATAGTGAGAAGAGGCAAAAACCGAAGCGTAGTGTGGTCTGGACCTTTGCTCACTATTTTATGCATAACTCCTTCATATGAACTCCAAATTAGGTGATTAAAGTGGCTACTGAAAGATCAGAGAAAGGGCTACAACTTTCATGTTGGACGTTTTGTTAAATTCGGCCAAATGAGTTCGCCGCGGCGAGAATATTTCGCCGGCGGCGAGAATGATACAGCATTTTTTCCGAGAGCATGAGTTTTCTGGTTTCGAATCTGACCGAGGCGAAAATCGCGGCTCGCCGCGGCGAGAATGAGTTCGCCGGCGGCGAGATTCGTCAGATAGCTTTTTTTTTGCGGACCCCCCCTTTTTCCTTCATTTCTCTTTCATCTGAACCCTAACTCTCTCTCTCTAAAATTTTTCTCCAACTTCTCTCTAAGATATCTCATCATCCGGACGTCCGATTTGAGCAAGCAAGGTACCGTTGGACTCGTGGGAAGAAGAGCTACAAATCCCACAGATCAATTTCGCCGGAAAGTCGCCGGATTGTCGCCGGAAAATCGCATGAATAGTAACTTCCAAGGTAAATTCCGTCCAATTGCGTTTTAGGCTTAGTTTTTTACCAAAATTCTTTCCATAGATAGTCTTAGAATTAGTTTCTATGCTAGAATATAGGGTTTTTAAGTTTCGGCATGAATAGTGTTTTCGGCGAGTGAATAGTGTTTTCCGGCATGAATAGTGACGTTTAGAATTTTATAATTTTCATGTTATGTCTATGTTTTCTAGGTTGTTGAGCCACCACGAGGTAAAATTCTCGTTGTTGGACTCCTAGTAAGGTGAGTGGGTTTTTCATACTATAGCGCATTTTTTTTACGAATTCAGTTTATAACTCTTTCATATGATTTTAACTAGTTGGAATGTATGTTAAATTGATTTACCGCTTTGAAAACCAATATGTTCCAACCATGTTAGAAATTGTAAATTTCAATCCTAGTTGAACCCTAGGTATGCAGGGCAAGCATCTAGACTAATAATTCTCCATTTGAGTTAGATTTATAGAAATGCGAACTTAGTCATAGAAATGAACTAAGTTAGCTATGAAATGATTTGATGCATGATGAGCATCTATGTACCATCTACGGACGATCTATGTTTAAAAGGGAAAGTTTATGATTATAAAGGTCTCCATGGGAATTCATGGATGAGATATATTTTAGAACGGAATTTTATGCATGAAAAGAGCTAGATGGAGAATTATAGCTTTATTGTAATGTTATTGAAATGTTTTACTTTAAACTCTTTGAATAGCATATTTCAAATATTTTCTATTGGAGGGACCCTTTTAGATCACTGTTAGCTAGCCGCAGGTAGTGCTAGCCCTGGTGCACCATGATCATGTTAAGGCTTCGGCCTAGGATACTGTGACGAGCATATGACTGCCTAAGACACAGGGATTTAGGGTGGACTTATGTCTACGCCTACAGTGATTACCATACCCTTGCTGTGTGCTTGGAGGATTTAGGGTGGACTTATGTCTACGCCTACAGTGATTACCATACCCTTGCTGTGTGCTTGGGGGATTTAGGGTGGACTTATGTCTACGCCTACAGTGATTACCCTACCCTTGCTGTGTGCTTGGGGGAGATGATAGATCTGTTAGGAAAGATCTCCAATAAACTAGTGCATTTTTCTTAAAGATTAAATATTTCTAAAATACCTCATTCATCATTGTTATTGCATAAATATCTTCATTTATTACTTATCATGCATAATTGATTTGCTTACGGTTATTGATTTAATCCTGTTTTATCATTTGAACTGTTTAGCATTCTTTCAATAAATTATGATTAAATGTTTAATGTTTTCTATACCTTGATTTCAATTATTTAATTCATTGCGAAACACTCGTGCTTAGTTTGCCCTGTTTCTGTTATAGTATGATTTACCCATTCACTGAGATGTGGTAATCTCACCCCTCTTCTATTTCCTCCCCACAGATAGTCAAAGAAACATTGATCCAGCTACAGCTCCATAGGAAGTTAAATATAGCATTGGTGAACCCCAGTTTGGGCAAGGCTCCGTTGTACTGGTTGTATAATTTAAGTTTATGTCTAGTGTATCTCCATGAACTTACAGGCAGGATCCTCGCTTCTTGCGTATTTTGATGTGTTGTATGAAAAAATGGTTTTATATTTTACAATGATGTTGTATTATGAGGCCATGGGCCAAGTTGAATCATATATGTTGGATTCATGAGATCATGAGATATATATATATATATACAGTATTTTCTTATATTGGATGTGGCATATGTGGCCAGTTATATTTATTATGTACTCTGGATTGTGTGCTGGATGTTTGTGCATGCTATGTGTTAGGCTTGCGGCTAGGGGGAAACCCTTATGCCGTGCCGGTCATGTATTCCATCATTTGGGGCCGTGACAAAGTTCCTGTGAAGCACTTGATAAATAATTATTTACGATACAACTAAAAACAAGATAGATAATTTCAAACCCAATATGTAATTCACAAAACTTATTAGCCACACAATTACCTCTAAGGTATGATAATTTAGTTTTTTTTTTATAAAAAGATTACATTTTTTACCTGAATCTTCGAGCCCAATTTGCAATTTCTTCCATGATTAACTTTTGTAATTGCCCTTTAATCCATTGCATTTATTTACTATCATTTAAATTAAATGTTAATTTAAAAAGAAAAATTCTTTTCTCTCTCCTATATATTGATCTTATTACAAATTTCTTGCTTTTATTTTATTTTTAAAATATACATTTTAATTTATTTAATTTAACTATATAAGAATATTTCAAAAAAGATACTTTAATTATCTTAATTATTAAAAAAATTATTTTTCTTTTTTGAAATCTCCACAATACCCTCAACTGTGCGCATGCCCTTTAAATTCAGCACCCCTGCGTATCTGGACCGCCACGCTTAGCACCATTGTTTTGCAACCACGGACCCACGGATTGTTGCAGAGTTAAGGAGAAAAGCAATGAAATGTAAAGCATTCGTAATTCTGCAACAGTGGCATAAGAGCCTGTGCAAAGGGAGAACAAAATTGCTAGGAACATAGAAGAAACAGAACGCAGCAGCTTGAGAGTGATAGAAAGAATGAGAAACAGCTAGGGGGATAAAGGCCAAAATAGTGTTGACGCGCAATAGAATTAGAGAGAGGGACGACGAGCAGAGGAATCAGAATGTGAAGCTGGAGAAGCCAAAGTAGAGAACAAAGCAGACTAACAAAAGCAGAAGAATGCACACAGAAGAGCATTGGCTTGCGAGTAGAAAGGCAGAGGGGAGCAATGGAAAAACAGAGGTAGAAACAGAGGAACAGAAGCATAACACAGAAGCAGAAGCAGACGCAGAACGGGGAAGGGAAGAATTTCTGAGCATTTTGTTGTATGAAATAGAACGACTGAAGAACGGAGCACAAAAAGATGAAGCAGCTTGTGAACGCTGAAGCAGGTGAACGCTGAAGCAGGTGAACGAACGCCAAAGGAAGGAAAAGGACGCTAGTGAACATGAGGGTGTTCAAAAAATATAAGAAAATAACATCTTTTAATATCAGGGAGAACTATAAATTTTAAAATTTTGAGAAAAGTTTTTCACCGTATAATAAAAGTAATATAAAAGGAGATTATAGCTTCTCTTTTTCTAATTTAAGCTATGAGAAATTATCAAAATATATTTTTTATAAAGTTAATGACAAAATGACATATCATAAAATGTCTAATTTAAACCATAAAAAACTATACATGCAATGAGTAGATAGATTAGACGCGTAGTTGCAAAAATTAGTTATAAGATCAACGGGAGAGAGAGAGAAATAGCAGTTGGATGCAAAAATCAATGTTGACAAGTGTAATATCCTAATATATATATATATATATATATATATATATATATATATATATATATATATATATATATATATATATATATATGAATAAATTATTTTTTTAACATTATGTTAAACTCTAAAGTTGAATGTATATAATAAAGTATTTCAGTTAGTTATAAGATCTAATTTTCTAAAATTAAAAATTATTAAATCCAAATACTTTGCACATAATATCCCGAAACTATAATTTACATGTATGATGACCAGAATTTAATAACAATTTTTAAAAGTACTCATTAATTTGAATCCTAAATTGCTTCAATTGATGGACTTTTTTTACTTTGAAGAAATCTATTTAATGATTTTTCAAATTGAATCGTTAATTACGAATTTTGAAAATATGATATTTCTATTAGCCCAGTATGTGTTTCAAATGTATTAGAATGTAAACATTATTTGTTTACTAACATCCTAGATACTTAACATTAAGTGAATATAAAAGTGGCACATGCATGCATATATATGAAAACAAGAATAGATATTGATACGGGATACGGAAGCAATGCAGGTCACAAATTCTAATATCATAAATACAACATTATCACTCAAGTGTAAGCATTTAAAAGATAAACTTTGATAGTTACTATTATTTTCTTTCCACATTTTCATGTTCTAGTTGTGCCATTCAAAATATTCAAATCAAGGTTATATACCTCAATTTTGGAGAATCAGGGATAAGCATATGGCGTGTGATGATAAATGATAGAATAAGCCATATTTTTCTAAAAACACATAGAAGTGCCTTTTATTTTAATGAAAATAAAAAAAAATTTAAAAAAACTATCTCAAAGATAGACATATGGATGAAATATAATATTCGTACCTGTAAATGAGTTCATACCCAAATATAATCCTTTCAAAGATGTGCAGTTACTGATTGATTTTGGAATGCTTCCCTTAAATTTATTACCAACAACACTGAAAATTTTAAGTGAAGGAAGTTGATGGCACATCTCTTGTGGAATTTCACCTATAAATAACACATTTATAATGTCAATTATCTACATACATATAGAATCACAAAAATTGAATCATCTATACATGTAACTCCAATGTTAGGAGGATTTTGATTGGCCTCTTATTTTTTGATTCTTCATTTGTAACATTGTTAAGCTAATCTATGAATATATTTGGGTCCTAATCGTTGGCCTAACTAACAATCTAGGTCAACCTAATACTATACATGTCATAATTTCATGTCATATCAAAAATATATAAATATTTGTATTAGAGAAAATATAATTTTCTAGATATACTGTGGCCGTCGGTCTCATTATAGATAAAAAGAAATAAAAGATTAAGAATTAACAGAGTGAGAATAGTAACTATTGTAAATTATTCAGATTTTGTATGTAAATTAACTATTTAAATAAATAATTTAATATATTAAATTTTACATGTGTTTATGTTAACATTTTCTATTAATTTGTTTAATAGTGTTAAACCTAAAGATTAAAAAATAAAATTTATGAGACGTATGTATTTAAAGTAAAAAATAATTTAGAGGCTAAAATAAATTTTGCTACAAATTAAATATATTAAAATAAAAACTAGTAACATCTGGAAGTATTTAGACATTTTTTTTAACTGTCAACCTTCTTAAATGAGAGAAAACGCAGGGCTTGACCAAAAGGAAGCCAAATCATGAGCTCATTTGTTCTGAAGGGTCATAACGCGAGAGTTTTTTTGCTAACCCATTGTCCACCCTTGGGTCCATCGTCATCCACCGCGAGGCCACTCTTTTCATTATTATGGCATATAACGTGACTTCAACAAAAATCTTAGTTGTTTCGGTGAACTTATCTATCTTTTATACTTTAAATTTTTATTATTACAGGCTATGAATCTTTTAAGGGAGAACTTGCAGGTCGTTAGACAAAATCACACTTATGACGATGTAAAACGTTTAGGTAACTAGATGGTGTCCTGGGGTCAGTCTGATTTTGCTTTATATATATATATATATATATATATATATATATATATATATATATATATATATATATATATAAATTTTATTTTTACATTCTCTGTTGCTCTTTTCATTTTAATTAGACAGAGAAAATATTACTGTAAGATTGTAAATGAGCACCACTTATATAATAAATAAAGAAATAAATACATTTCAATTTAATTTAAAATTCATTAATTATTAAACCAATCTTGAAAATTTGATTACTCTACATAACTAACTAAAAGTAAAAATAAGAATAAAACATTAAATAAAGCATAATGTATTTACATTATATATAATTTGACATTAGAATTTTTCTAACGGATTCAGAGAACCCGCGCCCCCTTCCTCTGGAAGCAGCCAGCTCACATAATATAAAATAGGAATATATTATAATATAAACATTATCTTTAATATAAATCCAATTCTAATATATTATAATTTTATTATTCTACTTATATTTTAGTTTTTTTATTTACTCTAACTCAAATTTATTAAAAAATGAATTTTTATCAACTTTCATCAATATCTTATTTTTAATTAATGTTCATTTTTTACAATTATAATCATTAAATTATTATTTTAGTTAAATAATTTTTTAGTATACCAAAGAATTAAAATTAATTAATTATATAATCAATTCAATATTATAAGTAAAATTAAAATAAACAGTGATCTATTTCATAATTATGTGAAAAATTATCATTAATATAATTTTAAGTTTATAGTATTAGCATCATTGTTTTCACTCCTCTGTGTTTCCCCATAAATGTATTTGGGTTTTAACATCCTTTCTTATCATAATAAGATATTGGATCTTAATAACTCAACATTAATTTTGAAAATGTTCTTTTATTAAATAATATATATTACAGTTAGACAAAGAAGATATTATTGCAAAATTCAAAATTGTGAATGAGCTAACAAATTAACTTTAAGATTTGTTCAACTTATATAATAAATAAATAAGTTAATGAATTAATAGTTCATATCTCACCAACTTCAATGTTTAAAATTAAGTATGCTTGATATCAAAGATTTCATATCCCCTACCTGTTACTCTGTACAACTTAAATTTCAAATAGTCGAAACTTTTAGTTTGAATGAAGTTACAAGCTCCATGAGATATCAATGGCAAACTTTTTTGAGCCCAATATTGTCTTAACTTAAGGAACCAGTTAATGCCATTTCAAGACCTAAAATCCATCATTTTGGCATTGTTTTGTGCATTTTTTTTTTATATTTTTAGTTACTTTTCTGAATTTTTTGTTTTCAATTTTCTAATTTAATTATGTTTCCTAACTTGATTAGGAGTCTCGTTAGTATCATAAAAATAGCTTATTTTTGTATTTTATTCATAAATTTCTAATCATTAATCAAATTTTAGAAATTTTTATTTATTCTTTTGAGTGTGTTTATCTTTCACTCTATTTTGACTCTGTATGTATGTATTTCCACTATTGTTCATTTCTTCATGACGCTATCAAATCTTTGTTTCTCAAAAGTTTATGTTTTTCTCAACCTCTCTTATCTGGTTTGATTGTCATTTCTAGTTCCAAAATCCTTCAAATAATTACTCTCACTTTTCTGTTGTATTTCAACAACTGATTTTTTTTTTTGCATGCCTTCTTCCTAGTTTTAGCATATCATGTTAATATGAGAATAGATTTATACCTCCAAGAGCTCTGTCTTTTCCACCTCAGAAAACACTCTTCTACAATTATGATAAACTCTTCCTCCACCAACACTGCTTTTGATACTCAAAGAAATAAATGCGAGCATCAACAAGGACATAACAACAACTCAAAACATAGTTGTAGTCATGGGGTAATTCATATCTGGTTTCTTTCATATTTTCAATCCATTCATAAGCATGATTACTTAGACATTTCCTTAAGCGCTAAATCCCAATGCTATTTCGTTTCCAAAAACGCTCCATCTGATCCTTTGTCTAACGCCATTAATTCTTACAGCCTACCTAATGTCAGATCCACCCTATACTAAGTGATAGCAACTGACTCCCACTTGATTTAATTTGTTATACCCATCATCAACTTTATGCTATATGTTGTAGCCCCACCTAATTTCTTTAGGACTAATGGTGTTTTGGAGTTTAATGCCCCTCTCAATGAATGCTTCGCCTTTTTTTTTTCACTTATCATTTGAATTTTATCTCTTACATAACATTACTTTATTTACACTCACACATTCAAATGTGAAGTATAAATGATTTTTTTAAAGCATAAAATATAGTATTATTCTTAACTGTGGAAGACCATCAATCTCTTAAAATGCGTCAACTGAGTCAACAAAAGTGGAAAAAATGTCTTAAAAAATTTCAATATCATTATATAATATTAGTTACAATTTTTTAACATAAAATCAAGTTCCAATTTTACAATTAACAATACAGTACACACTCCATAGAAGTATCATTTTTGAATTATCAAATGAGCATGTATCTTCTAATCTAGTTACAAATTCTTCCTATAAGTATTAATTTAATGAAATGATTATCGATGACAACAAATGGATTCCAATGATTTTGAAAGTATTGAAAGTTTTTTTTTTCTAAAAGTATACATCACATAATGGAGGATTTATTCTCACCATTGTTTGTAGACAAAGAATGCTAGAATATTAATTTTTAATATTTTTATTATTATTTTAAATTTGTGTATATAATATATTTATTTATTGATATCTAATATTTATATTTTATTTTGTGTAACAGGCTAAGAAATTGGGTTGGCATCCAAGAGTTGATGATTTTTTTCCTTTAGATACACCATAAAAAGAACAACAACTAGCTGTGTTCCAATTGTTTCTAAAAAATTTAAAAAAAATAATTGAAATTAACTGTGGAAGACAATCAATCTCTTTTAAAATATTATTCACGCTAAAAAGTCAAACTCCAATGTTAGGAGGAATTTAATTGGCCTCTTATTTTTTACTTCATTTGTAACATAGCTAGACCAATCTATGACTATATTTGGGTCTACCTTATTGACCTAACTAACAATCTAGGTCAATCTAATACTATATATGTCATAATTCCATGTCATATAAAAAATATATAAATATTTGTATTAGTAAAAATATAATTTTATAAATATATTGTGGCCGTTAGATCTCATTGTAGATAAAAAGAAAGAAAAGATTAAGAATTAACAGAGTGAGAATAGTAACTATTGTAAATTATTCAGATTTTGTATGGTTATCCTATTTGTTTTCTAATAATAATAATAATGAATAGTAAAAAAAAAAGAAATACAAAAGTCTTTGTATTTTAGATAAAAAAATGTCGCTAATAAATAATAATAAAGGTAAATTTACATTTTAATCTTTTAGATTTTTAGTGAAATTTGATTTAATTTTTAAAAGTTTTTTAAGTCAAATATATCCATAACATTTCTTAAGCTTCTCTTTCTAGTCTTTAGGGCTAATTTTATAAAAAGAAAATTAACGAAAAATATTAATTTAAAAATATATGGTATTTAATTTGTTAAGTTCTTTGTCTAAATAACTGATTTAATTAAAAAATTATTTATCAATACAAAATTATGACATTTGGTTATTCTATTTTTAACTTTGAGTTTTAGCAGTGTCAATCTAGAAGGGATGGCCAAACTTTGTCGTTTTAAAATTATAGAAAAATGTTTATTTAAATTAACTATTTAGATTAATAATTTAATATATTAAATTTTACATGTGTTTATATTAATTTTTTTAATAGAGTTAATACTAAAGGTTAAAAATAAAACTTATGAGACGTATGTATTTAAATTAAAAAAAAATTTGATGCTAAACTAAATTTTGCTACAAGTTTAATATATTAAAATAAGACTATGTCTTAATAATATAAATAAAAACTAGTGACACCTGAAAGTATTTAGTTTTTTTTTTTTTTAACTGTCAACCTTCTTAAATGAGAGAAAAACGCATGGTTTGACCAAAAGGAAGCCAAATCATGAGCTCCTCTATTCTAAAGTTTCCTGGCACGACAGTTTTTTAGCTAACCCACTGTTCACCCTTGCCCATCATCATCCATCGCGAGACCACTCTCCTTTGGCCAAAAACCACTTTCATCCAAAACCTCCAATGGCGAAATATCGCATGAAACCACCAGCTACATACAAACAGTGCCCCTTTAGACTAACCCGCTTCTTGAAATATGAGTTTTGGCAACTTCAGGTGATTTCCTTTTACTTAGTCCTTAGACAGACATTGAAATGTGAAGTATGAATGATTTTTTTGTTAAAAGCATAAAATATTGTACATGGTATAAAGTCAAAAAGATGATTACTTCATATGTAAATTATTCTTAACTGTAGAAGATCATCAATCTCTTTTAAAATGCGTCAACTGAGTCAACAAAAGTGGAAACAATGTCTTAAAAATTTTCAATATCATTATATAATATTAGTTACATTTTTGTAACATAAAATCAAGTTCCAATTTTACAATTAACAATACAATGAACACTCCATAGAAGTATCATTTTTGAATTATCAAATGAGCAGGTATCTTCTAATTCAGTTACAAATTCTTCCTATAAGTATTAATGTAATGAAATGATTATCGATGACAACAAATGGATTCCAATGATTTTGAAAGTATTGAAAGTTTTTTTCTAAAAGTATACTTCACATAATGGAGGATTTATTCTCGCCATTGTTTGTAGACAAAGAATGCTAGAATATGAATTTTTAATATTATTATTATTATTGTAAATTTGTGTATATAATATATTTATTTATTGATATCTAATATTTATATTTTATTTTGTGTAACAGGCTAAGAAATTGGGTTGGCATCCAAGATTTGATGATTTCTTCCTTTAGATACATCATAAGAAGGACAACAACTATCTGTGTTCCAATTGTTTCTAAAATTTTTAAAAAGAAATTAATTGAAATTAACTGTGGAAGACAATCAATCTCTTTTAAAATATTGTTCACGCTAAAAAGTCAAAAAGATTATTACTTCATACATAAATATATCTTATTATTATTCTTTTTATTTCTTGAATCTTTCAATATATTATTATACATTTGTTTGCAACAATTTGGTGACTTTGATCTGATAACAAAAAAAAAAAATCCAATAAAGCACGTTTTTATCCCTTAAAATTCTGTACCTCGATTTTTAAACTAAAAAAATAAACAATTCAGTTATTAAGTGATAAAATAACTAACAGTTCAGATTTTGAGTGACAATAGCTATAAATCATGTTCTTTAAAATATTTTAAGTATTTATTATAAATAAATTAAGAAATAAATTGACATATGCCATAGTGCAACTTTAAAGCTAAAGCAGTCTTTCGGGGTTTGATGTCAGATGCGCATAGAAGAGGACAAAACCTAGGATTCCTATGAAAATCTTTATGAGAAGATTTACAAGCGCACTAGGGCTCGCCAAATTTTAAGGAAAGATCCAAGCAAGCTAAAAAGGTAAGTTTCAGATTGTTGTGGGATTTGGATAAGCAAAACACTTTGGGGTTTTATTCTTACTATCGTCTATAGACAA
This sequence comes from Gleditsia sinensis, assembly GCA_037074535.1. Lineage (NCBI taxonomy): Eukaryota > Viridiplantae > Streptophyta > Magnoliopsida > Fabales > Fabaceae > Gleditsia > Gleditsia sinensis. Next base: position 65,263,536 of record CM073465.1, on the reverse strand, counting down.
AGAATGCTATAATATGAATTTTCAACACATATTTTTTATTATTTTAAATGTGTTCATGTAAAATATTTATTTATTTATTAATATCTAATATTTATATTTTATTTTGTACAATAGATTAAGGAATTGGGTCAGAATTCAACAATTAATAAGTTGTTCCTTCACATGCATCACAAAAAGGACAACAACTAGCCGTGTTCCAGCTGTTCTTAAGAAATTTTAAAAAAAAATTAATATCTCCTATAGTTTGGCTTGCCAAAATGCTTTATAATTAACAATAAAAACTATAATTTTTATATATAATCTACCATCAAACAATTTTAATTTTAAAAGTATTGTTATTCAATAAAGCTCTCTCTTGGGATTTTCAAACTTATCAAAACTGTATTTTAAAATACTTCATTTATATATATTACTTCCTAAAGTTTAAGTCAGGATTCAGTTTTTTAAATTATATTAATCAATAGGAACTTATGGAAAAGCTTGTGACTTGTGAGTGTAGCTCTTAATTTTGTGCATCAAAAGTTTAAACTCATTTAAAGATGTATACACACATTCACATAACACAGTTCTTGCATTGCTTTACATTCACACGTTGACATGTGATAATTATCGATGAAATTTTATTAAGACATAATAATTTTATTCAAACATATAATTTGATGTTAGAATTTTTTCTAACAGATTCAGGACTTGAACCCACGCCACCTTCCTTTCGAAGGGGTGGGTCTTACCACTTGAGCCAACTCAAATTATAAAAAACAAGAACATAATATAATATAAGCATTATCTTTAATATAGATTCAATTTTAATATATTATAATTTTATTATTCTACTTATATTTTTTTTATTTACTATATCTTAAAATTTTATTAAAAAACGAATTTTTATTAACTGTCATCAATAATTTGTTTTTAATTAATGTTCATTTTTTTTACAATTATAATCATTAAATTATTATTTTATTTAAATAATGTTTTAGCATACCAAAAAATTAAAATAAATTAATTATATGCTCAATTCAATATTATTTGTAAAATTAAAATAAACAGTGAACTATTTCATAATGTATAAGAAAAAATAATCATTAATATAATTTAAATTTATAGTATTAGCATCACTTTTTCAATTGTATGTATTTACCCATAAATATAATTTAAATTTAAAATTTTTAAATTTTATTTTATTAAATAATATATATTACAGTTAGACAAAGAAGATATTATCCTAAAATCCAAAATTATAAATGAGTTGACCGCTTAGCTTTAACCTTTGTTCAACTTGTATAATAAATGAATAAGTTAATGAGTTAATAGTTCACATCTTACAAACAACAACAACAACAACCACCAAGCCTTTACCAATTTCAATATTTAAAATTAAAGTATGTTTGATGTCAAAGATTTCATACCCCTCCATGCTACTCTTTATTCTCAAATGCAGAAACCAAATTTCAAATAGTCATAACTTTTGATGTGAGTAAAGTTACAGGTTCTTAAGATTTTTTTTTGAACAAACAAGTGCCTAAGATATGAACCACAAGTTTTTTTGAACCCAATACTGTCTTAACCTACGGAACACATTCAAGGCCATTTCAAGGCCCAAAATCCATTGATTTGACAGTACTGTTTTGTGTATTTTTTTATTTTTTATTTGTTAATTTTTAATTTTTCTGTTTTTAGTTTCCTAATTTAATTATGTTACCTTATTTGATTAGGAGTCTCGTTAGTATCATAGAAATACATTATTTTTGTATTTCATTCAGAATTTTTTGATCATTAATTGTATTTTAGAGGATTTCTCTTTCACTCTTTTGAATGTGTTTATTTTTTTACACTTATTTACCATATCAATGTCTTAGGAAAAATGACTCAATAATGACAAAAATCCTGGATCTATCAATCTTTTAAACAAGGTTTCGCAGTTTTTAGAAAAAAAAAACCGCACTCAGGAGGAAGGAAAATAATTTTTGGGTAACTGGATGGCATCCTTGGAATGGTTTAATTTTGGGTTCCCATAATGGCTGTTATCATTACTAGTACTAATGGATGATATATGCTGACTGGTTGGGATTTGGGACCTTGTATAGTTGGTCTGCTAAAACACTTTATATGCAATAATCAAGACTAAACTTTTGTGTGTGTGTGTGTATATATATATATATTTATGTATGTATGTATGTATGGATAAATGTATGTATGTACACTATAACTTATCAGAATCTTCAAATAGTTTCCTTCTGTAGTATATCATCACATGCACTCTTTGACGATTCACAAATATGTAATATAACAATCAAAACCTGCTCGATCCCTCCGTGTTATTCAACAATGCTCTCTCTCTTGATAAGGTTATATATATATATGTGTGTGTGTGTGTGTGTGTGTGAATTATTGTTAAAATTATAATAAAACATAACAATGTTTCTTTTTAGTAATAATAATGAGTAAGAGTCAATGGGTATAGTAAGCATACCATGTAAATTGTTATGTCCCAGACTCACTATTCTCAAAGAAGAAATGTTGAAAAGAGATGATGGGATTTCACCTGTGTAACACTCAATAGTTTAGCTTTAATGATCCATTCTAGTATAAAACTTGAAAATATTATTGCACAACCTTAATTAGTCTGGCTAATATACTTGTTTAAATAAAAGTAATAGCTCACAAATGGTGCCTTTAGAAAGAGAAAAACGAAAACAAAAATCCCATTCCTCCACCAACACTGCTTTTCACACTTAAAGAAATAAATTATTCTTAATTAGTTACTTCAAACATAAATTACTCTTAATTGTGGAAGAACGTCAATCTCTATTGAAATGCCTACATTGGTACAACACAAGCAGAAATTGTTTTTTAAGAATTTTCAATATCAATATGTAATATTAGTTACTTTTTTTTTTTTTCAAACATAAAATCAAGTTTCAATTTTACGATTAATAATACAGTGTACACTCTATAGAAGTATACTTTACATGTAGGAATAATCTGGTAATCTAAAAGAAAGACAATTCATTGTTAAGTCATTATTTATGCAAGAGAACAGCTTAGTTTATATTACAAATTAATGAGCTGTAGTTAAAATATAAGACAAGAAGATATTATAAACAATTAATGTTCATTTTTTACAATTATAGTCATTAAATTATTATATTATTTAAATAATTTTTTTCTATATCAAACAATTAAAATCAATTAATTATATGATCCATTCAATATTATTTGTAAAATTAAAATAAACAGCAAACTATTTCATAGTGTATATGAAAAATTAAATTTAATATAATTTTAAAGTTATAGGATTAACATAATTGTTTTCAATCCTCGGTACTTACCCATAAATATATAACATGTAGTAGTACTTTCGTTTTAACATCCTTTCCTACTAGAATGAAATATTGGATCTCACTAACCTAAAATTAATTTTGTAAATTTTATTTTATGAAAGAATATATAACAAAAAGAACTAATTCCTTTTGACACTCATTTTCATTTTAGTTAGACAAAGAAGATATTATTGTAAAATCCCAAATTGTATGTGAGCTGAGAACCTTAGCTTTAAACTTCGTTCAACTTATGTGATAAATAAATAAAGTCAATGAATTAAACGCTCACGTAATCACCAACTTCAATATTTAAAATTAAAGTATGCTTAATGTCAGTTTTCGTATCCTTGCATCCCACTCCTTACTAGAAAATACACAGTCCAAATTTCAAACAATCACAAAGTTTAATTTGGATGGAGCTACAAGTCTTGTAAGATATCAACGGCAAGCATTTTTTAGCCAAATACTAGCTTAACCTAGGGAACCCAATTAAGGCTGTTTTGAGACCTATCTTGGCAACGTTTTCTACTCTTTTTGTTAATTTTTCTGAATTTTCTATTTTTAGTCTCTTGGAAACCCATGACATAAATTGGAAACAACTGTCAGACAAATTATTATAAGAAAGATCAATCTCTTGTAGTGCTGAACTCTTAAATATTGTTGATGGTATAGAGCTAGAAAATTTAGGATTTGTTTGGAAGTGTTTTCAAGAATTTTTATTTTACTGTTTGTTAAAAACAAAAAAATTAAAAACTTGTTTGAATGTAAATTTTGGAAACAGTATTTGAGAACATAAGGTGTGATATGCCTGATGGTTAGAAATTAGTTTTAACAAATTATTTACAACTCTGTATAATTCTTTTTGTTTTTTTTTAAATTAAAATAAGTTTTGAACAAAAACAAAAAAAACAACAAAATAGTGTTTCTTAAAAACTGTTTTTTGAGTTATACTTTTATAAAAAAATTATAAAAATAACATGACAAACAAATTTTGTTTTTTAGAACAAAAAAAATTATTTTGAAAACAGTTCCAAACAAGTCCTTAATATTTGAAAGATATATTTTCTTCAGTTGTTGAAGATCACCAATCTATTTTAGAATACCTGTTTTAAATATTAAAAAAAATGTGAATTTTTTTGTGATAAAATTGTATGTATTATTATTCATAATAACATTTATATGTATTATTATTTTCACAAACCGCCATCAAACATAAGTTAATAGTAGCTTTTTCACATGGATTTAATTTGACTATGGAACAAAAGCATGTCATTAGTCAATATGCTCTTGGGACAAATTTATATTTGTTTGTATGTCGTTGAATAATAAAATATGATGAGACACGAAGAGGCTTAAAACAATGCCACTATTCTTATTCCTCAAGTTACAGTTGCATTAGGACTAATAGTACATCAATGACAAGGTGCCGTTTTGATATCATTTAATTAAATGCAGATTTGATCCTAAAGAAAAAAAAATATTTAATATGTTTCAAGTTTGTATCTACCATTTAATTTTGGATAACCCATTCAAAAAAAGCTGACGAAAATTGACTAAAAATGGAAAGAAATCACAAGGAATGAAAAATCAGAGGAAAAGAAACCCTTCCTAGGAAGTCCTTTAATGGTCGTTCTCCACCTAACTTGGCCCCACTCTAGTGTCCAGCTTATTCAAGCAAAGTAGATAAATAAATAAATAAAAGAAAAAAAAAGAAAAAAAAAGTAGCTTTAGTATAATAAATTTTATTTTGGTATTTGAGTTATATATTATGTATATTCTAATATTTTCTTTATATTTTAAAACTATGTATTTTTAAAATAATATATTGTAATTAGTTATTTTCAATATCTTGTGATTTCATTATAACTTACTATGTCATGTTTAATCCTTTTACAAATTTTTCCTCTTTCATTATTTATTATAATATAATATTTGTATTAGAACTTATTTCAATATTTATTTAATAAAAGTACACTCCGGTTTATAATTCATAAACAGTAGTATCAAACTAAATAAAATAATTCTATATAATATCATTTTGTTCAAGCAGCAATCCAACGCAATCTTTTAGGGCTTTTTTTCATTCACTATTGGGTCCAATTTTTTGTACAAAATAAATTCATAAACAGTAGTATCAAAATAAATGAATTTCTATTATACTGTCATAAATAATTTGATTTAACCAACCTTCACTTTTTTCAATTACTAGAAATACAATATTATTTTAGTAAATCATTATTTAATATACTGGGCAATAAATTAAAATAAAATAATTTTATGAACTATTCAATATTATTCATAAAATAATTAATTCGATCAACAGTAAAAAATTTCATAATGTATATAAAAAATGATATTTTTAAATAATTTTCAATTTTTTGAGTAGCATCACTGTTTTCCGTCCTATTGACCTTCAAATATCTAACAAGTAGTACAAAATTCGGAGACTTTCTATTTTAACATATTTTCGTATAACAATGAATAATTGAATCTTAATTACTAAAATGATTATTTTATGAAATAACATATTATATAAAAAAATTTATTTTTATATTCTTTGTTGTTCTTTTCATTTTAATTAGTCGGAGAAGACATTACTATAAGTTTGTAAATTACTGTAAGACTGTAAATTAAATGAGCCCCCAGTTATATAATAAATGAAGAAATAAATAAATTTGAGTTTAATTTAAAATTCATTAATTATTGAACCAATCTTGAAAATTTTATTACTCTACATAACTAACTAAAGCTAAAATAAGAATAAAACAATATAGATATCATGCATTATATAAATTACGTAATATAATATGTTTATATATTATAAAATAAGAATATATTTTCATGTAAACATTATCTTTAATATAACTCAAATTTTAATATATTATAATTTTATTACTCTAGCTATTTTTTATTTACTGTAACTACAATTTTGTTAAAAACTGAATTTGTATTAACTTTTCATCAATATTTTGTTTTCAATTAATGTTCATTTTTTATAATTATAGTCATTAAATTATTATATTAGTTAAACAATTTTTTACTATATCTAAAAATTAAAATCAATTAATTATATGATCCATTCAATATTATTTGTAAAATTAAAACAAACAACGAATTATATCATAGTGTATATGAAAAATTAAATTTAATATAATTTTAAATTTATAAGATTAGCATCACTGTTTTCAATCCTCTATACTTACCAATAAATATATAACATGTAGTAGGATTTTTGTTTTGACATCCTTTCCTACTAGAATAAATTATTGGATCTCGATAACTTAAAATTAATTTTGTAAATTTTCTTTCATGAAAGAATATAGAACAAAAGGAACTAATTCCTTTTAACAATCGTTTTTATTTTAGTTAGACAAAGAAAATACTATTGCAAAATTGTAAATGTGCTGAGAAGGTTAACTTTAAACTTTCTTCAGATAAATAAATAAGTCAATAAATTAATAACTCACCTAGCACCAATTTTAATATTTAAAATTAAAATATGCTTGATGTTAAAGATTTCCTTACTAGCAAACACACAATCCAAACTTCAGTCACAAAGTTTTATTTGGATGGAGTTACAAGTCCCATAAAATATCAACGGCAAACTTTTTTGAGCTCAATACTATCTTAACCTAGGGAACCCAATTAAGGCCGTTTCGCAGCCCATTTTGGCAATGTTTTCTATTTTTTTGCTTATTTTTCTGAATTTTCTTTTTTTAGTTTCTTATTTCAGTTATGTTTCTTAAATGGATTAAAAGTTTCATTAGTAGCATTGAAATACGAATTATTTGTAAGTATATATGTGTAATATATGTACTGAAAATATATTATCTATGGCAACAAATGGAGTTCAATGATTTCCAAAGTATTGAAAGCTTTCTCTAAAAGTATACTTCACTTGTAGGAACGCATTCCAGTAAAGTAAAGTAGAAAACGGTTTATATATATAATTTTTAATTTTTTTCTTGAATTTGTTTTTAAATTTTAACACATTTTGATTTGAGATCATTAAATATATTTCAAGTTTAATAAAGAGAAATTTATTTTCTATAGTTAGTATATCCTCTTCTTTCAATTAATATTATTACTTTTATATTAATTATACATGTAGATCAATCTTCTTTCTCATCGGTTCCAATTTACTATTTTGCCTCACTATTATAAATTTCTTCATGGTGGTCTCAAAGAATTTGCTTCTCAGGAGTTTATATGTTTTTCTTAACCTCAATTATCAGAGGCTCCTACAATGATGAAAATTTGCAGTCCCCAACTTTCAATCTCTAATTCCCCTAACGTTGCATGTCAGAATTTAGTAGCATATATAATAGCGTAAGAAATTAAGAATAATCTTTTCCCTTACTCTCATATATGTTAAACCATTTAAAATGGAAAGCCCTCTCATCTAAAGATATTTAGATAATTTGAAATGTAAATTGCACGTGGTTCTAATACTCATACTATCTATATTACTAAGTTTCACATTGCTTTACACCCACTCATTCAATTGTGAACAATAAATGAAATTTTACTGAAGAAAAAAAGTTTCTTATAATAATAATAATAATAGTTGTAGTAACAGTAATAAATGGGTTGATCGAGCATATACCTGTGAAGGAGTTTTCACTTAGATCTAATTCTTCTAGAGAAGAAATGTTGAAGAGAGATGATGGAATTTCACCTGTATAACACTCTTATTTTAGCATTAATTATCAATATTAGTATAAAACTAAATTAGAATACTTGTACAACTTTAATTAGTTTAACGAATATATATATATATATATATATATATATATATATATATATATTACATTAATTTAAGGTAATGGCTCACATATGGTACCGGCCTTGATATTTAACATTAAAGTGAAATGGTATCTTTTAGAAAGAGGAAAATGAAAATAAAATCTTTATAAGAAAAGAGGAAAAATTGATGTATTCATGTAACTGATTCCATCTTTCCCTTTTTTAGACTTAAGAAATTTTTAAAAGCAATAGAAGATTGCTTATGGAGGGCAATGACCTTGATATTTAACATTAAAATGAAATTGGTGTCTTTTGAAAAAAGGAAAATGAAAATAAAATCTTGAGAAAAAAAGAGGAAATTTTGATGCATTCATGTTAATTGGTTTCATCTTTTCCTTCTCTAGACTCAACAAATTTTTAAAAAGCCATAAAAGATGGCTAATGGAGAATACTTTTAGGACACTGGGAGGTACAGTGGGAACTGTGATGCCCCATTTTCCTTAGGGGGTGTTTGGTATAAGGTAAAGTTTTTTGTTCCTGGGAATCATCTTTCCTGGGAAACGTGATTGATGGAAATTATAATTCCCAGGAATATGCAAAATATGTTTGGTTGAACTTTAAGATTGACGGGAATCTTGAAATAATATTTTCTGGGAAATTTCTATTTTTCTGTTTGGTTATACTTAAATTTCTTGGAAATCTTCGGTAATTTTTTTAAAATGCCCCTTAGCTTTTTTAAAAAAAATTCTCTTATTTGTTTGCTTTTTTAATGAAAATTTAAATATTTAAAAAATAAATTAAATTAAAAAATAGCTATAGTTGTCCTCTCAAAATAACAAATGTGCTTTCTCTATGACAAAAGATGTATAAAGTTTAAAAAATATATAATGTTACATATATAATTATATAATAGTACTATATTACAAAATGAGAAATAGTATATACATAGTATGATGTTCATACCTTAAGTATAATAATTTATACAAAATAGTTATACACAAAATGAATAGTTGAAAATGTATAAAAATGGGTAGAGATGAAAAGTAAAAATGAAGGGTAAAATTGTCTTTTTATTTTTTAGCAAGATTTCCACCTTCATGGGAAACTTAGATTTCCACCCCCCTACATGGGAAACTTTTGGTGTCTATCTTAAAAATCATTCTCAGGAATCCATATTTCGTGAGAATCCTGTTTTAAAATTTAGCAACCAAACATGGAAATTGAACTTTCTTAAATTCAGTTTTCCAGGAATCCAAAAAAATTCCCCCTACCAAACACCCCCTTAGTTGTTCCCTTCTTAGAAAGCCAAACCACATAATATTATTAAGCTCAATTCTAAAGCTCTTCAAAAATTGAAAATTTTGCTTCTGTAATTCTTGTACTGTGTCAGTCATCATTCTATAGGAATGACAATATGAGGTAGCATTTAAATAATTAACGAGCTGTAGTTAAAATATAAGACAATAAGAAATTATAAACATGTAATCTAAGATAAACAATTAGCATATATGTATATATATGACAGGCATAATTAAAAATCATACCTTCCAAGTTATTGTTATAAAGATACATTATCCTCAGTTGTGGAAGATCACTAACTTCATTTGGAATTCTTCCTTCAAATATTAAAGAAGAATAATGATTTTTTTTTTGCAATAATATTGTATGCATCATTATTCACTGTAACATTTGTGCGTATCATTATTTCCACTAACGGCCATCAAACATAAGTCAGTAGCAACATTTTCACATGCATTTAATTTGACTTGCGAACAAAGGCACGGTATTAGTCAATATGTTCTTGAGACAAATTTATATTTGTTGGCGTGTTGTTAAATCAAAAAATATAACAATATCACTATTCTTATTTCTCAAATTGCAACTGCATTGAACAAGTGAAAACAAGAAGGACTAGAAGAGCACCAACAAGAAATTGTCATTTTGTTATCATTTAATTAAAAATATAGATCTGAGCTAAAGTAAAAAAATATTTTTTCTGTTTCAAGTTTGTATCTACCATTTATTGTGAATTTTGCATAACCCAATAAAAAAAAGCTGACCAAAATTGACTAAACATGGAAAGAAAACACAATAAATGAAAAACAGTAGAAGAGAAACCCACCCTAGGAAATCCTTTAATATTCATTCTCTAGCTAACTAGGTCCCACTCCAATGTCCAAGATATTCAAGAAAAATAGACAAAAAAATAAAAAAATAAAAAGGAAAAAAATGAAACCTACTTGAGTATAATATATTTTATTTTAGTATTTGAGTCATATATTATGTATATTCTAATAATTCTTCAAATTTAAAAACTTACGAGTTTAATGGATACGACAGCTTCATTATCATATCAGCCAACTATCCAACTTTTAACCAAAATTTTTCCAGCAGATAATGGCCGGAACAGAACACAAACGGAACACCTCTGAGACCCGAGGAAAACTACTTTCCAAAGAAGAAGAAGATCAACTTAGCATGAGCTGCAAGGAAATTAAAGCTTCTGAAGCTCCAGAGGAGCCCATGGATGAGATTATGGGTGAAGAAACCATTGGGTTGGTTTCCGGATCTATATAGGAAGGGAACTTGAAGGAAGACCAAAAGGAAAAAACTCCTAAAAACCCCAGACCCACCTCAGGTCCAATGTACTTCAACCCCAATTTCCACCACTACCATGGTAAATTAGAAAACAACTTCAGGGGGGGAAGGGAAGGACGAAGCTCATACCAAAGCAACAATAGGCTCATCCTACCGGGATAGACTCTTGGGTTTTAATGAAATAGCCAACATCCCAAACACGTAAGAGGAATCAGAAGACAGCTTTTTAGACTACGCTAGGAAGACTCTATGTTCCTTGTCATTGAATTATCCCCAGAGGAACACAGAGCATACTATAAACCGTGGAAGAAATTGCTGATAATAAAATTGATGGACAAGGGAATTGGATTTAGGTGCTTAAAGGACATATTATCTAAACTGTGGCCCTCTACTGGCACATTCAAGCTGATAGATATTGGCAATGATTACTATCTGATAAATTTTAAAAACATTGAAGATTATCACTATGCTTTATATGAGAGACTGTGGATGATTGTAGATCATTATCTTGTAGTTCATAGATGAAGACTAGATTTCAACCCCTTAGAAGACCAGTTCAAGAAGGTAACAGTTTGGATCAGAATACTTTGGCTGCCTATCCAATACTATAACTATCATTTCCTATGGAGGTTGGAAGATAAAGTGGGTAAAACTCTAAAATTTGATACCTATACCATGAACAAAATGATTTTTTATTCAAGATATGCAATAGGATTGGAGAGAGGAAAGTTAGCCAGAATTTGCATTGAGCTTGATCCTAGAAAGAAACTCATCTCCAGATTACAACTAAGGAAGCACCTCCTCAATATAGAACACGAAGGCCTTCATTTTATCTACTTTAGCTGTAGTAGGTATGGCCATTAGAAAGAGGCCTGCAACTTGAACACAAACAACGAACAACAAAACACACAGGGGAACGAAGAAGAGACCAAGATGCCACTAGCCAAGGATACGGTAATCGAAGGTATAGAAACCATAGATCGGACAGAAGACATCGATTTTGGGCCATGGATACTCGTCAAGAAATCAGAGAGAAGAATATTTACCAAAACGTAGATACAAGAAACAGGAAAGGGAAAGCTAACCTCTGACTCCACAGGCAACAGTTTGGGTTTGGCAGCAAAAAGCTTGACAGTTCAGCAAAATACAAGATTTGACGTCTTAGAAAGTCTAGTCAAGACCGTCGAAGAGCCAAAAAAAATGAGCACAGATAAAGGAAAGAAGATTAAAGCTAACGATGAAGGTACACACAATTTCTTTTTCTTTTTTTTGGACAAAGGTACACACAATTTCATGAAAAGATCAGAAGAGAAGAAAAAGCTTCTCGGGTATAGAGGGAAAGAGATGCTTAACATAGGCAAAGAAAATTTAGGCTAGAGCTGGAGCCCACAAAGACTGAACTAGAAGCATTATACAGATAAGGCATTCAAAGCCCAATCTAAACTGTATAGAGTACCAATAATAAGAGATAGAGGCCTCAAACCTTCTGGGCCTAAGATGACTTGCAAGAAAGGGCATCAACAGATTAGCACCTAACTGATTTGTCTAAATTAGCACACCAAAGTAAAGAACCCACGACAAATCAACTAACTAGAGTACATGGTACTAGTCCAAAAAAAAGTACATGGCTCCCAAAAGTTAGCCAGAGATATCATAGTTTCCAAAATGGACAAACCACCAGAGGAACCTAGCGAATATATACATGGTACTAGTCCAAAACTAAATGTTTCATTTTTTTTTCGAATTTGGTAAATTTTTTTAAGTGCTTGAATTGAATTATGTCTATATATGTTTAGTTATTTGAAACAGAAAGCCCTCTATATGAAGAAAGTAGAATTTTCAAGTGCACATGGATCTGGCTAATTATACTTCGAATACTAAACAATTTTCACTGTACAATTTTTTGTATGAATGCTAATGTAATAACCGTAAAATTTAATGAAAATTCCAATTAAAGAAAATTTAGAATAAAAGAGAGAATTTTGACAATAGAGATAAGAACCGGTGAAAATATGTATATTTAATATATAGATTAAAGAATTACAAAAGAAATATGAGAATTTATGTTTTGGCGCGCTATAAGCAAATATATTTTATTTATGTAGAAATGATTATGATTTGTTAAAATTAAGTGGACTTTTAAGTAAAAGAACTATTGTGTTGCTTAAAATAATTATACTGACATCTATTGAATTTTTATGGTATTTTTAGAAATATTCTTTATTTTAATATGAATAAAGATATTTGTTTTGAAATTTGTTTCATTATAATTTTTATCAAGAAAAATATGATTTAAGAGTTTAACTAAAGATTTATGAGAATGGAAATTTTTAGAAATTTTTGGGATATTTTATGATGAAAAACGGAATTTATATGAATTTTTATAAAAAAAATCCTATTATTAATTATTTAATAATAATTATTATATTAAAAAAAAAGCAGAAACCATAAAACGAAACCGGGGGAGGGGAAAAGTATTCAAAAAAAAATGGGAAAAGATGCATAGTAATGAATAGTGAGTGAATAGTGACATCCAATTTTAACTTTCGATTTGGAGTGCTTATGGGCTTCCGATATAAAAACTGAGGGTATTTCTGGATTTAGGACGAAGAATACTTCAGTTCTGACCGATCAGTTTTTCAAATCCACTGTTGAATCGCCGTAGATCTGAAGTAGAAAATCTTGGTAAAAGGTAACTTCTGAAACTCTTACTTAGAGAACTCAAATTAGAAATCTGACACCGTAGATGGGTTCAGAAGCTTGATAAACATTAGAATATGCAATTTTTTCGGTCATTTGGTAACTTTTTATGTGGCGGTGAATAGTAATTTTTCGGGCATGAATAGTGGCGGATGAATAGTGATTCCGGCGGTGAATAGTGGCGGTGAATATTGGTGAACAGTAACCAAACTCCCGAGTCATTTTTAAGGTTTTTGGACCCTCTGGACACGTTTTTGAAGCTTATTTGGTCAAATTCAGACTAGAAAAGTGCATTTTAGGGCTGTCCAATCTGGAGCCCTACCTTATGAGTAGATGATTCTTCCTATGGTTTGCCTATACTCTTCTTGATACTTGAATATGTATATGATTATGTTTATGAGATATTCACATTTTGATATGTTTCTGAAATGCATTAAAGATATCTGAATTGCTTACATTTTGAAATATAGTTCAAGAAGAGTATAGTTTTCAAACTGGATTTTTGAATCCATGAAATATCTGATTTCACATGTATTTCTCATTAAATGATAAAGTGAATATTTATACACGTGGCATTGATTTATAAAGATATATGGTTGCCTCGAGAAAGGGCATATATATGTGATAAACCCTGAATGGGTAACTTATAACAGATGAATTTTGAAATACATTGAACATGTGATTTTTACATGTATTTTTCATTATATGGCAAATGAAATATGTTATGCATATGTTGTTGATTTATACAGTGATATTTTTGCCTCGAATATAGGCATGTGTATATGATTCCCCTAATTGGGAAGTTTTGATAGAGGAAATATACTGAGACTGAAAGTCTGTTTTATATTGAGAATTTTATACTGGATTATATGGCATACGTGCATATGGTATTTTTCTGTGGAGGAATCCTATTGGAAACACTGTCTGCTAACAGCAGGTGATGTTAGCCCTGGTGCGCACCTTGATTGCCTCAGCTAGCAGGGGAGGTGGTGCTAGCCTCGTGTGAGGGCCAACACAAGGGAGATTATATGTGAAGGAGAGCGGAATGCCTCCTATATATAGGCAAGATGCCAGTTATATGAGATGTTATATGCCTTTCCTTGCTGTGTGCTTGGGAAAAGACCCACATAGAGTCCCTTCGCGTGTCCTCTTGAATGGTAGTAGGGCAAACCTCAGCAAGAGGCTGAGTTTAGGTAAATCCTATACCACCAAGGTACGGAAGGGGATTAGACTCTGATGTGGTGGTTCTGATATGGGATCCTCCGAATATTTTATGAGACATATTTTGATGCATAACATATTTTGATTAATGATTTTACAGTATTGAAAACGAATATGAACTTGACATGAGCATTGTTTATACAGTACTGCTTATGGCTTGAAAGACCTGATTATGATTTTTGAATAGAGAATATTTGAAAATGCGGGTCCCATGTGGATGTACTTCTGAAATGTAATTTATGAATACTTAATTTTTATTAGACGAGTACATCCATATGTTGACTTGAGAGGTCTTAGGAGGTATTATCTGCTCACTGAGTTGTAAAACTCACTACACGATGTGGATTTATTTTTCAGATAAAGACAGAGTTTGGTCCAACAGCCACGTGATCGACTAGGGGTCGTACTCCAGTGGTGAGCCTACATTGTTTCTAGGCTCTCAATATTTTATATTGTAATATATTTGTACTCTAGAGTTGCTCTGAACGTCACAGGCAGGATCCTTATTTCTGCTGTACTCTGATGTATATGTACTTGATTTGTATATGGTATCTATATGGGAAAATCTATATGTATCTGTTTCCTTGATAAAGGATTGAGATATTTATGTTTATGGAAAATATATGTTCATGATATACGTGTTTCATGTGCCCTAAAATTAGGGGCGTGACAGCTAATGAGCTGTTCCTTCATATGCATCACAAAAAGGACAAAAATTAGCCAAGTTCCAGCTGTTTCTAAGAAATTAATTGATATGCTTGGGTTACATCTCCCAGGTATCAGTTTCAAATATACATCTGACATTGATGCATCTTCAATATGCGTGTATCCATGCATTAGAGGTATATGTAGTAACTCACTTAAAATGTGGTATCTCAATTTCATTAAAGAAATAATATGAGGAGCATTGGAGGATTTGCTTAAACTTATTGGAGACTCCTGACTTGAAGAATCTCTCATATTTAATTCATCAATTAAATGTTTCATATTTTTCAAATTTGGTAAATTTATTTTTTTAAAGTGCTTGAGTTGAATTATGTCTATATATGTGCAGTCATTTGAAACAGAAAGCACTCTCATCTGAAGAAAGTAGAATTGTCAAGTGCACATGGATCTAGCTAATTATACTTCTAATACCAAGCAATCTTCACTGCACAATTTTTGAATGAATGCTTATTATGTTACATATCAAAAGATGTGTATGATACTATTTCTAATGAGGTCGCAATGTATTGAGTACAAAATATGAAGACTGGCAGAGGATAATCTAGTTTATTTTATTTAAATAAATGCTTATATACAATTATATTTTAGTTTTATGATTTTTTTTCATTATTATACAATATGAGGTGACTTAATCTTGGTTGTGCCTGTGAACTTACCTATCTCTCATACTTTAAAATTTTATTATCACTAATTGTATATATGACATAAAGAAAATAAATCCATTTCACAAAAATCCTAAATCTAAGAATCTTTTAAGGGAGGATTTGCAGGTCGTTAGATAAAACCTCACTTATCAGGAAGTTAAACGCTTGGGTAGCTAGATGGCGTTCTTGGGTGATCACTCTGATTTTGGCTTCCTCCCCGTGGCTATTTTTCTTACTACTGATCAATGATGTGCTGATTGCATTGAAGGAGGAAGTATTGATGTTGGAATACACTAAAGCAAAGCAAGTCCATCTTGCTTACGCTTTGCTGGCTGCATCATATTATTCTGATATAATTGTTAAGTTACGGTTGTAAAGCTGTAAGTCAAAGCTGTAATTAGTTAGAGTAGTTAGCTTAGCTGTCAATGTTTAGTTAACTTATTAGTCGAATTTATCTATTTATAAATACTCATGTACTCAACTTATTCTCTCTCAACAAAATTCATATATAAATAACAATCAAAACTATAATTTTTATATATAATCAACCATCAAACGACAGTAGTTTTAAAAGTGTGGACACATATTTATAGATACTATTACTTATTTGAATCCTCAATTTGGTCTATCATTTCAATAAAGCTCTCTTTTGAGATGGGATTTCCAAAATTATCAAAACTGCATTTTAAAATACTTCATTTATATATATTACATGCTAAAGTTTAAGTTAGGATACAATTTTTTAAAGTATACTAATCAATAGGAACTTATGGAAAAGCTTGTGACTTGTGAGTGTAGCTCTTAATTTTGTGCATCAAAATTTTAAACTCATTTAAGGATGTATACGCACATTCACATAACACAGCTCTCCCATTGCTTTACATCCACACATTCCCATGTGAATTATCAATGAGATTTTATTAAAACGCATCAATGTTTCTTTCTAATAATAATAATAAGCAAGAGTTAATGAGTGCAGCAAACATACCTGTTAAGGAGTTCTTCTGTAAATGTAGTTCTTCCAACAATGTGCAATTAAAAAGAGATGATGGAATTTCACCTGTTTAACATTTATATTTTAGCATTAGTTATCAATATCAGTATAAAACTCAAAAATATTATTTGTACAACCTGAATTAGTCTACCTAATATATTTGTTTACATATAAGTAATAGCTCACATATGGAACTAACATTAATATTTAACATTAAAGGTGAAAATTATGCCTTTAGAAAGAAAAAAACGAAAATAAAATCCTAGATGAAAAGAGAAAAAATCATGTGTTCATATTAGTTGATTCCATCCTATATACATCAGCCTTAGTTGTGAAAGATCAACAATCTCTTTTGGAATATCTCCTTTAATTCAACATAAATGGGGAAAAAATTAATGTTTTAGGAAAACAGAAATATAATAGTTACATTTGTTTCAATTTGATAGGCTAAGTAGACAAACATTATATTGTTTTGTAATAATTATCATATTTCATAACATAAATGGGATATGTTGAGGAGGAAGCAAGGAGGCTGCACGTCAAAAATCATGAAGAAAGGAGCACCACAGCATGAAGCACGGCCTGGCCGTGCTTGGTGGCCTGCAACACGGCCAGGCCGTGTTCTGGGCAGATGTTGCAGCACTTCCCCAAATTCCAGCCCGAAAGCACGGCCAGGTCGTGTCCTGGACCACGGCCGTGCTTCGGGGACCGTAAAGAGCGTTAAATTTAGGGTTTTCGCTGCCCAAATGGATATATAGGCTTGGGGATGCGTAGCTGCAAGGGGGAGAACCATAGGAGACATTGGGAAAACACCTTCTAGCCTTAGGAAACACATTTAGATTAGGTTTTTACATAGTTCTTTGAAGGATTTTGTCACGGCCCCAAATGATGGAACACATGACCGGCACGGCATAAGGGTTTCCCCCTAGCCGTAAGCCTAACACATAGCATGCACAAACATTCAGCACACAATCCAGAGTACATAATAAATATAACTGGCCACATATGCCACATCCAATATAAGAAAATACTGTATATATATATATATATAAATATATCTCATGAATCCAACATCCTTGATTCAACTTGGCCCATGGCCTCATAATACAAACATAGTTGTAAAACATAAAATTGTTTTCCAAACAACACATCAAAGTACACAAGAAGCGAGGATCCTGCCTGTAAATTCATGGAGATACACTAGACATAACTAAACTAAACAACCAGTACAACGGAGCCTTGCCCAAACTGGGACTCACCAATGCTATATTCAGCCTCCTACGGAGCTGTAGCTAGATCAAAGTTTCTCTGACTATCTGTGGGGAGGAAACAGAAGAGGGGTGAGATTACCACATCTCAGTGAATGGGTAAATCACACTATAACAGAAACAGGGCAAACCAAGCACGAGTGTTTCGCAATGAGTTTAATAATTTCAACATTAAGCATTTAACCATAATTTATTGAAAGAAAAGCTAAACAATTCAAATGTATGTTCAAAACATGAAACATGATTAAATCAGTAACCGTAAAGCAAATCAATTATGCATGGTAAGTAATAAATGTAATTATTTATGCAATAACAATGATGAATGAGGTATTTTAGAAATATTTAATCTTAAAAAAAATGCACTAGTTTATTGGAGTTCTTTCCTGACAGATCATCATCTTCCCCAAGCACACAGCAAGGGTAGGGTAATCACTGTAGGCGTAGACATAAGTCCACCCTAAATTCCCCCAAGCACACAGCAAGGGTAGGGTAATCACTGTAGGCGTAGACATAAGTCCACCCTAAATTCCCCCAAGCACATAACAAGGGTATGGCAATCACTGTAGGCGTAGACATAAGTCCACCTTAAATCCCTGTGTCTTAGGCAGTCATATGCCCGTCACAGTATCCTAGGCCGAAGCCTTCGCATGACCATGGTGCACCAGGGCTAGCACTCCCTGCGGCTAGCTAACAGTGATCTAAAAGGGTCCCTCCAATAGAAAACATTTGAAATATGCTATTCAAAGAGTTTAAAGTAAAACATTTCAATAACATTACAATAAAACTATAATTCTCCATCTAACTCTTTTCATGCATAAAATTCCGTTCTAAAATATGTTTCATCCATGTATTCCCATGGAGACCTTTATCATCATAAACTTTCTCTTTAGACATAGATCGTCCGTAGACGTCGCATAAATGCTCATCATGCATCAAATCATTTTAAACATAGATCGTCCGTAGACGTCGCATAGATGCTCATTATGCATCAAATCATTTCATGGCTAACTTAGTTCATTTCTATGACTAAGTTCGCATTTCTATAAATCTAGCTCAAATGGAAAATTATCAGTCTAGATGTTTGCCCTGCATACCTAGGGTTTAACTAGGATTGAAATTTACAATTTCTAACATGGTTGGAACATATTGGTTTTCAAAGCGGTAAAACAATTTAGCATACATTCCAACTAGTTAAAGAGTTATAAACTGAATTCGTAAAAAAAATACGCTATAGTATGAAAAACCCACTCACAGGTAAGGGCTCCAGATTGGACAGCCCTAAAATCCTAGTTCCTGGTCTGAATTCGGTAAAACAGACCCCAAAATCGAGTCCGGAAGGTCCAAAAACCTTAAATGAGCTTAGTTACTGTTCACAGCCGGAAAACACTATTCACGCCGGAAATACTATTCACCGCACTATTCATTGCCGAAAAACACTATTCACTGTCACAAAAATTTTACCGAATCAACAAAACAATTTCATATTCTAATGTTTATCTAGTTTCTGAATCCATCTACGGAGTCAGATTTCTAATTAGAAGTCTCTAAGTAAGGTTTTTCAGAACTTACCTTTTACCGAGATTTTCTACTTCAGATCTACGGCGATTCAACGGTTGATTTGAAAAACTGATCGGTCAAAACTGAAGTACTCATCGTCCTGAATCCAATAACACTTTCAGTCTTGATATCGGAAGCCCTTAAGCACTCCAAATCGAAAGATAAAATTTGAGATTACTATGCACTCACTATGCATGCACTATTCCTTTCTTTTTTTTTTCTTTCTTCTTTATGATACTTCGCCGCCCCCGGTTTTCGTTTATGGTTTCGTTTTTTTTTAAATATAATAATAATTATTAAAAAATTAATAATAGGATTTTCTTTTATAAAAAATTCATATAAATGCTGTTTTTCATCATAAAATATTTCAAAAATTTCTAAAAATTTCTATTCTCATAAATCTTTAGTTAAACTCTTAAATTATGATTTTTTTTTTATAAAAATCATAATAAAACAAATTTCTAAACAAATATCTTTATTCATATTAAAAGAAAGAATATTTCTAAAAATACCATAAAAATTCAATAGAGGCCGGTATAATTATTTTAAGTAACACAATACTTCTTTTACTTAAAAGTCCACTTACTTTTAACAAATCATAATCATTTCTACATAAATAAAAATATATTTACTTATAGCGCGCCAAAACATAAATTCTCATATTTCTTTTGTAATTCTTTAATCCATGTAATAAATATACATATTTTCTATGGTTCTTATCTCTATTGTTAAAATTCTCTCTTTTATTCTAAATTTCCTTTAATTAGAATTTTCGTTAAATTTTACGGTTATTACATTCTTCCCCCCTTAAAGAAATTCGGGATAGTTGCAAATAAATACTTTCCTCATTGTTCAAACAAATACAGATATCTGACACATATATCATTTTTCCTTTTCTAAGTAGCTTTCTCAGAAGAGTGATTTTTCCATATCACCTTTACTGTAGATATTTCTTTTAACTATAACTTCTTTACTTGTCTGTCCACTATTGCTACTGGTTGTTCCTCATAGGTTAAATCTTTCTGTAACTGACTCTATGGACACTGTATAACATGTGTAGAATCCGGTAAATATTTCTGTAGCATAGACACATGTAAAACTAGATGGACATTACCCAATTCAGGAGGTAAAGCCAAACAATAAACCACTGAACCGATCTTATCAAGAATTTCAAATGGTTCTATATACCGAGGGTGTAACTTCCCTTTCTTTCCAAATCTCATTACCTCTTTCATTGGTGAGTCATTAAAGAATATATGGTTACCAACTGATAATTCCTAGTGCTCAACATTCATGGTCCTTATAGACTTTTGACTAGTATTGAGTTACTTGTATTTCTTTTTCTAATCAATTTTCACTTTTTCAATGACATCTTATAATAAATCTAACTCCACTGAGTCATTTAACAAAACATTTGTAACACCTCTTACATAAAGCTTAAATCTTCTAATATCATTTTATTATAGACAGATTCTGCTAAGGAATCTCTCACCAATCTTAAAAAAAATATGCTTGAAGCATGCTCTCCAAGCTAGCATCATCAATTTAGATAAGTCATATTCTATCTATTGCATGTTATTCCAAATTAAATTTCCAAAGTTTAACTTTTCTCAATTTATTCACATATTAAGAAACCTATGATGCTCATGTAAAATTTCAAATGATGCCATTGTATATTGGCATGATAATTACTGCTATGAGCAAGTTCAACTAAGGACAATTAATTTCTCCCAACTTTCACCACAATAATATAAAGATACTTAAAGCATAACTTCTAATATATAAACACATCATTTAAATTTAGTATCAGTCATACTATAATCTAATAAAGATCTTTAGACTTCCTGACTAACTCTCTTGAGATAATATATTCAATTCGTACTTGTCAACATACCCGCCAATGAAAAATTTCATTATATCCTTATTACCTCAGGTAATCCATATTCACAATCTATGGCTTCTTCCAATCTCAACATAATTTACATTCCAAATACTAGACTCAGTTTAGCATGGTATAAATCCTTAACATAAATATCTTAATCACTTCATTATTCTCAGAGATGATTCTCAAAATATTCTTCATATGTCCACATTAAAAATTTCTAGATTAACTTAAATCTTACTTTCCATATTTTACTCCTCAGAAACTTCAACACCGTTAATTCCTTTGATTACATTCATCAAAGCACCATTAGATCATCATCCATCTATTCTTTTCAAATTCCTATTACTTTAATCTACTAATAAGTTGAACACCATAATAATTGAGTTCCATAGATTAGAAATTAATTCTCCTTATAGTAAGGAAAAGAATCTTGCATTTAATGCCAAATATTAATGTAGGACATTGTAGCAGAAAATACGAAACACGTAATAGAGCATGGTGCCAAAATAGGAAGTCAGAAGTTTGGACAAAAATATCGACAGGAACTTAAAATCGGTGGCCGTAATTCTTGAAAATCTGTAAACAAAATCTAGCTGCTATTTCGACGAAAATCGGTGGCCGCAATCGGTGGGCGCAAAATTTGAATATATGTGCCAAAATTTAATTCAAAGATATTGTTATTCGGCGGAAGCATATCATATGGAAAAGAAATAGTTCTGAGCCTATAAAGTCTGTGAATAACAAGAGCACATAGTTAACTGGTAGGATGCAGTTGGTTGCTTCAAAATATATATAATCAATCAACTGTAAATAACCAGTCCAAATTAAAATTTCTCCAAATAGCTAGTCGACTTATAAACCAATAGTCGACTGGTAAAAACATTGAGAAAAACAAGATAAATCTTTTGATTGTCCCTCTTCCACAACTAACTGGTTTGCATTTTTCAATCTTTTCTCTCTTTTACGCCTACCACTTACAACTTCTCTGTAAGAATCAAGACATCAATGCTTCATAAAAAATAATAAGGAAAAGGCTAATTTCTGGTGATATCTTAACCTTATTCTCTTCACGTGCTTAATATGGGTCACAGTCATAACTACTGTATATATACATGCTTGCCGTCATTTTTGAAATTTTCACCTTCAATTTAGCTGATCTCCGCCAATCACTCACATAGTTGTTCTCATTATGTCTAGCCTATTCGCATAGCTATTATAAGTATGTCTTTCTCTGAGTTCTGTAACTGCACACATTAGTATTTTTATTCTCATACTCAGAGTTAAGGTGATAGAAATTATGGAGGAAACCGCATTCCGTCAGTTTCGAAATATCTGTGTCTTTTGTGGTTCCAGTCCTGGAAAAGATGGGGAGTATGTTAAAGCAGCACAAAATCTGGGTATGGTGCTGGCTAGGAGAAAAATTCATCTAGTCTATGGTGAAGGTAACCGTGGGTTAATGGGGTGTGTGTCTACAACTGTTCATGTAGGAGGATGCCAAGTTCTAGGTATTATTCCTACGGCTCTAGCTGCATCTAACATTGTAGGAAAAACAATTGGGGAAGAGTTTAGGGTTGCATCAATGCATGAGCGCATGGCTAGAATGATGAGCAATGCTGGTGCTTTCATTGCCTTACCAGGGGGTTTTGGTACTTTAGAAGAGATTTTCCAAATAGTCTCTTGGGCACAACTAAATAAACCGATAGGTTTGTTAAACGTTAACCACTTCTTTGATGGTCTGTTATCTTTCCTTGATCATGCTATAGAACAGAAGTTTATCCCACACTCAGCACAACGAATTCTCATCTCGGCTTCAAATGCTGAGGAGTTGATTGATGCTTTACAAGCATATGTTCATGTACCTAATCCAATCACAGCTCAAATAAAATGGACAATAAACCATAGCAGAAAGCGCAAATTGGACTTGGATCTTCATCTGTAACTGTAGCAAGATGTGGACATTGCTGTACCACTTTTACTTTCTTAGGGTTATCTTGGATACCATCTTGCTAGCCAGATACCTTAAGAAAGTACTATTACTAAGTCAAAATTCATATTTTGAGAACTTAGCATATAGCTGATACTCCCTTGGAGTTTGTAATACTATCTTTAAATATTGCTTATGATCCTCTGCACTCTTGAAATATTTTAGATTAACAATAATTATAATAACAAATTAATCCAGGGATGGCTTCAATATTTTTTTATCAAGTCCAAGAATGCAACTGGGCATTTGTCAATTCAAATGACATAACTATAAACTCATAGTGTCCATACCGAATCCTGAAAGCAAATTTGTTTTTTAATATCCTCTTCTCTTATCCTTAATTGATGATATCTAAATATCAAATCAAGTTAAAGTTTTTTAAAAAAATGTTGAGCACTTTCTACTTGATCAAATAGATCATCTATACGAGGTAATGAGTATTTATTCCATATAATCTATGTATAATCATAGTAATCCATATTTCTTTTTCACAGATAAAACTGGAGCACTCCACGTAAAAGTTCTAGGGCTTTTAAATCCCTTGTCTAACATGTCTTGTAACTATTTCTTTTTCAGTTCTTTAAGTTCAGTGGGTGCCATTCTATATGAAAATATAGACGCTGGCCAGGACATAAATCAATACCAAATTCTATTTATTATTTCGGGGTAATCCTGGCAATTGTTTAGGAATTATATCAGAAAATTCTCTAATCACTGGAACTTGATTTACAGTGGTATACTTTATATCAGCATCCCTCACCACTGCCAACTATCCTTGGCACCTTTTTGTAATCACTTAGGGATTGCTAAAGCAGAGATTAGGTTACTGGGTATCTCACTAAGATTTCTTTGTATCAAGAGAGAAAATTCTCCAAGAATATTGAATTTAATCACCTTCTAGTGACATGTCAAAATGACAGGACATAATGCCAACAAATTCATTCTCAATATTACATCACAATCTACCATATCTAGACAACCGGGTACAACGGGTGTCACATTCAGAAACCATCATGATGTCACATTCAGAAACCATCATATTTGGTATCTGTCTCAATTTATTAAATTCCTTAAAACGCATCTCGCTATAAAACAGAGATAGCCCAACCGTCACTTAACCATGCCAACATAGCATACTATAAACTGACTTACTTGAACAAAAAGACAACATCCTATCGAATCCCTTTAGCAGCACCGTGAGTATAAGCATGTCTGGATTCATACCCATACTCAAAGTCCTACCTAAAGGTCCGTTACTCCATGAACACAAGGAAACCTAATCCTCTGATACCAACTTTGTCACGGCCCCAAATGATGGAACACATGACTGGCACGGCATAAGGGTTTCCCCCTAGCCGTAAGCCTAACACATAGCATGCACAAACATTCAGCACACAATCCAGAGTACATAATAAATATAACTGGCCACATATGCCACATCCAATATAAGAAAATACTGTATATATATATATATATCTCATGAATCCAACATCCTTGATTCAACTTGGCCCATGGCCTCATAATACAAACATAGTTGTAAAACATAAAATTGTTTTCCAAACAACACATCAAAGTACACAAGAAGCGAGGATCCTGCCTGTAAATTCATGGAGATACACTAGACATAACTAAACTAAACAACCAGTACAACGGAGCCTTGCCCAAACTGGGACTCACCAATGCTATATTCAGCCTCCTACGGAGCTGTAGCTAGATCAAAGTTTCTCTGACTATCTGTGGGGAGGAAACAGAAGAGGGGTGAGATTACCACATCTCAGTGAATGGGTAAATCACACTATAACAGAAACAGGGCAAACCAAGCACGAGTGTTTCGCAATGAGTTTAATAATTTCAACATTAAGCATTTAACCATAATTTATTGAAAGAAAAGCTAAACAATTCAAATGTATGTTCAAAACATGAAACATGATTAAATCAGTAACCGTAAAGCAAATCAATTATGCATGGTAAGTAATAAATGTAATTATTTATGCAATAACAATGATGAATGAGGTATTTTAGAAATATTTAATCTTAAAAAAAATGCACTAGTTTATTGGAGTTCTTTCCTGACAGATCATCATCTTCCCCAAGCACACAGCAAGGGTAGGGTAATCACTGTAGGCGTAGACATAAGTCCACCCTAAATTCCCCCAAGCACATAACAAGGGTATGGCAATCACTGTAGGCGTAGACATAAGTCCACCCTAAATCTCTGTGTCTTAGGCAGTCATATGCCCGTCACAGTATCCTAGGCCGAAGCCTTCGCATGACCATGGTGCACCAGGGCTAGCACTCCCTGCGGCTAGCTAACAGTGATCTAAAAGGGTCCCTCCAATAGAAAACATTTGAAATATGCTATTCAAAGAGTTTAAAGTAAAACATTTCAATAACATTACAATAAAACTATAATTCTCCATCTAGCTCTTTTCATGCATAAAATTCCGTTCTAAAATATGTTTCATCCATGTATTCCCATGGAGACCTTTATCATCATAAACTTTCTCTTTAGACATAGATCGTCCGTAGACGTCGCATAGATGCTCATCATGCATCAAATCATTTTAAACATAGATCGTCCGTAGACGTCGCATAGATGCTCATCATGCATCAAATCATTTCATGGCTAATTTAGTTCATTTCTATGACTAAGTTCGCATTTCTATAAATCTAGCTCAAATGGAGAATTATCAGTCTAGATGTTTGCCCTGCATACCTAGGGTTCAACTAGGATTGAAATTTATAATTTCTAACATGGTTGGAACATATTGGTTTTCAAAGCGGTAAAACAATTTAGCATACATTCCAACTAGTTAAAGAGTTATAAACTGAATTCGTAAAAAAAATACGCTATAGTATAAAAATTCAATAGAGGTCGGTATAATTATTTTAAGTAACACAATACTTCTTTTACTTAAAAGTCCACTTACTTTTAACAAATCATAATCATTTCTACATAAATAAAAATATATTTACTTATAGCGCGCCAAAACATAAATTCTCATATTTCTTTTGTAATTCTTTAATCCATGTAATAAATATACATATTTTCTACGGTTCTTATCTCTATTGTCAAAATTCTCTCTTTTATTCTAAATTTCCTTTAATTGGAATTTTCGTTAAATTTTATGGTTATTACAGATTTGATGTTCTAGAGTTGATTTTTTTGCTTTCAAAGTTGTAATTCATCTAAATACTTCTGCACACCAGGTTCTATCTTTCTACTTCTACCTCTACTTGTTCTTCTACGTCTTAATTGTATTGAATTGCTATGAATTGTTCAATGAATATGGTTCTGGTTCTTGTTTTGACAATATGTGAATAGATTCTATCTAGGGTTTTGGTAAACCCAATTGTGATACAATGATACTATGCCTATAGATTGAATTATGAAACCCTAATTGTAATTTGGGTTAGATTAATTTGGATTGATTATTGTATGCTTGTATTAGTTGATAGAATGCCTGATCACCAGTCTATCACGCATTAGGTATTTAATTGATGAACTGAAAGGTGAAGATTAAAACTGGAATCCAATGGTTAATTAGAGTTGTCTTAATCACAAAAGTAGTTTAAGATACCCTAGGCTTGAATCAATTAATGGGAACGAGAAAATCGATTAGTTGCATTCTATGGTTGGCCTAAAGCTTAATGGACCTAGGTTGAGCTAAGAACCACGAAAGTACGTAATTGGATTAACCTAGGTACGATTGGTAATGCTTGAAAGAGATTGCTAATTAATTTGGGCTAAACCATCCCCAATAATCTAGACAATTGCAATTAGAGGTGAATATCAGTTGTTGAGTATCACAAGTGTGGTGAACCTTAACCCTAGGCTTAGCTTAATTGGTTACTTTAACTTGTTTAATTGCGATATTTGCCCATCAAATTATATCGATTTAGATAGCACTTTTTGTGAGATTCTGGTAATTGACATTGTTCTCCGTGGGACACGATCCGTACTTGCCGGACTAGCTACAGCTACGCCGTGCACTTGTGGTATTTAGTAGAAACAACGCAACAAGTTTTTGGCGCCGTTGCTGGGGAAACAATAGTCAATATTAGATACCTTGCGAAATAGTTAGACTGGATCATTTTCTTTTCTGTTTTTCTGCATAATTTTCCTTTGCTGATCTTTGCACCTTTTCATCCTTCATAGTTGAGTATCTATTTTATGCGAAGAGGGGACAAAGACCTTGTAGAATTTGACCCAGAGATTGAGCGCACACTGCGAAGGTTGAGAAGAAAATAGCAGGAAGAGAATTTAGCAGCTATAATGGGGGAAAGAGATAACCGATCACTGAAGGACTTCACTGCCCCAGACACACATGGCCTGAACCCCAGTATAGTCAGGCCAGTGGTAGAAGCTAATAACTTTGAGCTGAAGCCATCTCTCTTGCATATGGTTCAGCAGAACCAGTTTGGAGGGTTGCCTACTGAAGTCCCTAACCTCCACCTCTCTGTGTTTTTGGAGTACTGCGACACCCTGAAGTTGAATGGGGTCTCCTCAGATGCTATCAGGTTGAGGTTATTCTCTTTCTCATTGAGAGACAAAGCACGGGCTTGGTTGCACTCTCTCCCATCGGGGTCCATCACCACTTGGCAGCAGCTTTCTCAAGCTTTCCTGGCCAAGTATTTTCTGCCAAGTAAGACGGCCCATTTGAGAAACCAGATTACTACATTCGCTCAGAAAGATGGAGAATCTCTATATGAGGCTTGGGAGAGATTCAAGGAGCTCCTCAGGGTATGCCCACATCATGGGCTTGAAAAATGGTTGATAGTCCTTACATTCTACAATGGACTAGTCTATAGCACCCGTATGTCTGTGGATGCTGCAGCAGGTGGAGCCATTATGAACAAGACAGTTGATGAGGCATACGAGTTGATTGAAGACATGGCTCAGAACCACTACTCCTGGTCTAGTGAGAGACAACCCAGAAAACCAGCAGGTATGTATGAAGTAGATGCTTTCAATCATCTAACTTCCAAAGTAGATGCTTTATTTCAAAAGTTGGATAAGTTAAGCATCAATGCTGTTAGTTCACCTTCTTCTTCTACATCCTGTGAGATTTGTGGAGGTGTTGGCCATGCAGCCAACGAGTGTCAGCTGAGAAATTCTGCACTTCAGGATTGTGAGCAAGCGAACTTTGTGAACAACCAAAGAAACAATCCCTACAACAATACCTATAACCCAGGCTGGAGAAATCACCCGAACTTCTCTTATAAGCCGAATGTTGGCTAGCAGCCCCAGAATAATTTCAAACAACCTCCAGGCTTTTAGAATCCAAGGCCATTCAATCCTCCACAACCAAAGTCAAATCTAGAGGCTCTAATGGAGAATTTCATCTCCACACAGAGCAAGCAAAATGAGGAATTTAGAGCTCAGAATCACAGTATGAACGAAGCAATTAAAGACTTGGCTTCTAAAGTTGATTCACTTGCTACACATAACAAGATGTTAGAGGCCCAGATAGCACAGCAAGCGAGCTCTTCAACTAGAAATTTTGGTAAGTTCCCTGGTCAGCCTGAGAACCCTAGAGAACACTGTAAAGCTATTACTTTGAGAAGTGGTAAACAATTGGATGAACCAGTGAAAAAGGAGGATGATAAAGGAGATGAAAAAGGGGATGTGCCTGAGCCAGTAAATGAAGAAGAGGAGCCAGTTAGTGAAAGGAAGGAAGAAAAAGAGCCTGATTATGTAGCTCCTGAACCATATAAGCCACCAGTTCCCTTCCCTCAGAGACTAGCTAAGGCCAAGTTAGAGAAACAGTATGGGAAGTTTCTGGATGTGCTGAAGAAGCTGCACATCAATATTCCATTCTTGGAAGCTGTCTCTCAGATGCCTTCCTATGCCAAATTCCTGAAGGAGATCCTCTCTAATAAGAGGAAAATTGAGGAATATGTCACTGTGGCATTGACTGAAGAGTGCAGTGCCCTGATTCAGAACAAACTGCCTCCTAAACTCAAGGATCCTGGGAGCTTCTCAATACCTTGTTCCATTGGAGATGTGCAGATCAATAAAGCTTTATGTGATCTCGGAGCAAGTGTAAGTCTTATGCCATTGTCCATTTGCAAGAAACTCCAAATGGGTGATCTGAAGCCTACCACTATTTCTCTCCAGTTAGCGGACCGATCCGTCACTCACCCGGTAGGTATATTAGAGGATGTTCCTTTAAAGGTGGGTAAGTTTTTCATACCCATTGACTTTGTTGTATTAGAGATGGAGGAAGATAGTCAAATTCCCATCATTCTGGGAAGGCCTTTCCTAGCCACTGCAGGTGCTATTATAAACGTTAAAGATGGAAAGCTTTCCTTGAATGTAGGGGATGAAAAGATTGAGTTTAATCTTAATGATGCAATAAAATGTCCATCCTTAGGTGATACTTGTTGCATGGTTGATGTAATTGAAAAAAATATAGATAATGCAACGAGTTTGTGTCCTACTGATCCACTTGAACTTTGCCTTTTGGGTAGTTCTGCTTCTTTTGCTGAATAGGTAGAAGCTGAAGCCTACACTAGATTGCTTGATGAGAGTCCTACGCTCTCCTCAGAAGTAAAAATTAAAAAGCTGGAACAGGACCACAACCACAAATTAGCTGAATTAGAGGAAGGCAAAACACCTAAGGTAGAATTAAAACCTCTTCCCTCTACTCTCAGGTATGAATTTCTGGACCCTAACTCTTCATATCCAGTCATAGTAAATGTTGATCTGAGTGCTGAAGAAACTAGTAAGTTACTTGATGTACTCAGGAATTTTAAGAAAGTGATTGGATATAGTATTGATGATATAAAAGAGATTAGTCCATCCGTTTGTATGCATCGTATTACAGTCGATACTGATCATAAACCCTCCAGGGAACACCAGAGGAGACTCAACCCCAACATGAAAGAGGTAGTGAAGAAGGAAGTACTCAAATTGCTTGATGCAGGTATTATCTATCCTATTTCAGATAGTGAATGGGTAAGTCCTGTCCATGTGGTGCCCAAAAAGGGAGGTAATGACTGTTGTTAAAAATGATAATGATGAATTAATCCCTACTAGAGCTGTTACGGGTTGGCGCATGTGTATTGATTATAGAAAATTGAATAAGGCCACCTGTAAGGATCACTTTCCTTTACCATTTATTGATCAATTGTTGGAAAGGCTGGCTAAGCATTCTCACTTTTGTTATCTGGACGGATACTCGGGATTCTTTCAAATCCCTATCCATCCGGACGACCAAGAAAATACCACTTTTACATGTCCCTATGGCACTTTTGCATATAGAAGGATGCCATTCGGATTATGTAACGAACCAGCCACCTTCCAATGATGCATGATGGCAATTTTCTCTGACTTTATTGAGGATATAATGGAAGTATTTATGGATGATTTCTCTGTCTATGGAACCTCATTTAGTAACTGTTTAAATAATTTGACACAGGTACTTAAGAGATGTGAGGAAGTCAACCTAGTACTGAATTGGGAGAAATGCCATTTTATGGTAAGGGAAAGGATAGTACTCGGAAACTTGGTGTCAGAAAGGGGGATAGAAGTGGATAAAGCAAAAATAGAGGCAATCCAGACAATGCCACCACCATCAAATGTTAAGGAAGTGAGGAGTTTTCTTGGGCATGCTGGCTTCTATAGATGATTCATCCAAGACTTCTCTAAAATTTCTAAACCCTTAACTAATCTGCTTATTAAGGATAACCCATTTTTATTTGATAATGACTGCTTATGTTCCTTTTGCAGATTAAAGGAGGCATTAACATCTGCACCGATCATCCAACCTCCTGATTGGAACCTTCCCTTCGAGATCATGTGTGATGCAAGTGACTATGCTGTGGGAGCCATACTTGGGCAAAGGAGAGACAAAATGCCCTATGTTATCTACTATGCTAGCAAAACTCTGGATGAAGCCCAGGTCAACTATTCCACCACTGAAAAGGAACTCCTAGCAGTAGTATTTGCAATTGACAAATTCCGACAATATCTGCTGGGATCCGAAGTTATAGTATTCACGGATCATGCTGCAATCAAGTACCTATTAAGTAAGAAGGATGCCAAGCCAAGACTGATTAGATGGATCCTCTTGCTACAGGAGTTTGACCTCGTGATTCGGGATAAGAAAGGCACAGAGAATGTGGTTGCATACCACCTTTCCAGATTTAGGCAAGATTTGCTAAAAACGACAAAGATGAGTTGCCTATAGACGATTCTTTTCCCGATGATCAACTCCTTGCAGTCACTTACGCTGATGCTCCTTGGTATGCAGACTTCGTGAATTATCTTGCATGTAGAATACTACCTGAGGGGTTGAGCTATCATCAGAGAAAGAAATTTTTCTCTGATATTAAGTTTTACTATTGGGATGACCCATGTTTATACAAATGGTGTGCAGATGGCATCTTCCGAAGGTGTATCCCGGAGGAAGAAGTTTATAGTGTTATATACCACTGCCATAGTTCACCTTGTGGAGGGCATACTAGCATTTCTAAGACAGCAGCTAAAATTCTACAAGTTGGTTTTTATTGGCCTACGCTCTTCAAGGACGTGCACACTTTTGTAAAAACATGTGACCGGTGTCAAAGAGTCGGCAACATATCCAGAAGGAATGAGATGCCCCTGAACAATATTTTGGAAGTAGAAATATTTGATGTTTGGGGCATAGACTTTATGGGTCCCTTTCCTTCTTCATGTGGGAACAAGTACATCCTAGTGGCTGTGGACTACGTTTCTAAGTGGGTAGAAGCAGTAGCATCCCCCACCAATGATGCCAGAGTGGTTGCCAAACTCTTCAAGAGGGTAATTTTCCCAAGATTTGGAGTACCCCGAGCTGTGATGAGTGATGGAGGTTCCCACTTCACTGAACAACAATTCCAAAACCTCTTGAAGAAATATGGAGTCAATCATAAGATAGCTCTAGCTTACCATCCTCAAACAAGTGGACAAGTAGAAATATCAAATAGGGAGATCAAATCAATACTGGAAAAAACTGTATCAAAGGCAAGAAAAGATTGGTCTCTCAAGCTTGATGATGCATTATGGGCTTATAGGACTGCATACAAAACACCGATAGGTACCACACCTTTTCGGTTAATATATGGAAAACCCTGTCACTTGCCGGTAGAGCTTGAGCATAAGGCTTTTTGGGTAGTCAAAGCAATCAATTTTGACTTGTCAGCTGCTGGAAGGAGGAGATGCCTACAACTGAATGAGTTGGATGAACTGAGGCTTGATGCTTATGACAATGCTAAGTTATACAAGGAAAGAACAAAAAGATGGCATGATAAGCACATCCTTAGGTGCCAGTTTCAAGTAGGAGATTGGGTCTTGCTATTCAATTCGAGGCTGAGACTCTTTCTCGGGAAGCTTCGCTCTCGATGGTCCGGTCCATTCCAAGTGACTCAAGTCTTTCCTTATGGAGCAGTGGAGGTGCAGAGTGAATCCACCGGATCGTTCAAAGTCAATGGGTAATGCCTCAAGCATTTTGTAACGGGACAACCGGTTGAAAAGGGAGCTACCCAAGCTCTTACAGAACCCCCAGTAATCCATTAATAAGCAAAGGAGTCGAGCTAATGACTTTAAACAAGCGCTTTGTGGGAGGCAACCCACATTTTGATTTCTAAAAATTTCCTTTTGTTTGATCTCCAACTTTAAGTTTTGAGTTAATCACTCAGATTAAAGTATATTAAGTGTATTTCTTTTTGATTTTTCAGGACATTTTCCATATGTCCAAAGCAACACAAAGGAGTTAGAAGCAAAACAATTCCATTTCAAAAAAAAAATTTTTTTTGCTGCACAAACCCGCAAGAAGCACGGGCTGGCCGTGTCTTGTGCATTCCAAAAAAAAAGGGGGGTGCAGCGAAACTCGCCCGAAGCACGGCCGTGCTTCGGGCGTGGGGGCTAAAATCCCCCACATTTCCCCCCTCTTTCACCCGTGCCTCTCCCCTTCTTCCCCCTTCATCTTCATCGGCCACACCATACCTCAATCACCCACTCCCCTTTGATTTCTTCCTACGTTTTCATTCCCCCCTCTTCAATTTATCTACCCACTCACCCTTTGATCCAATTCATCTTCCCTTCTTCTTTCCCTTACCCGTGCCATAACTCTTCCACCTCCTCTCCTACTTGCGTTCTTTTTCCCAGCCATCATCTTTCCCCCACCTACGGTCAAGCTCCTCCTTCTCTTTCCCTTTCATCCCCTCCCCTTATCTGCGACACCCATTCCCTCAACCAACTCCTTCTTCGGCCAATAAACCCATCCTCCCGCACCAAACCCGAAACCCACCCCCTTCCTTCAACAAACTGCTAGGTTCCTCCATGCTTCATCAACACGCTGCGCTTCCATCAGGTACTTCGTGTCTCTGACTTTGTTTACATTTTCTGAATGACAATCTCGGATTGTTACTATTTGGACTGGTTTATGCATTTGAATAGGAATGGTTTTAGATTTCTGGAATTAGTCTCACAGCTGATTTATGTCTGTTGATTTCTGCAATTGGTAGTTGTCATGCATTACTCTGTTTTGCTATCTAGTTTTTGAACCTCCCATTGATGAGTTACTACTGCCTTGACTCTCTGGAATTGAATAACATTCGGCATTAGACTTTTACTTATCCCAATTCAGACTTGCTGGTCGATCATCTGTTTATGGCCTTTATCCGACTGTATGAATGCATTTAGAATCCAAGCTCTGCCTGCCAATTTCCTAGGTTGAATGCCCTGCATTCTAATTTGTTTTGCAATATATGGGTCCCAAAAGAGTCCGAACTGGCCAACCATCCACCCACTCCCACCAAACACGTAGAGGACGTAATCAACCGCCACCCCAACTTCCACATCAGATTAACGAGTATGGTATTGAGTTCATTGACGATAGTCAACGAACCCGATACGATACCCTAGTATGACGGGGAATGCTGAGTACCTGATATCTAGATGAGGAATGTTTGGAGCGCTTAGGACTTTTACCTGACATCCAATACCTTGTTGACCGGATTGGGTGGAACACTTTTCTAACCCACCGATACCCGGCCTACCCAAGACCCACATTAGAATTTCTCAGTTCTATTCATATAGTACTGTTTAGGGGTCCGAATGTCCACGAGGGCCAGGTCAACTTTAGACTGTTTAACCATAGCTTTAACTTGAATTTAGCGAAATTTAATGCACTGTTTGACCTAACTCCAAAGGGAACTAGATCAGTACCCTGAGATTTCCTTGCTAATATATTTTATAACTCAATTGCAATTGAAGGGCAATACAGTGCATCAACTTCCAAAGCATCTTTTATTTGCAACCCCACCTTCAGATATTTACAGCGTCTTATGGCCCATACAGTTTTCGGTAGGGCAGAGAGCGATGGAGTTGTAAATCTTAGAGAGCTTTACTTTTTATATGCTATGGTAAACAGTACCAAGGTGGATACCGGAGCCTTCATGGCTCATCAGATGGCCCGGGTAGGTGGGACCATGAATGGAAAGGTCGTCATTGGAGGCCTAATTACTGCCATCGCTAGAGGGTTAGGATTTGAGGCCAATCTCCAGGGTATACAACCAGTAGGGGGTAGCAACAGGATTGACTTAGAATCCTGCTTGAATATGAAACTTGTTGTTAAGATAAATACTGAATACTAGTTGTATCTTGGAGGCCAAAAATTATTCAGCCTCCCTAACCCTTCTAGGACAACAGTCCAAAATAGAGTGAACTGGATCTACCTTTTAGAGGAGGATAGGGATAATGAGGAGATTTCCCCAGAAGGGGATGACTATCCCCTTGAGCCACTTTTGGATCTTCCACCTCCACCCCTCCCATTTTACTGACCATGCAGGACCATCATCGGCCCCACCAGAGAATCAGAGTTCCTTCTCTTCTAGGCTAACCCGCATTGAAGCCGAGCAGCTTTCACAGAGATCCGTCTTGCATGCCATCCAGGCAGAGCAACATTCACAAAGAGCCACCCTGCATGCCATGCACGACTCAATTCAAAGCATGTAGGGTATGATGCAGGCATGGTACACCTGACATCTGGGCCAGAACCCACCTCCACCACCACCGGACAACCAGTGACTACGTAAGTACTTTCTTCCCCCTGCCTCTTTTCTATCATAGTTATGAAACTGAGGACATTGTCTAGTTTAAGCATGGGGGAGTGTAATTGATATTGTCTGAGCTTATGTGATGCACACTGGTCATGTTTATTTGCTGATTTAACTTCTCTTTGCATGTATATATTGCACTTACTGCATTCCTTTTGTCTTGCATTCCACATAGTTACTATTCCCAAGATAGACTGGTGTAATATAGGCTGATTTTAGCTCATGAATATGTGATGCACAATAGGATATGAAATAGGTAGTTATTACTTTAGTCTCTCTCTTCTAGTATTAAACCTCTAATTTCTCGAAAAATATCTCTCCATTGTACTGTAAATTGTATGCTTCGGCTGATTTTTCACACTATGAGAGTGTGAAGGTAGGGAGAGGTGAAAAATGAGGGTATGTGAAACCCAAAAAGTTTTCACTCTGAGTACCTCCTTCAAGGCACCAAAAAGGCCCTAGTATGAGTACCTAGATGCTGATACCCTAGTGAGATGGAGCATAAAATGCACTCACCGCATATTTCTATAATAAAAGAGAAAGAAAGAAAAAGAAAAGAAAAGAAGCAAAAAGAAGATGTGAAAAAGAAGAAGTTAAGAAAAATAGAAATAAGGGTAAAGCAACATAGGGAGATCTAAAGGATGAGGTAGCCTACTTGAGTGATTAAAAATCAGTCTAATGCATACAACCACTGGTGACAAAAGAAAAAGGTATGTATTAGAAGAATTTCTGGTTTGGTCTTAGAAGAATAGAGACTACTTGAGTACTGTCTATTCATATATCTATTGTGTGCACATGGATTGAGTGAAAAGTTATCTATATTGCATTTCTATCTTGTGGATTCTGATTGCATCCTTATCCCCTTTCTTTCTGTTATGGCATGTCATTTGCTTGACGACAAGCAAAAGTTTAAGCATGGGGGAGTTGATAAAGGGGAATTTTGAGTGCTTATTGTTCATATTTTGTCCCCTAATTCATAGTAACTTGTGGATATTTCTGTGCTTTTGGCTATACTTTGTTCTGGGTACTGCTGTGTTCATTTTGTGATTTCAGGAAAGTAAAAAGAAGTCAAGAAGCAAGGAAAAGCAGTCATGGAAAGACCCTATAAGACCTGGGATATGTTGAGGAGGAAGCAGGGAGGCTGCACGTCAAAAATCATGAAGAAAGGAGCACCACAGCATGAAGCACGGCCTGGCCGTGCTTGGTGGCCTGCAACACGGCCAGGCCGTGTTCTGGGCAGATGTTGCAGCACTTCCCCAAATTCCAGCCTGAAGCACGGCCAGGCCTTGTCCTGGACCACGGCCGTGCTTCGGGGACCGTAAAGAGCGTTAAGGGCCCGTTTGGGCTGCCTGATAAGGATAACAGGATAGGATATATTATCCTATCCTGTTCCTATCTTGTGTTTGAGGGCTCTTCAGGATAGGATAACACTATCGTTTTTCATATCCTATCATGCCGGTCTTTGAAAAATTGTATCCTACCTCAAGAGCTGGGTTACTCACCTAATAACTCACTCACTCCTCTTTGCCTATCTCACCCTCGATCTCCCGAGAGCACTCTCCCCTTCACATCGAGTTTTCACCCTTCCAGCGCCGTCACCGAGAACTCTCCCCCTCACCTGAGCTGTCTCCCCCCTCACCGAAGCTGTCTCGCCCTCCCGAGCTCTACCCTTTGATTTCCCTCACCCTTCGATCTCCCTCACCCGAGCACTCTACCCTTGGATCTCCCTCACCCGAGCTTTCAGAACTCTCTACAGCTCACCCGAGCTCCCTCACCCTTGGATCTCCTTCACCCAAGCTTTCAACCCTCACCTCGAGCTCTCTCCAGCTCACCCAAGTTCCCCAGCTCACCGAGCTCTCTCATCGTTCGATCTCCCTCACGCAAGATTTCAACCCTCACCTCGAGCTCCGTCCAGCTTACCCGAGCTCTCTCCAGCCCAGATCTAGCTCTCTCCCCCTCACCTAAGCACTCTAGATCCCCCCTCGTCAAGAACGATACCCCATCATCAAGGTAAGCATTGATTCCCTCTGTATCGATTCCCTCTACCGAAGATGATTTCCACTGGTTTTCTCTCTGTCATTTGTTCTGGTTTATGGTTGTATGGGAATTTTTTGGATTGGTTTAGCTGCTTGAATGTGGGTATCGATTTCTGCAAACATTTATTCTGGCTTATTATTTTTTCTGGTTTGGTGTTTTCCTCTCTGTTGAATTGTTGTTTGTGGTGTTGAATGGGTAATGTATTGTGCCTGTGGTTTTTGCATTCACCAAATATATATAAAGAGGACGTGATATTATTTGTGTGATGTACACTGGGAACATACAATTTAGTTTGCCTATTTTGATTAACAGACAGTAACCAAACAGTGTGGATGGGTTATGATATTGAAATTGAAGAAACTCAAAATAACGATATGGTCAAAATTCAACAAAAGTGATAAGTTAAGACACTGCAACCCATCTATATATCTATATCTACAATGTATATATATTTTTCTCCTCATCTTAACTATTTAAAGAATCGTTAACATTCAAAGGTACCAATTTTATAAAACAGAAAGTACAAACTGTAAAAATCTGATGGAGTAGAAAGTGGAAACATGATAGCTTCACCCACCCAGGCAAAAAAGCCTCGTTTCTAACTCACCCAAAACCCCAGCATGTCAGGAAGAATTAAAGTTGTTGCTTCTGTGGTTATGGGATAAATAATATTGACACCCAAGTCATCTACCATATTCTGTGAGGGCGCCAGGCTTCCATAATTAGACAACTCTTTACTGCTGAACCTCATCTCCGTGTTTCTACAAATGTCTACATGTTTCTTGTGAATATTTTTACAGTTATAGGTTCCAGAACTCTCATATTTCATAGGAATAAGATGGAATTTAGATTAAAAGAATACCAGAACATAGGAAAAAGGAGTTAGATGGAACTAGGATGAATGCTCTACATTTGTCCAATTTCTCTTTGTTTGTAGAGGAAAAAACTGTTTGCAAACAACTTTGTGTAAGCAATTATGAATGCTCTGTTATTTCAGTATCCCCCTCTTATAAACAGAAGCTAATCAAAATTTAATTAATTGAGCAATAATATTGAGCCTAGCTAAACCTCTTTTGAATTGTTTGTGTTTTTATCCGAAATTTGCCCTCAAAACTTTTACAAATTCAGTCAAACAAGTGGTGGCTTCATAAATGATTGAAAGGGATGAAATCAAGCGGAGTTTGATTATGGTCATTGATTAATTGAGGTAGACAACATTATACATATATACATCTTCATCACACTTCATACTTGCATCATTGTATGTAGCTTAGAAAATTGAGGAAGGTGAGTCAATAAAGATGTCAAGAAGAATTCAATTTTCTTTATTCTTTGTTCCTTGCTATTGAATTTCAATCAGACATTAACTTCCAAATTGAATTTACCTTCATGAGGATAAAAAGTGTTATGATAATATGCACATTTCGGAAAGTGTACTTGGTGAACTATTAGCTATGTCATTGTTGGGCCTTTGGTGATATTGTATGAGTAAGGATTGATGCGATGTTGCTTTTCTTTTGGTGATATTGTATTTATGACTTGTTGTTTAGGTCATTATAAATGGGAATAATGTTTGGATGTAACTCTTTTAGCTGAATTATGATAAGGCGTAATATGAGATGCCTATGTTCATTATCTTAATAATGATACTGATGCTATCAAGTGTCTAGAATTCATTGCCTAAAGGATCTCAGCTCTCAGTTTTTACCTGTTGCCCTGTTAGTGTCATGTCATCCCTTTACAATAACTCATACTGGTTATGCACCTTCATTAGCAGTGGTCACAATTGAATATATTGGATGTTTATTTGCATTTTTTAACATAAATCGGTGCTGATGAGAAATCCTAATTGTATTTAAGTTGTTTATTTTTTTTTGTTATTTGTATAGGTAAATATGAATTCAGAGGATCAACTTGAGATTATTTCATATATGCTTTTGGAGGAAATGTTTTTAGAGATGGTTGGGATGTGTTTTGCACTTTTTATGACAGTGAGTCTTTCTACATTGTGGTATTATGAAAATCATAGTCCTAGGGAACAACCAAGGGTTAGGGAGGGTTTAAGGAGAGAACTTTTAGAGGGATTGATAAACGAAGATGATGTTACATCCGTCGATCATCTTCGCATGGATATTAGGTCATTTCGTTCATTATGCTTTCTCCTTCGTACTGAAGGCAGATTAAGAGAGGATGGACTAGTAAATATTGAAGAACAAGTGGCTATGTTCTTACACATATTAGCACATCATTCTAAGAATCGGGTGATTAAATTTTTGTTTAAAAGGTCTGGAGAAACAGTTAGTAGATACTTTAATAAAGGGTTGAAAAGTGTCTTACGATTGCAAGAAACACTCCTTAGAGGACCAGATCCTGTTTCACAAGATTGCTTAGATGAGAGATGGAAATGGTTTAAGGTACGGTGTTTATGTTATAGAATACATTAATAATTGCATTCTAGTTTGTTAAACATTAACTTTTTATTTGTATTTGTATTTGTATATAGAGCTGTCTTGGGGCATTAGATGGAACACATATCCAAGTTACTGTGCCAGCAATTGATAAACCGAGATATCGTAATAGAAAAGGAGATATATCCACTAATGTCTTAGGCGTATGTTCAAGGGATATGAACTTTATATATGTGTTACCTGGATGGGAAGGATCAGCATCAGATTCAAGAGTACTGCGGGATGCCATTTCTAGGAGGAATGGTTTAAGAGTCCCAACAGGTAAAAAAAAATTTACATAGTAGAGATGCATTAATAGTAATGAATGAATAATTATTAATATGTTCAATTAACAATTTTATTTTACTATAGGGTATTATTACCTTGTGGATGCTAGGTTTACAAACAGTGAAGGATTTCTTGCTCCATATAGAGGATATCGATACCATCACAGTGAATGGAGACGTGGATACATACCATCCAATAAGGAAGAGTTTTTAATATGAGACACTCAATGGCAAGAAATGTGATAGAGAGAACTTTTGGGTTACTAAAAATGCGTTGGGCTATACTCAGAAATCGGTCTTTTTACCCAATCAAAACCCAAAACTACATTATAATTGCTTGTTGTCTCTTACACAATTTTATTAGAAGAGAAATGCCTACTGACCCAATGGAAGATCAATTGGATGCAGAATTGGATGTAACCCTACAAGATGAGGATATGGCACATGCTGATCCTATTAGCACAATTGAGACAAGTAATGAATGGTCTGCTTGGAGGGAAAATATAGCAACACAAATGTGGAATGAATGGCTTGCTAATAGACACATGGGTTGATTATTTAGTTGCTAGTTCCTTATTTGTAATTTTATTTTGTCTGGTTGTTTGGTTTATGTATTTATTGAATGTTTGGTTTATTTGTAATAGACACATGGGTTGCTAATAGAAACATTGTAATTTATAATTTCAATTAGTATTTCGCGTGTAATTTTATATTGTTTGTTTATTGGATTTGACAAGTGTTATTTGTACTTAATCTTTTTCTTTATAGACACATATGTTATTTGTACTTCGTCTTTTTCTTCATATATTGCATACTTGATTTGTGATTTATATTTTGGTAATGAGATAGGAATGGAATTCGAGAACAGCATGCAACAAGCTATCAGGAAAAGGAGAGATCGTAGGCAATGGACAAATCAAGAGGACGAAGCCCTCCTTGACATATTGATTGAAGCCGCGAACGAAGGCCATAGATGTGACAATGGACAATTCAAGGCACATACCTTGAAAATGGCTGAGACAAAGATGGAGCAAAGGTTTCCTGGATGTGGAATCAGAGTGAAACCACATATTGAGTCTGCAATGAAGAGGTTAAGGACTATCTATGCAATAGTTTATGATATGCTAAATCAAAGTGGATTCGGGTGGGATGATGAAAAAAAAAAGATTAAAGTAGATAGTGATGATGTGTGGACTGAGTATATAAAGGTTAGTGTTTATTGCTTTTTCTCTCTTATGAATTATTTTGTTTTACTTTCTAGTTATGATTAATTCAAGTGTTTTTATTTTATGTAGAGTCATCCAAATGTAAAGGATTACAGATATACACAGATCTTGCTGCTTGATAAGCTTGCCTTTGCTTTTGGGAAAGATCGTGCCACTGGTAGAGGATCCGTTGCCCCTGCTGATGCTGTTGAGGAATTAGATAAAGAGCTTGAAGAAAATGATGATGAAGTTGAGAAAGATTTGACACAGTCAACATCTGTAAATCAGGCTCAATCGAAGAGAAAGAGTGATGGCGTGGAAAGTCATTCAATGAAGAAAAATAAAGGAACAAACGTAATTGCCAGCAGCATCAATGAGTTAGGGAAGAATTTTGGGACGTGGCTACAAGAGAGTTCACAACGGATGAGGCAAGTTGCAGATCGTATTGGAACAGCCAAGGATGTATTTGATGATTCTAGGAATATTTTTAATGAGTTGGGTAAAATGAATTTGACAGATGAAGAGTGTTTTACTGCAGCAGACAAAATACTATCGGTGCCACATCGGTTGCATATCTTTTGGGGTGCTAATGATGCTAAACGCCTTGCATTTGTAAAATCATTGTTATAGTTGTTCTTATGGAGTTTACTATTTTCTGTAACTTTGTTTTTCCATTTGGTTTGATGTATATGTGAATGATGGCCTATTTTGG
This sequence comes from Gleditsia sinensis, assembly GCA_037074535.1. Classification (NCBI taxonomy): domain Eukaryota; kingdom Viridiplantae; phylum Streptophyta; class Magnoliopsida; order Fabales; family Fabaceae; genus Gleditsia; species Gleditsia sinensis. Next base: position 65,221,118 of record CM073465.1, on the reverse strand, counting down.
TTGGATGAAACTTATGGATGTGAATGATGGCCTATTTTGATTTAAGAACCTATATATTTATGATTTGAAATGTATGTTTGATTTTCACTATTTTGGTTGGATGTAACTTTGTTTTGGTTTTTATGGCATGACATGCAATGGGAATGAGTATATTATAGCTTGAGCTTGAGGTGATTGATTTTTGCTTGTGATTTGCATTGTTTCCCTGTTTAGTTCTGGTTTTTGTTGTTTATCAGGCTAAATTTGTCAAACAATGTATGTGATTAGCTATTTGATTATAAATTTTTTGGCGTTTGAAAATTTGTCAGGGCATTTGAGTATGAGTATATGTATGGGTTGATCTGGCTGGTAGAGAGAAATCTGTCAGGACATTTGGTTTTGATTGTATGAGTATACATCTATTTTTAAGGCATTTGTTTTTTGTTAGGGATAAAATGATTTGTGCCTAGCAGTTAGCTTGTAATGATATATTATTTGAATATAATATTTTGTTGTTTTATAGTATATAAAAACAAATATGAAAAAAATTACAATTAACCTAAAAATCAAGTTTTTTCTTTTGTACATAAACATAAATAATTAAATTCTTTCCGCTCTTTACATATAGCAGATGGAGTCGATAGCAGTGAAAAAGTTGATGAAATAAATGATATTATGCATATACTAGCACATTTTTTTATTTTATAAGAGCGCTCATGATTGTAGCAACTAAATAGAAAATACTAGCAAGAAAAAAATGCTAGTAAAAATAATTATCGCCACAAATAAGTATATGCCAATTGTTTGTAAATCTGCTACTAGAAGTCATGGTGGCAGATTTCATCAAATACCTAATCAAGTCATCGGCCAATCAACATGCTAACTTTACTGTGTCCCCCTAATCTTGTTGAAAAAATTAAGGCAATTCTGGTATCTTATCGTGAAGGTAGACTGGAAGAGATTTACTTTATTGACAAAAATGTTTTTCAGGCCATTATACAACTAAAAAATGTTAAAGCCAATTGTTAAATTTTGAAGCACATATACAAATAACAGACTACATACATATATATATATATATATATATATATATATATATATATATCAATGTATTAATATTATTTTTTATTAATATTATACATATTATTTTTTTAATTATATATATATATATATATATATATATATATATATATATATATATATATTTATATCAATGTATAAAGTAATCAAAATAATTGTATTGAAATTGAATTTAAATAAGTATATATGCAATTTTATTATAAGGGTAGTTTTGTCATTTTATTTCATTCTTATCCTATCCTATCACTATCTGATTTATTCCAAACACAGGATAGGATAGTTCTTATCCTATCCTGTTGCACATCAAACACAGGATAGGATAACAGCTATCCTGCTCTTATCATATCCTATCATATCCTATTCTGCTATCCTATCATATCCTGTTCTCCAAACGGGCCCTAAATTTAGGGTTTTTGCTACCCAAATGGATATATAGGCTTGGGGATGCGCAGCTGCAAGGGGGAGAACCATAGGAGACATTGGGAAAACAACTTCTAGCCTTAGGAAACACATTTAGATTAGGTTTTTACATAGTTCTTTGAAGGATTTGATGTTCTAGAGTTGATGTTATTGCTTTCAAAGTTGTAATTCATCTAAATACTTCTGCACACTAGGTTCTATCTTTCTACTTCTACCTCTACTTGTTCTTCTACTTCTTAATTGTATTGAATTGCTATGAATTGTTCAATGAATATGGTTCTGGTTCTTGTTTTGACAATGTGTGAATAGATTCTATCTAGGGTTTTGGTAAACCCAATTGTGATACAATGATACTATGCCTATAGATTGAATTATGAAACCCTAATTGTAATTTGGGTTAGATTAATTTGGATTGATTATTGTATACTTGTATTATTTGATAGAATGCCTGATCACCAGTCTATCACGCATTAGGTATTTAATTGATGAACTGAAAGGTGAAGATTAAAACCGGAATCCAATAGTTAATTAGAGTTGTCTTAATCACGAAAGTAGTTTAATTCATGGGAACAAGAATCCAATAGCTTGAATCAATTCATGGGAACAAGAAAACCGATTAGTTGCATTCTATGGTTGGCATAAAGCTTAATGGACCTAAGTTGAGCTAAGAACCACGAAAGTAGGTAATTGGATTAACCTAGGTACGATTGGTAATGCTTGAAAGAGATTGCTAATTAATTTGGGCTAAACCATCCCCAATAATCTAGACAATTGCAATTAGAGGTGCATATCAGTTGTTGAGTATCACAAGTGTGGTGAACCCTAACCCTAGGCTTAGCTAAATTGGTTACTTTAACTTGTTTAATTGCGATATTTGCCCATCAAATTATATCGATTTAGATAGCACTTTTTGTGAGATTCTGGTAATTGACATTGTTCTCCATGGGACACGACCCGTACTTGCCGGACTAGCTACAGCTACGCCGTGCACTTACAGTATTTAGTAGAAACAACGCAACAATTATCAAGTGGGTATGCATTTTTTTAAAGGAGTATCTAAACTATATACAAATATATCATTTATGACAGCAAGTGGAGTTCAATTATTTCTTAAGTATTGGAAGCTTTCTCTAAAAGTATACTTCAATTTAGAAATGGGTTCGAGTAATGTAAAGAACAAACGGTTTATTTATTTATTTAATATTTTCACACATTTTGATTTGAGATCATTAAATATATTTCAAGTTTAATAAAGAGAAATTTGGTTTCTATAAATATTTCCTCTTCTTTCTATTAATATTATTACTTTTATTTATTTCATAGTCTAATTCAAAAATAATAATTAAAAACATTTCGATATATGTGTGTGTGTGTGTGTGTGTATAGACAATGAATAATTAAATCTTAATGACTAAGATGATTGCTTTATAAAATAACATATTACCAAAAAATTAATAATTTATTTTTACATTCTCTGTTGCTCTTTAAAAATTGAAAATGTTGCTTTGTAATGCTTTTAGGTGGTAGTCTCCATCTATAGCTGTAACAATTAATTCATTGTTAAGTGATTATTTATACAAGAGAACTACTAAGTTTGTATTACAAATTAATGAATTGTAGCCAAAATATAAGACAAGAAGAAATTATAAACATGTAACTTATGATAAACAATCAGCATATATGTATTTATAAGGAGGGTATAATTAAAAATCGTACCTTCCAAGTTGTTGTTGTCAAGATATAAGAATTGGAGGTTGGTCAGATTTCCAATCTCACTTGGAATGTATCCCTTGTTGAATCCGTTATTGGATAATACTAAGTCTTTCAATTCTTTGCATTGATGCCAAATTGACGGCATCTCTCCAGCAAAGTCATTAGAAAATAAATAAAGTAATTCAAGTTTTGGAAGCCCATGACATAAATTTGACGGGAGACTGCCGGACAGATTATTATAAGAAAGATCAATCTCTTGTAGCATTGAGCTCTCAAATATTGTTGACGGTATAGAGCCAGAAAGTTGATTATTTGAAAGATACATTTCTCTCAGTTGTGGAAGATCACCAATCTCTTTTGGAATACCTCCTTCAAATATTAAAAAAGGAAAATGTGAATTTTTTTTTTTTTGCGATAAAATTGTACGTATCGTTATTCATAGTAACATTTATATGTATTAGTATTTTCACTGTGGGCCATCAAACATAAGTCAATACTAGTTTTTTCACAAGAATTTAATTTGACTGATCAACAAAAGCATGTCATCAGTCAATATATTTTTGAGATAAATTTGTATTTGTTTGTATGTCATTAAATCATAAAATATCATGAGACACAAGGAGGCTAAAAACAATGCCACTATTCTTATTCCTCAAGTTACAGTTGTATTAAGACTAATAGTACATCAACGACAAGATGCCGTTTTAATATCATTTAATTAAATGCAGATTTGATCTTAAAGGAAAAAAATATTTAATATGTTTTAAGTTTGTATCTACCATTTAATTTTAGATAATCCATTAAAAAAAACTGACAAAAATTGACTAAAAATGGAAAGAAACCGCAAGGAATGAAAAACCGGAGAAAAAGAAACTATTCCCAAGAAGTCTTTTAATAGTCATTCTCCACCTAACTTGGCTCCACTCTAATGTTCAGCTTATACAAGCAAAGTAAATAAAAAAAAAATGAAGTAGCTTTAGTATAATATATTTTATTTTGGGATTTGAGTTATATATTATGAATATTCTAATATTTTTTTTATATTTAAAAATGTAGTTTTAAAATAATATATTGTAATTAATTATTTTTAATAGCTTGCTATTTCATTATAACTTACTATTTCATTTTCAATCCTTTTACAAATTTTTTCTCTTTCATTATTTATTATAATATAATATTTGTATTAGAACTTATTTCAATATTTATTTAATAAAAGTACACTCCAGTTTATAATTCATAAACAGTAGTATCAAAATTAATAAAATAATTCTATATAATATCATTTTGTTCAAGCACCAATCCGACCTGATCTTTTAGGGCTTTTTTTCATTCACTATTGAGTTTAATTTTTGTACAAAATGAATTTCTATTATACTGTCATCAATAATTTGATTTAACCAACCTTCACTTTTTTCAATTACTAGAATTACAACATTATTTTAGTAAATCATTATTTAATTTAGTGGGGCAATAAATTAAAATAAAATAATTTTATGAACTATTCAATATTATTTATAAAATTATTAATTCTATCAACACTAAACAATTTCATAATGTATTTGTAAAATGATCTTTTATATATCTTTCAATTTTTTGAGTAGCATCATTGCTTTCCGTCCTATTGACTTTCAAATATCTAACAAGAAGTACAAAATTTGGAGACTTTTGGTTTTAACATATTTTCATATAACAATAAATAATTGAATTTTAATGACTAAAATGATTACTTTATAAAATAACATATTACGAAAAAAAAATTATTCACTTTTACATTCTCCGTTGCTCTTTTCATTTGAATCAGACAAAAAAGATATTACTATAAGATTGTAAATTACCGTAAGTCTATAAATGAGCCCCCGGTTGTATAATAAATGAGGAAATAAATAAATTTAAGTTTAATTTAAAAATCGTCAATTATTGAACCAATCTTGAAAATTTTATTACTCTACGTAACTAACCAAAGCTAAAATAAGAATAAAACAATAAGTATGTCATACATTATATAAACTACGTAATATAATACATTTATACATTATAAAATAGGAATATATTTTCATGTAAACATTATCTTTAATATAACTCCAAGTTTAATATATTATATAATTTAATTACTCTTGTTTTTTTTATTTACTAAAACTACAGTTTTATTAAAAACTGAATTTGTATTAACTTTTCATCAATATTTTGTTTTCAATTAATGTTCAATTTTTACAATTATAGTCATTAAATTATTATATTATTTAAATAATTTTATACTATATCAAAAAATTAAAATCAATTAATTATATATATGATCCATTCAATATTATTTTAGTAAATCATTATTTAATATACTGGGCAATAAATTAAAATAAAATAATTTTATGAACTATTCAATATTATTTATAAAATTATTAATTCTATCAACAGTAAAAAATTTCAAAATGTATTTGAAAATTGATCTTTTATATATATTTCAATTTTTTTAGTAACATCACTGTTTTCCATCCTATTGACTTTCAAATATCTAACAAGAAGTACAGAATTTGGAGAATTTCGATTTTAACATATTTTCGTACAACAATTAATAATTGAATCTTAATGACTAAAATGATTGCTTTATAAAATAACATATTACCAAAAAAAAAGTATTCATTTTGACATTCTCCGTTGTTCTTTTCATTTTAATGAGACGGAGAAGATATTATTGTAAGGTTGTAAATTACCGTAAAGCTGTAAATGAATCCCCAATTATATAATAAATGAAGAAATAAATAAATTTTAATTTAATTTAAAATTCGACAATTATTGAACCAATCTTGAAAATTTTATTACTCTACATAACTAACCAAAGCTAAAATAAGAATAAAACAATAAATATATCATACATTATATAAATTACGTACTATAATATGTTTATACATTATAAAATAAGAATATGTTTTCATGTAAACATTATCTTTAATGTAACTCCAATTTTAATATATTATATAATTTAATTACTCTAGTTTTTTTTTATTTACTGTAACTACAATTTTATTAAAAACTGAATATGTTTTAACTTTTCATCAATATTTTGTTTTCAATTAATTATCATTTTTTACAATTGTAGTCATTAAATTATTATATTAGTTAAATAATTTTTTACTACATCAAAAAATTAAAATCAATTAATTATATGATCCATTCAATATTATTTGTAAAATTAAATTAAACGGTGAACTATTTCATAGTGAATATGAAAAATTAAATTTAATATAATTTTAAATTTATGAGATTAGCATAACTGTTTTCAATGCCCTGTACTTACCCATAAGTATATAACATGTAGTAGGACTTTCTTTTAACATCCTTTTCTATTAGAATAAAATATTGGAAGAACTAATTCGTTTTGACACTCGTTCTCATTTTAGTTAGACAAAGAAGATATTATTGCAAAATTCAAAATTGTAAGTGAGCTGAGAAGCTTAGCTTTAAACTTTGTTCAACTTATATGATAAATAAATAAGTCAATGAATTAATAGTTCACATAAGCATCAACTTCAATATTTAAAATTAAAGTATGCTTCATGTTAAAGATTTCATATCCTTGCATTCCACTCCTTACTAGTAAATGAACAGTTCAATCTTCAAACAGTCATAAACTTTAATTTGGATGGAGTTACAAATCTCGTGAGATATCAATGGCAAGCATTTTTTAGCCCAATGCTATCTTAACTTGCGGAACCCAATTAAGGCTGTTTTGAGGCCCATTTGGCAATGTTTTCTACTTTTTTGTTGATTTTTTTTGAATTTTCTGCTTTTAGTTTTTTATTTTAATTATGTTTCTCAGATTGATTAGGAGTCTCATTAGTAGCATAGAAATACTTTTTATTTATATTTTCTTCTAAACTTTTTGATCATTAATAAAATTGTAAGGAATTTTTCTTTTTATCTTTTAAGTGCATTTATCTTTTACGGTTATTCGATATACCAAGGACACAGGGAACATGACTCCATTTTGATAAAAATCCTGGATCTATCAACCTTTTAAAGGAGGGTTGGCAGGGTTTTAGAAAAAACCACAGTTATGAGGAAAGGGAAACATTTGGGTAGCTGGATGGCATCTTTGGAACAATTAAATATGTAACAACATATAAAATATGCTTGATCCTGGCATGTTATTCAATAATGCTCTCTCTTGAGATGGGGTTTCCAAACTCATCAAAACTGCATTTTGAAATACTTCATTTATATATATTACATTCGAATGTTTAAGTCATGATTCAATTTTTTAAAGTATACTAATCATTTAAGGGTGTATCCAATTTTATACAACTCACCACCTTTCTTTTTGACATAACACAACTTTCCCTTTGCGTTACATACACATATTCACATGTGAATTATTGATGAACTTGTATTAATACATATCAATGTTGCTTTGTAATAATAATAATGAGAAAGAATCTATGGGTGTGGCGAACATACCTGTTAAAGAGTTCTCATATAAATATAGTTCTTCCAGTAATGTGCAGTTGCCAATTGATTTAGGAAGTTCACCATGTAAATTGTTTCTTGCCAGACTCACTATTCTCAAAGAAGAAATGCTAAAAAGAGATGATGGGATTTCACCTGTGTAACATTCATATTTTAGCATCAGTTATCAATACTAGTATAAAACCTGACAATATTATTTGTACAACCTGAATTGGTCTACCTAATATATTTGTTTAATTAGAAGAATAACTCACATATGGCACTGACCTTAATACTTAACATTAAGGTGAAATGGTGCCCGTAGAAATAGAAAAACGAAAATATTGTTTCAAGTTTGTAACTACCATTTAGTTTTGGATAACCCATTCAAAAAAAGCTAACAAAAATTGGCTAAAAATGGAAAAAGAAAAATCGCAAGGAATGAAAAAGCAGAAGAAAAGAAACCCTTCCCAAAAAGTCTTTTAATAGTCATTCTTAGTAATGCCATTTGGTTTAACAAATGCTCCAGCTGTATTTATGGATTTAATGAATAGGGTATTTAAACCTTTTCTGGACTAGTTTATTATTGTATTTATCGATGATATTCTGGGCAACAAATTAAAATAAAATAATTTTATGAACTATTCAATATTATTTATAAAATTATTAATTCGATCAACAGTAAACAATTTCATAATGTATTTGAAAAATGATCTTTTATATAACTTTCAATTGTTTTGAGTAGCATCACTGTTTTCAGTTGTATTGACCTACAAATATCTAACATAAGTCATTTGCATGTAACATTGTATGTATCATTATTTACAGTAGCATTTGCATGTATCGTTATTCCCACTAACGGCCGTCAAACATAAGTTAAAAGTAACCTTTTCACATGCATTTAATTTGACTTGGGAACAAAAGCATGTCATTAGTCAATAAGTTCTTGAGACAAATTTATATTTGTTTTTATGTTGTTAAATCATAAAATATAACAAGGCATATTGAGGCTTAAAACAATACCACTATTCTTATTCCTCAAGTTGCAGTTGCATTAAGACTAACAAAACACCAATGACAAGGTACCGTTTTGATATCATTTAATTAAACGCATATTTGATCATAAAGGAAAAAAATATTTTAGCTGTTTCAAGTATGTATATACCATTTAATTTCGGATAACCCATTCAAAAAAAGCTGACCAAAATTGGCTAAAAATGGAAAGAAATCGCAAGATAGGAAAAACAGGAGGAAAATAAACCCTTCCCAAGAAGTCCTTTAATAGTCATTATCTGGCTAACTTGGTCCCACTTCAATTATGTCCAGCTTATTCAAGGAAATTAGATAAATAAATAAAAGGAAAAAAGAAAAACAAAGTAGCTTGAGTATAATATATTTTATTTTGGTATTTGAGTTATATATTATGTATATTCTAATATTTTCTTTAAATTTAAAAACTAAGGAGTTTTAAAATTATATATTGTTACTAGTTATTTTCAATATTCTACGATTTCATTATAACTTAATCCACTATTTCACGTTCAATCCTTTTGCAAATTTTTCCTCTTTCATTATTTATTGTAATATAATATTTATATTAGAAATTATTTGGGTATTTATTTAATAAAAGTATACTACAGTAGTCTTAACATTTACAAAATAATTCTATATTATTCGGATATCATTTAGGTCAAGCATCAACCCAACGTGATCTTTTCCTTCTTCTTTTTTTCATTCACTACCATCTCCAATTTTTGTACAAAATTAATCTATATTATATTTTCATCAATAATTTGATTTAATCAATGTTCACTTTTTTCAATCATGAGAATTACAAAATTATTTTAGTAAATAATTATTTAATATTCTGGGAAATAAATAAAAATAAAATAATTTTATATTATTGAATCTTAATGACTAAAGAGCTTGTTTTATAAAATAACATATTGCCGAAAAAAAAAATCCCCTTTTACATCTGTTGCTCTTTTCATTTCAATAAGACAAAGACGTGCGAATGAGCACGCGCTTATATAATAATAAATAAATAAATAAATTTGAGTTTAATTTAAAATTCATTAATTATAGAGCCAATCTCAAAAATTTTCACTAGTAAAGGTAAGAGTATATAAATTATATAAACTACTAATATAATATTTTTATATATTATAAAATAAGAATATATTTTAATATAAACATTATCTTTGATATAATAACTCCATAATTTACTACTCTACTCATATTTTAGCTTTTTTTTTATTTACTATAACTCCAATTTTATTAAAAAAAAAAATTTATATTAACTTCTCATCAATACTTTTTTTAATTAATTTTCATTTTTTACATTTATAATCATTAAATTATTTTTTTGTTAAATATTTTTTAATATACCAAAAAATTACAATACATTAATTATATGATGAATTCAATATTATTTGTAAAATTAAAACAATATTTTATTTAAATTGGATTAAAACAATTTTAATTTTAATCATTAAATTATTTTTTTGTCCTCAATACTTAAATTTGAAGTACGCTTGATGTCAGTGATTTCATATCCCTGCATCTCAGTCCTTACTCCGAACCAAGGCCTTGATTTAAAATTCATTACTCTACTCAACTCAGCTCACTAAAGGTAGAATAAGAATAAAACAGTACATATATTATAATGCCTTTACATTTATATAAATTACATAATATAATATGTTTATATATTATAAAATAAGAATATATATTAATATAAACGTATAAGTTAGAATATTTAAACGTAAACTTATTATTTCATGGAGGCTTATTTGGGTTTAAATTCTAAAATAAAAAGTATGTTAATGTTAAATGAGCTTCACCAATAAACTTAAACAAATCATTTGTTGAATGAGTTAAATGTAAGCAAGCTAGTGTTTGTTTGGCTAAGTTTATATCCCTAATTGATTATATTATACTATTCAAATATAAATATGCAAAGCAAAAATAAACACAGATAACACAAATCATTTAAGACATACCTGATAAAGTGTTATAACTCAAACTCAACAATTCAAGGGAAGATAAGTTGGAAATGGTTTGAGGTATGGTTCCTGAAAGCTTGTTACCCGCAATTCGTAAAATCCTCAAGTGCTTAAAACTTCCAATCTCAAGTGGAATAGTCCCCTCAATAAAATTAAAATTCCAATCCAATGTCTCCAACATTGACAAGTTAGATATGAATAATGGAATGATTCCACTGAAACTATTATTGCGAAGATATAAGTGTTGAAGTGTAGATAAATCCCCTATCCATGTTGGAACTTCTCCATCAAATTCATTGTAGCTTAAGTTAAGCACTTTCAATCTATGCAATTGGACTAACTCTTTCGGTAATTGATCATGGAAATTGTTGTTTTGAAGATTGAGTTCAGCAAGAAATGAGAGATTTCCTAGTCGTGGAGATATGGTGCCCTTGAGACCCATGCCACCAAGATTCAAGGTCTGAACCCTTCCATGGCGGGTATTGCAAGTGACACCAACCCAATTGCACGGAGAAGAAGAGTTAGACCAATTAGCTAAGCGATTGTAAGGATCCAAGATAGAAATTTTGAAAGCAAGAAGTGCAGACTTATCTGTGGTGATATTTGGCTTACTCAAAGCTAAGTAGGCCATGAAGCAATGCAGTGAGAGCATGAAAGCAGAGAAATGAAGTTTCCCCATGTTTAGCATATCGAACTTGTCAAAGATGCAAGCAGTGCTCAATAAAAAAGAGAATGGCATATTATATATTTCTTCAATTTGAAATCAAGTCAATGCGTGGTAGTTAAATCTGATAGGCTTGACTTGTGACTTAGTTTTTTTTACAATCCATTATTGAATTAGATAATCCATCACAGGTATGGCTCACAATGTAACCAATTTACAATTAAGAGTTTAATTTGGACTATTCAAATGGTGAAATCTCATATATGAAAATATCACAAGAATTTAAAGTATACCTTCCTGCAGCATCACCTAAACTTGCAGCAATAGAGATCAATGGTGTAAAAGAAATTATTGTGAAAAAACATTATATTTTATGAGAATGGGACGAAAGCTTTCCGTGGATTACAATTTGAAGAATAACATTTATGTTTGATAAAATATTATTATGAATATCTACAAATATTTAAAATTATAATACATAGAAGTTAAATAGATAATTTTAATTTGTAAAAAATATATTACCATGAATTTTGAGCGTAAAAGAGAATTCTTTTCAAACAAGATGAAATGCTTTAAGTTTTTGTTATGAATTTTTCAAATAAAAATATAATTTAGGGACCTTTTTTTTTGGCATGTGTTATAGTTGTATTGGAGAAGATGATGACAAATGCTTAAAAACTACACCTAAAATTTCTTTTTCTCTTCTTTTTTTCTAATTTGGTAAAACCAATTGGCGCGCAAATGACTTTGAATTGACTTGGCTGATTTTAGTTGCTCTTAGTCTCTACCAATTTGTCCATGCATTTACGTATGGTGTATGAGGATCTCTTATCTAACCTAATCCATTTTTGTCCATGCATTTGTGTATGGTGTCTAAGGATCCCTTATCTATCCTAAACCATTTTTGTCCATGCATTTGTGTGTAATGTGTCAGGATCCCTATCTAGTCTAAAACGTGTTGTAGACCCAAGACTTGATATGTAACCCATCCCTATCTAGTCTAAAACGTGTTGTAGACCCAAGACTTGGGATGTAACCCAATCGTAGAGTGCAAAAATTGTCATGGACTCCTAACAGTGCAATATCTATCCCTTTTATAGCCATTATAATTAGTCTCACAACTTTTAGAATTTGTTTAATGGTCAGAATAGAATAGAATAGGATAAGATAATGTAATAACCGTAGAATTTAACAAAAATTTCAATTAAAAAAAATTGAAATAAAAGCGGGAATTTCGAAAATGGGAATAAGAATTATAGAAAATAGGTATATTTACTACATGGGTTAAAGAAGTATAAAGAAAATATGAGAAATTATATTTTGGCGCGTAATTTTTATTTTTAAATGATAATATTTTACTATAAAAAAATATATTTTTATTTGTTTAAAAATGGTTATGTCTTGCTAAAAGTAAGTAGACTTTTAATTAAAAGAATTATTATTTTGTTTAAAATAATTATATTGGCTTCTAATGAATTTTTGTTGTATTTTTAGAAATATTATTTCTTTTAATATGAATAAATATATTCATTTCAAAGTTTGTTTTATTACGATTTTTATCAAGAAAAAGTATGATTTAAGAGTTTAACTAAAACTTTATGAGAATATAAATTTTTAAAAATTTTGGGATATTTTATGATGAAAAATAGAATTTATATGAATTTATATAAAATAAAATTCCATTATTAATTATTTAATAATTATTATTATATTTAAAAAAAGAAGAAGGAAGCAATTGATAAACGAAACCGGTGGGGGGACACCAGACAATTCGAAGAAAAACGAGAAGGAAGGAATAGTATGTGAATAGTGAGTGAATAGTAACTTTCAACTTTATCTTTCGATCTGGAGTGCTTATTGGCTTCCAATTTCAAAACTGAAGATGTTACTGGATTCAGAACGAAAAATACTTCAGTTTTGACCAATCAATTTTTCAAATCAACCGTTGAATCGCTGTAGATCTGAAGTAGAAAATCTCGGTAAAAGGTAAGTTCTGAAAATCTTACTTAGAGATTTCAAATTAGAAATCTGACTTCGTAGATGGATTCAGAAGTTAGATAAACATTAGGATATGAATTCGTTTCGTTGATTCGATAAAATTTTTGTGACGGTGAATAGTAATTTCCGGCAGTACTCTTACCGTTGACCTTCGTTGACCGAGCTCCTAGAGGCCAAATTTAGCAAATTCGGAGTCATTTTCAAGGTTTTTGGACCTTCCGAACTCCATTTTGAGGTTTAGTTTACCAAATTCAGACCAAAAACGAGGATTTTAGGGCTGTTCAATCTGGAGTTCTGACACTGTGTGTAGATGATTCTTCCTTTGGCTTGTTTTTACTCTTCTTAAACTTTACATTGATAAATGATCATGATTACATGATATTTATATTTTCATACGTTTATGAAATGGTTTGAAATATCTGAAATGGTTGAGATATGATATTTAATTCAAGAAGAGTATGGCTTTTGAAATGAATGTTGAAACACATTGAACATATGATTTTTAAATGTATTTCGCGTTACATGGCAAAGTAAATATGTTATGCATATGACATTGATTTATACAGTGTTATGTTTGCCTCGGATATGGGCATGTATACATGATTCCCCTGAATGGGAAGTTTTGATAGATGAATATTCTGAGACTGAAAGTCTGTATCATATTGAGAATTTTATACTGGATTATATGGCATATGTGCATATGAAATTATAGTTTTATGGAGGAATCCTATTGGAAACACTGTCTGCTAACAGCAGGTGATGTTAGCCCTGGTGCGCACCTTGATTGCCTCAGCTAGCAGGGGAGGTGGTGCTAGCCTCGTGTGAGGGCCAACACACGGGAGATTATATGTGAAGGAGAGCGAAATGCCTCGTATATATGGGCGAGATGCCAGTTATATGAGATGTTATTTGCCATCCCTTGCTGTGTACTTGGGAAAGACCCATACAGAGTCCCTTCGCGTGTCCTCTTGAATGGTAGTAGGGCAAACCTCAGCGGGATGCTGAGTTTAGACAAATCCTATACCACCAAAGTACGGAATGGGTCAAACTCTGGTATGGTGGTTCTGATATGGGATCCTCCGAATATTTTATAAGAAATGTTTTGATGCATAGCATAATTTGATTAATGATTTTACAGTATTGAATATGATTTTGAACTTGATATGAGCATTGTTTATATAGTACCGCATACGGTTTGAAAGACCTGATTATGATTTTTGGAACATAGAATATTTGAAAATGCGGGTCCCATGTGGATGTACTTCTGAAATGTAATTTTTGATAACATAAATTTTAGTATATAAGTACATCCATATGTTGACTTAAGAGGTCATAGGAGGTATTATCTGCTCACTGAGTTGTAAAACTCACTACACGTGGTTGACATATTTTTCAAATAAAGACCCAAAGTTTGGTCCTGCAACTTCTTGATCGACTAGGTGTCGTACTTCTGTGGTGAGCCTAAATTGTTTCTTGACTCTCAGTTTTTAAAAATGTAATTTAATAGTACTCTAGAGTTGCTCTGAACGCCACAGGCAGGATCCCTGCTTCTGCTGTACTTTGATGTATATGTACTTGATTTGTATATGGTATTTATATGGAAAAACTTATATGTATCTATTTCCTTGATAAAGGAGTAGAATATTCATGTTTATAGATAATATATGTGCATGATATACGTGATTCACGTGCCCTAAAATTTGGGGCGTGACAGATAAGATAACAAATAAGATAACAGTAGGATAGGATATAGACTTGATAAACTTTTATCATATCCTGTGTTTGAAGTGCAACAGGATAGACATTATGCTATCCTATCATATGTTTAGAGTAAATCAGGCAATGATAGGATATAATATAAATAGTATAAAATGACAAAATTATCCTTATAATAAAATTACATATATATTTATTTAAAATCAATTTTAATATAATTTTTTTATTACTTTATACATTGGTATAAATTCTAAAATAAAAATAAAAATATATAATTAACAAAATAATATCTATAAATTAATATATCATATAATGATAAATTACTTCACAACAATATAACTAATTAACCATTTAGTTTGAATGACAAATATGAAATAAGATATTTTTTTCAAAGTGTGGCCATGAATATTCACAAATTTTTTATTTGGTATAAATTTATATATAAAAGTCATTTTGATGACCTTTAATCCATTTAACCAATTTTACTTAGTGAAAAAAAATTTGAGTATTGTTGTATAAATTTAAATATAGAGATTTAAAATTGAGTTTAAGTCTTGATTTGTTTAACAATTTTTTTAAGTTTGAGTAGTATAATATTCACCTGACTCATATCCTTTTGTGTGTGTGCGTATATATATATAATATTAACTACATATATACACTTGACTTTGAATCTCACAAGCATTTTGAATAAATTTTTGCACATTGATTAGTGGTTATTGTGTTTGAAATGCAATCAAAGAGTAATTTATTATGCTTTAAATAATTATTTAAACATAATATTGTTTTAATTTGTGATTTGATGATATAGTCATGGATATTTGTTTGGATCTGCAACTCCAACCTCACCATTTCGATGTAATTCTATACAAACACATAAACATATAATAATGCTTTATTAACTTGCATTTGATTTCTGAGGGATTGTACAAGCAAGAATACTGTCCACCTGTGCTCATTGCGTGGTGTAGAAATAAATCATTGGTTTAATTCCAAAAAACAAAAAGAAGGGCAAATGGAGCATCTTCTTAATGTCTTTTTATGGTTTGGGCCAAGTTGGTTGAAAGCAAGAAGCCCCTCCATATCCGAATCAGATCCTCTGCGGTGCACAGCATGATGCTGTGCACCGCAAAAGGAAACTTTTATAAAAAAATAAAAAATAAAAATTTCCTTTATGGTGCACAGCACCGTGCTGTGCACCGCAGAGGATCCTGGTCCCTCCATATCCACCTCTCACATACTTGGCTTTCTCTTTTGCCTCGGATGCCCTTTCTCTCTGACACAATTCATATCAATGATCAATTAGTCAGGTTCACCACATCACAACACTTTGCATATATATGAATGTAGAGATAAATATATATATATAAAATTCTAATGTAAGTTCAAACCATTTGATTTTTCCTTTCAATAAAATGAGATCAATTTGGCATCTGCGTTATTTCCAAGTCTGTATATATATATATATATATATATATATATATATATATATATATATATATATATATATATATATATATATATATATATATATATATATATATATATATATATATCCTGATTATACAAAGGAAAGTATGTTTGTATATGTAGAAAACTTTTCATCAAAAAATCTTTTCCAAATTTTCAGGAGATTCTAATTTCTACTCACCATGTCAGCAGTCCATATATGCCCATCTGACCAGGCCATTGGTATTGCATCCTCAGGGTCCCATGACACTCTGAACTTGGTTAGTGGAAAAAAAAAGCATCAATGGCATAAACATTGTCACGGCCCCAAATGATGGAACACATGACCGGCACGACATAAGGGTTTCCCCCTAGCCGCAAGCCTAACACATAGCATGCACAAACATCCAGCACACAATCCAGAGTACATAATAAATATAACTGACCACATATGCCACATCCAATATCAGAAAATACTGTATATATGTATATATATATATATACCTCATGATATCTCATGAATCCAACATTCTGATTCAACTTGGCCCATGGCCTCATAATACCAACATTATTGAAAAATATAAAACCATTTTTCAAACAACACATCAAAATACGCAAGAAGCGAGGATCCTGCCTGTATGTTCATGGAGATACTCTAGACATAACTAAACTAAATAAACAATACAAAAGAGCCTTGCCCAAACTGGGGCTCACCAACACTATCTTCAGCCTCCTACGAAGCTGTAGCTGGATCAAAGTCTCTTTGACTATCTGTGGGGAGAAAACAAAAGAGGGGTGAGATTACCACATCTCAGTGAATGAGTAAATCATACTATAACTGAAACAGGGCAAACCAAGCACGAGTGTTTCGCAATGGGTTTAATAATTGAAATCCAAATGTAAAGATAACAATAGAAACATTAAGCATTTAACCATAATTTATTGAAAAAATGCTAAACAGTTCAAATGTGTGTTCAAAAGATAAAACATGATTAAATCAATAACCGTAAGCAAATCAATTATGCATGGTAAGTAATACATGAAGATATTTATGCAATAACAATGATGAATGAGTTTGTTTAGAAATATTTAATCTTTAAGAAAAATGCATCAGTTTATTGGAGGTCTTTCCTAACAGATCTATCATCTCCCCCAAGCACACAGCAAGGGTAGGGTAATCACTGTAGGCGTAGACATAAGTCCACCCTAAATTTCCCCAAGCACATAGCAATGGGTATGGCAATCACTGTAGGCGAAGACATAAGTCAACCCTAAATCCCTGTGTCTTAGGCAGTCATATGCCCGTCACCGTATCCTAGGCCGAAGCCTTAACATGATCATGGTGCACCAGGGCTAGCACTACCTGCGGCTAGCTAACAGTGATCTAAAAGGGTCCCTCCAATAGAAAACATTTGAAAATATGCCATTCAAAGTGTTTAAAGTAAAACATTTCAATAACTTTACAATAAAGCTATAATTCTCCATCTAGCTCTTTTCATGCATAAAATTCTGTTATAAAATATATCTCATCCATGAATTCCCATGGAGACCTTTATAATCATAAACTTTCCCTTTTAAACATAGATCGTCCGTAGACGTCACATAGATGCTCATAATGCATCAAATCATTTTAAACATAGATCGTCCGTAGACGTCGCATAGATGCTCATCATGCATCAAATCATTTCATGGCTAACTTAGTTCATTTCTATGACTAAGTTCGCATTTCTATAAATCTAGCTCAAATGGAGAATTATCAGCCTAGATGCTTGCCCTGCATACCTAGAGTTCAACTAGGATTGAAATTTATAATTTTTAACATGGTTGGAACATATTAGTTTTCAAAGCGGTAAAACAATTTAGCATACATTCCAACTAGTTAAAATCATACGAGAGAGTTATAAACTGAATTTATAAAGCATGCGCTATAGTATGAAAAACCCACTCACAGGTAAGGGCTTCAGATTGGACAGCCCTAAAATCCTAGTTCCTATTCTGAATTCGGTAAAACAGACCCCAAAATAGAGTCCGGAAGGTCCAAAAGCCTTAAATGAGCTTGGTTACTGTTCACCGCCGGAAAACACTATTCACTGTCACAAAAATTTTACCGAATCAACAAAAAAATTTCATATCCTAATATTTATCTAATTTCTGAATCCATCTACGGAGTCAGATTTCTAATTAGAAGTCCCTAAGTAAGGTTTTTCAGAACTTACCTTTTACTGAGATTTTCTACTTCAGATCTACGGCGATTCAACGGTTGATTTGAAAAATTGATCGGTCAAAACTGAAGTACCCTTCGTCCTGAATCCAATAACACGTTCAGTTTTGATATCGAAAGCCAATCGATACTCCAAATCGAGAGAAAAGATTGACAATTACTATTCACTCACTATTCATTCACTATGCAATTTTTTTTTATTTTTTTCTTCGAATGCGACGTAGTCGCCCCCGGTTTCATTTATGGTTTCTGAGGTTTCGTTTTTTTTTTTTTTTTAAATATAATAATTATTATTAAATAATTAATAATAGGATTTTCTTTTATAAAAATTCATAAAAATTCCATTTTTTATCATAAAATATCCCAAAAATTTCTAAAAATTTCCTTTCTCATAAATCTTTAGTTAAACTCTTAAATCATAATTTTTCTTGATAAAAATCATAATAAAACAAATTTCTAAACAAATAGCTTTATTCATATTAAAAGAAAGAGTATTTCTTAAAATACCATAAAAATTCAATAGAGGCCAGTATAATTATTTTAAGCAACACAATACTTCTTTTACTTAAAAGTCCACTTACTTTTAATAAATCATAATCATTTCTACATAAATAAAAATATATTTGCTATACAAAATACTATCATTTAAAAATAAAAAGTACGCGCCAAAACCTAAATTCTCATATTTCTTTTGTAATTCTTTAATCCATGTAATAAATATACATATTTTCTACGGTTCTTATCTCTATTGTCAAAATTCTCTCTTTTATTCTAAATTTCCTTTAATTGAAATTTTCGTTAAATTTTACGGTTATTACAAACATATTCAGATGAAAATGCATCACTTGATTTTAATAAATGCAAAGAACTTAGAAAGCCCAAAACCAAAAAGCAACAAAATAAAAAATCATCAAAGGCACAACAGAGTTTTCAGCAATAGCTTGGAAGGACTGAGAAAAAGTAACAAAAAGAGAAGTCATAACTCTATAATGAGGAAAAGGAATAAGAGAAAGGGGAGGGGTAACAAAGATATGCAGGGCAATACAAGACTGTGTGCACTGGACAATTTTTTTCTAAAATGTAAAAATTGAAAGGAGAAAGGAACCAGAACAAAGAATGCTGCATTGGCTTGGATCTGCATTTAAAAATAATAAAAATTGAAGTACCCATGAAACATTTCTGGCTGCAAGTTTCAGGAGTTGCTATGTTACTTAGGTCTCCATTAGATAGGTAGGCGAAAATTGGGAGGATTGTGGGGGAGACATGTAGCAGTTTTTATTGGAGTGTTGAAAATACAAAACAAATATATGTATATGAAAATAAAAGAGTTCATTGCCATCTTTTGTAGAAAAACAACTATAATCCTTGAACTTGAAGGAATAAACTGTGATATTCCCAAATAACCTTATGGAAGTGGTCATGTCATTAATGGAGAAAATACTTCCAGACTTGATTTTTGACACCCACTCACTCTTAACAAATATTAATGAACTTCCTAAATCAGCTCTACATGGGATGAGATCACAGTAGTGGGAATAAAATGAAATAATAGTGAATATTGTAATTTGTAACAGCTTTGGGTGAGATGAAACACCCTTTCATAGTACTTTTTATGAGCATATTATAGATGGTCCAGGAAGCATGAAAGTCCCACGCCACACACCTAATCATGGAAGCTTAGGAAAATGCTAGTTGTTTTCTTCCCAAGTCTGCATATAATGGGTACAGTTGTAACACTCGAGTGCTCAAAAAAAAATTTCATTTCCAGTGGGATTTTTCTTGTCAAATGCAATAAGCATAGGTCTTTTTATGGATCATAGAATAGAGGAATTTGGGGGATATTGGCGTATAGCTCACAGGATGAGGCACAACCAAAAAAGGGACCCGAATTGAAAAAGAATATGGAAACACAAAATAAACATGAATATACTGACAGAATAAGCATGCTGTGAGAATGAAAACAACAGCAAAAGAAAAAATGAAATATAATTTGACTATAAAATAAGCAGTTAATGGAAGCAGGGGAATGAGAAGAGCAAATCGAAGCTAACCTTTGATGAAGAATAGAGTTAGGTCGACGGTGGGAGAAGTTGCAGTGAGGGAGAAGGAATGATTAGAGTTCGACGGTGAAGCCGAGTTGAAAAGGAGAAAGAGCGAAATCGAAACTTACCTCAGCTGAAGGACTGAATGAGATCGATGGTGGGAGAAGCTGCCGCGAGGGAGGAGGACTGATGTGCCTGGGATGAGCTGCGGTGAGGGTGAAGGAGTGATGTGCCTGGGAGAAGTTCCAGCGGTGAGGGTGAGGAACGACGAATGAAGTCGAGGGTGAGGGTGAGGGTGAGTGAAAAAAAAAATTCTATCCTATCCGGTTGATTGTAAGTTTGTAACCCACCATATCCCCTGGTTACATCTTTTAACTGAGAAACAGGATAAGACAATACGAAGGATAATTTTATCATATATGTTGTCACACCAAACGCAAAATAAGAGTAAGATAGGATAATATATCATATCCTATCTTATTTATCAGGTTTATCAAACAAGCTTTTAATGAGTAAAATTGAAAAAACAGTTCGTGAGCAAAATTTCAGTACCATCTATTTCTATAAAAAAAACACTGAATAGAAATAAATTAACATAGCAAATAAATGATAAAAAATTAATATAATAAAACTAGCACCAGCCCAATTTGAATTTGATCTTTAGATCAACCTAGATTATCATGTTTCCACTTTAATTTAAGTTGATAGTTGATCATTCATCTTTTAGCCAAAAATACTTGCTAGATAAGAGTTCAACTAGGGTATACTTACATATGATACTTTGGTGTCAAAGTAAATAATAATAAGGTTTCGTTTGGTTGATGAAGTTAAGGTGAGGGAATGAGAATTCTCATTCTATTTTCTTGTTTGGTTGGCATAATTGGTGAAAATATAAGTCCCACAAAATGCTGATTACTTCTTGTGAAAGAATTGATATTATCTCTAAAAACAGATAAAAAAATAAATAGTATAATTGATGAACTTATTTTATTTTTTATTTAAAATATTTAAAATAAATTTTTAAGTTAAAAATATATTATTTTAATAATCTTATTCTTTAATGGATTTTTTTTGTCTGTTTTTATTTTTTTTTTTTTTTTCTTATCAAAAGGTAATTTAATAACAGCATTTCATTACTTTTCTAATTATCATTCTTTTTTAGTCTACCAAGTAAATAGAACCTAAGTGAATGAAGGTTTAAAGGTTAAAAGATCCTTACTTGATAAAAAAGTAGGCTGTATATAAAAAAATATCAAAGGTATTTTGGTAATACTAATAAGTTGGATGACGCCAATAATTGATTATATATTTTCCAGGAGTGGCCCATACGAGGAAGGTGGTGCATGAAAGATAAACTAATAAATATGAGACAGAGAAAATGGAGATGAGAAAAATTCTCATAAATGAATAATGAAGCCTTTTTTATGTTTTAGAGTTTAGGGTACACAAGAGATAACTTATGCAATATGTCACGGCCCCAAATGACGGAACACATGACCGGCACGGCATAAGGGTTTCCCCCTAGCCGTAAGCCTAACACATAGCATGCACAAACATTCAGCACACAATCCAGAGTACATAATAAATATAACTTGCCACATACGCCACATCCAATATAAGAAAATACTGTATATATATATATATATATATATATATATATATATATCTTATGAATCCAACATCCTTGATTCAACTTGGCCCATGGCCTCATAGTACAAACATTGTTGTAAAACTTAAAACCATTTTTTTCAAACAACACAAGAAGCGAGGATCCTGCCTGTATGTTCATGGAGATACACTAGACATAAACTTAAACTATACAACCATTACAATGGAGTCTTGCTCAAACTGGGGCTCACCAATGCTATATTTAGCCTTCTATGGAGCTGTAGCTGGATCAATGTTTCCTTGACTATCTGTGGGGAGAAAACAGAAGAGGGGTGAGATTACCACATTTCAGTGAATGGGTAAATCATACTATAACAGAAACAGGGCAAACTAAGCACGAGTGTTTCGCAATGAATTAAATAATTGAAATCAAAGTATAGAAAACATTAAACATTTAATCGTAATTTATTGAAAGAATGCTAAACAGTTCAAATGATAAAACAGGATTAAATCAATAACTGTAAGCAAATCAATTATGCATGGTAAGTAATAAATGAAGATACTTATACAATAACAATGATGAATGAGGTATTTTAGAAATATTTAATCTTTAAGAAAAATGCACTAGTTTATTGGAGGTCTTTCCTAACAGATCTATCATCTCCCCCAAGCACACAGCAAGGGTAGGGTAATCACTGTAGGCGTAGACATAAGTCCACCCTAAATTCTCCCAAGCACATAGCAATGGGTATGGCAATCACTGTAGGCGTAGACAAAAGTCCACCCTAAATCCCTGTGTCTTAGGCAGTCATATGCCCGTCACAGTATCCTAGGCCGAAGCTTTAACATGATCATGGTGCACCAGGGCTAGCACTACCTGCGGCTAGCTAACAGTGATCTAAAAGGGTCCCTCCAATAGAAAACATTTGAAATATGCTATTCAAAGAATTTAAAGTAAAACATTTCAATAACATTATAATAAAACGATAATTCTCCATCTAGCTCTTTTCATGCATAAAATTTCATTCTAAAAATATGTTTCATCTATGTATTCCCATGGAGACCTTTATCATCATAAACTTTCCCTTTAAACATATCGTCCGTAGACGTCGCATAAATGCTCATCATGCATCAAATCATTTTAAACATAAATTGTCCGTAGACGTCGCATAGATGCTCATCATGCATCAAATCATTTCATGGCTAACTTAGTTCATTTCTATGACTAAGTTCGCATTTCTATAAATCTAGCTCAAATGGAGAATTATCAGTCTAGATGCTTGCCCTGCATACCTAGGGTTCAACTAGGATTGAAATTTACAATTTCTAACATGGTTGGAACATATTGGTTTTCAAAGCGGTAAAACAATTTAACATACATTCTAACTAGTTAAAATCATACGATAGAGTTATAAATCAAATTCCTAAAACATGCGCTATAGTATGAAAAATCCACTCACCTTACTAGGAGTCCAACAACGAGAATTTCACCTCGTGATGGCTCAACAACCTAGAAAACATAGCCATAACATGAAAATTAGAAAACTCTAAAAGTCACTATTCACTTGCCGGAACACTATTCATTCCGAAATCTAAAAACCCTATATTCTGTATAGAAACTAATTCTAAGACTATCTATGGAAAGAAATTCGGTAAAACAAAGCCTAAAACGCGATTAAACAGAGTTTTACCTTTGGAGGTACTATTCACGCGATTTTCCGGCGACCTTCTGGCGAATTTCCGGTGAAATTGATCGGTGGGATTTGTAGCTCTTCTTCCCACGAGTCCAACGATACCTTACTTGCTCAAATCGGACGTCCGGATGATGAGATATCTTAGAGAGAAGTTTGAGGAAAATTTTAGAGAGAGAGAGTTAGGGTTCAGATGAAAGAGAAGTGAAGAAAAAAGGGGGGGTCCGTGAAAAAAAAGCTATCAGACGAATCTCACCGCGGCGAGCCACGATTTTCGCCGCGGCGAACTTATTTTCGCTGCGGCCAGATGCGAATCAAAAAACTCATGCTCTCGGGAAAAATACCGCATCATTCTCGCCGCGGCGAACTTATTCTCGCCGCGGCTAACTCCATTTCACCGAATTTGACAAAATATCCAACATGAAAGTTGTAGCCCTTTCTCTTAGATTTCCATAGCCACTTGAATCACCTAATTTGGAGTTCATATGAAGGAGTTATGCATAAAATAGTGAGCAAAGGTCTAGACCACACTACACTTCGGTTTTTGTCTCATCTCACTATGATATTCACGGAATTTGCAAAAGTTTCCAACATCAAAGTTGTAGATATATGTCTTATCTGTCATTAGAAATTGGAATTACTTAATTTAGATTTCATATGAGAGAGTTATGATTATATGAGTGACGAAAGGTCAGAAGAAAAGGTCGAAAACGCTCTAAAATTTTACATTGTTCTCAACTTTCTCTGTTTCAAATTATTTATACTTAACCTTCAAAGGTTTTATTAGTTGAGGGTTATTACACAATACTATATTGGCACCTACACAATAACACAGCCACTTGCTAACTGATAATTAAATATAACAAAAGCCGTTACTGCAACTTAGTCAACACAGTTGCTCAACATTTCCCCTTGAACTCATAGTATAATAGTCTTATGCTCTGGTTTGGTGAGAGCATCAACAATTTGTTCATGAGCAGGGACATGATGAACATCAACTTCCTTTTTAGTAACCTACTCTCAAATAAAAAACATATCTAACTCAACAATCTTTGTGCCTAAGTATAAAACTAGTTTTGTAACTAAGAGGATTGCACTTAAAATTGTCATAATATATTGGAGGAGTTTTAGATAAAGGCAGCCTTGGTTTAGATAATGAAGACTTGATCCACACAACTTCAGATACCAAATTAGCTAGGCATCTAAACTCTGCTTCTACGCTAGATGTTGCCACAATAGTTTTCTTCTTTGAGACCCAAGAAACAAAGTTTGCCCTTGAGAATACACAACTACATGAGGTAGATCTTCTATCATCCAGATCTGAACCCTAATATGTATCGCAGAATGCAATGAGGTCCAATTGAGCACTTTTCCTCATCTTTATACTGTGATCCAATGTGCCACTAGGATACCTTAATATCCTGCCTTCCAATGTTTCTCAGTGGGTTTTTTTATGAATTGACAAACCTCATTGATTGGAAAGGCTATTTCTTGCCTTGTGATAGTCACATATGGCAGTGGACCAACTATGGTTCTGTAAAATTGAGGATTTTGCATTTCTTTTCTACCTCCAACAATCAATTTCAATCCACCTACCATAGGACTCTTTTGAGGCTAGGCACCCACCATACTTGCTTTCTGAAACAAGTCTTTGATGTAATTTGGTTGTGGTAAGTGAAGGCCTCCATCATAAGTAGACCTCATTTGTGTGCCAAGAAAATGACTCAAGGAACCATGATCCTTCAAGGCAAAAGCAGTGTCAAGCTTTGCTACTAATTCTTCAATCTCTACAACATTACTTACTGTAACCAAAATATTTGTATATTATATTTTTATTGAAGAATCTCTTAATAATGTTTAAAGAAATCTAACTAAGCGTCTAGACTAAAAACACAGAAAATTGAACTAAGAAAGAAAAGTTACATCACATCAGTGTTTGAAGGAGCACCCAAGAGAAAGTAATTTGACATTATGCTAGAGTTTCTGACATCCTTCTAAATTCTAGTCCATTATTTTATAACCTGAAAATGGCTATAGTATTAAAGTGCCGCTCACATGATGGAAATTAATTAATTTGTTAATATTTGTGTAAAACAGCGAAAATTTTCAAAAAGATTTGGTATTGAAGGCAAAAGTTTTGGCAACTTGGGTGGGTATTTCAAGAATAGGATTTAGGGCCTATTGGGAGATGCAACTCGCAAAGTTTTGCCACCGAGGATTTAAGTTCAATGACAAATTATTGAGTAATTTTATTTAATTTAAAGAAATAAACTAAATTATTAATTAGGACGTTTAAAGTTAATAAAAGGTTAAATTCCATTGTTTAACTGCTCAAAAAATATTTAACTAATAATATTTAAAATTTTAATAAGTTGTTTTTTTAATGTAAAAATATGTATGGTTTCACTTTTAGTATCTTGAAACAGACACAAATAATAATTAATTAAATTGATTTCACTTTTAATATCCGAGCTAGATCGGGCGGTCAGACTACAGAACCAACTCTTTGTCCAGTCCCAAAAAATTAATTAAATTGATTTTACAATGAAACTGGTCAAAACCAATCAAACCAATTTTTTTATTTATAAAATCACTCAAAATCCGATTATTTGAACCAATGGTTTTAACCATTGAAAAGCCTACATTATTATTGCGGGGTCCTTAAAAGTAAAAACCTTAACCATGTGAATACTTGAGAACTCAACAATGTTGCTCATTTTATAGAGCAAAACTCCCTCACCAAAAGAAAAACTGAGTGATGTGGGGCTTTAAATATAGAGCAACCAAGTTTTTATTTTTATTTTTTATTCTAAAAGTATCCTACATGCTATTAGCATTGTAGAACTAATCCAGCATAAGCTTTGCCACTACGAAAAAACCCTCTCAAGTTTCTGTTCCAATAATTGAATTGTGTCTTCAACTTGGGTCTGAAGACCAAACTTGCATCCTCATTTTAAGAGCGTAACTCGCTAATTACCACTACACCCAATTCTTATTAGTTGTTTCTCTTTATACATTAGCAAAGCACTCTCATCAATTTGCAAACCAAGCAAGGTGGAACTTTGAAATACAGCAAACCAACAAAGTCACCATGGGACCTTCCTTCTTTACTTTTTTTGTCTTAAAGTCTTGCATTTTATTTCTTTGTTTCGTTTTAAAATAATAAACTATTGGGTTTTTTCCTTTATAAATGCTAAAGTTAAATTTAAATAGATAGTTTATTTTGTTTTATTTTCATTTAATCATTGAATTTTTTAATATGTAAAAAATTTATTATGCAATAAATGTTATCTTTTCATGTTTAAAACAAATTAAAGAATATATTAATTTAATTTTGTTATAACTAACTAATTTTTAAATAAACTACATCATTTTTATTATTTTATATATAGTCAATTTTGACTATATTTCTTAATTTGTAATATTTTAAAAAAATGATTTTTATATTATTTTAAAATTCTCCAATTCAATTAATTTAATTATTAATTCAACGATTGAACCACTGACCCAATACTTCTTTCAAGTTAATGGCCAGTTCAATTTTAAAAAAAAAAAAAAAAAACATACACACACACACACACACACACACACACACACACACACACACACACACACACACACACACATATATATATATATATATATATATATATATATATTTGGAGGTTAAAATATTTTTCTCTAATTATGCCTACGCAAGTGTGACTAATGTGTTAATTGAATAAAAAAATATATTATAATGGTTATAATTAACATAATGTTCTTTGATGTGTCCACTGAAGTTATTTCATTACACGAGTTAGTTTATGAAGTAATGAAACTCATTGCATTTTAGTTCTTACGTCTGGTAAAAACAAATGCTAATATATACTATGAAAGAGTCCACCTAGCAACTTATGTGCCAACATTTTTTCTTTATAGGGTTTAGGGTTCAGCCCAATATTTCATTGAGGACTCCTAAATATGAAATTTTTCTTATTGTCTTAGCTATAATTTTATTGTCAACAAGGACTTGACTAGGTGAATCATTTAGCAATTGTCTTGGTTGCACTTGGTTGAGTTACAATTCAATAGTATTCAAAGTCTATAGATTGATTAAGGAGAAGAATATGGAACATTTACTTTCTCTTTTTTTTGGCAAGAAAAAGGAATTATTTATTGAGTTTCCTGTGCTTAAAAAAATGAGCAGAATGATTTGGCAGAATGCAAGAATCAACATCTTGTTGAAACAGATAGTAATCTTTTCTTTTTCTATGAGATGCTGGGACTACGACCTATGTAATTAATAGGCTGCCCACAGTTGTTTTAGGTGGTTTAAATCCTTTTGAGAAATTGTTTAGTAGAATTCCATATTCTTTTAGTTTAAAAGTATTTGGCTATTCCTACTTTCCATTATTACGAACTTACAATAAACATAGACTGGAATTCAGGTTTGCAAAGTGTAAATTTATTAGTTATAGCTTGCAACATAAGGGATATAAGTGTCTTCATCCTATAGGAAAAATTTACATATCCAAGAACGTTATTTTTCATAAGCAAAATTTTTCATTACTTCAATCCCTGTATTTGAGCCTTGTTCTATGATATCTCCTTTTATGAAATCTTCTGCTCTTGTATCAACATTGTCACCTTTGGTGTTAAGAAATTTTAATCTAGTTATTTTTATGCTTGTCAATGTACTTTCACCTTCAATTCCTAATGATTTTGTAGGAAGACACTCCTCTTGTATGCAACATGTTACTCTTATGCATATTGCTCTAACACAAGTTCCAATGTCAGTTCACTCAAAAATACTTTAACTAGCAAATTACACAGTCATCATTTCATAAATAAGTTAACACCTGCATCTCTGGCTCCACAACATCATATGATTACTAGGGCTAAAGATGGCATCTTTAAGCCAAGAATTTTTCTTGCAAAACTATTGATGAGGCTCTTTTAAGTCCTTATTGGAAGGCAACCATGAATAAGGAATTCTAGGCATTACAAAGAAATCAAACGCAGTCATTAGTCCCCTTACTTTCTAATAGAAATGCTATAAGGTGTATGTAGGCCTTCAAAGTCAAGCACAATATAGATGGCACCATTAGTAGATATAATGCAAGGCCGATTGCCAAAGGCTTCCAAAAAAGAGAGGGTTTTGAATACAATGAGATATTTAGTCTGGTTGTAAATCCAACTACCATAAGAATTATTCTTACCTTGGCACTCACTCAAAATGGGAGAATTCAACAAATGGATATAAACAATGCTTTCTTGAATGGAATCCTTTAGGAGAAAGTCTATATGCAACAACCTCTTGGTTTCACAAATTTAGACAAATCTTTAGTTTGCAAATTGTAAAATTCGCTCTACCGGTGAAGCAAGTACCCCGAGCATGGTTTGAAAAATTAATATCTACTCTGTTGCATCTCAGGTAAGCAAGTGTGACCAGTCACTTTACTCTTCAAGAAATAACCTATCTTCTTGTCAATGTAGATGATATATTGATAACAAGTAGCTCACTTGCTAAAATTCATTCGTTAATTTCTCAATTTTATCAAGTCCTCTCTTTAAAAGATCTTGACTCTCTAAATTTCTTTTTAAGAATTGAGGTGCGTACTCTTCCAAATGGTGACCTATTCTTGTCACAAGAAAAATATATTTGTGATCTTTTAAGATGGTTGATGCAAAGCCAATAGCAACAAAAATGCAATGGAGAGCCAAAATGCTAGATGATGGTGAATTTTTCCATGATCCATGACTGTATAGACCAATAGTAGGAGCACTACAATATTTGACAATAACAAGACCTGATATATCTTATAGTGTGAGCAAAATATGCCAATATATGCATAACCCTCCGGATGAACATTTGAAAGATGTTAAAAGAGTGTTGTAATATCTCAAAGGCATTAGAGATCTTGGACTTCTCTTTCAAAGGACAGAATTGATAGAGTTATTTGGTTTTTGCAACGCTAACTGGCTATTTGATAGGCATTCAATATTTGGCCTATGAATGTACCTTGGTCCCAATCTTATTTCATGGTACTCAAAGAAGTAGAATGTCTTGTCTAGGTTAAGCAAGGAAGCAGAGTATCGAAGTCTCATTAATAAGGTATAGCCAAGATGAATTGGATTCAATCTCTACTCATGGAGCTTAAGGTTTAGTTGTCAAAAACACGAACTATATATTGTGATAATATGTCAACAATCTCAATGACTACCAACCTTATTTCACATTAGTGCACCAAACACATAGAGCCAGACTTACACTTTGTAAAAGGTAAGGAACTGTAGATAGAGGTTGTGATTAGCTATGTTTCATCTGTTAAATAAAATGCAGATGGTTGACTAAGTCTTTACGTCGAGCTCAAGTTGCATTGTTAAGAGACAAACTTAGTGTGGTAAAATTATCCCCTTGAGTTTGAAGGGGATGTTGGAGTGTAAGACAATTGGTTAGAAGAGAACTAATAGTTGGTTCAAAATGTTTCTATTTTGCTGAAGTTTAGGGCTTATTTGGTGGTCAAGATAGAATAAGATAGCAAATCCAATAAGATAACAGATAGGATAACAACAAGATAGGATATAAGCCTGATAAACTCCTATCATATCTTGTATTTGATGTGCAACAGGATAGGCAGTATGCTATCCTATCCTGTATTTTGAGTAAATCAGATAATGGTAGGATATGATATAAATGGTATGAAATGACAAAATTACCCTTATAATAAAATTGCATATATACTTATTTAAAATCAATTTTAATACAATTTTTTTTATTACTTTATACATTGGTATAAATTCTAAAATAAAAAAATATATATATAATTAACAAAATAATAATCATAACATGAGTGAGAATTTATTTGTCTTTATTTTTCATTCATTCCTCTACCCGCTTACCAAGGAACTTTCTTTTCTTTTCTTTTTCTTTTTAAAAATTATATGAATATAAGCTACTTATATGCTTATCTGACTATCAACATTTAATTAGCATCAATTATTTATAAACAAGATACACTCACAAACTTCTTAAAAAGCATAGCAACCCAGAGTTGCCAAAACGAATGCTCAGCCAGTTATTTTCGCATCCTTTTCCCTTAAAAAAGCATGAAGAATAAAAAGGACATCTATTTCAGCAATGACCAAAAACTGTATGGTTGAATTCAACTATACATCAAAGCATATGCGTAGGTAGTTTTATAATCCAAAACTAAGCACATATTCTATTCTTGTGCCAAGTAAAACGCCATACTCCTATCCACATTGAAGAAGCATATATACTTAATATTAAACATGTATGCATTTTGATACTTTTGACAATTTGAACGATGGGCCATTAGATCATCCACCCAACAGCAAAATGGGGATAAGCAAAACCTCAAAGTAGCTTCAAGCTCCTTTTCATCAGCACAATTATACCCGAGCACATAAGCCCATCTTGCGAAGAAAAAAGCACATCATAACAAGATCTATTTGCAACAACTAATACAGAAAACCAAACAAATCTATGAAATTCAAAGAGATGAATTTACCGAAACGGCCAGAACCCAAAAATGGTTCTGCCTCATTTATCGCACCACTTTGTTGCTGCTCCTAAAATTCCAAAAGAACGAGAAAGCATTAGGAACAAAGCTATACAAAAAGTTTATTGCTCATCAACTTAAATAAATTTTGATAAATGACTTGAACTTGTCAAGATGATAATTGTAGTTTCACTTTACCTCTGGGTTTAATGGCACTAACGAAGTATGAAGCCAAATATTTAAAGCCAAACAGATTACAATAAATCACACGTTAATATCTGCATTGAGTACATAGACTTCACCATAACAATCTAGATAGAAGACAACCACTTTAATATAATTAATGTACGTTGATACATTACAATAAAATGTTATGCAAAAATCAAAAAGTATATGTAAGTAAGAGCAGGTTTGGACTCACAGCATCAAACTCCATTTCATCAGGTGATAGTAATCTATCAAAGCAGTGCCCCGATATAGTACAGACAAAAAACTCATTAGTAGGATTCATAACAAATTCTCTATACGTATCATCACATACTAGAAAAGAAAATAAACACAATTACACAAACAATAACACATATATAGTGTTTAAATAAAACATAGAAACTTGCCATAGATAATGTGTCCCACCATGAACTTGTCCAATCTTCTCACAAATAAATACATCTCTAATTTGGTAGTAAAAGCATCTTTCCCCATAACAAGCATGATTAGCGACCACTGTATCACCAAGGCCTCGGTTGCTTTTCCACGATGACACTTGGTCAGCTAATGTTTTGTCAAGAATTATCCTTTCGTCATTCAGCTTCACATGTAAAAATCAAAAAACAAAAGACGTTGTTAAGAGGTTTCTCTTTTATAGAGGTATGAAAAACGAAAAGGTTAAGATGCATAACACCAAATATGTGAAAAGATATATGGAAAAACATTATTCTTCATCTTCTGTAATTATCAGTCATTTAGATGAAAAGGATAAGTAGATATCATATATTCATGGCTCCATGCATAACACCACTGACCACACACACATAATGGAACTTGAACATCAAAAAATGATTTAGTCTCTTCTATTTTTTTCCTTTTTTGGTGGGGGAGACTGAAAATTAGAGAAGGGAAAATTCATATGAACACAAAGGCAGACAATCAGCCAATGACATCGTGGCCCATAATAGTTATATTCAAGAATGAATGATCTAATATACCATTTCACATAACTTGACAAAGAGCATCATAGGTTTTTGGATAACAAGATATCACAACAGAGAGGGAATCAAGTAGGCACATCCAAATTTCTAAAGCCATTGCAAATCATAGCGCAATACATATCACAAGCAGATATGTAAACCAAGCAGAGAGGGAATCAAGCAGGCATGGGTTCTTGGGAAAGGGAAACGTATACAAGCAGAGAGGGGAACATATATAGGCAAATTGATGGAGAGCACAATGCAAATCATTGGCAGATATATAAACCAAGCAGAGAGTGAAACAAGCAAGCATAGGTTTTCGAAAGGGTGAGCAATCGGCTAAAACAGAGGTGAATATATGAAAAATGCATAATAAGAAATCGATGCTTACCTGGGGATGACGAAGGAGGAGGAAGGAGGGGTAAGAAAGAGCATTCTCAGGATGAAGAAGTACAGCGTTCTCGACGGCGAGGAGGAGGCACGTTCTGGGCAATATCTGAGCGATTTTGAGTTCTCAGGTTCAAGAGGATGAAAATGTTTTCTGGCAATTTTCGATTCTTGGGGTGAGGGAAGAGCTTGAGGGTGAAGAGGAGAGAGTGTCTTCTAGGCGATTTTTGGTTCGCGGGGTAAAGAAGGAGCTAGCAGGTGAAGCGAGGATCTCGTGAGGGTGAAGAGGATGAAGAGCTTTTTTTAGGGGCGATACAGGGTAGGTGGTTTTTTGAAAGGGGTGACACAGGCAAGAGCGCTATCCAATCTTTAACCCAAGGAAACCCACATGATACACTTTTGAAATAGAGAGACAGGATAAAATAGCAAACTTCATTTTATTATCCTATCTGGTTGATTCATCAAACATAGAATAACAATAGGATATGATAAGTTATCCTATCCTATTACTCTTATCATATGCTCCAAACGAGCCCTTAGTGTACTCCTATGTATTCTTTCCTCCTTTATACTAATCATTTGGTTGAATAACATTACGTTCTATCACTCCTCTCTTCTCTTCTCTCCCTTCTATGCTCTGTAACAAACATTGCTGCCTAAAGAGTTATACTAAGACAACTAAATTATTCCTTGTTTCCTAGCTTATATGCTAGAGAAGGCTTTAAATTATTCCTCCTTACCATTGTCAAATTGGTTTGGTAATACAACATCAACACCATTCTTGTTTTGAATAATCACATATGCCAAAGTTTGATTTTTGTATCTTAATTTATAACTGTAATTTTGTATCAATTTTTTTGGCTTGCATTTTCCTCTTGATGATGAGGAATAAATGAATGGCAGTGGTGGATGATAGAGAAATGATTTTTAGAAAGAAAAGCTAGCTTAAAACATGTTTTACTTCTAGCGGACGATTGAGTTATTGTTATGTGCCACGTGGACTCTTTCATGGTCACAACATTTTTTTATGGAATATTTGAAGAAATCAACATCAAGATCGAATTGTAATTACTTTTGTACATTTCAGGGATGTGCTCTTGTAATAGAGTCATTCTAAGCACTAAAGCTAAGGAAGGTGTATTTTTTGGGGACCAAATTATAAATTTTGTCTTAATAAAATGTTTAAGAATGCTTCGTTGAAGGAGTTATTTTTATTCATTTGTGAGTTTCTCATACTAATCTTGTACTCTGCACATGCTCTATGCTTATTACTCAAATCAATAAGTTTTGTTTTTCTTTATTGAAAACAATGTAGGATACCAATTTTAGCATCATTTAGAGTGCAAAAGATGGACAAAATGTGTAGACCAAATTGCATAGATGATGATGGACCACGTTATGGACATGCGATGCATCAATAGGATTTTGGAAGGCACCAAGCTACTGCTAACCATTACGCTTGTTAAGGTAACAATGTATAAGTCAACCTCTAATTTTTAAGACTGCAGAAAGTAAACAATTGCTCAACTAGAACCAGACCACTGGTATTAACAAACCATGTAGATGCAATGAGGAAAAATCAAGAAGGTGCTTCCTTATGTGTAGTGCAAGCTTTCAACAAAACATATACAATATTTGAGGTTTAAGAGCCATATAACCTGTATTGTCATAAATTTGGAAAAGTGTGTAGGGATAATATGAGAGATTGACACTGACTATGATAAAATATACCATATTAAAATATTCTTGTTGTCACATTATTGTAACCTATTCCTATGTATTCCATGACTACAATTTCTATATTGATCCTATTTATAGTCTTTATATGATCTTAATTATTTATCAAAGCAAGTTTAGCCCCAGAGGAGGGATGAATTTGTGTATTGCCGAAGTTGATGTTTATTTATGGGTTGTTATTACCGGATAGGTCTTCTACGTTTGTTTATCTCATGGCCTACCACTATTGGAAGACTTTGAGACTGTTGGCTCTTGTAGTTGGGCTGAACTGTACTAGCTTATTTGGATAGCACTACATTTGAAAGAAAAGATATTGATAATTATTTGTCCCTATTAAAAATGTGGACTTAGGATGAATAGTGTTCTTCGGCTCCATGAAGACTATGGTTGGCCCATCGTTAGGCTTCATAGCTACCATTGTGCCATAGGTACATATTTTTATTCATACATTGTTGAGATTTTATTAAATTGTTAATTATTTCTTACATTCAAATTATTGATATTATTATAATTTACTAGTGGACAGAGTTTAAAAATTTACCCAATACTTGTGTCTTAGATCAATTATGGAAAGACAAGGTATAATACTTGAAACTAACAAATCTCTGTTTGAAATAGTTGAGAAAATACACTCATTTAGCTTAAATGATCTGGTACCATTAAAATTTAGCATCATTAAGATTCTTGTACCTTATTATGTATTTTTTATTTTAACTGTAGTCAAATGAAAAAAATTATTAATTTATTTATTCATATTATTTAGTTAATTACAGTAAGGTTGTTGTTTATTAATGTGAGGAAGAATAATTAATTTGAGGTTATGGTTAGAGTAAAATAATGTAAAATCTATATTAAAAAAAGGAAATGAATGGCGATTTTCTATTTTTTTTTAAAAGGATATTTAGCTTAGCAAAGAAAAATAGATATTTGGAAAAAAAATGTTTCTTCCCAAACAGGAATGGAGAATTTTATCGCCTATTTGGAGCATAGAGGTCAAAAAGCTTCACTTGTTAATGGAGGAAACTTTATTTTTTTTCAAAACTTCAGTCCAAAACCGCTAATATTTGCTAAATTAATTTTTATTTATTACATTTAAGAACTAATTGATGGAAAATAATAAAAATTGGAAAAACAATAGATAAGCAGTAAATTTTCATAAATCATAATCAGCTTTTTATTACATACACGTTACCATAAAAAAAATTGAACCTCATTTATAAAAGATTAAATTAATTATAAAAAATTCGAATATATTAATTTTATAAAAAAAAATATCAAATGCACTTATTTATTTTTATAATTAATTTAGTTCCGAATCTATCTTAAAATTTTAGATAATAATTGGCAAAGATAACTTATTTAAAGTCCTATTATTTATAAATAAAGGCATCCTACGGTTGAAAATTCGTTGCACGGTAATACTGTACACAAAAAATTCTTCCCGTTTCTAAAACGTCTCATTATTCAGAAACGACAATGATGGCTTCTTTTTCTTTCTTTTTTGGCAACAATAATTGGCTTCTTTATGAATGAATAGGAATACAAGCTTTCAGATGCCCAATATTCCGCTTCCACTATAACCCATTTTCGCAGTTTTAACATGGAGGAGACCCAAGATACCGAAATACAAAATGGGGAAGTCAAGGACGAATTCAAGGCGTCGAGGGATGGTTCTATTTGTGGGTTTGATTCACTTCATCG
This sequence comes from Gleditsia sinensis, assembly GCA_037074535.1. Taxonomy (NCBI): domain Eukaryota; kingdom Viridiplantae; phylum Streptophyta; class Magnoliopsida; order Fabales; family Fabaceae; genus Gleditsia; species Gleditsia sinensis. The sequence goes on along the minus strand of CM073465.1, from coordinate 65,184,575 downwards.
TCTTCTTAAGGAAAATCTCAAGCCCCAGCACTTTCAGGTACTTCCATTCCTGAAGTTGTCTGGCCGCCTTTTCCTTTTTGTGATTCTGGGTTTGTCTTTATGTATGTAACTATATTGAATTCAAATGAGGATCCTTGGGTTCACTTCTGCTTTTTTTACTATGATTTCTAAGGTCAACCTGTTTCACTTTGAGCTGGCTGATGCTGTGTTTAAGATTCTAAATTGCTGCACCTGGTCTAGTTGGGTATATTCATGTCAACAATTAGTTTGAATAGGATTTTTGGATTGATTAATATAATGGATTCGGGATTCGAAATGCTTTTGTAAACCATTCAAGTTTTTCTTGCCATATTGGTAGAACCTGAAGGGATCTGATGATAGTTGAATCGAATTACTAACCTTTTCATTGGAGATTTTGTTCATAAGTTATATTTCTATTTTGTGCTATGAATAATTAGGTTCTGTTTTAAAAGAGCATCAATTGCCAGTATGAATTAAATTTAGTGAAGATATTGAGATGGTGATGTAGATTTTTTCCTGGGGGCAGAAAAGACATTAGCAATTACAATTATGTTTCCTAAAAAATGTTAAAGGGTAAAAGCATTCGTTTTGCTTGGGCAGTATTTGATCGGCATACTGTCTCAATAGATGAGGCCATCATCTTGAGCAGTGAGTTTGAGACCTGTCCGTAGTTTTGTGGTGTGGATAAATCAAATGCCTGCATTATGTCATTTTGTCATGTAAGGGAGCAATTTCTACAAAGGGCATAGTAGTAGATTGTCAATTAGATGGAGAAAGGGGGAGGTTGCTGTACTTGTTAAGTATCCACTTTTCGTTCTAGAAGGAAAAGAATCCTGACCTGTTGTATGGACATTGTGATTTTGTTTTCATGCGCTCTCTCTATTTATTTGATTGGCCTATTAGATCTTGGAGTTTGTATAAAAACATGGTGGTCATAGTTCCAAACGCTTTAGGACCATATGATATAAGGACCTGTTTTTCCTGCTCCTATTTGCCACTTGTTTCAAAAGTCATGGTAGGAAGGAATTGCATTAGCAAGAATATCTAAAATAAACTTGTTGGAGATTTGCCACCTGTAAGTTCCTCTACCCCTTTTAAGCTATACATTCCCGAATCTATCAAACTGCTAGATGATTTTTATCACTCCTTTTAACTTCCTGTATGTATTATACACACATACACTTGAACTTAAAGATACTCAGCCTTCATAGAAAATGGATCATACATCTTCCTTCTTAAAGTGGTTTAATATGTCAATGCTATCATTAATTGCATTTAGATATATTGGCTTATTTTCTGATGGTGTGCTAATATTATATTGCAGGAAGTCAATCGCTTACTTCTTGGGCTTAATTGTGGAAGAGCACTTGATCCAATTACTCTAACAGAATCTGCTACAGCTCTCTCTGTGGAACATGGATTTGACCTCCAAGTATTAAATATGAATACAACCCTATTTTCCTCCCCATATCATTCAATTTTATCATTATAAGAAAAAAGGACTATTGGATTACTTTGCTTCTGTCCTACTTCTTCAGAATGACGTCACACCTTTTAGTTAAATTCTTAACTTTATACATGGATAAATATTTGTGCTATATTTTATGGTGGAGCTCCTAGTGTATTTTACATAGAAAATCTGAAAGGTATGTTTGCTAAACAGATGAGAGTTGAGATACAATATCAGGATACCCTAAGAATGTCTTTCTAATATTGTTTAGGCTCTGGAGTTGCAATTTGCATGTGGGTAATTTTGAAATAGGCTTTTCATGATATGAATATGCTGGAAAAATGTTGGTTTCTCATATTCTTTTGTTTTTTATTTTTACTATGAAGGTTGTTAAGCTGTGAGTAAAACCCTTTTTTTTTGGTCAGATAAGTGAGGTGTCATTATAGTGCTTAGAAGATTTTATTTTTTTTCAATTTAATCCCTTATACTTTAAAGTTCTTTAATGTTACCGTTCCATCCAATCTCCACCCACAATTTAACATAGAACCTAACAGAATGTACATCTGGATGTTTTCTTGTTACGGGGAGCTGTTATTTCACATTTGGCACATCTTCTTGCCACCTCAGATAAGCCTAAGGCTGGAAAAGAAGATGAATTCCCCCCATAAATTGCAGTTTATCCCAAATTTCCCATTCTCACACCAAAGAAGCTTCACAGAAAACCCCATAAAAAATAACTCTGCCAAAGATCAATTTGTTCTGTTCACTCTTAAGCCAAATCCATTCCCATGAAGCACTCATTTCCATTGAAGAGCATCCTGTTGCTGTTGAAGCTTTACCTTTCCATTAAAGACCATCCCATGGACTTCCACTTCTTTTCATAGTCCACGGGCAACCTTGAACTGCACCAAAGACCATGAAATGAGGTGGAAGTCCATGAGATGCTCTTCAACAAGATAATTTGTTTCTTTCAAAATTCATGTGAAGTCCAAACCTTGAAGCTTAAGGATGTGCTTAGTTGTGTGAAAATGGAAGGAAAGAAAATCAGGATCTAATTTGTTATACATGATGTCCAAATGCATATCAAGTTTCATTTCTCCCATAATTTTCACTTCACCGACTCCCTGCAGTATGAATGTGGGGCTAACTATCCTTTCTTTTCTTTTCCGGTTGTTGATAATCATTTGTGGCAATTGGCAATATATTATCAGCAGTTATTGGTCTAATGAGATGTCTTTAGCATAACAATTATTGAAAGTTTATTTCTTTAGTAAATAGTATGGAAACTCTGTCAGTTATTTCTTCTATATTTCTGATTGCTCTAATGATTTTCTGTTGATTTCTTTCAGGCTCTCATTTCAAGCTGACAGAGAAGTATTAAGAGAACCTCGAGTAGTTAGGGTTGGTCTAATTCAGAACTCTATTGCCAGTCCAACCACTGCTCCCTTTTTGGATCAAAAGAGGGCTATCTTTAATAAGCTAAAGCCAATTATTGATGCCGCTGGTGCTTCAGGAGTTAATGTATTATGCTTGCAAGTAGGTGATATGTGAGCATGAACATTTACCAATTGACTTCTCATTGAGATTTGAAAACCTTGAGTGACTTGATATATCTTGGCTGCAGGAAGCATGGATGATGCCATTTGCTTTCTGTACACGAGAGAAGAGATGGTGTGAATTTGCAGAACCTGTTGATGGAGAATCAACACAGTTCCTGCAAAGTTTTGCTTTGAAATATAACATGGTAATTATAAGTCCAATTCTTGAAAGGGATATTAATCATGGCGAGGTTCTCTGGAACACTGCTATTGTAATTGGAAATCATGGCAATATAATTGGGAAGCATCGTAAGGTAATTGCATAAGTTTTCAGCTTTTAACATTCTCTTTCAGTTTTAGTTATCTTATAAACAAGTAACATTTGGCAGAACCATATACCTAGAGTTGGGGACTTCAATGAGAGTACATATTATATGGAGGGAAATACTGGCCACCCTGTCTTTGAAACAGCATATGGAAAGATTGCTATTAATATATGTTATGGTAGGCACCATCCTTTGAATTGGTTAGCCTTTGGCTTGAATGGTGCAGAGATTGTTTTCAACCCTTCTGCAACTGTTGGTGAACTCAGTGAGCCAATGTGGCCTATAGAGGTCAGTTATTTTATATTTATTGCTGAGATGCTAAACTCCTTAAACGAAATCGATTTTGTGCATATAAATTTTTCTTTGGTTAAATTTGGCACTTTCTTATGGGCTATAACAACAGTTTGATATTAATACTATACTTTGATATTTAGCATGAAATTCAAGTACCAAATAACAAGCAAATTGCCGCCAGTGGAACATCTACATAATAATGTATTGTTTATGTCAAATACCATTACAACTTAGAAGTTTAAATTATTTGGTGAAGGCCCATAATTAGCTTTTATTATAATCTCTGGCACAACTCCTCAAAAGAAAGTCCTATTGGGCTTAAAGTCTGAAATATGTACAAACCCATTATATATTGTGTTGAAACTTAACTTTGATAAAGAGAAAAAGGCGCAACAAGAATTGAATTCTTGACCACTTTATTATAGAAATTCTAATACCATGTCAAATATCATTTCAGCATAAATGGTTAAGTTCTTAAATGAAGGCCTGTGATTAGTTTTTCCTATAATCTCTAAGACCTTTATCTGCTTTCTGTGTTATGATTTTGCAGGCACGTAATGCTGCAATAGCAAATAGTTATTTTGTTGCTTCAATCAATCGTGTTGGGACTGAAACATTTCCCAACCCATTTACATCTGGAGATGGAAAGCCAACACATGCAGATTTTGGACACTTTTATGGATCCAGTCATTTTTCAGCACCGGATGCTTCGTGCACTCCATCACTTTCTCGTAACAGGGATGGCTTGATAATTGCAGACATGGATCTCAACTTATGCAGGCAGTTGAAAGATAAATGGGGCTTCAGAATGACTGCTCGATATGAGTTGTACGCAGAGACACTAGTCAACTATCTCAAACCAAACTTTGAGCCCCAGGTCATCAGTGATCCTTCATTGCACAATAAATCCTCTAACTAAACTAGAAAGTCTCATATTCTCAAATAACTTCAGCGCATATTAACATTAGCTATCTGAGTAGGAATGTCAAAAGAATAAAGAAAAAGGGAGCAAGTCTGTGGGCTAATGGAGGAGCGTTTGGTAGTTTGCTTGTATAAAGAAAAAAAAAGGGGAACAAACGAAAAGGAAAACAAAACAATAGAAAATAAATGAGGTCTGTATGCATTGTCCCGGGGCAGCATTTCTTTGTTTAATAAATCCAAAATGATTTGCTTTTGTGAATAGGTTGGATAGTGGGTTGGCTGGGAGAATTTTCCATGCCTGTGGGTCCTCAGTGCAATTCTTTTCTTTGCTTTATTTACAAAGTTTTGGTATAGTCTGATTAAACCATAGTTATTAAAATTGGATCAGTTATTGAATTGGTGAGAGATCAAGTTATTCAGTCATTGGTTCAATAGTTGACTCATTAATTAAATCAGTTGAATTGATTATTTATATTAAAATTAAATATATATTTCAAATTAAATTAAATTAAATATATTTTATAAAAGTAACATGAATAGATATTATGTAAATACAAATTCATAGAAAAATAATTATCAAATTTATAAAAAAATAAAATAAAATTAATTTTGTAAAAAGAAATGTTTGGTTCAGTTTAATTGTTTCATATTAGTTTATTTATTTAATTGTCAAGTCAACATAAACCAATTTAATTCACCTGTAAAATTATCTCATTATTCAACGAATCGTTAGTTGAATCAATTAAATTGATTCGTATCTTAAGATTATGATTAAAAGAATTGAGCCATCTATTAAAAAAAAATAAGGTTTTCACTAAAAGAGATTTATTCTAAAAAATAAAAAAAGCGAGTATCCCCACATTTATTTTTCATAAAAAGAGAGAAAAACGAGACTCTAATTTTTTTCTTTGGACATCCGATAATTAATACAGTTTTTACATTCTTTATTATTTTCTTTATTCTATAAAGATTTTGGTCTCTGAGTTCTCCTAAAACATTTTAAAATCTACCTCTATATTTAAATATTTTTATTAACATAATTGTTGATAAAGTTATACTTTGCACCTTTAAAAAATTAATAATTTAATTTAATACAACATAAATTATTAAAAATTCAAAAAATTAAAAATTAAATAACTAATTTGATATTTTTAAAACTATAGAAGGAGGTGTTAATATGTGTTATTAAAATTCAATAAATTTTTGTGTAAATTAAAATTAGCAAATGTGAATATAAATTTTAAAATTTTTATAAAAATCAATGTAATTTACACATAAATAAATACAATAGTCTGCATTTTTTTTTTTGGGGCAAAGACTCCAAACTAGGATAGATATTTGAAAATTTTCCAATTGAATATTATTTTTTTCGTGAAAAAAGTTTAAAGTGAAAAAATTACTTCATTTTAAAATTATAATATATCATAAATTTTAATAAAAATTTACAAAAGTATTTATATGACAGAAGAATCAAATTTAAATTTTACAAATAAATTTTTTATTACTTATTAACTTCAAATTGTTAGGGGTATACATAGATTCGGTTTAGTTCGGTTTTGAACTTCAACCAAACCGAACCGACCATAAAAAAAAAAAAAAAAATTGGACCTATTCGGTTCGGTTGGTTCGGTTTTTTTAAAAAAAAAAAATTGTCAAATTTTTTTAATTTTTGGCCTATTTGAATTTTTTTGGGCCTATTTTTTTTATTTTTGGGCTTATTTCGAATTTTTTGAGCCCATTTCAAAAAATTTGAAAACAATTATGTAAAATATTTTTAAAATATAATAAAAAATAAATTTAATAATATAAATTAAATATATTAAAAATAATTTGATTTGGTTCGGTTTGATTCAGTTGGACCGTCTCAACCGAACCAAATCGAACTGAATCGGTCGGTTTTTCAAAAAAAAAAAACCGAACGAAACCGATTTTAATCGGTTTGGTTCGATTTTTGATCGGTTCGGTTCGGTTTTTTCGATTTAGTTTGATCCGATTCGATTTTTGTTCACCTTTACAAATTGTCGTCACCAAATTTTATTTATTAATAGTGTACTAAATGTCGTGCCGTTTCGGTGGAAATGACCGAAACTTTTTGATTTCGGTGTCCACCGAAACGAAACAGGAGATTGGAAACGAAATTTTACTCAGGCTTTTTATCCAATGAACTAAATTTCTTTTCTTTTCCATCGAAACGACCGAAACGTTTCCGTTTTCTAAGTCACCGATACGAAACGGAGTTATCGAAACGAAACGAAGTGTTTGTTAAGAAATTATGCTATTTCAATTAAAATTACTATGTTTCGAAATGTTTCGGTAGAAATATTCTTGTTTCAATGAAAATTTCGGTGGAAATACTCTTATTTCAAATTATTTCGATAGAAATACTCTTGTTTCGAATTATTTCGATAGAAATACTCTTGTTTCGAATTATTTCGATGGAAATACTCATGTTTCGAATTATTTCGATGGAAATACTCTTGTTTCGAATTATTTCGATAGAAATACTCATGTTTCGAGTTGTTTCGATGGAAAAGTATTAAACTTATTTGAAAAATAAAAAAATTGACAATTTAAAAGTATATGAAAGTAGTATTATATCACATCCAACATCAAGTTATTTTTCCTCACAAGTCACAAAATCTCTATTAACTTCATACTCTCTCCCTTTGTTCTCATGACATTATTTTTTTTCATTATTTTCATTTTAAAGAAGAAACTACAAAAATGATGCAAAGAGAGATTGAAAGGAAAAGTGAGAGGAATATACCTAAAGATAGAGATAGAATCATGGTCGACAAAGAAAGAGACTTAAATACAAATGTCATAAAAGAGTTAAGAAGAAGATGGAGAGATAGATGCAAGAGAGAAATTGTTATTGAATGCTATTAAGATTTGAGTTGAAATCCCTACTGTAGTAGTATGTTTACTTACTATTCAATTATAAACATTAATTCAAATTAATTTTAATATAATTTTATATATCTATATCATTAATATTATGTTAAAATCTTTTAAAATTTTTAAAAAATATTATTTGAAATTATTTGAAACGTTTCTTAAAAAAATTTTCGTTTCTTCGAAATTTCCGAAACGTTTCGAAATGTTTCCGTTTTTGGAGTCACCGAAACGGTACCTCAAAACGAAATTTAGTATCTTGTTTTTATCATCTATTATCAGCGCCATAAGTGTTACTGTATTGGGTCAAAATCAATTTATATAGGTCCTGTAAGATAAATTAGATGAAAATAACAAATGTCTCAATGATAAAAGACTTGTCTTTCTACTTTTTATGTTTATTATTTATATTTTTTTTAAAAAAATTATTTGTTACCAAAGTTAACCTACGCATGCCTACTGGAATAAACATCTCATCTTGGCTCCTTCTACATATTATTTAAAAAATATTATTTTAATTAAGAACATTTATAATTTTTCAACAAAAATATTAATATATTTTTAATATAATTATTATTTTATATTTTTTATTAAAGTATTTTTATTTTTAAAGATACAGATTTAAAAATATAAAATCTAAAATCTAAAATATTTTTAACCTCCTAATTAAGTTTATATTATTTTTTAGCTATATAATTATTATAAAATATAAATTACAAGAAAATTTTAATCATTTGTTCTCAACTTATTCATTTAAAATTTTATTGACTATATTTATAATAAACTCTAGATAATTACATTTTTTCATCTATGTGAAATGTGAAATATTGTCAAATTTTATGAATATTAATTATATAAATATTATTTTAATGACAATATTATTATTTAATACACTATTATTTAATTTTATATATTTATACTATTAATATTATATATCATTTAAAATTAAAAAAAAAATTGTTTAAAATTATTTGAAATATTTCTTAAATTTTTTTTATTTTTTCAAAATTTCCACAAAAGTTTAAAATGTTATGTTTGTTAAAAAATTATATTATTTTGATTGAAATTACTATGTTATGAAATGTTTCAATAGAAATACTCTTATTTCGTGTTGTTTCCAGGGAAATACTATTATTTTGAGTTGTTTCGACGAAAATACTCTTATTTCGAATTGTTTCGAGGGAAATACTCTTATTTCGAATTGTTTCGAAGTAAATACTCTTATTTCGAGTTGTTTCGACGGAAATACTCTTATTTCGAGTTGTTTCGAAGGAAATACTCTTATTTCGAGTTGTTTCGACGGAAATACTTTTATTTCGAGTTATTTCGATAAAAATACTTTTATTTTAAGGTTTTTCGAAAGAAATACTCTTGTTTCGATTTATTTCGAATAAAATATTTTTATTTCGAGTTATTTCTACGAAAATACTCTTGTTTCGAATTGTTTTAATAGAAAAATACTAAACCAATTTGAAAAATAAAAGAATTGATAATTTGAAAGTAGATGAAAGTAACATCACATCACATACAACGCCGAGCTATTTTTTTTCACAAATCACAATATATTTATCAACTTCTTACTCTCCCTATTTATTCTCATTATATTACTTTCTTTTATTATCTTCATTTTAAAGAATAAACTATAAAAATGATGAAAATATAGATTAAGAGATAAAGAGAGAGGAAGGTAACTAAGAGAGATATTATAATATAGAAACATAATCATAGTCGATAGAGAGAGACTTAAAAATAAAAATCATAAAAGAATTAATAAAATGAAAAGATAGATGCAATAGAGATATTATTAAATAATATTGAGATTTGAATCAGAATTTTTACTGTAGTAGTATGTTTATTTACTATTTAATTATAAATATTAATTTAAATTAATTATAACATAATTTTATATTTTTATATCATTAATATTATGTTAAAATTTTTTAAAATTAAAAAAATATTATTTAAAATTATTTAAAAATTGTTTTTAAAATTTTTTTATTTTTACAAAATTTTTAAAATATTTTAAAATATTTTTATTCTTAAAATCACCGTAACTATACTTCCAAACAAAATTTATAACAAATTTATAACCTTACTTGTTAACCTCAATATCAAAAGACACCCAAGTTTGCATAAAAAATTGTTTTCCCAAAGGATCACTGAAGTTTCATCCTTATCCCCGCGTTCGCTCAATCTTTCCAGCCATCCCCAATTTACTGTCAGGTTCTCGGCCTCATGTTTTTTCACATAATTTTGTTTTATTTGCTATTTTCCCATTTCCCAGTTGCGACTCTGCCTCACTTTCTTCCTCTTCGCAGCCACAAACAATCACAAATATTCACATAAAGCAGTTCTCTGTCACCTAGATAGATTATCCATGGCCTCCATATCTGCTCCTACACCTCCCAAGCTCCACTTCCCAAACCCAAAATTCTCTACCCTTTTTACTTTAAGATCACCCTCTTACCCTTCACCCTCACTTCCATTCTCTTCGCATTCTCACTCCCTCTCTGCTGATTCCACCACCCTTTGCCGCTGCCTCAACCATTCCTCTGGTTCTTCGTCTTCATCCGACAACTCGGTCAACCGGCGATGGGATTCCCTGCTTCAAGATGTCATCAGGAACGCTGTCAAGCGCTTCGATTCGTATATAAATTCTCTTCGGAATGAGTCTCAGGGTGCGAGGAAAACTGCTAGTGTGGCTGAGGATAGCTCGAAGAAGGAGAATCTTGGACCGGAAGATGAAGAATGGGATTGGGATCGATGGCGGAAGCATTTTCAGGATGTCGATGAGCAGGAGCGTCTCGTCTCAATTCTCAAGGTACAATGGAAACGCATCCTTATGATTTTAGATGCCTCTGGGTATTTGTTTGAACAAAATGGTCATTTTTATTTGCAATTCACTTACTGAAGGTTAACAAAAGGGAAAAAAAAATTCCTTTTAACAGTTAATCATTTTTTTTCTTTGCTCTGCAAGTCGTTAATCTAGATTTTGCAGTAGGCTGCATTGGTTGTTGACCTTTTTGTTTGGGGACATTCTAAGGCTGACATGGTTTTGTGCTCAACAGTCTCGATTAGGTCATGCTGTGCATTTGGAGGATTATGAAGATGCTGCGAGGCTTAAGGTGGCAATTGCAGCTGCAGCTACCAATGACAGTGTTGGCAGAGTGATATCACATTTCAATGTAAGAATTTGGACTTATGTAATGCTTTTGGACAAAAAGAAAGCATTTCTATAATAGGCATTTAAAAGTGTGGTTTCTTGCTCATAATCATATGAAATTCTCTAAATCTTATTTTGTAATTATTTTCAGAAAGCCATAGAGGAAGAGCGGTACAGTGATGCAGCTTTTCTAAGAGATGAAGCTGGTGCTGGACTTGTGAGTTCACATAAAATATGTCTCAATCACAATTTGCATGGATATCTTTGCATTTTGGTGGGAATGGAATTTGATATGCAATTTCATATGGTGACCCTAGTAACACTAGTAGCTTTACTTCTTAAATTGTTATTACTTAGGTTGGAAATTAGTTTGAATGCATTTCATCTTGAATTTTCCTGGTATAGTTGTTGTGCTTCATCCTTTTTTTTTTCCAATAATGTATGCCATTTTTTACCATGGAAGTCATTAGGGAGCAGGGACTGCCTGTTCCATATCAGATGCCATCACTGCAATTTCCATGCATTGTTCTCATGAGTTGTTGTAGACTGTGAGTATTTCCCAGATATCAAATCATTTGTGGGATGCTAAGTCAGTCAATTTTAGGAGGTAGCAAATAACAATTCCATTTATGATTAAGTTTGGTTTGTTTATCATTGTGTAATTAGGACGCATCTTTCTTCATTGGTTTTAGAATAACTGTCTTAATCCAGTTGTCCTGTTAAATTGCTGGCTTTTTTACTTTCTTGTTTCATATGCTCTGCCAATAAATTGCAATTTTATTGGCCTGTACAATTGTTAGTTCTCTGGAACTAACCAACGGTGGTATATTCTTAACTTACATATGTGTTGGATTTCAGGTAGGTTGGTGGACTGGCATTTCAAAAGGTGTTAATGATCCACATGGTCTAATTATTCGTATAACTCCAGAGCATGGGAGATATGTGGCAAGGAGCTATAGTCCTAGGTAGTTTCTTTCTCTTGATGATATTGCATTAGGAATTTTGCCTTTCATGAAAAGAGAAAACTATTATTTGTGTAGGTAGATGCTACACATTATCACTTCACTATGGAGGAATGAGTTACGTGAATGTGTGAAAATATTTGGAAGAGTTCTAATAGTACTACTGCCTTAGATTATTTTGTTAATCAGTAGTTCAGTTTCTTTATGATAGCTAGATGTTGAATTATTTCTTATCATGCCCAACCTGAAACTAACCAGGAACACCCTTTTGGGGTGTTTTTTTAGGAAAAATTTAACTAAATTTGTGTTTATTCTTTCCGTTAGTGTTAGTTTCCCATGTCACTAAGAAACCTTAATTGAGCACTTTAGTTTGTAAATTTTTAGTAAGTGGTTGCTGCTTCACTGTTCTGTAAACAACAACAACAATTAAGTCTTTTCTCATTAAGTGAAGTCGGTTACATGGATTAAACGACGCCACAGTAACCTATTATAAATGAGGTCAATAGATAGATTACTAATTATTAATTTTTTTTATAATAATTTCACTTATTTCTTTTTTACCTTTCTCTACCTCTAACTAAAGAACTATTTTTCATTTGATCTACTCTTCGTAATAGAGCTTCTGCGGGTCTTCTCCACAAATGATCAAACTATTTTAAACGAGAATTTATTATTTTCTCCACAATAGGTGTTACCTCAACTTTCTCTTTAATGCATTCATATCTAATCATATATCTGCTGGTGTATTCATACATCCAACGCAATATTTTCATCTCTGCAACAATGAGTTTATTTTCATGTTGTCTTTTAACCACTCAACATTCAGTACCATACAAAATAGCAGGTCTTATAACTGTACGGTAAAATTTTTCTTTAACTTTGAGCGGCATTTTTCCATCACAAATGACACTAGAAGTCTTCCTCCATTTCATCCATCTTGCTTGAATCCTATGATTTACGTCTTCCTTAATTTCGCTATCATTTTGTATATGGACTCAAGATATTTAAAACTTGTAACTTGTTTTAAAATATGGTCTCTAAGTTTTACTTTTAAATTCGTATTTGTTAGTCTTTTACTAAAAATACATTCCATATATTTTGTTTTATTTATACTTATACGAAAATCATGTATTTCCAAAACTTATTTCCATGACTCTAACTTCATATTTTTTTTTTTTGATTCACCAACTAAGACTATACATTGAGGTAAAATAAATAAATATTTGAAATGAAACATTTCTTTACCAGCTTTTTGGTAGAAAGCCTTTCATGTGAATAACAACAAAATAATTTGAGTAGAGGCCGATCTTGAGCTACAGAATTGGCAGGTCTAATAAATTGAGAAAATAAAAAGTAAAAGATATTCTTAGGAAGTAATATGATGCTTAGTCAAACATAGACTAGATTTTTCATTGTTGTATTACGTACTTGGTACACAGTGAAGTTACTACCACTCCAACTCCCTCCTTTAGAATTCGTGCTTGTTTAGTAGTGAAGGGCAGTTAATAGTCTCCTTTATCTTTTTATACCAACCCTAGCTGATTACTTTTTAAAATCTGACCGATCCTTTTTAGATTGTTGTCATTATAATCATGGACTGAATATGATAAGGTAGGGGTTTATCCCTTGAGCACATTGATGATTGATGTATGAGGTATTAGTTAACCTGAATCAAGATGGGAAACTAGATGCGGTTGTTATCTAGCAATGAATGAAGTTACGGAAAATAGTGAACTACATTTTCCTTCATCAAATAGATATACCTGACTTTTATTCTGGGGGGTGCTGAATACTATGAATCCTATAGACAATAGGTTTCATGACCTTATTTTCGGAGGACAGAGATGTAAACATTTTTTTTCTGGATAGAATTTGCAGACATTTCTAGGGCCATCTGTTTTCATTAATTGAAACTTATTCAAAATGCCATTGTTCTAGGATCAAGTAAATTTACAATTTGGTTATCTTGGAAATCAATTGCACCACTAGATGTGTTTGAAGGAATTTCAGTACATACCTTGAGAATTTTTGGGGATCCTGCCACCTTACAAGTCTTCTGATTTTGAACTTTTCACCATATTTTTCCAGGCAACTTGCTACATCTGCTGCTGGTGTTCCTCTATTTGAAATTTTTCTTTCGATGAATAAGAAAGGTGAATACAAGTTGCAGGTATCTATTTTCTACATTCACAACTTCCATATTATTTTTTGATTAGATGATTGCAATGAATACAATAAGCATTCATCTCTAATATATTAATTTCATAAATAAAACTGATTGGACTCGCAATATATGCTTTTTCCCCACTCAAAACTTTGCTAGCTGAAATATAAATGAGAATTCTGTGGATTATCTTGTACACTGAATTATAAACAAGTTCTCTTTAGATTATATGGGTTAAAAAAAAAGGTTTAATCTCATGCATCATTTTGGAGATAGGGGATTAGTGAAATATGTTGCTTGTAGTTTGGTGATCTAAATTAAACTGGTCTACCAACCAATTTAGATTGCTGGTGCTAAGTTAGATTTGGAATGGAAAGGGAACTTTTTTGGTTTTTTATTTAATAGGAACAAGTGTAAAATCCCAGACACGCTTGACTTGGGAAACATTACTTCTTAAGTTTTAATGTTTTATAACTTTGATGTGGAGGTTCTTATTGTCTTATAGTTTCATTGAAGAATGCGATCTTAGAAGTTATACACGAAGTTTATTGTGGGGAGTGTTGTTACATTACTATTGGCTATCATTTTCTGTTTCAGTTCTGGTGCTCAATTTGATTCTCATGGATTAATATTGAATTACCATGAAGTTTATTGTGGGGAGTGTTGTTACATTACTATTGGCTATCAATTTCTGTTTCAGTTTTGGTGCTCAATTTGATTCTCATGGATTAATATTGAATTACCCCATTATCAATGGGCCACCATTGTAACTATAATTGTTAACGTACATAATGAAATACCAGTGAAGGAAACCTTTCTCAATTTTAATTCTTTTGCTTCTGCAATTCTATTGTGGCCCCATACGTATTTTATTGATAAGAAATTTTATTATGATTAAAACTTTGATTATATATTTTTTTTGATTAATTTTTTTTATGTATTTATCATTTTATTGTGATTTTTGTTTGTTATATTTTAATTACATGAAATATTAAAATTTTAAATTATTCAAAATGAATATTAGAAATTAATTTTTCATCTGAGTATTGACTACGAAAACATTTATAAACATGTCCTTTTTAGTAATTGGACAATAAAAAGTACTGTTTTGAAAGATTGGTCAAAACACAAAATAATATTGATAAAAATGGTCATCAAATAATTTGACCAAACATTAACTACTTTATTATAGTGCTTTTTGAGAAACTATTTTGAAAAAGCAGTTTTAAAATAAAACAAGCATTAGAAGCACGGCCAAACAGGTGCTTAATTGTAAATGGGCCTGCTTTGAAATAGATTGTTGACAGTTGGGGGTGTCATATACATATTGTAGATATAGTTATTAACTTCGTAGAAAATAGATAAGAGCTATATGGTTTGCTGTGTTCGTTTTCATTAGAAATAGAAAACATGACTAAAATTGTGTATAGTGTATAGAAAACATTTTCTAAAAAAGGTTGAAAACATAAAATGTCTCTCGCATTTTGAAAAAATGACCAGTGGCATTTTTGTAATTGCAAAAGATAGTTTAGAATATTTATTAAAAAAGATCGTTATTGTCTTGCAATTATTGAAGGTCAAACTAAAAAAATAAAGTAATATTTATAATTGTCTATGTCAATTTGATTTGATAATAAAGATCAATTTTTTAACTTAACGAAATAAAATAATTTTCTAAATAATAAAAACTTGCATGTAAAATGGATGTTAAGAAACAAAAATTGAAAATGAAGAGTTGAAAACTGAAAATATTTTCAGAAACCAAACATACCCTAAATATCTTTTTAAAATAATTTTTCTTTTATGCTTTAAAGTTTGCCTCTGATATTGCCCAGTCAATGATGATGAAACGTACTAACTTGTACTTGCAGCTCTCGCTTCTGCTGTCATGTAATCCCTTCATCTGGTTTTCTTGTAATTCTGTGTTTATACATATTTCTTTTTTCCTCCATTCCTTTCAATTTAAATCTCTATATTTATTACATCAAACTGTTGTCTACTTATGCATAGTACTCGATTATGCAATCTGGTTTTCTTAATATTCTATGTTTATATTTTGCAGGGTTATTTCCTTTTTGTTCAGATATATTAAATTATTTATCACACAGTCTAATACTGCAGTCTAAATATTCATTTGTGTGCTAGCAAGAGGAAGTCACAATGTTCATCTTCGTAAAGGAATAAGAATGTAGTGAATTCTGTCATATACATATACATATATTCATATAATATATATAATCTTAGGGTTTCTTATAATTTTTCAGGCTGTGTACTTAAAACGAAGAGGGGGCTTCTACAATTCCCCAATAACCTCGTCTAAGTCATTGAATCCTGCTGAGAGATTGAGTTCAGTAGAGTCACCTGAAGACAGAAGTGAGTTATTTGTTGTGAGTACTGAAGATCCTGAGAGTGGCGATGATAGGGATGATGGCTCAGATCCAGCTGAGGGAATGCCTGGATTTCAGAATGTCTTGAAGGATATGATTCCTGGTGTCAAGGTGAAAGTTTTGAAGGTGAATGCTCCGGAGAAGGTAGACAAGGATCTAATATCTAAGGTGATTGAACAGATAATTGAGGAAGAAGAGGATGAAGATGAAGATGAAGATGACGGGAAGGAAAATGAGACTGGAAGTCTGGAAATGGAAGATGTTAAGTCTGAAAGTGAACAAGAGGGAGATGATGAGCTTGAAATTAATGCTGGTCCTGAAACTGTTGACCGTGAAGAGCAGAATGAAATTGCGGTTAAATTTGTCATTGGAGGTCTTGCTCAGAAACTTTACAGCAATATGCCTGCTAGAGATTTGCTTCGAGTTCCTGCTACGCTGGAGAAGGGACATGGTTCATTTTCCTTTACAGTAGAAAAAGAAGTCAACCATCAGGATGGTAATGGCAAAGGGCAATCTTCATCAGATAAATCAACTAAGATTCATGGTCAACAAAGTGTTGATCATGTTATGTTTGATCTTGCTAAGTTCATTGGTAGGGGAAAGGTACCTTCAAAGGTAGGTCCAAGGTTTTGCTTGACATGATTTTATTTACCAAGGGTGTCTTTGATAAAAATGAAATTTAGCATGGACAATTCAGCACTGAATGAAAATTTTATGTACTGAGTTTATAATGTTAGAAAATATTTGCATTCCAAATGCTAACTGTGTATTGAAGGTAACGATTGCCGTTTATGAAATAAATTAGACTGTACTATGGGAAACTTATGATCTAATTATTTAAATAAGGATATAGTTTCTATTTGATACATTCATTGACCTTCCATATGTTAAATGTTTACATCACTTTCTCTTTTCTACCATTTCGATTCATTTTTTGTTGGGTATTAAACAAGCACTATTAAATCATTTTCAGTGCTTAAACTTTTCATTTTAGTACAGAAATTAGTTTCAAACTGGCCCTAAGTGGTATAGATACCAAAAAAATTATTTATGAAATTGAATATCTTTGGTGAAGCTTGCGTTAAGATTGCTTAGTTAATAATGTTTTTCGTTAATCTTTTAGGTGCTGAAGGATGTGGGAGAATTAATAAGTCTCACTCTTAGCCAGGCTCAGAACCATCAACCATTATCTGGATCAACAGTTTTCAATCGTATTGAATTGCCAGCTTCTCCAGATCCTTTAAATGGTGATTTTCTAGAGAATTTTTGAGTTTGTTTAGGTGCTTATTATTGGCAGCTCATTGTAGGATGTTAGTTTTATGCTTTTCCAAATGTTGGTTCTAAGATGAATAGTGAGCAGCAAATATTTTCATTTTCAACAGGTCTATACATTGGCACACATGGTCCTTACTCCTCAGAAGTCATTCAACTGAGACGTAGGTTTGGTCAGTGGCAAGAGGAAGGTGGGGCTAGGGAGCCTTCAGATCTTGAGTTTTATGAGTATGTGGAAGCTTTGAAACTAACTGGGGATCCTTATGTACCAGCTGGCCAGGTAATGTTGTAATTTTATTTGTTAGACTTTTTGAAATTTTTTTTTCGAAAATGACAAAAAGAGTTGCTGTAAGTTCTTGGCATCTGTTTAAACTGAGAAAAGGAATACTAAGCTTTGAAAATGATTTGGAAAAACTATTTTTATGATTTGATTTATACTTTAAACCATCGAGGGCTTACATGGTATAAAAGCCTTCATGATCAAGTAATCAAGATTTCAATCCTTACAGTTCCCATTCTTGTTCAACTTAAGGTATGGTAGACTTGTGCTTTGACCATGGTCACACTTCAAGCCTAGAGAATTTTTGTGTGACGACCATGTTAGATATATTAACAAATCGTTCATTGGACTTTTCCTAACAGTTTAAGCTTTTGGGAGATATGATCTTTGACATGCATAAACCAAATAGGAGTAAGGATGAACTACACCTTTTCATGTTTAGGGAATTTAATTTTTAAGTGTTAACAAGGATTGGGGATATTTGGTGTTGAGAAATATGCTGTCAGCTTCAAGCCTTAATAATAGTATTGTTTTCCTATGGAAGTAGCATGCTTGATATTTTGGAAGATGAGACCTAACAGCTTTACTATCATTACATATATGAGGAGGCCTAAGAGCCATTTTTTAGGGCTGTTTTTCCCCTCCTTTTTCAAAGACTTTACAGTGCTCATGTTGAGTTTAAAACAGCTGTTGGACGAAAGACTCAATAGAATGGAGGTCAATGCAACTCCTATGTCTTAGCTCAAAATAGTGCTTCCTGTTAGTAAAGCCGTAACCTTTGTTTAGCCCTAGGGTTGGGCAAGGCCAGGCCAGGTCTAGCAAGACTAATAAGATGTATAATATAGGCCAGAAGTCCAAGCCCGACCCTATTCTATATTTTATACATAGAAGATTAATTGACTAACGTGGTATAAATGTGTAAAAAAAGAAAAAAATTGTGACAATACACAGTTGTTGCTGTGATTTGGGCTTGTTTGGAGTTATGCTCGTATTTTAATGGGTGTCTCCTTGTCTTTGCATACCTTATTGGCTATGATTATGTTTGTTGCTTCCTTTGCTGCTTAGCTAAGGGTGTTTGAAGGCGTGTCTCTAGTAAATATGTAGAGGGATTGGGTAGCTTCACTACATGTCTAGGTTCGTATGTTGTTTTCTTTTGTTATTATTTTAAGGTTTAAAGCAGTGTTTTAGGAACTGGACCATACCAGCCTATTTGACAAAACCTGTCTGGTTTGGTTTCCTTGATGGACCATTCTCTCCATTAAAAAAAATAAAAAAGAACCTTTTACATCTCTTCAGTAAGAGATTTAAAACTCAAGTGGGCCTTTACACATCAAAAGTTTGCAGGAAGGTGAGACTCTTGTTAATTCATTAACTTTTTATATAGGCTTTTGACCAATTTGTCTTTGCTTCCAACCAATGTGGAACTTTTGCTTCATATGCTTTTTCAATTTTTTACACTCATACTTATCTATTCCGTTAAAATTAAAATTTAATAACAGAAAATATTAAATTTTATCAGTTCAATTCTAAAAACTATGGTTTTAACTTTTAAGCCTCTATCCTCCTTTGGATTGTTTTTCCTTCTTAGTATAATTTCTTCTTTTATTAAAAAAAATATGTAATAAAAAAAGGAAGATGAAAACTGAGTTTAAAATCTTTTCCAAGCCCCAAATTTCAGTGTTGGATTCGGGTAGTCTTCTGTGGACTGTGGAAGGCCCAAATGACTAGTCCTACTTAGCACTCAAGTGATGTCATTAAAGGTTTGGTAGGGTAACAAGGCTAGTCATGTGCTAGATGGCTTGACTAAATGACAATCGTTATAGCCATCATTCTGGTTTTTTTTTTTTTTTTTGGTATGCATCTTGTTAGCATCCGTATCTGACCATCAGCATCATCATGCATAGTTTGTGTGTCTTGTAGCCATGAATTATTCCATGTATGTTTGATATACTGCAAAATTACTGGAATTACATGTATAGTAATACGAAGAGGGTGAACCTTGGCGCAATGGTAAAGTTGCTGCCTTGTGACTTGGAGATCACGGGTTCAAGTCTTAGAAACAGCCTCTCCGCTTGCGGGGGTAAGGCTGCTTACATCTTCCCTCTCCAGACCCCACCAAGTGGGAGCCTCGTGCACTGAGCCGCCCTTTTTTTTTTTTTACATGTATAGTAATATGGTTGACAAATTAGTATATGTATTTTGCTGCACCACCTTTGTAATATGGTATGATTTATCTCATGCTTGTAGTTTATAATTTGTAAGAGTCACCCTTACCAATGAAAGTGCATTTGCTTGTCTTCGTTTCTAAGAACCAAAACATAAAGCTTGTTCTTGGTTGAGGAAAAATTTTCAGCATATTCTGTTGACAGCTAATAATTTTTTCTGGGAAAAAAAATCCTAATGTATTATTCTGAGTTATGCATAAGCTCATTCTTTTTTCTTTTTGTGTACCTGGTAGATTTGGATCACTTTTGAGCTAATTTCTCACTATGTTGCCTATCTAATACTTCTCATTGGTTATGTTTCTTCTTCTCCTTAGGTGGCATTTCGTGCAAAAGTTGGTAAGAGGTATCAGCTTCCTCATAAAGGAATAATTCCAGAAGAGTTTGGAGTGGTATGATATGTTTTTTTTTTTTTTCATTTTGGGCCCAATTCCTTGTTCTTGTTTCTTTCTCCACCCTCATTTGGCCCCCCACCCCTCAAAAACTTTTCTTCGTATTAACAGTAACTCAGCCAAAAAGGAGATAATTTGTGTTTCTATAGTATGTTCTGATCTTATCAATATTTCAGATTGCCCGCTTTAAAGGTCAAGGAAGGCTTGCTGAGCCAGGGTTCCGGAATCCTCGATGGGTTGATGGTGAACTAGTGGTCCTCGATGGAAAGGTTTGTATCTGTTCAATCTTGTTCTGTTGTTATATCCTGATTATTGTATTTATGACTTGATATTATCCTCTATTGTTTTTGTGCTAATGGTTCTGATTGCAAAACCCTTATGTGGATTTTGCAGTACATTAAAGCAGGGCCTGTTGTTGGATTTGTGTACTGGGCCTCTGAGTATCATTTTTTGGTCTTCTTCAATCGGCTAAGGCTTCAACCATAGAGTGTCATTGTACATAATGTCATAGACTTGCGAATTCTTCAGATGCTGTAGGGTAAGTTCTAATTTGAGTTGTCAAGTTAACAGATGCCTCTATGAAATTTATCAACTGCCTAGAAAATTAAATAGATATTTTTTCTGCTAACAATAAAACCAAACTGAATGAATTACATAGATCTCCCTTGATTTTTTGGAGTTAAAATACTCAGCATAATGAATGAAGTCTATTTTTTCTGCCAACAATAAAACCAAATTGAGTGAATTACATAGATCTCCCTTGAGGTTTTGGAGTTAAAATACTCAGCACAATGAATGAAGTCACAAGTTTTACACCTAAATACCTTCCTAAAATTTCATATTATTGCAAGTTCCAGTTATTTCCTCACTGTCAGTGAAATGTTTTTCATGCTGCATTTCTTTTGCAATGAAAACAGAGTCACTCTGCCTGATAAGAGCTGTAGTATATTGTCACATGCTGGGCATATATTTAATACCGCAGAAAAGATATACAAGTACTTGGGATAATGAAATTAAACTTCATTGGGACCGGAAGCTTTATCTTTTCTTTTTGGCTTTAAATTTCAGTGGAATTATCATGAAGTACTTAGAGGATTCTGAAAGTCTCGTGTATTGCTGATTGTTTGATGCTAAAATCTTGAGACTTAATTGGGGCATCATTAGTCATTGCAGGCTCAATTTTAACTTGTAGTAGCTGTTTCATCGGAGGCAACATCATTTTTCTATGGTGCGGGGTACTTTTTTTCTGTACAGCTTTTGAAGATTTTCGCCTTAGCTTTCTTCCAAGCATCATAAAATCTGGGAATTTGGCTACTTGTTTGAATCTAACTCACATACTGGCAGATTGGGGTATCTTAAGTGTAGCTACTGTAGCTTTGACTAACTGTATTGAAGGGAGGATCCATGGAATATCAGAACTAGAACACAATGTATTAGTTTCTTCATCCCCGATTATCATGGAGATGCAGTGTTCATAGGGTATCTACAATCAACATTGTATTTCTTGTTTCTAATTTTCCTTTGCAAATTCTATTCCTATGTAGAATATATGCATGCTTAATCAATATATACAGGGTTCAATACCATTGTTTTGTCTTTTTCAATGAATGCCCAAATAGCGTTGTCTCGTGATTCTCTTTGGACAGTGTTAAGGTCTTTGGGGCTAACTTCCTCATTGACTTAATAATACCTTGTCAGCGAATTGAAGGCTCCAAAAGGGTATGCCTTTCAAAAGTTCGTTTTGGTTTAGACTTGACCAGACCATTATGCCTCTCAACCTCAGTTTGATCTTCTGTGAATGACCGACTTGGGCATTTAGCTGTTCATACTATTGAAGCCTAAAGGAAGATTGTATTTGTTATCAAAAGGGCAATCAGATGTCATTATAGTCTCAGTTTACACATAATGATAGTAAGTGTGATTGTTAGGAGTGATTAAGCATGAATGCAAAATTATTTTATTAATGAAAAATATGATCACTCTCAATTAATTTTGTCAATTTTGGTTTGTATAAATCAGTGTTTCTAATGTTATTTTTTAGATAAAGTTTCATCTAAAATTTAACTTCAATATTAAATGAGTGTTGACTTTGCAGTTGTCTGTCATGTATAACTATCTAACTTTAGGATTAAATTTCAGATAAAATGTTGGGGGTTATCTAATTTTGAACAGGTAAAAATAAAATTGAAAAAATTAATATATAAAAGAGTAAACTGAAAGTCACCCAATTTTCCTCTTTATTCATTTATGATGATGTAATGGAAGGCTTAAACAAGAAGATCCTATATCTGTAACAACTATGTTTAAAATCACAGAAAACTTCCAAAATCTTCCCTGGTCTGGTCTTGTACCTTCAATTGCTGCTATCTTTTTCTGCCATACATGCCTTTTGCACTTGATAATATGCTGCCTCTTGGTTAAATGTGCCATGTTGATTCCTCAGAACCCAAAAGATAATACCCTTTTCTGCCAGACTCATGAATGTTGCCTTAGTGGGGGATGCTGTAGAGAGCACAATATTTTTCTGCAATCTGTTAGATCCAAAGGCTGCACAAGTTGAGCAGGTGAAAATCTTGTAAAGTGTCAAGGGGAAGATCCTTGTAAGTCCATATCACACTCCCTCTTCAAAATATTTTATTGTTTTTAGCTGCACTTCGATGGTGGTTTCACTGGGAAAGGAAACCAATGCTCATTTCTGTAAGAACTCAACATCTGGCAGCATTCCCTCTTACCCTGAAGATTTTGGAAGTGCATGGTATCTTAAGAAACTAGTTGCTCAAAACTGATTCCATTCAATTTTAACGGAATCAATCCATACTAATTCAACCAAAATCAATCTTCTAATTGAATAAATTGAATAAAAATTTTCAAAACCAATTTAATTGATTTGGTTATTTGATGTCTAATTTTAAAATTCAATATCAACCGAAATGGTAGATTACCTAATTAATAATTTAAATATTTTATATTAGAATTAATTTTTATTATTCAATCAAACAACCTTGTGAATTTGAAAATATGTTGATTTAATAACTCTTCGTAATATTATAAGTCATATTTATTGTTACATTGAATTATTAATTGATGGAGTTTATAATTTTAATTATAAATTTCATTTACTTGTCGGTTGTTGGATTTAATTTGAAGTTGGAATGAAATATTTTTTATATGAATTATGAGTGATTTCTTTTGTAACATAATATTTAAAATATCGAATTTTATAATAAATATTGAATAAATGTAAAATATTTAATTTTAAAAAAAATTGGATCATCTAATCCAAATCAATTAAAGTTAGATTATATTGATTCAGTTGTGATTATTTTCGTTGAATTGATCAAATAAATTTTTTGACAAATTAATTGAATCAATTCAAATAATACAAGTTTCCAAACCAATTTAAACCCAACGATGATTTTCTCCCAAAAAAATTGTACAATTTTTTCACGGCATGGTTGGTCTAATACAATTCATTGAAGTCTCAGTTGGTAACAACGAAAAGAATAAAAATAAAAATTGAAAATAGAATAGAATAAAATAAATTCAAATAAAATATTGTGATTAAAATTATGTTTGGTAAAATAAAAATTATTAAAAAATAAAATTATTATAATAATATTATTTTAATTTTAAATATTATAAATAAAAAATAAAATAAAATATTATTAATATAAAAATTTAAATTAAATTTTATTAAATAATATTAAAAATTTTAATTTAAATATATATATTTTTAATTATAAAAAAATTTAAAAATAAATAAAATAATAAAAAATATTTTAATTTTTTTATTTATTTTTATTTATTTTTCACATATTTTCAAAAATAATTTATATTACTTTATTTTTTTATAGGAAATAATCAACAAAATCAACATTTTATGAGATTCACAATTTTTATTATTTTTATTAATTAAATTAAAAAATAAAATATTTATTTTATTTTATTTTATTTTATTTTATTTTATTCTCGTATCTTTATTTTTATTTATCAAATAATATACTTTTTTGCAGGCTGATTGATTATAATATAACAATTTATCTAATAAACGTTGACCTGAATTTTCATGCTTCTGGTGACAATTTCCGTGCATCGGTGTTTTTCAAATTCTAACGCAGGTTTCTTCCATTAAATGCAATCCCCACACACCCACTTTCATCTTGTTTTGAGTGCACCACCATTTTATTCTTTTTATGCTTAATAATTAGGCGTGCCATAAAGTCGAAGTCAAGCATTAACTATAAAACCGCGTTACATTCTTAGTGCTTCAATGGCTGTTGTCTTCTTGTCCCTTCCCATTTTACTGAATTAGACATTTATGAGCTTGATTAGTCCAAAAATAGTTATCCCTTCTCTTCTAGATTAAAAAAAGAAAAGAAAAATTAGGTAAAATTTTTAATATTAAGTTTTATAATAAAAATATGATATGTGAAAATATTTTTTTAAAATTTTATCCCTGTAATGTTTAATTATAATTAATATTTTAAATGAAATTAATACCATATTTGAAAATTGTGATAGTACTTGTATTACAATGAAAAACACTTTAAAAATTACATTTAAATTCTTTTATTTAAAAAAATAGAAGTAATAAATTTTACCAATAATTTTTAACTCTTTTATTAAATAAGTTAAATTTAAATAATTGATTATCAGTATTATAAATATAACCTGTAATTTTATGTATATATATACAAAATAAACTAAGTGAAAAAAATATTTATATTATATAAGTGTATGTATATAGAAAAAAATTTGAAAAAATATATGTTATATTATGTTAGTGATTTATAAATTATTATATTTATCTTTAAGTTTTAATAAAAAAATATAAAGAATAACTATTTACCAATTTAAGAAGTTGAATATTAAATTTTTAAATTTGAATTATTTAATTTAAATATTGATCAAATTCATTTATTTTGTAAGTAAACTTAACTGAATTCAAATTTTTAGTAAATTAAATTCAAGTAGTTTACGAACGCAGAAGACTGCTTAAAAAATTTTATTAAACATTTCACGAGAGAGCAAACTCAACGGCGCAAACCCTAAACTAAAGTCGTAATGTTACGCGCTCTCCCTCGCGCGTTTAATAAGACGCACTACGCAGTACGCACCCAAACTCTCTTCCTCCGCGCATTTTTGCATCCGAGCTTCTGACTACGCCGTCTCTCTCTAGTTTCCTCCTGCCTCTGCAACTCTCTACTCGTGGTTGTCGAGCGAAAGTAAAAAATAATAATAATAATAAAATAAAATAAAAATTTTAAAAAAAATTTAGACAGAGAAAAAAATAATAATACAATTTTAGATATTTTGAGTGTGTGAATAGAGCTGTGAGGGATAAGAGGATTATGGGAAGCTCCTTTCTCTCTCCTCCATCGAAGAAGCGTTTGATATCGTACACCCAGACCGAAATGGCCGACCCGAACCCGTATTCAGCAAATGGATCATCGAAGCGCTTCAAGTCAAAACCGCCGCCACCCCTCAGTATTCCCCCAGGTCACGTTGCCTTCCGCTTGCTCTGCCACGTTTCCCGGATTGGTGGCGTCATCGGGAAGTCCGGAGCCATCATCAAGAACCTCCAGCAAGTTACCGGTGCAAAGATCAGAGTCGAGGATGCCCCGGCCGAGTCGCCGGACCGGGTCATTGTTGTAATTGCGTCGGCTGCTCTGAGCGGCGTTGTTTTCTTGGGTGAGGAGAATGGATACAGCAGCAATGGCGGTGGCGACGGGGACGGCGTTGAGGTTTCGAAGGCTCAAGAAGCGTTGTTGAAGGTGTTCGAAAGGATTCTTGATGTTGCGGCGGAGACTGACGGCAATGAAGTTAGGGATGGGGTTGTGTCTTGCAGGCTGCTGGTGGATACAGCACAGGTTGGTTCGGTTATTGGGAAGGGAGGGAAGGTGGTGGAGAAGATTAGGATGGACACTGGGTGTAAAATTAGGGCTTTGAACGACAAGTTGCCAGCCTGCACGACCTCGTCGGACGAAATAATTGAGGTAAGATGGTTAGCAGTCATTTTCTTAAATTTGGAAATATGGCATTCGATAGGAGATTTATGCCGCGACACTTGCATTGGTTGTAATCATTGAAGTTCAGTTTCAAGCAGCCACGAGAAGACGGCCGACTTCTTTGTGGGTTTGGACAGATTGCAGTCAATTTTAAGGATTTTGTATGAACAATTATTATTCTCCAACCTTACTAACTGTTTTATACAAGCTGCTAACCACATTTGATATGATTTAACTAACTAACTATTTGCCAATTAGTTATTAACAGACTTAAATTACAGTTTCTCCCACTTTAAGGACTTGCCATGACTCTACAATTGAGCCATATTAAGATGCTTAGGAGAAATCAGAAATTTCCAATCTACATTCAATCAGATAATGTTGAGGTCAGATGAGTGTGTCTAATTCATGAGTTGATAATGGTCAGGGACTCAGGATGGAATTTTAGTCTTTCATTAAGTCCAGGATATGCATACAGATTGATACTATTAGTGTTCTGGGATGTAATTTTTTCTGGTATCAGATACACGTCTTTCATTTTCTGAAAAAAAACCTAAAACTTTTATCATGTTTAATTTAATAAGAGAATGTAAAGATAAGAGAGACAGAAAAGTGTCATTTAGTGTTTTAAGTTTGGAGAGACTAAATGTGAGATGTATCTTTTTTTTTATTTTCCAAAATGCTTATTAAGAAGCAAACAAGAATTGTCTGAATATCAGTAACTTTGGCAAGGTATACTCTATATATGCTTTCTTATTATGTCAGAGATTGTTTTTAAAAAGGGCACTTTCCGCATCTCTCCTAAAGCCTAACATAGATTAGGAAAAAAATGTAGGTGGATTTGATTATGGTTTGCTCTATGGAAATATGGGGTGTTTACTATCCATGAATTGATTTGCGAAATTAAATTGTAAATTAGAAAACTGTGCAGGGTGAGATTATTGCATTTATATGGCCTTCCCTTAATATTGACCAAATATATATCTAGTTTTATAGTTCGTAATGTGGCTGAGTTGGGCAAGTTCTATTTTGCATGGATTGGAGATGGAGGGGAGATTTTTTGGGTTAAATTTTCTCCCTAGTCCATAATTTTTCTTTGAGGATTTTGCTTAGCGTGCGTGATAATATAAACTTATATTATTTTTTGGAAGTGATAATATAAACTTATATTAATTTTTGGATCAGTGACCTCAAAATGTGTCTTACCTTCTCAGCTGAAGGTTTTGGAGGGGAGGGGAGGGGTGGAAAAATGGAGGGGGTAAAATCCCTCCCCTCCCCCCATTTTCTTTTCCTCCAAAAGTGGAGGGATTTGGAGGTGAGGGAAAATGTAAAATGGAAAAAAGACAAAATTGGCTTTATCAAAATAATCTTACTTTATTTTGCTGTATATTTATCTAAAATTAAAGGGGTATAATAGTTATTTTATTTTATTTTCCCTCTCCTTCCCTTGCAAACCAAACAAACCCTTCTCTCCCCCTCCTTTAAATTAAATCAAATAAAGAAATTTTATTTTTCTTCTCCTCCTCTCCCCTTTGTTGAACCAAACACACCCAAATGGTTTTGGTTTTTGAATTGGATGGTTTACCAATAGTAAAACATGCACTTGACACTTTCTTATAAAATCTGAGTCTGACTTCTCTATCATTTGATTAGAACTTGAAGGTTTGAGCTTTTACCAATGTTGGGAGTTAAAATGATATTTATATCTTCTGTTTAAAGACAATTTTATAGGATCTAGTTAGTTGAGGGAAGAAAACCTCTCTAGATGACGGTGCCTAGTTCACCATTGCTAATTATCTATAATGAAGTTGTATGATGTATTATGTTGGAAGTATTGGAGCTAGTTTTGATACTATGCTTTAGTGGAAAGAGGTCATGAACTTGTTAAGAATCACCAATGCTTAAAATTATGTTTGCTCTTTCGAACCATAAAAATAGGTAGTGTGTCATATATGGTAGGAGAAATGTAAAACATGACCTCATTTTCATGGCATAATTGGTAACATTTTCTGATTGACTGATGAAAGGGCATGTGAATATAGTTTGGGATTCAATTTGTTTATGTTGTCTGAGAGATGTTATTGCTACACTGAGAAAAGATCTTATGATGTTGTGGCAGATTGAAGGAAATGTGTTATAAAACATGACCTCATTTTCATGGCATAATTGGTAACATTTTCTGATTGACTGATGAAAGGGCATGTGAATATGGTTTGGGATTCAATTTGTTTATGTTGTCTGAGAGATGTTATTGCTACACTGAGAAAAGATCTTATGATGTTGTGGCAGATTGAAGGAAATGTGTTATCTGTAAAGAAGGCAATTGTTGCTGTCTCTCGCCGTCTTCAAGACTGTCCTCCGGCTGATAGAGCAAAGATGATGGGCAGCAAGTCTCATGAGGTGGTTCATCATGAAACCTCAGTTGTACTTCCACATGAGACTTTGACTGATCTGCATGAAAATCATCTTCTCCAGAGGAGCTCTGCACTATCTACTGCATCCAGGAGCTCTAACAGCTATGCCTCAGGAGTTCATTCATTGTCAGCTGAGGTTAACAGAATCTCAAGCATTGATCCAAAATCACTTCATAAGGAAGTAACCTTTAGAATTCTTTGCTCCAATGATAGGGTTGGCGGTATTATTGGAAAGGGTGGCAGTATCATTAGAGCTATTCAAAATGAGACAGGAGCTACTATAAGCGTTGGTCCTTCAGTAGCTGAGTGTGAGGATCGACTAGTTACTATCGCTGCTTCAGAGGTTTGTTAAATCTTATCTTTCAGTTGCTGAGTGTGAGGGACTAGTCAATCTGCTGCTTGTAGTTGTATGTGTTGTTTTATGGCTTTTCTTATTAATTTTTTCTTTTGATGGTGACTTCATTTTCTGCAGAATTCTGAATCAAGATATTCCCCAGCACAGAAGGCTGTTGTCCTTGTTTTCTCTAGGTATGTTGAGGCTGGTATTGAGAAGGGGCTAGACCTGGGATCTAATAAGGGGTCATCTGTTACTGCACAAATTGTTGTCCCATCAAACCAAGTTGGATGTTTGTTAGGAAAAGGAGGGTTAATAGTCTCAGAAATGCGGAAGGCAACTGGAGCTAGTATAAGAATATTAGGGACAGACCAGGTTCCAAAATGTGCATCAGATAACGATCAAGTGGTACAGGTGTGGAGATGATTCTTCAAAAAATAATAAAATATCAACTATTTGATTACACACTGATTGTTGTCCAATTTTTCTAAAATATGACATGCTAGATTAATATGATAATTACTTATAATTTAACAGTTGAATCAATGAAAGTCATATCCCATGACAAAATATAAATGGTGTAAGTGTATTAATTTTTACACCATTGTCAACTGATCTCTTCTCTGCTTTATATTTGGACCATTAACTCCCAATATTTATATGGTTTAGTATATTTGTTTACTGTTAAGTTATCAGGATAATTCTTGCAGTACTGAGCTAGCATTTGATATGGTTGTATAAGCAGCTATTAATTTTCTATATGTATATCTTTTCTTTTTGTCTTTTTTTTTTTCTCAGATATCAGGAGAGTTTTCAAATGTTCAAGATGCATTGTATAATGCAACTGGTAGACTACGAGATAATCTTTTTGCCAGCACACAGAGTAGTGCTGGAACAAGGAGCATCTCCTCTGTCTTACGTGATACCAGTCCCTATGGGAGACTG
Organism: Gleditsia sinensis; assembly: GCA_037074535.1. Classification (NCBI taxonomy): domain Eukaryota; kingdom Viridiplantae; phylum Streptophyta; class Magnoliopsida; order Fabales; family Fabaceae; genus Gleditsia; species Gleditsia sinensis. Next base: position 65,154,587 of record CM073465.1, on the reverse strand, counting down.
AGGGATTCTGTTCCTCTTGGAGCCCAACCAGCTGTTGGGATTCCATCTCGAAATTTAGATCGTCCTTCTTCACCAGGGCTATGGACACGACAGGTATATCTCTCTCTCTGTTGGCTGGTCTGGCTTAACAAGTTTTCCCTTATCAAATGAGCATTTTTTATTGCAGACTGTTTCAAGAGGCATTAATGATACTGGTAGAAGATTGACTTCTCTAAAAGGTGGCTTAGAACTTGGCAGGTGGGTGATATGATGACCAATGCATTAGATTTTTAAATGCAAATCTATATTTTTGACATCTAATGAACCAAAGTCCTTAGAATCACAATTTTTTGTATTTGGATTATATAAAAATGTTATTTAGGTTTGAATAACTGAAGTGTTGGCTGTGGCATATCAGATCCTGTAAAATGGAATTGCTGCTGTTTGCAAATGAACTTATCTTGTCAACAGAGTACTGCTACACTCTGAGCTTCTTTTTTTTCTAATTTAACTTGTCCTGTAATACCAACTGGACCCTTTTTTTTTACTCAAGCATCTTTGGTGAAGTTGTACCATGCAGTATGATGCAAACTGTTATACTACGACTAGCATGAGTGGCGTCTACTATTTGATTTTACCACTGACCTTTTCTGTTCGTTGCTCTTATTTGAAACCCTTACTTTCGAGTGAATTTGAGGCTTGTAGCCTTCCACAGCATGATTTCTGAGAAAGTGATGAAAATAAATCATATCAGCGCATATAACAAGTGCCACAAACTATCTTTCTCTTATTATTACTTTTTCTTTTGTCTGCAGTGGAAGCAAAACTGCTATTGTGACCCATACAACTGTGGAAATTGTGGTTCCTGATGATGTTATTGGCTCTGTATATGGGGAAAATGGTAGCAATCTGGTGCGTCTGGGACAGGTAACCAACTCAGAGAATCCTATTAGTGTCTTGACAGGCAATCATGCATGTGTCAATCCAATTTTTATTTTCTCATATTTTTTTCGGCAGTAAAGATATTTGGAAGATTTTTGAAACTTCAAATAATTACACATTAAATACGATTTCCTACTTTCTAGTTGAAGTTTGTATGTGGGATAAACCAAGTATATATACTATTATACTAGTATAGATATACATTTATTTTATGCTTGTTTAGTTGCTCACTAGCAGCTCTCATCAATCCTCGTGAAGTTGAAGTTGCATTTTTGAGTACTAATTTGACTTCATAATTGGTTATTTGTTCTGAAGCCTGTTAAAAGAGAAAATTTCAACAATGATCCTGAAATTACTGGATACTGGTAACTTCCTTTTGGTAACTGACCAATTTGCTTGTCTAATGTCTTAGAGCTCAAGGATAAATTAAGGTGGCCTTTGATACATAGGTATTCTAATTTTCGGTTTACCTTAATTTATTTATAAAAAATTTGAGCACAAGATATATAAAAAAATTGATTTTTTTCTATATTATTTAATCAACACATCCATTTTAATTTTTTTATATTTCTTATACTTAAACATCTTAAAAATAAACTCCTAGCTGGAAAACTAAAATCCCCATGTAAGAAACGGCTGTATGAAAACTTCAGTATCATATTTAGATTGGATATTGCAGCTATTGCTTGAAGCATATGTTATCTTGTGTCTTCCTATATTTATTTTGAATCTGCAGCATTTTTTTAGTTTACAATGTATCAGCTTACTGCAAAAATGTTGTGCAAGCTACTTTTTTACCCACTTCGTTTTAACCTAGTTCTATTCTCCTTACTAGATTTCAGGCGCCAAGGTTATCGTCCATGAGCCTCGTCCTGGAACAAGGGACAGGACTATTGTCATATCTGGTACTCCTGATGAAGCCCAAGCTGCTCAGAGCCTTCTTCAAGCGTTTATTCTCACTGGATCATCATGACATTTTCAGCCTCAGGATTGTCCATTAGTTTCACACAAATTATTTCGGTTCCTTGACTTTCTTAGTTTAGGCTTTTCTCCCCTTCCCTGTTTTGTCCCCTAGCTCAAATCATGTACATTAAAATGAAAATATCAAATTATTTCGGCTAGAGTTGTTCCAGATAATTTAGTGAGATCAATCTAGTAAGGCAATTATGAAAAAAACATAAAAAATGTCAAGTACATTTTTTAATAGAATCTATTTTAAAATGTTTGTCTATTTATAGTTTTATATATATATATATATATATATATATATATTTTACAGGTCGAGTCTATTTAAATTTTTTTCTCCAAACAGTAGTGTAACGATTTTGTGTCAACCACACTGATTATTTGGAAGAAACAACGTTAATAGTATGCCTTCATACGACGCCAATCATATTTTTTTTGTTTGGGGTTTTAAATATGTTCCTTTTGAATGCCCTACATGGTTAAGAGGGCTGTGTTATTGAATATGTCTTGGTTCAACAATTGATATCCATATGATTTATTAGAGCTGTGTAAATGCATGAACTATTCAAATTGAACTCGTTAAGAACTTGAATTGTGTTCAACTTATTCATTAAATAAATTAGTTTAATTAATATATTAAACTTATTAAACAAGTTAAACTTGAGAAAAGGTTATGTAATTATAGAGTGCAATATAATCTCTCTTTCGTATAGTTTTTCAATGATATGATTTTTTTTATATTTTTAAAATATACGTAAATCTTTTTTAAAAAGAAAACATACCATATGATTTAATTTATATTTTATTTTTTTGTTCAAAATGTTTTTATTTACATCAAATATTTATTTAAAATTAAAACCTTTTTTATGTGTATTCGTGTATATATAATCTTATTAAAAAATCATATATTTTAATTAATATAAATTTTAATATAATCTTGAATTTATTTATTTATAATAATATTTCAATAATTTAACCAAAATTTTTATAAAATTAAATATTATTATAAAATTAATTAATAAAATTTTAATAATAATAATTTGCACACAAATTTTTAACCTTAAATAACTACTTGATGTAAATGAATATATTTTGATAAAATAAAATAAGGTATAAGTTAAGTTTAAACATATATTTTACTTTTAAGAAAAAATTTGTGTATGTTTTAAAAATAAATAAAAGGATCATATAATAAAAGTAATACTTTTATTATAGACAAAGTTTCACCTTTAAATTTAGATCTTTGATCTTTTTATTAAAATTATATTTTATATATTTTATTTTATTTTTATTTATTCAAAAGTTATGTATTTTGGAAACTTGTTTCGATAACTTTATTTGCATATATATTCGAAAGCTTGTCTCCGTGTAAATTTTGAAGGTATTTTCTTTTCAATAATTGGTTTAATGCATGTGGAAACCTTTAATATGACTTTGAAAAACAACAAAGAGATACTCAAGGTGTAACGATTTTGAGGTACGTGGAGTTTATGATATTATTATCTTTTTTTTTATATCAATAATATTACTAATAGAATTCCATTTCTAATCACTTTCTTAATTAACAAAGTGAAACAACAATTAATGAAACATACTTTTATATATGTTAGTAGATTTAAAGTGGTAATACAGCCATTACATTATAGTCACTTATCAAAAAAAATATTTATATACAATATATATATATATATATATATATATAGTAATTGGATATTAACAAAAACAAACTATTACCTTGTTACTCCTCAACTACTAGAACATGGCCGAGGTATGAAAATTCGGCTACAATAACTAAAGTCATAACAAAAATAAGCATACTGATCAACTAATCTGAATATGATAAGAAATAATAATGAGAATGACAATTTTGAGTAACTTTTATAGTAATTATGATACATACATAATTTTAATGTCATATCATGTCCACTGTATAAACTACAGAATCAAATAACTACAATTGTGATAAACATGTTGATGGATATACAATGTTTTGTACATTCACCACTAACATTTTTTCTCAACTATATATATATATATATCAACCCACAATACATATACATCTATCAATAGTTTATTAATATAAGATAATTTCTTTCTTGGCTAACTTTATAAATTTTGAAATTGTGTGAATTCCAATTCATAATTATAAAGTCAAATGAGCAGTCGGCTCACTTCTGGATGTAGTTACAACACATCATCTATATATGGCATTCTTATTTTAGTACTAGTACGGAGACCATGAGACTATCTCAAGTCACTTTGCTACAACAAGGACTATTCTACTTTTTTAAATCATTTCTTTTCATTTCATAAAACTAGTCAAGTTTAGATATGAAATTTTTTTCAACTACTAATGCATCATGATATATAATCACATATTTACTTTTAACATATTTATCATTATTTAAAATTATAGCTATGCATATTTCAATAAAGTCAAGCAAATATTATGAAACATTAGACAATGTATATAATTTGTTCTTATAGTATTATGTATTATCTAATTGACAATAATTTATAAACTTAAAATATGATTTGACCTTGCTTTTTAAAAGATTTCTTTGCAAACCTATCGAATTAAACTTTTAGGTTTTCACTTATCATTTATGTAAACAGTTTTCTTATATCTTCTGTTTATATTATTACTACTCTTTTATTAATTTATGTTTGCATTGTGAACTTATATATATGTGTGTATATACTTAATTAAAAATTCATATTTTTTCAACTTAATTCATTATACATTTTTTTATTTTATAACACAATTTATACGCAACTTTTTCACTGGTTTCTAACACAACTTATATGCAACTTTTTCAGGTTTCCTCTTTAGCCTCTCTCTTCTTCTTCGCTCTCTGTTTTCGTTGCTTTTTCTCTGGTTTTATAAGTATAACCCACCCAGCTGAAGGAGAGAACACCAAAACAAATGCCCCGTTACTATTAATAACCCCTTAGCTGCCCCCTATTTTTTTTTTGGTACAAGCTGAGATTCGAACCCATGCACTACACCCAATTCCCCACCCCTCTCAGGTACTAAATTTCGTTTTGAGGTACCGTTTCGGTAACTCTAGAAACGGAAATATTTCGAAACATTTCGGAAATTTCGAGGAAACGGAAGATTTTTAAAGAAACGTTTCAAATAATTTCAAATAATATTTTTTTTTAATTTTAAAAGATTTTAACATAATATTAATGATACAAATATATAAAATTATATTAAAATTAATTCAAATTAATGTCTATAATTGAATAGTAAGTAAACATACTACTACAGTAGGGATTTCAACTCAAATCCTAACAACATTCAACAACAATCTCTCTATTGCATCTATTTCTCCATCTTCTTCTTAACTCTTTCATGACATTTATATTTAAGTCTCTTTCTCTGTCAATCATGATTCTATCTCTATCTTTAGGTATATTCCTCTCTCTTTGCCTTTCAATCTCTCTTCGTATCATTTTTGTAATTTTCTCTTTAAAATAAAGATAATAAAGAAAAATAATGTCATAAGAACAAATGGGGTGAGTATGAAGTTAATAAAGATGTTGTGACTTGTAAAAGAGAATAACTTTGTGTTGGATGTGATATAATGTTATTTTCATCTACTTTTAAATTGTCAATTTTTGTATTTTTCAAATTAGTTTAGTACTTTTCCATTGAAATAACTCGAAATAAGAGTATTTCTATTGAAATAATTCGAAATAAGAGTATTTCCATCGAAATAATTTGAAGCAAGAGTATTTTTATCGAAATAATTCGAAATAAAAGTATTTCCATCGAAATAATTCAAAACAAGAGTATGTCTTTCGAAATAACTCGAAATAAGAGTATTTCTATCGAAACAACTCGAAATAAAAATATTTCTACCAAAAATTTTATTGAAACAAGAGTATTTCTACCGAAATATTTCGAAATATAGTAATTTTAATTGAAATAGTATAATTCCTTAACAAACACTTCGTTTTGTTTCGATAATTCCGTTTCGTATCGGTGACTCAGGAAACGGAAACGTTTTGATCGTTTCGATGAAAAAGAAAGGAAATTTAGTTCTTTGGAGCTAACCTCAGGTGCCCCCTATGCCTTAATAGATTGCTTGATATTTTTTTTTTCCTTCTGATAGTATATTTTTCTTAAGCTATTAAAAATTAATATAATTCATCTTAATTCTTAAAAATATAATATTTATTCTATTATTGATAAATTTTTTATTTCCTTTAATTTTTTTAAATATTTTCTAAAAAAATATTTTTATACTAAATTAAGCTAATTAAAATTTCAAGCATGTTACACAGGGGCTGTATTTTTCTTTAACAATGTTTTGATGAATGTATGGATTACCATCCTAGTTTATAGATTTATTATATGTTATGAAGGGCAATGTTTGTAGCAATATCTTCCTTTTTTCATTTTTCCCAGGATTATAGCTTTATTACCATCAACAACATTACTTGATTTCTGTATCTTTAGTTTATAAAACATTATACAGGTAAGTCCTTTTCCCAGAAGTTCTATCAATATTCCTCTATCTTACTAAAGTCTTCTTCTTCTTCTTATTTTTTATACACAGAGAGACCCATAGACACACGCACCGTGCCCCCACGAATCGTGATTAGATCTTGCATGAATGTTCGGTATCAAAACACTAAAACTTGACTTTTAAAATACTGAATTTGGGGTATTTTTGTTTCTTGGTTGACTCTATGGTGCAACTGCTCAGTTGGTTTTGTTGACCAATGACTTGAATATAAATTTGACCCAAAAATGTTTAATTGGGAGTTGGGACTAGATACAAAATCCAACTGTCGATAAACTTTGAAAATGTAGTTTCACTGGTCCACCATTTTACCATAGACTTAACCGTGTTTCTGTTTTTGCGATAATTTTTTGTAGTACACTAGTGAATATTTTATAGAAATTACTCTAAGATATATTTGAACAGATTGCAGAGCTATAATATTTTATGTCTAGATGTTACTTGCATTTCCGTTGTCATTTGAGAAGGTATCTAAATCTCTGACCTTTTACTTCTGTTACCCTTTTATATCAATAAACTTTTCTCTATTAACATATTTACAAATAAATATTCATTTCGTAAAATAGGTTTAACTTTAAGGTGGTATTTAGTATTGTCAGTAAATATTTTTTTATCTATCAACGATATTTAGATAATTTAAAAAAATATTATTTTTTATATGTCACAATCTGTATAATGTTGGTGGACAAAAAAAATTGTCTACCGACAGTGAATTAAATTATTTTTCTTTAACCTTTATGATTTCTTATCTTTATAATTTAAGTGAAGAAATAAATTAGACCCAATGGTTTGGCCCACTATAACACCTTGCACGTTGTAGTTTGAAAATTGATATATTAACGTGAACTCTTGATATAAATCTCACAAAGAGTAGTGAGGCTCGAAATCAATATAAGATCTAATTTAAAGAATCATGTTTTAATTCATATTCATAACAAAAATAAATAAAAGAAAATGATCTTGATTAGTTTTCTATAAAAAGATAAGAACTAAAATTATAAAAAAATATTACATACGCCACACTCAAAAAAGAAGAATAAGATTGTAAGTGATAAGTTTTACTTGAACGTCACAATAAAATTGTGATAAGTTCAGAAATTTTTTTGAAAAAACAAAAAAAAAACTCTCAATAATATTGATAGTGATATGTAATAATTTGAATATAAGCCAATTACCTAGATAAATAAAAAAATATAAATAAGAAAATGTTACATAGCAAGAAAATTTGTTTAGTCAGAAAAAGAAACCATAAAATAAGAAACATTTTTAGTCAAACAAATTTAAAAAAAAATAGCCCGCATTGGATCACTAATTAACTTCTTAATTTTGAGTTTATATTTAATTTTCAGTCTTTTTATACTTTAGATCCATATTAAAATTAAATGATATTGACCTATATTTAAGTTAATTTTATTAATATAAACTAGTTTTTATTTTTATTTAATAATATATATATATATATATATATTAATGGACCTCTAGAATTAAATTAATAAATTTTTTTAAAATTTTTTAATTTAAACTCTTCTAATAAATTCAAGTAAAACTTGAAGCATGCCTGCACTCTATTATCATTCATTGCTCCCTTGTAGCTTAATATGTTACTGCTAGAATCCCATATATGTTTTTTGTAATAGATAGTTTTAAATGCATATCTCTCGAGGGTCATCCATTATGAAATTATTTGTTTTTTCTTGCGTAAAAAAAATTGGGATTTAAAGGGGAAAAGCACACCTGCCTGTGTGATTCACAAACCCATTCTGCTACAATAGAGATGGTGTAAATCTCCGATTGACCCACATGCCAAAGTAGAATGCCCCGCTTCTCTTTCTATTATGAAAGTTTTCAATTTAATTCCCAAATATTGAGGATTTACAGTTCTACTTGGCTTCCTTATTATGATTGTTACACTGTAACTGTTATGTTTTCTGTATCTGTTACTTTGATAAAATTTGTTTAAAAGGATTGGTTTAATTTGGGAATAATTGCAGACCTCATAGTTTTTTGTGCACCATTTATGGTTTTTCACTGTGGCATAAATCTAATAAATAATATGCATGAGACTTTAAGTTGAATTTGCATGTAATTCACAGAACTTCATGGCATTGTGGCATTTCATTGCACTTCTAAATGAATTGATAATTTTCTAAGGAATTTCTCCTTGGAGGTTAGGCAAATTAATGACAAGCATCATTTCAACAAGTAGTGCACTCAATCTTATATTAATGTGCAAAAATTTGATGCTAAAATGCTTTTTCATCCTGAAAATATATATCTATTACATGAAGTTCATTTTGAATTCTTTTTCTTTTTAATGTTTTAACATAGTCCATGAAGTTCTTTCAAGAATCTTATTGTTAAATGTGAGCCTTAATAATTCTTTTTTTTTTTAGACGAAAGCTCTTCAGGTATTATTATCCTTTTTTTTCCTTTCTGTTTTTCTTTGCGTTAGGAAAATGTCTTTTTATAAAATTTTATTATATTCCTAAAATAAAAATTCATCATGGTTATTTAGCAATATAGCCATCGAGTCTTCAAAAAGTTGACAGGTTTCTAACTACTGCTGTTATTAGACCATCTCTAATGGTATAACTCATAAAAATTATTTAAATGTGCTGTATCATCACTTTTTTATTTTAAATAATTCTTTATTATTTTAAATAATTTTTCACTCTAATAGTATAACTCTAAAAAAATTTATTAAATAAATCTCACAAATTACTCTACGTCTTTATATTTTATTCATATTTATTTATATTTTAATTTAAAATATAATTATTTTTTATTTTAATTTTTAAATAATAAATACATAAAAAAAATTTAAATAATAATATTTTAATATAAATTTTAAAATAGTAAATATATAAATATAATTTTTAAAAATAATTTAAATTTATTTTAAATAATATTTTTAATAATAATAATTAAAAATAATTAAAATATATTATTTTATATTTAAGTACCGTTGGTAAGTAATTCCAATAAGAATTAAGCAACTTCCGTTAGAGTTACTCTTATAAAACAACAATGCTTAAAAATAATAGAATATTTTATACTACTATAAACATTAGTCCACCATAAACAACTCTAATAGAAGTTAAGCAATCCTTGTTAGAATTGATCTTAGGAGTTTATATCTATCAACTGAGACTTCTAACCGAAATTACTTGCATATTTTGCTGTGAATTTTCTGCTGCACTTCCTTCCAACTTAATATTCAATTTGTCGATTTAGAAGCTCCATATTTGTGATTTATCTTTCCTGTTGAGGCTATGCCATGTGGCAATTAGGACTTCCTAAACTTTGTGTATTAATTCTAGTGAAAAGTATAGAAACTTGTATTTATATATTTTTTTCTTTAAATCAAAGCTTTTTTGTAGTATTATTAGCGTAGCTCTACCTTTTTGTTATGTCCAATCATATATAAATGTAGGACTTAAGCAGTCATGGGAGATTAAGGTAGTGAAAGTGGCATTAATTCCCAATAGCTATTACATGAAATGCTGTGAGTAGAAAAATAGTATTGTTTAATCATTAAGACGATAGCTAACTTAGTCATTATCAAATTTTAAATTTAGTTCACCCTATTCCAACTAGTTAAAGTGGAGGCTAATGAATCTATTAGCAAGTTCTTGTACCAAAAAAGGAAAAAAAAAAGAAATAGAAAAAATTCATTAACATATTCTTGTAGGCCTTAGATTTCAACTGATGGTGAAGTAGCTGACTTCTAGCTCAGAAAAATTGTCAGTGGGCTTGATTGATACCATCTCCAACTAATAAACACTTGCTGTTTATCAAGGACCACATTCAAGTATATTTGTGAACAATTGCACAAATAATAAGGTCCCCCATTGGTTGGTAGACTAAGAAAAAATAAGAATAGAAATTAAAAATAAAATAAAATAAAATTTTATTATTAAAATTACGTTTTATATGACATAAAAAAATATCATTAAAATAAAATTATTAAAATAATATTTTTAATTTAAAAAATTATTTTAAATATAAAATAAAATAAATTATTAGTAATATAAAAATTTGGATTAAATTTTATTATGCAGTAAAAGTCATTTTAATTTTAATTTTCATTGCACTGCTCATTTTTCATCTATTTTTTAAAGTAATGTCAATTCTATCTTAAGAAGAAATAATTAACATTATGTGTAACTCGCATTTTTCACCCAAGAAATAGAATGAGAATTCTTATTACATCATCTCAATTCCACCAACTAAAAGGAACCTAAATGATTGATCTGGTTGTGTTTAAAAATTTTTAAATTTTTTCCTTTTTCAGCTTATACAAATATATGAATGTTGATTTCAATTCTGTAGATAGCTAATAAGTTATTTATTTTTCTCTATCTGCGACTGATATTGCTTTTCCTTCCTGATAAGGCATCAGAAGCAGTCTTCCTATGTCTCTTCAATGTTGGATTGGAGATGGGCAAGAATTACTGCCATAATATTATTTCCAGTTCATATGCTGGTGAAGCAACTTTTCTGTCTTCTGGACTTCCTTATAGCTTCCCTGCTATTGGTACTTAATTTTTGTGGGAAGTGGAATACTGTCTTTACATAGTAAGATTATTTATATTCTTTTCTGTCAATTGTTTGCCTCTTAACTGTAGATCCTTTACATTTCTGTGGTTGTTCCCTTGCATTGTGGAGGAATGCTATTCTTGAGAGGATTGGGGAAAAGAAGAAAAGTAGATATTTGTTCAGGGTCTTCCAAGACTGGGAAGTGGAAGGTGTCTAAACTTTTTTGATGCCGCTGTAAGAAACTAACAGCTTTGCCTGTGTATCAGAGGAAATCATCTGGCGGGACTTGGCAGTGGAGAGATTTATTCTCAAAAAGGTTTTTGAAAGGGCAGGCAAATGGCAGCAATACGAACTTCCTTTTAAAATATGGCTAGTGCAGTATGGTTCAACTGTTTCTTCTCGTTAGCACTACTGCTATAGATAGGGTTAACGACGGATAATTTGAGACTGACATATAAAGAAAAAAAAAAAGAGCAACCTAATATATAAAGAATTAATGTCCAATTTAATTATTGACAATGGAATGGAAGAAGAATTAATGTCACTTTAATTATTGACTTTAATTATTGACAAAGAAAAAAAAATAAAAATAAAAATAAAAATAGAATAAAATATTATAATTAAAATTAGGTTGGTATGATATAAATTTTTTTTTATATTTAATATATTATAAATAATATAAAAATAAAATGAAAAATTAACAAAAAGGCAAACAATTTCTTTGGGTGGAGTCATTATCTGAATTTAATCTCAATCTAAATTAAATGAATTAAAAAAAAAATAGAATGGCTGAAAAATCAAGTATGTTTAGAATGAGCAGGAAAAATCCGTTATTTTTATTTGTAGAAAAGGTTAAGAGTGTTTTTGTGAAAATATTTTCAATTTTTATTCTTTTAATTTATTTTTATTTGTATGTTTTTATTATTTAAAAAATATATTTATTTTGTGAAGTTAAAGGGTTTTTTATATTTATTTTCAAATTTAATTGATTTATATGGCTATACATTTTACTTTATTTTTAGTTTGATCCTAATTATGATATTATTTTAATTTTACATATATTCACTTTTTAAATAATAAAAATATTATCAACTATTTTTTGAAAATTTTAAAAATATTTTTTAGAAGTTTCTTATTTTTATTCTGTTTTAAAAAATATTTTTATTTAAATTTTATCAAACATATTTTTAATTATATTTTCTATTTTTAATAAAAATTAAAATAGAAAACAAACTAACTAACCTAACTTAAATTTTTGAATTGGTCTACAAAATTAGTTTTGCTGTCATCTTTTGGAACAGAGCAGTCAACTTTTATGTCAACTCCTCTTCCATGAATATCATTGCCTCAGATCCAAAAAAATTTCAGTTCATACATAAATTTATATTTGAGTTCTTTGTGGATAACTAAACTTTTAATTTTATTTTTTATTTTTTAGTTTAATGTATCGAAAAGGATAAAAATATTTATAACATCATTTTTTAATTAAATTATTATTCAAAATTTAATGATAAATTTAATTTACTATTAAAAATATATATTTTATTATATTTATCTAATTAACTCTTATTTAATGTTAGTTTAGTATTGTTGTAATATTTATATAAATAGAATTTTTATGTAAAATTAATTTAAATAGAAAATTATGAATTATGTTTAACAGTACTATTAAAATATCAATTTAATTTTTTTGTTACTTATTTGTAACAAATAAATAAGTTGAATATTTACTTATTTGTAAGAAAAAAGAACACTCATAGGAAAAGAAGTTGAAACAAGAGAAAAGTTGCATTTTTAATTTTTGGTCCTGTTCGGCTATTTATTTTTGAAATTTCAAACTCTTACTGAAATTCTTATTTCAGTAATCAGTGTTGAGTAGAGCTACAGGAGGACCCTTCTAGGAAGGGGAAGCCCCAAATTTCGAAGCTTTCAATATTTTCCATTTCTGGCGTCATAATTTGTATGCCTCTGTACACTGTATGTAGCTCACATACATTCACACTCCTCTTTAGGGTTAGCTAGGTTCAAAGAAGAAAAGCTTCAACTTTTAGTGGAATTTTGGTGATTCTTCTCTTCAGTTTCAGTATTCCTGTTTGGGAAGAGGGAAAACTTAAATAAAAATTCAGGAGGAAAGTTCTGAGTGTGAGTATTAGCTACCGACTTTTGGCAGTAACAAAGGTCTTAGAGTACATGTGAGTGATTCTTGAGAAATGGGTTCGGTGAATCCACAGCCACTGCAAGCACGGCCCTTTGAGGAACAAGGACAACAACTCGGCCAGATATCCATGCAGGTGGATCGGGTCGACGGTGGATTTAATGCCGAGTGTGTTAATGGACGTCGTGACGAGGTCACTGATGCGGTGGAAGAAGCTCGAGTGAGTTCTGGGTTATCTGGGAGTAGTGCTTGTGCTTTGCAGTCACGAACCAGTGAGCTCACTATTGCGTTTGAAGGCGAGGTCTACGTTTTCCCAGCGGTTACCCCAGAAAAGGTTTTTTTTTTTTTTCTTAGGCTTTCAGACAGATAGTCAAGAAACCGTTCAAGTGTTTTTCTGAACTTTCTGTAGAATATTGAAATTTTGATTGGAAAATCACCTATTCTCACTTGTGTAGACATAACGAGATGTCATTTTCTTTTTTCTTTTTTCCCCTCCTGTAATTTTTCAGTTTGTTATAAACTGAAATATTTGAATTAAAAATTTATTGCCAAAAAGGAAAATGCTGAACCAAAATTATGTTTTGAAAATAATCTGTTTTAGATATAGCTTCGAGAGGTCATGCCCTGATGTTTGATTAGTTATGGTGTCTGCTTGCATAAGTTTGATTTTCTCATTAATTGAAAGCAAACAACATCAAATGGAAAGGAGGCAAACCATGTAGATTAGGAGTGTACTATGGAACGTCCAACTGGTGAAAAACAGAAATTGTTCTAAATTTAAAAAATGTATATAAGTTTTGAGGAAGAAGAGGACTTTACACCTCTTCTCACTGGTAGGTGACCTAATAATTAAGATTTTTGCAAGGATGGCTGCCTAATTGATAAATAAAAAGTTTGGCAGGGGTTCACCGTCATGGATTCACTATTGGATGAAACAATAAAGGGGGGGGGGGAGGGTTACTGCTCTTGTAGACCTCCCCTGATTGATTGTGGATTGACTTGATCCTCTAAAATTTATATGGTATCTAGGCTCCAACTGTTTGATCTTGATGTTGCCATACATAGACCTTAATGTAACAATTATAATTTCTTTTAATCTTTTGTTAAACTACAAGTCAAGACCAAAATTTCTCCCCTTTACAAATTCCTAGCCCATAGCGCTCCTTCATAACTCAAAAATCAAACAAATGAAAAAAGCCCTAAAACTTTGGGTTTTCTTTTTTTTTTTTCTTATAAAAAATAATAGGTTTTTAATCTTTTGATCCTTTGAAAAAATTCAGTACAACGTGTCTGTTTTTGACATCTGAACTGACTGGGTAATTTTAGGTTGATGAGACCTTCTTTCCTGAAAATACAGGTACAGGCTGTTCTGTTACTGTTGGGAGGGCGTGAGATACTCAGCCCCAGTAGCATTCCCAGCACTGAGTTTTTGCTGCAACAGAATTGTCAGAACATGAGGGTATTTCTATCAAAATTACTTCTTCTTTTTTAAATTTCGTCACTATTTTTTTCTGAACATATTATTAGGTGTTCTTATAATTATGTGCCAGGGAATTAATGATTCTTCCCGAGGTTCAAAGCTTTCACGGAGGTTTGCATCCCTTGTTAGGTTTCGTGAAAAGCGGAAAGAGAGATGTTTTGAGAAGAAAATTCGATACACCTGCCGTAAAGAGATTGCTCAGAGGTAGGGTGTGTAGTTGGAATTGTGCTGTAGTGTGTTATTTGGATAATAGTTATCCTTTTAGTAATGTCGATTGCCCAATTTCTCTATAGTTGTTCATAAATTATGAATTGGTAACAGGCATTTCTAATTTGTTGGTTTGAAGGAAAAAAGGAAGTGCATTTCAGTTAAGTTTTTTTTAGTCAAATATAACTTATGGGTTGGCTTGAAAAAGTAAACCTTTCAATATTATTCAGCATTTGCAAATTGTTACTCTTTTTCATGAAAGTTGCAGACAAAGATTTATATAAGCTTTGAAATAAATTCAACGTATGCCCAATTGTTTGTTGATATGCAAATAGAAAATGTCTGTATTGGAAGTATAAATATATAGGAAATACATCATAATTTGAGTTTATGAGTTGAGTATATCAAGACTCAAGCTTGGCTTGATTAGATACAATTTGATATTGTGTGAGACCTAAGGAGCATGGACATTCATGAAGTGAGCCTGGCTTTGGCCAAAGTGTAGCCCTTAAACAGCTAAGCTGATTTCAATCCTTCAAGATTGAGTTCCCCTCTCTCTGCACTTGCAGGCACAGACATGTAAACAAGTGTTTATGCAGTTCAGGTTGATATGTTACATTAGTGATTAGTATAGTGTCTTGGGTTTTATCCACACAAAAAAATATATAGTGTCTCGGTGGATGTTGGCATACACATCTAGTGCAGCAATTAAATATCCTGGAATTGGGAAATTGGAATGAGTATAAGTGTAAGTAAGTATCCCTTATGGACACTACCATACCATGTTTTGATTGTCCTCTGGTCATAGAGGCTCTTCTTCTAGAAATTTATACTATTTGATTATCTAATAGGATGCATCGTAAGAATGGACAGTTTGCATCGTTGAAGGAATGCTACAGTTCTGCTGCTGAAAACTGGGATTCAGGCAATGGTGCTCGTTGTTCAGAATCTATGTGAGTTTCTTGCTATAACTTTGCTTGTTTAAAACTCAAGGGTGCCATGGCTTCTTAAGCTGTTCTGTGTTTTTGCTAACGTGGTTTTTATTCTGTTGGACCTATGCTGTTGTCAAGTGAACGTAGATGCCAGCATTGTGGGATTAGTGAAAAGTCTACTCCAGCTATGCGCCGAGGACCAGCTGGTCCAAGATCTCTGTGTAACGCCTGTGGACTTATGTGGGCAAATAAGGTGGTTTATTTAACATCTTTTTGTTGGCTCAATGTGGAATTATGTTCCTTATAATTGTTTGTAGCAAGTACCAATCTCCAGAGTCAGATGTGGTATAATCTTGTCTCAATACTAACTAGAAGAGAAGGTGTTATTTCTTCTGAAATATCATCAAATTCTAGTAGAAACTCATTTTAGTTTCTTCAGAAAGGGTTTTGGCCGCTTTGGCATTGCCTGTCTACTATTTTGCCTTGACATTCCCTTGAGTGCTTTGTTATTCTTTATTTTCTATTCAATTGCTTGACAACTAGCTCAATTGATGGGTCTTCATGGTCATACTAGAGACTACAGTAATATGTTGTGACCTAATTAAGAGTGTAGTGATTTTCTTAGGTGCTATTCAGTGCATCCATGATACATGACAAGCAATGTCTACTGATTTTGCCTTGACATTCCCTTGAGTGGTTTGTTATTCTTTATTTTCTATTCAATTGCTTGACAACTAGCTCCATTGATGGGTCTTTATGGTCATACTTGAGACTACAGTAATATGTTGTGCCATAATTTAAGAGTGTAGTGATTTTCTTGGGTGCTATTCAGTGGATCCATGATACATAACAAGCAATGTATTTCTCTATTAGTTTATGCTTTGAAAGTAGGATTTGGGGTGTCAACTTGATAAATTTTCTCTTACACCAACTCTGTTTTCCTTCTGCCTCAACCAGAAGGGTGATGCTACTATTTTACATCGTTGTTTATAGTGGCTATGAACTTACTTACCATTTGATCTTGAAAATGTGACAGGTGTTCATTTTGCATGTCTGATGTTTCTATGCATGAATAGTTTCTTACATTCTGAGCAATTTCGTGTTACCATCTTGCCTGAAGTGTCTAGAGGCATCTTGTGCTATTACTCATCAGGATTTATTTGCTTCAATGGTTTGAAGGGAACTCTCAGAGATCTCAGCAAAGCAGGAAGGATTAGTTCTTTTGGACAAAATGAACTGGTATACATTCTTGTTATTTTCCTTTTTACATATTTGGCAGTAAGTCACGGCCCAGCACTGTCAAACAGGCCAACCTGGCCTATGACAGCCATCCATGCCCAGCCTGTTCCTGCACTTTTGGAGATCCAAAACCACTGAATATACAGTTTAAATGGTCTGTCCCAAGGGCCAAGTCCATTTTGATAGTGCTGCACATAGCTTGTATTACTGAGTCATCCCCCCACTCCCACCTTCCTTTTTGTAGTTTATTTAGAACTATTTGCCCTGGCAGTTGGACAGGAATTACCATAGAGTTTAATCTCTAATTTTGTAACTTTTAGTCACCAATATGACCTTTCTTTGATATCACCTCTTCTCAACAGAAGATATTTAATTGTGGAAAACTGTCTGCTCCCATTGGTTCTTTTTAGGTGAAGGAGTGTCTCTGGTATTTCAATTCTAATAAATTTCTCTTTATTTTTAGGATACTTCAGCTGATGTAAAGCCTTCAACAACTGAACCGGAAAATTCTTGTCCTGACCAAAATCAGGTGGTATGCTTTGTTGGGACTTCTCTTTAACAAATCAATAGAGCCACTGTTGATATTAAAAAAGTTAAATGTGATTATTAATCAGTATTGATTCTCATAATTCTTGTTTTCTTTGGGACATCGATGGCCCCCAATAACCTAGTGGAAAAATGTTTAGTTGTTGTTGTTGTGTTGACGGTCCCCAATAAATTTCTGTGAATATTTGCTATGGGCTTTGACAGAGCAGTATATCAATTCTCATTGATGGGCCTTAAAAAGTCCTTTTTTTAGCAGTATCGGTTAGAATAGGTCAGTTAAATAGGAAGAAAATTCTTCTAAGTTACCATCTATATTGGTGTGTTGTTTTCTATGAGGGACCCATGAGACAAATGCTTGAGTTTTTGAATTTGAACTCTTGATTTCTTTCTCTTTAGTTGCATGACATACATACTGACAAAGAATGGGATAAGAACATTAGGATTGTTATGGTCAATGGTGATATGGGTAATTATTTGTAAACAAAGAATTAAGGCTTAAATTCGTTTATTGTTTCCTTTTTTATTTTAATTAAGCTTATTACTAGGGATATTTTTATTATACTTTTCTATTTTCGTTTTAGGACTCTTTTATATTCAGTCCTAACTGTAGACTTTGACTTCAGTTTTGGAGAATTAATAAGAATTATCGGTATTCTCTTCATCTCTCTCCCTCCCTTTCTCTTTCCCCTTATGTCTCTCTTGTCCTTCCCTCCCTTCTCTGTCTCTCTCTCTCTCTCTTCCCCTCCTTCTCTCGCCCTTTTCTCTTCTTTTTATCTTTTTCCCCTTCCCTCTAACTGGTCACGGACACATAGTGAAAGCCAGGAAGACAATGAATTACAAATTTTCCTTCCGTGACCCTGATTCTTTTTCATATGGTTTTTGGTATTCTATTTGCGTGACTGAGCTCTTATTCTTATCCAGACTTTAATACTGTTCCATTAGTCCATGAGTTCCTAAACTCTTCTTTTCATGTAATAGGGAAGCCCAGAGGAGACTAAGCCGGTGCCATTAAACTCCAGATATTCACCCAAGAAGACGAATGAGCAGGTTTATCTTCAATCTAGTGGACTATTTTCTTTTCTTTTTCTTTTGTTCATTCCCAAATTGGGATGGATGTCATAATTGATAGGATTTTAGATTTTGGCTCAAGCTATCATGAGGGATTCAGACTTATTTGCTCATGCTGGACCCGACAACATAATTTCTCTAACTAGATAATTTAAGGATATGAAAGCAAACAATTGGATCAAACTATAGTAATCTGCTCAACTTCTCCCAAAAATCAACCTTCATACGATTTATCTGTCAATGATATGTAGGATCCTTGCTATCCAGAACTTATCAGTTTCTACAAATTATAACTCATATATTAGTGAGTTATATATATAGGATCCTTGCTATGACAGCCCCAACAAATTTAAGAACATAAATCAGTGTACTGGAAAGATGAAAGATTAGCGAGTCATGGGTGCAAGTCACTTAAACAAGCGCATAGTGTGAAAAACAACTTGTCCATGAGATAGTTATATATATAGTTTCGATATGCAACTAGAGAGACCAAGCCGTGTGTCTGAGAATGCTGAGTTATTTAATTAGTCTCTTTCTTCTTAATGACAGCTACCTTCATCTTTATCCCATTGGATAATCTCAGTTGCCTTTTTGTAGGTTTATGACATTTTGATTGATTAGGGTGTGATGAACCTTACTATTGCATTTCACTAAAAATAAGAACACAATGAAAACATCCCCCTGTAGTTCTGTAATATTATTAGAAGCAGGAAAATTTACTGAAAAGATACCTCTAGTTCATACCAAGGTAAGATATCGGTAAACCAGCACCAGAACAATACATCAGCAAAAGAAAATGCAGAACCAGAAAAAATACCAGACCAAGGGGACCTGACACTGAGCAGTCAGCGGCTCCTTTGCTTATGCCAAAATATCCATAAACCCCCCCCCCACCCACCCCATTCTCACTCCTCTCATAATAACCAACTTTGTCTTTTCGATGTGCTCCTTTTCTCCTTTCATACATAAACAGGGGCATGGGCCTCAGATTATTGGACTCATTCCCTCCTACTGCGTTCTGCTCAACTACCTTGGGCTTTCCTCTCTTTGAAAACACTATAACATTAGAAAACGGCTGCTGGACCCCATCAGGGTGCTATGAAGCACAGGCACATGATATGATACGGACACAGACCTGCTTACATGTCAAACTTAAAAAAATATAAATATATGTATTCTCATTTTTTGAATTTTGTATTTAGTGATCTACTTCCAAAGAAAAATACAACCAACTTTATCATATATTCTAAGTATCTAAAGCTAAACATTTTAAAATATATATATATATATATATATATATATATATATATATATATAATAAGATGTTAAACATATTATTCATGCACAAAAAAATAATTTTAATATGTGGGTTGCATGTCCAAACTGTATGTAACATGTCTGAGCTGAAAAAGTAAATTTTTTTATTTGGACATACATGTCCATGTGTCTTCAGTGTGTCGTGGACTCATGGCTGTCAGTATTAAACACATGTCCAACACACTGACATGCCTTAAAATAGATGTGTTTGTACTTTATAGTTAGGATGTTAGTTTATTTCATTAATACAGGCAGGATATTTGTTTAACTTTGACCATTACTGTCAATGTCATCAAATTTAATAATTTGACCTACAGTATATGCTTGAAACTGCTGAAGCAATTACGGACAACTTGTCCATCCAAGTGGAGAATCCTGCTGTTAATCTGCAAGAGCAGGTATTATTTATTTATTTTTCCTCCTCTGGAAGAAATGATGAGGTATTCTAATTGTCAAAAAATCACAAGGAAATCCGAGAGGTGAAAGATACGAGGAGTTGTGAGCTGATATCTATCAGCCATTAAAGTCATAGATCATTGTTTGACAATTGGTGTATTATGCGTTTGAGGATTGCAGGATACTCTTGAAGATCTTGCGGATGCATCTGGATCGGAATTTGAGATTCCTGCAGGTTTTGATGAGCAGGTATCTGCTTTACTGACTTGTGATCTATGATTATGAAGCATGGACGCATCAAATAATCAAATTTCAAAAAGTATTAAACCCCACATGGCATGCATATATATATATATATATATATATATATATATATATATATAGTGTGTGTGTGTGTGTGTGCATGTGTCATATTCAAACCCTAATTTCTTATACTTTTCATTTAGTGATCATACTTGAGCAAAAGAATACAACCGGTGCTATCTTATATTTTAAGTATTTTACACTTATTTTTATAAAAATCTACTAAACAAAAAAAAATGTTAAACTATATTATTGAAGTAAAACAAAGGAAATTAGGAAAGAAATTTTGGGCTTGTTCCATTTTTTTTAAATTATTTCTTAAAACTACGTTTAGAATTTGTTTTGCAAAAAAAAAATGTTTGATAAAGTGTTTTGAAAACATGTTTTTTTATTTTTTCTGTATGAACAAAACCAACTCTTCTTTTTTTAAAAAAAAAAAACTTGTTTTCAAAGCAAAAACATAAAACAGATTTTTAACAAATTTTTTGTAGATACTAAACCACATGGTCTAGCTGGGCTTCAACTATTTTGTAGATACTTGTTCAGGTTCATGAGTGCTGACTTACAGGTTGACATTGATGACTCCAACATGAAGACTTACTGGTTATGATCTAGAGGTATTTGCCATGCAACCCCAAACAATGACCTCCTGTTAACGCATACGGTTTGTTCTCGGTGAAGAGTGAAGACTCGCTGCTGGCTCAACTAACACTGGACTTCCAGAGATGGTTTCTGTTTTATAGACAAATTTCTGGAAGCATCGTGGATTATGATCGTATACATAAAATTATCTTACATACGAGAGTTTCTGTATATTCCATTGTAACTGATTTTATTGCTGTAATGGTAATAGTCAGTTTTCCCCTTGTACTTCTCTAGCTTCATTATCCATGGATTTTGTTTTCTTTATGAAAAAGCTTGCATGATTTTAGAATCCAGACTGGCTGACTCAACTGATTTAACTGACAGTGTGATGGAACGGCTTCAATTTAATTTGGTTTTAACAATTAAATTGTTTTTGCAATTAAATTGAATTGGTTCAGATTGATTCAGTGGTTAAATTAGTGAATAGATATTTTAAAGCAATTGCATTGGATTCAATTTTTTTTATAAATTTATATTTACATATTATTTATAAAATTAAAATATATTATATTTATTTTAATTTAAAATATATATTAATTTTATATAATCAATTTAATTAGTGATTCAATAAATCTTATCACTTATAGTAGCCTTTTAATTAAAAGATTTTCATTTTCAGAGGCGATGATACTTATAAAATAAAAAAAGTTAATATTATTATAGTCTCATTTAGATAATTAAATTAATCTAATAAAAATAAAATATTTTATTAATTTATAATAATAGCCATAATGATGATGGTGTTACGTTATTTTTCTTGTGATTATTGTTGTTGAATGAATTGAAAATATTTTAATTTAAGTGACATTTTAATTGTTTTTGAAATAACAAGAAGATAGAATTTTACAAATTGATATAAATTGATGATATCATGTAATATATACTGTAATCATAATTTGTTATTTTCTCTTTTTGCAAATTCTATTGAATGTTCAACAAATGTGTTGTTAACAAATAATTTACTGAATAATCAATATTAAGTAATTTTTAAATTATTTTCATTAAAGAAAATATCCTTAGTAATCAATTCATTGTTCTAAATTAATATTTGACATCATTCCCAACTCAGCTATCCAGTGATCAATTTATATTATCAAAAATATCTGAAAAAAAAAGTTAAATAGAAACGTACAAAAAAAGATAATCAATGAATTTCAACAAAAAAATTAATTAAATGTGTTAAATCATATTAAAACCCAATCAAATGTTTAAAAAAATAGAAACAAATGATAAACCAAAAAAATGTTTTTTGCTTTAAAATATAATAAGAAAAAATGGATAACGAATTAGTTTATATATCTTAATAAAAATAAAATTTTAAGTAAAATTAGTTTGCGTAATAAAAGTCTATAAAATATTTTATCTCTTGTACAAAGTTTATAAACCAAATATTCTCACTCAATATGTCTCCTCGTGCTAATAAATAATTAAAATAAATAGAATTTTTTTAATATTAAGGTATATCCAAATATAATTTATCACAGTTAATTTTATATTTTTAATATTTTTATTTCAAAAAAAATTATATAATTATATTCAAATTAAGATTGTTGTTGTTGTATATTCAAATTAAGATCTGGCCACTGTGGCGCCGTTTGATCCATGTAGCCGACTCTATTTAGTAGGAAATGCTTAATTGTTATTTTTGTATATTCAAATTAAGATCTAAAATTTAATGGAGTTCAATATAATATTTTTTAAGTTATATAATCTTCATCACTATTCCAATTTGGTACTTAATTATTGTACCTAGGGAATGTTATATGAAAGTTCCAGTGTTTTTTTTTTTTTTTTTGAATAATATCATAATCTTCACCATTTTTTAATTTCTTTTCTCTTCCTTTAGTTTTTTTTATTTAAATATATACTAAATATACACACGTTTTATAGCTATAATTATACAATAATCATGTTGCGTTATCATTTTTTGACAAATATAAAATTACAGCTAATTAAAAATTATCATATTTTTATGTAACATTTTCATGAGATTGAAATTAGACTCTAATTTCTATATTTTTTTTATATATAATATGATATTGATATATTTTTTTCCCATTCCATTCCTCCATTGTTAAACAGGTGAGACTTACTAAAACAACTGTATTTAGATCTTTTGATAATAATCTTAACCCAAGTTCTTTTTCATTATTATTATTGGTGTGAATCACAAGCAACTTTTAAGTTTGGTTAAATCATATTTATTCTTTTTTGTGTCAAAATTAGATTTTAAAATTAAGATATAGAAATACTCTTGTTATTAACTTTCCATCAATATAGTTAGTATTCAATTTTTAATGTGCATCAAATTTTTTCTTTTCAAACTTGAAAATACTTTTTCTTATTTTTGTTGTTCTCATATCAAACTTTTGTTCATCTTTTTGATAATGTGATAGTTAAAATTTTAAGATGAACTATCTAATTGTCAAATATTTTTTTTTATTGGTGTGAATAAGAAATGACGCCAGAGACCGTTTATGTGAAAATTTTAATAATCATATCATCAAAATCTATTTATACACGGATTTTTTTACGAAAAATTTGATTGCAACGTCCAAAAAAATTGGTGCATTTTAAAATAAAAATATCAAAATGAATCATTTGTTAAAATAGAAAAAATAAAACCCAAACTACACCAAATTTCAATTTATGATGACAAATTCTATTCTGTTTCATGAATTTAATACTAAATTTATCTGGCATACTTTACAGGAATACACTTGCTTTCTGGACTGGTCTTTCTGATTCTAAAATAAAACATTAACTGTTAAATCCGTGGGAAAATGATACTGAACTTGTTATCCAAAGCAACAGAGTTGACCTTCCAGCGACGGGGGCTATTGTATACATAGAGAAACTTTGTAAAAGGAAGGGTACGTTTGGTTTCACAGTTTTTAATTTTTATTTTTATTAAAAATTAAAAAAATATATAAATATATTTATTTATTATTTTTATTTTTAATAAATATTTTTTAAATTTTTAAAAATTTTAAAAATATCAAAAAGACATTTTCAAAATTTGTAATTATGTAGTGTATTATAACGGTAATATTTTTATAATTATTTCGAATTATATACATAATATTTTATTATTTATATAATTATAAAATAATTAAAATAAAAATATAATTATATAACTAAAATAATAATTAAAATATAAATACAAATCAAATATATTTTTAAAAATATAAAAATATAAAAATAAAAATAAAAAATATTTTTGTAAACAAAAGCAACCTAATTTTTGTTTGTGCCTTTGTGGGATTGTTGGTAGGAACGTATCGCTGACTCTGTCCATTATGGATGCGTTCCTGGTAAACCATATCTCCATCATTTTCTGTTAATATGGATAGGATAGTACAGTATGACTAACTGACCAGACCAACTCGATCCTTCTTCAGCAATTTGTGAACTTCTTTCTTCTATCAAACTTTATTTCTTGCATAGACCTGGAAAGTTAATATATTATATAGGACAAGAAAAAAAGGAAAAGAAAAAAAAAGGTAAAAGAGCAGTAAAGAAAATGATCAAGAAGCTTCTTCTTAAGTGCACCTGATTTGCCTCTTCCCGGCGCACATTATGTAAAGGTGGCTGCAAAAGTCCTTCTATGATAGTTACATGACTTCGTCTCTTTACCTTGTCTATGAATGTCAACCCTAATAGAGTGTCATGCCCGCCACTCTGCAGTTATCATGTCAAACTATTTTGACTTGCCTTTTATTGACATTCAGGATTGGAGGAAATTTTTTGTGATACTGAACCAAAATGACTTTTATCGATTTGAGGACATTCTTAATGTAATAATTGTAAAATTAAATGAAAATTTTAATTAAAAAATTTAAAATAAAAGAGTAAATTTTAAAAATGGAGATAAAAATCGTAAAAAATATGTATATTTACTACATTGGTTAAAGAAATACAAAGAAAATATAAAAATTTATATTTTGGAGCATAAGTTTTATTTTTAAATAATAATATTTTGTTATAAAGAAATATATTTTTATTTATTTAAAAATAATTATGTCTTGCTAAAAGTAAGTATAATTTTAATTAAAATAATTATTGTTTCGCTTAAAACAATTATGTTGATCTCTAATAAATTTTTGTTGTATTTTTAAAAATATTCTTTCTTTTAATATGTATAAAGATATTTATTTTGAGATTTTTTTATTACGATTTTTATCAAGAAAAATCATGATTTAAGAGTTCGACTCAATGTTTATGAGAATGTAAATTTTTAGAAATTTTTGAGATATTTTAAGATGAAAAACAGAATTTATATGAATATATATAAAATAAAATCCTATTATTTAATTATTAAATAATTATTATTATTATTAAAAAAAAGATAAAAGGGAAAGGGAACTTAGAAAGGAGACGTAATGAAGAGTCGAGAAATTTCAATGAATAGTGAATAGTAAATAGTGAATAAATAGTAACTTTTAACTTTTTCTTTAGATCTGGAGTATCTATTAGCTTCTGATCTCAAAACTGAAGGTGCTACTGGATTTATGACGAAAAATACTACGGTTTTGACTGATCAATTTTTTAAATCAGCCGTTGAATCGTCGTAGATCTGAAATAAAAAATATCATAAAAAGGTAAACTCTGAAACTCTTACTTAGAGACCTCCAATTGAAATTCTGACACCGTAGATGGATTCAAAAGTTAGATAAACCTTAGGTTATGTATATTTTCAGCCATCTAACAGCTTTTTGTTCGTCGTAAATAGTAATTTTTCAGTGGATAAATAGTATTTTCCGACGAGTGAATAATATTTTTCAGTTGTAAATAGTGACCAAGTTCCCGAAATTGTTTTCTTGATTTTTGGACCCTTCGTATACGTTTTTGAGGTCTATTTGATCAAATAGAGATTGAAAAAATATATTTTAAGATTGTTCAATCTGGAGCTCTTACCCTGTGAGTAGATGATTCTTTCTATGACTTATCTTTATTCTTCTTGAATGTTAAATTGATAAATGAATATGTTTACAAATTATTTATACTTTTATATGATCCTGAAATGGTTTAGAATATCTGAAACGGTTGAAATATGATATATAGTTCAAGAAGAGTATGACTTTTGAAATGAATTTTGAAACACATTGAATATGTGATTTTTAAATGTATTTCTCATTATATGGCAAAGAAAATATATTATGCATATGATATTAATTTATACAGTGATATGTTTGCCTTAGATATAGGCATGTATACATAATTTCCCTGATTGGAAAATTTTGACAGATGAATATACTGATACTGAAAGTCTGTATTATATTAAGAATTTTATATTAGATTATATGGCATATGTGCATATGATATTTTCTGTGGAGGAATCCTATTGTAAACATTGTCTGCTAACAACAGGTGATGTTAGCCTTGGCGCACCTTGATTGCCTCAGCTAGTAGGGGGTGGTGCTAGTCTCGTGTGAGGGCTAACACACAGGAGATGATATGTGATGGAGAGCGGAATGCCTCCTATATGGGCGAGATGCCAGTTATATGATATGTGATTTGTCTTTCCTTGCTGTGTGCTTGAAAAATACCCATATAGAGTCCCTTCGAGTATCATCTTGATGGTAGTAGGGCAAACCTCAGCGAGATGCTAAGTTTAGGCAAATCTTATACCACCAAAGTACGGAAGGGGTTAAACTCTGATATGGTGGTTTTGATATGGGATCCTGCAAATGATTTTATAAGAATTATGCTAATGCATACCATGATTTTATTATTGTTCTTACAGCATTACTTATGAATTGAATATGAATATGAATTTGAACCGAGATGATCTGAAATGTGAGTCCCATATGAATGTATCTCTAAATTGTGATTTTCAATGTGACAAGTTTTAAAATAAAGAATACATCCATATATTGACCTAAGAGGTCATAGGAGGTTTTATCTGCTCACTGAGTTGTAAAACTCACTACACGTGGTTTATATATTTTTCAGATAAAAACCCAGAGTTTGGTCCTGCAGTTTCTTGATCGACTAGGTGTCATACTTCTGTGGTAAGCCTAAACTGTTTCTGGACTCTCAGTGTTTAAATTGTCATATAAATGTACTATAGAGTTCCCTGAACGCCACATGTAGGATCTTTGTTTCCGCTGTAAAATTGAAAAGTGTAGACCTGGCATGTATAATTAGTTATGTTGAGATTTGTCAACGTATGATATTATCTTGTTATGACATCATATGAAGTTGATTGTAAATAAATAAAGATAAAGTTATTAGACAGTAGTGTTATTCGCGTTCCTAAAATAGGGGCGTGACACTCAAAGACATGCCTGATAAACAATTCAAGACATTGCACGACAACTTAGTCAAGGTAATAAACAATGAAAGCACTACATTTCAGCTTCTCAATTTCTTGATATTAATGATGCTACTTTCACATGTAACTTTGAGCATCATAGTGTTGTTACTAATCCAGTATGTCAAGTTGTAAATTTGGAATCTCTTTTCTTTATATCTTCCTCCATACTATTTGTCTTATGCTTATGAATATAAGAGGATATAATGGGATTCATCTACTTCAAGAATCATTCCTCCATGGTAGTGAGCTCAATATTACATGCTCAGTGTACGTTACTAAACAACTGATACCTCCCTAACATAGTTTGGCTATAGAGTATTAGAGTTTTCTTTCTCCTTCAAGTTTGCAGAAATGAAACAGTGTGTCAATGAAAATTTCTAGAGAGGTTCCGTCTAACAAAAATAAGTAGACCAAATTTATTATGAAAAAGCATGTACTCTGGTAAACTTTTCAATAAAAGCTACCTCTACCTAAGAATTTCATATCTCTATAACGAATGATAATCTTTTGCAATTGTCATGTACCCTGATGATAACTTCTTGTATGTTCCTTTGGGATTGTCCTGCATTACACGAATTGCTCTAAATTCTAGAAATATTTTTAATTTCTTGCTTGTGTGCTTCAGGTACAGAAGCATTTCGTGTGGAATGCACCTCCGGTCAGTCTAGATGTGTTTCATATGGTCATGTATGATCTCTGGCTACGCCGCCATCATGTTAGGTACTCATTTTTTTAGTCACTTCACCCATTGGTTTCCTAGTCGTGTGTGCATTATGCTGATTGTTATAAAACCTACAACAAAATTAGAAAATAGAAAAAAAAGAGCCTAAGGCGTGATGAACATTGTCCTTAAAAATATTTTGCCAATCACAGCGTATCTTCTAAGATTTAACAGGCGTGCTGCCTTTAAAAAAGTAAAGTAGGAACAACAGAAAATAAATTATAAAAATAAACCCAGTAAAAGACAAGAAGAGTCTTTGAGCAAGAAGAAATATATTTTCCTATCTCTTTAAACTAAAGAGAATCAAGTTATTTATAGGCATGTGATGGGGTCTGAGAGAAAATGCAGGAAAAGCAAATTTCAAATTTTTTAATAAGCAAATAAATTCTTTTTAAATTCAATCAAAGCAATTGAATGAGTCAAATAAATTCAACAAATAAAATCTTTTTAAATTCAATCAAAACAATTGAATGAGTCAAATAAGTTCCTTTTAAATTCAATCAAAACAATTGAATGAGTTAAATAAATTCAACAAATATTTTTTTTTTAAATTCAATCAAAGCAATTGAATGAGACAAATATTATTGTTATTTTTTTGAAATAAAACTTATTTTATAACAATCCCCCGCTTATTTTAAAAAGGCTGGAATGAAAGAAATTTTACTAGGGCTATGTTTGGCAAAAATAGCTAATAAGCTAACTGAAAGCTGAAAAGTTAGCTGAAAGCTGAAAAGCTAATTTTTAGCTGATAGCTGAAAGCTGTTAAGCTAATTTATTGAATTAGAAGTGTTTAGCAAAATTAGCTATTGAATTAGCTGATAAGTGTAAAATGACATAAAATATAAAATTTATCATTTTTTATTAGTAATTATATTTTATTATGTAATCCCAAAAAATACAAGAATATAATTTGTTAGTATTAATTTTTTTTTCTCTTTTACTCTGTGATTATTTTTTATCAGTATTTTAAGATTATAAACTCACTCACTTTTAGGAAGTGTCGCTTGATTAGTAGAAGAAAAGTGCACACAAAAAACTTGAAGATCAATAAATTGTGTCAAGGGTCATGAGTATAATAGTGTTGGAATTTCAATAAAATAACAAGGATAAAAAAGGAATAAAATTATAAAAGCTATAAGTTAATAGCTATAAGCTACTCAAAGTAGCGCATGATAAAACGCTATAAGCTACCTAAATAAGCTCGTTTACCAAACACATCTAATTTGATCAAACAAACTTATAAGCTAGTCAAATACGCTATAAATTAGCTTATTGGACTTGCCAAATACACTCTAGGTTCACTCAAAAATATAATGCATTGAACTTGGTGTATTTTGGACCATAAACCAAACCTAGATTGAATGAAATATAATTTACATAATTGATAGTGAAGAAAAACCTTATATGAACCATAAATTCTTACCGTAAATTATAAACTCATCATCACATTATGTTTTTCATAAAATCTGTTGTTCAATGCAATTTTGTGCAAATAGACCGTGCACGTGCCTAGTTATTCATTAGTGCTCTAGAGACTTTGCCACGATCTCATAGGAGCGACCTCACTCCACACTAGTATAGGTGATTTTCATGAAGTGTATATTGCAATAAATACACCACTCTTAAGAGATATGAAAATCATTAAGAGCCTTCAACTCATCCTCCTAGTCATTGCAGTTTAACACTATTACACCATAAGAAGGGACATAAATAAATAGTGCTATCAGAATTAATAGTGATTTGTTATTACCCATATGAACCTACTTCCTGGGATCGCTATTCACATAGGTTAGGTTACCATCACTATTAATAACTCAAATAGGTTGTAGTCCCATTCCCCTCGATGTTTTGTTTATTAATTTCCTTCCTAAAGTTTTTGTCAGAGGATCGGCCAAATTCACTTCTGACTTCACATAATCAATGGATACAATTCCATCTTTCAGCAGCTACTTTATGACATTATGTCTCAATCGAATGTGTTTACTCTTTCCATTGAAAGCCTTATTCTTTGCAATGGCTATTGTTGCTTGGCAATCACAATTGATAGATACAAAAGGTGTTGGTTTCATTCCCAATGGAATATTTGTTAAGAAGTTTCTTAACCACTCAGTCTCCAACTCTAAGGCTATAAATTCTGATTCCATGGTGGATCTAGTAATAATAGTTTGTTTGGCAGATTTCCACGCAACAACAACCCACCAAGTGTGAATATATAACTACTAGTGGATTTAATCTCATCTGAATATGAGATTCAGTTAACATCATTTTATCCCTCTATTACAGTAGAAAATCTATTATACAAAATACCATAATTCATGGTTCCTCTCAAATATCTCATTAGTCTAACTAATGCAATCCAATGATCATGATTGGAATTTTGAGTATATCTACTCAATCTACATATAGCATAAGCTATATCAGGTCTCGAAAAATTCATCAAATGCATTAGACTCCTAATAATCTGTGCATATTCAGATTATGATACTGGATCACCTTGATTTTTCTTTAATTTTTTCAATAATTTTTCAATATAATGTTCTTGAGATAACATGATTCTACTATCATTCATAGTGATTTTAACTCCTAAGATGACATTACCTTCACCCATATCTTTCATATCAAATTTAATCTCAAGAAAATATTTTGTTTTATGAACTATATCAAGAGTAGTGCCAAAAATAAGCATGTCATCTACATATAAGCAAATGATCACACAATCACTATCAACCAATTTTGTATAAACACATTTATCTATTTCAATAGAATTAAACCTATTACTTAACAACACTTGATCAAATTTTTCATGACACTGTTTAAGAGCTTGTTTTAAATTATACAAAGACTTACGCAATTTACGAACCTTATTTTCTTGACCAACAACAACACAACCTTCAAGCTGCAACATATAAATTTCTTCTTCTAAATCACCATTTAGAAACATTGTTTTAACATCCATCTGATGTATATAAAGTTTGTAAATCGAAGTCAAAGCAATCAAAATTCGTATAGAAGAAATTCTTGTTACAGGAGCATAAGTGTCAAAATAATTAATTTTTGTTTTTGAGTAATGCCTTTTGCAACCAATCTACCTTTAAATTTATCAAAAGATCCATTATACTTATATTTCCTTTTAAAAATTTATTTGCAACCAATTGGTCTAACTCCAGGGAGCAAATCAACCAAATTCCAAGTATTATTTTGTAAGA
Organism: Gleditsia sinensis; assembly: GCA_037074535.1. Lineage (NCBI taxonomy): Eukaryota > Viridiplantae > Streptophyta > Magnoliopsida > Fabales > Fabaceae > Gleditsia > Gleditsia sinensis. Next base: position 65,123,092 of record CM073465.1, on the reverse strand, counting down.
TAAAATCTATTTCATTTTTAATTACTTTTTTCCAAAACACAGAGTTAGGAGAGGAAATAGCTTGAGAAAAGATTATAGGATCATTTTAAACAAGATAAGTATAAAAATCATTTCCAAACGAAGTTTCCTTCCTTTGTCTTTTAATTTTCCTTAATCCTTCACTTGGGTTTTCAAAAGAATTTAAAATGTCAAGCACATCACTATTGTTATTCAAAGTTCTGACATTTCAAAATGTCAAGCACAACACAAACTCTGCATCTTTTATTTTAACAATAGTATTGCACTCAAGCACATCACATTCCAGCGCAAGAAATCTATAAGCAACACTTTGATTAGCATAGCCAATAAACATGTAATTAGATTTTTTTGACCCTATTTTCCTTTTCTTAAGATCTGGCAACATAACTTTAGTAAGACAACCCCATACTTTTAAATATTTCAAATTAGGTGAATAACATTTCCAAAGTTCATAAGGCGTTTTACCAGTTTTTTCTATTTTGTAAGTGACATGGAGACAAGATAGCTTCTCCCCACAAGTTATCGAGTGCGGAAGAACTAACAAGCATCGCATTCATCATTTCTTTAAGAGTTTTTTTTTTCTGCTACTCCATTTGATTCAGGTGAATAAGGTGGAGTTATTTCATGAATAATACCTTCTTTTTCACAAAGGTCATTAAGAAGCACATATTCACCTCCTCTATTAGATCTTATCCTTTTAATCTTCTTATTTAATTGATTTTCCACTTTTTCTTTATGCAATAGAAATATATCAAAATTTTCATCTTTATTTTTGAGCAAATATACTACAGAGTATCTAGAAAAGTCATCAATAAATGTCATATAATAATTTTTACCCCCTCTAGTCATAGTCTATTTTAGATCTCCTAAATCCATGTGAATTAAACTCAATAATTCAGTTTCTCTGTAAACAGATGAACATATTTTCTTAGTCAATTTAGTCTCTACACAGACTTCACATTTTTCTATACAAGAGTTATTAATTCCAGTAATCAAGCCAAGTGTTTGCATTTTCTTAATATAAGAAGCACTAACATGTCCTAATCTAGCATGCCAAATATCATATGAGTCAATCAAATAAGCAGAAGATGATGCATTATTACTATTTATGATCTCATAAATAGTTAGAACAAACAATCTGGTTACAATATCCCTTACCCACAAAAATATTATTTTTAGTTATCACTATTTTATCAGATTCAAATGAGACCTTAACCCCCACCTTACCCAACAAGGCCACAGAAATTAAATTTGCTCTTATATTAGGTACATACAGCACTCCATTCAAAGTTAGAGTTTTGCCAGATGTGAGTTTTCCAAGAACCTTCCATTTTCCAAGAACATTTGTAGTTCGTGAGTCTCCTAGATACACAAGTTCTTCTCTATCTCTTACTGGGGTGTAAAAGGTGAAGGCATCTTTATTGGCACAGATGTACCTGGTAGCCTCAGAGTCTACCACCCAGTCTTTCACATTGGCTATAAGACTGACCTGAGAAACAACTGTAGCAATAATGTCATCTCCTTCGACTAAATTTGCTTTTGACTTAGAAGGATTAACATTTCTTACTCTTTTTCGGCATTGAGGAGCATGATGACCTAACTTTCCACATACAAAACAAGTACCTTTTTTTTTGAAGGTAGGATTGTTAGGCCTAGGGACATTATTAGAGTGTTTGTGTTCATACCTCTTGTTGTTATTATACCAGTGAGATTTGTTTTGAACAAAGTTTGCCTTAGTTGCGATCTCCTTTGCCTTGGCAGCTTTGACATGTTTTCGATTAGTATCTTTGATGACAATGTGAGTGATCAAATCAGGGACAATTGCTTATGCTTATGCTTTAATTTTTGTTTATATTGGCTCTATGGTTCTGGCAGCTTTTCGATCAAGAGTCCGGCTACAAAATCCTCCAGCAAGGTGATTTTTTCTACCTTTAGATTCTCCAATAACTTGTGATATTCATTGATCTGTTCCTTAATGTCTTTGTTGTTAGTCATCTCCCAATTATAACAGTTGCCGATGAATTTTTTTTGTTTTCCTGCATCCTTTGCATTGTATTTAGTAATTATGGAATCCCAAATTTGTTTTGCTTCTTTATAGGTACAGTAGACATCAAATAGCCCGTTAGATAATGTACTGATAATTGTATGTCTACATACCTTATTTGCATGAACCTAAGCTTCCATTTGTGTTGCATCAGTTGTATTGGGCTTAGGATTTGTTAATGCAAATGCTACTCCATGCATATCAAGAATTGACTAGACACGCTCTTGTCATCGTTTGAAGTTTTGACCACCAAATATTTCTATTTTAAAAATATCAAGAAAATGCATTGCATAAGCCATTGTTAGAATCATAGGGATGACAACAGTAAAAAATGTGGCATATACTGCAGCATTTGGTGTAGCACCTTTAGAATTGACAGTATTAGTAGTATGATGTGTGGCATCACTACCAAGAATACTAACAGCATCAAGTTGGTGTTAACTAGACTCCATGAAGTATAATTAATTTTTTTTCTCAAATATCCTTAAGAATGTTGTAAAACCTGCAACAAAATTAAAAAAATAGAAAAAGAAGAGGAAAAGCCTGAAGTGTGATGAACATTGTCCTTAAGGACATTTTGCCAATCACAGCGTATCCTCCAAGATTCAATAGGTGTGTTGCCTTTAAAAAAGTAGAGCAGGAGCAACAGAAAATAAATTACTTTAGAAAAGCAGAGCACGAGTGACAAAAAATAAATTATGAAAATAAACCTAACAAAAGAGAAGAAGAGTCTTTGAATAAGAAAAAATATATTTTTCTATCTATTTGAACTAAAGAGAAGTAAGCTATTTATAGGCATGTGATGTGGTCTTAGAGAAAATGCACGAAAAGCAAATTTCAAATTTTTTAATGAGTAAATAAATTCAACAAATAAATTCTTTTTAAATTCAATTAAAATAATTGAATGAGTCAAATAAATTCAGTAAATAAATTCTTTTTAAATTCAATCAAAGCAATTGAATGAATTAAATAAATTCTTTTTAAATTCAATCAAAATAATTGAATGAGTCAAATAAATTTAATAAATTTTTTTAATTCAATCAATGCAATTGAATGAGTCAAATAAATATTTTTTAAATTCAATCAAAACAATTGAATGAATCAAATATTACTGTTAACTTTTTAAAATAAAACTTATTTTACAACACTGATTCTTCAGTCACCTCTTCAAATTAATCCCATTTTGGTGAACCCCACAGCAAATTGTGACCTCAACTGAAAATCTTTACCACAGTAGAAGGCAAGTATAGGTATCATGAAACTCCAGGTTCCAGAACCTAGCAAGAAAGAAAAGGTTGGCCAGCTGAGCCTAGCTCAGGTGGCTGGGTATTTGAATAAATGATAACAAGTTTGATCCAGTTTTTGTGAAAAATAAAAACGAAGAAAAAGGTTTCAGTGAAATGCCTTCAAACACAGGCAAGAAAGGATTGTTGGTGTATGAGTTATACATGAAGTTTTAAGACGTTTTCACCATTTCTCACTTTTTTTTTTTGGACTAATCATTTCTCATTTTCAAAGAATCAAATTAGCAGGCTAGTTTTGGTTTCGGGCCCCTTGAAGGGAGAGTACCCTCCAAAATACTGTACCTCAAATCCCACAGTGGACTTCCTCTCGTTGTTAAAGTTGTCAACTAAAGCAGTCTTTTCTTCATCCAGTCTAGCTCTAAAAGACGTAGACACTTTTTTCGATCCAACGTATAAAAACCCGCCTGAATATACAAAAATTTTAGTAAGGTACATCAAAAAAATTATATTATAAATTTACACTTATAAAAGTAGATAAAAATTTTATATCAAAAATCAACACGTCTTGTAATAAAAAATTATAAAAAAAATACAACAATATTAATTAAATTATAATATATTAAATATTTTATGAGAAGAATTTTTTTTTAAAGAAAGATAACATAACTTTCAATCTTATTTAAAAATTAAGGACATGTTTGGTAACTATTTTTAAAAATAATTTTTTTAAAAACAAAAATATTTATTTGGTATATTGTGTCAGAAATAAATTTAAAAATGTTATTTTTTAAAAAATAAAAATAAAACAAACTTTTTTTATTTTCAAAACATAAAAAAATAAAAAATAATATATTTTCAAAATAGTTTTATCAAACATATTTTTTTTATTTATTTTATAAAATAATTTTTAAAAATTAAAAGACAAAAATAAAATAAAGTAAATCCTAAAAAATTTTCACACTGTTCTTCTTCCAACCTTGAGTTCTCTTTAATTTATTTTAATCCAACTCAAATTTAAGCTTTCAAATTGTGATGAAAATATAAATTATAAAGAGAGGAGCGATGATCACTCTTTGATCTAAATTAAACATTTATAAATAGTTATGATTAGATAATCATTTAACAAACCATTTAACAAATTTTTTGGTTTCTTTTATATTGTAAATATTTTAATTTATTTTATTTAGTTCAAAATGAAATAATATTCCTCTTCTCATTTTTTTATGAAAAAAAAACCCGTCTTCCGTTACAGAAATGCCATGTCGACATTTTCCGTCAACAAATTATGCTGTTAATCTCAATAATGAAACATTGACGATTTTGAAATTTTAATTTCGGGACTAAATCAAATTTTAGATGAAACAGCAACGATAAAAAAAAAAAAGTTACTTTGTCTAATAATTATATTTTAATTACTACTTTTCCAATTAATTTTCTCTTCAATTATTATTATCATTATTTTTTTTAATTTTTTTAATTTTTTTAAATTTTTATTCATTTAATATATTTTCCAATTTATTTATGTTCCGTATTTTTTTTTATGTTCCAAACGTCTCTCTTAACTTTTTTTTTTGTTCAATTCTGGCTTCTTATTTTTCTCTTTTTTAATAATTATATTTATATTTATCAATAAACCCAAAAAATGTAATAATATTTCTTGCAGCACAAGGGTCAGCAGTTTCTTTGTTGAAAAATTAAGATAATAAAATAATCTTAAATTTAAGATTTCTCAACATGCAACAGTTGTTTTTTTAATACCTGAGTAGCTGATTGTTATTTTTTAAATAGCCCTTCGTTATCTTCTTTTTTTTTTTTTTAAAAAAAGAACGTGCATAATCTAACAATTTATTCTAGCATTGACAAATTGGGTGTATTTTTTAGAATCTACTCAAACTCAACCCAATCAATTCAATATACAAAAGTTTACTTTTCTCTAATTTAACACAATCCAATTATTTTTTCGAATCAGAATCAATTGGACTCATTCGACAATCCAAATATCTTTAGTAATTCAAAATTTTGGTAAGTTATTTTTCAAAATTAAATATTATTTAAATTGAATTTATAATTATTTAAATTAAATTTATAATTCAATCTGATTAAATTTAATTTATAGTCAATTTCATGGCATAGAACATCCCTTAACAAATTTAAATACATATCAGTCTAAACTAAAATATCAGAGATGATTTTACTAAAATAAACTAAATTTCAAGAACAAAGGATCCAACAAAAATTTAAAAGTGTGTTTGGATTGAGAAAATATTTTTTGTTTTTATTTTTTAAAAATAATTTTTAGTTTTTAAAAATATTTTTTATTTTTTATTTATTTTTAAAAATATATTTAATTTGTATTTGTATTTTTACTATTTTTTAATTATATAGTTATATTTTTAATTTATTTTTATTTTTATTATTTTATAATTATATAAATAAGAAAAATAATAATTGTGAAAATGTTATCATTGCAAGAATCGAAAATTTTGAAAATATTTTTTTTAATATTTTTAGAATTTTCAAAAATTTAAAAAAAAAAAAAAATAAACATATTTTTATATTTATTTTGAGCTTTTAATAAAAATAAAAAATAAAAATAAGTAAATCAAACAGACTTTAAGTTTTAGCAAGCATCAAGCACATCCTTCTCAAAGAAAGCTCATTAACAATGTCAGATTATGATTCATATTAATATAGATATAGATACGAGGAAAATCAAAGGAAATAAAAGAAAAAGAAAAAAATATAGGTACAAGAACATTTTTAATTCAAGAAAAGATATAAAAAAATGTAATGTAAAATCTATGTATTATCTATTATAAAGTAGCAGCAACTGTAGTCTAACTGTATTTGCTAACCAGTGGCACTCTAAATTTTTTTAAATTCTAATTAATGAATTTAAAAAATATATAATTACAATATTTAATGTATATCAGTTTATTAATTTCATTCTCTGCTCTCTATATTACCACCATTGAAAATATCATAAAATTTTAATTAGGATAAAACTAATTAAAGATAAATTTAATCGTTAATTTTAATGATAAAGAGTAAGGTAAATAAATTAATGAGTTAATTTTTTAAAATTAATTAGTTGAGAGGAACAATATATATTCAACGATAAAAATAAGATGAAAAATAGTTTTTTTCCTTTTTAATTAATACAATGATAATTTAAGATATTTCTTAAAAATAAAAGTCTTGTTAGATAGGGATGAGTTGACTAAATTCAATTAAAAATAATTATTTTGTACATGTAGAGTTGAGTTTATGCAAATTAAATTTTTTTAAAAAGTTGAATTTAAATCAAAAGATATTTCTGAAAAAATTTTAAACTCAATTCAATTAAATATAATTAAATATAATTCAAAATTTTACAATAATTCAAAAAATTTAATCAAATTTAAAAATTGATTTTCTAACTTTAATTTTGTTGAATTAAATTGATAAGTCTAACAATTTAACCTGCATTCTTCAGTTGTTCACCCCTAATATCAGGTAATCTCATTTTCTTTCTCTCTCTTTCTTTTTATTGTTTTTAATTCTTTTGAGATCTGCACCCACCAAATTGTGGGGAGTGGTAATCCTGTACCGTAGAAGAAATTGCCCATTTCTCTCCCATGGGACAAAACGGTGAGTATAGAGTTCGCAGTTTATTGTATCTCTTTTCGTATAAATTCAAAATAAGAGAGCCTAATCACCCTGCTTTAGCTGTGGAGATGCCCCACAAACGCAACGGGACACTACACAGAGACAGAACATAGAAGAATAGAACCGAACCTTGTATTATAATCTCAATCTCCCAAACTCGCAGCGAGTCTCGCTCCTCTCAACTCCAATCATCTATTCCACTTTCCAAAACCCTAGGGCTCCATCGATCCAGTCATGGCGGACGACCCTGTAGCAGCAGCAGCGCCGCCTTCATCATCATCAGCGTCATCTGCTGCTCCTCTTGGCTCCTCCGTGATATCCTTAGTCAATAGGCTGCAGGATATCTTCGCCAAGGTTGGAAGCCAATCCACCATCGACCTCCCACAGGTCGCCGTCGTCGGCAGCCAGAGTAGTGGCAAGTCCAGCGTCCTTGAGGCCCTCGTTGGTCGGGACTTCTTGCCGCGGGGTAATGATATTTGCACCAGGAGGCCGCTCGTGTTGCAGCTCGTGCAGATTAAGAGGAAGCCCGATGGCACCGAAGAGGAATACGGCGAGTTCCTCCACTTGCCCGGGAGGAGGTTCTTCAATTTCTCCGAGATTCGAAGGGAAATTCAGGTGCTTTGACATTTTCTTCCTCATCAAAAAGTTGTGTCAAGTTGTTTCTGTTTGTCTAATTACTGAGAAATAAGTGTGGAATATAGAGCGTAAGTGTAATCAATAGCGCTTCAAATTATGACTCATATTATCTATTCTAAGCTTTAAGAGGCTTCGTTTCTTAGTGGGATTAAAATGCTTGGACTCGTGTTAGTTGCCTGCAAAATTGAGTCAAAAGTAGAAAACTCTTATTGGGTTGCTAAACAGGAATTCGTTAGTTTCTGTTTAAGTAATGATCATGTTTAGTTCTGCATGTTACAAATTTTAAAGTTAGTTTGACCCTCTGCTGTGAATTTGAGCAGTTGATGTGGCTACGGAAGTGAAACAAGTCAGAGATTTGGAGTTTCGGGTTCTTCCCATCCATATCGGATTTTTAAAAAAACGGTGGTGTTTTTGCTCTTTGATCTAGCTGTAGGAATTTGGCATAATTGTAAGTTGTTTAGCGAACAAACTTATATTTTGCAGGGGCAACAAATGATGTTGGACTTCTAAATTCTTAGGAGTCTTAGCCTGTTAGATGCGTTTTCTTACTTTAAAGTCTGAATTAAGGATACCTCCTCACCACCCAGCAAACAAGTTCACTTGAAAACCTATAACTGAAACCTTAGAGAAAATAATTTTCCCGATTATTTGTCCTGTTAAATATTATGCGCTTAGTTGGCTGAGCTTGACTATGCATTTTATTGGGCCGTTGGATGCTGCTTATCTCAACAGAAATAGTTGATACTATGATTAGAAAAAAGATTAACATAATGTGCCTACAATAAATTGGGTAGGGAAAAAAGCAAATGAATTAGATACTTTGGGTTCATTTAGATACTTTGGATTTTAAGCTTTGGTACTCTGGTAAGACGAGAATTAGCAATAGGGTAAACATAATAGTCAATAAGGAGTGGAAGAACAACGAGATTGATGTAAAAAGATTAAGAGATAGGATCGTTGTTTTAAAGCTTATAGTGGAGCGGAATACTTTTAATGTGATTAATTAATGTATATATACTACAAGTAAGATTAGATGAGCATCACAAGAGAATATTTTTTTAGAATATAGAAGATTTGGTTCATGAGATACTTGTGGGTGGAAAATTTTTTCTTGAAGCGGATCTAAATGGGCATATAGGAAGTCTAAAGGATATGAGGGTTAGGGGTGTATAAAACTGATCCGAATCTACCAAAACTGATCAAATTGAAATAAAATCGGAAAAAACTGATTAAAAATAGTTTAAATCGGTTTTTTTAGAAAAAATTGTTTGGGTTCGATTTTTAGTTCAAAAAAAATCTGAACCGAACCAAATGATTAAAATATTATATATTATCTAGATTTAAATTATTATTGGTATTATATAATATTTCTCCTTAGTTCTTCTCGAGCCAAGGACCGCTGTCTTTTTTGTCAACTCTTTTTTGTCCCCTTGGCCCTTGGCTTCTCTCGGTATAAACAGCCTGTAACATGCTTTTGAGCCCACCACTTACCTCTAAAACAGCAATGCTTTTCGGCACTTGTATAGCCAGTAGGATGAGCCAGTTAATATGATCATTCTCAAAACTGCCTGTGCAGCAAAAAGATGGGTGAATAAAAGCACAATATTACGAAAAATAAATAAAATCAAGCAATTCAAAGAGTGTTAGGGGAGTATTTCGTGTTCTTCTCCCAGCCTTTAGCATAGGTCCCGCACCCAAACAAAAAAAAACTCGATTAGACCAAACCAAATCAAACCGATTTTTTATTGGTTGGGTTTAGTTCGGTTCCATAATCTAAATTAAACCAAATAGGTTCAATTTTTTTTTAAGTCTTGTAATCAGTTCGGTTTGGCTGAGTCTCCAAAACTAAATTGAACTGAACTGAACCGTGAACACCCCTAACAATGGCATACATGGAGGTTTTGGGTTAGGGAAAGCAGATGAAAAAGTTAAAACTACTTTGGAATTTTTCTTAGCCTTTAATTTTACATTAGCAAACATTTGTTTTAGGAAACAGGTAGAACATCTTATCACATATAAGAGTGGGGGAGCAAGCTCTCAAATAAATTTCTTCTTGGTAAAGAAATCAGATAGAAAATTTTACATAGATTGGAAAGTTATACCTGGAGAAAATTTGGCTACTCAATATAGAGTTTAGTTATGGACATATGAGTTAGGAGAAGAGTAGAAAGAAAAAGTCAAATAAACGTTTTTGAGAATTAGATGGTGTCATTTAAAGGATGAACAACAAAGGATCTTTCAACGAAGGGTGGAAGAAGAGGGATTTTGCGAAATACAAAGAAGTGCTAATGATATGTGAGACGAAGTAGCCAAAGGGATTAGGAAAATATCAAAAGAGACACTTGGAGAATCAAGAGGCGTTAGACCAAAGGATAAAGAATCTTGATGTTGGGATGCAAAAGTGATAGGATTAAGGTTAAAATGGAGTGTTATAAAGCGTGGTACTTATATAAAGATAATGAAAATTAAGAAAAATATAAAGTTAAGAAATATGTTAAGAAGACTGTAAGAACAAACTTATATTTTGCAGGGGCAACAAATGATGTTGAACTTCTAAATTCTTAGTAGTCTTAGCCTGTTAGATGCGTTTTCTTACTTTAAAGTTTGAATTAAGGATACCTCCCCACCACCCAACAAACAAATTCACTTGAAAACCAATAACTGAAACCTTAGAGAAAATAATTTTCCCGAATATTTGTCCTGTTAAATATTATGCGCTTAGTTGGCTGAGCTTGACTTTGGATTTTATTGGGCTGTTGGATGCTTCTTATCTCAATGAAAATAGTTGATACTATGATTAGGAAATGATTAACATAATGTGCCTACAATAAACTAAGTGGACAGGACAAAAAGTAAATGAATTAGATACTTCAGATTTTAAGTTTTGGTACTCTGGTAAGATAAGAACTAGCAATGTGATAGACATAATAGTCAATAAGGAGCGGAAGAACAATGTGATTGATGTAAAAAGATTAGGAGATAAGATCGTTACTTTAAAACTTATAGTGGAGCAGAATACTTTTAACGTGATTAATGTATATGCACCAAGTAAGATTAGATGAGCATCACAAGAGAACATTTTTTGAGAATATAGAATGTTTGGTTCATGAAATACTTGTGAGAGGAAATTCTTTTCTTGGGGCGGATATAAATAGGCATATAGGAAGTGAATATAAAGGATATGAGGATTAGGGGTGTATAAAATTGATTCAAACCTACCAAAACCGACCAAACCAATTAAAAACAGTTTAAATTGATTTTTTCAGAAAAAATTGATTGGTTGGGTTCGATTTTTAGTTAAAAAAAAATTTGAACCAAACCAAATGATTAAAATATTATATATTATCTAGATTTAAATTATTATTAGTATTATATAATATTTCTCCTTAGTTCTTCTCGAGCCAAATACCACTGCCTTTTTTGTCAACTCTTTTTTTCCCCCTTGGCCCTTGGCTTCTCTTGGTATAAACAGCCTGTAACATGCTTTCGAGCACACCACTTACCTCTAAAACAAGAATGCTTTTCGGCACTTGTATAGCCAAAAGGATGAGCCAGTTAGTATGATCATTCTCAAAACTGTCTGTGCAGCAAAAGGATGGGTGAATAAAAGCACAATATTACAAAAAATAAATAAAATCAAGCAATTCAAAGAATGTTAGGGGAGTATTTAGTGTTCTTCTCCTAGCCTTTAGCACAAGTCCCGCACTCAAACAAAAAAAACTCGATTAGACCAAACCAAATCAAACCAATTTTTTATTGGTTCGATTTGGTTTGGTCCTATAATCTAAACTAAACCGAGTAAGTCTAATTTTTTTTTCTAAGTCTTGTAATTGGTTCGGTTTGGTTGAGCCCCCAAAACTAAATTGAACTGAATCGTGAACACCCCTGACGAGGGTATACATGGAGGATTTGGGTTAAGAGAAGCAGATGAAGAAGGTACAACTATTTTGAATTTTTTCTTAACCTTTAATTTTATGTTAGCAAACATTTGTTTTAAGAAGCGGGTAGAATATCATATCACGTACAAGAGTGGGGGAGTAAGCTCTCAAATAGATTTCTTTTTGGTAAAAAAAATCAAATAAATTTTTTTGCATAGATTGCAAAGTCATACCTAGAGAGAATTTGGCTACTCAACAAATAGTTTTAGTCATGGATGTACGAGTTAGAAGAAGAGTAGAAAGAAAGAGTCAGAAAAACATTTCTAAGAATTAGATGGTGTCATTTGAAGGTTGAACAACAAAGGATCTTTTAATGAAGGGTGGAGAAAGAGGGGTTTTGCGAAGTACAAGAAAGTGTTAACGATATGTGGAACAAAATGGCCAAAGGGATTAGAAAAATATCAAAAGAGTCTTTTGGAGAATCAAGAGGCGTTAGACCAAAAGATAAAGAATTTTAGTGTTGGGATGCAGAAGTGATAGGATTAAGGTCAAAAGAGAGTGTTAAAAAACGTGACATTTACGTAAAAATAATGAAAATTGAGAAAAATATAAAGTTGCTAAGAAATATGTTAAGAAGACTGTGAATGAAGCGAAATCTAGAGTTTTTGAAGGGTTATATCAATTTTTATAAATTAAAGATAAGGAAATAAAAATTTTCAAATTTGTGAAGGGTAAGAAAAGATATACAAGAGATTTAGACTGAGTGAAATGTATTAAAGATGAAGAGGGTAATATCTTGGTAAGGGAGTAAAATATCCAAGTACGATGGAAGAGTTATTTTCAAAGGATTTTTAATAAAGGACATGAGTTTTTTTGTTACTCTAATAGATTAAATTTTGCAGAGGAGGATTGAAATTATACCTTTTATTGTAGAATTTAGGAGTTTGAAATAGAGAAGGTTTTGAAAAGAATAGATAATGGTAAAGCAGTAGCACTTGATAATATATTTATTGAGGTGTTGAAAGGTTTAGACAAGAAAGGCATAAGTTGGTTCACTAAGTTGTTTAATGTGATAATGAGATTTTAAAAAATACCAGATAAATGGAGGAAGAAAATTTTAATCCTTATATATAAAAATAAGAGAGTCATATAGAACTGTGTCAACTATAGGGGATTAAGCTCATAACTTATATTATAAAGTTATGAGAGAAGATCATTGAATAACGATTAAAACAAGAGACTCAAACCACAGAAAATTAATTTGGTTTCATGCTGAGAAGGTCAACCATGAAAACAATTTACTTATTATAGATATTGATGGAGAGATATCAAGATAATAAAAAAGATTTATATATGATTTTTATCGATTTGCATAGATTGTATAGTATTGAATGTTGGACGGTTAAAAGACAATATGAAGATAAATTCAGTACATAGATATAAGAATGTTGTGTTGGATCTGTGGACACACTAGAAGAGATATGATTAAGAATTGAGTGCATTATAAAAAAAGTTAAAGGTAACACCTATTGTGGAAAAGATAGTAGAATTTCGCTTAAGATGGTTTGGCCATATATGGAGAAAACTTGCAGAAGCTCCACTTAGAAGAGTAGATCAGATAGAGAGAAACCCGATACGTAAAGGTAGAGGGAGACCAAAGAAAACTATTGGTAAAACTACTAAGAAGAATTTATATCTCATTTATGAAGGTCACTATAGTGTCATTTGATTCATGTAGTTGATTTTTTTTATTAGAAAAATATTTAGTTGTTGTTGTTGTTGGATGCTCTTTATGATAGCGTTTTGTTGGCTTGAGTTTGGGCCTTGCCTATGGCTTTCCTTAATGGAATGATTGTGAATCACCTTTCCCCCTAGAAGGGGGAGCTAACCTCACTTCTGTAAATACTGTGGTTATCCCTTTGAGCCGTGAATATTTTCTGTATATTAGAAGAGGGTAGCTTGCTTTAACACATACTCAACCAAATGAACTGTTTCAGGATTGAATTGTGCCCTCTTGGTGAAATATCAGTTCATTTCATTCTTCTTGCAATCCTTTTTCGGACAATGCATTCAAAAGTGGCAATAGCTCTAAAATAGCAGCTAATTGGTTTCTATGTTGTAGATTGGTCATTATCTTATGAAATAAATTGTTTGGTATTTGTGGTGAGAGTTGGGTGTGCCATGCAAACTTGGAGCATTTTCTTTTGATTTGGTACAGGATTTGGACAGGATACGGATGTCAAGTGTTGTGGCAGTGTGCAATCTTTACCTTACTTTGGTGTAATTGGTTAAAGCGGAATACATGAATATCAAGGGGGTCTCAACGCCTTTAGATTTAATATGGGATAGGGTTTTGTTTTTGGGGTCCCTATAGTGATCTGCTCATAGTTTTTATAAGGAAGTGTCTCTGGTTGATGCACAAAAGGATTGGGCAGCTTTGTTACATGTTAATTTTTTTTTTCGTGTTCTTTCTTTCTGCACTTCTTGCTTCTTTCTTATGAGGTCATCTTGTCGTCCACTTCCAATACATTTTCTTTTTTTATCCAATGAAAGAAAATGAAGTTCTACATTTATTTTAAGCTGACCGAGTCCCATTTGCTTTTCTATTGTACTATGAAATTTGAAGAGTCATACCTTTGTTCAGCCAAACTAGATGAGACACATTATCTTCAAAGCCCTCATCATGTTATGTTAAAATGAAAGTGAAAGCGAAACAGATAGTGAGGGTTGGGAGGGGGGGGGGAGGGTGATCTGGGCAATGACTAGTTAATACAAGATGATATAGCATATTCTAAATTTTAATTTAATAAACCTCTGATATACTTGCTGAAAATATAATCTAATTAATTTCTGGCAATTAATACTTTAAACGAACTTTGAAAGTGAGTACCTAAAAATGATAACAATAGTTATATTAAAGAAGTGTTATATTATATAAATGCATAACATGTTTTTTATGAGAATTTAAGATTGTGCCACATCTATGGCTTATTATGATAATTCATCATTTACTATATATGAATTATATTTTTATATGATACTTGCATATTACATTAGTTAAAAATTAGTTATTCCTTATTTATATATCATCTTCCTTTTTCTTCATAACTTTAGAGCCTTACATTAGCTCTTTTTTAGCACCTCTCAACTTGAGGAGCTAGGGGGGTCTAGTGCCTTGAGGGCGTCTTCCCCTTTGACTATGTTGGTGCAAACATCTTAATATTGATACTCACAAGTTCATGTCCTATTGATATTATCAATTCAGGCATCCAAAATTTCAACTGTAGAGTGTAGCAAATTAATTTAAGAGACATGATTCTGTTATTAAAATTTTTATATTCATGCTTGGAGAAGTGGAGTGCAAATGAAAGTTTAATAATTGAATGAGCTCAAAGGGATATGCTTTTCTCATTGGTTTTCACTGCACCGTTAACGTTATTCAGATCTTAGTAGTTAATTAATTTTTTGGTTGGAAGCCCATAATTGATTGGGAGTTGTTTTCATATTTTTAAGCTTGAGCAACAGTAAGATTTGAGATTTCTGTTATTTTTCTTTTGTAAATCATTTAATCTACGATGCTTGATATACTAAGTATACTAATGTACTGGTTTAATCCTTTTTTCCTCAATAATACTTTATTGTCTTGTATATTTTTTGAATCCTTTTCTTTTTTTAAATTATATTTTGACTGTAGGTTGAAACTGAGAGGGAAGCAGGAGAGAACAAAGGTGTCACAGACAAGCAGATTCGTCTAAAGATTTTTTCTCCAAATGTTCTTGATATTACACTCGTAGATCTCCCTGGCATAACGAAGGTTCCTGTTGGTGACCAGCCTACTGATATTGAAGCCCAAATTAGAACAATGATTATGTCATACATCAAAACTCCCACCTGTCTCATTCTAGCTGTCACGCCAGCTAATTCAGATTTGGCCAATTCAGATGCTCTTCAAATGGCAGGAATTGCTGATCCTGATGGCGAGTTTTTGCTTCTTTATGCCTAAAACTAAAATCATTTCATTTCTCCACAATTAGTTTTTACATGTTAATTTTTCTGTTGCAGGTAATAGAACAATAGGTGTAATCACAAAGGTGCTGTATACTTTTCTAACAATCTAACTTTCAAAAGTTTTGCAAAATCTGTTATCATTTTGTCACGTTTTGACCAAATTTTGGTACGTACGCTTTTGGAATATAGTTGGATATCATGGACAGAGGCACTGATGCCCGGAATCTGTTACTTGGAAAAGTGATTCCCCTTCGTCTTGGTTATGTTGGTGTTGTTAATCGTAGTCAGGAGGTAATGATGTTATCCTACTGTAATGGAGATGGCGGTTAAGTAAATTTTACCTTTACATATGTTCTATAATTTATTCCATTGGAATTAGTGTAACTTTAGTACACACACAAGGACAAATCACGCTAAAAAAAATATACCTATGATTGTTTAATTATCATGCAGATCAACATGAAATGCTGAAATCTGATTTTTCTGTTGTTTCATCAAATTAGGATATTCTTATGAATAGGAGTATAAAAGATGCTCTTGTTGCTGAAGAGAAATTCTTCCGCAGTCGTCCAGTAAGAAAGTATCATTACTTAGTTACTTTCAAGCTGACTCAATTCTTATATTGATTTTTATCCATTTATTCTATTCATAGGTATACAACAGCCTAGCAGATAGTTGTGGTGTTCCTCAGCTGGCAAAGAAGTTGAACCAGGTAGTGTCTTTGCCATGTTGAAAGCTCAAACTATCTTGTGGGATATATGTTTACTTTTTTGAAGTTTGGGCATTGGCCATAGCTTGTACTAACTCATTCTGAAGAAATGATCCTCTTCTCACCCTTTCTTTCTCGCTCTCTTTCACAGTGTAATATCTAGGATGTTTCCTTTTACACATGCATTGAAAATTTCCTTCTTGATATTGTTTAATAATTTATTTTCACCAAAAAAAGGGGAAAAATGTCAAAGATGTGTCTTTAATCTTCTTATTTTCTCCATTGTATCATTCTTTAAGAAAGGAAAAATACAAATGAGAAGAGAGAGAGTTGAAGTGTAGAACTTTATAGGTGGATGATTACTTGATGAGAAAATACTTTGGGTTGTAGGGATTGAAAGTTTTGAACTTTGAAGATATTATGGCCAATTTCTGAATACTTCATAGAAATGCATGTCAATATTGGAGAAAAAAAAATGTCAAATGATTCTTGGAAATCCTATAAGATCTAACTGTATTCTTACAAGATTGCAGTCTCTGGAGTGTGCATGCCAAGTGTTTATTTGCCTGTAACCTGTTAGTTCCAGCTTTATCACCTGCATCTGTTTGCAGATTCTTGCACAACATATCAAGACTGTGCTCCCAGGGTTGAGAGCTCGTATAAGCAGCTCAATGGTCTCTGTTGCGAAGGAACTTCGAAGCTATGGAGAAATCACAGAGTCCAAGGCATGTGCCAGTATTTGGATGGGTCTTTCTGACTTATTTTATATACTCTATAAGTATTCTCCTTACAGTAGATGATAAACAATATGCCTTTTTCTTTGGCTGGCTATTTTAACCTAGTTTTTGTCTCCAATAGGCTGGTCAGGGTGCACTACTTCTGAATATTCTTTCAAAATACTGTGAAGGTACCTAACTATCCATGCTGTCAGCTTCTCTTCAACCTTTTTATCTGTTAATTGATATCCTATGTTCTGACTGATATTCAGCTTCCTTTACATTTTTTAACTGTTATTCTACATATAGTTGAATTTCCAAGGTGATTAATGGCATTCCCTACTTTTTGTTGTTGAAAACAGCATTCTCCTCCATGGTAGAGGGAAAGAATGAGGAGATGTCAACATCTGAGATTTCTGGTGGAGCACGAATTCATTATATTTTTCAGTCAATATTTGTGAAGAGTTTAGAGGTATATATACCTTTGTACTTACACATATAGTGATCATACTTAGATTAATGGCAATACTATGCTGAAATACTAAAATTGAATTTATGCAGGCTTATCAAAAGGCCTTTTTAAGTTAATCCCTTTCTTTATTGTGGTCCAATTTGTACTTAACGTAGAGCAAAAAAAGAAAACGGAAGCAAAGAAAATCTTCAGCTTTAATCTATAGGTAGTAACCAATATGAAGGAAAGCTAGCTATTGTAACTAATCATTGCTGCAAGTTTCCAATTTTTTTTATTAAAAAGAAGTTTCCTTGTTTTATAAAGGAACTGAAATTAGGTATCTACGCTGCATCAAAATGATTTTTACATGTTTAAATCTCTAGTTCATTGCCTCTTCTCTGCTATGGGAGATTTCATATCAGAATTAACATCATAGTTCCATTCTTAATAGCTGTTACTGTTATTAATGAAGTGGCAAATGTTTTGGAGACTGGGAAATGGATGATAAAAGAGTAACACCTTTGTTTAATTGAATGTTTCTAGATTTTGGACTGAATTATCAGCCCATTTTAACAATGTAGTGGAGCAGTTGACCTACATTTTTAATGAAGAAAGTGATTAGAACTATTGGATGAAGTTGCTCATTTCTGTAATGTAATTTATGCACATTTGACCTTGTACTTAAAGCATTTAAACATTACTGATGGCACTAGATGTGTTACCACACCCAATGTGTCAATAGAACCTGAGCCACCGGTTATCAATTGGAGTTTCCTTCCATAAATCTATCTTTCTTTTACATCCCGTGGTACTTGTCTTTTAGTCTCAGAAGCATTTTATTGTTTCTTTTATGTGGAATTATGATTGATGAGTCTTGTGATTTCACCCTGCATTGTAGGAGCACGGATACTTGCATTTAAATGCTGTACCCATTTTGAATTGTATTGGATATGGTTCTCATGTCATACACAGCTGCATCCCCAAGACATATATAATCATTTAAATGCTGACATGAACATTAAGGTTATATTTGGCAAAAATAGCTTATAAATTAATTTAAATTTTAAAAGTTAGCTGAAAGCTTATAAGTTAGTTTAAATTACTCAAATAAACTTTTTTACCAAACACATTTAATTTGGCTAAACAAACTTATAAGTTAATCAAATAAGTTATAAGTTTACTTATTTGACTTGCCAAATACACTCTAAATCACCAATATGGATTTTATTTTTCTTTCTCTGTGGACTATCTTGATGACACTCAAGAATTGTAATAACATATTTTCAGTTGTGGGAAATGGTGTGGGGAAATTGTATCACATGAATAAAATGTGATTTACGTTGCTTGAATGTCATCCAAAATAGTCCGTGTGGGAAAAAAGAAAAAAATAGGCCATGGTGGTGGTTTAATGCCCATGTCTGTATTTTCAGTTTACACTGACAAAATATTGACAGAATGATTTAATTGAAACTTTTTAAAAATAAAAGGGTAACATTGTTTCATTTTGAATAAGAGGGATTAAATGTGTATTTAAGCCTTTTTTCCTAATTTCTTTTGTCCAAAACATTTCAAACACAACATGCCAAAATAACTCTGGAACACACACAATGAAACAAATGAATTTTTTAATTTTTATTAGTTTTTGGAATGAACATATAAATGTCTTCATTCTTACTTTATAAATAGAAGGGTAACATTGCTTTGTTTTGAACCAGAAGACTAGATTGAAACATTGACAATACTAGAGGGACCAAATGTGTATTGAAGCCTTTTTTGTTTTGTTTCCCTAATTTCTTTTGTCTGAAACATTTCAGATACAACATGGCAAAATATCTCTGAAACACACACTGAAGCAAATGAACTTATTTTTTTTAGTTTTTGGAATGAACATATAAATGTCTTAATTCTGACTATACAAATAATGACACTTATTCACCAAAAAAAATTGACACTTTAATATCTTCTACTATATAAATGTCTTATTCTTTTTGCTCTATAAATCATAACACATCATTAATTTTTATATACATGCAACTTTTTCAATGTGTTCTTGAGATACCTCAGCATATCTGTATCCTGTATTTCTCAAAAATTGCTGTCTCCATCATGTGCTAGGTCAAATACATATTTACATGTCCATGTAGCATAGCCCTGCATTTACTTTTATCTGATCAGGCTGCAGTATTTCTTCAATGCTAGTTTCTTTGAGCCTCATGTAATTAAATGAATCTTCCAGGAAGTAGATCCATGTGAGGATTTGACTGATGATGATATTCGAACTGCCATACAGAATGCAACTGGGCCTAAATCAGCATTGTTTGTTCCAGAAGTAGGTCTTGTTACCCTTCTTTTGTTTGTTTTTTTCTTAGGTTGTATTTTAAAAACTTTATGATTCCAAATTATACTTGTATTAATTAAATAAATTTCTATCCAACTCAAGTACATTTTTATCTATGTTTCCATGTAATTAGGTGCCATTTGAAGTCCTTATGCGAAGACAAATATCTCGTCTATTGGATCCAAGCCTTCAGTGTGCTAGGTTTATATATGACGAATTAATAAAGGTAGGATTTAATGGATGGACATATCTGCTATCTCCCTCACCATCATAATAGCATACATATAAATAAAATCCCTTTTGTTCAGATTAGCCATCTCTGTATGGTGAGTGAGCTGCAGCAGTTCCCTTTTTTAAGAAAGCGCGTGGATGATGTTTTAGGGACCTTTTTGCGAGAAGGTCTTGAACCCTCAGAGAATATGATTGGGCACATCATCGAAATGGAGGTATGCAGAAATTTAAGTTCTTTGAAGTATATACATATGCTTCATCCTTCCCTATCTACTGCAATCATCATGTCAATGTAGATGTTCAAAATACAGTTAGGTTACAGGGCCCAAACTTAGTTCTGCTTTAGAGAGTGTAGACCCTACCAAAATGGTGATTTATGTCACAATTAATGCCTGGAAATTGTATAAGTTTCAATTTTGGTGTTACCTACTTATGGACCTGTCTCTCCAATTTTCATTGATCCCAACTCTAGTCCCTGAATATTTTCTTGTGACAGAATGAGTCAATTATTATTGTTAGAGTTGTTATGGCACTGATATTTTTTTTTTTTTGCTTGTTGTAGAAATTCATCTAAGTTGTGTTCTACCAGTGATAAAACTGCATATCTATAAAGCACATACTCATGTATCTTGAGATGTGTTGACATGTCGGACATGTGTTTGACACTGTGAGACATTGATGACGCGACTGCAAACATGTTTGAATGTGTTTGTGTGGGAGAATAGAGCCCAATCGAGGGGCCGATTCCCGTATCTTAATTGCTTTTATAATCCTAGATTTTTCTTTGTTTTTTTTTTTTCGTTGCTAATGTTTAGGAGGTTTACTTGTATTATGGAGAAAATTGCTCCATGAATATAAAAGCAACATCTTGTATAAATTCATGATAGTCTCTAAATAAAAGATCATTCTTCTCGATCCAATATTCTTCTCTTTGTTCTACGGACCCTTGCGTACATGGTATCAGAGAGGGAGTGAATCTAGCTCGGCATCTCAGCTTGTTCTTTGTCTTCCTCTGCTCTGTTCATCTCTCAATCCAGAAACTCACGAACACCATAGCTTGCCTCTCGACAAACACAGCCCAAAACCAATGCAGCCCAAAAATTGACAAATGCGACACAGGACTTGAAAGAGTGAACCTTGTTGTGAACTCAGAATCCAAAACTAATGGAAAACTGAGCCCCATGGAAGGCTGCCTTGACAAGAGCAATTGGCCAAGATTTATCGGCACATGGAGAGATAGGCTGGGACTCATTAGTATTTGGAGAAATCACGATGGGCCCCCTGTGGGAGATGTCTACACTCGCTTATGTTGGGTATATTTATTAAGAGAAAAATAAAAAACTGAACAAATTTTCAAGAATTTTTATTATATGATGCAAACTCAGTTTCAAACCAATATACAAATTTTTAAAAGTGATAGCGGAAAAGAATACTTTAACAGAATTTTGGAAAACTTTTTTTTAGAAAAATGAATTGTTCATCAAAGTACTTGCATTGAAACACCCAACAAAATGGCATTGTTGAAAGGAAAAATAAACATTTGTTAGAGGTGGCTCGAGTCTTTCTTTTCTCTACAAATGTTCCTAAGTATCTATAGAGAGATGCAGTCCTGGCAGCTACATACTTAATAAACAAAATGTTCTCTAAAGTTTTACAATTTAAAACTCCTTTTCTCACTTTCATGCATTACTTTCCGACAATGAGACTTTCAGCTAGTTTACCTCTCAAATTATTTGGGTGCATTGTATTTACTCATGATCACAAAAAGGGTGGCAAATTTGAACCACGAGCTATCAAGGGTATCTTCATAGATTACTCTCCAAGCCAAAAAGGCTATAAATGTTTTGATCCTATCTCAAAAAGAATGTATGTCTAAATGGATGTCACTTTCTTTGAAGATCAACTATATTTTAAAGACAATCATCCTCAAGGGGAGAACTTGAAAGAAGATTCACTTGATACTTCTAGTAATTTCTTTGAAGTTTGTCTATTGCAGACTACATGAACATGGTTGTTGTCTATTGCAGAAACACTCAGAATTATCTGCACCTACAGTAAATGACCGAAACTCATTCTCTAAACATTTTCTTCCCATGAGCGAATGTTCAAATGACTCTTGGCCTACATCTGACAAAAGTTTTAAAAATCTTGAGAAAACAGATAATGAGAAACAATCCACTATGATGCCACAACATGATAAAGACAATAAAATTAGAAGTTGGAAAGGGTTTGTCTACTGAAAAAGGAAAAATAGAGAAAGAGAACATGTTACGTCTCAACACTGTCGTGACTCTAACCCGGAGCAAAATAAAGGTAACTCCAACTCTGCCTATTAATCTATCCTTTGAGTATGATATATCTATTGCTCTTTGAAAAGGAGTTCGATCTTGCACTAACCATCATTTAACTAACTTTGTTTCATACTCAAATCTGTCTCCTTCATTTGCTGCTTTTACCTCTCAATTGTCTAGTGTAGAGATTCCCAAAATTGTACAGGAAGCTCTTAAAATACCAAAGTGGAAGGAAACTGTACTTGAGGAGACGAGAGCTCTTGAAGTGAACAATACCTAGAGTGTTGAAGTTTTACCAGCAAGAAAAACGACAGTGGACTGTAAATGAGTCTTTACCGTAAAGTACAACTTAAACGGTTCTGTAGACAGATACAATGCCTGACTAGTGGCTAAAGGATTCACTTAGACATATGAGGTGGACTATTATGAAACATTTGCACCTATTGTAAAGTTAAATATAGTTAGAGTACTACTGTCCATTGCTGCTAATTTGGACTAGCCATTGCAACAATTGGAAGTAAAAAATGCCTTCCTAAATAGTGATATGGAAGAAGAAGTGTATATGGAGTGACCTCCAGGATTTGAGGAAAGGTTTGATCATAAAGTGGGCAGAATAAACAAAATCTTTATATGGCCTCAAACAGTCCTCGAGGGCTTGATTTGAAAACTTCACTTAATCAATGAAGAAACAAGGATACACTCAAGGTTAGAATGACCATACATTGTTCTTTAAATTCTCTCCAGAAAAAAAAAATTGTTGTATTAATTGTTTATGTTGATGACAACTTTCTTATAGGAGATGATATAACTGAAATGGAGCAACTAAAAGAGGATCTTGCATAAGAATTTGAAATGAAGGATCTTGGAGCTC
This sequence comes from Gleditsia sinensis, assembly GCA_037074535.1. Taxonomy (NCBI): domain Eukaryota; kingdom Viridiplantae; phylum Streptophyta; class Magnoliopsida; order Fabales; family Fabaceae; genus Gleditsia; species Gleditsia sinensis. The sequence goes on along the minus strand of CM073465.1, from coordinate 65,100,009 downwards.
TTAATATTTTCTTGACACAGAAGTTGCTCGCTCTAGAAAGGGAATAATAATTTTTCAATGAAAATATATTCTTGATCTTCTGGAAGAAACTGGAATGAGTGGGTGTAAATCAGTTGAGACTCCTATGGACCCAAATATAAAATTAGGGGAAAAAAGGAGTACACCTGTAGACACTGGAAGATACCAAAGGTTAGTTGAAAAATTAATCTATTTATCACATACCAAACCAAATATTGTCTATTCTGTTAGTGTGGTTAGCCAGTTTATGCATGCTCCATATGAAGAACATCTTGAAGCAATTTACAAAATCTACATTGAAAAAGGTCTACTTTTCAAAAAGACTAATCATAGGAATATTGAAGTCTCCACAGATACAGATTGGACTGGATCAGTCGTTGACAGAAAATCTACATCAGGATATTACATCTTTGTTTGAGGTAATCTGGTTACCTGGCAGAGTAAGAAGCAGAATGTAGTTGCCAAAAGTAGTGCGGAAGCTGAATTTAAAGTTATGGCTCAAGAGATATGTGAGGAATTATGGGTGTACAGGATTCTGCAAGAACTCAAAAAAACAATAGACCTTCTTTTAAAATTATACTGTGTGATAACTAGGCTAAGATCAATATTGCACACAATCTTGTCGAACATGATAGGACCAAATATATTGAAATTGACAGGCATTTCATTAAAGAAAAATTAGAGGCCGGAACCATTTGTATGCCATTTATGCCTTCAAATCAACAAACTACTGGCATCCTTACCAAAAGACTCCCAAGATCACATTTTGAGTATTTAATTATCAAGTGGGACATGTTTAACACCTATGCTCTAACTTGAGGGGAAATGTGGGAGAATAGAGCCCAATTGAGGGGTCGATTCCCATATCTTAATTGTTTTTATAATCCTAGATTTTTCTCTTTGTTTTTTATTCGTTGCTAATGGTTAAGAGGTTTACTCGTATTATGGAGAAAACTGCTCCATAAATATAAGAGCAACATCTTGTATAAATTCATGATAGTCTCTGAATAAAAAATCATTCTTCTGCGTCCAATATTCTTCTCTTTGTTCTACAGACCCTGGTACACAGTTTGAATAAAAAAAAATTATTTTTTGGCTTGTAGATGCATAGTTGGATCGCACACGTGTCCAACACAGTTTGGACACAACTCACCCCAAACAAAAGAAAAAAGACCAAAACAAATATTGAACTAGAAACTGCATCATGATGAATCGTTTTCGTACATAATATAGTTTAATGTCTTTTATTTAGTAATTTTTTAAAATATTAGTTTAGGTACTTAGAATATAGAATAATGCCAGTTTTGTTTTTCTTTTGATGTAGATTATACATACATACACATAGGCTTGTGTGTGCGGTCATTTGGTCATTCATTAGTTCACCACATTTGCTAATTAAAATCCATAAATTTGCAGATTGACTACATAAACACTTCCCACCCAAATTTTATTGGTGGAAGTAAGGCATTAGAGGCTGCAGTGCAACAGACCAAGTCTTCTAAGATTCTTTCTGTTTCCAGGCAGAAGGTGTGCATAATTGCATATCATGAACTTTCATCCAAATATGCCCCATCTCTGTAAACAATAATTTTAGCTTTAATTTTTTTAATTATTAATGTCCAGGATGGTATGGAAACTGACAAGGGATCAGCCTCTGAAAGAAGTGTGAGGTCTCGGGCCATTCTTGCAAGACAGGTGAATGGAGTAGTGGCTGATCAGGTATGTAATTGTATCCTATCAAGTAGACCAGATTTCTCCCATCCACAAATAAAATATTTCCTTTCTTTTTGGGCCAATCAAATAAAATATGTTATAGATCATCATAAAATCATTCATAGGCTTTCACTCAACAGCTTAAACTTTTAAGTTGAAATAGTTGTTGACATGGTATGAGAATCTCTATGATCAAAAGGTTAAGAGTTTGATCTTTGCCAACTTCCACTTTTTTAAAAGAAAAAAAATAACTTTAATACAAAATATAGTGGACAAATCCATACTTCAAGCCCAAAGGACATTCGTGCAAAGCGACATGTTAGAGATTATAATAAAATCATTTATAGGCTTTCACTCAATAGTTTAAGCTTTTTAGTTGAAATCAAGAGTTTAAACTTTTTAAGTTGAAATGATTCTTGATAGAATATTTTCTTTGTTTTAAGGATTCAATTTATTAAAAGGTAAATTATAGTTTATACTCCTCTAATCTAGCCGGAATCACCCCCTGATTGGTTTAAAATTTTAAAATGTGTCATCCTAATACCTTTTAGTATTTTCAGTCCTAATTTTAGAGTCTTCTGAGGCCATTTCTTGGATTAAGATGACATTTGGAAACTAAAATTGTTGGCTTAATCCCAGTATTAGCTTCAAAACACTATGAAAATGTTCAAGATATAAGTGAATCAAACTTTTAGCAACTACATTATTTACCGTTTTAATAATCCCATTATTGTTTCCGTTAAAATTTGGATGAAAAATACCATAGGTTGGTTAAGTGATAACATCACAAACACTAAGTGGGTTGAATGGCACTTTAAAACATAGGAGGAAAACTGATTTTGAAGCAAATTACCCGGGGTGGGGGGTAATTTTCCCTTTACTTAATTAGCATAACATTGTTGTTATCACTTCAATTCTCATGAAACTAATTATAAACAGGGTGTTCGTCCTGTGTTGGATGTTGAAAAGGTTGCACCCTCTGGTAATCTCTTTTTTACTATCTGAAGTCCTAGCTTTCTATGGCATGTGATATATTTTGTTTTTTTTTTCCTTTCATTCCGATCATGTGCTTTGGATGTACCAATGAGTATCATTATTTTTTATGATATTTTTGTAATACTTGATTCCTTTTAAGGAAACTATGCGGGTGCAAGTTGGGGTATTTCATCCATTTTTGGTGGAGGCGATAGCCGTGTATCTATGAAAGAGAGTACAACAAGTAAAACACATAGTGAAACAATTCATAGTATGGATCAATCCTTCTCTATGATCCATTTAAGAGAGGTATATGTATTTATTTGGTAGCTTAATCTATATGTTCCATGGATGTATATTTTCCTAACATGCTTTGGTTCTTGTAGCCCCCTCCTATCTTAAGGCCATCTGAGAGCAACTCAGAGACAGAAGCTATTGAAATTGCAGTCACGAAGTTGCTTTTGAGATCATACTATGACATTGTCAGAAAAAATGTTGAGGACTTTGTACCTAAAGCAATTATGCACTTCTTGGTATATCATATCCTACTGTTATAAGCTTTGTAAAATTTCATGTTTGTAAATAGGATATTGCAGTGGTAAATGTAGATCAAGTATCTTAAGGCTAATTTGAATTCCAACTGCCTGTGGTGGCATAGGGTGAAATATTTTCCCATTTACTTCATTTGTTGAGGTAGAGTAATTGTATCTATTAGATTTGATGCATATCCTTTAGGTGTTAGGGGTTGCATGACACTTAGAGAAAATTATGTGGGATTTTCTTTGGAGTGGTGTGAGGGAATTGGGATATATGTTGTAGATCAAGGAGTGAAGGGGGTTTAAGACTTTGAAATTATGTGTCCAAGAACAAGGCTTCGACAAGCAAATGGCTTTGGTGTTTTCCTCTTAAACTACTTCCTTATGGCATCAAGTTATTTGGAGTAAGTATTGTTTGGATTCAAATGGGTGGGATAGCAAGCCTGCAATTAGGGCTACTCATATTAATCCTTGGAAATTCATTTGTAAGGGTTATGATGCTTTTTCTCTTTTATTTTTAGGGTTGGTAATTGGTGTCGCATCAGATTTTGGAAAGATATTTGGGTAGGAAATATTCCTCTATCAAGCTTTCCCTAATCTTTACCAGCTTTCTTCTTTACATAATGCTCCAGTTCATGATTTTTGTTCTATTCAGGGGACTTTGCTTTCTTGGTATTTTCACTTTTATAAGGACTTTAACTGTCAGATTTGAATGAAGTAAAAAGTCTTTTGCCTCTTCCTGACAGTGTTAGAATTTTTCAATTTGAAGATGGGAAAGTTTGGAATCTTGATCCTTCTGGTGTGTATTCCTACTTTTACTTTCTTATTTCTTCTACTAGGGGAGTCTTCCTTCTTGAAAAACCCCTTTGCAAATCAAAAGCTCCTTCAAAAGCTAAATCTTTCAATTGAATAGTGATACTCAATAGAATTAACACAAATAACATGTTACAAATTCAGAGACCTAACATAGTATTGTCTCCTAACATTTGTATAATGTGCATGAATAGTGCAGAAACTGGTGCTCACTATTTTTACATTGTCCAGTGGCTAATTTCATGTGGAATAAGCTTTTTGGAATCTTTGGTGAAAGTTGAGTGTGTCCGAAGGAGCTACAAAGATTTTTCCTTTTATGGTTAAAAGGTTTTGGCCATACAAAGGAAGGCAACTCTTTGTGGCATTGTGCCGTTTTGGCAGTTATATGGCATATTTGGCTAGAGAGAAATGCATGCACTTTTAGGAGTGTTTCACTGTCTTCAACTGACTTATGGGCAAGGATTTTGTTTGGAGAATCCATGTGGTGTTTGGCTCAAGGGTTATTTAAGGGAGTGTCCCTTTGGATATGCAGAGATTGGGTAGCTTTTCTGCATGCTTAAATTTTAGCTACTATGTTTTTTTTTCTGTTATTTTTAATGTTCCCTTGGCTTCTTTGGGTGAATAACTAATCCTCGTCTTTTGTACATCTTTCCTTTCTTAATAAGACTTCTTTATCAAACCAAATCCTTTAGCCTATAGAAAATGATGGGTGTGTGATAAATACATTTAAAATCCAGTAGTTGCTAGCTTTTTTTCTTTTGCATCCTAAAAAGTGACAACCAATATGGTATTTTGGATAGTATTTTTTTTTAATATGGTAAACCTTCTAAATATTTGACCATATTCCCTATGTCTAAATCTGTTGGGAGTGATTGAGCATATGGGAAATTTCAAGCCATTCAATTCTGAAAATCTGTGTTTAACTGAACCATATCCAGGTAAACAATACAAAGCGAAACCTGCACAACGTTTTCATTAGAAAGCTTTACAGGTGACATATTGTGGTTATGCCTTCTAATTCAAATGTTATTCTTAAGATTATGTGAAGTTTTGTTTCTTGTTGACTGTGTTTTGCTTGTTGCAATTCAGAGAGAACCTGTTTGAAGAGATGTTGCAAGAACCTGATGAGGTAGCTAAGAAAAGAAAGCACTGTAGTGAAATGCTCCAAATTTATCAACAGGCTTTTCGTGTGGGTAATCCTATTATTTTAATTAGTAGGATCTAACTGGATTTCTAATTTTTTTTTTGTGTCATGTTGGGTTCTTCTTTAATTAAGTTATTGGCTTTGATGTTCTTGAGATATTCGTGATATCAGGTGCTTTTGTTGTCTGCTTACACAAAATTTCCAATTTATTCTATATGGCAAGTTTGGTTCTCCTCTATTTAAGTTGGTAGCTTTTCATGGTTGAGAGATATTCATGACCTTTGGTGCCCCACATTATCTGCTCACCTTCTGGGAAATGAGAATTAGTTTTTTTTTTCAATGTTTTCCTTTTGTAAACAATTCTCTTTAGAGCCTTGATTTTCTATGAATATTAAAATTTGTTTCTTTTCAACATGCATTCATTTGACTGGTCACCAGGTGCTAAATGGGGTTCTTCTCGAGAAATTTATGCTATTCTAGTTTTTGTGATTTATATTTTTCAACTCCACTAGCTTTCGACACAAGAAAACGAGTTGGTGAAATATGGTTGGTGCCTGATGACTGTATTTCCTCTTGCAGGAGTTGGATGAACTGCCTATGGAAGCTGAAGCAGTTGAAAGGGGGTATAGTTTGTCTGAACCAAATGGTTTGCCTAAAATTCATGGACTGCCAACTTCGTCGTTTTATTCTACCAGTGGTTCTGGTGATTATTATGCAGCTTCTCCAAAGAACACAAAGTCTAGAAAGTCTTCTCACTCTGGGGAGCTTCAATCACCATTACATGCTAATTCAGATTCCAACGGAAGCGGAAGGCCATACATGCCTGGTTATTATCCCATGGTTGATGTATGAGGCAGCTGGCATGCTTGTAGAAACAAGTAATTTAAGTCAAGGCATTTTATTCTTTGATTACACTATGCACGCTGGGGATGTGGAATTTTGCCTCCCTGAGATAACCTGCGGGAAGTTACTGTTTTCTCCATTAAATTTTGACCCACTGTTGTTTTACATAAGGTTCTCTTATGTTCTCTTCATATAGCATTGGCATTATTTGTAAGGTTCCAAAAAGGATGACAGGAGCAGAGTTTGAGCTTCATTTTCCAATTAGTTTTTATATATAGATGTATATTTCCGAACCCTTTTCCTCTTTGCGATGTTTTAAGATGTTTGGGGTTCAATTCTCAATTGGTATATATCCTAAAGTAGGCAACCGTCAGGCATTAGTTTTTTCAATTTTGCATGAAATTTAGGGATTTCTCTTTGTAGTTGTGACTGTTGATAGAATTGATTAAAACAATTGATTACACCTGAGTTTCCCTTATTGCATTGCTTGAAGTTTGAGGCGCTCTCTCCCATTTTGAACACTTGATGTTCGTACTGAATATAATAACTGATTCCGTAGGTTTGATTGCACCTCCCTGCGATGTTTTCGTTTTACGCAGGGTTCTACGGATTGAAAAATAAACAATATTCGACGAACTTGTGTCCTGAAGTTTGGAAACTATTCATAAAAAGCTGATGGATTTATACGACTATTTTTCAAATTCTATAACATCAAATTGTGCATACCTTTTAATGGGTTTAAAGGGTTCGGCCATAAAAGAAAGCCCACTTTATCAACTGAGGGATGTTAAGTGTCTAGGAAGAGATTTCTTATTCTTCTTTTTTTTTCAATAGAAACTAAAATGCCAGTCCAAAAAAAAATAGAAACTAAAATGGTAAAATCTTGTTTTAATTTAATGAAATTTTATTTTATTTTTAAATTATTATTTTTTGAATAAATTTTTAACATTTTATTAATGTCTATTTTCATTTCTTAAAATTAATTTTATCAAAAAATTATGATTTGAATATATGTGATATTTAACTTATCAAATTTTTTATTTAAAAAATTAATTTAATTAAAAAAATTTGTATTTTAAAACGATAACATTTAACTATTTTACTTTTAGTAATAAACTTTAATTTAGTTATTTTAAGTGGAATGATTAGATATCATTTTTTTTTAATGATGGAGGAATTTGGGACTTAAGTTAAATATTTCAATTGATAGCTTAATAAATTAAATACTACGTGTGATTAAATCAATAATTTTTTAATAAAGTTAATTTTAAATACTAAAATAAAATATTTATAAAACGTTAAAGAGGTATTCAAATAACAACTAAGTATTTTCTCATTAAGTAAGATAAGTTACATAGATCAAATGGCGTCACAGTAATTAATTATAAATAAAATTAAAAAATAAATTATTAACTATTAAATTATTCTTAATAATTTCACCTATTATTTTTTTTTATCTCCTTTTACGTTTAACTATCGGACTATTCTCCATATAATTTACTATTCTCAATAGAGCTTCTACAAGTCTTCTCCACACATGTCTAAACTACCTTAAGCGATATTCCACCATCTTTTTCACAATAGGTGTTACTCCAACTTTCTTTCTAATACACTTATTTCTAATCATATTTATTTTAATGTGTCCACACATTCAACGTAACATTCTCATCTCTGCAACATTGAGTTTATCTTTACGTTGTCTTTTAACCACACAACATTCAGTACCATACAATATAGTAAGTCTTATAGCTGTACGGTAGAATTTTTCTTTCACTTTGAGCAGCACTTTTCTAATACAAATGACACTCGAAACTATCCTCCATTTCATCCATCCCGCTTAAATTCTATAGTTTACATCCTCTTTTACTTTGCCGTCATTTTGTATAATGAACCCAAGATATTTAAAACTTGTAACTTATTTTAATATATGGTCTCCAAATTTTACTTCTATATTCGTATTTATTCGCCTTTTACTAAAACTACATTCCATATATTCTGTTTTATTTTTACTTATACAAAACTATGTGTTTCCAAATCTTGTCTCCATGACTCTTAACTTCATATTTATTTTTTCTTTCGATTCACCAATTAAGACTATATTATCTATAAAAATTATACATCGAGACCCTAAATTTTGTATATGTTCAGTAACTGTGTCCAAAATCAAGTTAAAAATATACGGACTCAGAGAAAACCTTTGATGTAGTCCAATAGTTATAGGAAAATCATTTGTGTCTCTATTTCATGTTTTCACGCAAGTCGTGATTCTATCGTACATGTCTTTGATTACTCGAATATATGCAATACGTACTCTTTTTTTTTCTCTAAAGCCTTCCATAAAATCTCTCTCACTTTGTTATAAGCATTTTCTATATCAATAAAAATTATATGCAAATTTTTTTGCCTCATTTGATAACTTTCCATCAATGTCCGCATTAAATAAATTGCTTTCATAATTGACCTTCCTGGTATTAAATCAAATTGATTCTCTGTGACTTTAATATCTTGTCTTAATCTTTGTTTAATGATCTTCTCCTATAACTTCATAGTGTGGCTCGTGAGTTTAATCCTCCTATAGTTGGCATAGTTCTATATGTCTCCCTTATTTTTATAGATATGGATTAAAATAATTCACTTCCATTCATCTGGCATTTTTTTAGATTTCATTATCAAATTAAACAATTTAGTGAGTTAATTTATGCATTTCCTTCCTAAAATTTTTCACACCTTAATAGGTATATTATCAAGTCCTACTGCTTTGTCATTTTTCATTCTATTTAAAGTCTTCTTTACTTCAAGCTCCTGAATTTTATGATAAAAAGTATAATTAATGCCATCCTCTGTAACATTTAATCAGTCAGAATCACAGGTCAACTCATGTCCTTCGTTAAAAAGCCTTTGAAAAAAACTCATCCATCGTGCTTAGATATTTTGCTCCCTTAACAAAACATTATACTCTTTATTTTTAATATATTTTACTTAATCTAGATCTCTTGTCTTTCTTTCTCTACCCTTCGCAACTCTGTAAATTTTTCTTTCCCCATCCTTAGTTTCTAAAAATTGATATACCCCTCAAAAGCTCTAGATCTCGCTTCACTCACAGCCTTCTTAGTGTCTTTCTTAACAACTTTATATTTATTCCAATTTTCATTATCTTTACTTAAGTGACGCGCCTTATAACACTTTCTTTTAACTTTAATCTTATTTTGTATATATGCATTCCACCACTAAGATTCTTTACATTTTGATCCAATGCCTCTTAATTCTCCAAGTATCACTCTTGCTATATTCCTGATCCCTTTTGATTATCTCGTCCCACATATTGTAATAACCGTAAAATTTAACGAAAATTTCAATTAAAAAAAATTTAGAATAAAAGAGAGAATTTTGAAAATATAAGAATTTATGTTTTGGCGCGTACTTTTTATTTTTAAATGATAGTATTTTGCTATAAGAAAATATATTTTTATTTATGTAGAAATGATTATGATTTGTTAAAAGTAAGTGAACTTTTAAGTAAAAGAAGTATTGTGTTGCTTAAAATAATTATATCGGCCTCTAATGAATTTTTATGGTATTTTTAGAAATATTCTTTCTTTTAATATGAATAAAGATATTTGTTTTGAAATTTGTTTTATTATGATTTTTATCAAGAAAAATCGTGATTTAAGAGTTTAACAAAAGATTTACGAGAATGAAAATTTTTAGGAATTTTTGGGATATTTTATGATGAAAAACGGAATTTATATGAATTTTTATAAAAGAAAATCTAATTATTAATTATTTAATAATTATAATAAAAAAAACGAAAGCTGATAAATGAAACCGGGGGCGACAAATTCAAAAGGAAAGAAAGAAAAAAAACGGAGAGGAATAGTGCTGCATAATAAGTGAATAGTGACATCAAATTTTATCTTTCGATTTGGAGTGCTTAAGGGCTTCCGATATCAAAACTGAAAATATTATTGGATTCAGGACGAAAAGTACTTTAGTTTTGACCGATCAGTTTTTCAAATCAACCGTTGAATCGCCGTAGATCTGAAGTAAAAAATCTCGGTAAAAGGTAAGTTCTGAAAAACTTTACTTAAAAACTTCTAATTAGAAATCTAAATCCGTAGATGGATTCAGAAACTAGATAAACATTAGGATATGAAATTGTTTTGTTGATTTGGTAAAAATTTTGTGACGGTGAATAGTATTTTCCGGCGATGAATAGTGACGATGAATATTGATTTCCGACGAGTGAATAGTGTTTTCCGGCGGTGAATAATAACTAAACTCCCGAAGTCCTTTTTCAAGTTTTTGGACCTTCCAGACTCGATTTTGAGGTTTGTTTTACCGAATTCAGACCAGAAACGAGGATTTTAGGGCTGTCTAATCTGGAGCCCTTACTTGTGAGTGGATTTTTTTTACTATAGCACATGTTTTACGAATTCGGTTTATAATTCTCTCGTATGATTTTAACTAGTTGGAATGTATGCTAAATTGTTTTACCGCTTTGAAAACCAATATGTTCCAACCATGTTAGAAATTATAAATTTCAATCATAGTTAAACCTTAGGTATGCAAGGCAAGCATCTAGGCTGATAATTCTCCATTGAGCTAGATTTATAGAAATGCGAACTTAGTCATAGAAATGAACTAAGTTAGCCATGAAATGATTTGATGCATGATAAACATCTATGCGACGTCTACGGACGATCTATGTTTAAAGGGAAAGTTTATGATGATAAAGGTCTCCATGGGAATCCATAGATGAGACATATTTTAGAACGGAGTTTTATGCATGAAAAGAGTTAGATGGAGAATTATAGCTTTATTATAATGTTATTGAAATGTTTTACTTTAAACTCTTTGAATAGCATATTTTCAAATGTTTTCTATTGGAGGAACCATTTTAGATTACTGTTAGCTAGCCGCAGGTAGTGCTATCCCTGGTGCACCATGGTCATGTTAAGGCTTCGGTCTAAGATATTATGACGGACTTATGACCGCCTGAGTCACAGAATTTAGGGTGAACTTATGTCTACGCCTACAGTGATTGCCACACCCTTGCTATGTTCTTGGAGAATTTAGGGTGGACTTATGTCTACGCCTACAGTGATTGCCACATCCTTGCTATGTTCTTGGAGAATTTAGAGTGGACTTATGTCACGCCTACAGTGATTGCCACATCCTTGTTATGTTCTTGGAGAATTTAGGGTGGACTTATGTCTACGCCTACAGTGATTACCCTCCCCTTGCTATGTGCTTGGGAAAGATGATAGATCTGTTAGGAAAGACCTCCAATAGACTAATGCATTTTTTTTAAAGATTAAATAACTTCATTTATTACTTACCATGCATAATTGATTTGCTTTACGGTTACTGATTTAATCCTGCTTTATTTTTTGAACATACATTTGAACTGTTTAGCTTTTCTTTCAATAAATTATGGTTAAATGCTTAATGTTTCTATTATTATCTTTACATTTTGATTTCAATTATTAAACTCATTGCGAAACATTCGTGTTTGGTTTGTCCTGTTTCTGTTATAGTGTGATTTACCCATTCACTGAGATGTGATCTCACCCCTCTTCTGTTTCCTCCCCACAGATAGTCAAAGAGACTTTGATCCAGTTACAGCTTCGTAGGAGGCTGAAGATAGCGTTGGTGAGCCCTAGTTTGGGCAAGGCTCTTTTGTACTGTTTGTCTAGTTTAGTTTATGTCTAGTGTACCTCCATGAACTTACAGGCAGGATCCTCGCTTTTTGCGTATTTTGATGTGTTATTTAGAAAATGGTTTTATATTTTACAACGGTGTTTGTATTATGAGGCTATGAGCTAAGTTGAATCACTGATGTTGGATTCATGAGATATATATATATATATATACAGTATGTTCTTATATTGGATGTGGCATATGTGGCCAGTTATATTTATTATGTACTCTGGATTGTGTGCTGGATGTTTGTGTATGCTATGTGTTAGGCTTACGGCTAGGGGGAAACCCTTATGCCTTGCCGGTCATGTGTTCCATCATTTGGGGTCGTGACACATTTATTTGCATTTCCCTGGACCTACTAAAGTTCTTCTTCCTCCACTCTTTTTTGAAAACTCCTTTGTTGTTCATTCTTCAAAAGCCACCACCTAATTCTGAAAACTGTTTTCTTACTCTTTCTTTCTACTCTTCCCTTAACTCTTACGTTCAAAATTAAAACTCCGTAATAAGTAGTCAAGTTCTCTCCAAATATGACTTTGCAATTTGTACAAAATTTTCTATATAATTTTCTTAATAAGAAGAAATCTATTTGAGAGTTTACTCCTCCACTCTTATACGTGATAAGATATTTTACCTGCTTCTTAAAGTAAGTGTTTGCTATAGTAAAATTAAATGTTAGAAAAAAAATCCAATATAATTTTGCCCTCTTCATTTACTTCTCCTAACTTAAAACCTCCATGTATACCCTCGTATTCTTTAAATTCACTCTCTACATGTCCATTTAGATCCCCTCCTAAAAAGTATTTTCTCCCAAAAGTATTTTTTAAATCAAACCTTCTAGATCCTCTCAAAAAATCATCTTGTGATGCTCCTCTAGTCTAATTTGAGGTGCATATACACTAATCACATTAAAAGTATCCCGCTCTACTACAAGCTTTAAAACTATAATCCTATCTTCCAATCTTTTTAGATCTACTATATTGTTCCTCCACTCCTTATCAACTATTATACCTACATTATTACTAGTTCTTGTCTTGTCCGTGTACCAAAACTTAAACTCCGAAGAATCTAATTCATTTGTTTTTTCTCCTACTCACTTAGTTTCTTGTAGACACATGATATTGATCTTTCTCCTAATCATAGTATCAACTATTTCTATTGATTTCTTTGTAAGTGTGCCTACATTTCAAGTTTCAAAACGGATCCTACTCTCATGAACTAACTTCTTTGCCCACACCCATTTATTAAAGTGTGAAAACCCTTGCTTATTTTTCACTACATTCAAGCGTCGATGCAGCAGCTCTTGGTCTTTTGACACTGCACTCGAGTTATACAGCGCGTTATTTTTGGACAATGATCTAGCCATAACACTATTGTCTTATTTATCCATGTTCATGTAGTTACGACAAAATTTTACGTTGATTATCGCACGCTTAACATAATCTTCCTCTTTTATTTGAATTTGTGCAGAGTTTAAAGAAGTATTCAAATAAAAAATTAATTTTAAAAACTAAATTGAATTTCATCGTAAATCTTAAAGATTAAAATAAAATTTTATTCAAACAAAACTTATATTAAAAAATAAACCAACCATAGCTCAATAAAATTGAGACTAGAGATTAGACTTCTTATCTAAGACTCACATCTGAATTTTTTTAACAAGACAGACACTGTCCACTAGCAAGATAAGAGATGGATCTGGATTAGTAGCATTTCCTGCAATCAGATTCCTGAGATGAAGATTTGAGCAACCAATCTGGAAGACCAAAGGTATCAACCTCAACTTTCTTGCTATAGTGTAACTTTCTTGTCTTTCTATAGAAATTTCGTTTGATCTGATTGCTTCTCATAATCCGTGACTTAATTACCAAGTCAAAGTACTTAAATACAAAAAATATTCTGCTTTTGAATGTTTATGTCATTAACTTTATTTAATTCTTTTGTTACATCCAAAAAACTCATATTCCTGTAAATATATTGATTTTCGCAAATTTAACACAACATTATTATTTTATTTGAATTTAAGACCGGTTATATAAATATAAGTAGAGTTTGATCTATTGACTTTATTTAATAAAAAAAAAGACTTAATTATTATTATTGTTATTTTTTAAAAAATTTGTACAAATATAATCCAGCAAAGAGGTAAATAGAATTGCGGATATATAGAATCTGCAAATTCGGGAGCTCCATGGGATGCTAGATGGAAATGGTGGAGTTAGATGGAAGAGAGAAAAAAGAAGGAATAGGGGAAATGAGGTAGTAATGGAAAGTGATAATATGGAAAAATTAACACTCTCGTAGGATTCAAACATCTGTGAATTTTTAATGGCTTTTTTTCTCATGCACGTGAAAAGGGAGGGGGAAAATAATTATGTGAAATTGATTAATTAATCCAAATATTTTAAATTAAACACAAAATAGTATACTTATAGATTTCTAACTAGAGGCTTTCAATTATACCAAAAAAATATTAAAATATCGAAAATAAAAATTATAAAAATACTAAAAAATTGATTAAAAAATTTTAAATAACTATAAATAATTTTGAAATAATAGATTTCTCTCTTGGACCAGTATAATTTTTCTCGTTTAACCTATTTTTAGCATGGGGCTAAATTTTCGCATAATCAATTTTGGTAGTCAAAAGTAAGTTTTAGTTGTTTTGCAAAAATGGAATAAAAATTGGCATTTAGATTAATAGTTTCGACAATACTTAACTTTTTATAAATTTTTTTGCCCAACAATTAACTTTTTATAATTGAAATATCGAAATTACTTAGTTTAAGAGTAATATAATTTTTTAAATATCATTATATAATTATATTTAAATTTCAGTAATCACTATTTAGAATGACTTAAATAAAAATATAAAATGGAATGAATTCATTTATAATCACACACATATACTTTGAAATAATTTATAAAATAATAATAATGTAATAATTTTTACTCATATAATTTTCATATAATAATTACATAATTATTATTAAATTTTATTAATCTTACTTTTCTTGGGAACAAATGTGCAAGCCGCATTACCAAAAAAAAAAAAACTAATTAATATGCGAAAGTGGCTATTTTTATTTCCATAGGTTCCCTTTAATAACATTATAATTTTTACTTGTGATGCTTTTACACAATAAAATATAACTTTCATGTTTGCTTAAAAAAAATTTGAACAATAATTCTTTTAATACTTTAAAAAAATATAACTTTCATGTTTGGCTAAAATTTTCTGTGAACAACACACACACACACGTGTGTGTCTATATATATATATATATATATATATATATATATATATATATATATATATATATATATATATATATATATATATATATATATATATATATATTCTAAAATATATCGTTATTAAATCAAATGATTTTATTTTCTTATTCTTAAGATTATCACCTGTTTTCAAATTTTATTATCTTATATTTATAAGTATGTGATTTAAGTGATAATGAGTCTTGTGTGGAGATTTAAAAAATTTGTATTATTCGTTATTCTTAAATTTGTGATTTAAGTAATAATTAAATTTAAATTTAATAATTAATTTTTTTTATAATATAAAATATTTAAATATGTAAAAAAATACTCTTAAAAAAGAGATAATTTTGGTACCTCTTGATAAAATTAATTTTATATTTAAAAGATATAAAATACTCATTTTAACATTAAAAAAATATTATCTTATAAATATATATAGATAATATTTTGATTTGTCATGACACATATAATTAATTTTTAATCAATATAATCATGTAAATGTTTTTATTATCAAAATAATTATTTTTGACAATAACAACACAAAATAATACATTTTTTAAATACAACGTCCATTATCATTATCATTATCATTAAAATATTATTATTAAATATTTAAATTTATTTTTGAAAATTATTTTAAAATAATATATTAATTAATTTTTCTCTTAAAAATAATTTTTATAATTTTTTTAAAATACTATTTTTTTGCAATTTTTTTAACATTACTATTTTTATATAATTTAAACTAGGCCCCACTGTATACCCAAAAAAGAAATGAAAGGCCGGAAAAAAAAAATATTAAGTCTTAAAGAGATTTTTTTTTCTCGTTTAACAGATAAAGGTCGGTGAGTTCGGGGAAGAATCTGGAAATTGAAAGCGTCAATAACTTGAAAATCATCCAATACCGCGTCGACACGTCTTCCTCCATTAAATTATTTCTAGTACTCACCATTTTAGCTATAAATATCTGATTTTCAGGGTTTAAGGGTTTATTGAACACAGCTTCTTCTTCGAGTTGTTTCTCTGCATTGATCCGTTAAGCCGCCTCAACCTCAAGTGCAGCCATGCCTCGCCGCAGCTCCGGTGGTAAATTCTCCATCTCAAATCCGTTTATTTTCTAGGCCCATTTTCTGAAAACTAATCTGCTCTTTCAATATCGATTTCTATGTTTTTCTTCTTCTTTTTTTAAATATACCCTTGTTCGTTTTATTTGCTTATGTTGGATTATCGATGAATTTTGGAAAATTTAGGTCTTTTATGTCGTATCTTCAATAGCTTGACACATGAACTATGCTGGTTTTTTTGCAATTTTACTTTTATCTTTCCGAGATAATGGGAAATCGTTTACTGAACTCTGGGTATGCGTTTTCACTTCAGCAGTCATTTCAGCTGTATAGATGTATGCTTGCTCATTTCTTGGGATGTGATTGTTGGGTATAAACTATAAAGTATGCTGATGATTGCATTTAGGGCTTCGTTGCTGTGGTTTTTGGGAAGGGAAGGGAAGAAAGGGATGGTTGGTGAAACTTGAAAGCATAATGTGTTCCTGTATTGAAATATTTTGATGCAAATTTGGATTAATACAAAAGTTTTCCCGTTGCGTTTCTGACTTTCTGTCGGCTGTAATATATGTGTTTGTTGAACATGGTTTTGGATGAAATATTTGAAATGTGCTCTACTAAGCTTGGTCTCGTCCAGGTTGATTAAAATTGCTCTGCAGTATTGGGCATTATGGACTTCTTCCTTGGTTTCTCACATTTCAATTTGTATATTCAATGAATTAATTATTCCATAATCTGTTTCTTGCACTGGCATTTGTATTCTAGTTGTGTGACCCATTGTGTTACTTTACCTCTGCAGGAAGATCTGCTCGTCCAGCACCACGTCCAGCACCAGCTCGTAATCCCCCTCAGCCAGGTATTCATGAATATGATACTAGAATAGGCTAAGCTGAACGTAAAAATCGAAGATTCTTTGTATCTTCTGGAAGGGATTGCCGTGATAATGTTTTGTCTTATCAACAAGAAAGCGTGGGAAATAGTTTATTTTTCTGACTGACCTTGTATGTATATTTTAATGCAGTCAACCATGCTCCTCCTCCAGTTCCCGCTCAGAGTGGCAGTGGTGGGTCTCTGCTTGGGGGCATTGGTTCAACCATAGCTCAGGGTATGTTGATGGTGATGATTATTTCATTTTTCTATATGGGACATGTAAAATTAATTGTTTACGTGCTTAACTGCTAAAATTAAAATTATTGTAGGCATGGCTTTTGGCACTGGTAGTGCAGTGGCACACAGGGCCGTAGATGCTGTAATGGGTCCTCGTACTATTCAGCATGAAACTGTTGTTAGTGAGGCTGCTGCTGCCCCTGCACCAACTGCAAATAGTCTTGGTGGTGATGCATGCGGGGTTCACTCAAAGGCCTTCCAAGAGGTATGCAGTTCTAACCTACTTCTCTCTCTCTCAGGATCCACTTTTACCCGTGTGAACCAAACTTGTACAGTTGCATAAATTTTTGTAGTATGAATTTCTTACGTTGGACTAATCATGCTTATAAAATTTCACATTAATTGTACTCTATTTTAATATTAACACTACCATTCTTAAATAGAAGAAAATATTGACTATATGATTACAAATTTTGTTATTATTGTTTAATTTTTCTAAAATTTGGCATGCAAGATTAGTGTCATAATGACTTATAATTCAACAGTTGGATTAAAGAAAAGCATTTTCTACGAGAGTTGCTAAATCTGCAGAGTAGCATTGCAGTGTTGCAACATAAATTACACTCTCCCAGGTTCAACGTTAGAGAGCCCTGTGGGACCCATTTTTGGCATAAATTGATGTGCGAATGGGAGGGAAATCTTATCTGACTGCTCAGAAGTGTTGAAATGATATTGTTATTTTTGCTTTAAAAGAGTGAAAATAGGGAGTTGAGCTTGTGACCTCGATGTTTTATCAGTGTTTATGTTGTGTCATTATGAAAACAGTTCTCTTTCATTGCATCAGTAAGGCATGCTAGTATTTGATGTACAGGTGAGGTAATGTATATTAAGCAAAACATGTTCCAAGTTCTATTTTTTTAGTTGCTTCAAATATATGAATTGCTAATATTTTGAAATTAGAGCCATGTCATATTTGCCACATGTTCGGCACTATAAAGCACAACATTTCAAATTTTACTTAAAACATCATATTTTATTTCTATTTTAATATCCATGCTGCTTAGCTTTGAATAAATCATTGATTGTCATTCATCTATGTCTCTATGCTTACTGTTCGCAATTCATTATGTTATAACATTTTGACATTGGAGGTGTTTTATCATTGACTTGCAGTGCCTGAACAGCTATGGGAATGACATTAGTAAGTGCCAGTTTTACATGGATATGCTAGCAGAGTGCAGAAAGAACTCCGGCGCATTGAGTGCGTGAGCAGGCTTCCTTTGTTTTGGTTGTAATGGAATATCAGCTTTGGAGTTCGCATCAGTTTCCCAATCTTTATCTCTGATGGTTGAATTTACTCCATATGTTAACATTGTTGGATGAAGCTGAAGATACTGCATGAAAGCATCAATTAGTTGCTGTTTTTCTACTTGGACATCTTACGATTGACCTGTTTGGTTTGAAATTTCGTCTCAAATAATTTGAGTGGGTTGTCATTACCAGTCCTCTCCTGTCTCTGTTCTTAAAATTTTAACCCCTGTTCCCAACTGCTTCCTCCTTGTTTTCAAACTTGTGGTCCTTTTTTTTTTTGTTGGTCTCGTCCTGGCGCTTGCTCATTTTAACATAATTACAGTAAATTGATGATGACTATAGAGTAAAGCAAAGAAAAGATATTTGGGCTTAATTCTTATTTTATAATAAATGTTTTTCAAACTTAAATAAAAATAGAAAGATAAATGTACATAATTCCATCGTTATATAAGTATTAAAGTAATGCATTATAAATAAAATGGAATTTTATGATATTTTTAAATTTTTTTTACAAGATAGAGTTGAAAAATAGGAGGCACATTAATAAAATTAATGTTTATTGAATATTATAAAATGTGTCGTTTTTGGGTTAACTTGCTTTCGTGCTATTTGCCCTTTTACTTGCTCCTCTCAAAATAGTGGGGCAAAATTGCCGGGCAAACAATAGTAATTAATCTGTAATAATTAGTCCATTCTTTTTAACATGTTGCGAGTTTAAATTTTTTAACAAAAGTAATTGTGGAAATTAAGAAATTAATATGTTGGAGGAAACCTTAATACTAAGTTTTACTATGAGGTATTTAATATATTGTAATTTTAGATCTCCTTGCATTTTAAGTATGAGATATCATGTATAAACATTTAAAATTTGTATACTAGGTATGATATTTGAAAGTTATGTAATTATTATTTATAAAATACAATAAAACTAAAGGTGTACTAACAATAATTGAACGTAAAATTAGAAATTTTAAATTGTACAAGATATAATTTAAAATGACATCATTTTATCACACTTCATATATTTTAAATATTAATATATCGAATAAAATATTAGACAGTAGTTGTCATTTTTCTTTTTTATATGAATTATACGATTTTAAATGAGGGTTAAAAATTGTAGTCATTCCAAGTTATTTGTGATGTTACATAGAGTTATTTAAATTTTAGATATGAGGAGTCTGTTTGTTTTTTATTTTTTAAAATTATTTTTTATTTTTAATTATTTTTAAAATAAAAAATTTATTTGGTAACTGTTTTTTGTTGTTATTTCAAAAAAAATTCTGAAAACAAGTTATTTTTAAAATAAAAAAATAAAAACAATAAAAAATTATTTTTGTTTTCAGTTTTTATTTTAAAAAAAAGAAAGTAAAAAATAACATTTTTAAAAATATTTTATCAAACAAATTTTTTTTTTTTATTTTATAAAATAATTTTTAAACATAATTTTCAAAACTAATTTTTAAAAATAAAAAAAATAAAAACAGAATCAAATATTTCTCTTCAACGACCATTCCTTCAAATTTCAGAATTAAACAGGCTTGGATAGAGTTGATTTTTCTTCGAGTGTTTTGAGTCCAATTTAGAATGGCAATGACAAATATTCCAGCCAACGCTTTGGTTTAACCTTTGAAAGGTCGGACTTGCGAGGGTACGTGTCATTGTTGGTATGAATTAGAGATTTCAAGTCAAAGACAGGCTCTTTGGTATTTAGAATAGTTTGTTCGAGATTGATCTCTGGCTTCAAACCTTGCTGATTGCATTGCCATGTTCGCTGTGATAATCTAAGATCTACGACAGTTTCTTTAGAACCATAAACAGTTGTATTTATAGCAATTTGATCTTAATACTTCTATATTATCAAGTTTTAGGGCTCGTTTGAGAATGTTATGATATTTTAAAAAATATTATTTGAATTTTTTTAGATGTTAACATGATTGATAGGATGGCTGGTAATGATTCTTCAAAAGTTGCCATCAAGACGTAAAATGACAAAAATAGATGTCTTATTTCTATTTTATTAATCTTAGAACATCAATAACAGTGATATTCTCCAAAGTTACTCTCCAATGTTAGAGTATCATATTATCACTTTTTCTTTTAAGTAACTGTGCATTACTTTAAGCAACTTTGCACTCTAATGGTGTAACTCTCAAAAGTTCACTAAATGTGTCTCACATATTATCTCACATCTTTATATTTTATTCATATTTATTTTAATTTAAAATATTAACTCATTTACATTTTAATTTTAGAATAGAAGAATTTGAGAATTTTGACTAGTGAAAAATTGATAATTTTGCATAAAATATAAGAAATAATTCAAATTAAATTGATTGAGATCTATTTATCAAAACAAATGAAATTTTGGATTAAAGAAAAAGATAAGAAGAATTAAGAATTTGAATATAAAATTTTCAAGAATTTGCCACAATTTATAAAGTAATATGCATGCCAAATCCAACAGCTAACTTCAATGATCATATACCCAACAACTAATTCTCCAAGTGCTTGTGATTTGCTTCACAATGGTAATAATTTTGTGTGTATTATCTGCAATTTTCCCATTGCAATTTTAAAACCATTTTTTTCATTGTTTTAATTTTAAAAATCATTTTCTCGTGGTCCTTCGATGCCTTTTTCTTTTTCTTTCCAGGCAATTCTTGAAGCCTCCAGCAGCCTCACGCCTCATGAGTTTGAGGCATTCTACCCATTCAAGCATTCATCCTATTCCCAACTTCATCGCATTCTATCTTCTTTCATTCTTCGTTTCAAATCTTCTTTCGTTCTTCATTCTAAATCTTCATCGTGTTCCATCTACTTTGTTCTCAAATTCTAATTGTTGCGATTTCGTATTCAAGCTATTGTTGTTCCATCGCGTTCCATTCTGATTCTCAAACTTCATTCCAAATCTTCATCGCGTTCCAAAGCCTCCAGATGCCTTTTCTTCGTGATTTCGAATTTCTAGTTGTTGATTTTTAAAGTCTTCAGAAGTTTGAGAACGAAGTTTGAAAACCAAATCTTCATCGAATTCCATTCTAGTTTATCTTCATCTTCGTTTCAAGTTTTCAAGTTTCTGATTTCTAGATTTCAAGTTTCATTGTTAATTTCTAATTTTCTTGTTGATTTTATTTTTGATTTTTGGTTGATTTTTATTTTTGATTTCTGGTTGAGTTTTTTTGTTTGTTTTTTTTCTTCTTTTGCCTTTCTAATTTTGGTTGATTTCTACTTTTCATTTCAAAGGATGTGGATTGATGCAGAAGATATAGAAAGACAATAAAACCAATGAGATATACTGATCGATAAAAGAAGGAAATGGAGCTATTATTTTTTTTATTTTTAAATTTGGCTGTAAGCAATGTTGCTTCTACAAACAAACAACGGAAGTGCTATGCTAGAACACTTCAACAATTGCTAATAAGTAAAATGCATTACGTGCTTCGTTCCTAAATTTAAACATCGCCCGTTGAAAATGCTCTTAGTGCCAAACATGGCAGAAGGCTCTTTTGTCAAATGGATGTTATTTTTCCTGTTTGGTTTGACTCGTTGAGGGCTTAAAGTCGAGTCTTGCACTTGACCCTTATTGGATATTTGATTCATAGAATCAAAAACTTCTAGAAATGAGTATTTTTTGAAAAGTGATTTCTGAGAATCACATTTTTCGTTTATTATAAATATTTCTGACTATATTTTACTCTCTTGTTTCATTTTTTAAGAGTCTAACATTCACACGTTCGATTCACAATAATATTTTAAAAAATATTTGACAATTTTTCAAAATTACTTTTATCAATTTTTAACATATAAAAAAGATAAAATACATATATAATTAAATAAAATATTAGAAAAATAAATGCACGTTAGAGTTTAGATATTTAAATTATAAATTTAAAATTTAGATTAAAATTTAGAAATTATAATTTTTGATTTAAAATATTAGAGTTTAAAACTAAATATAAGATTATAGAATAAAAAAATAAAATAAAAATTTGACTTTATAAAAAATACCCTTATCTCGAGGGAATATTATATTTTCACCCTTCAAAAAAATGTTATCTGCTGAAAAATAGCTTTTTTTTTTAATTGAACTAAATTGGGAATAACTAGTACTAACTCTAAAAACTACTTTAATGGTGGGTCATAATAACTTACGGAGTTTTTTTTTATATTAAAATAATATATAAGACTTTTTTTAAAACAGTCAAACAAAGAAGGAGAAAAAAAAATTAAATTTTTATAGTGAAATACTAAATTTTTTTATAGTAAAATACTTCATTATTTTCTCAATTTTTTGAAATTTTTATAAAAAAAATTGGTCGAAACTAATTAATCCTAGAGCTAAATAGGGTGGAGCTAAAAACATCCTTTTTTAAAAAAGATGTCATTCTATAAGCATGCCCCTAGCACATTAGCACTAGCAAACGAGCCTACTATAACATGTTCATATCATCTCCGTTCTAAGTGGCCCATACTTTAAATAAATACATAAAAAAAAGAGCAGCATGCTGTTGAATGGCAATGTCCACAACGAGGTATTGTTATATTTGCCTAACCTTGATTAGGAATTTACACAGCGCCGCAGCAGCAAACCCTAGCTGCAGCAGCGTGAATCATCTTTGGGAGGGAAGCTATACCTCCTTCTTCTTTTTTTTCTTTTTTTTTTAAGGACATAATTTTACTCTTTTTTTAAAAAAAAAAATTTCTTCCTCTAAAAATGATCTTCTTTGTTTCTGTAGAAGAGATTTTCAAATCTTCAAAGTAATACATCTTCTTTAGTCAACATATATAATATTAAACTCAAATTTATCTATTATTTTAAATTAAATTTAAATAAAAAAATTATATTTACAATACAGTACTTACAATTGAATAAAAAAATTTTAAAAACGTTAATTTAAAAAAAAATTGAGAAGTGTTTTGTATCTTTAAGAATATCTCTTTTTCTTCTTCTTTTCGTGTTATATTAACTATGTTTCTTAATATTGAAATATATTTTTTTTTGGTACAATATCAGGGCTAAATGCTCAAAAGGAAACGAAAACCAACTGAGTTAAGAAAACTACTCTAGGGTAGAAACCCCTATCATATCATCAAGAAGCAAGACTCTTAAGTCTCTAGGTGGCTCCTGCACAATGCACACACCGTAATCAAAGTTTAGGCTATAATTTGCTAACCAATTTGCACATTTGTTCCCCTCCCTATAAGTGTGGAGAAATTTTACTACCCAACTTCGCTTTAACTTTTTAAAAATCCTCTGAAGCAGATTCAAGCAACCTTCCACTTCTTTGTTCATATTATTAACCAACCAAACCAGAGCTTGCGAATCACTTTCCACTATTATTTGTCTGCATCCCTTCTCCTAGGCTATCTCAAGTCCTGTAAGAACTGTCCATAACTCTGCGTTCATGGAATTACACTCACCAAGTTTCTGCGTAAACCCTGTAATTCACGTTCCATTACTGTGACGTATGAGTCCACCACAACCAGCTATGCTTGAGCTTCCTTTCAACGTACCATCCGTATTAAGTTTTACCCACCCGTCAGGTGGAAACTTCCATCTAACATCAACTGACGACATTCTCATATTATTCGTCATCTCTTTGTTATGAACTTTAACAATATCCTCCACTTCTCTTTTGATGATCATTTCAAGGTGTTGTGGTAGTTGTGATCCTTCTTCAAATAATGACGTGTTCCTCCAAAACCATAACCACCAGCAGATTACTCCAAACATTATGCTCCATCTCTGTTTCCCTTGAAGTTCCAAGTCTTCCGTGAGGTTTTGCTTGATCCACTCCCTCTGTCGTAGTGAGTAAAAGGTCATAGTGTGAGCTGGGTTTGAGAAAGCCTGCCATATTCTTGAAGCCCATTGGCAATCCCTCATGACATGCATGGAGTCCTCTATAGCTAACGGACACCAGTGACAGCATTCCTCAGTATGTTTCCATCGACCCAACCTTTTCTTTGTAAGGATACGATCTCTTGTGATCTGCCAGAGGAAAACCTGCATTCTGCATGGTCCCTGCCATCTCCATATGAGATCCCATATGTCATCCTTAAGGTTTATATCGAAATTACACAAATGATTGTACATGCTTTTAACCGTGAAAACCCCTTTCGGATCCAACTTCTTGGCTATCATGTCATCTACATCCTGTTCATGAGGTGGCAATACAGCATGTAGTAAAGGCAAAGTGTTCTGGTTCAATATCTGGTTAAGCTTCTCGAAATCCCATTCTCCACTAACAGTTACATATTCAAAAGCTAATTTTCCACTTTCAATCTCTGATATCTGTTCTGAGCATTCTACAATGAGCGTTTCTCTACCTTCGAGCCATGTATCATGCCAGAAATATACTGTTTTCCCATCTCCTAAGTTCCATCGACAATTCTGTGTTAGTGAAGGCCACAAACGCACCATGTTCTTCCACAAAGACGAGTCTGACGTTTTTGCAATACTTCCTCGTGAAAGATCCGTTCTACACCCATATTTTCCAATCAACACCTTAGCCCAGAGTGTATCTTTTTGTGTGATTATTCCCCAGCCTGTTTTACACAGTAGTGCATCATTCATTTCCTCCAATCTTTTTATACCCAATCCACCTAGCTTTCGTGGTAGACATACATCCTTCCACGCCACTGGATGCCATTTTCTTCTGTTGTCCGATGAACCCCATAGAAAATTTAGTTGCATTCTCTCTATCTCTTGACATGTCTTCTTCGAAATTTTACTGTGCTGCATATGGAAAATAGGCATGGTAGAAGTCACTGACTCCACTAACGTCATCCTCCCAGCCAAAGACAAGCATTGCTTTTTCCATCCATTCAACCTCTTTTGAATTTTCTCTATAATATGTTTGCAGGATTGTGTGGGCCACCTACCATTCTCAATAAAAGATCCTAGATATCTTACCAAATTATCTGCTTTTTTAAATCCACTCCTATTGATAATCTCTTCTTTCTTTCCCATGCTCATATTTTTGGAGAAATATATACACGTTTTTTCTATGCTTATTTTTTTGCCCTGATGCTTCATCAAAATTGTTTAAGCATTGCATAATACATTCCAGCTGCTCTTCATTAGCTTCCATAAATAATAACAAATCGTCCGCAAACATCAAGAGTGAAATAAGGGGCCCATTTCTCCTTGCCTTAATTGGACACCACTTCTTATCATTCACTGCATCAGCTATTATATGTGATAGCTTATCCATACATAAAACAAATAAATAAGGAGATAAAGGATCCCCCTGTCTAAGGCCTCTAGAGGGTTGAAATGTTTCTGTTTGAGCACCATTCCATAACACCGTAGTAGAAGTAGATGAGATGCATTCTATCACCAACCTTATAAAAACATCTCCACATCCTATTTCTTGTAGAACTCTCTTCACAAAACTCCAGCTTAATCTATCATAAGCCTTCTCCAAATCGATTTTAATAGCCATAAAACCCTTTTTACCTTTCATTTTATTCATTGAATGAGCTAACTCTCTAGTAATTATGATATTATCTTGTATATTCCTTTCTGGAACAAAACTGGCCTGGTATGGAGATACCACCTTCTTTAAAATAGGTTTAAGCCTATTTACCAAAATTTTAGTGATTCTTTTATATATCACATTACAAAGGGAGATAGGCTTCATCTGATTAATAAATTTTGGTTTTTCAACTTTTGGAATTAAAACCAAGAGAGTATTATTTACCTCTTTCACTAACTTGGGATTCTTCCAAACTTCTTGAATGAAATTACAAATACTATACCCAACAATGCTCCAGTTCTTATGACAGAACATCGCTGGGAAACCATCCTCTCTTGGTGCTTTCAGACCTCCGATATTAAAGATTGCAATGAAATTACATTGAAATGTATTGTTTTATAAATTAAACTTTAAAAGATTTATTGCCTCTTTATTTTTTAGTTATAGTATTAATTTTTTTACTTTATATATTTAAAAATTGTAAGATTTATCTATTCTATCTTTAATTTTTATTTGTTGGCCTTGTGCCTGTTATATTATTCATCTTGTATGAATATCCACTTATTAAAAAAACAAAACAAAACAAAGAGGAGTTCTTTAGCATATCCTTGAAGCTTGAAGAAAAAAAAATCAAGCTTACTATATTTAGTTGATTAATTAAAATAAAACTCAGGGAATCCTGCTTCTTCTTCTTTTTTTTTTTTTGGCCCTAATCAGATTCAAACTCCAGCTTAAACATAATCAATTTCCATCTATAGATTTTCACAGTAACCAAGTTCTGCTTCAAAGCCTTCTTAGAACACAAAACTTAATACCCAGTGAAAATGTCTCATTAGTCATTACGATTGTTAAACCAGGAATTATATGCAAAACGCTTAAACCAGAAAAAAAAAAATATTGCCTTTGCTGGAAATAAGAGAGTCATATCAAGTTCCCATTTACCAACGTCCATGTAACACTAACGTGAAAGTCTCAAAATTATAATTGTATAATAATAACAATTAATTTTTTTTTTATTAAATGAACTGAGTTACATGAATTAAAATGACGCCGCAGCCAGGTCAGAGCTAAGCAATTTTTATTGGAGGGACTGAAAAAAAATTAAAAACATTGATTGAAGTAGTAAATCTCATAATATATTTATATTTAAATAATAAATTATATATCATTATTAACAAAATTTAAAAATTTAGAGAGAATTAAAACTCTTCAACACATAACTATTTGATTCTTAATTAGATATATTATAAATAAAATTATTAATAGCTCAAAATCATAATGCAACAAATCAAAAATTACCGGAGTCAATTCAAGTCTAGAGACAAACTTCTGCTAGCAAATACGTCGAAGTAAAAGCTTCTAAAGAAAATTGCTGGAAGATTTTTCAAAGAAAATTTTATTGTTGCTGCTGGCTTTGGGTAGTAAGGACAAAATGGTCTTTTTAAATTTAGGAAAATAACTCAATGGAGTATTTGTAATAAAATTTCAAAGTTAATAGGATGAGTTGTTATTTTTAAAATAAAATAAGAATTGAATATAATTCGACCGTGTAATTTATTTATTTATTTATAAATAAATAAATAAAATGACAGCTTTATAAACAACAACAGAGCAAGTAGATAAACAATCGACATATAAATGTTACATTAAATTTCATTAGTTATGTAAATTAGTGAAAAAAAATTATGGTGGTTCTAGAAGCATATTTCATTTAAATAAGAAAAATAAATTATTTTACATAATTATAATTTAATAAATAAAAATTATTAAATATGATCTAATAGTTAAGAAATTAATTAATTTTTTATTTTATATTGCATTCCATATTATTAAAAAATTTATAGGGTGAGGGATTATATAAAAGATGATAAGACATGCTTACACGTTTTCCCGTCCCCGCCCCACGGATTCCGGGTCAATGCGAGTTCACATGGCAGCTCCAACTCAGGCAAAGCCAATTTAATCTCTAAGTTTTAAAATAATTTTATAAGTTAAATTTTGAAAAAAAAAAGTACAATTTATAAAATTAAATATTTAATAAATAAATAAACAATCCACAGATTATGATTTTTTTTTTCTCTCTAACTTTATCCTATAAATTTTTTTAAAAAAACTAGAATTTCAATCCCAAGCAAAGCATATAGGAAATCTATAATTAATTAATTAATTTTGAGAAATTCAGCATTTCTATGACTGGGGCATCAGATTTTTAAAAAAAAAAAAATTTTAAGTGAACAAAATAATAAAATAAAATGCACAAAATCTAAATGTTTATTAAAGTTAATTGTCAATTAGCCTCACATTCTACACGACGATCTCAATTACATGGTTTGTGTTTTCCTTGCTCTGATCACTTTCATTTTCTGATATTATTATTATTATTAAAGTAAACTAATAATTTAATTTTTTTAAAAATACATAAATTAATTTCTAAAATTATAATAAATTATTTTCATGTTTGTAATTTTATTAATTTTTAAAATTATTAAAGTTATTATATATAAATTTTTCTAAGCATAAATATATAAAAAAAAAATTATATTTTTAGAGTTAAAAATTAAGATTAAATAAATTTATAAATTCATAAATAAAATAATACTATGCTGTTTCCCATTTGCACCAAACTCATATCATAAAGTTTCTTCTGGCCTGCCAAACGATGTATAGAAGTTTCTAACTATATTTTTCAAAACAATTCCAATGGGAAAAAACAGGGCTTGTTATTGATGCAAGGCACATAGACTGCACCCATAAACGCAAAAAGATAAAATTTCGCCCTCTCTTTTCTGACCCTCTTCTTCCACGTGACTTTCAAAAACCAACTTCCCATCTACAAAACCTATTTTTTTTTTTTTTCCTGCTACTCTTTCTCTCTGTGTCTTCCCTTCTTCTTGTATTGTCACAATCTACCCTTGAGAAAGCTGATGCAGAGTCTCTTCCATGCTTCCCTATCTGGCTCCCACTGCTCCACCTTAGCCCTCGCCTCCGCTGCAAAATCTTCCTGTGATCCAAAACATCAAATCACCGATTTAATTCAAAATTCTAAATTATTAAATAAATAATAATTAATAATTTTATTATAATATTTAAAGTCTATACTCATATCAAAGTCCTCTCAATTTAAAGTGGAGAACAATATAATCTTACATACTTTCTGCTATAATTTAATTAAGTAAAGTATGTTTACGTTTCTTGAAAAAAAATTATATTTTCACTCTCTTTAATTTTTTTAAAATGAGACAAAAATTTCATTTGATAATAAAATTTACGTTAAATTATATTATTTATAAGAATTAATTTAATTTTTTAATAATTTATACTACAGTAAATTAAATTATTTATGAACTTTAAAAAAAATTTAAAATAGAAATTTTCATACAAATTAAAACTAAAACAATTAATGTAAGTGTAATTTTTATAAAATTTAAGAAAAATGAATGTAATTTATCCATGGCAAAATCAATGTAACTCTAATATCATATCAAATAATTATTTTAATTCAAAAGTTTAAAATATTAAGTAAAAACTCACTGTTAATATCTAAAAAATGATTTTAAAGAATATAGGAAGATTGTTATACCATGATGAAATTGTGCTGGATGAGTCGATCGATGAGGTGCAAAAGAATGTCTTTGGAGTACTCAGGGTGGCCTTGGATGCCCATGATATGATCGCCATACCTAAACATCTCTATTCCAGTCTTGTCTGACCAAGCAATCACCTCTGCCTTCGCTGGTAGCTCTCTCAGCTGAATTTTACACCATGAACCATAATATCATGTACAATCCTCGTAACAATAGTACAAATTATTCATAGTTCGTCATTCAACAATTTAAATTTTTGAACTGAAATAATTCTTGATGCGTAATATTAAAAGTCGTAGACAACGTCAATGATTCGTGTCAGTTTGAGAAATACAAACCTCATCGCGGTGACATTCAATTATGGAGAGCTTTGGAGGCAACTTGAGAGATTTCAAAGCCAGCGGCGATGAAGATGATGACAAGGTTACAGTCCGTATACCAATATCCCAACCTGTGGGAGATCGAGTCACCTTTCCTCCCAGTGCTCGGCCAAGTATCTGATCAAACACAGACCATATTCTCATTACAAAGTTTATTTTTCTAGCACGAGGAAAACCTTCACAAGGAAGAGCCAGAAAAAGAAAAGAAAAGCAACTTTACACTTGCCAAACATTATCGGACAGGTCACAAACCCATAATCAAATCCATGTTTATAAAGTTAACTTTGCGGAATTAAAAAGAAGACACTGATTATGGGACACCGTGTGTCATAAGATAAGCCTAAGATTTGCATGTCAAAATCCATTATGGGGAACCACACCAAAGACACTTTTCAAAGATTTGGATATGAAAAAAGGTAGAGTCAAAAACATTTACGCAAAACATGATCTAGTAGTTTTTGTTGTCGTGTTAGATATACTAATAAGAAATTATTGGATAGAGAAAAATGATAATTCAATCTAAGTCAATTTTAGTCATCAAACTTAATAGATGCAATTAGGTGATAGGCAAATATAAATATAAGATACAATACAGATAAATAATGCAATAAGCAAGTATTTTATTTATATATAATTTAAAATATTAAATTATATTTGATAAATATAAAAAAAAATATTTTAATCTACTACAGTAAATAATTTTTTATTTACCTATAGTATTCAAATTATAACATATAATAAAAATGATATTTTTTAAAATTATTTATAAATAAAATTAAATATTAACTCTAAATATAATATAAAATATCAATATTTTGTTAGGGCAAAATCACAGGCAATGTGGCACCAATAACATGGCATGAGTTCAATAACCATAGACTGTGATTATATCTAGTCAAGGACAAGTAAACACATGTCGTACGAATTCTCGGTAAATATTTATTTTCCGTCGACTTGATGTTTCAAATCTAAATCCACCTAAAATTTTCTATGAATATATGTGTAAGACATATCCAGCTGTTCTAGCTGTACGTTAAGAAACAGCCAGACCACACCAGAAGAAGCGGTCCTAAATTTCAAGAGGGCACTCAAAAGCAGCACCTCCTTAGTCATGGTTTTCACTGTACGTATGATTTACGAACTTGTCATTTGCATATGCAGTTCGAGATGAAAGACACGTACTCCCTAGTTGTCCTCAGTTGCAGACAAAACAAAGGGTGCACACAGTTTGTCTAGGGCCCTAGATGGTACCCACGTCACCATCCACAACACCAATTTCGGGTCCCACCGAATGAGGATGGGGACCGACACAACTTTCTACCATAATTGGCAAAGATAGTATACATGTGAAATACGGTGGACCAGCCTACGTACAACCTCATCAATCGGTATAACCATCTGATTAAAAGTCAGGGCTAAGATGCAGTACGGTGGACAGACCTCCGTACAACCTCATAAATCAATATAATTTCTTTTTATTTTTTATTTTTTTTAAAAAATAAAAATATTTTTTTTATTTTAAAAACAACTTATTTTTAAAATTTATTTTATTTTAAAAACAATTAAAAATAAAAACAAACAACAACAACAAAAAAGTTACGTTGACGTAGGAATACTAAAACTGTGCCAACATTTCTGATTCCGACAGAAGGGTGAAATGTCAGTGAAGTGACAGATTTTGATTCTTTAAAATTTTTAAAGAATTTTATAAGAAAAAATAAATAAAAAAAGATTGAATCACTTGCATTTAAATTAATGGATCTTTACCAATTTGTATTTTTTTAAAAAACTTTATTTTGTAAAAAAATTTAATCTATAGTGACATCTAACTGTGACTATTTCAGGAGAATTTAAATATAATTTTTTTAATATCCCAAAACCCCTTTCCAAATCCTGGCGTAATACGTACTGCGGTAAGGTGTAAACACGTTTCGACGCGCTACGTGCGCGTGGTGGGAAAAATGAGAGCCTCACATCTCTACTCAACGAGAGACGATATCCCACTTTCTTTTTGATGGAAGAGACGGTACCCACTTGCTTCCATTGATAGTATTTCCACGTTCCCTTTTCCTTAGTCCAAGCGTCATTCTCTTATTAATTGTTGCCTTCAAAATGTAGACCAAAATGGGAAATCAAATCCACCTAACATCAAGTGGATTTCCTTCTTTTTCACAATTCTAAAAGCAATGGAACATGGGTGTGCACCCACTTTTTATTGCCTAACATCCTTTGTTCCCAAGGAAAAGAATTTTCTATTTTTAATTATTTTTGAAACAAAAAAAAATTTGAGTGATTTTTATTTTTTGTTCTTGTCTCACAACATTTTAAAAAACAGACAACTAACATGTTTTTAAAAAAAAATTATCAAATCACTATTTTTTTTACTTTTGTTTTATGAAATAACTTTTAAACATAATTTTTAAAAACAAATTAAAAATAAAGAAATGTGACTTGAGTTTACAAAAAAATAAATTGGGAAAAATTGAATAAGTTAAATATTAAATTCAAAATTATTTAAAAAAGAGGAATCATATTCATAAATTTGGAAACCAAAACATTAATTTACTCAATAATTTTTTATAAAGATAACTTTACATATTTACAATATTCTTCCAAATTAATCTAATTTATCTTTCTTAAAAAAATTAATGGTCTTAAATATACTATAGAAAGAATTGATCCAACCTATTTTCAGTTCCTTAGAAAGAAAGAAGACCACTTTAAATCTAATTAGAAGTGAGCTATCTATTATTACTTATTTATTTTTTAATAAATGTTGACTTTAAACTTTAAAAAAAAATTGCATACGTCATACGTGTATGTAATAAATATCTAGTTAATTTAATAATAAATTAAACAGTCATTTTCAGCATATAATTTTAATTTGTCAACTTAAAAAATATTAAAAAACAAGAGAGTGCGCCTAAAATAACCTGCCTTTAGGCCACCTGAGGCTAGCTCAGGTGGTAAGGGGGGTGGGGTGTGGGGTGTGGGGTGTGGGGCAGTGAGTCGGGTTCGACTCTCACTATTGTACCAAAAAAAAAAAATAACCTGCCTTTAAAGGTATCTTAAATAGGGTACACCTACATAAAAATTATCGTGTAGAAAAACATTTAAAAATTATAGATAGAATTGATTGTAGGTGAATGATATATACCTGGTGGCCGAAGCAAATCCCTAGAACTTTTTTCCTCATGGAATCCAATTTCTTAAGGAAAGTTAGGAGGTCGTGGACCCAAGCGTCATTACCATGGGCGTCATTGCAACTGCCAGTGATTACGAAGCCATCATAGTGCTCCACCTCATCATCCTCTGGGAACTCTCCACGCGCCACCCTGTAAACGTCCCACCTCTCCCCTTCCTCCTCCAGCATTCTCGCGAAAACCCCATAATACCCTCCGTATTTCTTCCTCACGTATTCCGAATCCTCCGCGCACAGCAACACCGCAAACCTCTTCGACCCTCCCATTTCTCTCGCTGCTTCCCTCTCCTCTCTCTTTTCGACTCCGATTCGTTTAGACAACGAAGGCTCCTACTTCTTTTTTTTCTCTGAGAAGAGAGAAGAAGGAGGCTTCCTCTTATTCGCCTCCTCTTTCCCTCTCTACGATCTTAGAGAGAGAAAGTGCGGAAGAAGACAGAGAGAGAGGACTAAGGAAGACAGATATGGGAGTGAGTTTTGAAGGAATCGCAAGGTCGCCGGGCATTTTAAAGGGTTGAAGTTATCAAAAGGACCTCGTTTTGTTTATTTATTACCAAAATATCCACAGCATTAGCTGGTCCAGTTTTATGAAAACGACCCTTTTCCCTCTCTTTTTTTTCCAAGCAAAATTTTTTATATTTTTTTAATTATAATTTATTTTATTTAAAATATTAAAATTTATTTTATAAATTTTAAAATTTTAATATTGTAAAAATTCTTTAAATATTTATTTTAAATTTATTTATTATTTAAATCGTAAATTTATAAATAAAAATTTGCATTTTTAATCAAAATGACTTAACAAGATTTTTTTTACCAAAATTATAATGGATCAATATTTTACTTAATTAATATTAATTATTATAAAAAATTATCCAAAATACTTAATCAGTTAATAAAATTTTATATTTAAAACAACTAAATAAAATTAATAAGAAGTAAGCATATTAACATATTCAGAATAAAATTAACTCAAATTATTCTATTATGTACGCATTATTTTTTTTATTTAAATAAGTAAATTATATTTATATAAAAACATTTCAATAATTAAAAATATATATTTATTGGACAGATAATAAAATACTTTAAAT
This sequence comes from Gleditsia sinensis, assembly GCA_037074535.1. Classification (NCBI taxonomy): domain Eukaryota; kingdom Viridiplantae; phylum Streptophyta; class Magnoliopsida; order Fabales; family Fabaceae; genus Gleditsia; species Gleditsia sinensis. The sequence goes on along the minus strand of CM073465.1, from coordinate 65,065,774 downwards.
ATTAAGATATTACTGGCTCAATTCAATCAGGGGCGAAATCGTGAATTGGCGAGGAGAGAGTGAATAAGGAGGGAGGTGAGTGGGTAGATGAATGTGACCGGAATTACGGGTTTGGGTAAAAGCATTAATGAACCTAAACATAAAAGCGATACATAGGAGAATGTGTGCATAACTAAACGTTAACGTAAGAGCCAATTTTTGCCAAAGCTTCAAACTTTTCGGTTATAGTTTTCATCCTTGAATTTGTTTGTTACGAGTTGTTGCAGTTTTGGTAAAGGCTCATTAATTAAGCCATTTAACCGTATCATAAGTCAAAATCAGGGTAACTTGTTTAAAACTATATCATTGGTGGAGTGCCATGTGCAATAGGAGGCTTTTTACTGTTTTTTAAAAAAGAAAAGTGCGTCACTGGGCGCCGTGCATTTCATGGCGTTGTGTCAATATGCCTTTTATTTTGGTTTTAGGAATTGGTTTTGCTGGGGCTCTGTATTTTAAGAGAGGAAAGTGCTCGAACCCGGATCATTTACTGTGTACCAATTGGTCTTATTAAACGATCAGTGGACTAGTCAAATAATCAGTCCACTGATCTGATTGTGCAACAGTGCATAGTCAGTACACAACTAAGAATCCTAATGCAAAAGTGCTCTGCTTATTTTGATGTACTATTTCAGAAACAGAGAACAGCCTCGAGCGTTCTGAAGAAAGGACATGGATCCCCGCTGTGAAATCAAAACGCAGTCATTTGACTGCGTTTTACTTTTTTTTTTTTTAAATTTTACTTTTTTAAATAAATTATTTTTAAAAAAAATTAAATAAAAAATAAACTTTAAAAATATAATAACGTTTTGATTTTTTAATATATTTTTAAATTTAATTTTTTCAACATCTTATTTAAAAAAAATTTAAAGAGAAAATAAACTTTAAAAATAATAATTTGTTGAAAATAATTGATTATTGAAAAAATTTAAAGTTTTTTTGAAAAATCAAATATAAGTTATTGAAAATAATTTTTTTATTGAAAAAGCTTAAGAATTTGATGAAAATCAAATATGTGAATAAGAATGTGTTATGCTTCCTTGCATTTTTTTTTTAATGTTTAATATTTTTAATGAATAACTCACAGGATTCGCCTATCAACGAAGTCTTCATATCGACAATTAAATTCGAACTCATGTCTTTATAGAATATGAACCGTAATTTTATGACCAACCTTCGTTTGCCCCTTTTCATTTTTATATACAAAATTATCATGATTTGATTATAATTTTTTCTACTATTTTTATTTTTACGATCAGCATCTCTCGTATCGTTAATGATAAAAAATTGTAATTTTGAAAATAAAAAGGTATTTGGTAGGTAATAAATTTTTTTTACTTTAGAGAATCATGATTCTTAAAATTAATAATTATTAAAAATATGTTTTTATTTATTTAAAAAAATCACTGTGTTTAGTTGTAGTAAAAATTTTTAAAATTTTTTTATATTTTTTAAAAAGTTTTTATTTCTGTTAAAGTGAGTGAAAAATAAAGAGAGAGAGTGAGGGATAAAGAGAGATAAGAGAGCAAGTAGAAGAGAGAGGATGAACGGAAAGGAGGAAAAAAATTAGAGAGATAAATAAGAGAGTAAGTAAAAAAATAATTAACATTATAATTTTTTTAAATTTAGATAGATTCCAAAAATGATTTTTAAGATTTTATGTTTCCTCAGTCTCTTGTTTTAAAATTAAAAAACAAAAAATGAGACTTTAATTTTTTTTAAATTCATTTTTTCAAAAAAAGAGAAAAAAAAATCTTCTACTAAATATTATTTAAAATTAAATTATATTTGAAAAAAATAATTTATAAATTAACTTAAAATTTAAATGTTAATTAAAAATTTATAAATTATATTTTATTTTAAAAAAGATATAATTTATAAGTTTTCAATTAATTTAAATTATTTAAATAAATTTATTTATTAAATATATCTAATTTAATTAAATAAATTTATAAATTAGTCAAATAAACTATAAGTTAACTTATTTAATTTGTTAAACACACAGTTAATCTATTATTTTTTATTTTTTATTTTGTTAAAGTATTTTTTTGGTTTGTGAGATTTAGTGCCAATTTTAATTTTATTTGTGAATATTTATAAAGTCTAATTTTATCCATAAAATTTTCTTCTTTATCATCAAAACTCACATTCAAAATATTAAGGATAATAACATAAGAAATATTAAAATTAATCTCTTAAGTAACATAAGAAATTCGAAAGTTTTATATTATAATAAAATTCTCAAATAAGCCTCAAAATAACTATGCTTTTTAACATATAAAAAAACAAAAACCTGTCACAAATAATAATAATAATAATAATAACCATGTGTATATTTAAAATTAAAATTAATTAATTTTTTAATAAAATGACAAAATTTGATTTAAAGATAAAGTCTAACAACGCTTATAATAGTCATATGTGAAATTTAATAACAAATTTTTTTTATAATTTTATAATTGTACTAGAAAGTGATTAAAATTTTTACTGATCTCTTGAATTTTAAAATGAAAAATCATCGTTATCATCTTAGTAAAATAATTTTTTTCATTTACTTGTTAAAATAAATTTTTAAATATAATAAAATACGTAAATAAAAAAAATTTAAAATTACTAACAATTCAATCAGGTTTACCTAAAAAAAACCCCCAAATTTACTTAAAAGCAAATAGATTTGAAAGAATAAAAACTTTCATATTTGTTTAAAGGAATAAGACATATTAAAAGTTTTATTTGCACAAAAAAAAAATAAGAATTGGGGCGGCCACCTTATGTAGGTAATGGTAGCAACCCCAAAAAACTGACGACAGAAGCTACTTTGAAAAAGAAAACTCTGTTATACTAAAATCCTCCTTTTAATTTAGGAGACACTTTTTGGTAACTATAAAAAAAAATACATTAAAAAGCTTAAAATTCTCTTTAAATTTTAACTATAATCTACTCCTAATTTAAACTAGAATCATCAATATGCAATTTATAATCCACTCATAAATTTTATTATCAATTACAAATTTTTATTATATTTATTTCAATAATATATTTTTAATAATAAGTTTATACTATACCTATAACATAATAATTTTTAATAATCTACAACATTTCCAATCATAAAGTTTTATTTTACATTTACCAATATATATGTTCTTAAAACATTTAATCTCTCTTTTTCATAATGTTCATAGATTGCAGATAAATATCAGAAAATAAAAGAAATTAACATTCATATATAAGTTATGTATAAAGATAATATTTTTTTTTTGGTTGTCAAATTTTGTATAAAGATAAGATTATATGGGATAGAGATATTTCTCCTTTTAAAACCTAAAAAAGTTGAGGAATTTCCTTTCACTTTCATATGTAGATATGTATATATATTTGCACTAGAGATTAATATTTAAAAAAATATATTTATGTTGTTAAATTTTTTTAAAAAAATGTAGTTATTAAAAATATGGATTGAACTTAATTTTTTAAATAAAATTGATTAAATTTAAATATATATGGCCCGAGTATTTATTACAAAGAAAAAAAACAAATTAGAGATAAAAATGTGACAGAACAGGTCAAGGAGGCCTTCTCTATTGTCCTCCTCGCTCCTGCTACACTCTTAGGTCCCCATTTTCCTGTTCTCTATCATGAGAGATAATTTTTTATTTCTATTTTTCACCACACAAATGGACTTACGAGGATTCTCTTATTTATAAAATTATATTAAAATTATGAAGAATTCTGTAAAAAGAAAATAACAATTTTAAATTCAAATGCATCCCTTAAAAGAAATATGTTAAATATTATTAATATAAATTATAAAAGTATACATATACCAATGCCCAAATACAAACACATATATTTTAATTTGTAATAACTATGTTTAAAAACTATTACGTAGAATAAAATTAAAAAAGTTTAGTTTGATAAATTATTTTAAAAATATATTTTTTTATGTTCTGAAAATAAAAATAAAAAATAAAAAAAATTATTTTAAAAATAACTTATTTTTAAAATTTATTTTCAAAACAGTAATAAATTTTTAAATAATTTCTTTTTGTTTTGAAAATAAAAAATTAATTTTAAAACAAGAAAACAAACATACCCAGAGTTTTAGTCCGTCTCCGGTGTTATATATATTTTATTTTTTAAGAAAAAATTTACCTTCATCCCTACCTGCAAGCAAGACCATATTTAGAAGGATTGTTGCAAAACGTGGATTCATCCCCACCTGCAAGCAAGACCACCTCTAGAAGGATTGTTGCAAAACGTGGAAATGTTTCCATCTCATGGATCGCTTTGCCTGTTCTATAATGGCAGTAATTACGCGCTGCCAATGTGGAGCTATTCTTTTTAATTAATGCGCTTATCTTTTCCCTTTTTAGTTTCTTTTTTAGGTAGATCAAACTGTGACTAAATCCTTTAATGTGTGGTGCACTAATATTATTTTTCGGTAACTTTAATTTAATATGCATAATCTACATATATTAATATTCCTGTATTTTTATATAAATTAAAAATATGGATCATACTATAACCTAATTATGTGGCTATTTATAAAGTATTCTTAATTTTTTTTAAATTGAATAATAATTTTGATAAGTCACTAATTGTAATATAATAGTAAGGGGCTGGGATAGTCTTAAATTCTATCTTTTATGCCATCATGTGCACTAAAAAATAGAATAATAATTTTAATAATATTAGTGTACAAACTGAAAAAAAAAAGATTAAATGATTTTCTTGTTTCTTTAGAGCCACTCTTTTGAATGTTCCATGAGATTTTACTTTTCATTCATGGTGTCATTTTGAATCCCGGCCCTATTTTAAAATTATTTGAGATACCATAGAGAAAAGTAAATGGTATGAAATTAACAATATGAAATACGGTCTCAAGAAATGTGAATAGAATTATTATTATTATTATTCTCAAAAATAGCTTAATTTTGTACATGAACATGAAAAATAGAATGTGAATCTCACAAGATACAAAAATAAAAAGTTTATTTTAGTAACTTTCGGGCCGGCCCAAGGATAAAATTAATAAAGTCAGAATTTTAAGTCTAAAAAAAAATTTTGTTACGTATTTTAATAATATTTTTTTAAAAGGTTTCACTTTTAAAATTTATTTTAAATCTTTATAAATTTTGAAAAGTGTTGAAACAATAATGCTAACTCTAAGTATATATTTAACTTAAACAAAAAAAAATTAATTGAAGAGTGAAAGATTAATTCTAGAAAAATGCATCATTGTGTGACATTCAAAGGCACCGAAGAAGTTGAGTAACAAGTTTCAACTAATCATCATATCATAGTTATTTCTCAGGGTAGAGAAGGATTGTAGACTTGTATTTGGTACCAAATTAACTTGTTGAATACTTCTAACACGAGTATCACAAAAGACAATATCACAACCCTTCTGTCCACAAGATAGAAGATCGACGACAACTAAATCACAATAAAGTGATTAGAGATGGTACTAAAATACTAAAAATCGTAACGATTAATAACCACTTCAAAATACTTCTTATCTTATTTGAAGATAGGGTCTATTTGAAAGAGTAAATTTCTTCTTAGATAGAAAAGTAGAGATATTTCGTGAAAACGGGAAATGCTACAATTTAATCCAAATATCTCAAAAATATTCTATAAAACATAAATAGATAATGAAATAAAATAACACTCCTGTAATTTTTTTTAATTCATAGTCCTTTAATATTAATTTTTTAAAAATAATTATAAAATAATTTAAACTGTCAAAATATCAATTTCATTAATTTAAAAAATATGATTTTTTTTCATATACCAACTTAATTCAAGTAAAATTATGAATATTTTATATACAATAAAGTTATTAATAAAATTTCAAATATATTAGTACGTAATATTTAATTACTTATATCTTAAATGATTTATTTAATTAATTTTATATATTAAAATTTTAATATATCATATCCTATCATATAACAAGTTATAAAATATATTATTTATTTGACTTATGTTTTGACTGTAATTCAACACAGTAAAATGAGTGAACTGTAAATCACTTATCACTACAATAAAATTAAATTTTCACAACAAAAGTCTAGCGTTAGTTAGAAAAAATTGTCACTAAAATATAAAATAATGATGGTTTTTAAAATTATAATTATTTAGCGATGATTTTTTAAACAATCGTTGTTAAATATCGTTAATTTTTACTATTTTTTAAAATCGACCACTTTTAGCTACGGATTTCTAAAAATCATTGCTAAAATTTTTTATTTCTGACTCATCTTTTAAAGTTGTCAATTTTTAGCGACAATTTTTAAACAATTGTTGTTAAAAATATTATTTCTAACGCTTCTTTTTAAAATGTCAGTTTTTAAGGACGATTTTTAAAAAACCATCATTAAATATTCCAGTCTTTATATATTCCTCACACGTCTTTCTCCTATTTTTTTCTCTCATCTTTCCTACATTATTTTTCATTTAGAGAAAATTTCTCCTTTTAATCATGGTATTGAAATTTTTTGTAAAGACTGCTTCTCTCTTATATTTTCTCTTTATTTTTTCTACAAAGAAACAACAATATTGAAGCAAACCTTTGTGAATAATGCTTCTCCTTCATCTTCCCTCCATTTTTTGGTACAAAAAAACAACAGTTATTCAAACTTTTGTGAACAATGCTTCTCCCTCATCTTCCCTCCATGTAAATATATGTTTTAATTCTAAATTTCAATTAATATTTATCATTTAATTATTTTTTGTGGATATTATTATTATTACTGATACAATTATAAGAATATTAAAAAATATCAAAATAAAAATAAAAATAAACTCTTTTCATTCAAAAAGAGAGAGAATAACAAAAAGGGTTTAGCTACGGTTTGAAAACTGTCGTTAAAGTAAAAGATAGTTTTAGCGACGATTTTCAACGTCGCTATAAAATCACAGCTAAAATACTATTGTTAAGTATAGTTTAACAACGGGTTATCTACTGTTCCCAAAACTATTGTTAAATCATCAATTTTATGATAATTTTTGTAACTATCATTAAAAATTTTGACAACAGTTAAAATCGTTACTAAAACTTATTTTTATTGTAATATACGTACGTATAGTCATCCAAGTTTTAAAACACGGACAAATATAATTGAAATTTGCTCAAATTATTAGAAAATCATGAACTCAGCTACATTCCACAAAACAGTCTTCTACCATCCAATTAATCTAGAAAGTTATTTATATTATATTTGCTCCGTATATGTATTAGTGTAAAAAATATGTTTTGGTTTTTGATAAATAGAGTGACTTTTAATTTGATTTCTTATAAATTAATTTTGTCAATTTCGTTGCTGACTTATCAAAGTGCTTTCAATGTTATCTTCTTATTAACATTTTGTCAAAAATTAATTTCAGAACTAACTAATTGCTAACATTTTATTCAAAATTCAACCCCAAAATTAAATAGTTAAACGTGATAGATAATTGCAAAATCAACAATTATTTAAATTTGGAGTTAAATTTTAAACACAATATAAATCAAAAGGTGATCGACATTGAAAATATTATGAAATTTAAAAAACGTAATTAATAAAATTAATCAGAGTAAATTGAAAATCTCTTACTTCCCATGGACTAATTATTATTTTTTATCTAAGTATTATATACTTTCGAGCCAACTGGCAAGCAACAACTTAAATATGGGAGACATGAACCGTGATATAGACAATAATGCAATCATTTTTCTTCCATGAAATTATTCTTTATGATGACTATATACTGAATTACTTGTGATAATTTCACATTTTCATAATGGTAATTTAACTTATTTTAAAGAAAAAAATTTATAATACAAAGTTATAGATATAAGCATCAAGTTTCATATCTAAGTTACCCTCTTTTCTATAATTTTATCGACTTTTTACTTAATTGTTGGCAGTTGCTAAATTGAAAACATTTGAAATTGTGTCACTTAAAACCTGTTTGGTAATTGTTTTTATTTAAAATTTTGTTGCTTTCAATTGTTTTTAAAACAAAAAAACTCATTTACAAAATATTTTCTATTTCTATTTTGAAAATAAGTTTTGAAAAAAATTATTTTTCAAACAAAAATAATAGAGATTTGTTTTTGTTTTCAAAACACCCAAAAGTAAAAAGTATATTTTCAAAATAATTTATCAAATAGATTTTTTTTACTTTTATTTTAGAGAACAATTTTTAAATATAATTTTTAGAAATAATTTTTAAAAATAAAAAAATAAAAACAGAATCTTATAAACCCTCACATTCCAAATTTTTCAATTGTTACTCTTTTTCTACAGTCCTAAATATACCATCTTTTTCAAAATATTTTTCTAATTTCTTTTTATTTATTCGGCTCCGCATGGTATTTGAAGTCATATCAAATTTTTTATTATACTTTATGTTAAATTTATTATTTTAACTTAGAAATTTAAGTTATTAAATAAAGATTTCATTTGAGTTTAAAGTGTAGATAAATCACAGATCTATTATACTTTATGTTAAATTTTATTATTTTAAAAAATAAATGTTAGCAAAGATTAAATTCTTAAACTATTTGGCCATAGTAGTTTTAATGCTATACTAAAAATCATTTTAAATGAAAAACTTAAACTGATGAGTGACTGATATATAACAAATAATATAAATAACAAAAGAAAAAATTAATAATACAAGGATAACATATTGGAAAAATTTGTGCCATTCATGACCCTCAAACCAAGACTCATTCAACTATGCATCACTCCAAGCAGTGAAGGGGACGGAAAGGAAAAGAAAGCTCCAAAATCCTAACTATGGACCCGTCAAAGTTTATCTTGAAGCCAACAAATATTTAGTATCTATAGTATGTAGATATATATAGTATTGGAATAACAGTCTTATGCCAAAATTTTTGAACACTTTAAGAAAATCTTTTTCATAGAAAGCATAGGCGGCTGGGTGAGCTACACTTACAAGGCATCAACAACACAAACAAAGGGAGAAAATAACAAGACCAAATAAAACTATTTTTGTTTGCTTCCTTTTCCTTAATGCTTTTTCAGAGCATCTCATATAAGCCTCAAAACATGCAACAATAATTGTGGAGAAAAAGGGAGGAAGCGTAAACACGTGCTTTCTTTGTGAAAGGGAAAGAAGGAATTGGGCATGACCCTACACTTTAATGGATTAATTGTATCTGCTCGTGCAATTATTGGCCTGCCACGTCCTCAAAATCTGACGGTAGCTTTACCGGCAACGTTATCCTCTTAAATTTTGTTTGAAAATTATCTATGTTAATTAATTAATTATTATTATTTTACTTTTTTAGAGTATTTTGAAAAATTATTAATAATATAAAACTAATTTTTTTAAAATTATGTTATGACAAAAAGACATTCTCAGCAAGTGATTGTTTCAAGAATCAAATTTTTATTCTCTTGTTAATTAGTAATTAATTAATTAATTAATTTACAAGCTGCTTTTCTCCAAATTTAATTATTGTATTATTTTAGAATTAGTTATCCTAGATAGATTCTATTATTGAATGCTTATATTAAGTAGGAAATGTTTTAATTTGTTTCTTTGATCTTGGTAAGATTAAAAACTTATTTTAAAAATAATAAGTAGTGATAAATAAAATTGGAAACTGTAATAACAAGTTTTGAAGGAAAAATTTATTTTCTAATAAATAGGAAAAATTTCAAATTAATTTCTTATATATCAAACTGCATGCAATATCACCTCTCCGTAGCTATTTTTCTAAAATTAACGTCGAGATTAGATAACGGTTGACGTTGTAATTAACTACCGTGTGTATCTAACTAGTCATATGAAATAACACCCACTTGCATATTTCTCAATTTCCTAAATGCATAACCCTCTTTTACCAAATTTTCTTAAACCTAAAATTCCAAATTTTCTAATTTCCCTTGAGCTTCCCATTGCAATTCTTGAGTCAAAATCTTCTCATGACTAAGGCTTCATTTGATGCAACATATAAAGTTAAATATCATAGTATAATATCATTGCCGCTACTTCTTCTACTTTGTTAAAGTTATAGTTTTCATTGCTACTACTACTACCATGACTATACAGGACCATTATCACCATCACCTTCTCACCACATATTCATGTAATTGTTACTATCATTTTGTTATGATTGCTACTATTACTATTACTATTATTATTATTATTATTATTATTATTATTATCACTATCACTTTACTACTACCGTCACTATATTTGTGTAATTTTTATTATCGTTACTACCATGACTATTATCTTGTTATGACTACTATCGTTACTAATAACTGTCACTATTATTATTATTGTCACCCTAACACCACTAGACACCATGTTACTATTATCGTCATTGTCACACCACTACAGTAGTGGTTCTTATTATGACTACCACTACCATTAGAGTGAGATTGGTTTCCACCAAGATATCTACACCATGGATATTTATAAGAAGGTGCCTGGACCTGCGTGTACCTCAATTTGGCCTCACTCAACTTTACTTTTCAGCCACAAAATGATAATAATGCAGGTCTCACTAAATATTTATTGATTTAATGTTCTTAATCCAAGTCTACCAAAAAGTCTCTCATGTTCATTTATTTATTTGTGATTATATCTGAAGGCTATATCTGTCTAACAAATACAGAAACTAAAAGACTTGGGTATAAACAAAGGAAGATGAAAAAATAGATATAGAACAAAGAACAAGGAGACGAGGATCATGTCAAAATTAATGAGAAGCCAACACAAATTTCTATGAAATTTAAACTAATTTAGTTGCTGTGTTTAAGACATTTCCAGCTGTTCTAGCTAGTTGTCTGTTTAGAAACAGCCAAACCACACCAGAATTAAGAAGCGGTCCTAAATTTCAAGATGGCACCTCAAAAACTGCACGTCCTTAGTCCCGGTTTTCACTGTTTAATTTTCACTGCACGTATGATTTATAAACTTGTCATTTGCATTTACAGTTTAAGGTCAAAAACACGTACTCTCAAGCTATCTTCAGTTGCAAACAAAGACGTTTTCAGGGTTTTTAAAAAATAATTATTGTCATTTTTTATTATTTTAAAGGTTAATTTATCTTGAACTCAAAAATTAAATAATATTTATTACCATATTTTTCAATTGAATTTAAAAATAAATTTAAAAAAATTTAACCTTACAAAATAAACATATATATTTTCTAAATAATAAAAACTTATACATTAAAATATATTTTTAAAAAGAAAAATAAAAATTAAAAATATTTTCACAGATAATTAAAATGCACTCCTCTTTACTTTCTTTCTCTATACAATATTTTTTAATAAAATGAAAGTGGAAGATAAATTTTTTAAAATATATATTAATTATAACCCAATGATTAGAAGAAACTTGATAACAACTATACATTTTTTAATTTAACTACGCATTTTAATTTTTTTAATAAATTATTTACTTGTGCTTTGCCGCTTAATAATTACAACATGTTTTTAAAAGTGAGCCAAAATAATTAATTTGTTTTCTTTATATTGCATACTTAAAAATATATAATAAAAAAAAGTCATTTTAACTATGAGACAGAGAATGCACCGCAATTCCGTAAGGAATCACAAACAATCATTAATACGACAAAGACTTCAATGGAATCATATATATCCCTTTGGAGTGTTATTCCAATACTACATATCTACATACTAGAGGTCCTATGTATTGGTTGGCTTCAAGATAACCTTTGAAGAATTCATAGTTAGGACTTTGGAATTTTCTTATCCTTTTCCTTTTTGGCCCCTTCACTACTTGGAGTGATGCATGGTTGGATGAGCCTTGGAGTTTATGGTATAAATTTGAATGTCATGAATGGCACAAATTTTTTCAATATATTATCCATGTATTATTAAATTTCACTTTTATTATTTATATTATTTGTCATATAACGGTCATTCAATAGTTTTAGTTTTTCAATTAAAATAGTTTTTAATATAGTACCAGAGTTACTATGATCAAATGGTTAAGAGTTTTATCTTTACGGATCTTTATTTTTTAAAATAATTAATAAAAGAATAAATTGTAACATAAAATACAATAGACTTGTGATTTATCTACACTTTTAAGTTGAAATAGTTTTTAACATCATTAAATTTTGATATTTGTGATTTATCCATGCTTTATTTTTAAAAATCATAAAATAATAAAGTTTAACATAAAATATAATAAACATGTGATTTATCCACACTTTAAATTCAAATAAAGTTCCACACAATAACTTCAACTTTCAAATTAAAATGGTAAATTTTTAAGTTGAAGTAATTATTAACATTATTAAATTTTGATATCTGTATTGACCAATATGATAAATTTGTTTTTTTAATTATTAAAAAATATATTAGAAAAAATTGTTGATTACATCCTTAATATCCTTGTCACCACACACACACACACACATCCTTAATATATATATATATATATTCCATTTTGTCATATATCTAATATAAAATATATGAAAATAATAATTTTATCAAGATTTATAATTTTTTTTTAATTTTTGAAGGAATCTATGAGTAAAATCGACATTGATATTTGGCAAGAATTTTGAAGGATGTTTTCCCTTTTTGTCTTTTAGTAATGCTTAGATTTAAGAATTTTTTGTTTGTTTTTGTTTTTGTTTTTGCTATAGGGATATTTTGTCTTTTTGTGCAATTATTCTCAGTTAATCTCTGGCCATCTTGGTGACCTTACTCTAGCCACTATTTATATATTTATATATTTTTATAATTATTTATTCAAAGATCTACGACGATTTTTTAACCGTCGCTTACTCAAGAATCTACAATGATTATTTTACCGTCGTTTAACGACGGTCAAAATAGTTATAATACTCACTTAAAAATCGTTGTAAATTTTTTGATATTTATTCGTTAAACTTTTAATTCAAAAAAATTAATTTTTTTATTTAATTAAATAAAAAAATAATTTTATAAAAAATTTCCACATTGGACCACTACCATAGCATAGATGTTGAAAAGTAATGTTTTCACTAAATTACTAATCTTTTTTTTTTTAATATTGTCTCGGATGAAACAGCCAAAATTTAATGGCTTTCATGATTTGACTACGAGAACCCACTTTTAGGGAATGGCCGTCTTATTTCACTGACGTAGGTTTTCTTTGTGGCAGATATTTCTTTTTACCATAGGAGACCGAAATCATAGGAGGTTGACTATTATTATTATTATTTTAAAATTATAATGTTTAATATATTAATTTTTATAATTAATATTTTAATTTATTTTTTATTTTTTATTATCTAAATTAAATATTAATCCATCTCATGAAAGGGAGGATAAAATTACAGTATTAAAAGGTAATTTAATAATTTTATATAATTACAATTAAAGTTAACATTTGATTTAAATAAAAAAAATAAGACAAATAAATTAGAGAGTCAATCATCAAAATTAATGAATTAAAATGAAAAAATCGAAAAAAAGTGTAATTTCTCTCTTTTTTTGGTCAAAGTTTGACTATTATTCATTTGTTTGATATATCAATGTTGGAAAAATCAAATTGGATCATCATAAAATTTAAATAAAAATATTCTCCCTTTACATAAATCTTCTCTAAAATTAAAAATTACGCTATAACTAAATTTATTTTAATTATTTTGTTAATTCACCTTCATATTATTATTTTTTTGTATTTTTTTCAAAAATATCGTCATTAAAATTTTATTTTGACAATATTTTTACATAACTGGACCTCTTAAAATACACAGATAATTCTTATAAAATAGTTTAACAAATGTACCAAATACATAATTTTTTTAAATACATTTCAATTATTTTTTATGTAATCAAATGATAATTTCAATATTTTTATACTATTTTTTTGGATGAGTTAATTAGATACAGATTACACTATCAATATTATGTGATAATTAAGACAAAAAAGTGCACTTTTTTTTTGTAGGAATGCCAAAATAAGAATAAAAAAATAATTTAATTTAATTTAATTTTTAAATATTAATTTTATAATATTACGCTCATGTTGTTTATCCTCATTAAAATTTTTATTTTAACTATATTTAACAGTCTCTTTATATAACAATACATCTTAAAATATACAAATTATTCTTATAAAATAGCTCAACAAATATATCAAATACTTTTTTAAAAAAATATTTCAATTATTTTCAATGCAATTAAACGAAAATTTCATTATTTTTATACTATCTTTTTGAATGAAAAATCATACTAATAATTAAGAGAAAAAATGAACATTTATTTCATTTTAGAAAAAATACGAAGTTTACTTTTGTCCATCCACTTCTGTAAATTATGAAAACTATTTTTTGTTGCTGCTGAAATTACATTTATTTATTTTTAGAAAATAACAATATGAATGTAATATGAGCAAATTAATATTTCGAAAGTTAATGTAATTTAATTATTGTTTGAATCTTATTATGAAATTTCTGTAGAAAAACTTATGCTTTTTTTTTCTTTAATTATCATATAATATTAATCGTATAATATGTATCCGAATAATTCATCCAAAAATAGTATAAAAATATTGAAATTACTGTTTGATTGCATTGAAAATAATTGAAATATATTTAAAAAATAAAATGTATGGTACATTTGTTAAATTATTTTATAAGAATTATCTATGTATTTTAAAATGTATAATTATGTAAAACTACTGTTAAAATACAATTTTTATGAAGGTATTGTGATGAAAAGAATGTAAGAGAATAGTAATATAATAGTCAACAAACAAAATAGTTAAAATAAATTTAGTTGCAGTGTAATTTTTGATTTCAGGAAAAATCTGTATAATTTTTAAAAATAGAGGAATGTATCGTATAATAAAAATAAAATATAGGCAAGAATAGAGTATTTTCTCTAAAATTTATGTATTTAACTTATAATACCAACTTTATTATTAATTAAATTATTTTTTTAAATTAAAATTTTTTATTTAATGAATATATCATTAAATAAATAGCGCTTATAAAAAATTCATACTAAAATTTATTTTGGGTGAGAGTCATTCTAAAGTGGAGCTGATCATACCTCGAATTGTCATGAGCTCATTTTATAGAATTTGAGTATAAATTTGAGGAATTTTTATATTTAAAAACTCAACAATTTGAACTGTGATAAAATTTATGAAAAAAATATTTTTACTCTTTAATATTTTAAACTGTTCTAGACATTCTATTTTCTTTTTTGTTGGGTTGATTTTTAGGTTTGCGGGGTTAGCTACAGTATCTTTGGTCTTCCTAGAATTCAAATTTAAAATCAATGTAAAATGAGCTCTCGACACTTTACGATACTAAAATTTTCTCACACGGACAATGATTGTTTAGTTAGTTTGTTTTCATTTTTATTAAAAATAAAATAATATGGTTGAAAATATGTTTAATAGAGTTTAAATAAAATTATTTTTAAAAAATATTTCTTAAAATAAAATAAAAATAAAAAATATTTAAAAGACGTTTTCAGTGTTTATCGTATTTCTGTTATTATAAAAATAAGTCTATAATAATTATTAAATAAAATAAAAATAAAAATAATGTAATATTTATAAACATCTATGTCAATTAAATTTGAAAATAAATAGAAACAAGTTCTTAACTTCACAAAGTAAATATGTTTTTTTAAATAATGAAAATTTGAAAATAAAAATATACTTGAATAAATAAATAAAATAGAGAATAAAAAATAAAATATTTTCACAAATTAAATGCGTTAATATTTTTTATATTTTATTTTAATTTTTTTAAACACAAATATTTCTATATTTTTAAATATAAAATTAATTTTATTAGTAGCAGTACTGAAACTGTTTCTCCCACATGTGTTTCTTCGATCCACTATTTTATTACAAAGCATGACTTTGTGCCCACATATAGAAAAGTGGAACAAGCTCAGAGTAGGCCTTCATCATTAAATAATTAATTACAAAACTAAGGATAAGGAACCTTTCGGTCATTCCAATCGCTGCATATGCACGAAAAACGAAAGGTAACCAGAAAATTGACTCTTATTGCAAGTTACAATTTAAGGCCAATTCTAATGGGCACACCTAATTGCAAGAAGATTTCTTCAATTGAATAAATGTAGTATTTTAATTTTTATATCAAGATAGATGTGATAGTAGGTCAAATTTTGAGCTTCATTAATTTCTTTAAACATTTGAAGTATTTTGGGTTTATGACTTTTAAATCTTAATTATTATTACTAACAAAAAACATAGTTGAAGATTTTGTGTACTGATAATTCATAAAACATTTACAATGTGCCTCTCCTAGGACCAATGATGATTTTTTTTCTTAGTTCATTTGATTTTTTCTAAAATTTGAATTTGGGACTATCGGTCTTTAAAATGTGATTTTAGTACTACTAAATCAATTGACTGATTAGTAAGAATTTAGAGATTATAAGTAAAACAAACAAAAATAGTACAAGTCTTGTCTTTTATGTGTTGAAACCTTGCTAGAAATGGAATCTTAGTCCATCCCTTCTTATTGTCATGTTTGAAGTGTTATTATCTCAAAGTAAAATTATAAGTTCAATATTTGGAACATGCATTTGTTGACAAGGATTTTTTGTCGCAATAGAGCTTAAAAGTAATTAATCTTATAGTGTTAGTAGCTTGTAAAAGTATCTTGAGAAACCAAAAAAAGAAAAAAAATTATAACTATACCTCCTGCCCACCGAAGTAGAGAATTTCTATTGACTTAAGTATAAAATATAGAGTTTGCAAGCCGTTAAGTGTGATCAGTGTACCAATAATGGGTACGAGTAATTAGAAACAAAATTTTAAGTTCAAATATTACCTTTGTCGTGTGTAACAACAAAAAAGTTTGTAGTCATTGCGGATTTTATTTATTTATTTTGTTTTGGTGATCATACATAGCACTAGACTAGCACATATAATCTAGATCCTATACAAAATTTTAATTAGATACAAATTATAAAACATAGATCAAATTAATTATTAATAAAATTTATGTCAAAGATATTTTTTAATAACGTGTAATATATTTATATAGTTTTTCATGATAGATTTGATATAAAAGATAAATTTTACCTAAAATTTCCCCACTTTTAAAACCAATATAACTACCATGAAAGGACACAATCAACGTGACAGCCAAGTAGCTGTTGGCTTGCTTAGCAACCACAATACAATAAGTTTGCAAATAATTAATTAATATTTTTTTCTTGAGGAACGCCAATGTATTTTTTTTAAATAAGAGATATTGCATGGAAAAAGAGAAGAAATAAATTTTTTTAATACTTATGATTAAAAAAACACCATTTAAATAAAAGTCGGAAGTTAAACCAAGATATCACGAGGGAAACTAGCCTTCATATGGTTTTCTACAAGGAGTTTCCCAGAGCCATTACGAGAATGAACTAACTCTTCTCTGCCGATAAACAGGCCATCCAATCTTGAACTATTCAGCCCTCCTAGCTGTGGCAATAGTAATGGAGGCAAATATATAGAGCAAAAAAAAAAAAAAGAAGAAGACTTGAGCTACAGGGAAATGAAATGTAGGGGCCTTCTTCACGAGGTTGGTTCAGGTGTGTGAGTTGGGTTGAGCAACAGGGAAGTGCATCCGAGAGGGGTCTAGGTTGAGGTTGGGTTTTGCTCGCGGGAAGGGGTCTAGGATGAGGATGGGTTTTGCTCGTGGGAAAACAATGTTCTGGAAGCTTCTTCGCGGGGTTGAGCTGCAAAATATCTGTGTATCCGAGAGAGGCTTTCAGTTTTTCTGTTGTTTAGTGTATCTGAGAGAGCCTACGTGCAAGCGAGGGAGGGTCAAGTGGGGGTCAAGTGCAAGTGACTAACATGGCAAGTCTTAATTTGTTTTAATTTTTTTTGTTTATATCCAAGCTTATATTAAAAAAAATAAGATGGCAAGCCTTAATTTGTTTTATTTTCTTTTTCATTTTTATTATTTTACTTATTATTATTATTATTATTATTATTATTATTATTATTATTATATATATATTAATTTTACTTCTAAAATTTCTTATTAGTTTATTTTATTTTTCTTTTAAATAATTTTATTTAGATATATATAATAGTTGTGATAATTATTTAAATTATATTTAATTTTTTGACTTATTGGTGTATTTAATTTTTTTTTTCCTTTTTATTTAATTTATTTAATAAGAATAACAAAACTTTACCATTTTTCAAAGATATATACATTTTTAACTTGATTTTAAAAATTTTATTTTATCAATTTTATATTTAACTAAAAATCAACTTATGTTAAATAAATCTAAATTTATTTTATCAATTAATATTTAACACATTTTTTTATATAATTAAAGTTTATTTTTACTATAACTTTAGTGGTCACTTTTCTGAGTCGCTACTAAAAAATAGATTTTTAGTGACAACTCAGAAAGTCGCTACCAAAAAATAGATTTTCAGTGGCAACTCAAAAAAGTTGCCACTGAAAAATGGACTTTCAATGGTGACTCAGAAAAGTCGCAACTGAAAATTATATCTTTCAGTGGCGACCCAAAAAAGTCGCCACTAAAAGCCCTTTTCAGTGGCCACTTTTTTGGGTCGTCACAAAAAACTTAATTTCTTGTAGTGCTTTTTTAATTGAAATAGAAGATTAGATACTAAGGCCAATAAATAGAAGATAAATGTAGTATAAATTAATTCTATGGCTTTTAAAACTATAAAATAAAGAACTAATACTTCAAATATTATATATAAAAAATTAAAAATACAGGTGATGCAATAATAAAATAAAAATAAAAAAAACGTATAGTGTAGATAAAATACATTTCTTAAATTCTCTTCAAATATTTTCTACACAATCATAAAGTCGGTGTTGTAGATTTGATTCTTTTTACTCAAATTCAAATTTAATATGTAGATCTAAATAAATAAAATATATTTTTTGAAATTGTGACACATATTTTACTCTTAAAAAAAATAAATTTTTTTAAAGAAACGAAATCTAAAGAGTAGTGAAAAGAAAAGGATGAAAAGAGAAAGAGGGAGGGGGGAAGAGTTGGCTGCCACAGGGAGTCATTCCCTGCGCGGCGTTGTTGTCTGAAGGGAGAGACGCTAGGGTTTGCGTGAATTTGACATAGTTGAGTTTAATCCCCACTCTCTCATATCTTTCTCCTACAAAGAATTTGTTTTCTGATTGGCTGTGGCCCATCTAATGTAGTCCATAATGTTAGCCCAATATTGGAACAAGTTGGAGCCCAGTTTGCTTGCGTCTTGCATTTGTAATATAGGCTGTCTGCATATTGAGCCCATTTTTATTTTATAAATTTTTTTCTCTGATGAAATTCGTAATTTGAAATAAATAAATAAAAAGTTGATTTCTCATGAAATGCGGGTTTTAGAATAATAAAAAAAATCTCCAGAAAGTTGGGAAAAGTTGGAGATATATTTGTGGTTAAGAAACAATGTCTAAGTATGCCGCAATTATAAATAAAGCAAATAATTATTTTAATTTTTAAAAAGATACATATATTTTTATTTTTATTTTTAACAATTTTATTTTTTTAATTTAGTCTGTCAAATACTATTAGATTCAAAACTTGTTTCTACATTAAGAGATATCTAAGAAATTTACTTACTTGATATAATCAAAAGGGTTTACTAATTTATATGAGGAATTGGTTTAAGTAATTATTTTGATTTGGCTATTAAAATAAATATGTTGAATATTTTTAATAAAATTAAAATAATTTTTTTAATATAAAATAATTTTTAGATGTACATGGCTTGGAAGGAAAAAATCCTGCATTGAATGTATAGTTTTCTTTTTCAACTAAATTTAGAAAATGGTTCTTAAACTTTGAATTATGTCAATTTAGTATCTAAATTTGTGTAACTCACAGCAAATTAATTGCTGTTTTTAAAAAATATTAAAATAATCTGTGAAGGGTTCAATTGATTAGTTAATGTTGTTGCCTCACCATTGGCAAAAAAAAAAAAAAAGAACCTTTAACTGTCCGGAGGGGGGGTGTTTTGGAGCGAGCACTGTTTACATACGCAACAAGAATTGCAGAGATTTGCTTAGCAAACTTCTGAGCCGTGTAAATTATCAAGAAAAGAAAAAAGATGTAGAAAGAGAATTAGGAAATCAATGCAAAAAGAAGCAGGAACCTGGAAGAAAAAAATTTGAAGGGTCTCTTTTTTCTAAATTTCAAAATTTTAAATTCTAAAATTTTTAGACTTTAAATATTTAAACTTCAAAATTTAAATTTTAAAATATAAATTCTAAATTTTAAAAGTATTAAATCTTAAATTGTAAACTTTAATATTTATTTTATCTTTTTATATGTTAAAAATTGATATGGGTAATTTTGAAAAATTATATAATATTTTAAAAAATATTGATATGAACATAACTTCAGAATATTAATTTTTTAACAACGTAGTATAATATTTTAAAAAACATTTGTGTTAAACTAAATATAAAAAAATGATTATTTCAAAAGTCAGGATCTTTTAAAACATCTTTGATTGTATAAATCGAACGCCTTCATATAAAATTAATTTAAAAAAAAAAATGAGAATGAGAAAGAGGAGACAAGAAAATGAAGATTAAAAAAACAGCGCCCCGCCAGCTGCGCAGGAGTTCTGCCGGATGCTACAGGGAACTGGATCGTAGTTTTTCCAAGGTCCTAGCAGCAGGAAATGCTCCGGAAGCCGAACTTGAAGGTAGCATGGGAAAGGAAACTAAAAGACGTGGAAGTAATGACGGATTCCTTGACTACAAAGAATTTTATGTTTAGTTGAATTTTAAGATCGTTAAAAAATTTTAAATAATATTTTAAAAAAATTTTGTTTTTGTGTTTAATTATATTTAATTTTTTTTAATTTTTATACATTTTTTAAAAAAATATCTTTATTTATTTTTAATTTGTTTGTTTGTTTAATTTTTTTAATAAAAAATAAAATAAATTATTATCATTTTACTTTTGATAAAAAAATTTATTTTCATAAAAATAATCAATTTTCACTCTATTTATGATAATTTTTTTATGAAAATATATATTTAAAAATTAAGATAAAATGCACTTTGCCACCTTCATCTATTGGAGCAATTATAATTTTTCTCATTTCTTTTAATTGCAATAATTTTTTTTTAATCTTTATTTTTATAGTAAATCTTTCTCCTTTCTCTCTCTATTTAAAAAAAAAAAAGAACGAATTTTTTGAAATAAAAAATGACAAAACTATCCCTTTAATTTTTTTTTTCAAAAATAACTCAATTTTTATTCAAAAATTTTATTTTATTTTAAAAATCAATTTCATTTTTAAATCAAAACACCAACGCATCTTCTTTACCTCACCCATTAGCGAACATCCAAGCTCCCTCACCCACGATACAGAGCACCCTCCAGATCCATCGCCGGCAACCATTGCAGTGACCACCGGAAGGAGAGAGGACGGCCACCGGAAGCTCCTAATCGTCGCCTGAAAAAACAGATTGTCGCAAAGCTTCATCAGGCCTCCAATCACGAGCAACATCATCGCGGGCAACTAGGTAATGCTCTTTGCTCTTTGCAGCCCTTTGTCCACATTAGAGTGTCTTGGCAGTTTTCTGTTGAATGGGTGCAACCTTTTTCTTTAAACAATAGACAGGAATCGATGGTCCTGTGGAGAAATTTTGGGATCGGGAAAATGTCCCAGACACTCTAATGTGGGCTAGCTATTTTGGGAAAATGTCGTAGACACTGTAATGTCCCAGAAATTTTGAATGTCTGTGCTGTGTATGGCTTAAAATTTGGACTGCATTACTTGAGCTAGCTATTTTGAATGTCTGTCTCCTCCATGATGTTTTTATCCCTTAGAAGGACTAACATCATCTCTATATGTACACTACATCATAACTATAATGTCTGAATTCAGATGTTTCTCACAATTCTACTGAAATGAGCAAGCTTGTATTGGTCTTCCCTTTCTTTAGAGTTGCTGCTTTGGGTTTGTGTTGTTGATTAATAATCAAAAGTTAATCCAAGTGCTCCACTAAAACACCACAAGCGCATTGATGAACTATAATATGCATGATCATGTCCTTTACAGAGAGGCAGAGTACTAGCTTTTTATATACTTAATTGATCTTCAAACAATTATAGCATACAAGATAAAAAGTTTAAGTTTCTCTAATCTTCCTAGCTGCCACCCTGACTTTGTTGTGGACTGTATTGGGTTGCTCGTTTTTTTGCTATTTTGATACTCTCTTCTGTAGCTTAAAATACAAACAGGGTTATTAATAGGACATTTGTATTCTAGCATTGTCTTAAGTTATTTCAACATATATTTCTTTCAAAATATTATATATTTCTTTCAATTAACCAACAGAATTATAACAGACAAATAGCTATTTTCTCTTTCAGCTTTCATTCTTTTTCTTTTTTCTCATCCTTTAAAGAGAACAATTATAATGAACAGAGTCACCACATCCCATAGATAGACTGGATGCCTTCAACAAAATCTCACTTAACCATTAGCTAGAAGAAATATGCTCTGACATAGAACAAGAATGAAGCAGACCAAGTGGCCAATTAAACTATGCTATTAAGGGACATGTAGCACATACTAACCCCCATTCTTCACTTAACCTAAAGTGTAGATAGTTTAACAAGTCCATCAGTCTGGAAGTACATGATAATATCCCTTGTGCATGTCAGCCGTAAAAACTTCTTTATGTATCTAAATCTTAATTGCTTCCCCCATTTATAACAAACACTCTTAAAATACCTATTGAGAAAGACAATGTCAGTCATCCATTCTTTAAAAATTTGAAGAATCTGATCCTAATCAAAACCAGAAAGCTTTAATTTCTGCACAAATTAGAAGTTTCAATCTCTGATCCTTTTGATAAGTATTTCTTGAGTCAATTCATAGAACTGAAGACAAGTTATATCTTTCTGATTTTAGACTAAGTGGTCACCATGATCAACAATGGCTGTCAAACATTCCAATCATTTTCATATCAACTCATTGCCTATCATTTCACTCCTCGTTGAATAATTAAGATATAGTTTTACTGAGCAGTTTGATTTCTTTTATTTTACGCAGGACCAGCAGCCTCACCACATCCCATTGATCCCTGTCCACTGCCTCAAATGAAATAATTTTTAATTCTACATGAATCTAAATTTTTTTTTCTATCAAACACCCCAGAGTAATTTTTAAAATGGCATCAAAAGCTCTTTTTTTTTTTTCGTTTGGTAAATGGCAACGGAAGGAATGGGCATGAGAATTGAGAATGGAATGGAAAGGAATGGATTCAAATAGAATGGAATGGAATGTTGTGATTAAAATTGTGTTTGGTAGGTCAATAGAATGGAATGGAATAAAAATTGTCAAAAAGACAAAAATACCCTTGAAAAATAAAATTATTATAGTAATATTATTTTAACTTAAAAAATTATTTTAAATATTATAAACAAAAAATAAAATAAATTATTATTAATATAAAATTTTGAATTAAATTTTGTTAAATAATATTGAAAATTTTAATTAAATATATATATTTTTAATTATAAAAATTTTTATAAATAAATAAAATAATGAAAGGTATTTCAGTTTTTTTACTTTCTATTCCATCGCACTGTTCACTTTCTACCTGTTTTTGGAGGTAATGCTGATTACCTTGGAGGAGGTAATCAGCATTCCGTGGGACTCACGATTTTCATTACTTCCATCTACCAAACCAAGGAATGGAATGGCCATTCCATTCTTATGCCTTTATTTTCCTTTACCAAACAGGACCTTAAATCGCATACCTGTGTGTTCATGAATACCCCACTGGTAGGGGTTAGCAGAACGCTGATGGATGATCTATGAGGAATATCCTAGCCTAGATTAGGCCTCTTTTACTCTCTGAGACTCATCTCTTGTACCGAAAAAAAATTAAAAAAAATAGCGTCCGGAGCAGTAAAAATTAAATAGAATCACTCTTTGCTAAGGCCCCACTACACAGCCTGAGGAAAGCCCAGCTAGATCTCACTCAGGCTACACAGGTTTGAACACAGCCACACAATGAGCGTCCTAGAAATGCGAAGTCAAAAAAGACTTGCAGGGACCAAAGAACTAATTTTTTTTTATCAAAATAGTTAAAATATTTTTATTTTTAGAGTCGTTGATATGAAATAAAATTATCAAAATAAAATAATATATTTATTAAAAAATTATATTATTTTAATCGAAATTATTATATTATAAAATATTTCAGTAAAAATATTTTTGTTTTGAATTGTTTCGATGAAAATATTTTTAAAATACTCTTATTTCAAATTGTTTTGATATAAATATTTTTCTTTTGAATTGTTTTGATAGAAATACTCTTATTTCGAGTTGTTTCGATGAAAATATTTTTATTTCGAGTTGTTTCAATAAAAAAATACTAAACTAATTTAAAAAATAAAAAAAATTGACAATATAAAAGTAAAATCACATCACATCACATCTAACATCAAGTTATTTTCTTCCATTACTTACAACATCTTTGTCAACTTTCTATTTTTTCCTCTCATTTTCACGACATTGTTTTCCTTCATTGTCTTCATTTCAAAGAGAAAATTATAAAAATAATGAAAAAAGAGATTGAGAGAAAAAGAGAGAGAAAGGTACCTGAGAGAAATACCTGAAGATAAAGACAAAATCATGGTCGATAGAGAGAGATTTAAATACAGAGACCACAAAAAAGTTAAGAAAATAGAAAGATGGATGCAAGAGAGAGGTTGTTATTGAATGCTATTGAAATTTGAGTCAAAGTCCTTATTGTAGTAGCATGTTTATGTCACACCCTTACTGTAGGAACGCAAATAACACTAATGTCCGATAACTTTATATTTATTTATTTACAATCAACTTCATAATATGTCATAACAGGATGATATCATGCGTTTGCAAATCTCAACATAACTAATTATACATATCAAGTCTACACTTATCAGTTTTACAGCGGAAACAAAGATCCTGCCTGTGGCATTCAGAGCAACTCTAGAGTACAAATATATTATAATTTTAAACACTGAGAGCCCAGAAACAATTTAGGTTCACCACTGAAATACAACACCTAGTCGTTCAAGAAGCCGCAAGACCAAATTCTGAGTCATTATCTGAAAAATATATAAACCACGTGTAGTGAGTTTTACAACTCAGTGAGCAGATAACACCTCCTATGACCTCTTAGGTCAACATATGAATGTACTCTTTATTTTAAAATTTTTCACATTTAAGTTCACAATTCGGAGGTACATTCATATGGGACTCGCATTTCAAATAAACTCTGTTCAAATTCATATGCATACTTAATTCATAAATAATGTTGTAAAAATGGTAATAAAATCATATTATGCATCAACATAAATCTTATGAAAATATTTGAAGGATCTCATATCAGAACCACCATATCAGAGTTTGACCCCTTCCGTACTTTGTGTAATAACTCCATTTAAGTTTAATTTTTTTTATAATACCATGAAGTTATTACCTCGTTACAATTTAACTCAATATAACATTTATTTAATTTATACAATACAGAGTTTACATACATGTCATTAATCAAAACATACATACAACATATCAAACACATAAAAATCTACATCTTATTTATTCTGGTTGACCAATTCCAGATATATAGGTGCGGGTGGTTGCACGTTCACCGGGATCTAAGCTAACTCGACCACAAACATTTTATTTGCTTCTGGGATCTACCCAACATAAAGTATTCTATCCAACGTGCACTAAAAGCAGAGTTATAGAAAAAGCTGCATAACTAATTTTCTGAACATGATATGGAAATATAGTGAGAATTAAATTCCAGTAAGTTCAACAATAAATTATCATCAATATAGTTTATCACATCATGTTCAACTGTATAAACTACAGAAAATATCTTTGGTCACATGAATGCATTATATCTATGCACATAAGAATTATACAGTAATGATATGTATGACAGGATTAACTATTTTCAGAATATTATATGATGATTATCAATTTATTCTCATATCAAGCTACCCTAGTCAGGGTGAGTATTTTCTACTCTCCGGTACAGGTTTTTCTCGCTCTGTCTGACATGGCCCACTTTCTCTTTCTTTTCTCATTAACATGATTATAACCGTTGGTAGGGCGTCCCCTACTAGTGCACCACACGGATTGCCATGTGACCGTGCTCATTTCTTTTCTTTTCACAATGATAGCAAAAAATATGCTTTCAATAACAAGTATGTTCATCAAAATATAACTATTACCATAAATCATTGGTAATTATGCCATGAACATAACCATTTCAAATATCACTTTATAAAATATTTCCATGTCAGAATTTCATACTTAAGATGGTAAGAAGTTCATACAATGGCAATGGCTATGGCATATACTAGTCATTTATAAGATTCGTCTTCTTTTTTAAATATTAATTTCATCTCTTCATTTTCTTTATGCTTGGCCTTTAGTCAATTTCTTCTTATTTATATCATTTCTAACGCACGTTCTTACAAATTTATAGAGCATTTTCCTTCAATTTGATTTCTACTATTACCCTATAGTTAAAGAGGTTCATCTAAGGTAGAAAAATGTTGAAAATAGGCTTCACCAGCTTCCAACACGGTCTGACCATGTTCCAAGACACGGCTATGCTTTAAAAATACTTCAAATGTACTTAAAAACAGCCCCGAACACGGTTAACCCGTGCTTGAAGCACCTAGAACACGGCCTGGCCGTGTTCTGTGATCTTTGCTCACTAATTAGAGCATAACTCCCTCATTTTAACTCTGATTGAGGTGATCTTGGTGTCTAAGGACAGTTAAGACAAATATCTAAAACTATTATGTTAATCAAATCAGCAAAATAGTAATAAATCTTAGTGTTATTACTCCCTTAAATTCAATATTATTTCTTCTCGGGTAGGTTCTAACATTTACTTACTAATCTGACTATATCTCCCACATAAGAATTCCAAATTACGTGATTCCAGTGGTTAAACATCCGTGACACATAAATATATAATTCATATGTTAACCATTTATTTTAATTCCTTATAAAAGTTTCCCATAAATTAAAACACCGAAGCTATCCTAACATATTCTTCCCTGATTAACCATTTTCTGACCTTTGTTTACTAATCGGAACATATTTACCTCATATGAACTCTAAATTGAATTATTCCAGTGGTTAAAAATCCGTGACACATATATATTTAATTCTTATGTTAACCATTTATTTTAATTCCATACAGATAATTCCCAAAAATTAAAACACAGAAACTATCTTAACATATTCTTCTCTGATGAACAATTTTCTGACATTTGATTACTAATCGGACCATATCTACCTTATATGGACTCCAAATTGAATGATTCCAGTGGCTAAAAATCCGTGACATATATATGTTTAATTATTATGTTAACAATTTATTTTAATTCCTTATAGATTGTTCTCAGAAATTAAAATACCGAAACTTAAAATTTTGTCACCCATAGCCATACCCATGCAGAACTATCTACACCAACCTAAGTATTCAAACATACATCACATGCAAGATCAATATGTAACATGATATAGCTACATCCATGACCAATCATCAAAGTTCTAAGATCAAAATATCATATAAATATTATAAGTTTCAAAAGTTTTTTTCAAAAAGAAATATTGTTAAACTTACCTGGAGCACTTAATCCCCTAGACTTCTTCTTCCTCTTTCTTCCTTTCTTCCTCTCCTTTCTTCAGTCTACCTTGCTTTTATTTTTCTTCTCTCTCACTTGGACGAAATTCTAATGTTGTAAGGGTGGATTTCTTATATAGATCACCAAATAATTCACCTTTCATGATCATGGGTCTACCTTATCACAATTAGGATACACTTTGTTGAATTTTGGAAAACAAACAACTTATGTTCTTGTCTTTCTCTTCCTTAGTCAAGATATGCATAGGAAAAGGAGATTTGTATTTTGAAAATTATGATGATATGTTCTTAAGATAAGGGACAAGGTCCCTTTGATTTATGGATTCATTTCCATTTTCTTTTGTCTTAAACAAGTATGATAAGTTTGCCTTTTTAGGTGGCAAATTTCTAGCCCTTTAATCTCCATTATTTGGTTGATATTATTTGTGTGGGATATGAATGTTTTGTCCTAATGCCATGTATTATCATACCACTTGCTAGAATTATGAGTGTAGGATATAGATGTTTATGTCCTAAAGCCTTGTATGGGTAAAAATTTTAAACTTAGTAACTCTAGTTCTTAAAATTTTAAGACCTTTACTTGTTTCTAAAAATTTATCTTCTTTATCCAAGAATTTTGCATCTCTTTAGTATGTTATTTCTAATTTCTTACCTATTAGGTTTTTCTTCTTTAAATGTTAGAAACATTTTCTATGCATATACATAAGGTGAAGAATATCTAAGGATTATATTTCTTTAGATATCTAAAATATTGTCTAATAAATTTTATTTCCTTAATTAAATATTTTTGTACTTTTATCAATAAAAGAAACGAAATTAGGGATGTTACACTTTGGTGGTATAGGATTTGCCTAAACTCAGCATCCCGCTAAGGTTTACCTTACTACCATTCAAGAGGACACGCGAAGAGACTCTATATGGGTTTTCCCAAGCACACGGCAAGAGAAGGCAAATCATAACTCATATATTTGGCATCTTGCCCATATAGGACGCATTCCGCTCTCCATCACACATCTCTCGTGTGTTGGCCCTCACACGAGGCTAGCACCACCCCCTGCTAGCTGAGGCAATCAAGGTGCACCAGGGCTAACATAACTTGCTGTTAGCAGATAGTGTTTTCAATAGGATTCCTCCACAAAATCATATTCTCATATATTCCATATTTACCAAATAGAGGTTCTATCATAATATAACATTTTCAATTTCAGTATATTTCTTCTGTCAAAACTTTCCAATCAGGGGAATTATATACACATGCCTATCTCGGAGGTAAAAATATCATTGTAGATCAATATCACATGCACAACATGTTTTCTTTGCCATATAATGAGAAATGCATTAAGAAATCACGTATTCAAAACATTTGAAAATCTATTTCAAAAATCATACTCTTCTTGAACTAGATATCATGTTTCAACCGTTTCAGACATTCTAAATCATTTCAAGAACATATGAAAGTATAAATAACCTGTAATCATATTCATTTACCAACGTAAAGTTCAAGAAGAATAAAAATAAGCTCAAAGAAGAATCATCTACTCACAAATTTAGGGTACCAAGTTGGATAACTCTAAAATCTTCGTTTTGGGTCTGATTTTGGAAAAACAAACCCCAAAATTGAGTCCAGAGGGTCCAAAAACCTTAAAAATGACTCCGAATTTATAAAATGTGACCTCTAGGAACTCGATCAACGCAGGTCAACGCAAGAGGGTCCGGCTGCCACGCGCTGCCAAAGGAGCTGCGCGTGGGCGTCACTCGCCAGGAGAGATTCGGCGCGTGCGAGGGTTGGTCAGCTTGAAATTTGAGATCCAAAGGTTTCGGTGCCTTCTGGATCGATCTACGGTATTAGTTTTTGCATTAGATAGTCACAGATAGGGGTTTCGAGAATTACCTTTTTAGCCGATTTTTTCTTCAATTTTTCAGCCAATTTTCGGCCAATTCTCCAGAAATCAATAAGATGAATTTGTAGAACTCTTCGTCCTGAGTCCGTTGGTGGTGGTGGTGTCAAAATCCGATGTCCAGTTGCAGATAAATCTTAGAGAGAAGTTAGAAGATTTTCAAGGAGAAAATTGGAGGAGAGAGAGAAACTTCTGATTATCCGATTCTGGAGGCGGCTAAGGCTCTTAAAATATCTCGGGAGACCTTCCTACAAAAATTCACTTTTAGAGGGAGGTCCTTGTAAATTTTTCTTATTTATAATTTGACCCCGTAACTTTTAAGAAATTGCATTTTGACCTCAGAACGTAATTTCTCATATTCTTTTTATAATTCTTTAAGGCTATGTTTGCAAAAATAGCTGAGAAGCTAGCTGAAAGCTGAAAAGCTAATTTTTAGCTGATAGCTGAAAGCTGTTAAACTAATTTATTGAATTAGAAGTGTTTGGTAAAATTAGCTATTGAATTAGCTGATAAGTGTAAAATGACATAAAAGTACATACTTATATAAAATTTATCATTTTTTGTTAGTAATTATATTTCATTATGTAATTCCAAAAAATACAAAAATATAATTTGTTAGTTTTAATTTTTTTTTCTCTTTTACTCTGTAATTATTTTTTATCAGTATTCTAAGAATATAAACTCACCCACTTTTGGTAAGTGTCGCTTGATTAGTAGAAGAAAAGTGTACACAAAAAACTTGAAGATCAATAAATTACATCAAGGGTCATGAGTATAATAGTGTTGGAATTTCAATAAAATAATAAGGATAAAAAAGGAATAAAATTATAAAAGCTATAAGCTAAACGCTATAAGCTACTCAAAGTAGCGTATGATAAAACGCTATAAGCTACTTAAATAAGCTCGTTTATCAAACACCTCTAATTTGGTCAAACAAGCTTATAAGCTAGTCAAATACGCTATAAGTTAGCTTATTGGACTTGCCAAACACACTCTTCATGTAAATAATAAACTTATTTTTCACCAGTTCTTATCTCCATTTTCAAGATTCTCTTTGATTCAAAATTTTTTTTACTTTCAACTTTATTAAATTTATGGCTATTACAGTTTACTTATTATACAACTATAGACATTAATTCGAATTAATTTTAACATAATTTTATATATCTATATCATTAATATTATGTAAAAATATTTTAAAATTTAAAAAAATATTTTTTAAAATTATTTGAAACATTTTTAAAAAAATTTATTTTCACAAAATTTTTGAAATGTTTTCATTTTTAGAGTCAGCAAAACGATATTTCGAAATGAAATTTAATATTTTTTCAAATACTATACTTTCTGAGAGTAATTTAAATAAAAAATTGAGTAAATTAAATACTTATAATACATAATTTATTTTTATTTTAAAAATATATAAATAAATTACTTTTATTATACTACTTCTATTTTTATTACTATATATATATATATATATATATATATATATATATATATATATATATATATATATATAATTTTTTAAAAATAAAAAATATATTACAATTTAATCTAAATATTTTATAAAAAAATAAATAATAAAATAAAATAGTACTCTTATAATTTTTTTAATTCATTGATCTTTAATATTAATTATTTATTTTTAAAATAATTTTAAAATAAATTAAATTATTAAAATATCAATTTAAAAAAATTAATTAAATTAAAAAGAAAAAAATTGATAAAATAAAATTTTATTCAGGTTTTTTATTTCTTTTTATTTCAAAAAATATATTTAGGATATTAAAATTAAGTTGTAATTTTTTATATTTTAAAAAAGATTCATATTTTTTTTAATAATAAAGAGAATAGTTCTTTAATAAGAATGTTAATTAAACTATGATAAAATATTTTTATTTTATTTTTAATAAATATTTGTGTATATTTTTTAATAAAAGAGAAGAAAATATAATAAAAATATTAATTATTTTTAAAAAAATTTATATATATATATATATATATATATTTATAATAATAATAAAATTATGTATTAAATATATTAATCATGAGGAGAGTAACTTTATCTAAAAAAGTTTACTTTATCATTAATTTTGAATTTTAAAGATATTTATATTTGATTGTTGACTAGAGTCCGAAGGCAATGTGACGCCGTAGCAGTAAAATCCTTCCAAATTTGAGGATAGGACGGGAATAAAAAATATGCACAAAGAAAAAAAGTAAATATGGAATTAAGATTTTTAAAAAATATATATTTCTGTCCTTTATATATAAATAAAATTTTAATTTAATTTTATATAAATTAATTAACATTAAATTATAAATTTTTACTATATTTATTAAATTAAATATATAAATTCACATTAACACCAAATTCACACTGTCGTTCCCCCTTCCAACCAATTCCGATGCCTCGCTACCTCACCAAATGCTCTATTAATGCGGTCCCCAGGGTCGTTGTGTAGTAACTGTTGCAAAACTTGCGTGCGTGCTAGTGACAGGCCGCAACCCCCTTATTCCCCCTGCCAACGGTCACAGGCGTTAGGTCGTAGCCAACTCTAATAGTAATGGCAAAGCTAACCCCGATTGCATGCCTCAACTATCGTTTTACCTTTTCCTGCTTTTCATAGTCCTCACACACACACACACTCTTCGGTATGATCGTTGGAAGAGAATACTTTTAAAGTTACGTATGGTAGATGCATATTTTTAATTTTTTTTAAAAATTATTTATCTATCCTAATTATTTTAATAATTTAAAAATTATCTATCCTAGTAAAGTACAACGTGAACATGGGTTTGTCGCTCACTAGTCACAGCTACCTCATTTATTTGATCCTCTCTTGGCTTTCTGGGTTGTAGCGCCAAATATATGGCCATGCATAATGCGAAGCACCGTAGAACCCCAAGCTCAATTCCCAAGTCCCAATCTTCATCTTCCTTTCTCTTCTTTCCTTCTCATTTCCAGTCTCTTTGCTAACCAACTATGCCAATATCATCTCAGAACAAACACGTCGCACTCATTGCCTTCCCCTTTGGTAGCCACCCTCTTCCTCTCTTAAACCTGGCTATCAAACTAGCTCAAGCTGCTCCAAAGGTCACATTCTCATTTATCAGCTTACAAAAATCTAACCAGACCCTTTTCTCCAAACCAAATATTCCGGATAACATCAAACCCTATATGATGTTTCTGATGGAATCCCAGAGGGTCATGTGCTGGGAAACCACCCAGTTGAAAAGTTGAATTTTTTTCTTCAGGCTGGTCCTGAGAACCTGCAAAAGGGTATAGATATGGCAGTGAAAAGCACAAACCTGAGAGTTACTTGCATTCTTGCTGATGCTTTTGTAACTCCCGCTCTCGTTGTGGCTCAGACCCTACATTTTCCCTGGATTGCAGTTTGGCTTCCCCTTTCAACCTCCCTCTCTGCTCATGTTTACACTCACTTAATACGCCAGAAGTACTGTACCACTGGTGGGGGTGATAGAAGCAGATCCTTGGATTTCCTTCCTGGTTTGTCTCAAATGCGAGTTGAGGATTTACCAGATGATCTACTCAATGGTGGTGAGGAAGAGACACTATTTTCAAGGACACTAGCATCGTTGGGTGAAGTGCTACCTCAAGCAAAAGCAGTAGTTATCAGTTCCTATGAGGAGTTGGAGCCACCCCTCTTTGTTGAGGATATGAAGTCCAAATTGCAGTCTATGCTTTATGTTGCCCCTCTTAGTCTTTCTCTTCCTTTGCCACCATTACCATCATCTGACACAGACACAACTGGATGCTTGCCATGGTTGGATAGGCAGAATTCTAAACCAGTGGCTTATATTAGCTTTGGTACCGTGGGGGCACCACCTCCTCATGAGCTTGTGGCAATAGCTGAGGCATTGGAAGAGAGTGGGACTCCATTTCTATGGTCTCTCAAAGACGATCTGAATGGTCTTCTGCCAAATGGGTTTGTTGAGAGGACAAGTATGCAAGGGAAAATAGTGCCTTGGGCTCCCCAAACCCAAGTTTTAGCTCATCATTCTGTAGGATTGTTTGTTACTCACTGTGGGAATAGCTCTGTGATGGAGAGTATTTCAAATGGAGTGCCTATGATCTGCAGGCCCTTCTTTGGAGATCAGGGGATGGCTGGAAGAATGGTAGAGGATATTTGGGGGATTGGGGTGAGAATTGAAGGTGGAGTTTTCAGCAAAAATGGATTGCTTAAAGGCATGAATCTGATTTTGGTGCACGAAAAGGGGAAGAAGATTAGAGAAAATGCCTCAGTTGAAAAATACTGTTCTAGATGCTGCTGGGCCAGAAGGGAAAGCAGCACAAGATTTCAAGGTTCTGGTGGAAATAATTTCTAGCTCTTAAATTTCTTCAGGAAGTGATATTCGGTTCGGCCAAGGGCACTAGTTACCTTTATCCTTGTGGATCAGATATTATAGGGTGCAAGAAGTAAATATAATACTACCACTATCAAATAAGGAAGGATACAGGCCACGTTATCATATATATGTTACTGTTGCTTGATAGACCTCATTTTAACTTATTTAGGGAAAGCAACTAGTGTTCTTAATAAATCGTTAGAGCAATTGGGTGAATAATAAAATTTTTAAGTTACTGCAAGGGAATTGTTTGCTTTATATGTTTTCAATTTTTATTTTTACTTAAAATCGAAAATAGTAATGAAAATGTCTTTATTTATTATTTATTATTTTTATTTTTAAAAAATATTTCTTAAATTTTTGAAAATTTTGAAAATATCAAAAAAACGTTTTCAGAATTTTTAATATTACAATGCAATATAGTAATAGTATTTTTACAATTATTTTAAACTATATATACAATATTTTACTGCTTATATAATTAGAAAGTAATAAAAATAAAAACAAAATGAAAACACAACTATATAATTAAAAAATAATGAAAATAAAAATAAAAATCAAACACATTTTTTAAAATGTAAAAAATAAAAAACAAAAAATATTTTCAAAAAATAAAAATAAAAAACAAAAACAAAAAATATTTTTGCAAACTAAACACAATTTCGTGATTTAGACATGCCATATATGCAAACTAAACAAAATTATTTAAAAGATCCATAATTTGATCCATGGTTATCTCTATTATTTAATTTAAATAATAGAGATAAAAAGTAAAATGACACATAAATTAGAGAGTCAATCATCAAAATTAATGGATTAAAATGCAAAACTCTAAAAAAGTGTAATTTCTCTCTTTTTTTTTGGTCAAAGTTTGACTATTAATTAAATTACATTGAATTTTTAACGATTTATTTGTTAATATTACACTAATGTTGTTTATTCTCATAACAATATATATTTTAACTGTATTTAACAGTCTCTTTACATAACAATACATATTAAAATATACAGATAATTCTTATAAAATAGTTTAACAATATATTGTACTAAATAATTTATTTTTTAAATATATTTCAGTTATTTTCAATACAATTAAACGACAATTTCAATATTTTTATACTATTTTTTTGAATAACAGATCATACTATTAATATTAAGTGATAATTAAGAGAAAAAAAGAACATTTTTTCATTTAAAAAATACGAAGTTGACTTTTTTTCATCCACTTCTGTAAATTATGAAAACTATTTTTTGTTGTTGTTGAAATTACATTTATTTATTTTTTAAAAAATATGAATGTAATATGAGCAAATTAATATTTAAAAAGTTAATGTAATTTAATTATTGTTTGAATCTTATTATGAAATTTCTATAGAAAAATTTAAGCTTTTTTTCCTTTAATTATCATATAATATTAATTGTGTAATTTGTATCTGAATAATTCATCCAAAAATAGTATAAAAATACTGTTTGATTGTATTGACAATAATTGAAATATATTTAAGAAATAAAATGTATGATACATTTGTTAAATTATTTTATAAAAATTATCTGTGTATTTTAAAATGTGTATTTATGTAAAATTACTATTAAAATATAATTTTTATGACGATATTCTGGTGAAAAGAATATTAGAGAATAAGAATATGACAGTCAACTAACGAAGTAGTTAGAATAAATTTAATTTTCGAGTAATTTTTAATTTTAGGAGAGATATGTGTAATTTTTAAAAACAAAAGAGAGTCATTTAATAAGAGTAAAATACATGCAAGAATGGAGTATTTTTCTCTATATTAGCGGCGAGAGAAGGGCCCTGGGAGGAGAAGAGAGATCCACAGGGAAGATAAAGATCTCTTCGATAATATACGTATATCTTAACAAACATATAATTTAGATTAATATAAAAAATCAGTCTCTAAGTTGAATGTTGTCCTTTAACATTAGTCTTTGAAATATTTATTATGTATGAATTAATTCTTGAATTTATAAAACTCATAACAAATTAATTATTTGTCATTGGAAATATAGCAAAATGATTAATTTGTGAATTTAGTATATTCAAATACTAACTCGTATATTGTGAAAATTACATAAATTAATGTTAAAGAGACAATGTAAGTTTGAAAACTAATTAATAAGTTTTAGTCTTTAATTTAGAAAATAAAAAAGGTTAATTAAATATAAAAATATTTTTAGTAATTAGCTGAAAAATCTAATACCTAAGCATTTTACATGATAAACTAATTTTTTTTTACCTTTAATGATTAGCTAGTCGTATTGATAATAATTATTTGAATTTTAAGAACAACAAATGTTAAACTCTTAAATATGTCAATTTAGAAAGATATTGATCGTTGTACTTTCATCTCGAAAAAATTATTATTTTTATCTAATTAAATGAAAAAAATAACTTTGATAGTAATAAAAAATTTCCACATCCTAGCATAGATGTTGAAAAGACATGTTTTCACTAAATTACTAAGCATTTTGTTAGCTCTGTCTCGGACGAAACAGCCAAAATTTTGTGGCTTTCATGATTTGACTACGAGAACCCAATTTTAGCGAATGGCCATGTCTTATTTCACCAACTTATCGATGATGCGCAACTAGGTTTTCTTTGTGACAGATATTTTTTTTTACCATAGGAGACCGAAATTATATGAGGTTGACTATTATTATTATTATTAAATTATAATTTTTTAATGTATTTATCACGATCCTAATTTTAGAACACGTAGAATTCATTCAGGGCCGGCTCAACATTTATTGAGGCCTAAAGTGAATCATAAATTATTATTTTTTAAAATAAATAATAAAATTATATTTAAATCATTATATTTTTATTTAAAATTTATTTTTTATATTTATTGAATGAGACAAAAATATAACTAAATATATAAAGTATTCTATCTAAATAATTATATTTTATTGGTTTTTAAAGATATATTTGTATGAAATTTCTTGAGCCACAAAATTTATCAAAAAAATAAATCAATTATAATTATTAATTTATTTTAATTTATTTAATATATCACTATTAAAAAATATTTATATTAAGTGGATACATACACACAAAAAAATGTCATACATATATATTTATAAACAATAAATCTTTGAAGTTGACATTTATTGCCTTTATTTTTTATTAATATATATAAATATAATTAAATAAAAATGGCATAATTATTAAAAAAAAAAGAACAAAAAATGTAATAATAAATAAGTAGGTATATGCTGCAAATATATAGTGCGGTGTGAGAAAGTCCAAGATATTTACAGAAAAACAAACCAAGTTCAAAATATTTGCTCATACTACATTAAGTGAGATTTACGAAAAGTTACTATGTTTATATAAAATATTTTTGGGAGGCATAAAGCTAGGGCTTTACTGGCTTCACCCTTGGGTCGCCCATGGTGAAATCCATATACCATACACATATATTTTCCATAAATATACATAATGCCATTCTTTATCATATAAACTAATACATATAGGTTCCCACACACATATACAATAAACAGTTTAAATCTATAAATACCAGAGTAACAGTAGAAGTAAGGATCCTGCCTGTGGCATATAGAACATACTCTAGAATACAAGTATAAATACAATACAAATAACGTGAGCCTTGAAAACAACATAGGCTCACCCAGAGAGTAGGCAGTCTAGCTGATCACCTATCCACAGGACCAGACTCTGTCTCCTTATCTGAAAAATATTTCTACAACGTGTAGTGAGTTTTATAACTCAGTGAGTAGACAAGACCTTCTATAATCTCTTAGGTTAGCATATGGATGACTTATACTTTAAAATTTATCATATAGAAAGTACAATTCAGAAGTACATCCATATGGAACTCGTATTTCAAATATCCTCATTTCACAATATAGCCCAATATTCAAAACCAAATATCATACAATACAGTTATAAACAAATACTTTGATGTAATAAAAGATTTCACATGCTTTAGGAGGTTTCCCTATTAGAACCAATACAATAAATAATCCCAAGCACACAGTAAGGTAGGGTAAATCACATATCAAAAATAGGAGGTATCATGCTCTCCCCGTTAACAATAATAGAAGGTATCCCGCTCTCCCTGATAACAATAATTCTCGTGTGTTGGCCAACACACGAGGCTAGCATCACCCCTGCTAGTTGAGTTATCAAGGTGCACCAGGGCTAACATTTCCTGCTGTTAGCAGACAGTGATTCCAATAGGATTCCTCCACAAATACTATATGCACATATACCATAGAATTCAATATAAATTTCTCAATATAATACAGACTTTCAGTCTCAGTATATTCTTCTGTCAAAACTTCCCAATCAAGGAATCACATATATATATGCCCATATCCGAGGCAAACATATCACTGTAAAGATCAATATCATGTGCATAACACATTTTATTTGCCATATAATGAAAAATACATGTAAAAATCACATGTTCAATGCATTTCAAAATTCATCTATTAAAAATTACCCATTCAGGGTTTATCATATATATATGCCCTCTTTTCAAGGCAATCATATAACTTTATAAACTAATGCGTCGTAGACAATATATTTCATTTACCATGCGGTAAGAAATGCATTTAAAATCATGTATTCAATGAGTTCAAAAATTTCATTTTCAAAACCATACTCTTCTTAAACTATATTTCCAATAGAAATCAATTCCAGATACTTTAATCCATTTCAGATACATATAAAAGTATAAATCACTTGTAATTATAATCAATAATTCATCTTAAATTCAAGAAGAGCATGTAATAAGCTATAGAAAGAAATATCTACTCACAGGGTAAGGGCTCTGAGTTGGACAACCCTAAAATGTACTTTTTTCAATATGAATTTGACCAAATAACCTTCAAAAACGTGTCCGGAGGGTTCAAAAACCTTAAAGATGACTCCGGGGAGCTTGATTACTGTTCATCACCGGAAAATACTATTCAAAATTCTCGATTTCTCTATGATACTCGTCACTCTCCGCCCCCAGTTTCGTTTATCAATTTTGCGTTTTTATTAATATAATAATAATTATTAAATAATTAATAATAGAATTTTTTTTTATAAAAATTCATATAAATTCCGTTTTTCATTATAAAATATCCCAAAAATTTCTAAAAATTTTCATTCTCATAGATCTTTAGTTAAACTCTTAAATCATGATTTTTCTTGATAAAAATGGTAATAAAACAAATTTTAAAATAAATATCTTTATTTATATTAAAAGAAAGAATATTTTTAAAAATACCATAAAAATTCATTAGAGGCCGGTATAATTATTTTAAGCAACACAATACTTCTTTTAATTAAAAGTATACTTAATTTTTGTAAAACATAATCATTTTTAAATAAATAAAAATATATTTGCTTATAACAAAATACTATCAATTTTTAAAAAATAAAATTACGCGCTAAAACGTATATTCTCTCTATTATTCAAAATTTTCTTTACTTTGGACTTTATTAAATTTACGGCTATTACAGTATTAACTTTTATATAATTGACCTTTTAATTTATATATTTTATTGTATTTTATTTCTTATTATTTAAATTGAATATTAATCCATTTCATAAAAAGAAGGATAAAATTAGAGTGTTAAAGTAAATAAAAAAATAATTTAATAATTTTACATAATTACATTAAAGTTAACGTCTATTTTAAATAAAAGAGATAAAAAATAAAATGATACTTATAAATTAGATATTCAATCATCAAAATTAATGGATTAGAATGCAAAACTCAAAGCAAAAAAGCGTAATTTCACTCTTTTTTTGGTTCAAAGTTTGACTATTAATCATTTGTTTGATATATGAGTGTTGAAAACATCAAATTGGATCATGATAAAATTTAGAGAAAAATATTATCCTTCTCCTATATTTTATTCTTATTATACAATATATTTTTTTGTTTTTAAAAATTACATAAACCTTCTCCGAAACTAAAAGTTACGCTAAAACTAAATTTATTTTAACTATTTTTTTAATTCACCTTTATATTATTATTTTCTTATATTCTTTTTTCAAAAATATCTTCATTAAAAATTTATTTTAACAATATTTTTATATAATTGCGCACTTTAAAATACACAAGTAATTTTTATAAAATAGTTTAACAAATGTATCAAATACATCATTTTTTTAAATATATTTCAATTATTTTCAATGTAATCAAATGACAATTTTATTATTTTTATACTATTTTTTAGGATAGGTCACTCAGTTGCATATTACACTAATAATATTAGATGATAATTAAGACAAAAAAAGTGTATTTTTTTTGCAGGAATGTCAACATAAGAATCAAACAATAATTAAATTACATTAAATTTTAAATTATTAATTTGCTAATATTACATTCATGTTGTTTATCCTCATAAAAAAAATTTATATTTTAACTATATTAACAGTCTCTTTACATAACTGCACATCTTAAGATACACAAATAATTCTTATCTATGTATTTTAAAATGTGCAGTTATGTAAAATTACTGTTAAAATACAATTTTTATGAGGATATTCTGATGAAAAGAATATAAGAGAATAATAATATAATAGTCAACTAACGAAATAGTTAGAATAGATTTAATTGTATTGTAACTTTTGATTTAGGAGAGATCTCTGTAATTTTAAAAAACAGAAGAGAGTTGTATAATAAGAATAAAATACATACGAGAAGGGAGTTTTTTCTCTAAAATTTATGTATCTAAACTTATGATACCAACATTATTATTAATTAAATTATGTATTTAAATTTAAATTTTTTATTCAATGAATATATCTTTAAATAAATATTGCTTTTTAAAAATTAAAGAAAATTCATACTACAATTCCATTTTGGGTGAGAGTCATTCTAAAGTGGAGCTGATCATAGCTCGAATTGTCATGAGCTCATTTTATAGAATTTGAGTATAAATTTGAGGAATTTTTATATTAAAAAACTCATCAATTTGAACAGTGATAAATTTTACGAAAAAAATATTTTTACTCTACAATATTTTAAACTGTTCTAGACATTCTATTTTTTTTTTGTTGGGTTGATATTTAGGTTTGCGGGGTTAGCTACAATATCTTTGGTAAAAAATCATATTGTTACTTTATTGAAAGGGTTTTCTCCTGAGTGCCACCAGAGTATAGAACAACCTCCCCTTTAACCAAAGAGCACCGCAAAAGAGGAAGAGACTATCATAGCAGCCTTCTCCTCTCTCTTTTTGTTTTTTTTTTGTTTTTTTTAATTGTTGTTGTTTTCTTTCTTTAGGAAAGATTGTTTCTCTCATTAGAAGAATTTTTTATTTTCTATAAGAAAGAGTTTTTTTCTTTTTTATAGGAGGTGATAGAGCTTCAAAATTTTACATCTCTTTGTCCAGATATACAATATTGAAGTTAGAATCTACAATTCTACGTTCAAATTTGAGTAGAGAAATATTGTTTTTACAACTGGGTTTATTTAGAAGAATATAAATGAAGAAACCTAACCTTCAGAGAGAGTTAGGAGGTGTAGTGTCTTTACTAGAATTGTCTCTTTTTTTCTTATTTTTAATTGTTGTATTGTTGTATATTTGAAATTTTAAGATGTGATATTTAATAAATTAGTGTTTGTAAAGTGTATTGCCTTTGCATTCTCTAATTTTTAGACTTGATGTTTTGTATTCTATATGTTCAAAAGTTACATAATTAAGTTAGTTAAACTTAGTTCACTTGTCTTTATCTTCTGATTTATTTCTGATCTTATGCTTGATGTATTTTTTTAATAATAATATTTTACTAGTCTAAAAAAGAAAGCTACAATATCTTTGGTCTTCCTAGAATTCAAATTTAAAAACAATGTAAAATGAGCTCTCAACACTTTACAATACTAAAATTTTCTCACAGAGACAATCATTGTTTAGTTTACAGAAAATAGGATTGGAAATATGTTTGGGTAGAATTTAAGTGAAAATATGTTTTAAAAATATTTCTTAAAATAAGTTGAAAACAAGAAATTTTAAAAAACATTTTCACTGTTTCTAATAAATAACTGATGGCATTTCTGTTATTGTAAAAGTGAGTCTATAATAATTATTAAATAAAATAAAAATAATGTAATATTTAGAACCATCTATATCAATTTAATTTGAAAATAAATATAAATAAATTCTTAACTTCACAAAGAAAATATATTTGGTAAATGATGAAAAGTTACAAATGAAAATATATTTGAATAAATGAAAATATTGAATAAAAATTAAAATATTTTCAGAAATTAAATGTGTTATATTTCTGATATTTTATTTAAATTTTTTAAACCCAAGTATTCTTACATTTTTTAAATAAAAAATTAATTTTATTAGTAGCAGTGAAACTGTTCCTCCCGCATGTGTTTCATCGATCCAATATTTTATTACAAAGCATGACTTTGTGTCCTTATATAGAAAAGTGGAATAAGCTCAGAGTAGGCCTTCATTATTAAATAATTAATTACAAAACCAAGGATAAGGAGCCTTTCAGACTTTCAGTGATTCTAATCGCTGCATATGCATGAATAGAGGAAAGGTAACCAGAAAATTGACTCTTATTGCAAGTTACAATTTAGGGCCAATTCTAATGGGCACGCCTAATTGCAAGAAGATTTCTTCAATTGAATAAATGTAGTATTTTAATTTTTATATCAAGATAGATGTGATACTAGGTAATATTTTGAGCTTCATTAATTTCTTTAAACATTTGAATTATTTTGGGTTTAAGACTTTTAAATCTTAATTATTATTACTTTAAAAAAACATAATTGAAGATTATGTATATCTCCAAGGACCAATAATGTTTTTTTTTCTTAGTTCATTTAATTTTGTTTAAAATTTAAATTTGGGACTATCATTTTTAAGATGTGATTCTAGTACCACTAAATCAATTGACTGATTAGTAATAATTTAGAGATTATAAGTAAAACAAACAAAAATGCTACAAGTCTTGTCTTTTATGTGTTTAAACCTTGCTAGAAATGGAATCTTAGTCCATCCCTTCTTATTGTCATGTTTGAAGCTATCTCAACTATTTACTAATGAATAACAAGTTTGTGGTAATAGAGTTATACTCTCAAAGTAAAAATATAAGTTCAATATTTAGAACATGCATTTGTTGACGAGGACTTTTTGTCGCAATAGAGCTCAAAAGTAATTAATCTTTTATAGTGTTAGTAGCTTGTAAAAATATTTTGAGAAACAAACAGAAAATTATAACTATACCCACCGAAGTAGAGAATTTTTATTGACTTAAGCCTAAGATATAGAGTTTGCAAGCCATTAAGTGTGATCTACTAATAAGGGGTACGAGTAATTAAAAACAAAATCTTAAGTTCAAATATTAGTTTTGTTGTATATAACAACAAAAAAGTATGTAGTCGTTGCAAAAAGTATAATCTAAATCCTACACAAAATTTTAATCAGGTAAAAATTATAAAACATAGATCTAATTAATTATTAACAAAATTTATGTCAAAGATATTTTTTAATAATGTGTAATATATTTATATATTTATTCATGATAAACTTGATATAAAAGATAAATTTTACCTAAAGTTTTCTCACTTTTAAAACCAATATAACCACCATGAAAGGACACAGTCAACGTGACAGCCAAGTAGCAGTTGGCTTGAACTATTAAGCCCTCCTAGCTATGGCAATAGTAATGGGAGCGCATGTATAGAGTCAAAAAAAGAAAAAAGACTATTATATGTCTTTTTTACTCACAAGTTGTGATCCTAAATTTAAATTAAACAGAAATTTTTGTAATATCAAAATTCGAGCTTGTAAAAGTAATACTTGTTAGGAGCTAGAGACAATTTTAGTATTTTCAATGAGATTAATTTTATAATAAGAAAAAATATAAAGATATTCGTATTAAAAAAATACTATTGTGAAATACATTTGTGTATATTGGTTCAATTTAGATGATCTTGTCAATGAGTTGTTTCACATATAATTCAGTAGTTTTCATCTTATTAAAATTAAAATTTTTATTATTAATTTTCACTCATTTATTAGTAGAGTTTGAACTTACAATTAGATAAAATCCCACCACTATTCGTCAATCTTGTCTATATGAATAATTTTAA
Source organism: Gleditsia sinensis (assembly GCA_037074535.1). Taxonomy (NCBI): domain Eukaryota; kingdom Viridiplantae; phylum Streptophyta; class Magnoliopsida; order Fabales; family Fabaceae; genus Gleditsia; species Gleditsia sinensis. The sequence goes on along the minus strand of CM073465.1, from coordinate 65,021,686 downwards.
AATTTAATAAATTTCATATATATATTAAATTTAGGAAAATACAATTGAAATAATAACAAATGAGTAAATTTAGTCCTAGAATTTATAATCTTATTTAATTTTAATCTTTAAATTGTTTTTAAATATAAATTTTTTAGAAAAATATGAAATTTTTTATATGTCAATCTCTTAATATATTAATATATAATAAATTTAATATTTTTAATAATTAATAAAATAATTAACATATAACGAATTGATAATTTTATAAATTAATTTTAAAAAAATTAAATAAATAAATATAAATAGACTTATAAATTTAAAGATTAAATTATTTATTTATTTTAAATTGCTATTAAACTAATAATTCACGTGCCATTTGGTTCGGCTTTTAAGATTGTGAATTTGATGTAGTTGAGTTTAATCCCTACTTTTTATCATTTCTTGCTCCTAAAAGAATTTGTTTTCTGATGGGCTGTGGCCCATCTAATGTAGTCCATCCAATATTTATATTGGAACATGTTGAAGCCCAATATTGGCTGTTTGCCTATTGAGCCCATTTCTGTTTTATCATGTTTTTTTCTCTGATAAAATTCGTAAAATTATTTAAAAAAAATATAAAAACAAAGGTTGATTTCTCATGAAGTACCGTTTTAGAATTTTAAAAAAATTCTCGAGAAATTTAGGCAAAATTGGAGATAATTTGTGGTTAGGAAACATTGTCCAAGACTGCAGCAAATTTAAATAAAGCAAATAGTTATTTTAATATATATATAGTTGGTTAAAGTAATCTTTTTGATTTGGCTATTAAAATAAGTATGTTGAATATTTATTAAGAAAATTAAAATGAAAATGTCTTTAAGATAAATTAATTTAAAATAAAATTTTAAAAGATTGAATTAAAAAATAAAAATAATTTTTTTAAGAAAAAACAAAATAAAAAAACAATTAACTCTTTATAAAGCGGTTGCAATGGCTTGGAAGGAAAACAAAAATTCTGCATTGAATGTATATATATATATATATACATATATTACTAAATTTAGAAAATAGTTCTTAAACTTTGAATTATGTCGATTTAGTATCTGAATTTGTGTAACTCACAGCAAATTAATTTCTGTTTTAAAAAATATTAAATTAATCTCTTAAGTGTTTAATTGACAAGTTAACGTGACACATCACGTAAATTTGTTGCTCACTGTTGACAAAAAAAAGAAAAAAAGAAGATCAAACAGTGCGTTTTGGGCTTTGTTTTTAGAGCAAGAACTGTTTATCTATGGAACAAGAATTGCAGAGATTTCCTTAGCAAAAATCTGAGCCATGTAAATTATCAAGAAAAGAAAAAATGATGTAGAAATAGAATTAGGAAATCAACGTAAAAAACGAAGAAGAAACCTGGAAGAAAAAAAATTGAAGGGTCTCTTTTCCCAGAGTGGTGGAGATAGATGTATGCGAGTAATAAAAATTGTTGTATAAGGAAATGGGTTATATAATTAGAAGAGTGTGGGTTACAATTAGGAAAATAACTTTAGTTACGTTATTTATGACCATTTACTATTTGAAATAATATTTTAAACGAGTTAATTATGTAATAAAGAATAAAAATATATATTTATATATTATATTTTTATTGTAAAATTTAAAACTTGTACATTAATTTTATTCCATTATACACAAGGGGTATTTAGTTGGCAAAATAGATTCGGATTTAAAAGAATGAAATATGAGAGAACTATATTCTGATCAAATTTAAAGAAGATATTTCTTGAAATCCAAGGGTTTGTTTGGTTTTATCATTTTTTTTAAGTTTTTTTTATTAAAAATTAAAAACAATCATAAAAATATTTTTTTTTGTTTTCATTTTTAAAAAATATTTTTTGAATTTTGTAAAAATTTTGAAAACATCAAAAAGTCATTTTTAAAATTTTTAATAGTGTAGCAAATTAAAATTGTAATACTTTTATAATTATTTCGAGTTATATGAATAATGTTTTATTATTTATATAATTAAAAAATAATAAAAATAAAAATAAATTAAAAATACAATTATATAACTGAAAAATAATAAAAATATAAATATAAACTGAATACATTTTAAAAAATATAAAAAATGGAAAATGAAACATACCCTAACATTTTTTAAAATGATATATTCCCACACAACCTCCAATTTTTATTTCCATGGGAGAGGGGAACATGATATTCCCATGGGGTGGGAATATCTTTTGTAAAGTCAAGAAACCACTTTGTTTTATTTTTAAAATTGTAAATTCAAAAATTTTTAAATTTAAATTTTAAACTTTAAATGTCTAAACTATAAATACTAAACGTAAACAATTTAATATATTAAATTTTAAATTTTAATATTTATTTTATATTTTTATATGTTAAAAATTAATAAAAGTAACTTTAAAATTTATCAAATATTCTAAAGAATATTAATATGAACAAAACTTGACAATGTTAGATTTTTAACAATAGAGTAAAATATTCTAAAAAATGTTTGTATTGAACTAAATTTGAAAACGATATATTTCAGAAAATGGGAAATGTTAAAACACCTTTCATTTAAAAAATTGGTAAATTATATAATTAATTTACTTTTATTTCAAAAATATATACAAATATTTCTAAAATTTTAAATATAGAATATAAAACTTTGATTAATACCCTCATTATAATATTCTCCTGTTTTATTATAAAAATATATACATAAATATTTTTTAAAAATAAAAAAATATACTACAATTTAATATAAATGTCTCAAAAACTTTTTATAAAAAATGAAAAATAAAATAAAATAAAATAATACTCCTGTAATTTTTTTTTAATTTATTGTTCTCTAATATTAATTTTTTTAAAAAAATAATTTGAGTGATCAAAATATTAATTTTATTATCTTAGAAAATTAATTAAAAAAATAAAAAAAAGTGATATTTTATTTAAACTTGCGTAGTCACTGTTGCAAAACTTGCGTCCGTGCTACTGACAGGCCGCAACCCCCATATTCCCCCTTCCAACCGTCACAGGCTGCAGGTTGTAACTGATTAGTGGCAAAGAGTAGATGAATATTTATAATTTTTTTTTAAAAAAATTACATTTACCTATCTTAATTTATATAATGAACTGCAGTATTTTTAATAACATTTTTTTGTTTATATATATATATAGACACACACACACACACTGCAAAAAGTATTCTGCGGTTCAAAATTATCATTAAATCTAAGATTTTTACAGTCTCACGTATTGTATGTGTCACTCAAGCCATATAAAATAATAAAAGTATCTTCTCCCTATATGATCAAAAAGTCTCCCTATATAAGTGTTATTTTTTCTATTTTTTGATTACTGTAAAATTTACTTATCCAAAATTTGAACGAGATTAATACATAAAAAAATTAATACTGATATGTATTGTGTGCAAGAGATACAATACAAACATTTTAATTTTTTTTTAAAATTATGCTTAAATATCTTTTAATTTTTTTTAAAAAAATATTTAAAAATTAAAATATTTTCATACTATAAACACTACACCCACCTTAGATTGAAAAGGACATACGTGTAATGATGTGTGGCTAGTTTGCTTCCAAGTATATATATTTCATTTCTATTATCAAATCAAACTCCATCGACCCACCAGTCCCTATATGTATTAACAATAAGCGATTGTTAGGTTTGATTTAATAATTGAAATACAAAAATGTAATTTAAATTTTGTAAGAGAAAAAAAAAGTAATTGAGAAATAAAATTAGGCCACGTTATAATGCTATTATAAAGGAAATTTTCAAGTTAATTTTTTATTAAATTTTTTAATAATTATAAAATAAATAACTTTAAGAAACAGACAATTTTGATTAAAAATAAAATTTCTATGAAATTACTGATTTTTACAATATAACGACCCTTTTTGTCATAGCCAAATTTGTTATATTTTATTATTCAAAATGAAAATTGCAAAATAAAGAAATTAATAATAATTATTCATAAATCGAAGTTACAACCATTTTTCTAATTTAAAATTTACACAATTTTTTTTTTTAAAAACTAAACAAAAATCTATATAAACTCTCCATAAACAAATTCCAAAATTTCTTTTTTTCTCTTACAAATGAATTGGTTGTGAATAACTCAGAAGTACAACGTGAACATGGGGGTTGCCACTCCCCAGTCACACCCGCTTCATTTTTTTGATCCTCTCTTGGCTTTCTGGGTTGGAGCGCCAAATATATATGGCCGTGAATAATGCGAAGCACGGTAGAACCCCAAGCTCAATTCCCAAGTCCCAATCTTCATCCTTCCTTTCTCTCCTTTCCTTCTCATTTCTAATCTCTTTGCTAACCAACTATGCCAATATCATCTCAGAACAAACACGTCGCACTCATTGCCTTCCCCTTTGCTAGCCACCCTCTTCCTCTCTTAAACCTGGCTATCAAACTAGCTCAAGCTGCTCCAAAGGTCACATTCTCATTTATCAGCTTACAAAATTCTAATCAGACCCTTTTCTCCAAACCAAATATTCCGGATAACATCAAACCCTATGATGTTTCTGATGGAATCCCAGAGGGTCATGTGCTGGGAAACCACCCAGTTGAAAAGTTGAACTTTTTTCTTCAGGCTGGTCCTGAGAACCTGCAAAAGGGTATAGATATGGCAGTGAAATGCACAAACCTAAGAGTTACTTGCATTCTTGCTGATGCTTTTGTAACTCCTTCTCTCGTTGTGGCTCAGACCCTGCATGTTCCCTGGATTGCAGTTTGGCTTCCCCTTTCAACCTCCCTCTCTGCTCATGTTTACACTCACTTAATACGCCAGAAGTACTGTACCACTGGTGGGAGTGATAGAAGCAGATCCTTGGATTTCCTTCCTGGTTTGTCCCAAATGCGAGTTGAGGATTTACCAGACGATGTACTCAATGTTGGTCAGGAAGAGACACTATTTTCAAGAACACTAGCATCATTGGGTGAAGTGCTACCTCAAGCTAGAGCAGTAGTTATCAGTTCCTTTGAGGAATTGGACTCACCCCTCTTTGTTGAGGATATGAAGTCCAAATTGCAGTCTATGCTTTATGCTGGCCTCCTTAGTCTCTCTCTTCCCATGCCACCATTACCACCATCTGACACAGACACAACTGGATGCTTGCCATGGTTGGATAAGCACAGTTCTAAATCAGTGGCTTATATTAGCTTTGGTACCGTGGTGGCACCACCTCCTCATGAGCTTGTGACAATAGCTGAGGCATTGGAAGAGAGTGGGATTAAATTTCTATGGTCTCTCAAAGACGATCTGAAAGATCTTCTGCCAAATGGTTTTGTTGAGAGGACAAGCATGCAAGGGAAAATAGTTCCTTGGGCTCCCCAAACCCAAGTTTTAGCTCATGATTCTGTAGGAGTGTTTGTGACTCACTGTGGGAGTAACTCTGTGATGGAGAGCATTTCAAATGGAGTGCCTATGATCTGCAGGCCCTTCTTTGGAGATCATGGGATGGCTGGAAGAATGGTAGAGGATATTTGGGGGATTGGGTTGAGAATTGAAGGTGGGGTTTTCAGCAAAAATGGATTGCTTAAAAGCATGAATCTGATTTTGGTGCATGAAAAGGGGAAGAAGATTGGAGAAAATGCCTTAAAGTTGAAAAAATCTGTTCTAGATGCTGCTGGGCCAGATGGGAAAGCAGGACGAGATTTTAAGGTTTTGGTGGAAGTAATTTATAGCTCTTAAATTTCTTCAGAAAGTGATATTCGGTTAAGTCAAGGGCACTAGCTACTTTTACCCTTGTGGATCAGAAATTATTGGGTGCAAGAAGTAAATATAATACTACCTTGTAAAATTACTGTGCACGTTATCATATATATGTTAATGTTGCTTTGTAGACCTCATTTTAACATATTTAGGGAAAGCAAGTAGCGTTCTTAATAAATCGTTAGAGCAATTGGATGAGTAATAAAATTTTGAAGTTAATGCAGTAACATCTAAGTGATTTAGACATGACCATAGATTGAATTTTGAGATAAGGTATTTTAACAATTATTAAAAGGACACACACAATTTGATGAATATATGGTTAGGTATAAACTCAAGATTGAGATTCTTAAGTTATTAAAATTTTTTACACTTTATCGGATAAATTTATAAAAAAAAATGACACACTCTATTGGTCTTACACATGAATTAATAAGTGAATTTCATTTATTTATTAAATATTAATTTTATTAAATTGAGTATTTTTTTCTCTAAAATTTATCTTGTAATCTAAATTCATAAACCCAATAAGGCATATTCTTATGAAGTGGTTGGCCACGATGAGGACTAGGCAAGGTACGTAAGTTTAGTTGAAAGATTTTTTTGGATCATGTGAGCTTCCATAATCAATTGTGCGTATAAGTAGTTGAGTGCAAATTTTTCGCTAGAGAGAAACGGCATCGTATTGTGATTCAACTATGATATTTGAGCCAAATGGGCATTTTAACCTCATTATTAAAAATCAGGTCGTACCTTTTAATTTAAAGCATGACTTCGTTTTCTTATAGGGATTTTAGCCATGTCGTGTATGTGATTTGTTTTATTATGATTTAATTATAATATTTTTTGCCGAAATATTGACGTTGTTTTTGTTTGCATTTCAAAATATAATATTTTGAATTCCATGAACCTTTAAATTTGTTCCATTCAAACACAAATAGATCAATTTATTAGATGTTTATATTTTATAATAAGATATTAAATTAGGTGCAAGTGATAATATCCACATCTTTTTTTAGGTAGTATGAGTATTCATACATCTTGTGATATAAGATTAATTTTTTTTGAATATTGACATAATTCTTTCGTCAAATTTTTTTTTTTTTGTGAATTCAAATTTTTAATATTGTAAATTTTTTAAATTACTGAACTTAAATTTATTTATAATTTGAGTCATAACTTTGGACGCATATCCACACCTTTTTCTTTTCAATGAAGAGTTGCCACGTTTCTCATACGCTGTCCATATATCATTTTCATATGCTGTTTATATGTGTTATAATTTGATTATTATTTATGAATAAAAAATTATTTATCGATAATAGATTAAATCATTTTTTTATTATAATATTATTTCATTAAATAACAGTCAAACAAAACATCCCAAAATCGGAAAATGGGGACGAAACTAATTAATAAACCAATAGCCGAGGCAAGCGATAGTTGTAATTTTATTCTGAGAGGTTTGTGCAGTTCATAGGAGATCTTAAATTTAAATCAATGTGTATATATATAAAAATAAAATAACAGCCTAGGCAAAGCTATTGGGAAATCAAGATTCAAGCAATCAAACGTGCCCTTGTGACTGGGTTTTTCTTTTCCATGGCTAAAAGACCATTGACATGCCCGGAACTTCTAATAGCACTTGCAACCAGGTACCTGCCGTACGTAGTTGGCCAATATGAATGTAAATGAACTGCATTATTTGCAGATTACATGGATTGAGTTAGTTAAAGGTTTAAATTTAACTCAATTAATTTATTAAATTAACAAATTTAATTAATATATTAAATTCATTTATTTAAATAAGTTAAAATTGAAAATTTAATAATCATAATCTCGATAATTAATAAAGTATTATGACTATTTTTATATATTCTTTATTTATTTATACTCTTATTAAAAACTATAGATATTACAATATTTTATACATTAATAAAATATTATAGTATATATTTATAATTATTTTCATACATCCATTCACATATATAGTATAAATATTTATAATTTTTTCTTAGTTTAATTTATATATGTGCATATAATAAGCATATATTATATTTAATTAACAAATTTAATTAATATATTAAATTCATTTATTTAAATAAGTTAAAATTGAAAATTTAATAATCATAATCTCGATAATTAATAAAGTATTATGACTATTTTTATATATTCTTTATTTATTTATACCCTTATTAAAAACTATAGATATTACAATATTTTATACATTAATAAAATATTATAGTATATATTTATAATTATTTTCATACATCCATTCACATATATAGTATAAATATTTATAATTTTTTCTTAGTTTAATTTATATATGTGCATATAATAAGCATATATTATATTTACAGTATTATTTGTTAAATGTTCTTACATTGTTCTTAAACACGTTGAAGAGAAATTGGAAGACGGACAAGAATATAGTGCGTGTGTGTATATATATATGTTACTATATATTTTATCGGTCAATATAGATATCTTTCCCCAAAGTGAGTCATTCATAAATATTCATTAATTTTCTTATCTTTCTACAAAATAGTTTCATATTATTGCATAAAATATTGATTACTTGTATAATAATATGAAATAATTCTGATAAGGTGCCTGAAGTGATTATATCTTGAAAATATGTTGGAGTAAGAGTCTTTTTCGCCCAAAGTGGATAAATTTGTTTTCTTTTGAACTTTTAAGTGATTTTGCTTATTAGCTTCATAATTAAAAACCTTCTCACTTGTTATGTATCTTATCTTTTTGCAAATTATTATTACATATAATATTGAATTTCTGATGGCAGATCTCTAAGCAAATTGTGATTATAGACATTTTTTTTTGTTCAGTAGGAATAATTTTACATATAATATTGAATAATTTTTTGTTCAGATCTCTAAGCAAATTGTGATTATAAACATTCAGAGTTTTACTTGGCTTAGTTTATATGAACTATATTTTTGTATACATTGTTCAATTTAAACCTATGGAATGTAAAGCGCACAAATACTGTGATTTTGTATATGCTTGTGTTATTTATTCATTCTAACTGAGAAAGCATGCATTCATTGAAACGTGAGAAAATGAGACAAAAGCTTCAAGTGCAACTTTTAATGAGAGTTGCATTGAAACCAAGCAACACGACCAAATCCATGAAAGCACCAAACAGAATAGATCTTGTAGGTTAAAGATAAAAACGAAACGAGACCAAATAAGAACTAGAGACCAGCAGGCCAAAGGACGCAGCCTTGAAATCTTGATGAGCTTTAACTGGTAGTGCCATGGTTCGCCTCAGAGAGGAGGAGTTATTGAAGACAGCTTCATTTTGTCCTTTCCATAGGTACCAACCAATAGCTGCAATTTAACTAAGTCCAGCAATTGAGGGCTTGATAAACCACCTTAAGAAAATCCATGAGAACTTACGCCAGGCCAGAAAAGTATACCAATGTGGCAAGGAAGTAAAGTACAGCTTATATAAGAGGTGGAACACGCCATCCATGAATTTCTTGCAGACACCTAACAAGGATGTGAAATAGCTTTCATTAACCTATAAATGCATTAAACCATAACTGAAATAAATACACCGACCAAATACTAACTCTAAGCTAAACATATGCGAGGTTGAGTAACATGGTTGTGAAGACTTAATAGCGTATATGTGTATGTATTGGCAAGTAGATCAAAAGCCAACTACCAGTCATAACTCATAACAAACCTCATTTATTGGATTGGCTTGCAATTGCAAAGTGGTTGTAGCACCAAATATAAATGGGTACGAGGATGCCTAACCCCTCAAGCTCAATTCCAGTTTCCAACCTTAATCGTCCTTTCTCTTCTTTCCATGACATCTATTCCAGCTATGACAAAAGCTTCTGATCTGAGCAAGCATGTGGCAGTTTTTGCCTTCCCCTTTGGGAGCCACTGTTTTGCCCTCCTAAACATGGTCAGCAAACTAGCTCATGCTGCTCCACAAGTGACATTTTCATTCATTACCACTACAGATTCTAACCAAGCCCTCTTCTCCAAACCAAATATCCAAGAAAATATAAAACCCTATAATGTTGCTAATGGAATCCCACAGGGTATTGTGGTGGGTAAGCACCCATTTAAATTAGTGAACTTTTTTCTTCAGGCTGGTGCTGAGAGCCTGAAAAAGGGCATAGATTTGGCTGTGAAAGCACAAACCAGCGAGTAATTTGCATTCTTGCAGACGCTTTTTTAACTGATTCTCTTAGTGTGGCTCGGCAACATGTCCCCTGGGTTGCAGCTTGGCTTGTCCTCTCAACCTCACTCTCTCCCCATTTTCACACTGACTTAGTACGCCTGCGTTGTGCAAATAGTAACGAGAACAAAGCTGTGGATTTCCTTCCTGGTTTGTCCCAAATGGTGATAGAGGATTTACCAGACGATATATTTAAAGTTCGTGATGAAGAGACACTGTTTACAAGGACACTAGCTTCAATGGGTAAGGTGCTACCAGAAGCTAAAGCAGTAGTTATGAATTTCTATGAGGAATTAGACCCACCTTTCTTTGTAAAGGACATGAAGTCCAAGTTGCAGTCTATGCTGTATGCTGGCCTTCTTACTCTTTCACTTCCTTCGCCTCCTTTGCCACCATCTGAAACAGGCACAACTGGATGTTTGTCATGGTTGGACAAGCAGAGTTCTAGATCAGTGGCATACATTAGCTTTGGAACTGTGGTGGCACCAACCCCTCATGAGTTTGTCGCACTAGCAGAGGCATTAGAAGCCAGTGCGATTCCCTTTCTCTGGTCTCTCAATGAGGAGCTAAAGGGTCTTCTGCCAAATGGGTTTGTTGAGAGGATGGGCAAGCAAGGGAAAATTGTGCCTTGGGCTCCTCAAACCCAAGTTTTAGCGCATGATTCTGTAGGAGTGTATGTGTCTCACAGTGGGACGAACTCAGTGATGGAGAGTCTTTCAAATGGAGTGCCTGTAATCTGCAGGCCCTTCTTTGCAGATCAGGGGATGACTGTTAGAATGGTAGAGGATATATGGGGTGTTGGTGTGAGAACAGAAGGTGGGATGTTCAGCAAAAATGGACTGCTTGAAAGCTTGGAGCTAATTTTGGTGCAGGAAGAAGGGAAAAAAAAATGAAAGAAAATGCCTTAAAGTTTAAAAGGATTTTGTTGGATGCAGCTGGACCACAAGGGAAAGCAGTACAGGATTTTAAGACTCTAGTTGAACTGATTTCAATCTCTTAAATGAAGTTCTTTTGGAAGTAGTTTTTTGTTATTTTCCTTGTGGGTTACTTCCTACTTTTATCCTTATGAAGCAACTGCTAGGTTATTTTTGGTTGATAGTATAATATCTATTGTTTTTATAATTTAATGGTGGATTAGTACCGATTAAAATTGATATAATGTCATGTGTTGCTGTTAGGGAATAAAGACAGTGTATTCTATTCCTTGATTATAGGTGGTTGTATTTGGTTAAGCTGAGTAATACTAAGGCGGTTAGTCTTAAATACGTTGAGTGCTTGGTCCTAGTTATCTAAGCTGGTTGTGAATAAATAGTGGTGCTTGTATTTTCTTTCAGAAGTTTAATCCACAAAGCAAAATTATGTTTCTTTTGCAGTGTTTTTCATTTTCTGCATATTCCGCCTTAATGTGAACTGACAGTATAGCCACTTGTGAGCAAGAAAAAAATCCTACCTAAATCTTCATAGGGTTCTAGTCCTTTAATTTAGTATATTTAACTATCACTTTTATGGATATTATAAATAGATAAAAGAACGATAATTTAAGCAAATAGTGATAAATAGCTTAATAAATAGAGCTATATATCTTTCTTGCCTAAGTTGTATAAATTTGTGAGCGTTTTTTAATTGGCAAGTTTTTTTGCAACTAACAAATTTCTGCTTGGCATTTAGTTCATAAAATATTTTATTCGTATAAAAGTCTGAGAATCTCATTCTTAAAAATGAAAAAAAATGAAAAAATGAAAAAATAAATTTAATTGTCACCTCATTTTTTTAAAAAATTTATTTTATTACCACCAAATTTTTATTTTTATATATTTAGGTCACATCAAATATTCTCAAAAATATAATTATTTTTTAAAAAATATGCTTAAAGAGAAAAACTTTCAAAATAAAAAGAATGATAAATTAGGGATTAGAGTTTTAGAATTTAGGAGTTAGAATTTAAAGATTAGGATTTAAGAGTTATGATTTAGGGTTTTATAATTTAAGAGTTAAGATTTAGAGTTTAAGAGTTAAGATTTAAAATTTAAGAATTCGAATTTTAAGATTTAGAGTTTAGAGTTTTAGGGTTTATTTGATTCTTTTTTTGTTTTTAAAAATTATTTTTAAAAATTATGTTTAAAAATTATTCTGTAAAATAAAAAAAATTTTATTTGATAAACTGTTTTAAAAATATATTATTTTTTTACTTTTTTGTGTTATGGAAACAAAAATAGAAAAATAAAAATAACTTTTTTCAGTTTCTGTTTTAAAAATAATTTGTTTCTAAAATTTATTTTCGAAACAATAATAGAAAATAATTATCAAACAAATTTTTTTATTATGAAAACAACTAAAAATAAAAAATAATTTTTAAAAAATAGAAACAAACAAGCTCCTAGTGTTTAAGATTTATGATTAGAGATTTGAATTTAAATTTTTGGCATTCTATTATCTTTTTCATTCTCTCTTTCTTTCTTCTTTCCATTTCACTGAAAATTATTTCAGCCTACCAAGCTTGTAAGCGTTTAAAGTTTAAAGGCATGAAACTTAATTTTATACATTAATAAGAAGGGAGGGCAATTTAGTCATTCACATAGTAAAATTTTTCTATTTTTACAAAAAAATTTTATTCTCACCTTCTTAGATAGAAATGTTTTTTTTCCTTCCTCTTCATAAATATTATTTTCGGAAATAAAAATTTATTTTTGATACTAAATGTGAGTTTTTTTTTTTGCATTACTTTCTCATAAATCTTAAAAAATAACTTGTACCAAACACTATATATATATATATATATATATATATATATATATATATATATATATATATATATATATATATATATATATATTGGGTGGTTGACCCTTCTCATGCGAGGTTGGTCTGTAGCATCCCTCTTTAGATGATATGGATTCGGCTTCTGGAGGCGGTGCAATTCCTTCAGGCAGAAATAAAGGTTATCTCCTAGCTGTGTTTAAATCCACGTGGAAAAAAGTGAGGTAAATGAACCCTAGTTATTACACATCAATTGCTAAATATAGAACAATATTCTATTAGGATATTGAGTATTTCATGTATAATTGATTACAAAATTTATTTAATAAAAAATTATATTTAGTAAAATTTATTTTATGGTATATTAAGTGAAAATTCAAAGTAATGCATTAAAATTTTTAAAAATTTAATTATAGTTATAAAATTAATATTTTAATAAAAATAAGAAAATAATTAATATGATATTTATTTGTAAAATGAATTAAAATTTTCTTATGCAAATAAAGTATAAATAATTATTTATTTATTAATTAATTTAAAAAATTAATAATAATTAAATAAATTTGTAATTCAATAAAAAATAAATTTAAAAAAAAATTTAAACTTTTCATTTTTGCAGGGATCTTTGAGATCATTCTTTAATGTTTAAATTTTTTTATTCACAATGCATTAACAATAGTTAAAATATATGATCCATTTTTATTTTTAATTTTAATTCAAAATTAAAAAAAAAACTATAATTTTAAAAATGAAATAATCTTTTGTTTTTGGTACAACAAAAAGAGCCCACTAGGCTACATCAAGCAAGGCCTAGGAGTGGTTCTTCCTTTTATGTCCTCCATTAACAGATGGCATAAGCCATCTGGTGGCTTCTCGAATGTTACCAAACCAATCCCTTGATGCTGAGTTTTATGGGCCATTCAGTCCGCAGCCATGTTCGCTTCCCGAAAAGTATGCATAATCTTCACTCACCACTCCTTCTGTAAGGAATAGTTGATCTGTGCTAACAGTCCTGTACACGGGTGGGTGCTGCTGCAACCCTTCTTGCAAAGTTCTACGACTGTCACCGAATTGGACTCTGATCAATTTCCTGATGCTTAGATCCCATGCTAGGTTCAGGGCTGTGAATATAGTCTTTAAGTTCATGTTTCCCTGCTTTGAGTTAAGTAAGTGCAAGCTCAAAATTTGAATTTTCAAAATCCTTGATTTGGGTCCAGTCTCAAATTTGAACACTTTTGTTTAAGCCAAACTTGACCCAAAAACAAAAGCTCCATTTCTTTTTTCCCTTGAAAATATCAATCCTTGTCTTATGTTGTAGTCTACCAACCATCACAATCTCCGAGGGCAAAAATAAAAGAAAAATATCAATGTAACATTTTCTAATAAAACAAATAAATTTTTTTATTATCAATCTAAATTTATTATTTTTTACTTTTTTATCAAAACAAACCGAGCCAAAAAGCAAATGCTGAATTGAAAGAGTTTTTTTATAAATGCACTGTTATAAATTATAATAAAATACATTTAAAAGTTAATATTTTCTTGCTAACTTTTTTAACAATAATTATAAAATAAAAAATGTAACCGCTATCAAATACACATCTCATTTTATATATGAAGATTTAAATTAATTTTTTTCACTTTTAATTAAAATAGATCACGTATACTAATTAACCAATAATTGATAAATATTTTTTGATTCGTCTTATAAGATAACATATGCCTTCAGCCAATGTTTACATTTTTTTTAATCACCTTTCGTTACTGCTAAATTGCCGTCAACCTGAACTAGCGTTTCTAATCTTTTTTATGCTTTGGATTCTCCACACGTTAGAATAATCGGTTTTTGTCAGACCAATATTCTTCGTTGTTTTTTCCCATCCTGTTTCATCTTTTCTGCCACTTATTCACTTTTTTCACCCCAGTACTGCTTTCCTACTCTAGCATTTCCCTGCTCACAGCCTTTTGGTAAATTAGTCACTCTTTGCTCTTGTTTGTCTACTATCCATGTGGTCCCACTCTTGCCCAGATGGCTAAAAATTCTTCTTTTGTCTTTTTCTGCTCTCCATCCCTCTTGTTCTCCTTCTCCCCACCATGTTTCTTTCTTTAAAGGTCCGTTTGATTGAATGAAATAAATTTTAATAAAAAAAAAAAAAAAAAAAGAATAGAAAAGAGAATAGAATGTCATTACCTTATTTAGTATGCGATAAAAAAAAAGAGGTAATGTAATATTTTATTATTTGATTAATAGATAAATTAAAAGAATAGAAAGATAAGATAAACAAAATAATTAAATTAATTTTAATATAAAATAATTAAATTAATTTTTTAAATTAAAAAAAAATAAAAAAAATAGATTTTTTTTAAAAAAATTCCTACAAATTAATCTTTACAAAATATAATCAAATTAATTTTTTTAATAATTAAATTAAATTATTTTAATAAAAAAAAATATGAAATTAACATTATTTTGTGATGGAATCTTGGATTCCATCCATTATTGGAAGGAGTCTATTTTCCATCATATGATGGAATAGAGCATTCCATGGAATGTTCCATTCCATCAAACCAAACGATGGAATCCTACTTTTCATTCCAGATTCTTTTTCATTCCTGCCAATCAAACGCACCCTAAGTTGCTTCAATGACGATAGCAGCCATGGGTTTTACAGGGGGAACTCCCAGCCATAGACCACATCTCGTTCTGCTAGTGAGTGCCATAAGCTTGAATATGTTTGTCACTTGATGATAATGGACCCCTGGCTTGCATGGTTGAAATCTCCAGTCTAGCATCCGCAATATCTTAGATTCATGCAACTTTGAATTACATTAATAGGAAGAAAGGTTCATGTTGAAAGATAAAATTATTTTTACTCTTCCATATAAACCATTGCATATAGAAGAATTTAGCAATAAGATCTTCTGAATTTCCGGTTACATTTAATGAAGCACACCATCTCCCACACCCCGTCTTCAATTCTACTTATCTTGGCAAGTAGGAAGACGAAGCTCCGTCCCCAGAAACAGAATCCCTAAATGCAGCCACATAGCCTTCTCTAACCTTGGACTCCCCGTTTCTTGAAATAGGTCACAACAACTTATCTTGGCAGGGGGAACTATGGATTGGGGTAGTTAGAATTCTCATCACAATTGAGGGGTCGAACATTTCCCTTAAGAAATGGATATTCCATTTCTTTTCCTCCTGTATAATCAAGGAAGAGACCTTAGACAAAGAGCCATTAGAAAAATTCTCAACTCTTTCTCCACAAGGAAGCCAATTATCCTTCTAGTTTCTTATTTGTTTTTCTCTACCAACTTGCCCCTGCCTACGCTTTCAATAACAGATTTTTACCTTCCACAATTCCTGCCTAGTTTCAAGACCCACCCCTCACCTTCCTTGCATGTTGAAACTATGTCGGTACTTTACTTTTAGCACCTTTTCCCATAAAGTGTTAGGATTATTTCATAATCTCCAGACCTGCTTCACCAACAAAGCATAATTCATAGCAAAGAATCCTATAAATATGAATATATGTAGGGTTGTGGGTTGTGATAGTCGTAACAAAATTTTCTGTTTGCTTTCGGAAAAGCAGCGCATCTTGCTCCTTGCTTTTCCTTATAAACATTAACTCATCCACGTAGACATGCTGGGAGAGGAATTTCTCTGTCGATTAAGTTCTTTTTCTGCCTTGATTATTAAAATCTGTCAATTATATTTGTTGATGATATTGCATTATAGTAGTAAGTTTTCTCTTATAATATATATTTTTTCAAAAAAAAAAAAAGTGTTGTTGTACAACTGTGATCATGTTAGATGTTTCACTCAATTATGTTTTTTTTTATAACATTTATTAGTAGAATGAAATGGAAAAATTAATTTTTAGCCTTGATAATAAAATGCTAGAGTTCCTTTTGGGAATTGGTAATTGAATGAGTTACATTATCTTTTTTCTAGTTAAATTTATGTCATGCATTATATTATCTATTTAGGTTTTATGAATTGGAATGATTTGAGGACAAATTATAGTTTTGTTTTCTCTTTCTCATTTTTGAAATTCTATGCTTAATACAAATTTAATGAATATATATTCATCACTTTAATAAAATTTTATTAGCTTTTCAAAATTTTTTTTTAACGCAATAATTGTTTTCCACTTATATTTCTTGACTTCAATGTAAAGGCCAAAAAAAAAAAGAAATATAAAAGTCACTACA
Organism: Gleditsia sinensis; assembly: GCA_037074535.1. Lineage (NCBI taxonomy): Eukaryota > Viridiplantae > Streptophyta > Magnoliopsida > Fabales > Fabaceae > Gleditsia > Gleditsia sinensis. The sequence goes on along the minus strand of CM073465.1, from coordinate 65,004,773 downwards.
AGAAACTGGAGTTTTAGTGGCGACTATAAAAAATCGTCACTAAAAAGCATTTTTAGTGGCGACCTTCATTAGTAGTCACTGAAAGTGAATTTTTAGTGGCGACTATGAATAGTCGCCACTAAAAGTCGAATTGTCAGTGGCGACTTTAGAAAGTCGCCACTGAAAGGTAAACTTCAATGGCGACTATTCATAGTCACCACGAAAAATACACTTTCAATGACGACCTAAAAAAGGTCGCCACGGAAAGTAAAAAATTAACTTTCAGTGGTGACCTAAGGTCGCCACAAAAAGTAAAAAAATAATTTTTTTTATTTTTCTTCCTCTTTTCACATTTAACAAAACTAAATTTTAGTTAAAATATATAAAATTTTAGTTATAAGATAAAAAAATATGTTAAATATTTACTAATAAAATAAATTTAAAATTTTTTTTAACTTGAGTTAATTTTTTGTTAAATACTAAATTAATAAGGTAAAATTTTAAAAATTAAATTAATAATGTATATATCTTTGAAAATTCAAAATAACTATTTAATTTAAGAAAATGATAAAGGAAAAAAGTTTATTGTATTGAAATAAATTAAAGAAAAATTTTAAAAAAATCAAATATATTTCTCCGAAATCCCTGAACATATATCTCTTCAAGTATGAAAATTGTATTTAAATAATTTTCATAATTATTGTATGTTTAAATAAAATCATCGAAAAGAGAAGCATTTTTGTGGTTTAAATTAAACAATTTACAAAGTTATTGAACAATTAATGAAAGGATGATGAAATTATTAATTAAATTTAATGATTTCAATATTAAATTATTCTTTGTGATCATGCCTTTTTTATTTTTATTAGGAATTGACTTCGTAATTTTATTTATATTTGAATATTTGAATCATATATAATTAATTATTTTAAATAATCAAATATAACGAAAGATATCAAAATTGATGTTGGCGACATGTGCAATAAAAGTATTAAGTTTGCTAATATTATCTTAATCTCCTTTTTATTTCTAAGACTAGATCGTTTTATCTTTAGTGAATTTTGTTGATCCTTTTATTGTTAAAAGATGTAATTGTTATTAATTTCTTCATGCTAGATATTACCACATGATTTTTCTCAAAATCGAAATTTGAAATCAATTAAAAACTTATCTACAGTAATATGAAAAATAAAAAAAATAATTATACTTATTTCGTCAGTTGAAATTAAACTATTGGTAGAAATTAATTAATAGTGCAAATTCATTTTTTAACTAGAAAAATAAATTGAGCCCCTAACAGAATGAAATGAGCATATCAAAACTTACTGGATAATTTTAATAAATAAATATATAATAAAGAAGTGACTTTATAATAATCTATAATCAAAGTTCATGCACTTTACAAAATTGAAGAAGTACTTCAATTAAAAAAAATAAACTATTAAGAAAATTTAGAAAAATAATTGTTCTACTTATTTAAATATAACTAATTAATCTTAAATTTATAATAAGTTTATAAAGATAATTCATATCGTGATTTTCTTAAAAATAAATAATAAATAAATAAATAGTAATAAAAAAATTACCACAAAAATAAAATGTTTAATTGATTTCAAATAATAATTTTCAAAATTTTAATATAATATTAATAATATAAATATATAATAGTATATTAAAATTAATTTGAATTAGTGTCTTAATTGAATGTATAAAATTTCAACAGTATTTAACAATAATATTTCTTTTGCATCTATTTTTCTATCTTTTTAATTCTTTCAAAACATCGATCTATCTTTAAGTCTTCTGTCTTCATGTGACTATTATTATATCTCTATTTTCAAGTATTTCTCTTAAGTACTTTCTTTTCTTTTTGTCTCTCAATTTTTTTTTATCATTTTTTTAATTTTTTCTTTAAAATAAATACAATAAAGGAAAGTAATATCATCAGCATGAAAGGAGAGAGTAAGAAATTAACAAAAATGTTTTGACTTCTGAAAGAAAATCTGATTGATGAATAAAACATACTTGAACAACTTAGTGGTAAATGTAATGTGATGCTACTTACATTTATTTTCAAATTACCAATTTTTTTAATTTTTAAAATAAATTTTATTATTATTTTGTACTGAAATAATTCGAAATAAAAGTATTTCTATCGAAACATCTCATAATATAATAATTTTAATTGAAATGGTATAATTTCTTAATAAATACTCTATTTTGTTTCGATAACTCTGTTTTGTTTTGATGACTTTCAAAACAAAAATCTTTCAATCATTTTGATGGAAAAAAAAATAAATTTAATTTCTATCTAATATAAGGTGGCTCACTCCTATTTTACTATGTTAATTATCGCTACAGTTAAAATTTATTTGAGATTTATTTAATTTTTTTATGTATGTCTTCATTAGTTGTTGTATTTTACAATAGATATATAATTTTATTTTTTATAGCCCAAAAACTTAAACCCATATTTATAAAATATTCAAATTATTTATAGTACAAAATATTTTGACTTTCATTTTGAGACACCATTTAGAGATTACCTACACAAATTTGTATACAATTATTTACAAATGTGAACCTAAACTAACAATTTTGTTTTATAGATTTATATATTCAATTTATTTTATTTTATTTATTTTTTTAAATTCACAATTTAAATAATTTTTAAATTAACTTTATTTTTTTTTGTTTTTAAATTCTTGCATTTTATATTTCTTTCATTTAAAAATTCAAAAACAATTTGGAAAAATTTATCCTTCAAAATAAAGAAAAAAAATACTAATTTTTTTTATTAATAACATTATAATCTTAAAATAAAGAAAATAAATTATTATTATTTTTTAATTAAATTTTACAACAGTCATTGGTTGGTTAGCTTGCTGCAGCATGTACCCCCTACAAGACGTAGAACCACAAAATTTCGGAAGGAGCAGGATTTTCAATCCCACGAAGCAACAAATCCTTCTACCTTGGCAAATCCTTCCCCCCGCGGAAGCACCGAAAATATCTTTAAAAAAAAAACAATGCCCCTGAAACAAATCCTTCCCCCCTCGTTTTCCCTCTCAGTTGTTTTCATTTTCCCTCTCAGCCTCTCCCCTCCCATTTTGGCACCGAAAATCTACTCTACCTTGGCAAAAATTTCCAGATCTTTCAGAGCTTTCCATCTCGGTTTTCCTCTCAGCCTCTCGCATTTTGGCACCGAAAGACTTCTACCCGTGTTCTTTCCCTTCGTTTGAAGCTCTCACATCTGCTCTTGCTGCTCCCGAGTTGTGGTCGTGGCTGTGAGCTTCGTAGCTCCCAAAGGAGGTTAGTTTGCTTCGTTCTTTCCCTTCGTTTGCTTCCTTTAATTTCACTGCCAGTTCCATGCTCTGTTCTTCGAAAATGCATCTATGGATCTTTTTGTGTTATGTCTTTCTGTGATTCTCGCTTTCTCAACCAACCCAGCCACAACCATAGACAGAACAGAGAACACCTCTTCCCTGGTATTTGAACTAAAATTCTCGAAAATGGGTTCCTTGCTTTCACATTGACTGACCCAATTTCACTTGGATGGTATATTGATATTATTAAGCAATGTTTGGTTGCTGGGCACACATAAATTTGGTTAAAGATTTGAAATTTACTTTTTTCTATGTGATGGAAGCTTTTCTTAGTAGTTGAACGACATAGATTTTACAATTATCGTTTCTGTACCATTTTATGGGTGGCTGTTTCTGATTTTGTGAGCATTTAAAGCTTATTTCTTCTACTTTTAAGAATCTTCTTTCTTCTGACTATTGATAACTTAAGTTGTGTGTGTTTTATGGGGATCAGTGCATCACGTTTCGGAACTTCATGTTATCATCTGTGTGGTTTGTAATTTTTTTTTCCATCTGATGCTTGCAGGCCTCAAGAAATTATGCCACCACAACTGGGACGAAGGAACAGAAAGTTAAGGTAATCGAATATATTGGTCTCCAACATCTTCGCTTATGCATCATGCTATGGATGGAATTGTTAATCATATATGTTCATTCTTGTCAATGTGTGTGTGTCTTTGTCTGTAGAACTGATCTTTAGCGGGATATGTTTTGCATCACATATTGTAATTCGTTTACTTCTAATTGAAGTATGCTAAGAATGGTCTCCCCTTCAATTTTGACAGTATTAATGGCATTTATCATTTTCTGCCTTCTCTTGTTGCTTCTTGAATATTTTGTAGGTGCCTCTTGTTTTGTTTGGGGGTTCAGGAAACTATGCCTCTGCTTTGTACATTGCAGCAATAAAAGCTAATGTTTTGGAAAAGGTTGAGTCTGAGGTTCTTGACCTTGTTGAGGCAACAAAGAGAAGTCCCAAATTTTCTGAGTTTACTAAGGACGTGTCTGTGCCCAAAGATACTAGAGTAAAGGCTATCCAGGCTATTTGTGGTGAAGCTAAATTTACAGCTATTACAAAGAACTTCCTTGGTATGATAAGCTTCTTGTGCTTGGATTATTTTGACAAAGTTATATTACAATGATAATGCTGCAGTCAATATGGAGGTATGTTGTATGCTTATGATCTGAACAACATGTGTAGTTTAGATATGTGATCTATATTAGGTCTTTCTAGTGTAAGAGAGACTGAAAAGGTAATTCCTTGTCAATGATATTGGCATCTCTTTACCCCTTTTCAAAACAATGTTGGAGACTTTAAGTGGGATTTAACCATATCCCCTAGTTGTAATTTCCTAGGACAAAAAAGAGAAGAAAAGTAATGTTTGAAATGGGTGCCTCCACTCTTGTCCCCCTTTTGCAACTGTTGTGGTATTTCTTTTATTGAAAATGTTTTATATCAAACCTGCCATATGGCGGTTAAGCCATTTATTTTTGTTAAGTGTATTGGAAATTTGTTATGTTGCTGACTTCTTTATCTGTAGGCTGTATGCACTGCAGTTTCTGTCTTGGCTTGTGTGCCTTTGGGTGAGCTTTTTTTTTTCCACATGATACTAATCAGAAAGGTCAGTGACTCAGTAGCTGAGAATCTGAGTTTGTTTTTCTGTTCTTTTCATTTTTGTCCTTGGTGCTCTCCGGCTTTGCTGATATGGTATGCGGTGAAGCTTTCCAAAATTGTTCTAGAATTAAAGGGGCATCCAAAGTGGATTTGTCTTCAATCAGTTGTTTTATATTAGGCAATTAATTGATACTGAAAATTGTTGGTGAATGAAATGAAAATAACATTTTTTTCTCTGTATAAAACTATTCTGGGAATACTTTGAAATTTTTTTTTGGGTTATGTTCATACTATGTTATCTTCTTTTAAGAATTCATTTTTTTTTGAAGGATAATAGAAGAAAAATTCTATTTGTCTGTGTGTGAGAGAGAGAACGGATACATGATGTAGAGGAATAAAGAAAAAAAGGATTGTTTAATTGGAAATGAATTTTCATGCTTTGAATTATTGCACTGAGCATATCATTGATCGTAAACGGGAATTGCAGGTTAGGCTGGATTTAATGATATATGCATGTCTGATTTATGTAAACTAGCCAAGTCACTGAATGCTTCTGCGTGATTTTTTTAGTCAAATTTTGTGGTTTCTCTTATATCGGATATGGAATCTAGTTGACCTCTTGATTTTATTGTTATTCTGGTAAATGTTGTTTTCTAGCTTATTATGATTACTTTATTAGTTAAATTACATTATAGTTTAAACTGTAGACGTGCTGGTTTCATTCTTTTACTATAGTTTTCTGGATGAATTATACCATTTTCTATTATTTGGGTTACATCAATTTGTAAACAGCTTTAGGATTTTTCATTCTGACCTGTATTAAACTTTAAGTATGATAGATAAGATGACGTTGGCTATACAATCAATTCCTTTTATTTTTTTGATTTTTTTCCTCTTTTTGTTATGAGGATGCCGTCATATAAAGATTCCAGTTGTTTTGAGTCTGGGAATTAGAATTTAAAAATGTCTTTTTGACACATAATATCCAATTTCAAACACCTCTTTTCTCTGGGTTTCTTTTTTTTGGCCATAGTCAACAAAATTTACAACTATCAAATCCACAAACAATTGGAAAAGGGATTTACGTTTACATGTTTGAATTGCTCACGAGTTCAATGTTATTGAAAGTCAAAGTTTTCCCTGTTCCTTGCTAATATTTGTGTCCATGATCCTGATCTTCTCTTGTGCATGCCTGATTGACTTAAAAAATGGAGTAAAGGGATTGATGATTTATTTGAAATTTTGTTTGCATTTGTGTACAAACATGGCATTTATATGCCTTCACAAAACTCAGTTCTCTTGCATAAATGTGCATAGAAGATTCCAATTTTGGTCATAGCAAAATATGGATTCTAATGGTGCATTTCATTCGATTCTTAAAACTATTTCTGCCAAACACCAGAAGAGATATGATTAGAAATGAGTGCATTAGAGAGAAAGTTGGGATAACACCTATTGTGGAGAAGATGGTTGAAACTCGTTTAAGGTGGTTTGGCCATGTGTGGAGAAGACCTGCAGAAGCCCTAGTGAGAAGAGTTGATCGGATGGAGAATAGTCCAATAATTAGAGGTAGAGGGAGGTCAAAGAAAACAATAAGTGAAACTATTAAAAATGATTTAATAGTTAATAACTTATCTATTGATCTTATCCATGATAGGCCACTATGGCGCCGTTTGATCCATGTAGCCGACCCCACTTAGTGGGAAAAGACTTAGTTGTTATTGTTGTTGTTGTTGCTCTATCTTGTAACTGCTTGTGAAATATGGTGTTTAGGCCACCAAATACATCTCAGCTGCAGGATTTGGTGCTACATGGCTAGGAGTTTTTGGAAATGGCATGGTGCACTCTTTTATCAATGCACGTACTCTAAACCCATCAGGTACAAATTAGAAAATTCATGTTAAGGCTAGCCATTGACAATATATATATTGTTGGCAAGTGATATTGGAGTTTGTTAAAGTGTTTGCTTTAGCCATTTTTGATAATTCTTGGGTCAAGTTTAAAACATATCTAAATAGTGAGTCTCTATGCAGTAATGAGATTATCATACAGCGCTTTAGCATTTATGGGAATTCCCTTTATGGCTTAAATGTTGCATTCGTGGGAATAATACTAGGCACAATAGTGTCACAGTAAAGTCATCACTAGGTTCACTTGGTGATTCTTTTCTAGAAATAAAGACAGGCAAGGCCTTGAATTTGAATTTTGAACTCATTTTTGCCAACCTTCGATTTATTCCCAACCTTTGAGCATGAGAAGGCTTGAAACTGAAGTTTTCATTATTCCTATTTTTCAGTTATCTTTCTGCTAATATTCAAGATTTTTTATAAAATAAAGGTTCTCATATGTTGTTTTTGTAATTCAGCTTTTGTGACAAAATTTTCTATCCTTTTTTTTATTTTGTGATTTTTGTGATGTGTTAATTATGTGGCATTTGGAGTAAAAGATTAGAATCTGAATATGGATTTCAATTAGTTAAGCATATGCATTTTTAATTCTTTTGGTGACCTGCACAGCTAAACCAGTTTAATGACACCTCGGATGTATATTTCTTAACATCAGACATGAGGGAGCCAAAGCTGGCTGCTAAAATTGCAAAGCAAGTACAAAGATTTCATCAGGTGGAAGTTCTTGGTTCTAAGGAACCTCAACTATGGAATGATATCTCCAAGTTCTTTGAGAAAGGTCCTATATGTTTTCTTCCCTGTAATTAAGGGTTGGCTTTTTTTACTTTTTTCCCCTTACTTGAGTTTTGAAACACTTCTGTTTGAAATGAATTTGATTAATTTTAATTTTGAGTTTCAGTATTTTGGCCCAATTATGAGCACCTGTTCAACTTTGTCCCATTTTTTAACCCCCTTCCTGGTTTCACATTTTGAGAGAAAATGCTTATGATACTAATTATGTTGATTAGGAATTTCCATCCATATCCCATTATGGCATTGCGAGAACGGTACATGATGTATTTTGCCTTGTAAACAGCCTAACGTTGAAGGGTCTCTATGGATGTTGGCCTCTTTCATTTATATATAAATAAATTTGGTTCAAGTCTTATTAAAAAAAGATCCTTACCTGCTGCATTCTATCTTCTATGTGAAGAGATATTCTTCAACACATAAAAGCTAACATTACCAATAATCAATTTTGAAGATAAACTTAGAAACATTATATTTGGCGTATATGCTTGAAAGTTGGCATTGCTAGTATATGATGTGCCATCTTTTACAGCATCTGTTCTTGAATTTGATGATAGTGAAAAGCAGAAGACTTATAAGATGATTTCCTTCAGGGAAGTCCATGATGAAATTGTGGAGCTAAAGGTACTAGTTCTTTTCACAAGTTTCTTCAGATGTCCTTGAATGATTATATCTATCTTTTGTTGTAATAAAAGGGTAATCAAGATGAACAGAAGTTGCCACCATCTTTGGAAGGCCAATGCTAAATACTAGATTTAAAATATTTTGGCTAAAAATGCAACTTACCTCGTCCAACTTAGAACCATGTGCAATTTAACCCTCTATGCTTTAAAAGTTTACCATTAACCTCCTAAACTCACTATTTTATGCAATTTTCTCCTTCCGCGAGCATTTATGTCCAAATCCTTAACAAAGACAAGGTTATAGAGTTGGACAGAAATGCTAATGGAATGGGTAAATTGCACAAAATGGCGAGTTTAGGTGGCTAATGGTCAATTTTTAAAGAACAAGAGGGTTAAATTGCACATGGGTCTAAGTTGGAGTAGTTAAGTTGCATTTTAGCCAAATATTTTCAAGTATTTATAAGTATGTATGCCAATAAACGTTGTTGTTTGAGGTCTCTAGGCTCCAATTTCCTTCTTGATAATGGTGGTTTGAACAGGTTAAGCAAAAGCACTGGCCAGTTGCCAGCATTTGTCTGTTAATGTCCCATCACTTTTACTGAATATAAATAAGCTTAGAGGTAAAACAAATAGAAGGTGTCTTTGTGTCCAGACTCAGAACACATAATTCTTTTCCCAAACTTTTTCTTATCCTAAAGTTAGTTCATAAAAAGCACCGCGAGAACTTCAATAAAAGCATAATTAGTGGTAGTAAATGAAGCATTTTATGTTTATCAGCAATTTCTTCTCTTTACAGAAATTTCTTGATATTGGCATATTGCAACAGGAGTTGACTGGCCGTCTCAATTCTCCTGTGGTTTTTGCTCACAATGACTTACTATCTGGAAATATAATGATTAATGAAGAAGGTATCCACAAGCCTTGACTAAGCATATTCATGCTTCCACCCTGTGACTGCACATGCAAAAGTATATTTCCAATAGAATTGCAGTATGCTCATATTTTGGCAGCTTCATAGTAACTTCACCTCCCCTGTGTGCTATTGTGTATAAGTAGCTTCTAAGAATTCCAAATTTTTTAGTATTTAATGGCTCTTTCGACCAATTCTAAAAAGAAGTTAGAATATCTAAATAAAGAACACTTATAAAGAGGCTAATAGGGTGCTGATGCCATTGTGAATTATGCTCATCCTTCCCCATGGGTAATAAGTAATGAAAGTATTAGGTAGGTGAGATTAATTCTTAATGGGTAATGGGTTGTGTCTATATGATACTTGTAATAGACACCAAACTAAATGTAGCACTCAGACACCTTTATCCATACTCTTTGATTTAAAAATTTAAATCTTAATATTTGGCACTTATTAGATTCTTTTAAAACATGTTAAGGCATAACCCAAGTTCCTTAGGCCTAACCCATTCCTATTTAATGTTTCTAAGTTCTCTAGGACCAACCCACATTTCATATTCCCATTGCCATATCATTTTGCTGTATGGAAGTTAAGTGATAAGTTTGAAGGATAAACAATGGTATTCTTATTATTTCAAAATTTCATATTCCTAATAATGCATATAATATTGCTAGTTATGTTCTTTGTTGGTTGTGTAAATACATTTTTATTAATTGCAGGTCATATATTTTTTGATCATCAGTTTAAAATATTAATTGGTTGTAAAGTCTTCATTTGACTACATTCGTAACTACTATTTAACTAGAATTCACAGGTATTGTACCAAATAGGCAATATATTTTATTTATTTTCATTATAAGATAGTACAATCATGTATTTTTGGCTATAATGTTCTTAGCTATTGTATAATGTTGTCTTCCAATTGTGTTTGGTTATATAAGTTTTTTTACGAGATATTTTGTTTGTATTATTTTTAAGCCATATTAATTTGGTATATTGAATTAAACAGGGACAACTTCCAAGCATGACAACTAATACGACAAGTACAGCAGCGCCAACAATGCCAAATGAAGCACCGAGTTGATTGTTATTGTCAATATTTTAGTGTATTGTTTTTGTATTAATTGACATAATATTAGCGTACAATATTTGCTACATTTGATATAATGTTAATGTTATCATTTTATCAATTGCAATCATTTTATTTATCTTTATGTTTATTAAATTTTTAATTATTGCCAACAAAAATGAGGTAAATTTTATTTAAAAAAAAGAATTATCTTTATGTTTATTAAATTTTTAATTATTACAATCAAAATGAGATAAATGTAATTTAATAAAAAAGGTTTCAGTGGCGACTTCATCAGGTCGCTACTGAATCTCCCTGGAGTTAAAACAAAACTTAATAAATTTGGTGGTGATTTTTTCGCCACTGAAAATATCTTTGGTGACAATTTTTTCGTCACTGAAAGTACTTTTGGTGGCAACCCAATAAGGTCGCCACTGAATCATTTGATTTGAAAATACTTCGCCACAAAAAGTTTTAACCATATTGTGGCGACTTTTAGTCGCCACTAAAGCAAGTATTAGTGGCGACTAAATAAAGTCGCCACTAAAAGTATCTACCTTTTGTGGCGACTAAAAACATTACGTGGCGATATTCATTTGTTTTAGTGGCGACTATAGTTGCCACTGAAAGTCACTTTCAGTGGCGACTTTGTTAGTTGCCACTGAAAAGATTCAGCAACGGAGTTTATAGCAGCGACTGAGTGGCGACTAAAAGTCGCCACTAAAAACATTTAGTGGCGATTTTTGCACTTTCAGTGGGACTTTAGTCGCCACTGAAAGCCTTATTTTTTGTAGTGAGTTTATCCTTAAGGAAACAGGCTTGGGGGTATACAAGGGCCTAGCCTAAAGGTTCGAGCTCTTAGGCACCTAGGATAGGGGAATCCACCCAAGTCTTAAGGACCAAAAGGGTAGCACCTCAGTCTTAGAGATTGGTAGAGGGGTCCCTTGGAGACAGAGGTTTAGGATATAGTTTATGAGCCCTTTTTCCCCCTTCAAAGGGGATGCATTAGCAAAGCCTAACAAGCAGTTTAATCCTTAGGTCTTGAGCACAGTTGGGGGGTTCTATGAAAAGCCTTAGGACATGATGGTGCCCTTCAGGCCTATGGTGCTATGTGTAAGTGATTGGGGTGGGTCCCTCCAACATAGAGGGACCACCACTATTGACTTACAAATAAAAGAAGGAAGAGAGGAGAAGAGAAATGCAAATTGAGAAGTAGGAGCTGCATAAGAAAAAGTCAGAGAAGGTAGGCACCGAATAGGATTTGTTAGAAAATGCAGTTGGAACCAATTTTTTTTATCAACAATTGTAGGCAATTCTTTGCCTATAGGCAAGGAATGGAAGGGAGAATAGATCAACCAGCAGAAGCAAAGGCAGCAAAGAGCAGCCTACTGAGGAGTCAGAGAAGTTCTCTGAGGGAAAAATAGGGGAGAGTTTGGTGTAATATTTGAGAAATAGTTCCTAAATAGTGAGTGACAAAATAGTGAGGAAATACTCTTGGGGTATTATGGGAAACACTTTGTGAGCCACTATTTTGGTTAGATCTCAATTGTAGCCTTCAGATTTATTCTAAAGAAAACTCTCCTTGTACCTACTATTTTTATAGTGGAAGATTTATTTAGATTTTGTCCAGTGGACATAGCCTAAAATTCAAAGGTGAACCACATTAAATTTTATGGTGTTATTTTTGTTGATTATTTCGCATTTATTTTTTGCTGGTAATATCCGTTGTGCCCAACAAGTGGTATCAGAGCCGTGATGGTTATTCTTTTAAAATTTTTAGTATGCTTTGTGGTTGCAGTATTGACTGATCTTTCACATCAGAAAAAATTTTATTGGAATTACTGTTGGCTGAAAGAAGCTGTACGGGCACTGTTCATACGTACGATACTATTCATACGTACAGGGGTACTGTTCATATGTACGGTATTGTTCATACTGCTCAAAATAGAGGCAAAGACCAGCAAGATGATCAACTTAAATGGCATAAACTACCACATCTGGAGAAACAAGATGAAAGATCTCTTGTTTGTGATGAAATTCCATCTACTGGTGTTTACTACAACTAAACCCGAAGCCAAATCTGATGAAGATTGGAAATTTGAGCATGAACATGTGTGTGGATTCATCCGACAGTTTGTCGAAGACAATGTGTACAATCACATTTGTAATGAGACTCATGCATAAACCTTGTGGCAGAAGTTAGAAGAGCTGTATTCTTCAAAGATCGGCAACAACAAATTATTTTATTTAACAAAATTGATGCACGTAAAATATCGAGAAGGTACTTTTGTAGCAGATCACTTGAACAAGATGCAAGGGATCGTTGACCAGTTGTCGGGGATGGGCATAAAGTTTGACAACGAAGTACTTGCTCTCATGGTGGTCGCCTCCCTACCAGAGTCATGGGAGACTTTGAAGATTTCAATTACCAACTCAGCACCTAATGGTGTTGTGAGTATGGAATATGTTAAAAGCGGTATTCTGAATGAAGAGATGAGAAGAAGATCACAATATTCAACCTTTTCATCACAATCAGATGTTCTGGTTACAGAATCCAGAGGAGGAGCCAGTCTAGGCAATACAAAGCCTAGAGATAAAAGCAGAGGAAAGTGAAACAAATATGCCAACATTGAATGCCATTACTGTAAGAAGAAAGGGCATATCAGAAGATTCTGCCGAAAGTTTAAACAGGAGAAGAACAAAGGCAAGGAAGTGAAGAAAGATGACAGCAGTGATGATGAGCAGACAAATGCCATAGACGAATTCAATGTCGTTTATGATGATGATATTGTCAATCTTACAACTCATGAGACTAGTTGGGTGATTGACAGTGGAGCTACCATTCATGCCACACCTCATAGAGAATTCTTCTCATCTTACACATAAGGAGATTTCGGTGTTGTTAAGATGGGAAATGACAACTTATTAAAAGTTATTGGCAGAGGAGATATCTGCTTGGAGATAGAGAACGACTCCAGATTAGTACTGAAAAATGTCAGGCATATTCCATATATTCAGCTGAATCTAATTTCTACCGCAAACTTGATGATGCAGGCTTCTGCAACATGTTCATGAATGGCCAATGAAAACTCACTAAAGGTGCTTTGGTGGTGGCCAGAGGTAGAAAAGACTCAACGTTGTATGTTATGCATACAAAGCTCTCCAACGACGCTGTGAATGCTGTGGAGAAAGAAGGTGTCATTGAGTTATGACACATGAGACTTGGCCACATGAGTGCGAAAAGTATGACACATTTGGCCAAGAAGAAAATGCTTTCTGGAATGGATCAAGTACATTTGGAGAAATGTGCTGATTGCTTGGCGGGAAAGTAGAACAAAGTTACTTTCAAAAGTTTCCCTCCTTCCAGAATAAAGAATGTGTTGGATTTGGTACATTCAGATTTGTGTGGACCAATGCCAAATTCACTTGGTGGTGTTCAATACTTTGTGACTTTCATTGATGATCATTCCAGAAAGATGTGGACATATACTTTGAAGACAAAAGATCAGGTGTTAGATGTCTTCAAACAGCTTCATACCTCAGTTGAGAGACATACTGGGAAGAAGTTAAAATGCATCCGGGCAGACAATGGTAGAGAGTATATTGGACCATTTGATGCTTATTGTAAAGAGCATGGTATACGGCATCAGACAACGCCTCCAAAAACACTGCAGTTAAATGGCTTAGCTGAGAGGATGAATAGAACTTTGATGGAGAAAGTCAGATGTTTACTATCACATGCAAAGTTACCCAAAACTTTTTGGGGTGAAGCTTTGCTTACAATTGTACATGTGTTGAATTTATCACCGTGTGTTCCTCTTCAGTATGATACACCAGAGAAAGTGTGGTCAGGAAAGGATGTTTCCTATGATTATCTGCGGGTGTTTGGCTGCAAAGCCTTCATGCATATCCTTAAGGATAAGAGAGCTAAGCTCGATGCCAAGACACGATAATGTGTATTTATTGGCTATGGTCAAGATCAATTTGGCTATAGATTCTATGACCCGGTCCAGAAAAAGCTCATTAGAAGTCGTGATGCTGTGTTTGTTGAAGATCAAACCATTGAAGACGTAGACAAAATGGAGAAGGATGTTCCTGATTCTAATGACGACTCAATAAACTTGATATTAGTTCCTCTAACAGTGGTGCCGAGGCAAGTTAGAGATGCTAATCAGCTTGATGATGCTCCCATAGAGGCTGAATCAGAAGATGATGATGATATTCACCATCAACTACCAACACCTGTGACTTCCCCAGATTGATTGAGGAGAAGTAGTAGAATAAGACAACCTTCTACTAGATATCCTGATGATGAGTATGTAACACTCACTGAAGGGGGAGAACCTGATAGCTTTGAAGAAGCTATGGAAGATGAGCACAAGCAGAAGTGGAGTGAAGCCATGCAAGATGAAATGAATTCATTGCATGAGAATAGAACGTTTGAGTTGGTGAAATTGCCGAAAGGTAAGAGAGCTTTGAAAAATAAATGGGTGTTCAGGATCAAGTGTGATGAACATAGTCTCCATCCGAGATTCAAAGCTAGGCTAGTTGTTAAAGGATTCAACCAAAGAAAATGTATTGATTTTGATGAGATTTTTTCACCAGTTGTGAAAATGACATCCATCCGTACAGTGCTAGGCTTAGCAGCGAGCCTTGACTTGGAGGTTGAACAAATAGATGTGAAAACTATCTTCCTTCATGGTGATTTGGAGGAAGAGATATACATGGAGCAGCCAGAGGGTTTCAAGCAGAAAGGAAAAGAGGATTATGTTTGTAGACTGAAGAAAAGTCTTTATGGCTTGAAACAGGCACCAAGAAAATGGTATAAGAAGTTTGAGTCTGTTATGAGGGAGCAAGGTTATAGGAAGACTACTTCAGACCATTGTGTCGTTGTGCAAAATTTCTCTGATGCTGATTTTATTATCTTTTTGCTCTATGTGGATGATATGCTGATAATTGGCTGGAATGTTTCCAGAATCAATTGTTTGAAAACACAATTGAGCAAGTCTTTTGCCATGAAGGACTTAGGGCCAGCAAAGCAGATTCTTGGCATGAAGATTACCAGAGATAGATACGCCAAGAAAGTGTGGTTGTCACAAGAGAAGTACATTGAAAAAGTACTTCAGAGGTTTAGTATGGATAAAGCTAAAGCGGTTAGTTGTTTTCTTGCTAATCACTTTAGACTAAGTTCTAAATAGAGTCCCTCTACAGATGTTTTAGCAGTTGGAAGTTTGATGTATGCCATGGTATGTACACGGCTAGATATTGCTCACTCAGTTGGAGTAGTGAGACAGTTCCTTTCTAATTCTGGTAAGGAACATTGGGCTGCAGTGAAGTGGATTTTCAGATATCTTCGTGGTACTTCCAAAATATGTTTATGTTTTGGAGATACCAAGCCTGTGTTAGTTGCCTACACAGATACAGATATGGTTGGCGATGTAAACTCAAGAAAGTATACTTTGGGTTATCTAATTACATTTGCAGGGGGAGCTGTGTCATGGCAATGAAGTTGTAAAAGTATGTTGCTCTGTCGACTACCGAAGCAGAGTTTATTGCAGCAACAGAAGCGTGCAATGAGTTGCTGTGAATGAAGAAGTTCTTAAATAAACTTGATTTTCAGCAGGATAGATATAAACTATTTTGTGATAGTCAGAGTGCTATTCACCTTGGGAAGAATTTCTCATCTCATTCATGATCCAAGCATATTGATGTTCAATATCATTGGATTAGGGATGTATTAGAGAAGAAGCTACTATAGTTTGAAAAGATCCATACTGATGAAAATGGATCAGACATGTTGACAAAGATTCTAACAAGGGAGAAGTTTAAGTTCTGTCGATTGGCTACAGGAATGGTGGAGCCCTCTATGTAGTCGGGAGGGAGAGATTTGTAAGTGATTGGGGTGGGTCCCTCCAACATAGAGGGCCCACCACCATTGACTTACAAATAAAAGAAGGAAGAGACGAGAAGAGAAATGCAAATTGAGAACTAGGAGCCGCATAAGAAAAAGTCAGAGAAGGTAGGCACCGAATAGGATTTGTCAGAAAATGCAGCTGGAATCAATTTTTTTGTTAACAATTGTAGGCAATTCCTTGCCTATTTAGAATAGATCAACCAGCAGAAGCAAAGGCAGCAAAGAGCAGCCTGCTGAGGAGCCAGAGAAGTTCTCTGAGGAAAAAATAAGGGAGAGTTTGGTGTAATATTTAAGAAATAGTTCTTAAATAGTGAGTGAAAAAATAGTCTTGGGGTATTATGGGAAACACTTTGTGAGCCACTATTTTGGTTAGATCTCAGTTGTAGCTTTCAGATTTATTCTGAAGAAGACTCTCCTTGTACCTACTATTTTTATAGTGGAAGATTTATTCGGATTTGATCCCGTGAACATAGCCTAAAATTCAAAGGTGAACCATGTTAAATTTTTTGGTGTTATTTTTGTTGATTATTCTGCATTTATTTCTTACTGGTAATACCCACTGTGCCCAACACTATGACCCTCTTGGGTTGCCTAAGGGCTCAAAGCTCTATCTTAGAAAGGTAATTCGAGGAGGGAGGTACCACCTTAGGGAATAGGTGGCCCGAAGGGGATGTGGTTTAGAATTTAGGAATGGGGGCCTAAAGAAGGGCCTTAACAACCATAGAATGAGCAGCATAATGCCTTTAGGAATTCTTAGGGTCCTTTGGGGTTAGGTGGTAAGATAGGGACCTAAGGTCTTGAGGGAGGCAAGCAATAGCCTATTGGGACCTTCATGTGCTAAAGGGAAAAGAGGCAACCCTAGGAGATTAGGAGCAAGATGGGAGCTCCTTAGGGGAGGCAGACACCTTGTCAGAGGAAAGGGCACCCTTAGTGGGTTGAGGGGTCTCTCTAATTAAGATAGAAGGTCAGGGTCCTATAAGAGTCCCTAAAAGGGTAAGTAGCTTGATGGAAGCTCTAATGGTCCTAAGGGTCCTAGGAGGCATGAGTGATTTGATTGAGCGTTTTCTTATTTCTTGTTCAGAGATAGAATGTCTCTTTAGTGCAACTTCTAGTAAGGCTAAATCATTTGAAAAAGATACCTTACTCTCCAATTTGGTCAGGCTAACATTGCATAAAATGAATAACTTGATAGAACTTTGTCCTGCTCCATCTCTGCTTTGCATCTTTCAAAGTTTAGAAAATTTAAATATATCAAATTGCAATCAGTTGCAGAGTTTATTTCCAGGGAAATGCAATTTGTGCAATCTAAAGTATTTGTCAATAAAAGAATACTCAAAGTTGACAAAACTCTTCTCAATGTCTATGGCTCAAACTCTGTTATTGCTACAAGAGCTCTTTGTAGAATATTGTGATGGATTGAAGCATATCACTACAAATGGAGAGGGCGTTAGTAATATAGGGCAGGAAATATTTGCAGTCTCAGAGATTCTCATTTGGAATTCTCTCAGTTGAAGAAAGTGTACATCAATAAATGTGATAGCGTAGAAGATATATTTTCAATTACTATGGTTCGAAGCCTTGTGCAATTGGAAGAAATGAGAATTGCACATAATTCTATATTGAAATATGTATTTGGTAAGCATGATGGTGAATAATATTCATCCTATGAAAATGAGATGGAGATTGTACTTCCTCAATTGAAACAGATCTAATTAACATGCCTTTGGGCTCTAGTCAAAATTGTCCCATAAAACTATAATCTAAGTGGGCCATCTTTGATGAAAATTTCATGTGAATCTTGTCCCAAATTGACCAGTGCACCTTGGAGCATTAGTGAAATGGCATGGATATGTCATGATATTTGATTCATTCATTTGATTCAATTATAAGTGAATATTTGGTTTAGAAGAATTTATAAGCATAAAAGATGGATTGGGCAGCATGGGATTATACATATACTTGCTATATACTTTAAAATCACTAGGATATGATATATTTGTGATGAGCATCCATAAGGTTTTGTCATTTGTTTAACTTTGTCATTAGTTGGCTTTCTTAATAAGAATTTTTTTTGGTTGAATTCATATTAAAGTCTAAAAAATTCATAAACTTTTTGTGGAAATATAATTTACAAAAATTTAGCAACAACATATTTATACTTTATGAAATATTTAACATGTTGGTATACATTTTTTATTTGTAATTTAAATTAGTAGGTGCAGAAGTTGGTGTGTGTGTATATATATTTGAAATTTTGATAGGACTTGAAATGAATTAATGAAGATAAAAGCTTTTATTATCTCGAAATTACTTTTTCTATTTCTTTATTTTCTAATATTTTCAAATTTCTAACCACAAAAAAGTCTATAATCAATTGCAAGAAGGTATGATTAGTATCAAGTAAATACATAAAATATATACATTGGTTGTGCTTTATCACATCCCTGCTTATTTTGTTTTTCTTTTCTTTCTCTACATAAGCTATGCCTCAAAGTTTTGTTTTGCTTCCATTCACTTTTGCATAGGGACCAGAGACAAATGAGATAATTGGCAGCCAATTAAGCAATGAAGTTTCAAGATTACAAATATTAACATTAAGAAATCTACCTTAACTCAGTCTCATAAGTCTTAAGGAGCTTGAAGTATTTAATTTTGGAAAATTGAAATATGTCTTCTCTGTGGCAATCCAAACAAGCCTACAACTGTTAAGAAGGCTATTCATATCACGCTGTTAGGAGTTGGAAGAAATCATTGCAGAGAATGAAGACCCTCAAAATCTATCCAATACTCAAGTATGCTTCCCACAACTAGAAGAGTTAAAGGTGATTCGGTGCCACAAGTTGAAAAGCCTTTTCTCTACCACCATGGCCATTGAACTTCCACAACTAGAATTTTTGAATATATCAAATTGTGCTAAACTAGAGAAGAGTTTTATATGTGAACATATGGAAGATAGCAGCATCAACAATAGAAAGGAATTTTTGCTTCCGAACTCGAGAGGTGTAACACTTTCACAATTGCCCAGGCTCGTTGACATTTGCCTGGGGTTAACATTACATGCGGGGGGAACTAATTTATGTCACAATAGATGAATGTCCCAAATTTACTCCAATTTTAGGAGCTTCTTCTGTTCAACAGAGTCAGGAGGTATGGACTACCATGTTCTCACTTGATGACCGCAATTATTTTCTAGTCGTATTTGATCATAAAGCTTCACAATTTAACACTATTTTCCTGCCAAAATTTTAATAATGAAAATTGAAGGACTGAAGTTGCCAGAGTATTGAAAAAATTAATGGTTTTTTTTAGTTATGTATTTAATATTGCAATACGAAATGAAGGCACTTACAGATGGCCATGTGTCAGAGGGAATCTATACTGTTTAAGCTATTTTAAATGTGGAAATGCAATTTCCTACTAATGAAGAACAAGGGCTGATCATGGTGTCAAATTTAAAAGAATTATCTCTGGAGGGATTACTTGACCTCGTGTTTATATGGAAGGGTCCCACTCTAATCAGCTTCCAACTTCTTCGACTCCTGATTGTCAAGAGATGCATAAAGTTGAGGTCCATCTTCTCTGCCACTGTCATTAGAAGCCTGCCATTGTTGGAAGGGCTACGTATAAAGAACTGTAAAGAGTGAGAGGAAAATATTTCAGTTGGAGAGGGTGAAGAGCCACACCTTCCAAATCCATCAAGCTCTCGTCCCCGACAACCGTGCTTTCCAAAATTGTATCTTCTTGCAGTTGTGGGATGCGACAAGTTGAAATGTGTTTTCACTGTGTCCATCTCAAGAGATTGCCCATGTTTAAGGTATCTCAAAATAATAAGGTGCTCACAACCAAAGCAAGTTTTTAATTGTGTCCCTGAAAATCATGATGCAGAGGTGAGGGAATTGCTGCTTCAGAATTTGAAACAGCTGACACTGAAAGAATGACCTAGCCTTACTAACATTTGCAGAGGTTTTGAGCCTCAGTTGCAGCTGAAGGATTTATGAAAATGTCGAGTGAATGATTGTTCCAACTTTCACTCAACCATCATTCCCGCTCTTTACAAGTTTATGATTGATTCCACCATGTCGAGTGATGACTTAGGTATGTATAATTGAGAATTAATTTTGAACTAATTTTACATATTAGTTATTATTACTCATCCATAGTATCAGTGGTTAACAATCGTTCATCTAAGGATCGTAGGTGATTATTTTTTATGGAATTTGAAATTATACTTTTCATCTAACGTAGATGATGAGTAGGAAGAATACGATGAAGAAGAAGAAGCAGAGGAGGAAGAAGAAGAAGAAGAAGATGATGAAGACAAAGAAAACGAGGAAGAAGATAACATTGATGATAACGATGATGATGGTAAAGTTTAAAATGATAAAGGTGAACATTCTGACAATAAAAATGACAAAGAAGATGATAAAGTTTAAAAGGATGAAGACGACGATGAAGATGAGCATATCGTTTTTGACGGTTTTCTTGCAACAAAAATTGATAATGAAGAGGCAATTAGAAGGTACCTCAGACACCGTTCTCCTCATCCTCAGCTCTTCACGCTTCTTTTATGCTCTCCGCTGGGTCCATTCTTTCCTACTCAGTTCTTTGCATAATTCTAGCTTGGTAAATCTACCTCATGTATGAATTTCTATTTAGTTCTCTCTTTTCTCATTAACCTTGCTGTGTTTGTTTCCCATGAGATTTAGAAACTCCTTGAATGCATGGTTTAATTCGGAAACATGGGTTTAAAACTTATACCTTCGTAGATAGTTCTTTGTTTGACATATTTTTGAAATTTTCGTATATTCGTATAGCAGAGAGGGTGTTTGATGAAATGCAACACATAAAGTATTCGTAGAGTTAATTAATTAATCCAGGTGATGGCAATGTTCTGTTGCCCTATTCGGATCTAGTATGGCAAACAGAGAAGAATACTGATCGAGGTGAAAGATATTTTGATCAAGCTGTTAAAAGTGCCCCAAATGACTGGTAAGCTATCAACCTCCGTAATAATTTTTATATTTTATATGTTTTCCTAATTGTTCGTAGATGCAGATGCATTTATTCAGGCGGTGTATGTTTCTTTTGTATGGTTTTTTTTTTCCGCTCTTTCTGAATTATACGTTCTGTGACAAGTACGAAACTCAGGCCCTTCGTTATAAACTCCTCACAATTCAGTATCCAAGGACATTATCTGAAAATATTGCTTTCTTATTTTATTTTTATTCCTACTAAAACAAGGTTGTCTCTGTTTTCTCTTGGTTGTTGATAAAGCTAATGCATAAGCCTTAAGTGACATTAATTTCGATATACCCCAATTCACCTCTCCACTCGTCTTATTTTTCTTTCATATTGTAGTTGCTTATGTTTTACTGTTCCATCAGCTGCAGAAAAATTAATGCAACTCCATGGGTTGTACTTAGGTTGAATATTTTGTACCCTTTTGGCTTGTACTGAATGAATATTTTGTCATTTGATTTCCGTGATAATTTTCCCATACTTCTCGTATTTTTTTATTTGTCAACTTAGGTTAGACAGTTTGCTAGTATTAATTGTTGTGTGTTTCATGGTATATGCATGCAAACATCATAAACTTTCTTAGAAACTAAGGTTTCATCACTATTCTGATAATGAGCATGTGCGATGCCTCAATAGCTACAAAACCAAAATATCTGCATCAACGAAATCTTAGACACGTTAGGTATACAAAAAATGACGTTATAGTGCAGGGAGAATTCTACCAACCAAACGCTCCTTAAATGATCATACCCACTCTCACTTGTCAGAGAGGGAGAGGAGGGAGATTCCATGGAGAAAAATCTGTTCCACAGTTAGAGGGAAGGCTAATTTCCACATAAGCCATTAACAAACACTACAGTTAAGCATTTAACATGCTATATATGACATTGTTTTCATTCTTGTGTTACAAAAATATTTAGAATAAATATATCCCTAAGTTTAAATATTGAAATTTTCTACTATGGTTTTTGATGAAGCAACCTATATACAAAAGATAAAAGAGAACCTTTTGATATAAGGACTATATATTTTTAGGTGTTAACTTTCCTCACAAGCCTTATTTTTTTTATCAGCGTTCTCTTGGCTTTGTTTTTAAGATATGCAAAATATAACAAAAAAGTTGATAGTGACTGGGTCCAATAAATACAGAGATGTGCTCCTAAAAGGAGAGATTTCCTTAGGTCACAAAAATGAACTGTGGGCAAGTACAAATACAAAGGCAAATTGAGAATAAGAGAAGGTTGGATGATTGGAAAAACTAATATAAAATCTCAGAAATTTTCCTTGGGCCAAGAGCTAAATAATAGGAAGGTGAAAAGCACACCAAAGGACTCCAACGTATATTTTTAAGTCTCTACATATATATCTTTGCCATTTAATCATTCAAAAAAGAGAGGAGAGGCACCTAATTAAGCAAGCTGTGAAAATCTTTTATCTTCTTCTCTTTCTTGTTGCTTATCTTTGAGCGTGACACTTCATATAAGTGTTGTTTATTAGCTCTTTGTGAGCATTCTTTTCATTTTCATTTTCGAGTTTGCAAAAATCTTGTCAAAATGTTAGTGGTCAGAGTTTTTATGATCTTGAGAAAAACTTGAGTTTGAAGGTTGCTTGATGTTGGATTATAAGATCGATCTGGTCTATATTTAAATTTTGTTAGATTCTTGTTAAAAAAATTAGTGTTGGTGTTATAGGTTGCTCTAGTTTGGGTTTATAAGGACCATTTACTTTTTTGGATTGCGATCACCCTTATTTTTTAAAAAAAAAATGTTTTGCTTTGTGCTTGAAGAGATGTAAGATAAATTGATTCGAACCTCTGCACATCACTGTGTGTCCCTATTCTATTTTTCTTACTTCAAACATGGTTCGAATTTAATATGTTACACATGTTTTTTAAAAGCAACACATTAGGAAATATGTTGTACAAAGAACTAGCTCATTTTAAAAGATTTATATTTTAACTGTTTGATCTCAACAATTACCTGTTTTGGTTCAAAAGTTAAAATCTTTATTTAAATCTTAGTTTTCAAACAAGAAAGAGCAATAGTATGTTTAACAAAAAAAAAATACAATTATAATAGAAGAGTATTTTGTTAACCAGACAGCACAAACAAACCTTTGAACATAGCACCATATCGTCCTTAACCTTGTCATGCCTATTGCTCATTTGAACAGGTTGGATTGGTAGTTGGAAATTAATAATGAATGATTGGGATTACCTTGTGTATTATTTACCAGAGGGCTTGATTCTTGCATTTTATTTGCATAGGATTTTTTTGGTTTTGAATCCTTGGTGTGTAAATGTTGGCTTATCTTTTTTCTCTCTGTTGAAAAGATGTAAATAGACGCTCAGCATTAATGCATACCTATACCAATTACATTGTAGTTCTATGAATTTTTACGATGAGGTTCCGTAATTTGTTGAAATCGGAAAACTTACCTAATGCGATAGGCGCTGCCGATACATCTAGTTTTATAGTGGAAATCGAATATAATATTAATTATTATTACTGAATTACTTGTATTATTAATTATTATTGAGATTGGTTGAGCAGTAATTGTTATTTTTCAGGGGAATCTTAGGCCAACACTCCAGACATGCACCCTTCCACAAATTTTTATAATTATTGTCACGACAATTGCAAGGAATTTGATTTTCCCAAAACTTGCTCATTTCCTTTTAGGTAGTGTTTGGTATATAAGAATTTTAATTTTTTAAAATATTTGAAAATTTAATTTTAAGATAGAAGGTCGATAATAACTAAATTATTAAAAAAGTGATCAAAGATAGAAGTACAGTAATATTAAGAATATCAAAAAAACTGTAGTGGCTAACTTTCACAAAGAAATAAAAACACTTTCCTGCAAAAGAGAGAATAAAAGAAAAAAAAAACTAAAAAAGACAAATTGAGGAGAGAGGGGTTTGCCATTGCAATGGCCATCTCCCAATCACCAGCTAAACAGCAACGCGAGGGAGACAGGCACTAGAAAACATAAAACCTAATAAACACAAATATGATACTTGACATCTATAAATGAATTCAGTATAAATAAATTTCACCTAAGCAATCCTGTATGGCGTTTTCGGACTTTCATTTATTTGCGTTCCGGTAGTGCACTAGTAAATAGCTGACTTCAAATTCAGTGAGATTCCTGTTGGAAAACCCCCCCTTTTTTTTAATAAAAAATCTTTCCTTCACAGTATTTATTATTATTATTTAATTGATTTTGAATGTTAAATGTAACGCCCCCAATTTACGTTACGTAAAATAAACATATTTATTAAATTATTATTTCCGCAATCAGATATTTTCCATAAAGATATATAATTCAATTTTTTATCATGGGAACAGATATATATAGGATCTCTCATATATACACAATATACAGACCAAATCTATAAACATCAAAGTATAGCAGAAACGAGAATCCTGCCTGTAGCGTTCAGAGCACTCTAGAATACAAACACAATATAATTCAAGGACCATGAGTCTTGGAAGCAACGTAGACTCACCCAGAGAATATATCACCTATCTGCCGAATCAGACTCTGATATTCTTATCTAAAAAATGTGGAAATATCGTATAGTGAATTTGACAACTCAGTGAGCAAATAATTCCTCCTATGACCTCTTAGGTCAACATATGGATATACTTATATTTTAAAATGTATCACATAGAAAATACAGTTCAGAAGTACATTCATATGGGACCCGTATTTCAAATATTCTCAAATCAAATGATATTCAGATATCCAAAACCATATGTACCATGGTATGATCATTAAACAAATGTTGTTATGCTCAGCTATATAAGCTATAGTAAAATATTATGATTTAGAGATAAAATCATCAATTTAATGCTCCTACCTCACTCGACAATCAAGTCAATGCAATGAAAATATAATTCATTTGCTATACGTGTAGTGACATCGACTACAATCACAATAAGTGATCAAGGAATGTGAGTATATCACCTTCCTGCCCCCCCACATTACCACTGTTACCCGGTTGGAGTGGCCATCCCCCGGCTCACTCAGCCTAATAGGGCGTCCCCTATTCGGTACCGTCACAAGCCATACAACCAGTCGATATTCATCAATACATATAAATACATGTAAAATTGTCAAGCAACTCGTCATGAGCTTTACACTTGTCATATTTATCAAGCAACTCGCCATGAGCTTTACGTTTGCCATTCAATCTCATTTATAATATGACATGCATCATTTTCACAAGTATATAGCTTTCAAATCAATGCATCGTGTACATAATATTCATTTTATCAAATAATGATAAATACATTTAGAACCACATATTCAATGAGTTCCAAAATCCATTTCTAAAACCATACTCTTCTTGAACTATGGTCAGTTCGTAAGTATAACAGATATTTTAACACATTTCATAAACTTATAATAGTATAAATAATTTATAAACAGAAACAATAATACATTTATAGTTCAAAAAAAGTATGGGGCAAGTCATAGAAAGAATTATCTACTCACAGGGTAGGGCTCCTGATTGGACAGCTCTAAAATATATTTTTCCAAACTGAATTTGACCAATTAGACATAAAAAACGTGTACAGAGGGTCCAAAAACTTAAAAAATGACTTAGAGAGTTTGGTCACTATTCACTTGTCGGAAAATACTATTCACCCACCGAAAATCACTATTCACGACGAACAAAAAGTTGTCAGATAGCTGAAAAATTTCATATCCTAAGGTTTATCTAACTCTTGAATTTAAATACGGTGTCAGATTTCCAATTAGAGGTCTCTAAGTAAGAGTTTCTTTTTTTTTTAGATTTTCTACTTCAGATCTATGGCGATTCAACGGCTGATTTGAAAAATTGATCGGTTAAAACCGTAGTATTCTTTGTCCTGAATCCAGTAACATCTTCAGTTTTGAGATTGGAAGCCAATAGACACTTTAGATCTAGAGAGAAAGTTGAAGGTTACTATTCACTCACTATTCATCCGATTTTTTTTTAGGTGTTTGGTTTCGCCGTCTCCCCCTCCCCCTCTTCTTTAGTTTTTTTATAATAATTCTTGTTATTATTTATTAATTGAATAATAGAATTTTCTTTTATATATATTCATATAAATTTCGTTTTTCATCTTAAAATATCCCAAAAATTTCTAAAAAATTTACATTCTCATAAACCTTTAGTTAAACTCTTAAATCATGATTTTTCTTGATAAAAATCTTAATAAAACAAATCTCACAATAAATATCTGTATACATATTAAAAGAAAAAATATTCGTAAACAACCAACAAAAATTCATTAAAGACCAATATAATTATTTCAAGCAAAACAATAATTATTTTAATTAAAAATAGACTTATTTTTAGCAGAACATAATCATTTTTAAACAAATTAAAATATATTTGTTTATAACAAAACATTATTATTTAAAAATAAAAATTATGGGATATTACATTAAAGACTCATGTCAATGTTGGTTTATCATTGTTTGATATTTAAAGCTCGTTTGGTGATTAGAATAAGATAAGGATAGATATGATAGCAAATTGAATAAGAGAAAATAAGATATGAGTCCAATAAACTCTTATCCTATCTAGTATTTTATGCACACTAAGATAGACATTATGCTATCCTATTCTGTATTAAGAACAAACTAAATAATAGTAGGATATGATATAAATTATATAAAATAATAAAATTAACTAAATGAACAATATATTAAAGAATTATCTATATGTAAATCATAATCAATGATACAGCATTTTTCAAGAGACTTTACCTAAATGTACTAGAGAACTTACAGAAAGCAAATTGTAAACTTGAAAAAGCTAAACGTAGGATAAGGATATACATAGTTAGATGTAAACATAAAGAGACGAGACACGACGAGCGTTTCCGAAATGAGGGATGACGAACATTTTCAAAGGTGAAGAGAAGAAGCGTTTCTGAGAGACAATTTTAAGGTATGGGGTGAGACAGTAAAATATATTATCTTGTTTTTAACTCAACTCACCTCACATGATACAAATTTTAATTAAAGAGACAGGATATGATAGTAAATATGATACTGTTATCATATCTTATTGACTCACCAAATATAAAATAGCAATATGATAGGATAAATTATCTTATCTTATGTTGCCTATCATGTGCTCTAAAGGGACCCTTAAAGTTGATAAAAACATAGAAAGGGAATTCTTATTTGGAAAACGACATAGTTAATATAGCATGTTAAAAATATTTTTGCTTTTTTTTTTTGAAAAAATATTTTTACATCAACATGAATATTTATAAATTCATTTATCTAAATTAACTCGGAGTTAATATAGCATGTTAAATATATGTTAACATAATTATTAAAACAATATTTTTTTAGATAAAATAATATTTGAAGAATTAAAAAAAATCAAATGTTGAAGAATTATTTTTTTTTTAAAAAAAAGTTTCTTTGAAATATGAAAATAACAACAAACGTTTTGATGAGTACTCGAACTTTTCGAACAAATGGTGGAGTACAGGTTGTATTAATAAGGGCACTTGCTTTAATTGACTAAAAGTAAAAAAAGCAAGTCTGTGCATGCATAGTGTAAAAGCCTAAATGGAAGGACAATAATTGAAAAGAAAAATCTGCGTCCACAGGCAAAAGAACTTTGTTATCCCTCCGTTGCTTACTTTACTCTGCAATTCAAGATTTCAGAAGCACTGAGGCAACACTTTGCATCTTCCCGAAGCTTAATCATCGATCTATCTTCATTTTACATTTTGTGCTTCCTTCAAAGACGACAGATAAATTCTAAATTAGTTTACCTTTTTAACCAATTATTTTACTACAATAATAAACTGAAAAATAAAAAAACACAAGCGAAGATACTGAGCCAACATTGCATATTTACAACCTGAAGTAGTTGAATATGAAAAGGCCGTATCCTCCTTTTCTTTCTTTCTCTTTCTTATTTTTTGTTCTTATCATATAATTAACTTGATATTTATGCTAATATGGCTTTGAAACTTTTTGTTATGCGAGTTTAAAAAAAAATAACATAATTGAAAAAATAAATAATGGTCTACTTTTGGGATTGAACTGCAAAGAGCACCGGTAAGATTCAAGTAACCATTGTCATATGAATACGAGGGTAATGAATTCTTTTACATTACTAGTCCTTTTTTCAGATTGATTGACTCTAAATGGCGGAATTTGTAACATCGATTGTAACATCAGTTGTATCCAAAATCGATGAACTTTTGGTGGAACCAACCATGCGAGAAGGATGGTATTTGTTTTGTGGAGCTAAAATCACAAAAAAATTTGAATCTGCAAAGGAGAAGCTGATAACAACTCAAAATACAGTACAGAAGCTTGTTGAAGACCTTCCTGAAGTTGAGATAGCTGATGATGCTGTTGTCAAGTGGCTGGATGATGTGAAGAACCTAATAACAGAGGTGGAGAAGCTGAAGAAAGAAATAAATTCAAAAGGCAGCTGTTTTAGAGGGTGTTGTCTAAGAGACAATGATAAAGTTAAATATAGACAATAAATTTTACCCATTTTCCAATTCTGCTCCACTTCCAGATATTGATTATTACTCTTCTGGAAAATTCATGAAGTTCAAGTCTACAGAGCTGACTATGGATCAACTTTTGAAGGCACTTGGAGATGGTAGTAGTTGTGTGATTGGATTGTTCGGGATGGAAGGCTCAAGCAAAAAAACCTTAGCAATTGAAGTGGTCAAGGAAGCCAAGATATTAAAGCTTTTTGATCGTGTTTTGTTGACTACAGTGTCTCAGGCTTCCACTAATGTCAAGAGCATCCAGGAAGAAATTGCTGGCTGGTTGGATTTGAAATTTGAAAACAATGAAAATGAAACTGTAACAACAACAACAACAACTACTAAGCCTTTTTCCACTAAGTGGGGTACAGACAACAAGGTGGGGAAAAATGAAACTGTAAGAGCAAGAAAAATATTTTATGAAATTATAAAGCAATGAAAGAATTCTTGTGATCTTGGATGATGTTTGGAGGATGCTCAACTTTGAGGAAATAGGAGTTCATGTTGATGGAAAGAACAACAACTTCAAGGTTCTTTTAACCACACGTCGTTTAGAAGTATGTACTTTGTTGGGCTGTCAAAAGAAAATTCCTTTACGAGTCTTATCTAAAGATGAAGGTTGGACTTTGTTCAAGAAGCGTGCAGGTTTAAATGACAAATTCTTGAAGCAGTTGAATGTTTTAGCACAGGAAATTGCTAGAGAATGTACATATTGCAATTGAAGTTGTGGGGACATCCTTAAAAGGAAAACCTATTGATGATTGGAATGTAGCAATACCCAGACTAAAGAATTCAAAGCCTATTGATATGGAAGATGGTGTGAGAGATGCTTTCACTTGTCTTCAATTAAATTATGATTCTTTGAGAAGCAAAGAGGCAAAGCTGCTCTTCTTGGTGTGTAGTATGTTTCCCGAAGATCACGATATCTCTATTGAAGATTTGTTTAGATATGGAAGAGAGTTGGGTGTACATAGGGAAGGAAAATCTTTTGAAATAGCAAGGAGTGAAGTGAAGAAAGATATAAATTATCTCATGAACTCTTGATTATTGATGGAATTTGAGTATGATCAAGATCATGTGAAGATGCATGACATAGTTCGCGATGTAACTTTGTGGATAGCATCCAAAGAAGATCGTACTATTATTGTAAATAATCTAGAAGGACTAAATCCATTATCAGAGGCTGCATCTACTTAAGATTGTTTTGCAATAACTTCGTGGCATGAGAACGTAGCTCAGTTTCCACAAACATTAGATGCTCCAAAGCTTGAGTTCCTATTGCTAAATTCAAAACATGTCTTGGGTATTTCAAATGCATCATTTGAAGGTACAAAAAGTCTAAAGGTAATTAGTATAATCTAAGACTATTATGAACAAGTGACTGTCAAAATGCCACAATCTATCCAGTGGTTAACTAATATTTGCCTTCTAGATAATTGGTAGGAATTGAATTAGGTGACATCTCTTTTGTATCAAGCTTAAAAAAGCTTGAGATTCTTGGCTTGAAAAATTCTAAATTCAAGGGACTGCCGTGTGGATTAGAAAAACTAAACAAATTGAAGTTGCTAGATTTGACCAAGTGCCAAAGTGATGAAAATTGTTATGAAGTATATATTAAGAAGATGCTCAAAATTGCTAGAAGAGATTTACGTGAAGATTATAGATTCTGAAGCATTTTTTCTTAATAATGTGACTTTCCCAAAATTGCAAAGGTATATATTAAAAGTTGGGCATTCTTGTAAAAATGAAGAACTCACTAATTCGTGTAAAAGAGCTCTCTACAATAAGGAGTTGAACATCTCCGTCTCAGGTGCAACTATCGAGAATTTTATGCAATGATAAACTAAAGTTTTTCTTGAAAGACTTGAAGGTTGCAAAAGTATCATCCTAAAAATGGTTGAAGCTGTAGGAGGCACGAATGAGTTGATTGGGCTTTATCATGATTCTTGTTTAGAGATAGAATGTATCTTAAGCACAACTTCTAGTAAGCCTAAATCATTTGAAGAAGATACCTCACTCTCCAATCTAGTCATCCTAAGGTTGGATCAAATGAATAACTTGATAGAACTTAGTTGTAGTCCATCTCTACTTTGCATCTTTCAAAATTTAGAAAACGTAAATATATCACATTGCAATCAGCTACAGAGTTTATTTCCAGGGGAATGCAATTTGTGCAATCTGAAATATTTGTCAATAAAGAGATGCCCAAAGTTAACGAGACTCTTCTCAATGTCTATGGCTCAAACTCTACAGCAGTTGCAAGAGCTCTATATAGAACATTGTAGTGAGTTGAAGCATATCATGACAAATGGAGAGGGTGGAGTAATAAAAGGCAAGAAATACTTGCAGTCTCAGAAAATTCTCATTTGGGATTCTCCCAGTTGAAGAAAGTGTATGTCGAGGATTGTGATAAGCTAGAATATATATTCCCAATCTCTGTGGTTTGAAACCTTGTGCAACTTGAAGTGGTGAGACTTACAAGTGGTTCTGCATGGAAATATGCGTTTGGTAATCATGATGGTGAATTATGTTCATCTTATCAAAACGAGATCCAAATTTGCTTCCTCAATTGAAAAAGATCAAATTGAGAAGGCTTTGGAATCTAGTCACAATTGTCCCAAAAAACTATAACTTAAGTTGGTCGTCTCTGATAAAATTTTTATGTGTAGATTGTTCACAATTGACTAGTACGTCTTGGAGCATTATTAACATAGTTAGTTCAAAACAGAGGCAACTACATTTAAATATGGTATAGGTAGATTATGATCTTTGATTCAAATATACTTGAATATTTGATTTAGAAGGATTTATGAACAGAAAAAAAATGGATTGGGCAGCATGAGATAATACATAGACTGTAATCTACTCTCTAAAATCACATATACCATAAAATCCATAGGCTATGATATATTTGTGGTGAGCATCCATAGAGTTTTGTTATGTATCTAACTTTGTCATTAATTGATTGTCTCAATAATAAAATTTTGGTTTTTTCGTTCAATTAATATCGAAGTCCAAAAAATTCATAAACTGTTGTGGCAATATCATTTATGACAATTTAGCAACGACATATTTGTACTTTGTGGAATATTTAAAGTCTCGGTGTATAAATTTGAAATTTTGATATGATTAGAAATGAACCAATGAAGATAAAGGCTTTTTATTATCTCCAAAGTACCCTTTTCTATCTCTTTATTTTCTATTATTTTTTAATTTCTAACCACGAAGTCTTTAGTCACTTGCAATAAGCCAGATTTGATTGGCTTCATGTAAATACATAAAATATATACATTGGTTGTGTTTTATGGCATCCTTTCTTCCTTTTTTTTTTAATCTTTTCTTTCTCTATATAAGCTATGCCTCAAAGTTTAGTTTTGTTCCATTCGCTTAGGGATCGGAGGCATATGAGACATGTGGCAGCCAGCTAAGCAATGAAGTTTTGAAATTAAAAATATTAGAGTTGGTAGCTCTACCTGAGCTGAGTCTCATATGGATGGGTTCTACGCACTTTTTGAGCCTTCAATATCTTAAGAAACTTAAAATAAGTGGTTTTGAAAAATTAAAATTTCTTTTCTGCTGCGATCCGAACAAGCCTACCATTGTTAAGAAAGCTATGCATATCTTGCTGTGATGAATTGGAAGAAATCGTTGCTGAGAATAAAGACCCTTGAAATCTATCCAATGCTCAAGTATGCTTCCCAAAACTGGAAGTATTAGAGGTGTCTTGGTGCCACAAATTGAAAAGCCTTTTCTCTCCACCATGGCAACAATGCTTCCACAAATAAATTTTCTATATGTATCATATTGTGCTCAACTAGATAATATTTTTAAATGTGAACATATTGAAGATAGCAGCATCAACAATAGGAATGCATTTATGGTTCCGAACTTGAAAAAATTAGTACTTTATGACTTGCCCGAGCTCGTTAACATTTGCCAAGGGTTTACATTACATGCTGTGGAACTAAATTCTGTCAAAATATATGGATGCCCCAAATTTACTTCAATTTTAGGAGCTTCTTCTGTTCACCAGAGTCAGGAGGTATGAATTAATATGTTCTCACTTGATGACTTCAATTATTTTCTAGTTGTATTTGATCATAAAACTTTATATTTCAACACTATTTCCATTTTTAGTAATGAAAATTGAAGGATTGAATTTGCCACGAAGTATTGAATAACATAAAGGCTTTTTGTCAGTTACTTATGTATTTAATATTACAATATGAAATGCAGGCACTTATGGACGGTCACGTGTCACGAGAAATCTCATCTTTACAAGCTATTCTAAATGTGAAAATGCAATTTCCTGCGAATGAAGAACAAGGGCTGATCATGGTGGCAAATTTAATTGAACTATCTCTAATAGAATTACCTGATCTCGTGTTTATATGGAAGGGTTCCACTGTGATCAACTTCCAATTTCTTCGACACCCAAGTGTTGCTGAATGAATAAAGTTGAGGTCCATCTTTTCTGCTGCTGTCATTAGAAGCCTTCCATTGTTGGAAGATGTATATATAACGAATTGTGAAGAGTTGGAGGAAATCATTTCAATTGGAGAGGTTGAAGAGCCACACCTTCTAAATCCTTCAAACCCTCGTTCCCAATAACCGTGCTTCCCAAAATTGTCTGATCTTACAGTTGAGGGATGCGACAAGTTGAAACGTGTTTTCCATCTCTCTATCTCAGGAGATCTTCCATGTTTAAGGAAGCTCAAAATAAGATGGTGCTCACAATTAGAGCAAGTATTTGGTTGTGTCCTAGAAAATCATGATGCAGAGATGAAGGAGTTCGCGTTTCAGAATTTGCAAGAGCTGACACTGAAAGAATTACCTAGCCTTACCAACATTTGTAGAGGTTTTGAGTCTCAATTGCAGTTGAAGGCTTTATATGTTTGTCGAGCGATGATTGTCCCAACTTTCACTCAACCACCATTCCTGCTTCCCACGAATCTATCATTTCACCTCCTAGTGATGACTTAGGTACGTATAATAATTAAGAACTAATTTTATATACGAATGATAATTAAACAAATAATATTTGAAAATGGAAACTTCCAAAGCACTGTGTATTATAATTAAGATACACTTTTTATTTTGTAATTTTTTTTCATTTAATCTATCTATTGTCATCAATAGTAACTGAAAACTTGGGTTTTAATTAGAATTTTTTCTCAGCCTACTATTTTTGTTTGAGTTATTCAATCTCACTAAATTCATTAATCATCTTATTCACTCCAAAATGAAATCAATATTCTGAATTATATATAAATAAAAATAAAACTGAAGTTAAGGGTCGTTTCATCTAAGTTCAAACTAGCTAGTATTATGAGAAAAAAGAGAAAGAACTATTTTAAGGATTGACAAGGAGAAAACCACTTATTGGGTTGGGAACATAGATTATCTATAAATTAAGAAAGCAAGAAAATTTTTATTCACAATTTACAACTTGATTTGATTTTTTATAAATACTATAGACCTATTAATTTCTTAATGAAAATTAATTGACGAGTTTTTCTAGAAGACTTCTAAACATTATAGCAGTTATTTACGAGTAAGATAAATATTGCATTAATTTAATTCTCCCTTCTCAGTTTCACCTGTAGAAGGGGAAGAGAATTATAAGGTTGCTCATTTCATGTATGAGCTGAGTTAGTTTGGTAGCGGTGGTATAAGTTCTTTTTACTTACAAGATAAACCTATATTAGGACTCCTCTTTTGTGTCTTATATTACGCTTACACCTCTTTTGTAAGGGATCAGATGCCATAAGGATAAAATTGTCTTCTACATACTTCTACACTATTAGAAGTTGATGGGATCGTATTTCCAGATCTAATAGAACTGAGATTATAAATTTTTCTAGCCTTGATAACATCCGTGAAGGAAAGATTAAAAGTTTCAATTTGGCTTGAAGAGCTATTTGAAGAGGAGGAATATTCCATCTCCAATTTTGAGATATCAGAAGTTAGAATATACCTTCGGTTTCATTGTATATGCAAGCAAACATCATAAACTTTCTTAGAAACTAAGGGCTTATTTGGAAGTGTTTTCAAGTGTTTTTGTTTTATTGTTTTTTAAAAACAGTTTTTTGAAAACAATGCTAAAAACTATTTTTTTAGAACAAAAAAAAAATAAAAAAACTTGTTTGAATGTAAATTTTAAAAATAATGTTTGAGAACATAATGGTGTGATTTGCGTGATGGTTGGAGATTAATTTTGATAAATTATTTACAATTTTGTATAGTTCTCCTTATTTTTAAAAATAATTAAAAACAGTTTTACACAAAAATAAAGAAAACAACAAAATGATATTTTCTAAAAACTGTTTTTTGAGTTACACTTTTATAAAACAATTTTTAAAAACAATTTATAAAAACAACACAGATTATTTTGTTCTAACAAAAAAACAAAAAAGCTGTTTTGAAAACAATTTCCAAACAAGCCTTAAGGTTTCATCACCATTATGATCATGAGCATGTGTCATACCTCAATAGCTACAAAACCAACATAGATATCTGCATCAAGGAAATCGATATCTGCATCAAGGAAATCTTAGACATGTTAGGCTTTAAGAAAAATGGCATTCTTGTGTAGGGAGAATTCTACCATCCAAATGCTCCTTAAATGATCATACCTGTTCTTAATTGTTAGAGAGGAAGAGGAGGGAAATTCTAGGAAGAGAAAATGTGTTCTACAGTGAGAGGGATGGCTTATTTCCACATCAGCCATATTACAAAACACCACATTAAGCATTTGACATGCCATGACAACGTTTTCATCAAGAATGTTCGAATAAGGTATGGTTACAAAAATATTGAAAAGAAATATCTCCCTAAGTTTAAGTATTAAAATGTTTTACTACGGGTTTTGATGAAGCAACCTATATACCATAGATAAAAGAGCACCTTTTGATCTTTGATTAAAAGTTTAAAGAAAGCTGGTAAGATATAGGGATTATATACTTTTTGGTGTTAAATTTTCCCACAAACATTGTCTTTATTTTAACAATATTATCTTTGCTTGGTTTTTAAAATCTCTTGAAATACGGCTGACCAGAAGTTGAAAGTGTTTACAAATAAATGGAGATCTAGATCTAAAGTAAGAGACTTCCTTGAGTCATGAAAATGAATTGTGCGAAACCAGAAATAAAAAGGAAAATTAAGAATAAGACAATGCTGGAAGATTTGAAAAAGTAATATAAAATCTCTGAAGTTTTCCTTGGGCCAAGAGCTAAATGCTAGAAAGGTGAAAAGCATACCAAAGCACTCCGACGTCTATTTTCAATTCTCTGCATATATATCTTTGCCATTTAATCATTAAAAAAAGAGAGGACAGGGACCTAAGCAAGCTGTGAAAATCATTTATCTTCTTCTCTTTCTGGTTATTGATCTTTGAGTGTAAGATTTTCTTCATATAAGTGTTGTTTATTAGCTCTTTGTGAGCATTCTCTTCATTTTCATTTTTTAGCCGTTAGTGTTTTTATGAGCTTGGAAAAAATTTATCGGTTCGAAGGTTGCCTGATGTTGGATTATAAAGATTGATCTGATCTTCATTTAAGTTTGGTTAGATTCTTATTAGGACAAAACTTAGTGTTGTTGTTGTAGATTGCGATGGTTTGAGTTTGTAAAGGCTTTTCACCTTTCTGCATTCTGATTATCTTTAATTTTATAAAAATTATTTTGCATTAGGTTTGAGAAGATGATGTAGGATCAAATTGATTCGAACATCTAAACATCATTGTGTCCCTCTTCTATTTTTCTTATTTCAAACCTGGTTCAAATTAAATATGGTTTACATCTCTTCTTAAAAATACTACTTTGAGAAATTCATTTCACAAAGAATTAGTTCATTTCAAAATATTTATATTTTAGCTGTTTAATCTCAAAGATTAACTGTTTTAGTTAGAAAGTAAAAAAAAAAAAATTATTTAGGTCTTAGCTTTTTTTTTTTGGACAGAAAATCTTAGTTTTCAAACAAAGAAGTGCTGTAGTTTGTTTTTGAGAAATATATTTGCCTCTTTATTTACCAATTCATCAAAAAAATTTCGAAAGGTGCAAAAATTCTCATCACCAAAGAGTTAACAAACTTAGATGACAAAGGAATTAACATACAGTGAGTCAATAACTTGTAGAGATTGATTCATGGGAAGTTATAAATTATATTTGAAATAGCGTGAAAAGTATATGATATAGAGTTTAAATACCATTTCTTGTATTGTATTGTATATGATATGCGTATCACATATATATTAAAAACAATTCAATTTTGTTTTTGAAGTAATGATGCTTTATTTACTAACTATATCAACAATATTTAAGAAGTACAAGATGTAGGACGTGACGAGAATGAATATCATAACAATAAAAAATATAGTGTTTGAGCACAATTTAAAGTGTCCATGTTATATATGATACGAGCTTTAGATATATTTTTAATACAACACAACTTTGTTTTTGAAGTATGGAGGATAAGATAAGTTAAAAGAAAAAAGTGTTACAAACTTTATTTAATTGATAGAATTGATTAGAAAAGAAAATTATATCAATGATTAAAAAATAATAAAATATTGCAAAAAATAGTTAAAAACTGAAAAAAAAAACTATATACATAAGTGATTTAATAGGTGGGGTTTATATCTTCTAGTTCCCTCGTTCACCCCACCTTGCATGTCTTATTACTTAAACACTGTCCTAACCCCACCATTTCCTCACAGCAGCCTCCCCCTCCCCCCAATTGGCCACAGCTACCAACAACCTTATTACCTGAAGCTATTCTACAAAGAAGGGACATCAAATGACATAACAAGGCTGTCACCCATATATTCGTTAAATAGCAACAGTTACATGCAGATGAAGTTTCTTGGATGATTTGGGTTGACTTCCAACGTCAATTCCTCAATTTGACCGTTTTGGATATGAGTCTTTCTGTGGAGAGGGTATTGTTATGCTCCTAAATGATCATAATGAGCAATAACCGGATAGATAGTAAGTGAGTGACCTAGAGATTAATTAGAAAATGCTAGCAGTTTTATCTTTGACTGCTACTATTAAAAATTAAAACTATCTTATTTACCAGAAAAATTCTCACTTGGAGAAAATTTTTCTTGGCCTTTTCCTTCCGCCACTTGTCTTCGTCTTCCCTTCTTCTCTTGGTCTTCCATTTATGTAAATTTTTGGTAACTTGATTTCTCCATTGATTAAGCTGGCCTAATTATAGATAACAACAGATATATTTAACAAAAAAAAAAGACAATTATAATAGAAGAATGCTTTGTTAACCAGACGGCACCTAACAAACATTTGAACATAGCATCATCCATCAGCTTCTTTAATCTTGTCATGGTATAGGTCTTTCTCTTCAGTCCCCTCTTGTCATTTGCCATGCCGTCATTTTTCCTGTAATGCAGAATGAAAGCCATGCTGTAAGTTTTTCCCTGTTCGTCTGTATTGCATTTTATTTGTATTGAAGACATTTACAAGTTCTTTCATTTTTTTTATTATTGTACTGGATTATTACATGCGTGTAAAGTAGCCCTTTCTTGTTAATGCAGCTCTGCCATCTTGTTTTACTATGCTGTTCGTGGAAATTTCTCTTCACAGAATTTCTCTTTCAATTATTTTGCTATTTCTTTTTGTTTTCTGCTATACTTTCTTCGACATCATCCTTTTAATTTTAAAGAGTAATTAACTATTTTTTTCGTCAAGTTAAAGCCCATATGTATTTAATTTATGCCTTTTAAAGAAAAGACGATGTTGAATTCTGTTTATAAGAACATAGACATGTGAGTAGTTGTTGATATTCTTTACTTGTACGTAGGGGTTTTAGGTTGTGCTGCCAGAAGAAGATCAATGGAACATACAACAATGACTACAATTGAAGCTTTGAAGAGAAAGGACCTGAAAGGGGCATGCAATGCCAATCTATAGAGAAGTGCTCTTCAAGTTCTTCTGGTGAGGAAAGTGAACGCTTTATGCTTGCTTTTGATGACAAGGGGAATCTATTGCCCCAAGATGATCCTCTTTTTAAGAAATGTACTAACGGTTTTCTGAAGTAAAAACATAATAAATAGAAAGTGACTATATGGTTCTTCATGTATTCAAGTGTTCTGTTATATTGTTGATTTTGTGGATCTTTTTAATGTGAACTTATATATTCACTAACATTGTACTCAATCCACCAATGTATGTTGATTATAAGTAAAACGTATATATTCTTTCTATACTCATATATATTAAGTCATTGATATTTGATAAGACTTGATTTTTTTCTTATCAATTAGCCAATTGATTCAATGATATTGAAACTGAATGTTTTGAGTTTGAATCTTAATTAAATTTAAATGAAAAAAAGATAAATAAATATCTTTAATGGCATTAATAATATGTCCTTGTTTGATAGAATCACACATAAATTTGGATTTTGATTTTTCTAAATTGGTTTTTTAGTGCTCAAACCTTTATGGCTTATTTGTAGTTATCTTATTCCGAATCTAAATTTGTTTTGTGCTTTATTTTTAACCATATAGTTACATATAGCAGTGGTAGCTTTCACTTGCCAAAAATTACCAAGAATTGAAGGTACTCTTACTTGATTTGTTCTGATCTGTTGCCATATGCAAGGCATGTCTCAAGCTAGAAATGATCTGAATTTCACATGCTTTAAGTTATGCATCCTTCACCCATAAATAGCCTTAATTATCACATTACCTTAGAGGCTTTGAATTAATGTAGGATTTGGATCAGTAGTTCCCTAGATGATTGATTAACTACTCTGCTACATATTGGAATGATACATGACTTATTTATTTGATCCAATGGTTGTGAGACTGGATTTTATATTGTGAAACTAGACTAGTTATTATTATTATTATTATTATTATTATTTAATTAATCTGGAATGTCAAAGACTCAATCAATGTTGGTTGATCATTTTTTGATATTTAAGGTCGATAAGAACATGAAAAGAGAATTGCTTGTTGGAAATCAGTATGTTAAATTCATATCCTGCTTTACATTAGCATAGCATAAAGCATGATACAATGTCGAAATGGAATTTGAGTCTTGAAATGACTTCGACAGGATAAAGTTCAATTACAATAGTGTTGAACTCAAAAAGTTTTATTTTATTTTATTGATATCTTGTAAGATCCATAACTTTACTAAAATCAAAAGTTACAACAGTTTGAAGTTTAAATCACCCTCTTCTTCGTTAGTGTGGTGGTAATAGTGCACTTTGAGAATTCCTTTCTCTTCACAATCAGTGAATGAAGTAAGTTATCTTTTTTTTTTAATTTAAAAAAAAGAAAAGAAATATCCAAGGAATTGTACAAAAAGTAAAGGGTTGTGATAATTTAAATGCTCAGCAGCTTCGTTGAACTTACGGGAGACGCGTTTTTCTCTTTTTCCCACCCTTTTCAGAGACAATAAGGAGAGAGTGAGAGACTTTTAGATAAGTCTTATTAAAAAAATAATTAATTAAATTAATTCTAAAATGATACATTATTTTTAAAGTAATTTGTTATTTTGATTTATAAAATATATAATTTTAATTTTAATTTTTAAATTTAACTTTGTTAATCTTTCATTCAAATATCATTTTATTTTTAAAAATATTTTTACATTAAATTGAATATTTATAAATTTATTTATCTGAATTGACATAATATGTTGAATATATGTTAGTATGATTATTAAAATAATATTTTTAATACGAAATAATATTTGAAGAATTGAAAAACTATCAAATTTTGAAGAATTAAATTTAAAAAAAAATTATCTTTGAAATATTAAAATGGAAATTCACGTTTTGTTGATTACTTGATCTTTTCATACAAATAGTGGGGGAGAGGCTGTATTAATAAGGATACATGCGTTAGTTGACTAAGTCTCTGCATAGTGTAAAAGGCTAAATGGAATGACAATGATTTATTTAAAAATATTATTTTTCTGTATTTTATTTTTATTATACAATTTTTTATTTATTTTTAAAAGTTATACAAATTTTTTTAAAACTAAAAGTTACACTACAAATAAATTTATTTTAACTATTTCATTAGTTAACTATTATATTACTATTTTTAATTTTTTTTGTCAAAATACTTTCATAAAAATTGTATTTTAACTGTATGTTAACCATTTTTTTTGCATAACTGCACATCTTAAAATATATAAATAATTTTCATTAAATAGTTTAATAAATATATCAAATATATTCCAATTATTTTTAATGTAATCAAACAATAATTTTAGTATTTCTATACTTTATTTTAGATGGATCACTTATATACATATTACACCATTAATATTATGTGATGAATAAGGGCAAAAAAAAAAAAAATACACATCTTTATGCAAGAATCCCAAAACAAGGATCAAATAGTAATTAAATAACATTAAATTTTTTTAATATTAATAGTGTGATCTTTATCCGAATAATATTCAAAAAAGTAATATAAAAAATAATGAAATTATTATTTGATTGCATTGAAAGTAGTTGGAATATATTTTTAAAAAAAAGTGTTTGGTACATTTGTTAAAGCATTTTATAAATAATATCTGTGTATTTTAATAGGTGCAGTTATATAAAAATACTGTTAAAATACAATTTTTATGAGAGTATTTTTATTAAAGAAATATAAAAAATCATAATATAATAGTCAACTAATGAAATAGTTAAAATATATTTAGTTGTAGTACGAATTTTGATTTTAGTAGAGATCTTTATATTTTTTGAAAATAGAAAGAAAAGTCTTATAATAAAAGTAAAATATAAAAAAGAAGAAGTATTTTCTCAAAATGTTTTTACATTGATTTGAATACATAAAAATTTATTTATCTGAACTAAATTAGAGTTAATATAATTTTGTTGATATCAAATATATGTTAACAAGATTATTAAAATAATATTTTTATGGTAAAACAATATTTGAAGAATTGAAAAAAAAATCAAAATTTGAAGAATTAAATTTAAGAAAATTATCTTTGAAATATTAAAATAGCAACTCACATTTTGATGATAACTTTTCTTACAAATGGTGGAGTACAGGCTGCATTAATAAGGGCACTCGCTTTAGTTGACTAAAAGTAAAAAAAAGCAAGTCTCTGTAATATAATAATTGAAAGACAATAATGATCTAAAATCCTTAATGGGAAGACAATAATTGAAAGAGCAAAAACGCACAAGAACTTTGCTATCCCTCCGTTGCTTAGTTTGCTCCACAAATCAAGATTTCAGAAGAACTGAGGCAACACTTTGCATCTTCATAAAGCTTGATCACCGATCTATCTTCGTTTCACAGTTTGTGCTTCCTTCAACGACAACAGGTAAATTTTAAGTTAATTTACCCTTTTAAGGAATTATATAGATTTTGAAATTCAAGCTATACCTAGATGATTGATTAACTATGCTCTATATTGGAATGATGCACTTTGTTTGATCCAATGGTTCTGAGGTTAGATTTTATATTGTTCCAATTTTATCGGATGTACTTTCTTATTTATGGCTCCTATCATATAATTAACTTGACATTTATGCTAATATGGCTTAGAAAATTTTTGGGATGCCAGTTTAAAAAAAATATAATTGAAAAAGAATAAATAATGAGCAGTTTTAGTAGTGATTACTTGTAATGATAGTTACTTAAAATATAATAAATAATTTATTATGAAAAAAGATAATAAAAGTTTTATATAATGAAAAATAGATATTAATGGTTGATTATTTATATATTCAAAATTTTAATTTATTTAATTTTTAGAAAATATACAATAATTAGAAATATTGTAAATTTTATTGGAAAGTTTCTTCTAAATTTTAGCTTTCAGAGTAGTTTTGAATTTTTTTCTATTGGATGTCTCGAGGGTTGAGCTAGCGTATATATATGTTGTGATCATGATTAATGCATGGTTTTAGCTTTTCTTAATTTTCTTTCCCTGTTTTATGCAGATTGAAGATCATAATAAAGCTAGAATTTACTATTTTACATGATGAATCTTTGACTATTTTACGTCCCTGTTCTTTATTCAAAGAACTTGCTATTTTTGGGATTGAGGTGCAAAGAGCAGTGGTAAAATTCAACTAACCATCATCATATTCAAACTTAATTTTGGATCATTCTTTGAGTACATGCTTCCATATGAATATAAGGGTGCTGAATTCTTTTGCATTACTGGTCCTTCTTTCAGATTACTTGACTCTAAATGGCGGAACTTGTGATATCGATTGTAACATCGATTTTATCTAGAATCGGTGAACTTTTGGTGGAACCAACCCTACGTGAAGGACGGTATCTATTTTTTGGGGCTAAAATCACAAAAAATTTTGAATCTGCAAAGGAGAAGCTGATGACAACTCAAAGCAGATTACAGGAGCGTGTTGAAGCACTTCCTACAGTTGAGATACCTGATGATGCTGTTGTCAAGTGGCTGGATGAAGTGAAGAAACTATTAACAGAGGTGGATAAGCTGGAAGAAGAAATAAAAGCAAAAGGCAGCTGTTTTAATGGGTGCTGTGTATATGGTCTATATAAACAAATGGCTCAGAAGACCGAGACGATGATAAAGTTGAATAAAGAGAATAAATTTGACCCATTTTCCAACCCTGCTCCACTTCCAATATAGATTATTACTCTTCTAGAAAATTCATGAAGTTTAAGTCT
This sequence comes from Gleditsia sinensis, assembly GCA_037074535.1. Lineage (NCBI taxonomy): Eukaryota > Viridiplantae > Streptophyta > Magnoliopsida > Fabales > Fabaceae > Gleditsia > Gleditsia sinensis. The sequence continues at coordinate 64,961,397 of CM073465.1, read as the reverse complement.
ACAATGTTGGCTTTGGATCAACTTTTGGAGGCGCTTGGAGATGGTAGTAGCTGTGTGATTGGATTGTTTGGGATGGGAGGCTCAGGCAAAACAACCTTAGCAATTGAAGTGGGCAAAGAAGCCAAAAAATTAAAGCTTTTTGATCGTGTTGTATTGACTACAGTGTCTCAAGCTCCTAATGTCAAGAGGATCCAAGAAGAAATTGGTGGCTTTTTGGATTTGGAATTTAAAAACAATGACAGTGAAGCTATAAGAGCAAGAAAGATATCTACGAGATTACAAAGCAAGGAAAGAATTCTTGTGATCTTGGATGATGTTTGGGGGAAGCTCAACCTTGAGGAAATAGGAATTCTTGTTGATGGAAAACACAACAGCTTCAAGGTTCTTTTAACCACACGTCGTTTTGAAGTATGTACCTTGATGGGCTGTCAAAAGGAAATTCCATTACAACTCTTTTCTGTAGGTGAAGCTTGGACTTTGTTCAAGAAGTGTGCGGGTTTAGATGACAAACATTTGAAGCAATTAAATGGTTTGGCACAGAAAGTTGCTAGAAGATGCATTATACTAGCTCTTCCAGAGTCTTCAATTAACTTTGTACTACTAGATATAGTACTAACATTGACTCTTTGCATTACTAATTGGAAAAAATACTTTTTATCTTTGAGAATTGTGTGAGTTGTGCCACTATCGACGAGACATATCTTTTCATTAGTGATGTTGGTATCAATAGAGGAAACATTCATTCTTGATTTGAAAATTAAAATAAGAATAGTCAATATGAGAAAATAATACATTAAATAAAATAACAACTTTAAAGAATGAATTATACTGAAAAAAAGGAAACCCTAAAGTTTAATGTCATACAAATTATACAAATAACTTATTTTTGAACACTACCATCACTAATTAAATGATCAATTTTTCCATCAAGATAAGCAAAGAAATCTGTAACATCTAAATGAATTGCGTCAATATAGCCATCATTGGGACTATATTCCTCAAATAAATTGGTTTCTATCTTTTTCTCTTTAATAGATTTTTGGTAAAGATTAACAAGATGCCTTGGTGTACGACAGGTACGTGACCAATGTCTTTTGGCACCACAATGATAACATGTATTTTCAACATGTTTACTATTTTGTAGACATTTATCCTTTTCATTTTTAGTCTTATTATTTTTCCATTTCTAGTGGAAAGCTATATTCTTGGAATAACCACCACGACCACGTCCACGGCTACGGACAAAGTCACGACCACGACCACGACTTCGACCTTGAATTTGTCCATAGTGGTCATATGTTGCTACATTCACTTCAGAGAATGGAGCAGTGCCAGTTGGACGAGACTCATAATTTTTCATGAGAAATTCATTATTTTGTTCAACCACAAGAAGGCAAGAAATCAGCTCAGAATATTTCTTGAATTCTTTTTTACGATATTGCTGCTGCAGGAGTACATTGAATGCATGAAAAGTGGAGAATGCTTTTTCTAACATATCATCATCAGTATTTTTTCTCCACATAACTTTAATTGAGAACTTATTTTAAATAGTGCAGAATTATATTCGCTTATAGTTTTAAAATCTTGTAAGTGAAAATGCATCCAATCATATCGGAATTCTGGAAGTATCACAGTTTTCTGGTGGTCATACCTTTCTTTTAAGGAATTCCAAAGAATAAGTGGGTCTTTTATAGTAAGGTACTTATTTTTCAATCCTTCATGCAAGTGGTGGCGAAGAAAGATCATGGCTCTAGCCTTATCTTGGTTAGATGCTTTATTTCCTTCTTTGATAGTCTCTCCAAGGCCATTTGTATCTGAATGAATTTTAGCGTCTAGCATCCAAGATAGGTAATTTCTTCCAGTAATGTCAAGTTCTATAAATTCGAGTTTTACAAGGTTTGACATTTTAAAACTATCATAAAATATAATGTTAGTCAATAAACATTCATAAATAAAGTGAACCATTTCAAATAAAATATATCATAACAAAAACATGTAAATTCGTGATAGGCTTTACTGGGTTAAAGAAATTACATGAAGATAGAAGAGATAAAAACATATATTAATTGATTAAAAAGAAACTAAATGAAGAACTATATACTGAGTTATTAAAAAAAATCATTTAATAGAAGAGATAAAATATATTTGCTACACTTAAACCATTGTCCTTCAGGGATAAATTTGAGGCAACTGAAATTGTTGCAATTCTTCAGGTACACATAATTTGGTGTAGTCATTCAGTGACATATAATTGCACATAAATTAATGCAGTCCTTCAGGGACATATAATTACACATAAATTGGTGTAATTCTTCAGGGACATATAATTTGGTGCAGTCCTTCAGGGACATATAATTTGGTGTAATTTTTCAGGAACATATAATTGCACATAAATTAATGCAGTCCATCAGGAACATATAATTTGAAACAGGAGGAAGAGAGATTTAAATAAAAAAAAATTGTATATAAATTAATGTGGTCCTTCAAGGATAAAATAAATCAATATAATTGTACATAAAGATTACTAACCTTGAAGCAGGAGGTAGAGCGTCGTGCTGATAACATATTATGAAATAACTTAAAAGTAGAGAGAGAGAAGTAAGAGAGAAATAAGAAAGCGAATTGTTATCTTCATTCATGTATGAGGGGGTATTTATACAAGTAGGTAAAAGAGTTCTAATAGTGATATTCAGCTGTAGGATAACTCTCTAGTGATAATTATCCTCTTAGATAATTACTGAAAATAATATCTTATCAGATAGGATAACCGAAATATCGAGATGATAGACATCCACATAACATAGTGCGCGTGTGTATATATATGATACTATATATTTTATCGGTCAATATGGATATCTGTCACCAAAGTGAGTCATTCATAAATACTCATTAATTTTCTTATCTTTCTACAAAATAATTTCATATTATTGCATAAAATTGATTACTTGTATAATAATACAAATTAATTCTGATAAGGTGCCTGAAGTAATTATATCTTGAAAATATGTTGGAGTTAAGAGTCATTTTCGCCCAAAGTGGATAATTTTTTTTTCTTTTGAACTTTTAAGTGATTTTGCTTATTAGCTTCATAATTAAAAACCTTCTCACTTGTTATGTATCTTATCTTTTTGCAAATTATTATTACATATAATATTGAATTTATGATGGCAGATCTCTAAGCAATTTGTGATTATAGACATTTTTTTTGTTCAGTAGGAATAATTTGACATTCAGAGTTTTACTTGGCTTAGTTTATATGAACTATATTTTTTTATACATTGTTCAATTTAAACCTATGGAATGTAAAGCACACGAATACTGTGATTTTGTATATGCTTGTGTGATTTATTCATTCCAACTGAGAAAGCATGCATTCATTGAAACGTTAGAAAATGAGACAAATTAAAGCTTCAAGTGCAACTTTTAATGAGTGTTGCATTGAAACCAAGCAACACGACCAAATCCATGAAAGCACCAAACAGAATAGATCTGGTAGGTTAAAGATAAAAACGAAACGAGACAAAATAAGAACTAGAGACCAGCAGGCCAAAGGACGCAGCCTTGAAATCTTGATGAGCTTTAACTGGTAGTGCCATGGTTTACCTCAGAGAGGAGGAGTTATTGAAGACAGCTTCATTTTGTCCTTTCCATAGGTACCAACCAATAGATGCAATGCAACTAAGTCCAGCAATTGGGGCCTTGATAAACCACCTTAAGAAAATCCATGAGAACTTGCGCCAGGCCAGAAAAGTATACCAATGTGGCAAGGAAGTAAGGCACAGCTTAAGAGGTGGAACACTCCATCCATGAATTTCTTGTAGACACCTAACAAGGATGTGAAATAAACTTTCATTAACCTATAAATGCATTAAGCCATAACTGAAATAAATGCACCGTCCGGTGTACCAAATACCAACTCTAAACATATACGAGGTTGGGTAACATGGTTGTGAAGACTTAAGAGCGTATATGTGTATGTATTGGCAAGTAGGTCAAAAGCCAGCTACCAGTCATAACTCATAACAAACCTCATTTGGATTGGCTTGTAATTGCAAAGTGGTTGTAGCACCAAATATAAATGGGGTACGAGGATGCCTAGCCCCTCAAGCTCAATTCCAGTTCCCAACCTTAATTGTCCTTTCTCTTCTTTCCATGGCATCTATTCCAGGTATGACAAAAGCTTCTGATCTGAGCAAGCATGTGGCAGTTTTTGCCTTCCCCTTTGGGAGCCACCGCTTTACCCTCCTAAACCTGATCGTCAAACTAGCTCATGCTGCCCCACAGGTGACATTTTCATTCATTACCACTGCAGAATCTAACCAAGCCCTCTTCTCCAAACCAAACATCCCAGAAAACATAAAACCCTATAATGTTGCTAATGGAATCCCACGGGGTCTTGTGGTGGGTAAGCACCCATTTGAATTAGTGAACTTTTTTCTTCAGGCTGGTGCTGAGAACCTGAAGATGGGTATAGACTTGGCAGTGAAAAGCACAAACCAGAGAGTCTCTTGCATTCTTGCTGATGCTTTTTTAACTGATTCTCTTAGTGTGGCTCGGCAACTACATGTCCCCTGGGTTGCAGCTTGGCTTGTCCTCTCAACCTCACTCTCTCCCCATTTTCACACTGACTTAGTACGCCTGCGTTGTGCAAATAGTAATGGGAACAAAGCTGTGGATTTCCTTCCTGGTTTGTCCCAAATGGTGATAGAGGATTTACCAGACGATATATTTAAAGTTGGTGAGGAAGAGACACTGTTTGCAAGGAGACTAGCTTCAATGGGTAAGGTGCTACCAGAAGCTAAAGCAGTAGTTATGAATTTCTATGAGGAATTAGACCCACCTCTCTTTGTAAAGGACATGAAGTCCAAGTTGCAGTCTATGCTGTATGCTGGCCTTCTTACTCTTTCACTTCCTTCGCCTCCTTTGCCACCATCTGACACAGACACAACTGGATGTTTGTCATGGTTGGACAAGCAGAGTTCTAGAACAGTGGCATACATTAGCTTTGGAACTGTGGTGGCACCAACCCCTCATGAGTTTGTCGCACTAGCAGAGGCATTAGAAGCCAGTGCGATTCCCTTTCTCTGGTCTCTCAATGAGGAGCTAAAGGGTCTTCTGCCAAATGGGTTTGTTGAGAGGACGGGCAAGCAAGGGAAAATAGTGCCTTGGGCTCCCCAAACCCAAGTTTTAGCGCATGATTCTGTAGGAGTGTATGTGTCTCACAGTGGGACGAACTCGGTGATGGAGAGTCTTTCAAATGGAGTGCCTGTAATCTGCAGGCCCTTCTTTGCAGATCATGGGATGACTGTTAGAATGGTAGAGGATATATGGGGTGTTGGTGTGAGAACAGAAGGTGGGGTGTTCAGCAAAAATGGACTGCTTGAAAGCTTGAAGCTAATTTTGGTGCAGGAAGAAGGGAAAAAAATGAAAGAAAATGCGTTAAAGTTTAAAAGGACTTTGCTGGATGCAGCTGGACCACAAGGGAAAGCAGTACAGGATTTTAAGACTCTGGTTGAACTGATTTCAAACTCTTAAATGAAGTTCTTTTGGAAGTAATTTTGTGTTAGTTTCCTTGTGGGTTACTTCCTACTTTTATCCTTATGAAGCAAGTGCTAGGTTATTTTTGGTTGATAGTATAATATCTATTGTTTTTATGATTTAATGGTGGATTAGTACTGATTAAAATTGATATAATATCATGTGTTGCTGTTAGGGAATAAAGACAGTGTATTCTATTCCTTGATTATAGGTGGTTGTATTTGGTTGAGCTGAGTAATACTAAGGCAGTTAGTCTTAAATACGTTGAGTGCTTGTATTGGTCCTAGTTATCTAAGCTGGTTGTGAATAAATAGTGGTGCTTGTATTTTCTTTCAGAAGTTTAATCAAGAAAGCAACATTATGTTTCCCTTGCAGTGTTTTTCATTTTCTGTATATTCAGCTTTAATGTAAACTGACAGTATGGTCACTTGTGCAAGAAAAAATCCTACCTATTCTAGTCCTTTAATTTAGTATATTTAACTATCACTTTTATGGATATTATAAATAGATAAAAGAACGATAATTTAAGCAAATAGTGATAAATAGCTTAATAAATAGAGCTAAATATCTTTCTTGCTTTAGTTGTATAAATTTGTAAGCGTTTTTTAATTGGCAAGTTTTTTTGCGACTAACAAATTTATGCAGTGGCATTTGGTTCATAAAATATTTTATTTATATAAAAGTTTGAAAATTTTATTTTTAAAAATAAGATAAATAAAAAATTTAAAAAATATATTTAATTGTCACTTTATTTTTTTTAAAATAATTTATTATATTAATACTAAATTTTTATTTTCACATTTAGGTCACATGAAATAGTTTTGAGAATATAATTATTTTTTAAAAATATGTTTAAAGAGAAAAAATTTCAAATTAAAAAGAACGATAAATTAAGAGTTAGTGTTTTAGAATTTAAAAATTAGAGTTTAGAGGTTAAGAATTTAAAATTTTAGTATTTAAAATTTAAGATTAGAGTTTTGAGTTTAAGTTTTTAAGATTTAAGAATTAAGAGTTAGGATTTAAAGTTTAGATATTAGAATTTTAAAATTTAGTTTTAAGAGTTATGTTTAAAATTTTAAAATTTAAAATTTAAAGACATAAAATTTAATTTCATACATTGAGAACAATTAAATCATTCACATAATAATTTTTTTTTATTTATAAATATTATTTTTGAAAATAAAATTTTATTTTTGATAAGAGTTTTTTTTCATCTTATTTTCTCATAAATCTTAAAAGATAAAAACATTACTCATATATATATTTTTATATTATATATATATATATATATATATATATATATATTTATTTATATTTATATATATATGGCTGTTTTTTTTTTTGTGGTTGACCCTTCTCATGCGAGGTTGGTCTGTAGCATCCCTCTTAAATGACATGAATTCGGCTTCGGGCAGAAATAAAGGTTATCTCCCAGCTGTGTTTAAATCCACGTGGAAAAAGTTAGGTAAAATGAACCCTAGTTTATTACACATCAGTTGCTAAATATAGAACAAGATCTATTAGAATATTGAATATTTCATGTATAATTGATTACAAAATTAGTTTAAAAAAAATTATATTTAGTAAAATTTTATTTTATGGTATATTAAGTGAAAATTCAAAGTAATGCATTAATTTTTTTTAAAACTTAATTATAGTTGTAAAGTTATTATTTTAATAAAAATAAGAAATAATTAATATAATATTTATTTATAAAATGAATTAAAATTTTCTTATGCAAATAAAGTATAAATAATTATTTATTTATTAATTAATTTAAAAAATTAATAATAATTAAATAAACTTGTAATTCAATAAAAAATAAAATTTTAAAAAAATTTAAACTTTTCATTTTTGCGGGAATCTTTGAGATCATTCTTTAATGTTGAAATTATAAGCATTTCATAGTATTAATAAAATATTATTCTATATTTAACAATTATTGCATAATAACTAAAGTTTATGGTGAGCTCACGTTTGTGAGATCATTACTCTTAGCCAGTAGATATAAAGTATTCATCTGGACAGCTGTAGAAATATTCTCCCGACTATAGAAGCGCTTCAACACCGTGGCTCGGAGGTGGACGGTAGCTTTTTTGGGTCGAGGACGCACCACGTTTCTCATTTCTGTCTACTCATTTTGGGCCCGTTTGGTTGACAGCAATAAAAAAAAATTTAAAATAAAAAATAAAATTCTATTAGTTGATTTAATTATGATAAAAAATATACTCATTCTCATAATAAATAAAATTTAAGATTTTATCATAAAATAATGTTCACTTTATATGTTTTTATTAAAATAATTTAATTTAATTATTAAAAAAATTAATTTGTAGAAATTTAAAAAAAAATTATTTTTTTTTAATTTTTTTATTTAAAAAAATTAATTTAATTATTTTATATTAAAATTAATTTAATCATTTTGTTTATCTTATATTTTTATTCTTTTAATTTATCTATTAATCAAATAATAAAATATCACATTATTTAATTTTTTTCATCGCATATCAAATAAGGTAATGTCATTATATTCTATTTTTCATTTCCTCTTCCTTTCTTCGTTATAATCTAATAGACATATATTAATAGTCACATAAAATTTGTAGTACATCTTTTTGTTTTGCCATTGCTCATTTATCCTACTTTTTTTATTCTCTGATTTCAATTGGTTGTTAAATTTAAATTGAATATAATTAAGAAATATCCACACACACACACACACACACGCGTATATATATAAACCCCAATAACTTAATTATGTATTTGCAATATACAAAAATTTAAAATGTCAAAATTTACCCTTATTTTTTATTTTGTATGATTTGGGTTGTTATACATTTTTTTTTGTATAAATGTTTGGAGGCATATAAGTTGTCCTAACTCTAAGGCAGGGCACCTGGCAAATCAAACTCTAGATCTTTTGGATTGATACAACTTAATTTTATAGTTTAAGTCAACCTAAGATTTTATTATAAGTCAAAATTGTCATTAATGATTTTAAAAAAATTATTTTTTACGTAACGTCGGTGTTGAACATTTAGTAACGGTTAAAATCCTTGCTCAGAAGTTAAAAAAAAAAAAACCTTTGCCCTATAACAATGATTAGAACATTGATAAATATATTTTCAATAATACTTTATTTCTCTTTCAATGTAAGTTGGAACTGCTATTAAATTTTACACTTAGAGTTGATTATAATCGTTATTAATAGATTTTAGTGTCAATAATTCATATCATTACAAGAAACATCTTTAGATTTTTTTTATTCACAATGCATTAACAATAGTTAAAATTATAGATGCTAAATTTCATTTACGACCAATGACTATTTTTTTTTTTTTTTGTAGTGGTGGTTGTATATATGATCCATTTTTATTTTTAATTTTAATTCAAAATTAAAAAAAACTATAATTTTAAAAATGAAATAGTCTTTTGCTTTTGGTACAATAAAAGGATCCCACTAGGCTACATCAAGCAAGACCTAAGAGTGGTTCTGCCTTTTATGTCCTCCATTAATAGATGGCATAAGACATCCGGTGGCTTCTCGAATGTTACCAAATCAATTCCTTGCATGCTGAATTTTACGAGCCATTTTGTCCGTAGCCATGTTCGCTTTCCGGAGAGTATGCATAATCTTCACTCTCCACTCCTTCTGTAAGAAAGAGTTGATATGTGCTAACAGTCCTGTACACGGGTGAGTGCTGCTGCGACCCTTTTTGCAAAGTTCTACGACTGTCACGGAATTGGACTCTGATCAATTTCCTGATGCTTAGATCCCAGGCTAGGTTCAGGGCTGTGAAATAGTCTTTAAGTTCATGTTTCCCTGCTTTGAGTTAAGCAAGTGCAAGCTCAAAATTTGAATTTTCAAAATCCTTGATTTGGGTCCAGTCTCAAATTTGAACACTTTTGTTTAAGCCAAACTTGACCCAAAAACAAAAGCTCCATTTCTTTTTTCCCTTGAAAATATCAATCCTTGTCTTATGTTGTAGTCTACCAACCATCACAATCTCCGTGGGCAAAAATAAAAGAAAAATATTAATGGAACATTTTCTAATAAAACAAATAAAAAAATTATTATCAATCTAAAATTATTATTTTTTACTTTTTTTTTTATCAAAACAAATCGAGCCAAAAGGTAAATGTTGAATTGAAAGAGTTCTTTTATAAATACACTGTTACAAATTATAATTAAATACATTTAAAAGTTAATATTTTCTTGCTAACTTTTTTTAACAATAATTATAAAATAAAAAATGTAACCGCTATCAAATAAACATCTCATTTTATATATGAAGATTTAAATTAATTTTTTTCACTTTTAATTAAAATAGATCACGTATAATAATTAACCAATAATTGATAAATATTTTTTGATTCGTCTTATAAGATATCATATGCCTTCAGCCAATGTTTACATTTTTTTTTAATCACCTTTCGTTACTGCTAAATTGCCGTCAACCTGAACTAGCGTTTCTAATCTTTTTTATGCTTTGGATTCTCCACACGTTAGAATAATCGGTTTTTGTCAGACCAATATTCTTCGTTGTTTTTTCACATCCTGTTTCATCTTTTCTGCCACTTATTCACTTTTTTCACCCCAATACTGCTTTCCTACTCTAGCATTTCCCTGCTCGCAGCCTTTTTGCAAATTAGTCACTCTTTGCTCTTGTTTGTCTACTATCATGTGGTCCCACTCTTGCCCAGATGGCTAAAATTCTTATTTTGTCTTTTTCTGCCCCCCGGCTCCCTTGTTCTCCTTCTCCCCACCTTGTTCCTTTCTGTAAGTTGCTTCAATGACGATAGCAGCCTTGGGTTTTACAAGGGGAACTCCCAGCCATAGACCACATCTCGTTCTGCTAGTGAGTGCCATACTTTAGCTTGAATATGTTTGTCACTTGATGATAATGGACCCCTGGCTTGCATGGTTGAAATCTCCAGTCTAGTATCCGCAATATCTTAGATTCATGCAACTTTGAATTACATTAATAGGAAGAAAGGTTCATGTTGAAAGAAAAAATTATTTTTACTCTTCCATATAAACCATTGCATATAGAAGAATTTAGCAATAAGATCTTCTGAATTTCCCGTTACATTTAATGTAGCACACCATCTCCCACACCCCGTCTTCAATTCTACTTATCTTGGCAAGTAGGAAGACGAAGCTCCGTCCCCAGAAACAGAATCCCTAAATGCAGCTACATAGCCTTCTCTAACCTTGGACTCCCCGTTTCTTGAAATAGGTCACAACAACTTATCTTGGCAGGGGGAACTATGGATTGGGGTAGTTAGAATTCTCATCACAATTGAGGGGTCGAACATTTCCCTTAAGAAATGGATATTCCATTTCTTTTCCTCCTGTATAATCAAGGAAGAGACCTTAGACAAAGAGCCATTAGAAAAATTCTCAACTCTTTCTCCACAAGGAAGCCAATTATCCTTCTAGTTTCTTATTTGTTTTTCTCTACCAACTTGCCCCTGCCTACGCTTCAATAACAGATTTTTACCTTCCACAATTCCTGCCTAGTTTCAAGACCCACCCCTCACCTTCCTTGCATGTTGAAACTATGTCGGTACTTTACTTTTAGCACCTTTTCCCATAAAGTGTTAGGATTATTTCATAATCTCCAGACCTGCTTCACCAACAAAGCATAATTCATAGCAAAGAATCCTATAAATATGAATATATGTAGGGACTTTCTTCTCATGTCTTGTGGGTTGTGATAGTCGTAACAAATTTTTCTGTTTGCTTTCGGAAAAGCAGCGCATCTTGCTCCTTGCTTTTCCTTATAAACATTAACTCATCCACGTAGACATGCTGGGAGAGGAATTTCTCTGTCGATTAAGTTCTTTTTCTCCCTTGATTATTAAAATCTGTCAATTATATTTGTTGATGATATTGCATTATATTAGTAAGTTTTCTCTTATAATATATATTTTTTCAAAATAAAAAAAAAAGTGTTGTTGTACAACTGTGATCATGTTAGATGTTTCACTCAATTATGTTTTTTTTATAACATTTATTAGTAGAATGAAATGGAAAAATTAATTTTTAGCCTTGATAGTAAAATACTAGAGTTCCTTTTGGGAATTGGTAATTGAATGAGTTACATTATCTTTTTTCTAGTTAAATTTATGTCATGCATTATATTATCTATTTAGGTTTTATGAATTGGAATGATTTGAGGACAAATTATAGTTTTGTTTTCTCTTTCTCATTTTTGAAATTCTATGCTTAATTCAAATTTAATGAATATATATTCATCACTTTAATAAAATTTTATTAGCTTTTCAAATTTTTTTTAACGCAATAATTGTTTTCCACTTATATTTCTTGACTTCAATGTAAAGGCCAAAAAAAAAAAGAAATATAAAAGTTTATCCTCAAGGAAATAGGCTTGGGGGTATACAAGGGCCTAGCCTAAAGGTTCGAGCTCTTAGGCACCTAGGATAGGGGAATCCACCCAAGTCTTAAGGACCAAAAGGGTAGCACCTCAATCTTAGAGATTGGTAGAGGGGTCCCTTGGAGGCGGAGGTTTAGGATATAGTTTATGAGCCCTTTTTCCCCCCTTCAAAGGAGATGCATTAGCAAAGCCTAACAAGCAGTTTAATCCTTAGGTCTTGAGCACAGTTGGGGGGTTCTACGAAAAGCCTTAGGACATGATGGTGCCCTTCAGGCCTATGGTGCTATGTGTAAGTGATTGGGGTGGGTCCCTCCAACATAGAGGACCCACCACTATTGACTTATAAATAAAAGAAGGAAGAGAGGAGAAGAGAAATGCAAATTGAGAAGTATGAGCTGCATAAGAAAAAGTCAGAGAAGGTAGGCACCGAATAGGATTTGTCAAAAAATGTAGCTGGAACCAATTTTTTTATCAACAATTATAGATAGTTCCTTTCATATAGGCAAGGAACGGAAGGGAAAATAGATCAACCAGCAGAAGTAAAGATAGTAAAGAGCAGCCTGCTGAGGAGTCAGAGAAGTTCTCTGAGGGAAAAATAGGGGAGAGTTTGGTGTAATATTTGAGAAATAGGTCCTAAATAGTGAGTGACAAAATAGTGAAGAAATACTCTTGGGGTATTATGAGAAACACTTTGTGAGCCACTATTTTGGTTAGATCTCAATTGTAGCCTTCAGATTTATTCTAGAGAAGACTCTCCTTGTACCTACTATTTTTATAGTGGAAGATTTATTTGGATTTGGTCTCGTGGACATAGCCTAAAATTCAAAGGTGAACCACGTTAAATTTTCTTGTATTATTTTTGTTGATTATTCCGCATTTATTTTTTACTGGTAATACCGCTGTGCCCAACAAGTGTATCAGAGCCGTGGTGGTTATTCTTTTAAAATTCTTAGTATGCTCTGTGGTTGCAGCATTGACTGATCTTCCACATTAGAAAAGATTTTATTAGAATTATTGTTGGCTGAAGGAAGCTGTACAGGCACTGTTCATAAGTACGATACTATTCATACATACGGAGGTACTGTTCATACGTACGGTATTGTTCATACTGCTCAAAATGGAGGCAAAGACCAGCAAGATGATCAATTTAAATGGCACAAACTACCACATATGGAGAAAAAGATGAAAGATCTCTTGTTTGTGATGAAATTCCATCTATTGGTATTTACTACAACTAAACCCGAAGCCAAATCTGATGAAGATTGGAAATTTGAGCATGAACAGGTGTGTGGATTCATCCGACAGTTTGTCGAAGACAATGTGTACAATCACATTTGTAATGAGACTCATGCACAAACCCTGTGGCAGAAGCTAGAAGAGCTGTATGCTTCAAAGACCGGCAACAACAAATTGTTTTATTTAACAAAATTGATGCACGTAAAATACCGAGAAGGTACTTCTGTAGCAGATCACTTGAACGAGATGCAAGGAATTGTTGACCAGTTGTCGGGGATGGGCATAAAGTTTGACGATGAAGTACTTGCTCTCATGGTGCTCGCCTCCCTACCAGAGTCATGGGAGACTTTGAAGATTTCAATTACCAACTCAGCACCTAACGGTGTCGTGAGTATGGAATCTGTTAAAAGCGGTATTCTGAATGAAGAGATGAGAAGAAGATCACAATATTCAACCTCTTCATCACAATCAGATGTTCTGGTTACAGAATCCAGAGGAAGGAACCAGTTTAGGCAATACAAAGCTTAGAGATAAAAGCAGAGGAAAGTGAAACAAATATGCCAACATTGAATGCCATTACTACAAGAAGAAAGGGCATATCAGAAGATTCTGCCAAAAGTTCAAACAGGAGAAGAACAAAGGCAAGGAAGTGAAGAAAGATGACAGCAGTGATGATGAGCAGACAAATGCCATAGACGAATTCAATGTCGTTTATGATGATGATATTGTCAATCTTACAACTCATGAGACCAGTTGGGTGATTAACAGTGGAGCTACCATTCATGCCACACCTCTTAGAGAATTCTTCTCATCTTACACAGAAGGAGATTTCGGTGTTGTTAAGATGGGAAATGACAACTTATTAAAAGTTGTTGGCAGAGGAGATATCTGCTTGGAGACAGAGAACGGCTCCAGATTAGTACTGAAAGATGTTAGGCATATTCCAGATATTCGCTTGAATCTAATTTTTACCGCAAACTTGATGATGCAGGCTTCTGCAACATGTTCATGAATGGCCAATAGAAACTCACTAAAGGTGCTTTGGTGGTGGCCAGAGGTAGAAAAGACTCAACGTTGTATGTTATGCATACAAAGCTCTCCAACGACGCTGTGAATGCTGTGGAGAAAGAAGGTGTCATTAAGCTATGACACAGGAGACTTGGTCATATGAGTGCAAAAAGTATGACACATTTGGCCAAGAAGAAAATGCTTTTTGGAATGGATCAAGTACATTTGGAGAAATGTGCTGATTGCTTGGCAGGAAAGTAGAACAAAGTTGATTTCAAAAGTTCCCCTCCTTCCAGAATGAAGAATGTGTTGGATTTGGTACATTCAGATCTGTGTGGACCAATGCCAAAGTCACTTGGTGGTGCTCAATACTTTGTGACTTTCATTGATGATCATTCCAGAAAGACGTGGGCATATACTTTGAAGACAAAAGATCAGGTGTTAGATGTCTTCAAACAGTTTCATACCTCAGTTGAGAGACAGACTGGGAAGAAGTTAAAATGCATCCGGACAGACAATGATGGAGAGTATATTGGACCATTTGATGATTATTGTAAAGAGCATGGTATACGGAATCAGACGACGCCTCCAAAAATACCGCAGTTAAATGGCTTAGTTGAGAGGATGAATAGAACTTTGATGGAGAGAGTTAGATGTTTACTATCACATGCAAAGTTACCCAAAAATTTTTAGGGTGAAGCTTTGCTTACAACTGTACATGTGTTGAATTTATCACCTTGTGTTCCTCTTCAGTATGATACACCAGAGAAAGTGTGGTCAGGAAATGATGTTTCCTATGATTATCTGCGGGTGTTCGGCTGCAAAGCCTTCGTGCATATCCTTAAGGATAAGAGAGCCAAGCTCGATGCCAAGACACAACAGTGTGTATATATTGGCTATGGTCAAGATCAATTTGGCTATAGATTCTATGACCCGGTCTAGAAAAAGCTCATTAGAAGCCGTGATGCTGTGTTTGTTGAAGATCAGACCATTGAAGACGTAGACAAAATGGAGAAGGATGTTCCTGATTCTAATGGCGACTCAATAAACTTGAGATTAGTTCCTCTAACAGTGGTGTCGAGGCAAGTTGGAGATGATAATCAGCTTGATGATGCTCCCATAGAGGCTGAATTAGAAGATGATGATGATATTCACCATCAACTATCAACACCTGTGACTTTCCCAAATCGATTGAGGAGAAGCAGTAGAATAAGACAATCTTCTACTAGATATCCTGATGATGAGTATGTAACACTCACTGAAGGGGGAGAACTTAATAGCTTTGAAGAAGCTATGAAAGATGAGCACAAGCAGAAGTGGAGTGAAGCCATGCAAGATGAAATGAATTCCTTGCATGAGAATAGAACGTTTGAACTGGTGAAATTGCCGAAAGGTAAGAGAGCTTTGAAAAATAAATGGGTGTTCAGGATCAAGCATGATGAACATAGTCTCCATCCGAGATTCAAAGCTAGGCTAGTTGTTAAAGGATTCAACTAAAGAAAATGCATTGATTTTGACGAGATTTTTTCACCAGTTGTGAAAATGACATCCATCCGTACAGTGCTAGGCTTAGCAATGAGCCTTGACTTGGAGGTTGAACAAATAGATGTGAAAACTGCCTTCCTTCATGGTAATTTGGAGGAAGAGATATACATGGAGCAGCCAGAGGGTTTCAAGCAGAAAGGAAAAGAGGATTATGTTTGTAGACTGAAAAAAAGTCTTTATGGCTTGAAACAGGCACCAAGACAATGGTATAAGAAGTTTGAGTCTGTTATGAGGGAGCAAGGTTACAGGAAGACTACTTCAGAACATTGTGTCTTTGTGCAGAATTTCTCTGATGATGATTTTATTATCCTTTTGTTCTATGTGGATGATATACTGATAATTGGTTGGAATGTTTCCAGAATCAATTGTTTGAAAACACAATTGAGCAAGTCTTTTGCCATGAAGGACTTAGGGCCAGCAAAGCAAATTCTTGGCATGAAGATTACCAGAGATAGATACGCCAAGAAAGTGTGGTTGTCACAAGAGAAGTACATTGAGAAAGTACTTCAGAGGTTTAGTATGGATAAAGTTAAAGCGGTTAGTTGTCTTCTTGCTAATCACTTTAGACTAAGTTCTAAATAGAGTCCTTCTACAGATGTTTCAGCAATTGAAAGTTTGATATATGTCATGGTATGTACACGGCCAGATATTGCTCACTCAGTTAGAGTAGTGAGCCAGTTCCTTTCTAATCCTGGTAAGGAACATTGGGCTGCAGTGAAGTGGATTTTCAGATATCTTCGTGGTACTTCCAAAATATGTTTATGTTTTGGAGATACCAAGCCTGTGTTAGTTGTCTACGCAGATGCAGATATGGCTGGCGATGTAGACTCAAGAAAGTCTACTTTGAGTTATTTGATTACATTTGCAGGGGGAGCTGTGTCATGGCAATCGAAGTTGCAAAAGTATGTTACTCTGTCGACTACCGAAGCAGAGTTTATTGTAACAACAGAAGCGTGCAAGGAGTTGCTATGAATGAAGAAGTTCTTAAATGAACTTGATTTTCAGCAGGACAGATATCAACTATTTTGTGATAGTCAGAGTGCTATTCACCTTGGGAAGAATTTCTCATCTCATTCAAGATCCAAGCATATTGATATTCAATATCATTGGATTAGGGATGTATTAGAGAAGAAGCTACTACAGCTTGAAAAGATCCATACTGATGAAAATGGATCAGACATGTTAACTGCATTATTTCTTCTCTGAGTTCGTTATTTGCTCCTATCACAATTTTCCCATGTCTCTTCAATATACCTCCTAACCACCTATATTTCAAACCATCATTAGGATGGTGTTGCAGCTGTTGAATTAATGACTGAAGCTTAGCATCTGCTCCATAAGAGTCTCTGATCCTCTGAAGCAATTCAGATCCCACCACAGATATAGCCAGTAACACATTATTATCAAGTTTTCTAGATAATGCATCTGCCACTCCATTCTCACTTCCCTTCTTATACTCAATGTCAAAATCCATTCCCAAAAATTTCTCCAAACCCCAATTCTGCATGGTTGTATGGAGTTGTTGACTTAGTAAATACTTCAATGCCTTCTGGTCTGTCCTCACAGTGAAGTGGTGACCCAACAAATATGTTGTCCATTTCTTGACAGCAAAAACTAATGCAAAAAGCTCACGTTCATAAGCTGAAAGAACTTGATATTTAGGTCCCATCGCTTTGCTAATATATGCCAACGGTCTCCCTTGTTGCATTAATACCGTACCTATGCCTGAACTGGATGCATCCGTTTCAATAACAAATCCTTTGCTGAAATATGGCATTGCTAGCAGAGGAGCTTCTGTTAACCTTTGTTTCAATGTCTCCAAAGCTACTTGAGCTGCTTCTCCCCATACAAAAGCTTGACGTTTTAATAACTCCGTGAGAGGTTTTGCTATGATGCCATATCCTTCCACAAAGTGTCTATAATATCCAGACAATCCCAGGAACCCTCTCACATCTTTGATAGACGTAGGTTACGGCCAATTCTTCACAGCTTCTACCTTCTTTGAATCCACTGCCACTCTATTTCTAGATATAACGTGCCCCAAATATTCTACCTGAGTGAGGCCGAACATACATTTACTTCGTTTTGCAACCAAGGAATTCTCCTTGAGAATCTTCAACACCACCTCTAAATGCCTCAGATGTTGCTGCCAACTGATACTATAGATCAAAATATCATCGAAAAAAACTAATACAAACCTTCGCAAAAATGGATGAAACACATGATTCATGAGCGCTTGGAAGGTGGCAGGGGCGTTTGTTAACCCAAATGGCATCACCAGCCATTCGTAATGTCCATTATGGGTCTTAAAAGCCGTCTTATGAATATCAGCATCAACCATCCTAATTTGGTGGTACCCGGCTCTAAGGTCAAGTTTTCTAAAGTACATGGCTCCATGCAACTCATCCAGGAGTTCTTCAATCAAAGGAATAGGAAAACGATCTTTGACAGTGATCTCATTTAACTTCCTATAATCAACACAGAATCTCCACGTCTGATCCTTCTTCTTCACAAGTACAATAGGTGAGGCATAGGGGCTTGTGCTATGTTGTATGATACCTGATTGTAACATTTCCTCCACCATTTTTTCGATGACTTCTTTCTGAATTTGTGGATATCTATACGGTCTCAAATTAATAGGATTACTCCCTTCTATTAAAGTTATCTTGTGATCATGCTGTCTAATGGGAGGTAACCCAGTAGGTTTTAGGAAAACTTGCTTAAATTCTGTAAGTAATTCTTCCAGCCCTTGCTGCTGTCCTTCTTGCTTCAGATTTATATGTGATTCACGGTTCTCCTCACATATTCCCCCTTCCTATATTACTTCTGAGTTTTTCTCAATAAGTTTGACAATGAAAATTTCAGACTCTGCAGTTATTTTGAAAGCGGTGGTGTCTTCCTCCAAAACCTATAGTTTCGGTTTACTTCCAGATAACTGCACATTCTTCCCTTGATACTCAAAGGTCATTGTCAACAGTGCACAATCCCACTTTATAATTCCCAATGATTTAAGCTATTGCATGCCTAAGATAGCCTCTAGGTTTGAGGTAGGTAAAACCAGAAAATCAGCTATGAACCAACTGTCCCCCATTTCCCATGCTAATGACTCACATTTGGCTTGCACTGTAATGGAATCCTCATTCACAACCATCACCTTATACCCCTTCAACTGTTAAGTCTTCAAACCCAGTTTCTTAACCCACTTATGACTGATGAAATTATGTGTGCTACCCGTATCTACTAAGAATGACAGACTTTACCTCTTAATCTTACCAACTACTCTCATCGTATTACCTCTTTGTACTCCATGAATGGCGTTCAAAGAAATCTGTATATCTTCTTCTTCCATAACCTCTTTTTCGTCCTTCTGTCTTGCACTTTCTTCTCCAGTATCTAATTCTTCTTCATCATGGTCTAACTATAACGCATTAAGCCTTCCCCACACCTTACAAACGTTTTTGTGATTAAAATCAAACTTCTCCCCGCAGAATTTACATAACCCCTTGGCCATCCTCATAGCAGCCTCTGAGTGATTTCCTTCTCTAATACTTCTGTTGTTCCCCCTATACGGCATTGAATTTTTGCTCCCATTGCTTGTCGCTGCTACCGAGTTATTAACGTATGAACTACTGCTCGAATTTGGACCTTGGTTTTTGAAAGGTGGATTCCTAGAGTATGAACTCACAGGATAAGATCGATTTCTATATGGCATAGCTAACCATGACGACATACCTTGGTCTGGAGGCCCTGCTCTAGGCGGTGGTAAAGGCTGTTGATATGAAGAAAATTTCTCCTGCTTCACTTGATATGGTCGTAAATTGAGTTATATCAAAAGTTCTTCCTGTACTCGTGCCATTCCTATAGCCTCATTCACGCTAGCTGGCTTTTGTAACCTCAATGCTTTTTCCAGAGGTTTCTTTAATCCTCCTAAAAAACAACTTAGTGCAACTGGCTCTTCTACATCGACTCTAGCTATCAATTCATCGAAAGCTTCCATATACTCGTCTAGACTATCCATTTGTTTCAGATTTACCAATTCAGCTATTGGATCATCATAGCTACTAGTATCAAACCTAGCTCCTACTGCATCTAAAAATGATTTGCAATTCAATGAGTCGATACTTACCGTTTTTCGAAAATGCCTCAACCACGCAAACGCCTTTCCCTCCATTGCCTTGAACAACATATTTAACTTCTGATTATCCGCCAGGTCTTCCAATACAAAGAACTGTTCACACTTATCTCTCCATGCACAAAAATTGTTACCATCGAAAACCGGACAAGATGTTTTAATTGATTCTTGTACAAACTGATTACCAGACTCAGCCTTCTCCTTTCTCGGGTTCACCTCTGTTACTGACTGCCGAAGATTCAAGAATTCCCCCATGGATACCAGAATTTTCTGTACGTTTTCTTTTAGTTCTCTGATGTCCGTCTGTTTAAGATCCCTGAGTTCTTCTCCGAATCCATCAAGCCGCTTCTCCAACTCCACGGTCTTTTGCTGTACATCCTTAACGGTGACCTTCTCCCCCATGCTCAACTTTCTGAACCAGCTCTAATACCAATGAAACGTTCAATTTCAATTGAACTAAGCAAACTAAGAGATTTGTATTATTGAAGTTCTCTTATCGCTAAGATGGATTCCCAGAAATGGGATCCGATTTCATTTACGGTGAAAAATATCGAAAATTGCCTTCCTTACATGAGAATCACCCATTATATACTTTCTACAACCTTCTAACAAACTACCCTAGACAACTCGTCCGTCACAACTTACTAACTAACATACACACGTCAACCAATACTCAGACTAAACAGCTTTTCCCCACCTAATCCTACGTACGTAAACCATGCAACGTAAAAATATTAACTAAAACGCAGTGTTTTAGCTAACCCTACGTAAACCATGCAACATACAAATATTAACTAAAACGCAGTGTTTTAGTTTCTTATTATCAGTCATAACATTTAGAAACTCCTTGAATGCATGGTTTAATTCGGAAACATGGGTTTAAAACTTATACCTTCGTAGATAGTTCTTTGTTTGACATATTTTTGAAATTTTCGTATATTCGTATAGCAGAGAGGGTGTTTGATGAAATGCAACATAGAAAGTATTCGTAGAGTTAATTAATTAATCCAGGTGATGGCAATGTTTTGTCGCCCTATTCGGATCTAATATGGCAAACAGAGAAGAATACTGATCAAGTTGAAAGATATTTTGATCAGGCTGTTAAAAGTGCCCCAAATGATTGGTAAACAATCAACCTCCGTAATAATTTTATATTTTATATGTTTTCTCATAGATTCAGATGCATTTATTCAGGTGGTGTATGTTTCTTTTGTATGGTTTTTTCTTTCCGCTCTTTCTGAATTACACGTTCTGTGACAAGTACGAAACTCAGGTCCTTCGTTATAAACTCCTCACAATCCAGTATCTAAGGACCTTATCTGAAAATATTGCTTTCTTATTTTATTTTCTGTTAGGACCCGTTTGTTACACAGCATCCAGCTGATGGAATGGGAATCCAGATTCCCATTCCATCAGTTAACTGTGTTTGATAGCTAGACTTATTTGTCTTATGGAATAAGGTAGAATATGATGTAATCAACCAAGGTAATCCACGTTACCTCTCAGAAACCAAGGAATCCGAGAGAAAGGCGTGGAATAAATTATGAAAACCCGAAATTACCCTCAGCTTTTTCCTTTTCCTTCTTTTCCTTTTCCTGTTTACTTTTTCTGCTTTTTCTTCGGCCCTTCCAGCTTTTTCCTTTTCCTTCTTCAGGCGTGAATACTTTGCTCCCGAGCTCACCTTCTTCCTCGACCATCGACCAAGCTCACCCCTTCTTCCTCAACTCCTTCTTCCTTGACCAAGCTGACCCCTTCTTCCTCGACCGAGCTCACTCCTTCTTCCATTTCATCGAAGCTCCACGATCTGCATCCGAGCTCACCCCTTCTTCCATTTCGTCAAAGCTCTTCGATCTGCATCCCGATCTCACCCATTCTTCCTTTCCTCGAAGCTCCTCATCTGCATCCAGAGCTCGTGGCTTCTTTGCTTCGTCTCTCTCGACTTCGGCTCTCCACTTCTCTCTCGATTTGGGGCTTCGGCTTCGTCTCCATTTCGTCAAAGCACAGGTTAGTATTTCTGATGTTCCATGCTTCGTCTGTTGTAATTTTTTTCTTCTGCGATTCTGGATGTGAATTTGTCTATAATTTTCTCTGAGCTGCGTTCCTGATGTTCAATTTCTCTGGGTTGTCCTCTGCATTTCTTGGTCTTAAATGCAGGATGCAGTAGCCCAGAGAACGTAAATTGTTTGTTGATTCTTTGATTGGGTTTGATCTGTGCATTATGTGCTGGATTTTCTGATTAGTTTGATTGGGTTTGATTGGAAATTAGCATCTGGAAATGCTAATTTATATTCTCTTTCTTTCGATTTGTTTGATTCAGGTTTGTTATGCTTCTCTGATTTCTCTCTTTTTCCTTTCTCTCTCTTTTTTCCTGCTTCTTTCTTTGTATTTTCTCTATTTCATGACTTGATCTATGTTGGTACTCTTCCTTCCCCTCTTCTCTGTTTCGTAATTACATCCAAAAGAGCTCACCTTTCTCATTTCTCTAGAAATCCATTTAGGTTGGCTCTTGGCTGGTACATGGGACTATGGGAGGGACACCATTTCTCATTTTTCTGAGCTCCTTTAATTTTGATATGTTTGTGAATTAAGTTTCATGGAAATTTTATGCTTAATACATTTGGATTTTGAATGATTGTTGGGGCTAGGAGGAATTATGTTTTGGGTATGAAGTAAGTTTTTCATATATATATATATATATATATATATATATATATTAATTAGTTATTTTGGATTATCTTAGATATTTTTTTTTGTGCCAAGCATAAATGTTGCAATGTGCAGAATTTGGATACTCTAAAGTTCTTTAAGAAATTCACAAAGTAAATTTTGTAGAGAAAGAGATAATTTGATAAAATTAATGTTTAATGAATAAGTAGGACCTACTAATTCAGATTTAAGTCTCACATACTATCTTTCTCTCTCTGAATTTACGCTGTAAAATTCTTTAAAAGCTTTAGAGGATCCCAATCCCAAGGTGCAACACCCCATGCTCTCATGACTCTAGGAACCTCTTTTGGATGTTATCATGTAAAGTGATAATCCTTGAGTAATACAATGAACTAAGTGAAAATTGACATGGTTTGCATGTTGTTTTCATTAAACCTGAACTATTCTCCTAAAATACTTTTAGTATGGTATTTTAACAGCAGGAAATACGTAGAACACTTTCATGTTACAGTTGCACCATTGGAGCTGTCCTAGATGTCCCAATGAGCTACATTGTTCCACAGGTTGATGGTCACTGATGCTAGAATGTTTCAACAGGCTATTGTTGATTTTGGCTGTAGTAATTTGAAAATTTGTTTTTAAGTGGTCATTATCTGATTTTTGGTTGCTCTTGATGTAGAACATTGGGTATTTCCTAACACTTTGGAGGTGTTTCTATCAATAAGGTTTAAAGGTTTTTGATGGAAAAAAAGATAATACAATGAACTAAAAGTGAAAATTGACATGGTTTGCATGCTGTTTTCATTAAACCTGAACTATTCTCCTAAAATACTTTTAGTATGGTATTTTAACAGCAGGAAATATGTAGAACACTTTCGTGTTATAGTTGCACCATTGGAGCTGTCCTAGATGTCCCAATGAGCTACATTGTTCCACAGGTTGATGGTCACTGATGCTAGAATGTTTCAACAGGCTATTGTTGATTTTGGCTGTAGTAATTTGAAAATTTGTTTTTAAGTGGTCATTATCTGATTTTTGGTTGCTCTTGATGTAGAACATTGGGTATTTCCTAACACTTTGGAGGTGTTTCTATCAATAAGGTTTAAAGGTTTTTGATGGAAAAAAAGATAATAAACTTTGTAGAATTGTGCGATTTTTACTGTTTTTGTGGTGTATTTGTGTGGAGAGAAATGCTTGAATTTTTCAAGGTTCATTGATGTCCTTGAATATGTTATGGGACAAGATAAGGTTTATGGCGTCATTCTGGTTTTTGGCTCATGGCTTTTTTAACGGGGTCACCATTTCAAATTTAAAAAGGGATTGGGCTGCTGTTGTGCATGTTTAGTTTTGAGTTTTGTTTTCATCTATTTTTATTTTGTTATTCACACTTTTAGCAGTCTTCCGGAGGATTATATCTTATTCTCCTTTTCTTGTACTTCTCTTCTTTCTTAATAAAATTTCTTTTTCTGTCAAAATAAAAATGTTATTAAGGAATATATATTTTAGATATGTGCATCAATAACGACCAAACTTTTTTATTAGGTTGATTGAGTATCTATGTATCATGCATGCTTTGTTATTATTTTTCATTGAAACTTTTGTCATAATGTAAATTGACACATTTTGTAATTATTAACTAATTTAACTATTACATTTGTTCTAATATTACGGTTGATAAACAACT
Organism: Gleditsia sinensis; assembly: GCA_037074535.1. Lineage (NCBI taxonomy): Eukaryota > Viridiplantae > Streptophyta > Magnoliopsida > Fabales > Fabaceae > Gleditsia > Gleditsia sinensis. The sequence goes on along the minus strand of CM073465.1, from coordinate 64,937,186 downwards.
AATGTTTATATATTATCTGATATGTAAAATTTTTATTTATTGATTTTGGTACAGATATGGACCCTATGAGAAGACAGATTCAGCTTCTTATATTCATGTTTTGGTTGACTGTCATGAATTTCTGTTGTAAATATTATTTTACAATGTATCGTAAGAGGCAGATAACTAGTAATAAGTCATTCACTTTAAACTTCCATGCCAAGAGAGCACATCTTAGGTATTTGGTATATAGTAGTGATAGTAATTGTTTTAATCAACTTAGGATGTACAGAGTAACATTTGATCGGCTATGTTCTATGTTGGATTCTATAGGGGGTTTAAAACCTACTAAACATATGTTAGTCGATGAGCAAGTAGCAATGTTTCTACATATTCTTGCTCATCACGTCAAGAATAGAGTAATCCAATTTCAATTTGGTCGATCGGGAGAAACGATTAGTAGATATTTTAAATTAGTGTTGAACGCTATGATGCGTGTGCAAGGGGAGTTATTCAAAACACCTGAACCGGTTCCTGATGATTCAATGGATGATAAATGGAAATGGTTCAAGGTACATAATTATATTGATTAATTTATTGGACCATAACCTACATACTATTAAATAATATTAACTATACGTTTTTGTTGTTTAGAATTGTCTCGGTGCTCTAGATGGAACACACATAAGGATAAGAGTGCCACTAAAAGATAAAGCTAGATATCGTAATAGAAAAGGAGATATCACAACTAATGTATTAGGAGTGTGCTCTCGAGAAGGACAATTTATATATGTATTGCCAGGATGGGAAGGGTCGTCAGCTGATGGCAGGGTATTACGTGATGCAATTAGTAGAAGGAATGGGCTGAAAGTACCACAAGGTGAGAGAATATGTTTTGCTTTTAATTCGATCATATGTTCATTAAATATATATTTATATAACACTTTTTGTACAAACATTTGTCTTACTAATATCAATATGTATATTATAGGTTGTTACTATTTGGTTGATGCTGGGTATACCAATTGTGAGGGTTTTTTAGCACCTTATAGAGGACAAAGATACCACTTGAACGAGTGGAGAGATGGTCACCAACCTATAACCTCACGTGAGTGCTTCAATATGAGACATTCATCTACACGTAATGTAATTGAGAGGTGTTTTGGACTGTTGAAGTTAAGGTGGGCAATTCTTAGAAGTCCTTCTTGGTATCCTGTTAGGACACATAATCGTGTTATCATTGCTTGTTGCCTACTTCATAATCTTATTAGGCAAGAGAATACACCGGACCCATTAGAAGATCAATTGGATGACACTCAACCTGGCATACAAAATTTAGAGAACATTCCAATATTAACAATGGAGACAACAGATGCTTGGAGCAATTGGCGAGATAATTTGGCTAATCAAATGTTCAATGAGTTTAGGGAGAATAGATGAATGATGTTGTATATTTTTATGTGTATTTTGACATTGTTATGTGTATTCTGACATTTGAATGGAAATTTATGTGCTACATTTTTATTAATTTTTACATTACTGCAATGTGATTGTATTTTAACACTGAATTTCATATTGATTCTATGGTTTGTTTTTTTTTAACATTAGAGTATAACTATGGATGAAATTTGTTTTAATATTTACACTTTTATAAATGATGGATGTTTTGCAAGCATATTTGTGACATTGGTTAAGCTTTTGTTTTAGCAATAGCCTGGTACAATGTCACAATATTCAGACGGCAGTTCTCAAAGTGCAAAACATGTATGGACAGTGGATGAGGATAAGTTACTCGTCCAATGTCTTGTTCAGTTGAAGGTTGAGCAGAAGTATATGGCTGATAATGGGTTTAAACCTGGGTATTTACAAGCCTTGGAAAGTATGTTACAGGAGAGGTGTCCTGGCTAGAGTCTTAAAGGGATACCTCATATTCAATCAAGGTTAAAAACACTGAAAACCAGTTGGAGTATCGTATTTGATATGGTATATGGCACAAATACCAGTGGATTTGGATATGATAACAATACTCATTGTGTCACAGCAGATAGAGCAGTATGGGATACATATATCCAGGTAAATGATGCTATTAAAGTTATGCTATATCATATTTTACATATTTGTATTTTATTCTGATATGTTTATATTTTAATATTTAAAGATTGTTGACTGATTCGGTTTATTTTTTTTATTTTTTTCAGACACACAAGAAGGCTGCACCTTTTAGAAACAAGCCTTTCCATCACTTTGAGGATCTATGCACCGTTTGGGGAAAGGATCGTGCAACTGGTAAAGATGCCCAATCTGCACGGGACGTCATTGAGGAGATGGCTGTTGAAAATGAGGGTGCCGGACTTGAAGACTTGGAGGACACGAATATGTTCCAGGATCCTTTAGTAGAGATGGCATGTTCTGAAGGCCCTAGCAACCCTGCAAATGAGGCAAGTTCAGGCTCAAAGAAAAGGCGCAGACGACATGAGGACCCGGACCCTTTTATTCAAGCATTTCAATCAACAACAGACAAATTTGTTAGAAGTATGGAGAGGGTGTCTGTTGATACTGAGCTGAATGCAAGAAGAGAGCGTCTCTATTCGGAGTTGGAAAAAGTCGGGGAGTTGACGAGACAAGAGCGTCGTATGGCTCATATTACTATATCACAGAATGATCGCTTACTAGTTGGATTTCCATCCATACCCGACGAAGAGAAAGCAGAGTGGATCCGCGACATAATCCGTTGATGATATTTGTTATATGTGATTGTTAATTATGTTATCTTTGTACTTAATTATTTTTGTTGTTTACTAGTTGTTCAACTTTTGTATTTGGCTATTTTGGTGTTGTTTATGGATGAGGGGACAAATTGTTTGTAAATTATGTTATTTTCTCGTGCTAAAATAGAAGTAGTAAGTTATATTATATTAAATCAGCAAATTGTCTACCATATCTATTTTTTTTATATGAATAATATTTATTTACAATTCATACAAAAGGCTTTAAAAATTATAATAATTTTTGTGTAATCATGTATAATCAAAATTTATTTATTTTTAAAAAATTAAAATATTTTTCATTAATTAGGTAACATAAGTATTCTTTTAAAAAAAATTAATAAATAAAAATTTGTATAGAATTTTTTGTGATTCGTTGAAGTGTTTTTTGTAAAGAGATTCACAAATAATAAATAATTAAAAACATTTCTCAAAGTATTTAAAAATTAAGAGGAAGAATAAAAAAAATAGTTTCGTATTTTTTTTATACAAATTATAAGTTTTTTATTATTGATAAATAAAATAAAAAATAATATTTAAATTATTTGTTAATTTTATTAATATTTTTAATAAAAATAAAATATTATTAATTATTTTTGTATTTATATCATTTTTAAATAATTTTTTAAAGTTAAATAATATTATTTTATTATTTTTTATGTTTGAGGGCATTTTTATCTTTTTGTTAGCTTTCCATTCCATTCTTTCGTTATTTAAAGCATACCAAACGTAGTAAAGCAATACAGATTCCATTTTTTTTCCATAGTGTACCAAACGTAATTTTTCTTTACAGTATTCCATTCCATTCCATTCCATTCCTAATTCTCTTTTCCATTCCTTTCTTTGCCACCAACCAAACGGGACCTTACTCCTACTAAAACAAGGTTGTCTCTGTTTTCTCTTGGTTGTTGATAAAGCTAATGCATAAGCCTTAAGTGACATTATTTTCGATATACCCCAATTCACCTCTCCACTTGTGTTATTTTTCTTTCATATTGTAGTTGCTTATGTTTTACTGTTCCATCAGCTGCAGACAAATTAATGCAACTCCATGGGTTGCAATCTTAGGTTGAATATTTTGTAACCTTTTGGCTTGTACTGAATGAATATTTTGTCATTTGATTTCCGTGATAATTTTCCCATACTGCTCGTATTTTTTTATTTGTCAACTTAGGTTAGACAGTTTGCTAGTATTAATTGTTGTGTGTTTCATGGTATATGCATGCAAACATCATAAACTTTCTTAGAAACTAAGGTTTCATCACTATTATGATAATGAGCATGTGCGATGCCTCAATAGCTACAAAACCAAAATGTCTGCATGCATCAAGGAAATCTTAGACACGTTAGGTATACAAAAAATGACGTTATAGTGCAGGGAGAATTCTACCAACCAAACGCTCCTTAAATGATCATACCTACTCTCACTTGTCAGAGAGGGAGAGGAGGGAGATTCCATGGAGAAAAATCTGTTCCACAGTTAGAGGGAAGGCTTATTTCCACATAAGCCATTAACAAACACTACAGTTAAGCATTTAACATGCTATATATGACATTGTTTTAATTCTTGTAAATGTTACAAAAATATTTAAAATAAATATATCCCTAAGTTTAAATATTGAAATTTTCTACTATGGTTTTTGATGAAGCAACCTATATACAAAAGATAAAAGAGAACCTTTTGATATAAGGACTATATATTTTTAGGTGTTAACTTTCCTCACAAGCCTTATTTTTTTTATCAGCATTCTCTTGGCTTTGTTTTTAAGATATGCAAAATATAACAAAAAGTTGATAGTGACTGGGTCCAATAAATACAGAGATGTGCTCCTAAAAGGAGAGATTTCCTTAGGTCACAAAATGAACTGTGGGAAAGTACAAATACAAAGGAAAATTGAGAATAAGAGAAGGTTGGATGATTGGAAAAACTAATATAAAATCTCAGAAATTTTCCTTGGGCCAAGAGCTAAATAATAGGAAGGTGAAAAGCACACCAAAGGACTCCAACGTCTATTTTTAAGTCTCTACATATATATCTTTGCCATTTAATCATTCAAAAAAGAGAGGAGAGGCACCTAATTAAGCAAGCTGTGAAAATCTTTTATCTTCTTCTCTTTCTTGTTGCTTATCTTTGAGCGTGACACTTACTTCATATAAGTGTTGTTTATTAGCTCTTTGTGAGCATTCTTTTCATTTTCATTTTCGAGTTTGCAAAAATCTTGTCAAAATGTTAGTGGTCAGAGTTTTTATGATCTTGAGAAAAACTTGAGTTTGAAGGTTGCTTGATGTTGGATTATAAGATTGATCTGGTCTATATTTAAATTTTGTTAGATTCTTGTTAAAAAAATTAGTGTTGGTGTTATAGGTTGCTCTAGTTTGGGTATATAAGGACCATTTACTTTTTTGGATTGCGATCACCCTTAATTTTTTTTAAAAAAATGTTTTGCTTTGTGCTTGAAGAGATGATGTAAGATCAAATTGATTTGAACCTCTGCACATCACTGTGTGTCCCTATTCTATTTTTCTTACTTCAAACATGGTTCGAATTTAATATGTTACACATATGTTTTTTAAAAGTACCACATTAGGAAATATGTTGTACAAAGAACTAGCTCATTTTGAAAGATTTATATTTTAACTGTTTGATCTCAACAATTACCTGTTTTCGTTCAAAAGTTAAAATCTTTATTTAAATCTTAGTTTTCAAACAAGAAAGAGCAATAGTTTGTTTAACAAAAAAAAAAATTATAATAGAAGAGTATTTTGTTAACCAGACAGCACAAACAAACCTTTGAACATAGCACCATATCGTCCTTGACCTTGTCATGCCTATTGCTCATTTGAACAGGTTGGGTTGTAGTTGGAAGTTAATAATGAATGATTGGGATTACCTTGTGTATTATTTACCATAGGGCTTGATTCTTGCATTTTATTTGCTTAGGATTTTTTTGGTTTTGAATCCTTGGTGTGTAAATGTTGGCTTATCTTTTTTCTCTCTGTTGAAAAGATGTAAATAGACGCTCAGCATTAATGCATACCTATACCAATTACATTGTAGTTCTATAAATTTTTACGATGAGGTTCCGTAATTTGTTGAAATCGGAAAACTTACCTAATGCGATGAGCGCTGCCGATACATCTAGTTTTATAGTGGAAATCGAATATAATATTAATTATTATTACTGAATTACTTGTATTATTAATTATTATTGAGATTGGTTGAGCAGTAATTGTTATTTTTCAGGGGAATCTTAGGCCAACACTCCAGACATGTACCCTTCCACAAATTTTTATAATTATTGTCACGACAATTGCAAGGAATTTGATTTTCCCAAAACTTGCTCATTTCCTTTTAGGTAGTGTTTGGTATATAAGAATTTTAATTTTTTAAAATATTTGAAAATTTAATTTTAAGATAGAAGGTCGATAATAACTAAATTATTAAAAAAGTGATCAAAGATAGAAGTACAGTAATTTTAAGAATATCAAAAAAACTGTAGTGGCTAACTTTCACAAAGAAATAAAAACACTTTCCTGCAAAAGAGAGAATAAAAGAAAATAAATAAATTAAAAAAGACAAAATGAGGAGAGAGGGGGTTGCCATTGCAATGGCCATCTCCCAATCACCAGCTAAACAGCAACGCGAGGGAGAGAGACACCAGAAAACAGAAAACCTAATAAACACAAATATGATACTTGACATCTATAAATGAATTCAGTATAAATAAATTTCACCTAAGCAATCCTGTATGGCGTTTTCGGACTTTCATTATTTGCGTTCCGGTAGTGCGCTAGTAAATAGCTGACTTCAAATTTCAGTGAGATTCCTGTTGGAAAACCCCCCCCCCTTTTTTTTAATAAAAAAGTTGTCCTTAATCTTTCCTTCACAGTATTTATTATAATTATTTAATTGATTTTGAATGTTAAATGTAACGCCCCCAATTTACGTTACGTAAAATAAACATATTTATTAAATTATTATTTCCGCAATAAGATATTTTTCATAAAGATACATAATTCAATTCTTTATCATAAGAATATATATATATATATATATATATATATATGATATCTCATATATACACAATATACAGATCAAGTCTATAAACATCAAAGTACAACAGAAACGGGAATCCTGCCTGTAGCATTCAGAGCACTCTAGAATACAAACACAATATAATTCAAAGACCGTGAGTCTTGGAAGCAACGTAGACTCACCTAGAGAATATATCACCTATCTGCCGAATCAGACTCTGATATTCTTATCTAAAAAATGTGAAAATATCGTGTAGTGAGTTTGACAACTCAGTGAGCAAATAATTCCTCCTATGACCTCTTAGGTCAGCATATGGATATACTTATATTTTAAAATGTGTCACATAGAAAATACAGTTCAGAAGTACATTCATATGGGACCCATATTTCAAATATTCTCAAATCAAAGGATATTCAGATATCCAAAACCATATGCACCATGGTATGATCATTAAACAAATGTTGTTATATTCAGCTATATAAGCTATAGTAAAATATTATGATTTAGAGATAAAATCATCAATTTAATGCTCTTGTCTCACTCGGCAATCTGGTCAATGCAATGAAAATATAACTCATTTGCTATACGTCCAGTGACCTCGACCACAGTCATAATAAGTGATCAGGGAATGTGAGTACATCACCTTCATGACCCCCCACATTATCACTGTTACCTGGTTGGAGCGGCCCTCCCACAGCTCACTCAGGCTAATAGGGTGTCCCCTATTCGGTACTGTCACAAGTCATACAACCAGTCGATATTCATCAATATATATAAATACATGTGAAATTATCAAGCAACTCTTCATGAGCTTTACGCTTGTCATATTTATCAAGCAACTCGCCATGAGCTTTACGCTTGCCATTCAATCTCATTTATAAGATGACATGCATCATTTTCACAAGTATATAGCTTTCAAATCAATGCATCATGTACATAATATTCACTTTATCAAATAATGATAAATACATTTAGAACCACATATTCAATGAGTTCCAAAATCCATTTCTAAAATCATACTCTTCTTGAACTATGGCCAGTTCGTAAGTAGTATAACAGATATTTTAACACATTTCATAAACTTATAATAGTATAAATAATTTATAAACAAAAACAATAATACATTTATAGTTCAAGAAGAGCATGGGGTAAGTCATAGAAAGAATTATCTACTCACAGGGTAAGGCTCTTGGTTGGACAGCCCTAAAATATACTTTTCCAAGTTGAATTTGACCAATTAGACCTCAAAAACGTGTCTGAAAGGTTCAAAGACTTAAAAAATGACTCCGGTAACTTGGTCACTATTCCCTCACCGGAAAATACTATTCACCCACCGGAAATCACTATTCATGACGAACAAAAAGTTGTCAGATAGCTGAAAAATTTTATATCTTAAGGTTTATCTAACTCCTGAATCTATCTACGGTGTCAGATTTTCAATTAGAGGTCTCTAAGTAAGAGTTTTATAATTTATCTTTTTTTGAGATTTTCTACTTCAGATCTATGGCGATTCAACAGCTGATTTGAAAAATTGATCAGTCAAAACCATAGTATTATTTGTCCTGAATCCAGTAACACCTTCAATTTTGAGATTGGAAGCCAATAGACACTCCGGATCTAGAGAGAAAGTTGAAGGTTACTATTCACTCACTATTCATCTGATTTTTTTTCAGGCGTTGGTTTCGCCGTCTCCCCCTCCCCCTATTCTTTAGTTTTTTATAATAATTCTTGTTATTATTTATTAATTGAATAATAGGATTTTATATATATATATATATATATATATATATATATATATATATATTCATATAAATTTCGTTTTTCATCTTAAAATATCCCAATTTTTTTTAAAAATTTAGATTCTCATAAACCTTTAGTTAAACTCTTAAATCATACTTTTTCTTGATAAAAATTTTAATAAAACAAATCTCACAATAAATATCTTTATACATATTAAAAGAAAGAATATTCCTAAACAGACAACAAAAATTCATTAAAGACTAATATAATTATTTCAAGTAAAACAATAATTATTTTAATTAAAAATAGACTTACTTTTAGCAGAACATAATCATTTTTAAACAAATAAAAATTATGGTATGTTACATTCTTTCCCCTTTAAGAAATTCGGTTTCCGAATTTCAGCCCAAACTTATTACTCAAATAATTGAGGATATCTTTTATGTATAACATCTTTACTTTTTAAAATGTCTCTTCACTTGAGTGATTTTGCCATATAACTTAACCATAAGAATTTCTTTCATTCATAAGTTCGTCACTTATCGATCAATAATAAACATCAATTGTACCCATAGTTAAGCCAAATTTTTGTCCAATTGAATTTTTTTTGAAATTAGGTAACATAAGAAGAATCTAATATGTACTTATTTCGAAACCTCATTACCTCTTTCATTGGTGATTTCTTCAAAAATATGTGGTTACCAACTAATAATGTCTAGTGCTCAACATTCATGATTCTTTTAAACTTTTGGCCTGTATTGAATTATTTGTATTCCTTTTCTAATCAATTTCACTTTATATTCTCAAACTCACATGGATATATCTATGGATCGATATTAGAAAACACACTCATATTTTATTCCTCAAGAACTTCAACACCACTAAGTCTCTTGATTACATTCGTCAAAACACCATAAGATCATCATCCGTCCACTCCTTTCAAAATCTCTATTACTTTAACCTACTAACCAATTGGACACCATAATAATTGAGTTTCAAAGAAAATAAATTAACCTTCCTTATAATATGAAAAAAGAATCTTACATTTAATATCAAATATTAATGTAGGACAATGCAGCAGAAAATGTGGAATACTTAATAGAACATGGTACCAAAATAGGAAGTTAGAAATTTGGACAAAGCATTGAAATAAAATTAAAATCAGTGGCTGTAATTCTTGAAAATCTGTAAACAAAAATCTAGCTGTTATATCGGCAAAAATCGGTGGCCGCAAGGTTTGAATATACGTGCCAAAATCTACTTTAAATCTGTTGGTATTCGGTGGAAAGATAGCACATGAAAAAAAAATATTTTTGAGCTTATAAAAGCCTGTGAAAATCAAAAAATATATAGTTAACTGGTAGGATGCAGTTGATTGTTTCAAAATAGATGTAATCAATCAACTGTAAAATAACCAGTCTAAATTAAAATTTTTCAAAATAGCTAGTCGACTTAATAATACCGATAGTCGACTGGTAAGAACATTGGAAAAACAAAATAAATCATTTGATTGTCACTCTTCAACAATTAACTTGTTTGCATTTTCACTTTTTTTTTACAATTACACCTATTACTTACAACTTCCCTACAAGAATCAAGACATCAATGCTTTATCAAGAACAACAAGAAAAAGAAAATTTTCTGGTGATATCTTAACCTTATTCTCTTTATATGCCTAATATGAGCGACTATCACAACTACTGTACATATACATGCTTGCCGTCATTTTTGAAAATTTCACCTTCAATTTAACTTATATCCACTAATTACTCACATAGCTGTTTTAATTATACTTAGCATATTTGTATATCAATCATAAGTATGCCTTTCTCCGAGTTCTATAAATACACACATTAGTATCTTTATCTTCTCATACTCAAAGTTAGGGTGTGTGTAGCTATGGAGAGAATTGCATTTCGTCAATTTTGAAATATTTGTGTCTTTTGTGGTTCCAGTCCTGGAAAAGATGGAGAGTATGTGAAAGTAGCACAAAACCTGGGTATGGTACTGGCCAGAAGAAAATTTCATTTAGTCTATGGTGGAGGTAACTGTGGATTAATGGGGTGTGTGTCTACAGCTGCCCATGTAGGAAGATGCCAAGTTCTAGGTATTATTCCTATAGCTCTAGCTGCATCTAACATCGTAGGAAAGACAATTGGGAAAGAGTTTAGGGTAACTTCCATGCATGAGCACATGGCTAGAATGATGAACAATGCTAATGCCTTCATTGCCTTACCAGGGGATTTTGGTACTTTAGAAGAAATTTTTCAAATAGTTTCTTGGACACAACTAAATATGCATCACAAACCGATAGGTTTGTTAAATATTAACCACTTCTTTGATGGTTTGTTGTCTTTCCTTGATCATGTTGTGGAACAAAGGTTCATCTCATACTCAGCACGACGAATTCTCATCTCAGCTTCAAATGCTGAGGAGTTGATTGATGCTTTACAAGTATATATTCATGTACTTGATCCAACTATGGCTCAAATAGAATAGACGACAAACAACTATAGGAAGCGCAAATTGGATTTGGATCTTCATCTTTAGATGTAGTAAAACGTAGCTATTATTGTACTACTTTTACTTTCTTAGAGTCTACTTAGATATCATATTTACCAACCATACTCCCTTAGAGTTGGTAAAACTATCTTTGAACGTTGCTTATGATCCTCTAAACTTTTAAAATATTTTAGTATATCATCAATAAATATATTAACAAGTTGATCCAGAGATGACCTAATTACTATTCATTAAATCTATGAATACAGTTAGGATATTTGTCAAACTAAATAACATAACCAAGGACTCATATTGCCCACAATGAGTCCTAAAAGAAAATTTTCGTACATCCTCTTCTCTTATCCTCAATTAATGTTACTCATATCTCAAATCAATTTTTGAAAAACATTGAGCTCCTTGTAACTGATCAAATAGATCATCTATACAAGGTAATGGGTATTTATTCCACATTGTCACCTTATTCAACTGTCTATAATTTATGCATAGTCATAGTGATCCATATTTCTTTTTCACAGATAGAAGTGGAGCACTCCAAATAAAAGTATTAGGGCATTTAAATCCATTATCTAACAAGTCTTGTATCTAATTTTTTTTTTAAATTCAATCGATATCATTCTATATAGGGATATAGATACTAGTTGGGTTTCAAGAAGTAAATCCATATCAAATTCTAGTCGAGGATTAGGAAATTTCCTAACTACTAAAACCTGATCTACATTAGTATGCTTTATATCAACATCTCTTACCACTGCCAAATATCCTTAGCACCACTTTTTTGTAATAACTTATGGTCGCTAAAGGTGAAATTAAATTACTGGGTACTTGCTTCCATGATTGATCACTACTTGCAACTCCTTTGCTAACATTTTCTGCTATTGATGACATCTTCATACTGTATTAGCTAGATTTCACTTCAAAACACTAAAAAAAATTCAACCTATTGTGACTTTATTCTTTAACATGCTTATGCAATATCTTAACAATCAATCATGAAAAATTTATGTCTATCTAAGAGCCCTTCACATGAATTACCCATTTTGCATACCTTAAATTTTAAATTTACATGAGTAAACCTTCCTTTATCATAATGCTTATATATAGTATTATTGAAAATCAAATTGTCTTCGAATTCCTTATATCAACAAAATATATCATTGAAAATATTCTCTTCATAGATTATTTGCTCTCAAATTCAATCCACTCCACAACTTGTCAAATCCATTTATATACATAGGTTCCAACTCTTCCATAAAAAAAAAAGATTTATATATATTTTCAAAACACTCACTTTATTACAAACTGTTATTTTGGAGTTAATAATCTCGATCACATCATAACCCACTATCAATATTATATTATCCATTCCTCATATTGTTTCACATAAGCAAATCAAACAATCAATTCAAACCTTCTTGACATCCAAACAAGCCATTCCTTTTGTGTTTGGATAGAATTTTCTTATTTTCAGCTAATTTCCCAAGAGGATTCTCTTTATCACTTTTCGTCAAAACAAGTTCAAAAGCTGAACTAGTAGTCCACACACAAAAGGTACCATCTAGGACATATGCATAGATGTTTAAACATTGCTTACCTAAGGATAAGAGTCAGAAAAAGAAGAGGATAACACCCTATAGAATTCCACAACAGCACTGTGAGTATAAATATGTCTGCAGTTACACACCCATACTCAAAGTCTTACTACAGAATTCTTTGCTCTGTTAGCCACAGGGAAACCTAATGCTCTGATACCAACTTGTAACGTCCCCAATTTACGTTACATAAAATAAACATATTTATTAAATTATTATTTCCGCAATCAGATATTTTCCATAAAGATACATAATTCAATTCTTTATCATGGGAACAGATATATATAGGATCTCTCATATATACACAATATACAGACCAAATCTATAAACATCAAAGTACAGCAGAAACGGGAATTCTGCCTGTAGCATTCAGAGCACTCTAGAATACAAACACAGTATAATTCAAAGACCATGAGTCTTGAAAACAACGTAGACTCACCCAGAGAATATATCACCTATCTGCCGAATCAGACTCTGATATTTTTATCTAAAAAATGTGGAAATATCGTGTAGTGAGTTTGACAACTCAGTGAGCAAATAATTCCTCCTATGACCTCTTAGGTCAGCATATGGATATACTTATATTTTAAAATGTGTCACATAGAAAATACAGTTCAGAAGTACATTCATATGGGACCCGTATTTCAAATATTCTCAAATCAAAGGATATTCAGATATCCAAAACCATATGCACCATGGTATGATCATTAAACAAATGTTGTTATGCTCAGCTATATAAGCTATAGTAAAATATTATGATTTAGAGATAAAACATCAATTTAATGCTCCTGCCTCACTCGGCAATTTGGTCAATGCAATGAAAATATAACTCATTTGCTATACGTGTAGTGACCTCGACCACAGTCACAATAAGTGATCAGAGAATGTGAGTATATCACCTTCCTCCCCCCCCACATTACCTCTGTTACCCAGTTGGAGCAGCCCTCCCCCGACTCACTCAGGCTAATAGGGTGTCCCCTATTCGGTATCGTCACAAGCCATACAACTAGTCGATATTCATCAATACATATAAATACATGTAAAATTATCAAACAACTCGTCATGAGCTTTACACTTGTCATATTTATCAAGCAACTCGCCATGAGCTTTACGCTTGCCATTCAATCTCATTTATAATATGACATGCATCATTTTCACAAGTATATAGCTTTCAAATCAATGTATCGTGTATATAATATTCATTTTATCAAATAATGATAAATACATTTAGAACCACATATTCAATGAGTTCAAAAATCCATTTCTAAAATCATACTCTTCTTGAACTATGGCCAGTTCGTAAGTATAACAGATATTTTAACACATTTCATAAACTTATAATAGTATAAATAATTTATAAACATAAACAATAATACATTTATAGTTCAAAAAGAGTATGGGGCAAGTCATAGAAAGAACTATCTACTCATAGGGTAGGGCTCCTGGTTGGACAGTCCTAAAATATACTTTCCAAATTGAATTTGACCAATTAGACCTCAAAAACGTGTCCGGAGGGTTCAAAAACTTAGAAAATGACTTAGGGAGTTTGGTCACTATTCACTCGTCAGAAAATACTATTCACCCACCGGAAATCACTATTCACAACGAACAAAAAGTTGTCAGATAGCTGAAAATTTTCATATCCTAAGGTTTATCTAACTCCTGAATTTATCTACGGTGTCAGATTTCCAATTAGAGGTCTCTAAGTAAGAGTTTTTTTTTTTTTGAGATTTTCTACTTCAGATCTATGGCGATTCAACGGCTGATTTGAAAAATTGATCGGTCAAAACCGTAGTATTCTTTGTCCTGAATTCAGTAACATCTTCAGTTTTTAAATTGGAAGCCAATAGACACTCTAGATCTAGAGAGAAAGTTGAAGGTTACTATTCACTCAGTATTCATCCGATTTTTTTTAGACGTTTGGTTTCGCCGTCTCCCCCTCCCCCTCTTCTTTAGTTTTTTTTTTATAATAATTCTTGTTATTATTTATTAATTGAATAATATGATTTTCTTTTATATATATTCATATAAATTCCGTTTTTCATCTTAAAATATCCCAAAAATTTCTAAAAAAATTACATTATCATAAAATTTTAGTTAAACTCTTAAATCTTGATTTTTCTTGATAAAAATATTAATAAAACAAATCTCATAATAAATATCTTTATACATATTAAAAGAAAGAATATTCCTAAACAGACAACAAAAATTCATTAAAGACCAATATAATTATTTCAAGTAAAACAATAATTATTTTAATTAAAAATAGACTTATTTTTAGCAGAACATAATCATTTTTAAATAAATAAAAATATATTTGTTTATAACAAAATATTATTATTTAAAAATAAAAATTATGAGATATTACATTAAAGACTCATGTCAATGTTGGTTTATCATTCTTTGATATTTAAAGCTCGTTTGGTGATTAGAATAAGATAAGGATGGCTATGATAGCAGATTGAATAAGAGTAAAATAAGATATGAGTCCGATAAACTCTTATC
This sequence comes from Gleditsia sinensis, assembly GCA_037074535.1. Lineage (NCBI taxonomy): Eukaryota > Viridiplantae > Streptophyta > Magnoliopsida > Fabales > Fabaceae > Gleditsia > Gleditsia sinensis. Next base: position 64,922,049 of record CM073465.1, on the reverse strand, counting down.
CTATCTAGTTTTTTATGCACACTAAGATAGACATTATGCTATCCTATCCTGTATTTAGAACAAACTAAATAATAGTAGGATATGATATAAATTATATAAAATAATAAAATTAACTAAATGAACAATATATTAAGAAATTATCTATATGTAAATCATAATCAATGATACAGCCTTTTTCAAGAGACTTTACCTAAATGTACTAGAGAACTTACAGAAAGCAAATTGTAAACTTGAAAAAGCTAAACGTAGGATAAGGATATACATAGTTAGATGTAAACATAAAGAGGCGAGACACGACGAGCGTTTCCGAAATGAGGGATGACGAACATTTTCAAAGGTGAAGAGAATGAGCATTTCTGAGAGGCAATTTTAAGGTCTGGGGTGAGACAGTAAAATATATTATCCTGTTTTTAACTCAACTCACCTCACATGATACAAATTTTAATTAAAGAGATAGGATATGATAGCAAATATGATACTGTTATCATATCTTATTGACTCACCAAATATAAAATAGCAATATGATAGGATAAATTATCTTATCTTATGTTGCCTATCATGTGCTCTAAAGGGACCCTTAAAGTTGATAAAAACATAGAAAGGGAATTCTTATTTGGAAAACGACATGTTGATTTCATAGCCTGCTTTACTGCAGCATAGCATGTTAACTCGGAGTTAATATAGCATGTTAAAAATATTTTTTAAAATATTTTTGCTTTTTTTAAAAAAAAATATTTTTACATCAACGTGAATATTTATAAATTCATTTATCTAAATTAACTCGGAGTTAATATAGCATGTTAAATATATGTTAACATAATTATTAAAACAATATTTTTTTAGATAAAATAATATTTGAAGAATTAAAAAAAATCAAATGTTGAAGAATTAATTTTTTTTTTAAAAAAAGTTTCTTTGAAATATGAAAATAACAACAAACGTTTTGATGAGTACTGGAACTTTTCGAACAAATGGTGGAGTACAGGTTGTATTAATAAGGGCACTTGCTTTAATTGACTAAAAGTAAAAAAAGCAAGTCTGTGCATGCATAGTGTAATAGCCTAAATGGAAGGACAATAATTGAAAAGCAAAATCTGCGTCCACAGGCAAAAGAACTTTGTTATCCCTCCGTTGCTTACTTTACTCTGCAATTCAATATTTCAGAAGCACTGAGGCAACACTTTGCATCTTCCCGAAGCTTAATCATCGATCTATCTTCATTTTACAGTTTGTGCTTCCTTCAAAGACGACAGATAAATTCTAAATTAGTTTACCTTTTTAACCAATTATTTTACTACAATAATAAACTGAAAAATAAAAAAACACAAGCGAAGATACTGAGCCAACATTGCATATTTACAACCTGAAGTAGTTGAATATGAAAAGGCCGTATCCTCCTTTTCTTTCTTTCTCTTTCTTATTTTTTGTTCTTATCATATAATTAACTTGATATTTATGCTAATATGGCTTTGAAACTTTTTGTTATGCGAGTTTTAAAAAAATAACATAATTGAAAAAATAAATAATGGTCTACTTTTGGGATTGAACTGCAAAGAGCACTGGTAAGATTCAAGTAACCATTGTCATATGAATACGAGGGTAATGAATTCTTTTACATTACTAGTCCTTTTTTCAGATTGCTTGACTCTAAATGGCGGAATTTGTAACATCGATTGTAACATCAGTTGTATCCAAAATCGATGAACTTTTGGTGGAACCAACCATGCGAGAAGGATGGTATTTGTTTTGTGGAGCTAAAATCACAAAAAAATTTGAATCTGCAAAGGAGAAGCTGATAACAACTCAAAATACAGTACAGAAGCTTGTTGAAGACCTTCCTGAAGTTGAGATAGCTGATGATGCTGTTGTCAAGTGGCTGGATGATGTGAAGAACCTAATAACAGAGGTGGAGAAGCTGAAGAAAGAAATAACTTCAAAAGGCAGCTGTTTTAGAGGGTGTTGTCTAAGAGACAATGATAAAGTTAAATATAGACAATAAATTTTACCCATTTTCCAATTCTGCTCCACTTCCAGATATTGATTATTACTCTTCTGGAAAATTCATGAAGTTCAAGTCTACAGAGCTGACTATGGATCAACTTTTGAAGGCACTTGGAGATGGTAGTAGTTGTGTGATTGGATTGTTCGGGATGGAAGGCTCAAGCAAAAAAACCTTAGCAATTGAAGTGGTCAAGGAAGCCAAGATATTAAAGCTTTTTGATCGTGTTTTGTTGACTACAGTGTCTCAGGCTTCCACTAATGTCAAGAGCATCCAGGAAGAAATTGCTGGCTGGTTGGATTTGAAATTTGAAAACAATGAAAATGAAACTGTAAGAGCAAGAAAAATATTTTATGAGATTATAAAGCAATGAAAGAATTCTTGTGATCTTGGATGATGTTTGGAGGATGCTCAACTTTGAGGAAATAGGAGTTCATGTTGATGGAAAGAACAACAACTTCAAGGTTCTTTTAACCACACGTCGTTTAGAAGTATGTACTTTGTTGGGCTGTCAAAAGAAAATTCCTTTACGAATCTGATCTAAAGATGAAGGTTGGATTTGTTCAAGAAGCGTGCAGGTTTAAATGACAAATTCTTGAAGCAGTTGAATGTTTTAGCACAGGAAATTGCTAGAGAATGTACATATTGCAATTGAAGTTGTGGGGACATCCTTAAAAGGAAAACCTATTGATGATTGGAATGTAGCAATACCCAGACTAAAGAATTCAAAGCCTATTGATATGGAAGATGGTGTGAGAGATGCTTTCACTTGTCTTCAATTAAATTATGATTCTTTGAGAAGCACAGAGGCAAAGCTGCTCTTCTTGGTGTGTAGTATGTTTCCCGAAGATCACGATATCTCTATTGAAGATTTGTTTAGATATGGAAGAGAGTTGGGTGTACATAGGGAAGGAAAATCTTTTGAAATAGCAAGGAGTGAAGTGAAGAAAGATATAAATTATCTCATGAACTCTTGATTATTGATGGAATTTGAGTATGATCAAGATCATGTGAAGATGCATGACATAGTTCGCGATGTAACTTTGTGGATAGCATCCAAAGAAGATCGTACTATTATTGTAAATAATCTAGAAGGACTAAATCCATTATCAGAGGCTGCATCTACTTAAGATTGTTTTGCAATAACTTCGTGGCATGAGAACGTAGCTTAGTTTCCACAAACATTAGATGCTCCAAAGCTTGAGTTCCTATTGCTAAATTCAAAACATGTCTTGGGTATTTCAAATGCATCATTTGAAGGTATAAAAAGTCTAAAGGTAATTAGTATAATCTAAGACTATTATGAACAAGTGACTGTCAAAATGCCACAATCTATCCAGTGGTTAACTAATATTTTCCTTCTAGATAATTGGTAGGAATTGAATTAGGTGACATCTCTTTTGTATCAAGCTTAAAAAAGCTTGAGATTCTTGGCTTGAAAAATTCTAAATTCAAGGGACTGCCGTGTGGATTAGAAAAACTAAACAAATTGAAGTTGCTAGATTTGACCAAGTGCCAAAGTGATGAAAATTGTTATGAAGTATATATTAAGAAGATGCTCAAAATTGCTAGAAGAGATTTACGTGAAGATTATAGATTCTGAAGAATTTTTTCTTAATAATGTGACTTTCCCAAAATTGCAAAGGTATATATTAAAAGTTGGGCATTCTTGTAAAAATGAAGAACTCACTAATTCGTGTAAAAGAGCTCTCTACAATAAGGAGTTGAACATCTCCGTCTCAGGTGCAACTATCAAGAATTTTATGCAATGATCAACTAAAGTTTTTCTTGAAAGACTTGAAGGTTGCAAAAGTATCATCCTAAAAATGGTTGAAGCTGTAGGAGGCACGAATGAGTTGATTGGGCTTTATCATGATTCTTGTTTAGAGATAGAATGTATCTTAAGCACAACTTCTAGTTAGCCTAAATCATTTGAAGAAGATACCTCACTCTCCAATCTAGTCATCCTAAGGTTGGATCAAATGAATAACTTGATAGAACTTAGTTGTAGTCCATCTCTACTTTGCATCTTTCAAAATTTAGAAAACGTAAATATATCACATTGCAATCAGCTACAGAGTTTATTTCCAGGGGAATGCAATTTGTGCAATCTGAAATATTTGTCAATAAAGAGATGCCCAAAGTTAACGAGACTCTTCTCAATGTCTATGGCTCAAACTCTACAGCAGTTGCAAGAGCTCTATATAGAACATTGTAGTGAGTTGAAGCATATCATGACAAATGGAGAGGGTGGAGTAATAAAAGGCAAAAAATACTTGCAGTCTCAGAAAATTCTCATTTGGGATTCTCCCAGTTGAAGAAAGTGTATGTCGAGGATTGTGATAAGCTAGAATATATATTCCCAATCTCTGTGGTTTGAAACCTTGTGCAACTTGAAGTGGTGAGACTTACAAGTGGTTCTGCATGGAAATATGCGTTTTGTAAGCATGATGGTGAATTATGTTCATCTTATCAAAACGAGATCCAAATTTGCTTCCTCAATTGAAAAAGATCAAATTGAGAAGGCTTTGGAATCTAGTCACAATTGTCCCAAAAAACTATAACATAAGTTGGCCGTCTCTGATAAAATTTTTATGTGTAGATTGTTCACAATTGACTAGTACGTCTTGGAGCATTATTAACATAGTTAGTTCAAAACAGAGGCAACTACATTTAAATATGGTATAGGTAGATTATGATCTTTGATTCAAATATACTTGAATATTTGATTTAGAAGGATTTATGAACAGAAAAAAAATGGATTGGGCAGCATGAGATAATACATAGACTGTAATCTACTCTCTAAAATCACATATACCATAAAATCCATAGGCTATGATATATTTGTGATGAGCATCCATAGAGTTTTGTTATGTATCTAACTTTGTCATTAATTGATTGTCTCAATAATAAAATTTTGGTTTTTTCGTTCAATTAATATCGAAGTCCAAAAAATTCATAAACTGTTGTGGCAATATCATTTATGACAATTTAGCAACGACATATTTGTACTTTGTGGAATATTTAAAGTCTCGATGTATAAATTTGAAATTTTGATATGATTAGAAATGAACCAATGAAGATAAAGGCTTTTTATTATCTCCAAAGTACCTTTTTCTATCTCTTTATTTTCTATTATTTTTTCATTTCTAACCACGAAGTCTTTAGTCACTTGCAATAAGCCAGATTTGATTGGCTTCATGTAAATACATAAAATATATACATTGGTTTTGTTTTATGGCATCCTTTCTTCCTTTTTTTTTTAATCTTTTCTTTCTCTATATAAGCTATGCCTCAAAGTTTAGTTTTGTTCCATTCACTTAGGGATCGGAGGCATATGAGACGTGGCAGCCAGCTAAGCAATGAAGTTTTGAAATTACAAATATTAGAGTTGGTAGCTCTACCTGAGCTGAGTCTCATATGGATGGGTTCTACGCACTTTTTGAGCCTTCAATATCTTAAGAAACTTAAAATAAGTGGTTTTGAAAAATTAAAATTTCTTTTCTGCTGCGATCCGAACAAGCCTACCATTGTTAAGAAAGCTATGCATATCTTGCTGTGATGAATTGGAAGAAATGGTTGCTGAGAATAAAGACCCTTGAAATCTATCCAATGCTCAAGTATGCTTCCCAAAACTGGAAGTATTAGGGTGTCTTGGTGCCACAAATTGAAAAGCCTTTTCTCTCCACCATGGCAACAGTGCTTCCACAAATAAATTTTCTTTATGTATCATATTGTGCTCAACTAGAGAATATTTTTAAATGTGAACATATTGAAGATAGCAGCATCAACAATAGGAATGCATTTATGGTTCCGAACTTGAAAAAATTAATACTTTATGACTTGCCCGAGCTCGTTAACATTTGCCAAGGGTTTACATTACATGCTGTGGAACTAAATTCTGTCAAAATATATGGATGCCCCAAATTTACTTCAATTTTAGGAGCTTCTTCTGTTCACCAGAGTCAGGAGGTATGAATTAATATGTTCTCACTTGATGACTTCAATTATTTTCTAGTTGTATTTGATCATAAAGCTTTATATTTCAACACTATTTCCATTTTTAGTAATGAAAATTGAAGGATTGAATTTGCCACGAAGTATTGAATAACATAAAGGCTTTTTGTCAGTTACTTATGTATTTAATATTACAATATGAAATGCAGGCACTTATGGACGGTCACGTGTCACGAGAAATCTCATCTTTACAAGCTATTCTAAATGTGAAAATGCAATTTCCTGCGAATGAAGAACAAGGGCTGATCATGGTGGCAAATTTAATTGAACTATCTCTAATAGAATTACCTGATCTCGTGTTTATATGGAAGGGTTCCACTGTGATCAACTTCCAATTTCTTCGACACCCAAGTGTTTCTGAATGAATAAAGTTGAGGTCCATCTTTTCTGCTGCTGTCATTAGAAGCCTTCCATTGTTGGAAGATGTATATATAACGAATTGTGAAGAGTTGGAGGAAATCATTTCATATGGAGAGGTTGAAGAGTCACACCTTCTAAATCCTTCAAACCCTCGTTCCCAATAACCGTGCTTCCCAAAATTGTCTGATCTTACAGTTGAGGGATGCGACAAGTTCAAACGTGTTTTCCATCTCTCTATCTCAGGAGATCTTCCATGTTTAAGGAAGCTCAAAATAAGATGGTGCTCACAATTAGAGCAAGTATTTGGTTGTGTCCTAGAAAATCATGATGCAGAGATGAAGGAGTTGGCGTTTCAGAATTTGCAAGAGCTGACACTGAAAGAATTACCCATCCTTACCAACATTTGTAGAGGTTTTGAGTCTCAATTGCAGTTGAAGGCTTTTTATGTTTGTCGAGCGATGATTGTCCCAACTTTCACTCAACCACCATTCCTGCTTCCCACGAATCTATCATTTCACCTCCTAGTGATGACTTAGGTACGTATAATAATTAAGAACTAATTTTATATACGAATGATAATTAAACAAATAATATTTGAAAATGGAAACTTCCAAAGCACTGTGTATTATAATTAAGATACACTTTTTATTTTGTAATTTTTTTTCATTTAATCTATCTATTGTCATCAATAGTAACTGAAAACTTGGGTTTTAATTAGAATTTTTTCTCAGCCTACTATTTTTGTTTGAGTTATTCAATCTCACTAAATTCATTAATCATCTTATTCACTCCAAAATGAAATCAATATTCTGAATTATATATAAATAAAAATAAAACTGAAGTTAAGGGTCGTTTCATCTAAGTTCAAACTAGCTAGTATTATGAGAAAAAAGAGAAAGAACTCTTTTAAGGATTGACAAGGAGAAAACCACTTATTGCGTTGGGAACATAGATTATCTATAAATTAAGAAAGCAAGAAAATTTTTATTCACAATTTACAACTTGATTTGATTTTTTATAAATACTATAGACCTATTAATTTCTTAATGAAAATTAATTGACGAGTTTTTCTAGAAGACTTCTAAACATTATAGCAGTTATTTACGAGTAAGATAAATATTGCATTAATTTAATTCTCCCTTCTCAGTTTCACCTGTAGAAGGGGAAGAGAATTATAAGGTTGCTCATTTCATGTATGAGCTGAGTTAGTTTGGTAGCGGTGGTATAAGTTCTTTTTACTTACAAGATAAACCTATATTAGGACTCCTCTTTTGTGTCTTATATTACGCTTACACCTCTTTTGTAAGGGATCAGATGCCATAAGGATAAAATTGTCTTCTACATACTTCTACACTATTAGAAGTTGATGGGATCGTATTTCCAGATCTAATAGAACTGAGATTATAAATTTTTCTAGCCTTGATAACATCCGTGAAGGAAAGATTAAAAGTTTCAATTTGGCTTGAAGAGCTATTTGAAGAGGAGGAATATTCCATCTCCAATTTTGAGATATCAGAAGTTAGAATATTCCATCGGTTTCATTGTATATGCAAGCAAACATCATAAACTTTCTTAGAAACTAAGGGCTTGTTTGGAAGTGTTTTCAAGTGTTTTTGTTTTATTGTTTTTTAAAAACATTTTTTTGAAAACAATGCTAAAAACTATTTTTTTAGAACAAAAAAAAAACTTGTTTGAATGTAAATTTTAAAAATAATGTTTGAGAACATAATGGTGTGATTTGCATGATGGTTGGAGATTAATTTTGATAAATTATTTACAATTTTGTATAGTTCTCCTTATTTTTAAAAATAATTAAAAACAGTTTTACACAAAAATAAAGAAAACAACAAAATGATATTTTCTAAAAACTATTTGTTGAGTTACACTTTTATAAAACAATTTTTAAAAACAATTTATAAAAAAAAACACAGATTATTTTGTTCTAACAAAAAAACAAAAAAGCTGTTTTGAAAACAATTTCCAAACAAGCCTTAAGGTTTCATCACCATTATGATCATGAGCATGTGTCATACCTCAATAGCTACAAAACCAACATAGATATCTGCATCAAGGAAATCTTAGACATGTTAGGCTTTAAGAAAAATGGCATTCTTGTGTAGGGAGAATTCTACCATCCAAATGCTCCTTAAATGATCATACCTGTTCTTAATTGTTAGAGAGGAAGAGGAGGGAAATTCTAGGAAGAGAAAATGTGTTCTACAGTGAGAGGGATGGCTTATTTCCACATCAGCCATATTACAAAACAACACATTAAGCATTTGACATGCCATGACAACGTTTTCATCAAGAATGTTCGAATAAGGTCAGGTTACAAAAATATTGAAAAGAAATATCTCCCTAAGTTTAAGTATTAAAATGTTTTACTACGGGTTTTGATGAAGCAACCTATATACCATAGATAAAAGAGCACCTTTTGATCTTTGATTAAAAGTTTAAAGAAAGCTGGTAAGATATAGGGATTATATACTTTTTGGTGTTAAATTTTCCCACAAACATTATCTTTATTTTAACAATATTATCTTTGCTTGGTTTTTAAAATCTCTTGAAATACGGCTGACCAGAAGTTGAAAGTGTTTACAAATAAATGGAGATCTAGATCTAAAGTAAGAGACTTCCTTGAGTCATGAAAATGAATTGTGCGAAACCAGAAATAAAAAGGAAAATTAAGAATAAGACAAGGCTGGAAGATTTGAAAAAGTAATATAAAATCTCTGAAGTTTTCCTTGGGCCAAGAGCTAAATGCTAGAAAGGTGAAAAGCATACCAAAGCACTCCGACGTCTATTTTCAATTCTCTGCATATATATCTTTGCCATTTAATCATTAAAAAAAGAGAGGACAGGGACCTAAGCAAGCTGTGAAAATAATTTATCTTCTTCTCTTTCTGGTTATTGATCTTTGAGTGTAAGATTTTCTTCATATAAGTGTTGTTTATTAGCTCTTTGTGAGCATTCTCTTCATTTTCATTTTTTAGCCGTTAGGGTTTTTATGAGCTTGGAAAAAATTTATCGGTTCGAAGGTTGCCTGATGTTGGATTATAAAGATTGATCTTATCTTCATTTAAGTTTGGTTAGATTCTTATTAGGACAAAACTTAGTGTTGTTGTTGTAGATTGCGATGGTTTGAGTTTGTAAAGGCTTTTCACCTTTCTGCATTCTGATTATCTTTAATTTTATAAAAATTATTTTGCATTAGGTTTGAGAAGATGATGTAGGATCAAATTGATTCGAACATCTAAACATCATTGTGTACCTCTTCTATTTTTCTTATTTCAAACCTGGTTCAAATTAAATATGGTTTACATCTCTTCTTAAAAATACTACTTTGAGAAATTCATTTCACAAAGAATTAGTTCATTTCAAAATATTTATATTTTAGCTGTTTAATCTCAAAGATTAACTGTTTTGGTTAGAAAGTAAAAAAAAAATTATTTAGGTCTTAGCTTTTTTTTTTTGGACAGAAAATCTTAGTTTTCAAACAAAGAAGTGCCGTAGTTTGTTTTTGAGAAATATATTTGCCTCTTTATTTACCAATTCATCAAAAAGTTTTCGAAAGGTGCAAAAATTCTCATCACCAAAGAGTTAACAAACTTAGATGACAAAGGAATTAACATACAGTGAGTCAATATCTTGTAGAGATTGATTCATGGGAAGTTATAAATTATATTTGAAATAGCGTGAAAAGTATATGATATAGAGTTTAAATACCATTTCTTGTATTGTATTGTATATGATATGCGTATCACATATATATTAAAAACAATTCAATTTTGTTTTTGAAGTAATGATGCTTTATTTACTAACTATATCAACAATATTTAAGAAGTACAAGATGTAGGACGTGACGAGAATGAATACAATAAAAAATATAGTGTTTGAGCACAATTTAAAGTGTCCATGTTATATATGATACGGGCTTTAGATATATTTTTAATACAACACAACTTTGTTTTTGAAGTATGGAGGATAAGATAAGTTAAAAGAAAAAAGTGTTACAAACTTTATTTAATTGATTGAATTGATTAGAAAAGAAAATTATATCAATGATTAAAAAATAATAAAATATTGCAAAAAATAGTTAAAAACTGAAAAAAAAAAACTATATACATAAGTGATTTAATAGGTGGGGTTTATATCTTGGCCTTTTCCTTCCGCCACTTGTCTTGGTCTTCCATTTATGTAAATTTTTGGTAACTTGATTTCTCCATTGATTAAGCTGGCCTAATTATAGATAACAACAGATATATTTAACAAAAAAAAAGACAGTTATAATAGAAGAATGCTTTGTTAACCAGACGGCACCTAACAAACATTTGAACATAGCATCATCCATCAGCTTCTTTAATCTTGTCATGGTCTAGGTCTTTCTCTTCAGTCCCCTCTTGTCATTTGCCATGCCGTCATTTTTCCTGTAATGCAGAATGAAAGCCATGCTGTAAGTTTTTCCCTGTTCGTCTGTATTGCATTTTATTTGTATTGAAGACATTTACAAGTTCTTTCATTTTTTTTATTATTGTACTGGATTATTACATGCGTGTAAAGTAGCCCTTTCTTGTTAATGCAGCTCTGCCATCTTGTTTTACTATGCTGTTCGTGGAAATTTCTCTTCACAGAATTTCTCTTTCAATTAATTATTTTGCTATTTCTTTTTGTTTTCTGCTATACTTTCTTCGACATCATCCTTTTAATTTTAAAGAGTAATTAACTATTTTTTTCGTCAAGTTAAAGCCCATATGTATTTAATTTATGCCTTTTAAAGAAAAGACGATGTTGAATTCTGTTTATAAGAACATAGACATGTGAGTAGTTGTTGATATTCTTTACTTGTACGTAGGGGTTTTAGGTTGTGCTGCCAGAAGAAGATCAATGGAACATACAACAATGACTACAATTGAAGCTTTGAAGAGAAAGGACCTGAAAGGGGCATGCAATGCCAATCTATAGAGAAGTGCTCTTCAAGTTCTTCTGGTGAAGAAAGTGAACGCTTTATGCTTGCTCTTGATGACAAGGGGAATCTATTGCCCCAAGATGATCCTCTTTTTAAGAAATGTACTAACGGTTTTCTGAAGTAAAAACATAATAAATAGAAAGTGACTATATGGTTCTTCATGTATTCAAGTGTTCTGTTATATTGTTGATTTTGTGGATCTTTTTAATGTGAACTTATATATTCACTAACATTGTACTCAATCCACCAATGTATGTTGATTATAAGTAAAACGTATATATTCTTTCTATACTCATATATATTAAGTCATTGATATTTGATAAGACTTTATTTTTTCTTATCAATTAGCCAATTGATTCAATGATATTGAAACTGAATGTTTTGAGTTTGAATCTTAATTAAATTTAAATGAAAAAAAGATAAATAAATATCTTTAATGGCATTAATAATATGTCCTTGTTTGATAGAATCACACAGAAATTTGGATTTTGATTTTTCTAAATTGGTTTTTTAGTGCTCAAACCTTTATGGCTTATTTGTAGTTATCTTATTCCGAATCTAAATTTGTTTTGTGCTTTATTTTTAACCATATAGTTACATATAGCAGTGGTAGCTTTCACTTGCCAAAAATTACCAAGAATTGAAGGTACTCTTACTTGATTTGTTCTGATCTGTTGCCATATGCAAGGCATGTCTCAAGCTAGAAATGATCTGAATTTCACATGCTTTAAGTTATGCATCCTTCACCCATAAATAGCCTTAATTATCACATTACCTTAGAGGCTTTGAATTAATGTAGGATTTGGATCAGTAGTTCCCTAGATGATTGATTAACTACTCTGCTACATATTGGAATGATACATGACTTATTTATTTGATCCAATGGTTGTGAGACTAGATTTTATATTGTGAAACTAGACTAGTTATTATTATTATTATTATTATTATTTAATTAATCTGGAATGTCAAAGACTCAATCAATGTTGGTTGATCATTTTTTGATATTTAAGGTCGATAAGAACATGAAAAGAGAATTGCTTGTTGGAAATCAGTATGTTAAATTCATATCCTGCTTTACATTAGCATAGCATAAAGCATGATACAATGTCGAAATGGAATTTGAGTCTTGAAATGACTTCGACAGGATAAAGTTCAATTACAATAGTGTTGAACTCAAAAAGTTTTATTTTTATTTTATTGATATCTTGTAAGATCCATAACTTTACTAAAATCAAAAGTTACAACAGTTTGAAGTTTAAATCACCCTCTTCTTCGTTAGTGTGGTGGTAATAGTGCACTTTGAGAATTCCTTTCTCTTCACAATCAGTGAATGAAGTAAGTTATCTTTTTTTTTTTAATTTAAAAAAAAGAAAAGAAATATCCAAGGAATTGTACAAAAAGTAAAGGGTTGTGATAATTTAAATGCTCAGCAGCTTCGTTGAACTTACGGGAGACGCGTTTTTCTCTTTTTCCCACCCTTTTCAGAGACAATAAGGAGAGAGTGAGAGACTTTTAGATAAGTCTTATTAAAAAAATAATTAATTAAATTAATTCTAAAATGATACATTATTTTTAAAGTAATTTGTTATTTTGATTTATAAAATATATAATTTTAATTTTAATTTTTAAATTTAACTTTGTTAATCTTTCATTCAAATATCATTTTATTTTTAAAAATATTTTTACATTAAATTGAATATTTATAAATTTATTTATCTGAATTGACATAATATGTTGAATATATGTTAGTATGATTATTAAAATAATATTTTTAATACGAAATAATATTTGAAGAATTGAAAAAATTATCAAATTTTGAAGAATTAAATTTTAAAAAAAATTATCTTTGAAATATTAAAATGGAAATTCACGTTTTGTTGATTACTTGATCTTTTCATACAAATAGTGGGGGAGAGGCTGTATTAATAAGGATACATGCGTTAGTTGACTAAGTCTCTGCATAGTGTAAAAGGCTAAATTGAATGACAATGATTTATTTAAAAATATTATTTTTCTGTATTTTATTTTTATTATACAATTTTTTAATTTTTAAAAGTTATACAAATTTTTTTAAAACTAAAAGTTACACTACAAATAAATTTATTTTAACTATTTCATTAGTTAACTATTATGTTACTATTTTTAATTTTTTTTGTCAAAATACTTTCATAAAAATTGTATTTTAACTGTATGTTAACCATTTTTTTGCATAACTGCACATCTTAAAATATATAAATAATTTTCATTAAATAGTTTAATAAATATATCAAATATATTCCAATTATTTTTAATGTAATCAAACAATAATTTTAGTATTTCTATACTTTATTTTAGATGGATCACTTATATACATATTACACCATTAATATTATGTGATGAATAAGGGCAAAAAAAAAATACACATCTTTATGCAAGAATCCCAAAACAAGGATCAAATAGTAATTAAATAACATTAAATTTTTTAATATTAATAGTGTGATCTTTATCCGAATAATATTCAAAAAAGTAATATAAAAAATAATGAAATTATTATTTGATTGCATTGAAAGTAGTTGGAATATATTTTAAAAATAAAGTGTTTGGTACATTTGTTAAAGCATTTTATAAATAATATCTGTGTATTTTAATAGGTGCAGTTATATAAAAATACTGTTAAAATACAATTTTTATGAGAGTATTTTTATTAAAGAAATATAAAAAATCATAATATAATAGTCAACTAATGAAATAGTTAAAATATATTTAGTTGTAGTACGAATTTTGATTTTAGTAGAGATCTTTATATTTTTTGAAAATAGAAAGAAAAGTCTTATAATAAAAGTAAAATATAAAAAAGAAGAAGTATTTTCTCAAAATGTTTTTACATTGATTTGAATACATAAAAATTTATTTATCTGAATCAAATTAGAGTTAATATAATTTTGTTGATATAATATATCAAATATGTGTTAACAAGATTATTAAAATAATATTTTTATGGTAAAACAATATTTGAAGAATTGAAAAAAAAAATCAAAAATTGAAGAATTAAATTTAAGAAAATTATCTTTGAAATATTAAAATAGCAACTCACATTTTGATGATAACTTTTCTTACAAATGGTGGAGTACAGGCTGCATTAATAAGGGCACTCGCTTTAGTTGACTAAAAGTAAAAAAAAGCAAGTCTCTGTAATATAATAATTGAAAGACAATAATTATCTAAAATCCTTAATGGGAAGACAATAATTGAAAGAGCAAAAACGCACAAGAACTTTGCTATCCCTCCGTTGCTTAGTTTGCTCCACAAATCAAGATTTCAGAAGAACTGAGGCAACACTTTGCATCTTCATAAAGCTTGATCACCGATCTATCTTCGTTTCACAGTTTGTGCTTCCTTCAACGACAACAGGTAAATTTTAAGTTAATTTACTCTTTTAAGGAATTATTTAGATTTTGAAATTCAAGCTATACCTAGATGATTGATTAACTATGCTCTATATTGGAATGGTGCACTTTGTTTGATCCAATGGTTCTGAGGTTAGATTTTATATTGTTCCAATTTTATCGGATGTTCTGCTGATTGTGAAACTAGACTAGTTTTTATTATTACTTTTTAATTGATTTTGAATATTAAAGGCTCGATCGGTCAATATTAATTGATTATTTTTTGATATTTAAGGTTGATAACAACATGAACTAGTTGAAAAACAACATTTTGAATTCATTGCCTGCTTTACTTTAGTACTGCCATAAACTTGAAACAGTGCTAAAATGAAATTTCAGTCTCGAAATAACCTTAATCGAATAAAATTCAATTAAAATAGTAATGAGTTGGAAAAGAGTTTTAAGTTAATATCTTATTAAAATTATAAATTTACTAAATTAAACTATACGTTTGTATTCATGACATGCTCCACTCAAAAAGTCTTGGTGTTGGCAATTTTCTTTGACTTCTCACGTCTCTTTTGCTCGTGTGGCGGTGATAAGGCATTTGAGAAATTTTTTTTTTCTGTATTTTATTTTTATTGCCCAATTTTTTATTTTAAAAGTTACACAAAGTTTTTTAAAAACTAAAAGTAACACTATAAATAAATTTATTTTAACTATTAGTTCACTTATATTATTATTTTAAATATTTTATTATCAAAATACTTTCATAAAAATTATATTTTAACTGTATTTTAACCATATTTTTATACTTTGTTTTAGATGGATTACTCAGATATAGATCACACCATTAATATTGAATGATAATTAATAAAAAAAATAAACATTTTTCTACTTGAATGCCAAAACAAGGATCAAATTGTTATCTGATTATATTGAAAATAGTTGAAAAAAGTAGTATAAAAATACTGAAATTATTATTTGATTATATTCAAAGTAGTTGAAATATATTTAAAAAATGAAGTGTTTAATATATTTATTAAATTATTTTGTAGATTTTATTTGTATATCTTAAGAGATACAATTATATTTTATTTATCTTCACATTCAAGGAATTGTAATGGCTGTGATAATTTAAGCTGCATTAATCTGAACCTTCGTGGAACTTACGTGAAATGCGTTTTTCGCTTTTTCCACGGACGATAAGGAGAGATTGAGAGACTTTTAGATAAGTCTTACTTAAAAAATAATAAATTGAATTAATTATAAAATGATACATTATTTATGAAGTAAATTTTTATTTTGACTTTAAAAATAAATATTTTTTAATTTTATTTTTTAAAATTTTACATTGTCAATCATTCATTTAAAAATTACTTTATTTTTAAAAATACTTTTATATTAACTTGAATATTTATAAATGTATTTATCTGAATTTATATAATATATCGAATATATGTTAATATGATTATTAAAATAATTTTTTAAGATAAAATAATATTTGAAGAATTGAAAAAAAATTAAATTTTGAGGAATTAAATTCTTAAAAAATTATCCTTGAAATATTAAAATAGCAATTCACAGTTTTGATGATTACTCGATCTTTTCATACAAATGGTGGGGTATAGGCTGTATTATAAGGGCACATGCGTTAGTTGACTAAAATTCTCTGCATACTGTGTCTATAAGCCTAAATCGAAAGACAATAATGTATTTAAAAATATTTTTACATTTTTTTTGAGTAAGAGAAATATTTTTACATTAGTTTGAATACTTATACATTTATTTATCTGGAGTTGATATAAAATGTTAAATATATGTTAATATGACTATTTAAAATAATATTTTTAAGATGAAATAATATTTGAAGAATTGAAAAAAAATTTGAAGAATTAAATTTTTAAAAAAATCTTGGAAATACTAAAATAGAAATTAACCATTTATGGATTACTGGAACTTTTCTTACAAATGGTGGAGTATAGGCTGTGCCGACAAGACACTTGCTTTAGTTGGCTAAGCGTGAAAAAGCAAGTCCCTGCATGGTTTAAAGACCTACATGGATTATGGAAAGACAATCATTGAAAGAGTAAAAACTGGGTGCACAGGCAAAAGAACTTTGATATTGTAACATCCTTAATTTCGTTTCTTTTATTGATAAAGGTACATAAAAAATTTAATTAAGGAAATAAAATTTATTAGACAATATTTTAGATATTTAAGGAAATATAATCCTTAGAAATTCTTCACCTTATGTATATGCATAGAAAATGTTTCTAACATTAAGAGAACAAATAAAGAAGGAAAATCTAATAGGAAAGAAATTAGAAATAACATACTAAAGAGATGCAAAATTCTTGGATAAGGAAGATAAATTTTTAGAAACAAGTAAAGGTCTTAAAATTTCAAAGAACATTGAATTAGGGTAATTTTTCCTAATTCAAGAACTATAGTTACTAAGTTTAAAATCTTTACCCATACATTGGGCTTTTACCTATGGACACTTCATATAGAGTTTTTCCACTTCACATAAGTTTCTAGCAAGCCCATTGGATAACCTAAACAAGAAATTAAACATAGACTTGGACTAGGATATAGTAATTTCACCAATGGCCCAAAAATTATGAAAATGTGACCAAGCCCACCAAGAAAGGAAGAATTTTATCCAAAGCAAAGAAAATGGGTAGGACAAGCCCATAATGGGTAGGAATAAGCCCAAATCCAAGAGGAAAAATAAAATAAAATAAATTAGATGATGATATAATAATAAGAATAAAGATTAGGTTACATGGCATTAAGACAAAAAAATTTAGCAAGTGGTGTGATTCTACATTCATCATTTAAGCAAGTGGCATGATAATACAAGGCTTTAGGACAAAAACATCTATATCCTACACTCATAATTTTAGCAAGTGGTATGATAATACATGGTATTAGGACAAAACATTCATAGCCCACACAAATAATATCAATCAAATAATGGAGATTCAAGGGCTAGAAATTTGCCACCTAAAAAGGCAAACCTATCATATTTGTTTAAGACAAAAGAAAATGGAAATGAATCCCTAAATCAAAGGGACCTTGTCCCATATCTTAAGAACATATTATCATAATTTTCAAAATACAAATCTCCTTTTCCTATGCATATCTTGACTAAGGAAGAGGAAGACAAGAACATAAGTTGTTTGTTTTCCAAAAATTCAACAAAGTGTATCCTAATTGTGATAAGGTAGACCCATGATCATGAAAGGTGAATTATTTGGTGGTCTATATAAGAAAACCCACCCTTACAACATTAGAATTTCGTCCAAGTGAGTGAGAGAAAAAAATAGAAGCAAGGTAGAGTGAGGAAAGGAGAGGAAGAAAGGAAGAAAGAGGAAGGAGAAGTCTAGAAGACTAAGTGCTCCAAGTAAGTTTAACAATATTTCTTTTTGAAGAAAACTTTTGAAACTTATAATATTTATATGAGATTTTGATCTTAGAACTTTTATGATTGGTCATGATGTTGCTATATCATGTTACATATTGATCTTGCATGTGATGTATGTTTGAATACTTAGGTTGGTGTAGATAGTTCTGCATGGTTATGGCTATGGGTGGCAGAATTTTAAGCTTTGGTATTTTAATTTCTGGGAACAATCTATAAGGAATTAAAATAAATGGTTAACATAAGAATTAAAGATATATGTGTCCCGGATTTTTAGCCACTTGAATCATTCAATTTGGAGTCCATATGAGGTAGCTATGGTCTGATTAGTAGTCAAAGGTCAGAAAATGAATCATCAGGGAAGAATATGTTAGGATAGCTTCGGTAATTTAATTTCTGGGAATTATTGGTAGGGAATTAAAATAAATGGTTAACATAAGAATTAAAGATATGTATGTCATGGATTTTTAGCCACTGGAATCATTCAATTTGGAGTCCACATGTGGTAGATATGGTCCGATTAGTAAGCCAAGGTCAGAAAATGGTTCATCAGGGAAGATTATGTTAGGACAGCTTTTGTATTTTAATTTCTGGGAATTATTTGTATGGAATTAAAATAAATGGTTAACATGAACCTTATATATCTATGTCTCATGGAAATATGCCCACTGAAATTATGCAATTTGGAGTTCATATGAGGTAGATATGATCCGATTAGTAAGCAGAGGTCAGAAAATGTTTATTCAGGGAAGAGTATGTTATTAATGTTTTAGTTTTTGAATTTCTGGGAATATTCTGTAGAGAATTAAAATAGCGCGCCAACATAACAATTATAGATATATGGCTCATAGAATTTTACCAACTGGAATAACTCAATTTGGAGTTCAAATTTGAGAGATATTGTCTAATTAGTTAGTAAAGGTCAGAACCTAAACGAGAAGAAATAATACTAAATTTAAAGGAGTAATAACACCACAATATCATACTATTTTGTTGATATGATTAACATAATAGTTTTAGATAATTGTCTTAGCTTTTCTTAGACACTAATATCATCTTAATCGGAGTTAAAATGAGAGAGTTATGCTCTGATTTGTAAGCAAAGGCTGTGTTAAAAGTTAGTAAACCTATTTTCAATATTTTTCTACCCTAGATGAATTTTTAAGGTAATAATAGAAATCAATTTGAGGAAAAATGCTCTATAAAATTTGTAAGAACATGTGTTGGAAATGATATAAGTAGAAATAAAATGACTAAATGCCTAGACATAAAGAAAATGAAAAGAATTATTCTAGTTACTGGAAAAAAAATTGTGATTTGTGAAAAGTGCATGTCTAAGGAAAGCTCTGGCAAGGAAAGACTTGGTACTTAAGCGTGTCCATTAGTGACCCACCTCTCTTTTATGGGAACTTTCCTGGTGCGCTGTTTACAGACTACAATTACTATCCAGTTATCGAAGTATTAGTGTGAAATTTTGACATGGAAATATTTTATAAAGTGAAAATTAGAAAATGATTATATTCATGACATAATTTCAGTTTACCAATGAATTTTGAGAATGATTATGTTTTGATACATTATGGCATGAGAATATAATGAACATACTCGTTATTGGAATCATATTTTCGGCTATTAATATGAAAAGAAAAGAAATGAGCACGGTCACATGGCAATCCGTGTGGTGCACCAGTAGGGGACGCCCTACCAACGGTTATGATTATATTCATGAGAAAAGAAAGAGAAAGTGTGCCATGTCAGACGGAGCGAGATAAGCCCGTACCGAAAAGTAGAGAATACTTACCCTGACCGGGGTATCTTGAAGTAAGAATAAGTTGATAGCCATCATATGAAATTCGAAAAAAATAGTTATTCATGCCATACATGTCATAACTGTATAATTTTCATGTGCATGATAAAGTGCATTCATGTGACTTAAAGATATTTTCTGTAGTTTATACAGCTGAACATGACATGATGAACTATAATGGTAAATTATGATTTATTGTTGAACTTACTGGGATTTAATTCTCACTATATTTCCATATCATGTTCAGAAGAATAAATATGCAGATATTCTCTATGACACTTATTATCTCTGTACGTTGGATCGAGGTGCCCTACCTTGGGCAACTTCCAGTTATTTCAGATATAACTGTCGTAGATGTAACTGAGATTCCGGTGGACGTGCCACCCGAACCAGTGTCCCCGGAAATAGTCGATATAGATAATTAGAACTAATATGTATCTTTGTACAAATGTTTGTAAAATAATGGTGTGTAGTTTGTAAAATAATAGTGTGTATGGAAACTCAGTATTGTATAAATTAAATAAATGTTATATTGAGTTAAGTTGTAACGAGGTAATAACTTCATGGTATTTAAAAAAAAAAAATTACATAAATTGAGTTGTTACAGATATCCCTCTTGCAAATCAAGATTTCAGAAGAATTGAGGCAACACTTTGCATCTTCGCCAAGCTTGATCATCGATCTATCTTCATTTTACAGTTTGTGCTCCCTTAAAAAAGAACAGGTAAATTTTAACTCAATTTACCCCTTTTACGAATTACTAAACTGCAATAAAATGAACAATCAAAAAATCACAAGCAAAGACATTGAGGCAACATTGCATATTTACAACATGAAGTAGTTGAGTATGGAAAGGCCGTTTCCTCCTTTTCTTTCTTTCACTTTCTTATTTATGGCTCCTATCATATAATTAACTTGACATTTATGCTAATATGGCTTAGAAAAATTTTGGGATGCCAGTTTAAAAAAAATATAATTGAAAAAGAATAAATAATGAGCAGTTTTAGTAGTGATTACTTGTAATGATAGTTACTTAAAATATAATAAATAATTTATTATGAAAAAAGATAATAAAAGTTTTATATAATGAAAAATAGATATTAATGGTTGATTATTTATATATTCAATATTTTATTTTATTTAATTTTTAGAAAATATACAATAATTAGAAATATTGTAAATTCTATTGGAAAGTTTCTTCTAAATTTTAGCTTTCAGAGTAGTTTTGAATTTTTTTCTATTGGATGTCTCGAGGGTTGAGCTAGCGTATATATATGTTGTGATCATGATTAATGCATGGTTTTATCTTTTCTTAATTTTCTTTCCCTGTTTTATGCAGATTGAAGATCATAATAAAGCTAGAATTTACTATTTTACATGATGAATCTTTGACTATTTTACGTCCCTGTTCTTTATTCAAAGAACTTGCTATTTTTGGGATTGAGGTGCAAAGAGCAGTGGTAAAATTCAACTAACCATCATCATATTCAAACTTAATTTTGGATCATTCTTTGAGTACATGCTTCCATATGAATATAAGGGTGCTGAATTCTTTTGCATTACTGGTCCTTCTTTCAGATTACTTGACTCTAAATGGCGGAACTTGTGATATCGATTGTAACATCGATTTTATCTAGAATCGGTGAACTTTTGGTGGAACCAACCCTACGTGAAGGACGGTATCTATTTTTTGGAGCTAAAATCACAAAAAAATTTGAATCTGCAAAGGAGAAGCTGATGACAACTCAAAGCAGATTACAGGAGCGTGTTGAAGCACTTCCTACAGTTGAGATACCTGATGATGCTGTTGTCAAGTGGCTGGATGAAGTGAAGAAACTATTAACAGAGGTGGATAAGCTGGAAGAAGAAATAAAAGCAAAAGGCAGCTGTTTTAATGGGTGCTGTGTATATGGTCTATATAAACAAATGGCTCAGAAGACCGAGACGATGATAAAGTTGAATAAAGAGAATAAATTTGACCCATTTTCCAACCCTGCTCCACTTCCAGATATAGATTATTACTCTTCTAGAAAATTCATGAAGTTTAAGTCTACAATGTTGGCTTTGGATCAACTTTTGGAGGCGCTTGGAGATGGTAGTAGCTGTGTGATTGGATTGTTTGGGATGGGAGGCTCAGGCAAAACAACCTTAGCAATTGAAGTGGGCAAGGAAGCCAAAAAATTAAAGCTTTTTGATCGTGTTGTATTGACTACAGTGTCTCAAGCTCCTAATGTCAAGAGGATCCAAGAAGAAATTGGTGGCTTTTTGGATTTGGAATTTAAAAACAATGACAGTGAAGCTATAAGAGCAAGAAAGATATCTATGAGATTACAAAGCAAGGAAAGAATTCTTGTGATCTTGGATGATGTTTGGGGGAAGCTCAACTTTGAGGAAATAGGAATTCTTGTTGATGGAAAACACAACAGCTTCAAGGTTCTTTTAACCACACGTCGTTTTGAAGTATGTACCTTGATGGGCTGTCAAAAGGAAATTCCATTACAACTCTTATCTGTAGGTGAAGCTTGGACTTTGTTCAAGAAGTGTGCGGGTTTAGATGACAAACATTTGAAGCAATTAAATGGTTTGGCACAGAAAGTTGCTAGAAGATGTAAAGGACTACATATTGCAATTGAAGCTGTGGGGACATCCTTAAAAAGGAAACCTATTGATGACTGGGTTGTAGCATTAGATAGGCTAGAGAATTCCAAACCTATTGACGTGGAAGAAGGTGTGAGGGATGCTTTCACTTGTCTTCAATTAAGCTATGATTATTTGAGAAGCAAAGAAGCAAAGTTGCTTTTCTTGATGTGCAGTATGTTTCCAGAAGATCATGATATCTCCATTGAAGATTTGTTTAGATATGAAACAGTTTTGGGTGCATGCAGGGAAGTGAACTCTTTTGAAATAGCAAGGAGCAATGTGAAGAAAGATATAAATTATCTCATAAACTCTTGTTTGCTAATGTGGTGTGAGAATAAGGAAGATCATGTGAAGATGCATGATGTGGTTCGTGATGTAGCTTTGTGGATAGCATCTAAAGAGGATCTTATCATTATTGTAAATCATTTAGAAGGGCTAAATTCATTATCAGAGACTACATCTACACAAGATTGTTTTGCAATAACTTCGTGGCACGATGAAGCAGCTCAATTTCCTCAACAATTTGATGCTCAAAAGCTTGAGATCCTATTGCTAAATACAAATTGTCACTTGGATCTTTCGTATGCATCATTTGAAGGTATAAAAAAGCTAAAGTTATTGGGCATAATCCAAAACAATAATTATATGTCAGTGATGGTAACATTGCCGCAATCTATCCAGTCGTTAACTAATCTTCGCCTTCTACAATTGGTAGGAAGTGAATTAGGTGACATCTCTTTTGTGTCAAGCTTAAAAACACTTGAGATTCTTGATTTGAAAAATTCTAAATTCAAGGGATTGCCATGTGGATTAGAAAAACTAAAGAAATTAAAGTTGTTGAATTTGATTAAGTGTCAAAGTGATGAAAATTGTTATGAAGTATTAAGAAGATGCTCACAGTTGGAAGAGTTATATGTGGCTAGTTACTTCTCTTCTTCGTCTAAAATTATAGATTCTGAAGCATTCTATCTTGACAATGTGACTTTTGCAAAATTGCAAAGGTATATATTAAAAGTTGGGCAATGTTATGAAAGTGTAAAATTCATTAGTTCGAGTAAAAGAGCTCTCTACATTGGGGATTTGAATATCTCCACCTCAGGTGCTACTATCAAGAATCTTATACAACGAGCAACCAAAGTTTTTCTTGAAAGTCTTGAAGGTTGCAAAAGTGTCATCCCAGAAATGGTAGAAGCTGTAGGAGGCATGAGTGAGTTGATTGAGCTTGGTCTTGTTTCTTGTTCAGAGATAGAATGTCTCTTCACAACCTCTAGTAAGGCTAAATCATTTGAAGAAGATACCTCACTCTCCAATTTGGTCAAGCTAACATTGTATGGAATGAATAACTTGATTGAACTTTATCGTAATCCATCTTTGCTTTGCATATTTCAAAATTTAGAAAATGTAAATATATCAAATTGCAATCAGTTGCAGAGTTTATTTCCAGGGGAATGCAATTTGCGCAATCTAAAGTATTTGTCAGTAACAAAATGCCCAAAGTTGACTAGACTCTTCTCAATGTCTATAGCTCGGACTCTACTGCTACTACAAGAGCTCTCTATAGAAAACTGTAGTGAGTTGAAGCATATCATGACAAATGGAGAGGGTGGTAGTAATAGAGGGCAGGAAATATTTGTGGTCTCAGAAAATTCTTATTTGGGATTTCTCCCAGTTGAAGAAAGTGTACATCAAGGATTGTGATAAGTTAGAATATATATCTCCAGTCTTTGTTATTCAAAGCCTTGCACAATTGGAAGAGATAAGAATTATAAATAGTTCTGCATTGAAATATGTATTTGGAAAGCATGATGATGAATACTATTCATCCTATCGAAATGAGATACATATTGTGCTTCCTCAATTGAAACAGATCCAATTGACATGCCTCTCGGCTCTAGTGAAAATTGTCCCAGAAAGCTATAACCTAAGTGGGCCAAATCTGATGGAAATTTCTTGTGAATCTTGTCCCAAATTGACTAGTGGACTTTGGAGCATTACTAAAATGGTATGTATTAAGTTTTGTCATATATCTGACTTTATCATTAGTTGGCTGTCTTAATAATAAATTTTTATTTTTTTTTGTTGGATTAATATTAAGGTCTAAAAAATTCATAAACATTTTGTGGAAATATTATTTACGACAATTTAGCAACAACATAATTATACTTTATGAAATATTTAACATGTTGGTGTACGTTTTTTTATTTGTAATTTAAATTAGTAGGTGCAGAAATTGGTATCTGTGTGTGTTTGTCTATACATATATATATATTTAAAATTTTGATAGGGCTAGAAATGAACTAATGAAGATAAAAGCTTTTTTTAATCTCAAAATTACATTTTCTATCCCTTTATTTTCTAATATTTTTGAATTTCTATCCACAAAGAAATCTATAATCATTTGCAATTAGCAAGATATGATTAGCATCAAGTACATACATAAAAGATATACATTGGTTGTATTTTATCACATCCTTCTTCCATTCACTTTTACATAGGCATCGGTGACAAATGAGACATGTGGCAGCCACTTAAGCATTGAAGTTTCAAGATTACAAATATTAAAGTTAAGAAATCTACCTCAGCTCAATCTCATATGGATGGGTTTTGCACACTTTTTGAGCCTCCAATATCTTGAGGACCTTGAAGTAATTAATTGTAGAAAATTGAAATCTATCTTCTCTGCGACGATCCAAACAAGCCTACCACTGTTAAGGTGGTTATATATATGTGACTGTGAGGAATTGGAAGAAATTATTGCTGAGAACGAAGACCCTCAAAATCTATCCGATGCTCAAGTATGCTTCCCAAAACTAGAACAATTAGTGGTGAATGGTTGCCACAAGTTGAAAAGCCTTTTCTCTTCCACCATGGCCATTGTGCTTCCACAACTACAATTTTTGGATATAGCAAACTGTGCTCAACTAGAGTATATTTTTAGATGTGAACATATTGAAGATAGCAGTGTCAACAATAGAAAGGAATTTATGCTTCCGAACTTGAGAGATGTAATACTTGAACAATTGCCCAGGCTTGTTGACATTTGCCAAGGGTTTACATTACAGGCGGAGAAATTAATTTTTGTCATAATAGAAGAATGCCCCAAATTTGCTCCAATTTTAGAAGCTTCTTCTATTCAACAGAGTCAAGAGGTATGGATTATTATGTTCTCACTTGATGACTTCAATTATTTTTCTAATTGTATTTGATCATAAAGCTTCACATTTCAACATTATTTTCGTTCCAAAATTTTAGTAATAAAAATTGAAGGACTGAAGTTGCCTCGAGTATTGAAAAACACAAAGGCTTTTTGTTAGTTACTTACGTATTTAATATTGCAATATGAAATGCAGGCACTTACGGATGGCCGTGTGTCACAGGAAATCTCTGCTGTCCAAGGTATTTTAAATGTGAAAATGCAATTTCTTGCAAATGAAGAACAAGGGCTACTCGTGGTGTCAAATTTAAATGAATTATTTCTGGAGGGATTACCTGACCTCGTGTTTATATGGAAGGGTCCTACTCTAATCAGCTTCCAACTTCTTCAATACCTGAGTGTCGAGGGATGCAGAAAGTTGAGGTCCATCTTCTCTGCCGCTGTCATTAGAAGCCTGCCATTGTTGGAAAATCTATATATAAGGAACTGTGAAGAGTTGGAGGAAATCATTTCAGTTGGAGAGGGTGAAGAGCCACACCTTCCAAATCCATCAAACTCGTGCTTTCCAAAATTATTTAATCTTATAGTTAAGGGGTGTGATAAGTTGAAATGTGTTTTCCCTGTCTTCATCTTGGGAGATCTTCCATGTTTAAGGAACCTGGAAATAAGAAGGTGCTCACAACTAAAGCAAGTATTTGGTTGTGTCCCTGAAAATCATGATGCAGAGATGATGGAATTGGCGCTTCAGAATTTGGAACTGCTGACACTGGAAGAATTACCTAGCCTTATTAACATTTGCAGATGTTTTGAGTCTCAGTTGCAGTTGAAGGCTTTACAGAATTGTCGAGTGAATGATTGTCCCAACTTTCACTCAACTAGCATTCCCACTCTCCACAAGTTTATGATTCCACCTCGTAGTGATGACTCATGAAGGTGCAATTAAGAATTAAATTTGAACTAATTTTACATATCAGTGATTATTTTATAATTTTTTTCATTTAATCTATCTATTGTCATTCATAGTATCAGTGATTAACAATCGTTTCATCTAAGGATCATCAAGGAGAGAACCAAGATAAAGAGAATTATAAGGTTGCTCATTTCGTGAATTAGTTGAGTTGGCGGGGTTGGTGTAAGTTCTTTTTGCTGACGTAGATGATTATTTTTTTATGGGATCTCAAATTATTTTTTTCATCTAATGTAGACGATTGAGGAGGAAGAAAATGACGAGGAAGAAGATAACATTGATGACAATGTAGGTGAGCATTCTGGCAATAAAAAGGACAAAGAAGATGGTGAAGTTTAACATGATGAAGACGACGATGAAGATTAGCATATCGATCTTGATGGTTTTCTTCCAACAACGATTGATAATGAATGAGGCAATTAGAAGGTAACTCCGACGGCAATGTTCTGTCGCCCTATTTGGATCTAATATGGCGATCAACCTCCATAATAATTTTTATATTTTATATGTTTTCCTGATTGTTCATAGATGCAGATGCATTTATTTAGATGGTATATGTTTCTTCTTTACAGTTTTTTTTTCTGCTTTTTCTGAATTACACGTTCTGCGACATGTTAAGTACGAAACTCAGGCCCTTCATTATAGTCTCCTCAGAATCCAGTATCCTTCTGATCTCTTCCACAGAGGTAAGCACTTTGGGTCATAAAGTGGGCATAATAGATTAATTAATTTATTGAAAGCAAATGGGAATTCAATTTAATTAGTCATTCCATTACTGCTTTGGAAACATAAGATTTTGCAAATGCAGATATATATAAATGTGAATCTTGCAAACTTACCACGTGAAATTGCATGGTGCCAGCATCCTGTTTGTGTTTTTGTTGCTTAATATATAACTCTTACGCCCTTCATGTCTCCTAACCCATTTGGGGTAATCACTTTCTCATGTAAATGAAGCAGAGACTACCACAGTTAATAAATGCAAAACCGTAGCAAAAGAGGATGGGCTCTGAATCTGCTGCAGAAGTGGGAGCTAACATGACTTGCAGTTCGTCAATTTTTGGAGACTGCCAAATCTTGGAATCTGATGGACAAGTTTGGTGAGTGTAGTGGTCAGTTGGAACTATGGAATTGGCCTTCATGTTTCAATTTCAGGAAATATGATAGGTGCAAATGCAACTTTTTCCAGTTACTTATGAACTTGGGGAGGCTACAACTAGTTCAATTTCAACAATATAAAAATGCAATTATCTTCCTTAGTGGCTACACTTTTACCAGCCTCTTTCTTCCCTATTTTTTGTAATAGCTCCAACGTTTCAATTTTTCTTTAAAAGATTTTGATGATAACAATTTTATTAAGTGAATGTTTTGATACTTAATTATAAATCACATGTGAATAATTTATAAAGGATTGAGTGGAATTTATTTCAGATTATTTGCTATAATGTTATCCTAATTAAATCCTATGCAATCTGCCAATAAAAAATAATCGAGTCTTGAATGACCAAAGGATTCATAGAAGAAATATTTCAAGAGGGATGCTTGATGAAAGCTAAGGAAGATATTGTGATCTAAAACACGGCTTTTGTGCCGGAGGAGGAAATGATTCAACGGCTGATAGCAAGAATCACAAAGTGAAGAGGAATTTATGGGTGCCTTGTTTTTGAGTCAACTCAAATTGGGTAGTATTTTGATTTTGCGCAAATTTAGCTTAGTCATCTCTCAACATCTAGCACCTTCAAGGAGAAATATTAGCAATGGTTAATTAGAGACTCCTTAAACCTATAAATAGAGGCCAAATCAACAAGGAAGCTAGACCTCGGCATCAAGTGCAAAATTCTTTTGACAAACCTTGGTTTCTCTTTGTTAAAACACTAGCATATTTACTCTTACAAGAGTCTTTGTGATATTTGAGTGTAGTCTAAGTGGTTTAACTGTTCTTTCTCTTCTTATCATTCTTTTGTAACACTTCTATCTTTTTAATGAGTTGAAGTATAGGAGAGTGATCATTTTTTGTTAGCGAGTGTAAAATCATTTTGTATAGCATTTTTTGTGAGCGTCAAAAAATCATTAGCACTTTTGATGAGTGTGAAAAATCATTTATTTTTTGTAATTGAGCAAAAACGTGCTTTATAGTGAAAATATCTTAAATTTCAAGAGGACTAGACGTAGGCCTTAGTTTTAACTGAACTAAGATAAATAAGTGTGCTTAAACTTCTCTCTTTACGTCTTTACATTTACATAGCATTTGGTGAATTTTTTGCACTATCATAAATCTGATTTGACTACAAATTTTGTTGT
This sequence comes from Gleditsia sinensis, assembly GCA_037074535.1. Lineage (NCBI taxonomy): Eukaryota > Viridiplantae > Streptophyta > Magnoliopsida > Fabales > Fabaceae > Gleditsia > Gleditsia sinensis. The sequence continues at coordinate 64,893,046 of CM073465.1, read as the reverse complement.
TGTTTTAGTACTTACTATTTTGATTATGTCTTATTTTGTTTAGTCACTTATATTTGAACTTATTATACTTGCTTGAAATATCTAAATGGGTTCCAAGTGATCAAACCATCTTTTTTCCAAAAGTGACATTATTTTCTATATACGCTAATTCATCTCTCCACTTGTGTTATTTTTCCTTTTCATATTGTAGTTGCTTATGTTTTACTGTTCCATCAGCTGCGGACAAATCAATGCAACTCCATGGGTTGCAATCTTAGGTTGAATATTTTGTACCCTTTTGGTTTTTACCGAATGAATATTTGTCAAATATTTGCCATAAGTGACAAATTAATGAATATTTTTCTCCACTTGTGTTAGAAAGTTTGCTTGTGTTAATTTTTGTGTGTTTCATGATATATGCATGCAAACATCATAAACCTTCTTAGATCATCACTATTATGATAATGAGCATGTGCCCTGCCTCAATAGCTACAAAACCAAAATATCTGCATCCAGGAAAGCTTAGACATATTAGGCAAACGAAAAATTACCTAAATTTCACATGCTTTAGATTATGCATCCTTCACTCATAAATAGCCTTAATTATCACATTACTTTAGAGGCTATGAATGAAGGATTTGGAGCCCAGATGACTGATTAACTACTCTGCTATATATTGGAACAATGCATGATTTATTTGTTTGATTCAATGGTTGTGAGACTATATTTTGTATTGTTACAATTTTATCTAATGTTCTGATGATTGTGAGACTAGACCAGTTTTATTATTATTATTTAATTGATCTTGAATGTCAAAGACTTAGTCAATGTTGATTGGGGCAGTTAGAATTCTCTTCACAATTGAGGGGCTGAACATTTCCCTTAGGAGATGGATATTCCATTTCTTTTCCCCCTGTATAACAAAGGAAGAGACCGTAGACAAAGAGCTATTAGAAAAATTCTCAACTCTGTCTCCAAAGGAAGCTAATTATCTTCCCAGATTCTTATTCGTTCTCCACTACCTACGCTTCAATAACAGATTTTTACCTTCCACAAGTCCTGCCTAGTGCTCCAATACCCACCCCTTACCTTCCTTTCATGTTGAAACTATGTAGATGGGAGGTACTTAGCTTTTGGCACTGTTGCCCATAAAGTGCCAGGGTTATTTCATAATCTCTAGGCCTTCTTCACCAACAAAGCATAATTCGTTGCAAAGAAATCCGTGAAGCCCAACCCCTTTCTTTTTTCTTCAAAGTCAGCCGGTCCTACTTTACCCAATGATTTCCCTTACCATTTTCATAATTGACCTGCAGGAACCGAGCAACTATAATTTAGAGTAAAAATTTTAGGATGGTCGTAGGATAGGAAGGAACGGCTTGAATGACAGGAACTTCTATTTCCATCCTTAAATTTTACTAACCACTCTTTCGTCAATCTATTTAAGAGTTTAGGATTTAAATCCACCTCAAATGGCAGGGAGTTTAAGGTTCCTGGATTATCCCAACTCTTCATACTCAGGATGTTATACATCTCCTTATTCTATCTTTAACAGGTTATTTATGCTAAACACAGTACCTGCTAAGAGTCCTCACTAGCTCTCATGCTTCCTTTTTATCAACATTAGCAAACAATTTGGTCCTTGAATTTATTAGGGCCCAAATTTTAATTCTTAAATTTACATTATTATACAATTTAATTTTTAAATTTATCAAACATTGAACAATTTAGTCCTTCTGTAATTTTGCCATTAACTGCTGGTTTGGCCTGTCAAGTCCAACTAGGCACACCAATTGCTTGCTTAGTCACAATTCTTTTCTCTCTTTTTTTTTGTAGAAAAAAATGACAAATTACCCATGGGCCTCTTAACTTCTTCTTTTTTTCCATTTTGTTTTGGTTCCTTAACAAACAAACAAAAAGGATTTAAAACCCCTTAATTTTAAAATATTCGCCACTTAGACCCTAAACCATATTTCAAATCTTAAAACCCTCAACCCAAATTATAAAATCTAAACCATAACACCCAACAACACAAATAAATCTCAAGCAATAAACCCTAAATCTCAACACTAAAAAATGAAAAGCTTGAACCAGAAACTTTAAATTCTAAACTCAAAATCAATACCATAAAACTTAAACTCTTAATTTTAAACCCAAGATCATAAAATTTTAAAACTGAAACTTCCAAACCCCTAGACCCTAAAACCCAAAACTAAAACCTCAAAAACACAAAACCAAAATCCCTAAATCACAAACATCAAAACTTAAAATTCAAACTCCAAACCTTAAACCCTAAAATCTCAAATTCTCAGCACCCAAAGCCTTAAACTCAAAAACCTAAGCCTTAAAATTCAAAGTAAAAAAAAAAAACCCAAACCCCATACCTCTAAACCATAAAACCTAAAATCAAAAACCATAAACTCCAAACTCCTAACCTCTAACCCCAAAATTACAAAGTCCAAACCTTAAAACCCTAAAATCAAAAGCCCCAAAACCTCAAACACATAATTCCAAAACCTCAAACATAGGATTCCAAAACCAAAATCCCCAAACTCTAAACCTTAAGATCCCAAAATACAAAGCCTAAAATCCAAAGCCCAAAGCCCATAACCCTAAACCCCAAAATTCAAAATCCTAAACTCTGTACTATAAAGTCCCAACCTGAAACCCCAAATCTCCAAACCCTACAACCCAATGCCCTAAACCCTAAACCTAACCCCAAAGCCCAAAACTCTAAAGATCAAAACCCCAAAGCACAAATCTTAGAACCCTAAACCATAAATCTCAAAGCCCCAAAGCCCAAAACCGAAACCCTAAAACCCAAAATCTAAAACCCTAAACGTTGAACTCTAAACCTCAAAATGTCAAAAATTAAAGCCCTAAACCTAAACTACAAGACACCAACCACAAAGCCCCAAGCCTAAAACCATAAGCTCTAAACCCCAAATCTATAAAACCCTAAACCCCAAACATCAAACACTTGAAAGTCCATAAACTCCAAATGTCAAAGTACCAAAACCTAAATACCAAAACTTCAAAACCCCAAACCTCAAAACTCTAAAATCTAAAGTCCAAACCCTAAACCTAAAGCCCTAAATTCAAAATCCCAAAACCTTAAACTCAAAAGAACTAAACTTCAAACCTTTAAACCCAATCCTCAAAGTCCTAAAATCCCAACCACAAAACCTTAAACACCAGAGGTCAAAAACTTTAACCCAAAAATTGCAAAACTAAAGCCTTTAAACCCAGAGCTCCTAACTTTAAATCCTAAAACCTCAAGCTCAAGAATTTAGAACCCCAAAATCCAAAGCTGTAAAACATCAAACCTCAAACCATAACTCTCAAAACCCCAAACACAAAACTTTAAACCCTAAATCTCAAAATCCCAAATGACATAACCCCAAGCCAAACCTCAAAATTCCAAAACCTAAAACTCTAAACCCAAAACAACAAAACCACAAACTCCAAACTCCAAAGCTCAAAACCACAAATTGAAAAACCTAAACCCTAACGTGCATTTTCTCTTCTTTTCTTTATTTTTAAATATACATATAGTTTAGGATTTTAGGGTTTAGTGTAACATCTCCAATTTTATTTCATTAAATAATACATAAATATAATATTAAGAAAATTTTAGAAAAATAGTAAAAGAAATACACTAAAATTTTTCCTGGTAAAAGCCCCCAAATGCCATAATGGCTTAAATAACTAATGAAGAAAGTCCTAGAGTAATTTTCATAAAGTGGAATGAGAAGAGATAGTTCTATTACCTTTGGAAATATACCAATAGGTAATAAAGTGAAGAATTTTATTGTGGAAAATTTTAAGGGGAAAAATTGGAATTTCCACATATCTCTAGGGCTAAAACCATGCATAAGAAATTAAGCTAGGAGAATGCCCTTGATTATAACCTTAGAACTAATTAGTATCCTTCCAAGAGGAAATTAAAGCATTAGGAGAAATTTGAAAAGCCAAACAAGCCTAAGCTAATGAAAGGTTAAAATGTAAGGGAATGACAAACTAGTAAATAAAGGATAGTTAAAGGATTTATTGGAAGACATAGTAAATTATTAACCAAGAAACCAATATTTTAATGTTTCTTGATGGGGAAGTAGGCCAAAGGTTCTAGAGAGGCCAAAATTTTGGCCAAGTGGGGCAAAAGAAGAAGGAAAACCAAAAACCATAGAGAGAAAGGAAGAAAGAGAGAGGAAGAGAAAGAGAAAAGAAAGAGAAAAAGAAAAGGAAGCTAAGGTACTTTTTTTCCTCCTAACCTCTATAACCCCTTATACTCTTCATCTTAAGTTTCTCAAATCACCTTTTATCCATGGAAGAAGGTGCAGGAATTGGGAGGAAGAGGAGAAGGAGTGGCGGCCAAAGGAAAGAAGCAAAGTAGAGCTTGCTAGAAAGCTAGAGGAAACTAGACTTTTGGTAGTTTTAACAATAATCTTTCATTCAAATTTTATGTATTTTGGAAAATTCAAGAGTGTTTCAAATAATATATGTTGATGATTCATGATGTGGAATATGTATATTGTGATTGGCCATGTAAATGAAAGTGTGGATGCATATGTAATGCATGCATTATGCTTGATGATTGGGTTGAAATGGATGGAAGTATATGCTCGGAATGGATGGTTTTAGGAGTTAGAATTTATACTGAATTTGGAAAAGTGTTCAATACGAAAGTTTTAGGGCTATGTCTTATTTTTCTATAGCCATTGGAATCACCTCAATTAGATCTAATATGAGAGTTATGGGGTGATGAGAGGTTAGATCTAATGCGTGGTGTCACGATGCTGATTTTGGGCACTATAACACCCATATTTCTCTAGGATTCGTCAAAGTGATCAACATAGAAATTGTATCTTATTGTCTTATCTTTCTATTGGCACTAAAATCATGTCAATCAAAATTGATATAAGGGAGTTATGGTCTAATTAGTATCGATGGGTCCGGACTAACGATGATTAAAATATCTTGATGCTTTAAGGTATTTAATAAATTAAATATACATCACTAAAAAGGATGAAAATAAACATGCGTTTTGGCAAAAATCTTCAAGAGTACTTTTGATGCATAAGAAGGGTGTTGACTGAAATGTAGTACCTTTATGTCTTAAGGATGTTGTGACACATATAAAAGCTTAAGGGAATAGTTAAAGGTGGAAGAGAATGGATAGAATGTGGACAACACTAGTTTGGCTGAAATGTGGGATTAAGATATGCTAAAATACAACTATAATTTTGACTTGTTATTTGATAGAAACTAAGATAGTTTAATGGAGGATAATATTAAAGAATTTAATGATATATTATAACTATTATATTTCAATAAGTTAAGAGGGGAAAATGGTTCTTAAAAAGTACCCAAATGATTTAAAATAAATTATGGGAGGAAAGATAATTTACCATATAAATAGTGACACTTACTATACGAATAGTAATTTATACTATATGAATAGTGATTGTCACATTTTAGTAGTAAGAAAACAAGGAAGAATTTTAAAAGGTTATTTTGACATTAAAAAGGGATACTCTTACAACCATCATTCCTTAACATTAATTTTTACCATTCCTTGCATGAGTGTGATGGAATGAATATTGTATGCACCTTGCACTGATATATGTTTAATACATGATTTAAGATATTGAAATGAGTTACTTGAGCTGCATAATATCAGTGAAAGTATGGATGGTATATATTTATGCTATGATGATGATTAGGAAAACAATAATATGTAAATGACTGACTATGAGAAAGAGAATTAAAGGGATGACCCTTGCAGTAGCAAGGTGACCAAGGAATTAACAAAGTGACCCTTGCAAAATAGCAAGGTGACCAAGGCGAGTTGTATGGCTATTGGGACGGCATCGAATAGGAGACATCCTATTAGCCTTAAGTGAACCGAGTGAAAGTATGACCACTCTAACTGTGTAATATTGGTATGTGAGTAGCAAGTGGGAGAATGAATCACATTACCTTGTTACTGAGATAGAGATAAATGAAAAAGTAAGCAGCTATTATGTATAATTATCTATTATGACATTAATTTTGCTAGACATGTGATTATGAAACATTTGTGCATGACATGCTTTTAGCATGATATGTGTATTTATTATGCATCTATGACACTTGCCTAACTGTCCTATAGCATATATAGATGGACATAACACTATGAGAATTACTTGCTATATACTATGATTATTGTTGAACCCATTGGAAACTTCTATTTTTATTATTTTTGGTGTTACAGTCAGATAAAATAGATGAAATGCTCATTATTTTCGTGCCCTACCTAGGGTAGATTCCTATTATTCAAGACCTAATAGTGGTGAACCTGTTCGAGATCCTAGCATATATACCTCCTCTTCCACTCTTTGCACCTAAGGAGTAACATGATGCTGGATAATTTGTTATTTGTATTGATGTAGAGCATTGTTTCAATATTAATGAAAAGTTTTCTATTTTGGATGCATGTCGACTAGTGATTCTCTTATTTATCATTTCACTTGTGATATGAATGAGGCTAGTGGTTAATTTGGAAAAGGGAAACACTATCAATATAAATTAATCAGGGTCCATAATAAGAATAATAATCATAAATAAATAAATAAATGGGCTTTGACATTTAGGGTTGAGCACTTTGAGGTTTGGAGTATTATGGTTTGGGATTTGTGGTCTTGGGTTGAGTTTTAAGATTTAGAGTTATAAATTTAATAAACACATCTTCATTGTAACAAAATTTTATTAGCTTTGCATAAATAATTATTTTTTTAATGCAATACGTTTTCCTTCACTTATATTTCTTAACTTCAATGTAAGTGAAAGAAAATAAAAGAAATGTAAAGTTATCCTTAGGTCTATATGGTTAGCGGGAATTAATAATGCCTAATCTAAGGGTTTTGAATATTGAGTGTCTAGGGTAGGGGGATCCACTTAAGTCTTGGGACTACTAGAGGGTTCCCTTAGAGAAGGAAGTTTGGGTTATAGAGTTTATAAGCTCCCCACCTTAGGGCATAAGTGGCTCAATGGGGATGGGGGTTTGAAAACCCTAGGGGCAAGTCACATAATGCATTTTAGGGTTAGGTAATAAACTAAAGTGCTAAAGGAGTTTAGGGAGGCCCGTAGTGACCCAATGTGCTCCTCAGCATGCTTAAGGGACAAGGCGTAGACTTAGGATCGGGGGGTCGATGGCCTTTTTTGGGGAAAGGGAACCTCTAGAGAGTTTGATTACTTATCTCTTAGAGATCCTTAGGACCTTAACCTTTTACATCACTCAAGGAGACTCCTCAACCCCCTGAGGGTGCCTATAGAAGGTGCCTTGGGGTTTGAAAAAGGTAGGATGCACAAAGGGTCCTCGAGTTTAGTCAAAGGGTGGTGGAGAAAGGTACCTCAGGGAGGGTCTAAAGGTCTTGTCAAAGAGGCCTTAAGGGGTCATAGGGTATCTCTAAACCTTAAGGGGCCAAAAGTCTTTAGGGCCCTTCAATGGGTATGAGTGAGGTAAAAGGGTTTTCCTTAAGTGGGGAGAGAGGTTAGGGCTTGAGGGTTCGGGCTAAGCAACCTGATGCGCTTAGGGTCTTTAAGGGTTGGCTGAGGGTATTGACAACCTTGGGGATTAAGTAGTGGCATAACTAGCACCTTATAATGCTTCTAGGGTAAGTAACACCCCTTAGGGTTAGCAGCCTAAGTGGTAGTCCTTATAGGGCTAGGGTTTTTATTAAAGGAAAGGTGGCCCAAAGGGTTCTCTTTAAGGGGGTAAAAGGTTAAGGGCTTGAAGGCCCTTATAAAGAAGAAAAATCCGGTGTCCTTGTCACCCCCGTGAGGCAGTCTAGGGTGTCGACAAACTATAAGGGCTGATGGTTATTAGAGAGGTTGGCGATAGCTCAAATTACTCCTTAAGTCTAGTTATTCCATCCAAAGGGTTACCTTTATGGGTTAGGACTTAGTCCCACTAAAGGAATCAACTAGGTGTGTCCTTTAAGGTTAGATGTTCCTTAAAGGAAATAACGAGGTTACGTCCATAATCGAGGGTTCCTGGATAAGTTTGCTAGCGATGCCACTGAGGGGGAAGGTGGCATCGTTTATAAACTGAGGTACTAAAGAGGTAGGGAACTAGGGGGTCCTTAGGAGTGGGGTTTATGGCTCTGCCTTTAATTTTTGAAATCTTATTATAATTAAATATTTTATTTTGATAAGTTTTTTTGTTAAAATTAATATTAAAAATTAATTTAACATTGGACTATTAGAACAAGACGAGATTGGTGATTACTCGTGATTAATATAAATTTTTAGTTGTGTGCTTGGAGAGTGGATGTACCATCTTTTCTTTAAAAGGATTTAAACCTCTATAAATATTGTGATGTCAAGTTTTTCTTTCCTAGCTCTTTACTTTCCTTGATGCATTATTTTTTTAACTTTTTTAAAAAAGAATTGGTTTTTCTAAAACTATTTTAAAGCATCTTAGTTTGAAGAAAATATATTTGAAAGAGAAGTTTTCTAAACTTGAGTTTTATTCAATTTTATATTTCTACAGCTAAAAGATCTTGCGTTTCTTGATAAGTTTAACTTTCTTACTTCCTTTTAACATCTATTTTAATGAAGTTAAAATTTCCCTTATTGCATATGATTTGAAAAGTTTGACATCACTTAATTGTTTGACAATTAAAATTACTTTTTCAAAAGATTAGTCGATAAAAATTCTTTTTAGATAGTCTACCACTAACTACTTTTTTGTTACAACATTTTTTTGTGAAATTTTATTTTAAAATTCCTAAAATAAGTAAAAATTAAGGGTTTGTTTAGTTTGTTTGTATCTCGTTTTCATTTTCATCGAAAAGAGAAAATAAGAATGAAAATGTCTTTGATAGAGTTTAGGAGAAAATATTTTTTTTAAACAACTGGTGGCAATTTTATAATTCTAAAAGAGAGTATAATTAATAAATAAAATAAAACAACATAAATCTAAAATTTATAGAAAATCAAACAAAAAAAATCAAGCCCACCGACTCTTGGGGTTTGAGCTCCTCAAACCCTAAAAGGCCCTATGGCCAAGTTGTCGCCCCTAGGCTAGGGCTATTTGCCCTCAAGGACTCGAGGCCCCTAACTTTTTGCTAGACCCATAAGGACTAGAGCTATTTGCCCCTAAGGACCCTAGACTCCTAACCTCTTGTGTGACTTAAGGAGAACCCTTAATCTTTAAGGGAAGTCAATTTCCCCAAGAAGAACCTTGGCCTACTAAGGAGTTTCCTTTATGTCTATTACGCCACCTTCTGTCCTTTAGGTCATCCAAGGGGCACCAAATTGCCTATCCTCAAGAGACCCTTGACCTCTTGCCCCACTTAGGGACACTTCCTGATAGCCTAATAAAGGCCCCCCTTCCACAACAAGATCTTTAGGCCCCTGAGCCTTACTCGTGCCTTCGAACCTCATGTGTGGCCATAGCCCCCTAGGGGTCCCTTCCCATAGTAAGTCCTCTTAGATGAGCCAACCTTAAGGAGCCCCCTCTCCTTTTTAAGATCCTAACAAGATGTTTGTGCTACAGTCCATTGCCCTAATAACCATGGCCCTTATAAGTCATCAATGGCCCTGTCACCTCTTGTAAGCCCTAAGGGCACCAGGTTGTGTGTTTCCCTTAGGATCCCTAGGCACTTAACCTGTTTCACCACTTAGGGAAACCATTTAGCCCTTTACTTGACAAAAACTCCAACCCCATGAGGACTTGCCTCTAAGGCCACTGACCACCAACGGGTGCCCTTTTCCAGGCACCCCAAGGTGCTCCCTAGGATGTTGCATTATCCATATGGTCATTGAACCTTCCTAGTTTATTTGCCACCCTTGGCTACCTCTTACAAGCCCTAAGGGCATTGAGCTACCTACCTCCCTAGGCCCTTAACCTTTTTTCCTACTTAGGGAGAGCCTTACATCACCTATGGGTGGCCTTTTCTGCAATAAGACCAGCCCCCTCAAAGAGCCCTATTTGTAAATCCAAAGGCACTCATTAGGATGTTGCTCACCCCTTAATGATCATTGGCTCCCTAAGCTATTGCTATCCTTTTAGGGACTCTTAGGTCCCAAACCCCCTACCTTGCTTAGGGTTTAAAGAGATCTTACAACCCCTTAGGGTCCCCTTTCCTAAGGAGACATCTTGACCCCTTAAGTTACCCTTTTCTACTACCACTTAGGCCGAACCCTAGGTGCCTCTAAGTCATCAATGCCCCCAATAGGCTTCTATGGGTCTTAAGGGCATTGCACTGCCTATTGCCTTAAGGATCCCTAAGACCCTAACCTTCTACCCCAATTAGGGAGAATTAGGGAGATCCCTCAATTGCCTCTTTCCTAAACAAGACCATCAACCCCTCAAGGATCTATCCTTATCCCTCAACCCCTCGAGGCTACCCTTTTTCCCTTAGGCTCCTTAGGGGCCCACTAGGCTGTTACTCGCCTCCTTGAAAACTCTTATCTCCCTACGTCGTTGCCCAACCCAAAAAAAACCTCAAAGGCCCTAAAGGCACTATGTTGCTTTCCCCTAAGGTCGTCAAGGCTTATAGAGGCTCTAATCCCTAAATTCTAAACATCATCCACTTCGAACCACCTAACCCTAAAGTGGGGCCTCCCTTGTAGCACCTAAATACTAGCGTCATTTACCATATATCTAAATCGTATAATGTTCCTTATTATCTATAAATTTTTGCAAGGTCTACCTAGCCCATAATTTTACCTATTCATTTATATCATTTGTTATCTTTCTTGGGAAAGCATACAAGTACTTCAAGCTATTCCAAGCATTTTCAAATCTCATTTTCCTATAGACAACCAGCTAGGCATGATATGCATTACTTACAATATAAATGATCTTATGCCATAAAGAAAATGGGTACAGTCTATAACTTACATTACATCACATTATCAGCTGTCTAAAAGGGACCTGGCACTTATCTAGGCTATCCCACATAAATGGTACACAACCAAAGAAAATACAATCATGATCATATGAGTCAACCTTAAGACCCCTGTTACTCACCTCTTGCTGGAGTACCTGGAATGTGATTATGTGGACATAAAAAGTGAGATGAAAATCTCAATAGCTAGCAAATTTTTCAGAAAAATAGTACACATTCCATTTCTTAAAATATCTCAAATCATTTCACTGAAACATAAGCACTGATCATACATCATACATACGGCATCTTGGTCACACTAGAGACCCATAACATCATGGTCTACTTACCTAATGTAGTCACATATGGCCATACCTGCAAAGGGCTATGTATCTCTTATTATTGGCCAATCGTGAGGGAAAAGGGGTTTACTTGGCACCGTTTTGTGCACCCCCTTAATTCCCGAGAATGTATACATAACATATCTTAGACCATCATTAATCATAGCATAAAAGTCAGGCAATCAGTGAAAATTCATAAATTTAAGTTCATAAGCATAAAGAGTGTTTTAAGGAAAAGCTAGTTACCTCAATTCCAGCACAATCACTTCCTTTCCAAGGCTGCCAAGGTTACTACTAGCAACTCAAACTAAAACATACAAGAATTCTTGGTTAATGCATGCATATTAGGTCCTAAAGCCATAAATACCTAGTTTAAGAGCTTCTGCTCCTCAAAACAAAACTATGATTTTGCTGAGATTTGGAGTTGTTATTAAATATGACAAAAGTTCTATAAAACTTCTAAAATTTTGTATGGAGGAACCTTTACATGTGTATTTTATTTCGTAATTCTCTCAGCCCTTACCTCTTCCATTCAACTCCAAAAACTACCTCCATACCCAGGATAGTGCAATTTAGTTTTGGTTTCATTTCTATTCTGTTTTACATCCATTTGGATTAGTAAAAATACTTCAAAATTTATGATATCTTATATGAAGAATCCCAGAAATGTTATATAATCACCATAAAAATTTCAAATAAAAACTAATTCTTTTGACCCCTCAAATAACTCACGTTTTAAGGCTGTCCCTGGTTATGGCCTGTTCTGCTTGATTTTCAGACTATCAAATTTCTACATTTTATTATGTGTCTTAACCTACCCAGAATTTTCTAAAATTTGGTAGGATCCTTAAATATAATTCCTTTAACATGTCATAAAATTTGTATACAAAATTTCAACATCCAACCCCTTCAAAATTTTGTCTTTCCATCAACAGTATAAGCTGTCCAGAAAATTGTCCTCAACACAATGTTAATTACAAAAGACCTAGTTTTAGGTTCTCAAAAATCATGAAAATTTCCATAATTTCTTATGAACATTTTGAGACTCTTCTCACCAAAAATTAGAGAATTTAAAGGTCATTTACTAAATTTACCAAGCTAATATTTTCGGGTGTAAAAATGTTTCTATTTTCTCAACCTAACTCTTCTATGCTCTATGACCTTTACTCACTAATCAGACCCTAACTCACTCGTATGGACTCAAAATTTTATGATTCCAGTGGCTATGTGACCGTGAGAAATATATATACAACTTTAATTTTAACCATAAATTCATATTCATTATGTATTAGTCCTAACAATTCGAAAATAGAAGCTATTCTTCACCAGCCTGGATTCCAGACCCGATTTTGACCTCTCATCACTCCATGGACTATAACTCTCTCATTTTACGTTTGATTGATGTGATTCAAAATGTTATGGAAAGATAATACATAGGGCTACAACTTCTATGTTGAACACATTTTCATATTCTAGACATAAAGTCCTACATACAGGCCCGAAAATTAACCTAATAAACTCAAAACCGGATTTTTATAAGAAGCCAGACTTACCTTATGTAAACCTACTCCTATGGTTCTCAATGTAAGATCCTTTTTTTTTATTATACAATATTGAGTTCACATACACGTCATTAATCAAAACGTACATGCAACATAAAAGACATAGATATTTACATCTTGTTTATTTTGGTTGACCAATTCCGGAGATACAGGTGCGGGTGGTTGCACCTTCACCGGGATCTGTGCCAACTCACTCACAAACATTTTATTTAGGATCTGCCCATCATAGAATAACTCGATCCAACGTGCACTAAAAGCCAGAGCTATAGAAAATCTGCATAACTAATTTTCTGAACATGATATGGAAATATAGTGAGAATTAAATCCCAGTAAGTTCAACAATAAATCATCATCAATAAAGCTCATCACGTCATGTTCAGCTGTATAAACTACAGAAAATATCTTTGGTCACATGAATGCATTATATCTACGCACATAAGAATCATACTGTAATGATATGTATGACAGGATTTACTATTTTCAAAATATCATATGATGGCTATCAACTTATTCTCATTTCAAGCTACCCCGGTCAGGGTGAGTATCCTCTACTCTCCGGTACGGGCTTTTCTCGCTCCGTCCGACATGGCCCACTTTCTCTTTCTTTTCTCATTATCATGATCATAACCGTTGGTAGGGCGTCCCCTACTGGTGCACCACACGGATTTCCATGTGACCGTGCTCATTTCTTTTCTTTTCACAATGATAGCCAAAAATATGTTTTCAATAACAAGTATGTTCATCAAAATATAACTATTACCATAAATCATTGGTAATCATGTCATGAACATAACCATTTCAAATATCACTTTATAAAATATTTCCATATCAGAATTTCACACTTAAGACGGTAAGAAGTTCATACAATGGCAATGGCTATGGCTATACTAGTTATTTATTATTTTCATTTATAAGATTCATCTTCTTTCTTAAATATTAATTTTATTCCTTTATTTTCTTGATGCAGGTTTTCATCACATCTAACCTTCTCTTACTAATCAGAGCATAACTCCCTCAATTGAACTCCGATGTAGGTGATCTTGTTGTCCATTTCAAGATAAAACAATTATCTAAAACTATTATGTTCAACAGTTTAACGAAATATTAAGAAATCAAGGTGATATTACTCTCTCAAAGTACATGATAGTTCCTCTCAAATAGGTTCTGACCTTTAGCAACTAATCTGTCCATATCTCCCTCACATGAATTCCAAATTAAGTGATTCTAGTGGGTAAAAATCCGTAACCCATCTATCTATAATTCATATGTTAACCATTTATTTTAATTTCTTATAGAGTGTTCCCAGAAATTAAAATACCGAAGCTATCCTAACATATTCTTCCCTGATGAACCATTTTCTGACCTTTGCTTACTAATCGGACCATATATACCTCATATGGACTCTAAATTGAATGATTCCAGTGGCTACAAATCTGTGACATATATATCTTTAATGCTTATGTTAACCATTTATTTTAATTCCCTACAGATAATTCTCAGAAATTAAAATACCGAAACTATCCTAACATATTCTTCCCTGATGACCCATTTTCTGACCTTTGACTACTAATCGGCTCATATATTCGTCATATGGACTCCAAATTGAATTATTCCAGTGGCTAAAAATCCATGACACACATATCTTTAATTCTTATGTTAACCATTTATTTTAATTCCCTACAGATAATTTCCAGAAATTAACATACCGAAGCTATCCTAACATATTCTTCCCTGATGACCCATTTTCTGACCTTTGACTACTAATCAGACCATATCTACCTCATATGGACTCCAAATTGAATAATTCCAGTGGGTAAAAATCTGCGACACATATATCTTTAATTATTATGTTAATCATTGATTTTAATTCCTTATATATTGTTCCCAGAAATTAAAATACTGAAGCTTAAAATTCTACCAACCATAGCCATACCCATGCAGAACTATCTACACCAACCTAAGTATTCAAACATACATCACATGCAAGATCAATATGTAACATGATATAGCAACATCCATGACCAATCATCAAAGTTCTAAGATCAAAATCTCATATAAATATTATAAGTTTCAAAAGTTTTCTTCAAAAAGAAATATTGTTAAACTTACCTGGAGCACTTAGTCTCCTAGACTTCTCCTTCCTCTTTCTTTCTTTCTTCCTCTCCTTTCCTCACTCTACCTTGCTTCTATTTTTCCTCTCCCTCACTTGGACGAAATTCTAATGTTGTAAGGGTGGGTTTCCTTATATAGGCCACCAAATAATTCACCTTTCATGATCATGGGTCTACCTTATCACAATTAGGATACACTTTGTTGAATTTTTGGAAAACAAACAGCTTATGTTCTTGTCTTCCTCTTCCTTGGTCAAGATATGCATAGGAAAATGAGATTTGTATTTTGAAAATTATGATAATATGTTCTTAAGATATAGGACAAGGCCCATTTGATTTAGGGATTCATTTACCTTTTCTTTTGTCTTAATCAATTATGATAGGTTGCCTTTTTAAGTGGCAAATTTCTAGCCCTTGAATCTCCATTATTTGGTTGATATTATTTGTGTGGGATAGGAATGTTTTGTCCTAATATCATGTATTATCATACCACTTGCTAAAATTATGAGTGTAGGATATAGATGTTTTTATCCTAAAACCTTGTATTATTATGCCACTTGCTAAAATGATGAATGTAGAATCACACCACTTGCTAAATTTTTGTCTTAATGTCATGTAACCTAATCTTTATTATTATTACATTATTATATCATCACCTAATTTATTTTATTTTATTTTTCCTCTTGGATTTGAGCTTATTCCTACCCATTATGGGCTAATTCCTACCCATTTTCTTTGCTTTGGATAAAATTCTACCTTTTTTGGAGGGCTTACTAGAAACTTATTTGAAGTGGAAAAACTCTACATGATGTGTCCATAGGTAAAAGCTCAATTTATGGGTGGAGATACTAAACTTAGTAACTTTTGCTCTTAAATTAAGAAAAATTATCCTAATCCGATATTCTTGAAATTTTAAGACCTTTACTTACTTCACAAAAATTTATCTTTCTTTAACTAAGAATTTCACCTTTCTTTAGCATGTTTATTTCTAATATTTTCTCTTAGGTTTTCTTTCTTTACCTATTCCATTAATATTAGACAATTTCTATGCATATATGTAAGGTGAAGAATTTCTAAGGAAAATATCTAAAAATTACGGGATGTTACACTCAATTTGCAGCTTCCTTCTCCTCTTGGTTTCCTTTGCAACTTAGCCACGTTTCTTGCACCAAACATGGGTTGAAGAAGGCTTCTAACCTCAGCAATCACTCTCACTCTCACTGCCTTATGGTGAGGGAAGAAAACTCCATTTTTTTCCTGATTTTCTTCACTCTCTTCCTCCTCTCTCAATCTTCTTCTTCCTGCTGGCTACCCTCTCCCCCTTCCTTCCTCTTCCTCTTCAATTTTTGGACCTCTTCCCTCTATCATTTCTCCCACTAGCGTGAAGCATGCTTGAGTGTTTTCTGTTGCACCATTTCTGAATGCAAGGAGGTGGCTGCCATGTGTGCAGAGGATTCCCTGGTTCTGCAGGGCAGGGAGCAGGTTTTTTCTGCTGCCTCCACATGGGTTTGCATGCATTCAAATGTGCTCAGTGAGGGAGTGGGTGTTTTACACATAAGAGAGACCTAGGTTGCCAAAAAAAAACTATTGCATGAACCTCTGTTTTCCTGGCGTGAAGCTGCAGCAGAAAGTGTGTGTTTCTGCTTGTCTTTGTGGAGTAAAGGTGGGTGTGAAGATTCTGCCATGTGAGTGTGTTTTTACTGCTTGATGTGGAGCTGATTTTGCTGGCTTTGTGGGTCACTTCCTCTGCTTGCATGTGGCGCCAACTCTGCTGTATAATGGAGCAAACATGGCATGCATTCTGCTGGACAAGATGGCCTGTTTTTCTGCTGCCATATGGATGTGTTGTTGCTTAGTTTATGGAGCAAGAGTTGGACGTTTTTCTGCATGGTTTAGGAGCAAGGGATGGTGTGTTTTCCAGCTTGCATTTCCTACGTGCATGTGTGTCTTTAACCCACCCAAAGCTGCTGGTTCCCCCTTTTTTTTTCTGGGTTTAACTCCTCACGTGCATGCATGGGTGTATATTATGATATGCATGGTTTGAATGAGAGAAATGCACCTATACATGTATACACGTAGAGCTTCTCCTTTGGCATGTGTAAATATATATATTGCATCACATAATGCTTCTTCCTTCCTTATTTTGTTGTTAATCCTAAATTAGTAGCATCCTAAGAAATATATTTATATCATGTTCCTCTAATTTATGCTCCAAAAATATTTTATTTATATTACTTCTAACCATGAAATGGTACCACATTTTTATAAAGATTTTTATTGTCATCAACTACCCATTTTAATTCTTGTTCATATATGTCTTAATTTATGACTAACCCTAGACTAGTAATGTTTAAAAAAAAAAGTATTTGTGTCCTCTCTCCATCCATTATAATCTTAAGAATTTTTATTTACATTAACTATGTTACCTATTTTATGCTTGCCTTATAATCATATAACTAAGCATCTTGATTACCTGTCATATGTGTTTTCTACTCATCCTTAAATTTATCTAACTTTATTAAAGGCTTAGGATGTTACATCCCTTTCCCACCTTCCCCCTCAAGGTGCCTTCCTAAGATGAAGCCTAGAGCCCTCAGGTAGCCTAAAAAGGTCGAAATGCCCTAAGCCTCTATAGAATCTATAAGTGCCTAAGACTTGAGGACTTAATTGCACTTTGGGCCACACCAAGCATCTAAGGGGTTTCATATACTATATATCTTAAACCTCCTTCTCTAAGCAACCTCTCCATTAGTCCCCAAGAGTAAGGTGCTATCCTTTTGCTCCCTAAGACATATGTGGATCCCCCTATCCTAAGCATCCAAGTGCCCGAGTCCTTAGGCTGGCCCCTAGTATTACCCCTAAGCCAGTGGGCCTAAGAATAACTCTTATATTTCATTTTTTTCCTTTACACTGAAGTTAAGAAATATAAGTGAGGAAAAATTATTACATTTAAAAAAAATGGTATTTATGAAAAGCTAATAAAATGTTGTTAAGGCGAGTATTTATTCATTAAATTTGTATTCAAGCATATAATTTCAAAAATGAAAAAGAGAAAAGAAAAACTCTAATTTGTGCTCAAATCATCCCAATTCATAACATTTAAATAGCTAAATTAATGCATAACATAATTTTAACCAGAAAGAAGACAATGTTACTCATTCACTCACCAATTTCCAAAAGGAAATCTAACATTGTAACATAATTTTAAAATAATATTTTTAACTAGAAAGAAGACAATGTAACATAAGTTTAAATTAATTATTTTAAAAAATAGATGTCTAACAAATTATTGAGTCCCCACACTTCCATAGAGTTCTACTTTTGAAATCTTAATTTATAATAAAATTATATAAAAATTAAAACAAAAAAGAACAGAACATTGGTTAAGTTAAACTTATTTCTTCCTGAACCAGAAGTAAGGTCATGCGGGACATGTTACAATTCCAGAGTGTAGTATGAATAAAATATTGATCGTTAATCATATTAAGCCAAATCAAATAGACAAATAATAATAAAATATTGATAAATGTATATTCAAATATCTGAGTTTATGGTTAATTAATCAAAGAAAATATAGAATCGGATTATAAAATACCAAACAGTGACCCCAACCAAATTATGAGGTAAAGAAGAAGAATAACACAACAGGAGAAAAAGAGAATGAAGGAGGAAGAAGAAAGATGTCAAAATAAAAAAGAAAGAGTTGTTTGTATAGTAGGTATGTACCGGACCTCCTCTTGGAGAAGATGAACTGCCTAATTGATCTTGTTCTCAATCCTTTTCAGCTGTACTCTTCCCCTCCCAGGCATCTCCCTCTCTCACTTCTCCAAACTGCCACTACTCTATCCTCTGTCTGTTGTACCCACAACGATTTTCTGATGCCCCTCCCACAACCCACAATACCTGCCCACGCAAAGAGGTCCAAGTTAACTCACAATTGGGATTCAGCTGCGGGGAAAGGATAGAGCAAGAAAAGGGATTCGAAATGCCAATTGCAAGATTAGTAGCCATTATGGCTTGCAGAGTTTATAACATGGATATTAAAAAATTACCCATTGGAAGGGAGGCTTTTGCTCCTAATCCTGCAAATAGCCGTTGACACTGGTTTAAAAAAAGGAAAATAGCCGTTACTTTCTTTCGCCAATAATTCATGAGTCATTTTGTGAAATATTAAAAACTAAACTCTTCTTTTGTATATCAAATCCAAAATTGAAAAATAATCAAAATTTGAATACTACCAAATATATTTTTTTCAACAAAAATTTAAAATGTATAAAATGCCCAGTTTTCTTCCAAATATAATAGTATAATATAATTTTTCTAAAGATATTTAAAATTAAAAACCACTCACTTTCGTTTAAATATAATCAAAATTTAAATAGTATTATATAAATTTCCTAGAAAAAAAATTAAATTCTTTGATAAAAATTCTTTTTAGATAGTCTCACACTAACTACTTTTTTGTTACAGTTCTTTTTGAGAAATTTTATTTTAAAATAAATTTTGAAATTAGTAAAAATTAAGAGTATGGATAAATTATTTTGACACTTAACTTTGTAGAAGTATTATCCTTTGTAATTATCTTATCTGCTTATAGTGGTGCTTATTCTGGCAATAAAAATGGATCGTGAGTCTTACAAGTTTATTTTGATCCTTACTAACTAATAAATTCTCATTGGCTAAAGTAATCTATTCTAATATATATATATATATATATATATATATATATATATATATATATATATATATATCATATCTAAAGACAAGCAAGTCATCTAGAGTAGCCACATAGTTGTAAAGAGTAACGATCTCATTAACTCGACTTCACCGTGAAGCTCAATTATTATACAATAATTACTAAATATAGAATAATATTCTACTTATGCTATTAAACACTAGATAATTAAAATATTTATTGAATAAATAATATTCTAGTTAATAAATTATATTTTATGGTATATTAATTCAAAATTCAAAATAATTTATGCATTAAAATTTTTAATAAATTATTTATAGTTATTACATTGATATTTTAATTAAAATAAAAAATAATTAAACACAATAAATTTGTGTAAAATGAATTAAATTTTATAATGATTAAATTTTTTATGCAAAAAACAAGTACATATAATTAATGATAAATTATTTTAATACTAAAAATCATTAATATTTATTTTTAAAACTTAAAACTACTCATTATCTATTACAAAAGGAAATTTTATTTCTTTTATGAAAAACAAAATTATTATGGAGACACATGCCAATTCAAGGAAAGTTTTACTTATTGTGCCTCCAATCTGAAGGAGATTAGTCTTCCATTCACTTGGGTAGGGGATACCCTTGGTAATAAAAAAAAATATTAATTTTCATTTAAGTAATCAAAAACTATCTATTTCTTACTTTTTATTTATTATTAGTATATATGTATATATGTGTGTGTGTGTATAATAATAATAATAATAAAATTTTTGTTTTTCAAAAATCTGAAATAACAAGGTTATGAAACAAATGGATAAAGTGAAAAAATAAAATCATTTTACCCACATTAGGTTTTATTTTACTTATTTGTTTTTTGCTCACACACAAAAAAAAAAAAAATCTTTTGCTAAAATTCACTCAGCACACTTAGTTGTTTTTCTACTTCATTCAAATTACGCGAGTTTTGGTCTCTCTACAAAGTATGTAGGCTCTAGACTTGCCTAAATATTTTTCTTTTCTTTTATCTTTTGCTTTGTCATATTTTGATTATGCTTGTATGTATTATTTTGGAGATCACCATTTTTTTAAAAAGCATATGATCTAGTCCTTGTTTTGCTTGGGCATCATCTGCAGTCTCCACGTATCGCTGGTGCTAGCTTTCAATTCTTTTTAATTTGCTTTTTCGTATAACCTTTTTTATTTTGGTTTTGGATTGTATTTGGCAGGTGAAAAAGAGGAGGTCCTTCGAATTCTGGTGCTTTTAATCTGTGAAAATATTTTAGTCTTTAGTTTTTATTTTTATTTTTATTTTTTACAAATTTATTATTTAAAAATATACATTTGTCTTATATAATTAAAGGTTTGTTCGTATTTATTTTCAAATCAAATAAACTTTAAAAAAATTTTATTTGATTTATGAGTTTAATCTTTTATAACTGAGAAATTATTTTAATTTTATTTAATAATTATAATAGATTCTACTTTAAATTACAAAATACTATCAACTATTTTTTGAAAACACTAAAAACAAAGGTTTTCTTGTTTTCACACTTTTTTTCATGAGAAAACATTTTCTCTTAAATTCTACCAGACACATTTACAATAATATTTTCTTTTTTAATAAAAAGGAAAATAAAAAATAAAAAAAACCAAACAAATCTTAAATTTGTAGGAAAAAATAAAAAATAATTAATTAATAAATTTGTAAATTGTATCTTCTCTGCAATTTATATACATCAATATGTATTTTTGTTTGGTTTTAAGCATAAAAATAATAGAAACTTTTTGAATCATCAACTAATTATTTATTGATCAATTTATAATATTAATAATAATTTTCTCCTATATCGTGTTTTCAAATTTGATTTCTCATATATTTTGTTTTTCAAAGTATAAAAATTTGGTTGGATGGAAAGACTTTATAAATGTTAAAAGAATAATTAAAATTTCTTATCTTATAAAAATAATCTACAAATATTCATCAATTTTTGTTTTCTTATAAATGTTAATACTTTAAT
Source organism: Gleditsia sinensis (assembly GCA_037074535.1). Lineage (NCBI taxonomy): Eukaryota > Viridiplantae > Streptophyta > Magnoliopsida > Fabales > Fabaceae > Gleditsia > Gleditsia sinensis. The sequence goes on along the minus strand of CM073465.1, from coordinate 64,871,463 downwards.
TATTGGTTAGCTATCAATTTTAAGTTTCAAATGCATTAGTTTGCTACTCTAAGGTAGGGCACCTCGCAAATCAAACTCTAGATCTTTTGGATTGATACAACTTAAATTCTACCAATTCAATCAATATAAGATTTACAAACGGTTAAAATTGTCATTAATGATTTAAAAAAATTATTTTTTTTATATAGTAACGATTGGAACCGTGGCTTAAAAAAAATGCCTTTGCCCTTTACCAATGGTTAGAATTGTTGGTAAATGATGGTTTACAATAATACTTTAGTTCTCTTTCAGCGTAAGTTGGAACTGCTATTAAATTTCACATTTAGTGTTGATTATAATTGTTATTAACAGATTTTAGTGTCAGTAATTCATATATTGTTATAAGAAGCATCTTTAGATTTCTTTTTTCCCAGTACACTAACAATAGTTAAAATAGACACTAAAATCCATTTACGACCGACGCAAGATTTAATTTTCATTTTTAATTTTAATTTGAAATTTAAGAAATGTAGAAAAAACTATAATTTTAAAAATGAGATAGTCTTAAGTCCATATTTACACGCTTTTAGTTAAGCAAAGTGCAAGCTCAAATTTTGAAATTCTAAAATCCTTGGATTTAGATCCAGGCTCAAATTTGAACACTTCTATTGGAGTCAAACTTAGCACAAAAAGAAATTTTAAAATCTCGATTTCTCTTTTCCTTTGGAAATGCCAAACCTTGTCATATGAAGTGTATCGACCATTACAGTCTCCGTTGACAAATCAGCCACTACCGCTGATCATTGCGTCACAACCATTGACTCTCCATAAATACCCGCCATTTTCACTTATATTTATTCATGCAATCTAAATAAAGGAAAAAGATCCATGAAACATTTTCTGATAAAGCAAATAAAAAAAATTATTATTTTTTGGGACTTGTCCATGCTTTGTTATTTTTTCCCCTCCTCTTTTATCTATTTTGCCAGCACCCCAGTACAGCTTTCCTAGTCTAGCATTTCCCCTGCTCGCAGCCTTTTGGCAAATTAGTCATTCTTTGCTCTTGTTTGTCTGCTAAAAATCTTATTTTGTCTTTTTTCGCACTCCAGCTCCCTTGTTCTCCTTCTCCTCGTCTTGTTCCTTTCTGTAACTTGCTTCGATGATTATAGCAGCCATGGGCTTTACAGGGGGAACTACTAGCCAGAGACCACATCTTGTTCTGCCCTTTCTACTCATTTCCAATAATCCTACATTCAAAGCAATAGTCCTGTAGTTTTTCATATTTGAAAAACACCTAGGTTTTGGGCAATTTTTTTTTCTAGGAATCAAAATGCAATTATTTAAGGGTTCAGTAATATTTATATATATTTTTGACTCTGATCAAACTTCTCATAATATTATTATTATGGTTTGATGGCTGGTTTACCATGTCATTGATTGAACTTGCTAAATTGATTCGAGCCTTAAAATTATAGTCATGAACACATAATAAATTTGATATAAATCTTATTTATTTGTAATTTTTATTGGAATATTTACATATTGATATGGAAAGAAAATTTTTGACAATAAATATAACAAATGAGAATGAGCCCATCTTTTTAATAAATTTTCTAGTCAACCAGCAATAAGAGCACAAAAATATATACTTATGAACTTGTGAAGGAAGTAAACAATATATAACTTTTTTTTGGTTTCCCAAGATATCCCCACAGCCGGAAGCCGTGAGACTAATCCTCCGTCCATCTGTTAGCGCACGAAGCGGCAGTGAATTGACCAAAGAGTGCTTTCCATTCATAAGAGCTGGAGATAGAACCTCCAACCGCTTGCTTAAGGGACAAAGTGCTGAACCACTACGTCCACTCAGAACACACACACACTCACCCATAGTCCCAATCTGGAAAAGCATAAAATATTAAATTTTTTTATAAAAATATTTGATACTATTTTATTTGGATTAGATTAGGATAAAAGTAAGTAACTTTTAACTTTTAATTTTTTTAAAAAAAAGCATTTGATGTTACTGAAATTTTAATTAAACACTTGGATTAAATTTAGAGGAACGTGGATAGATTTTAAAATTTTGAATTTTTGTTGAAATATTTATGATACCATTTAAATTTAGTTGTTTTGGAAGTTTTTGATTAGATTTAGAGAAAAAATATACAGCTTTTAAATTTTAAATTTTTCTCAGAAAGCGATGTTATACTATTTAAATTTTGATTAGATTTAAAGAAAAGTGAGTGGTTTTCAAACTTTAAATATCTTTTAAAATAAATATATTATACTATTATATTTGGAAAAAAAAAACTGGGCATTTTTACATATTAATTTTTTGTTGAAAAAAAATTCGGTAGAAAATTTCACAAAATGCTACTGGCACGGTTCGGAGCAAGCGCTTCTCTCTTCCAACGGCTAATTTTTTCACATTCATGTTATAGACTCTGCAAGCCATAACGCAACTTCTCCAGTTTTTCTCTGTGCTTTGGCACCTCCTCCATGAAAGGATTGAGGTTCCACCTTCTGTTCACACCATTAGAGGCATCAACAAGAATTTTATGATCAGTCTTAAAGTCTACTTCATGCACGCCCAGATTCGAGGCTAAAATGTGAGCTTGGAGCATCGCTTGGGCTTTTGCCTCTTCAGTTGTATTTGCCAGAGCTTGAGACGTAGATCCAATGACTACCAACCCATTTGAGTCTCAAGCAATGAACCCTGAGGTACCTTCAAACTCCTCTTTACTAAATGCAGAATCTGTTCCTGGATCTAGTGAGTGCCATACATTACCTTGAATATGTTTGTTACTTGATGATAATGGACCCCGGGCTTGCATGTTTGAAATCTCCAGTCTAGCATCCGCAATACCTTTACTTAAATTCATGCAACTTTGAATTACAATAATAGGAGGAATAAGTTCATGTGGAAAGATAAAATTGTTTTTTACTCTTTCAAACAAACCATAGAATGCGGAAGAATTTAGCAACAAGATCTTCTGAATTTCCCCTGTTACATTTAATGAAGCACGCCTTCTGCCACACCCAGTTTTCAATTCTACTTATCTTGGCAAGTAGGAAGACGAAGCTCTGACCCCTGAAACGAAGTCCCTATCCTTAAAAGCAGCCACATGGCCTTCTCTAACCTTGGACTCTCCATTTCTTGAAATAGGCCAGAACAACTTATCTTGGCAAGGTGAACTAGGGATTGGGGTAGTTAGAATTCTCTTCACAATTGAGAGACTGAACATTTCCCTTAAGAGATGGATATTTCATTTCTTTTCCTCCTGTATAATAAAGGAAGAGACCTTAGACAAAGAGCTATTGGAAAAATTGTCTTCCCAGATTCTTATTTATTCTCCACTACCAACTTGCACTACCTACGCTTCAATAACAGATTTTTGCCTTCCACAATTCCTGCCTAAGGTAGTTTCCCGGATTACCCCAACTCTTCATACTCAGCATGTTATACATCTCCTTATTCTATCTTAAAGGGGTATTTCTACTAAACACAATACCTGCTATGAGTCTTCACTAGCTCCCATGCTTCCTTTTTATCAACATTTGCAAACGACATATATTCATGAGTAATCATACAAATTTGTCCTTGATTTATTAGAGCCAAACTTTAATCATTGAATTTACATTATTATACAATTTAATCTTTTAATTTATCAAACATTGAACAATTTATTTTTTTCTATCATTTCATTCTTGACCGCCGTCAATGTGGCACACCAATTGCTTGCTTGGTCACAATTCCCCCTTTTGTAAAAAAAAAATGAAAAATTGTCCCATTGGCTCTTTAGCTTATTTTTCCATTTCATTTTGGTCCCTTAATTGAAAAAATAAATAAATAAAACCCCTTAAATTTAAAAGATTTGCCACTTATTCCCTAAACCATATAGTTAAAATCCTAAAACCCTCACCCCAAATTATAAAATCTAAACCATAACACTCAACACCACAAAAAAATCTAAAGCAATAAACCCTAAATCTCCAAACTCCAAAACCCAAAACTCTAAATCATAAATTCTAAGTTCTCAACTCAAAATCAATACCCTAAACTCTAAACTCAATATCATAAAATTTTAAAATTGAATTTGCCAAACTCCCAAACTGACCCTAAACCCCAAAAGCAAAACCTTAAAAACACAACCAAAATCCATACACTCCAAATTTCAAAACTTAAAACCAAACTCCAAATTTCAAACCCTAAAATCTCAAACTCTAAAATCTCAAACTCAAAATCTCCAAACCTCAAAATCCCAATGCCCAAAGCCTTAAACCCAAAACCCTAAGCCTTATAATTCAAAGTAAAAAAACCTCAAACCCGAAATCCAAACCCAAACCCCATATCTCTAAACCATAAATCCCAATAACCATAAACCCCAAACATCAAAACCCCCAAACACCTAACCCCTAATCCAAAAATTACAAACCCTAAACCTTAAAACCCTAAACTCCAAAGCCTTAAACTCAAAAACCTTAAACACAGAATTCCAAAACCAAAACCCCTAAACTCTAAACTTTAAGAACCCAAAACCCAAAACCCAAACCCCAAACCCCAAACCTCAAAACCGCAAAGCCCAACCCTAAACCCTAAACCCTAAAATTTAAAATCTTAAACTCTATACATTAAACCCCCAAAGCTCAAAACCCTAAAACCCAATAACCTAAATCCAAAATCCCAAACTCTAAACCTCAAGGCACAAATTTGAGAACTCTAAACCCAAAACCTCAAAATCTAAAACCCTAAGCTTTGAACTTTGAACCCTAAAACCTTAAACCCTAAAACCCTAACTCGTAAACTCTAAACCTCAAAACCTCCCAAATTAAATCCCTAAAACCTAAACCACAAGACACCAAAACCCAAACCCCAAGCCCAAAATCATAAAATCTAAACCCCAAATCTATAAACCCTAAACCCCAAACATGAAACGATTGAAACCTAAAGCCCTAGATTCCAAATGTCAAGGTACCAAAACCTAAAACCCATATACCAAAACCCCAAACCTCAAAACTCTAAACACTAAACCCAAAGCTCCAAAATCAAAATCTCAAAACTTTAAATCCAAAAAAACCAAAACTTCAAATCGTAAACTCAAATACTCAAAGTCCTAAAATTTCAACCTAAAAACCTTAAACACTGGAGGTCAAACCCCCTAACCCAAAAGTTTCAAAACCGAACCCTTAAAACCCAGAGCTCCAAACCTTAAATCCCAAAAAACTAAAACCTCAAGCCTTAGAACTTAAAACCCCAAACTCCAAAGCTGTAACCCCTAAGCATCAAATGTCAAACCATAATCCTCAAAACCTAAAACCACAAACTTCAAACCCTACATCTCAAAACCCCAAATGCCATAACCATAAAACACCAAATCCCAAACCCAACCCTCAAAAATCCAAAACCTAAATCCCAAAACCCTAAACATTAAACCCCAAACAACAAAACCACAAACTCCAAACTATAAATCTCAAAAACACAAAATTTTAAACACCGAAATTACAAATTTAAAAATTTTGAAAACCAAAACTTGAAAACCTAAAACCTTAAACTCTAGAATCAAAAACATCAAAAACATCAAAATTTTAAAACCCTAAACCCTATCTTGTATTTTCTCTTCTTTTCATTATTTTTAAATATACACATAGTTTAGAATTTTAGGTTTTAGTGATTAGGATGAACACTTTGAGGTTTGGAGTATTAGGGTTTAGGATTTTTGGTCTTGGGTTTTGAGTTTTGAGATTTACGGTTTATGGTTCTATGGATTAGAATTTTAGGTTTTGAAATTTAGAGGTTAAGGTTTGGAGTTTTGAGTTTTGCAATTTAGGGTTTGGGGTTTATAGTTTAGTGGTTTGAGGTTTGTGTTTTAGGCTTTACAGTTTGAAATTTTAGGGTTTGGAGTTATGAGGTTTTAGTATTTGGATTTTTGTTTTTAGGGTTTAGGGCTTTGAGTTTTGTGTGTTTAATGTTTGGGTATCTAGGATTTAAAGTTTGGCGCTTGTGGTTTTGGGTTTGAGGTGTAGCATTTTGAAGTGTTGGGGTTTTGTGGTTTATGGTCTTGAGCTTTATGTTTTAGGATTTTAAGGTTTTGGATTTGAGTTTTAGGCTTTTAAGGTTTTGAGGTTTAGGGTTTAAGGTTTTGTGAATTGGGTTTTGGGGTTTTGAAGTTTCAAGTTTGGGGTTTGGAGTTTAAGGTTTAGTGTTTAGGGCTTTGAGTTTTTGGGTTTTAAAATTTGGGGTTTAGGACTTTGGATTTTAGAATTTTTAGGTTTGCAGTTTTGGTGTTAGGGGTTTAAGGGTTTGATGTTTGAAGTTTAGGGTTTTAGAATTTGGATTTACAGTTTTGAGGTTTAAAGTTTGAGTTTTAAGGTTCATGGTTATGGGATTTTGAGTTTTAAGGTTTAAGGTTTAGGATTTAAGGCTTTTGACATTTAGATTTTGAGGTCTAAGGGTTGGGGTTCAAATATTTTTGTTTGGGGTTTGATGCTTAGGGTTTTAGGTTTTCAATTTGGGTTTATATGGTTTTGGTATTTGTGTTTTATGGTTTGAGGCATAGGGTTTTAGAGTTTATATTTTAGAATTTTATGATTTTAGGGTTTCAAGATTTAGTGTTTAAAATTTAGACTTTATGGTTTAGGGCTTACTTAATAGAGCTTTGGATTTGGGGGTTTATGATATAAGTGACAATTTTTTATAAGTTAAGGGATTTTAGAGTTTTAATCAAGGAACCAAAATAAAATGAAAAAAAATAAATTAAGGGACCAATAGAGCAATTTGGATTTTTTTTTTTGAACAAAATGATCACTCAGCAAGTTAGAGTGCTATGCCACTCTGGGTTTAACAAATCAAATAGATACAAACATGCCATATCATGATTTTTTTAATAGCAGTTAAAAAGCGAAATGACAGAAGAACTAATTTATTTAATTTTTGATAAATTTGGGAACTAAATTATGTAATTGCGTAAATTCAGGGAGTAAGGTTTAAAGTCCTAGTAAATTCAGGGATCAATTCATATATTTACTCTATAATCATTAACAAAGAGGAGATGAGTAACTTTAGGGACTTCTTTAGCAACATGAATCCCATTAATAATATCTTCATTACTAACTTTAATGATCAAAAGTGATAACACCTCAGCAGCTAGAATAAGTACGTAGGGAGAGAAGGGATCTTCCCATTGAGCCCTCTTATAGGCTAGAAGATAGAGCCTATCTCCCCATTGATCTTTATCCTATAGGGAACTGTTTTTGGAGACACCGCATGATTGTATTAATCCACATTGAGTCAAAATCGTGAGCCTTCAAGACTTGCTTTAGGAAACCTTACTCCAATCTGTCATAAGCTTTATTTATATCAAGCTTTAAGACCATCACTCCTCTTCCTCATAGACTTCAAGCTATAGATTTTTGAATTTTTGTTTATATATATATATATATATATATATATATATATATATATATATATATAATGATACCATTTAAATTTAGTTTTTTTTTTGGAAATTTTTTATTAGATTTAGAGAAAAATATGTAGCTTTTAAATTTTAAATTTTTTTAGGAAAGTTATATTATACTATTTAAATTTTGATTAGATTTAAAGAAAAGTGAATGATTTTTCAAATTTAAATATATCTTTCAAAAGTTACATTATTACTATTATATTTGAAAGAAAACTGGGATTTTTTTACATTTTAAATTTTTGTTTAAAAAATATTTGGTAGTACATAAATTTTGAATATTATTTAAATTTGGTTTAGAGATAGAAAAAAAAAGTGTGTATAGTATTTAAAATTTCACAAAATCACAATCATCAATTATTGGCCAAAGAAAATAATGGCTATTTTCTTTTTCTTTTTCCTCTTTTTCAACCAGTGCCGACGACTACTTGGCCAAATAAAATAATAAATAAATATGCAAAGGCCCCTTTTTTCCAATGGAAAATTTTTTCACTCATGTTATAAAATCTGCAAGCCATAACGACTATTATTCTTGCAATTCAGAAATTCTGAATCCCTTTTTCTCTTTTCTTGCGCTTTCCTTTCCCAACAATTGAATCCAAATTGGGAGTTAACTTGGATCACTAGCCTCTGTGCGTGAGCCAATATCGTGGGTTGTGGGAGGAGCATCAGAAATCGTGGTGGATATGTCAGAGGATAGAGTAGGGGAAATTTGGGGAAGTGAGAGAGAGAGATGCATATATAGGAAGGGAAGAGTACAGCCGAAGAGGATTGAGAACAAGATCAGTAGGCAGTTCACCTTCTCCGAGAAGAGGTCTGGTACGTACTTACTATACAAACAACTCTTTCATTTTTATTTTCGCTCTTCCTTCTTCCTCCTTTCCATTTTCCTCCCCTTTATGTTAATCTTCTTCTTTACCTTATAATTTGGTTTGGGTCACTATTTAGAGTTTTATAGTCCGATTCTATATTTTCTTTGATTAATTAAACGTAAATTCAAACATTTGAATCTACAGTTATCAATATTTTATTATTATTTGTCTATTTGATTTGCCTTAACATGATTAACAACCAATATTTTATTCATACTACACTCTGGAATCATAACATGTCTAGCATGCCTTACTTCTATTTCAGGAAGAACTAGATTTAACCTGACCAATATTCAGTTTTTGTTTTAATTTTCATGGCATTTTGTTACAATTAAAATATCGAAAGTAGAACTTTGGGGAAGTGTGGGGACTCAGTGCAGTTTTTTTAATTTTATTAAATTATTAAATAAATAAAAATACATTATAAAGAATAGTTATACTTAATATTTTTGTTAGTTCAATTGTTGTCACAAGATAATGATTGTTTGGAAAACATTAAAATTTGATTATTCCATAAACATTTTAAAAACATTAAAACATCAATGATACTGCACATATTTTTTTTTCTTTTTTAATTGCAAGTCATCCACATTAAGGGCTTTTTGTTTCTCGTTTGAACACTACTCTGTCACATAAATTTTAGATATTTATTTTTTGACTCCTGAATAATGGCAAGAGTTTCGGACACTTTTCACAGAAAAACCAATATACAATATACACTTTTTGATCTTCTGGGTTATCCAATATACAAAATGCTATTAGTTATGCCATATTGACCTTGAAGATTCTTATTTTTTACGTTTATATATTGTCAATGATCATGATTGTGCTATTTATTAGAGGAAGTGTTTCTCTTCCCATCGTCAGGAATTTGGCTTGGAACTTCTAATTTTCTGGTTTAATTTTTAGTGGTATTAAGATCCTTCCTCTAAATACAGCATGCAGATGCAAATTATTGGATAAAACTTGATGATACAAAACACTTTTTACGTTTATATATTGTCAATGATAATGATTGTGCTATTTATTAGAGGAAGTGTTTCTCTTCCCATCGTCAGGAATTTGGCTTGGAACTTCTAATTTTCTGGTTTAATTTTTAATACAAAACCCCAAATTTCACCCCCCCCCCCACCAACAAAGATTATATATCATTAATCATTATTTGTGTAATCTGCATCATTCCCCAACCAAATCAATATTTAGATTTTTCTTCTAGACAGATGATGTTATTAACACTCAATAACCAAGTATTTTCAACTAATTTCATATATCGCTATGAATATATATATATATATATATATATATATATATATATATGTAGGAGTCCTTCTTCTCATGTATACTAGTTGGTTGTGACAGTCAACTATTTTTTTCTGCTTGCTTTCGGAGAAACAGTGCTCCATGTGTTATTAAATATTTGTCTTTATAGTTTTGTATTTTTTGCATATGGAGAGAAGAATAGAAAATGGACTCAATTGGAAGAATAAAAGCTAAATTGTGCTAAATTGTGGTTCTTTAATAATGATATTTATAAATCAAACAGAAAAAATAAATTTATTGAAAATGGCTGAGTAAGGAACATTATTTTATTGACTCCTGAGACACATCCTAATATATATATATATATATATATATATATATATATATATATATATATATATATATATATATATATATATATATATATGCATCAATTCAATCTTAATTTATGACGACATTTCCAAAAGAACTGAAACATAAAGATTCAAGGCAGAACACCTAATATTGAAAATATGTTTGCTATTTACTTTTCAGCCCAACCTTACTGTAATATTTGGGTCATATCTCATAAAATAAAATCTAGATTCAAGGAGCATTATCTTGACCTTACTCCAGTATTTTGACCATAAATCACAAATTACATATCTAATTTGTCTTGACGGAAAGATAATGAAATTGCCTAAAACTTTAATGTTCATGGGGTCATCAAATTCGGTGGATTTCAAAGATAAATTCAAGGTTTAATTTCAGTGCACAGGATAGAACCCAGAACCCAAATTGTCAACTTAATACAACTTGTTTTAGTTCTAAGTGCTTGTAATATTCTTTTCTCTTTAGAAATTTTGTATTTTTACTTTCTTTCATAATATTATATCATGCTTCTTCATCTTTTATTTGGCTTTATTGCCTTGATTTTGGAGAACTAATCTCCTAATACATACTAAGGTTGAAACTTTTGGTATGAGAATAATAATTCAACTATTAATTTTTATGTTTATATTTGATGATTGTATTTACCTTCTTATTATTATAATAGAGAGCCATCCTCTCTATTTCTCTCTATTATTATTTTCTTGTTATTTTCTTTCTTAGAGTACAATTCTGCTACCTACTTTGTTTTGGATACTGCTGTGGTTTGTTTTGTGTTTGTAGGAGAGCAAAAGAGGAACAGAAGCAAGAGAAAACAATCATGGGAAGAGCCAAAAGGACTTGGGATATGCTAAGGAGGAAACAAGGAAGCAACACACCAAAAATTGGCAAGAAAGCAGTTTAGCAGCCCCCAACACGGCCAGGCCGTGCTCTGGGCAGATGCTGTAGAGAACCTCCATAAACCAGCCCGAAGCAAGGCCAGGCCGTGTCCTGGAATACAGTCGTGCTTCAAGTCTGTACTACACTTGATTTTTAGGGTTCTGGGCTGCTAACTTGATACATAAGCAGGGGGAAACACAGAGGCAGAGATTGAGACCAGAGGAGACACTTTAGACTCGGTTTTTAGGCTTAGAAAACACTCCTAGGTTAGAGTTTTACTTGAATCATTGTGGAATTTATGTTCTAGAGTAGGATTTTTCTGCATTCGAAGGTTGTATTTCATCTGACTTTTCTGAAGACCAGGTTTTATCTTTCTATTTGAATTCTTCTCTTCTACTTTTACTTATTCTCTTTAAATTGTACTGAATTATCATGATTTACTCAATGAATATGAATTTAGTTTCTGTTTATACAATGTGTGAGTAGATTTAATCTAGGGTTTCGGGGAACCCTCTTGTGATATGATGATACTGTGCTGATGACTTGAATGTTGAAACCCTAATTGTGATTACTTCTAGATTGATTAGGATTGACTATTATATGCATGAATGAGTTGGTAAAATGCCTGATCTCCAATCTATCACGTCTTAGGTTTTTAATTGATGGACTGAAAGGTGAAGATTAAAACCGAAACTTAATAGTTAATTAGGAATATCTTAATCACGAAAGTAGTTTAAGATACTCTAGGATTGAATCAATTAGTGGGCACGAGAAAACCGATTAATTGTATTCCATGGTTGGCATTAAGCTTAATGGACCTAGGTTGAGCTAAGAACCACGAAAGTAGGCAATTAAATCAACCTAGGTACGATTGGTAATGCTTGAAAGAGATTGCTAATTAATTAAGGCTAAACCATCCCAAATAATCTTGATAATTACAATTAGAGGTAAATATTAGATGTTGAGTATCACAAGTGTGGTGAACCCTAACCCTAGGCTTTGCATAATTGGTTATTTTCATCTATTTAAATTGTTACACTTTCTCATCGAATTGCATCGATTTAGATAGCATTTTTTGTGAAATTCTAGTAGTTGGCATTGTTCTCTGTGGGACACGACCCGTACTCGCTAGACTAGCTACAGCTACGACGTGTGGTTATGGTAATTGGTAAAACACACACAACAAGTTTTTGGCGCCGTTGCCGGGAAACAAAGTCAATATTAGATATTTTACAAAATAGCTAGACTAAATCACTTTCTTTTTAATTTTTTTCTGCATAATTTTATTTTGCTAATTTTTGTTCCTTTTTCTTCCTTCATAGGTGTTTAGCTATTTTATGTGAAGAGGCCACAAATTCATTGTTGAATTTGACCCTGAGATTGAGTGCACCTTGCGGAGGAGAAGAAGAATACAGCAGCAAGAAAATTCTGCAGCTACAATGGGGGAGAGAGATAACCGATCTCTTAAAGATTTTACCACCCCAGATACACATGGCCTGAATCCCAGCATCGTCAGGCCAGTTGTTGAAGCTAACAACTTTGAGCTGAAGCCCTCTCTTTTGCAGATGGTTCAGCATAATCAATTTGGAGGATCACCTACTAAAGACCCAAATCTATACTTGTCAGTCTTTTTGGAGTACTGTGACACCCTGAAGCTGAACGGGGTATCTTTAGATGCCATCAGATTGAGATGGTTCCCTTTCTCTTTGAGGGACAAGGCCCGTGCATGGTTGCATTCTCTTCCATTAGGGTCCATCACCACTTGACAACATCTTTCTCAAGCCTTCCTCGCCAAATACTTTCCACCGAGTAAGACGGCTCATCTTAGGAATCAGATAACTACTTTTGATCAAAAAGATGGGGAGTCACTATATGAAGCTTGAGAAAGATTTAAAGAGCTCCTTAGAGTATGCCCACACCATGGGTTGGAAAAGTGGCTCATAGTCCATACATTCTACAATGGACTAATTTATAGCACCTGTATGTCTGTGGATGCTACAGCTGGTGGAGCCATTATGAACAAGACAGTTGATGAGACATATGAGCTGATAGAGGATATAGCTCAAAACCACTAATCATGGTCTAGTGAGAGGCAACTAAGAAAACCAGTAGGGATGTATGAAGTAGATGCATTCAATCATCTAACTTCTAAAGTTGATGCCTTATTTCAGAAGTTAGACAAGTTGAGCATCAATGCTATTGGGTCCTCTTCTTCTTCATCTTTATCTTGTGAGATTTGTGGAGGTGTTGGTCATGTGGCCAATGAATGTCAGCTTGGAAACTCTACACCTCAGGATTGTGAGCAGGCAAATTTTGTGAACAACCAAAGAAACAATCCCTACAGCAATACCTATAACCCTGGCTGGAGAAATCACCCGAACCTCTCTTACAAGCTGAATGCTAATCAGCAGCCTCAGAATAATTTCAGGCAACCTTTAGGCTTCCAGAATCAGAGGCCATTCAATCCTCCTCCTCCTCAACCAAATTCAAATTTGGAGGCTCTAATGGAAAACTTCATCTCCACACAGAGTAGACAGAATGAGGAATTTAGAGCCCAGAATCACTCGATGAATGTGGCTATAAAGGATTTAGCTTCTAAAGTGTACTTACTTGCTACACATAATAAGATGCTAGAGACTCAAATAGCACAACAAGCGAGTTCTTCAAATAGGAATTTTGGTAAATTCCCTGGCCAACCTGAGAATCCAAGGGAACACTGCAAGGCTATCACTTTGAGAAGTGGTAAACAATTGGGCGAGTCAGTGGAAAAGGAGGAAGATAATGAGGAAGAGAAGAGAGATGAGCCTGAAAGAGCAACTGAAGAAGAGGAGCAAGTTAGTGAAAGGAAAGAGGAAGAAGAGCCTAAATACGTGGCTCTTAAACCATACAAGCCACCAGTTCCTTTCCTTCAGAGACTAGCTAAAGCCAAGTTAGAAAAGTAGTATGGGAAATTCCTTGATGTACTGAAAAAGCTACACATCAATATTCCATTCTTGGAAGTTGTCTCTCAGATGCCCTCTTATGCTAAATTTCTGAAGGAAATCCTCTCTAACAAGAGGAAGATCGAGGAGTATACCACTGTGGCATTAACTAAAAAGTGTAGTGCACTGATCTAGAACAAATTACCTCCTAAACTCAAGGACCCTGGAAGCTTCTCTATACCTTGTTCTATTGGAGATGTGCAAATCACTAAAGCTTTATGTGATCTCAGAGCAAGTGTGAGTCTTATGCCATTGTCCATATGCAAGAAGCTCCAGATGGGTGATTTGAAGCCTACAATTATTTCTCTCCAGTTAGCAAACCGATTCGTCACTCATCTGGTAGGTATATTAGAGGATGTTTCTCTAAAGGTAGGTAAGTTTTTCATACCTATTGATTTTTTTATTTTAGAGCTGGAGGAAGATAGCCAAATCCCCATCATTCTGGAAAGGCCTTTCCTAGCCACTGTAGGTGCCATTATAAATGTTAAAGATGGAAAGCTTTCCTTGAATGTATAGGATGAAAAGATTGAGCTTAATCTTAATGATGCAATGAAATGCCCATCTCTAGGTGATACTTGTTGCATGGTTGATGTAATTAAGCAAAATATTATTGATAATGCAGCGAGTTTATATTCTACTGATCCACTTGAACTTTGCCTTGTGGATAGTTCTGTTTCTTGTGCTGAACAGGTAGAAGCTGATGCATATACTAAATTGCTTGATGAGTGTCCCATGCTCTCCTCAAGAGAAAAATCTGAAAAGCTGGAGTTGGACCATAGTCAAAAACCATCAATTAATGAGAAAAGCAAAGCACCTAAGGTAGAACTCAAACCTCTTCTATCCAATCTAAGGTATGAATTTTTAGACCTTAACTCTGCATATCCAGTCATAGTGAATGCTGAAGAAACTGGTAAGTTGTTGGATGTACTTAGAAAGTTTAAGAAAGTGATTGGATATAGTATTGATGATATAAAAGGGATTAGTCCATCTGTTTGCATGCATCGTATTTCAGTTGATAATGATAAAAAAACCTTCCAGGGAGCACCAAAGGAGACTCAATCCGAACATGAAAGAGGTAGTCAAAAAGGAAGTACTTAAATTGCTTAATGCAAGTATTATCTATCCTATTTCAGATAGTGAGTGGGTAAGTCTTGTCCATGTGGTTTCTAAGAAGGGAGGTATGACTGTTGTTAGAAATGATAATAATGAATTAATCCCTACTAGAGTTGTTACGGGTTAGTGCATGTGTATTGATTATAGAAAATTGAATAAAGCCACCTGTAAGGATCACTTCCCTTTGCCATTTATTGACCAATTATTGGAAAGGCTGGCTAAACATTCACACTTTTGTTATCTGGATGGATACTCAAGATTCTTTCAAATCCCTATCCATCCAGACGATCAAGAAAAGACCACGTTCACATGTCCCTATGGCACCTTTGCATATAGAAGGATGCCATTCGGATTATGTAACGCACCAGCCACTTTCCAAAGATGTATGATGGATATTTTCTCTGACTTTATTGAGGATATAATGGAAGTATTTATGGATGATTTTTCTGTCTATGGTACCTCATTTGATAACTGTTTAAATAATTTGACACAGGTACTTAAGAGATGTGAGGAAGTCAACCTAGTACTAAATTGGGAGAAATTCCATTTTATGGTAAGAGAAGGAATAGTACTCGGACACTTGGTGTTTGAAAGGGGGATAGAGGTGGATAAAGCAAAAATAGAGGCAATCCAGACAATGCCACCACTATCAAATGTTAAGGAAGTGAGGAGTTTTCTTGGGCATGCGGGCTTCTACAGAAAATTCATCCAAGACTTCTCTAAAATTTCTAAACCCTTAACTAACTTGCTTATTAAAGATATCCCATTCTTATTTGATAATGACTGTCTATGTGCTTTTTACAGGTTGAAGGAGGCACTAATATCTACATCGATCATCCAACCTCTTGATTGGAGCCTTCCCTTTAAGATCGTGTGTAATGCAAGTGACTAGGCTGTGGGAGCTGTACTTGGGCAAATGACAGATAAAAAGCCCTATGTCATCTATTATGCTAGCAAGACGCTGGATGAAGCCTAAGTCAACTATTCCACCACTGAAAATGAACTCTTAGCAGTAGTGTTTGCAATTGACAAATTCTGACAATATCTACTGGGATCTGAAGTCATAGTATTTACAGATCATGCTGCAATTAAGTACTTGCTAAGTAAGAAGGATGCCAAGCCAAGACTGATTAGATGGATCCTCTTATTACAGGAGTTTGACCTTGTAAGAAAGGAATAGAGAATGTGGTTGCAGGCCACCTTTCAAGACTTGGGCAAGATTTAATGAGAGAAGACAAAGATGAGTTGCCTATAGACGATTCTTTTCCTAATGACCAACTCCTTGCAATCACTTAAGCTGATATCCTTGGTATGCAAACTTTGTGAACTATCTTGCATGCAGAATATTTTCTGAAGGGTTGAGCTACCATCAAAGAAAGAAATTTTTCTCTGATATCAAGTCCTACTATTAGGATGATCTATGTTTGTACAAATGGTGTGCAGATGGCATCTTCGGAAGGTGTATTCTGGAGGAAGAGGTCTATAGCGTTATATTTCATTGCCATAATTTACCTTGTGGAGGCCATACTAGCACTTCTAAGACTGCAGCTAAAATTCTCCAAGCTGTTTTTTATTGGCCTACACTTTTCAAAGATGTGCACACCTTTGTAAAAGCATGTGACCGGTGTCAAAGAGTTGGGAACATCTCAAGAAAGAATGAGATGCCCCTGAATAGTATTTTAGAAGTAGAAATATTTAATGTTTGGGGGATTGACTTTATGGGTCCCTTCCCATCCTCATGCGGGAATAAGTATATCCTAGTAGCTGTGGACTATGTGTCTAAGTGGGTAGAATCAGTGGCATCACCCACTAATGATGCTAGAGTGGTTGCCAAGCTCTTCAAGAGGGTGATTTTTCCAAGATTTAGAGTACCTCGAGCTGTGATAAGTGATGGAGGTTTCTACTTCACTGAACAACAATTTCAGAATCTCCTGAAGAAATATGGAGTCACTCACAAAATGGCTCTAGCTTATCACCCTCAAACAAGTGGACAAGTGGAAATATCAAATAGGGAAATCAAAGCAATATTGGAGAAGATCGTATCCAAGGCAACAAAAGATTGGTCTCTCAAGCTTGATGATGCATTATGGGCTTACAGGACTGCATATAAAACACCGATAGGCACCACACCTTTTCGGTTAATATATGGAAAACCTTGTCACTTGCTGGTAGAGCTTGAACACAAGGCATATTGGGCAGTCAAAACAATTAATTTTGACTTGACAGCTGCTGGAAAAAGGAGATGCCTACAATTGAATGAGTTAAATGAGCTGAGGCTTGATGTCTATGATAGTGCCAAGTTATACAAAGAAAGAACAAAAAGGTGGCACGATAAACATATTCTAAGGCGACAATTTCAAGTAGGAGAATGGGTCCTACTATTTAATTTAAGGCTGAAGCTTTTTCTCAGAAAGCTTTTTTCCTGATGGTCCGGTCCATTCCAAGTAACTCAAGTTTTTCCATATAGAGCAATGGAAGTTTGGAGTAAAGCTACTGGATCCTTTAAGGTTAATGGACAACACCTTAAGCACTTTGTCACGGGGCAACCAGTTGAAAAGAGAGTCACCCAAGCTTTCTTAGAGCCCCCCTCAATCCAATGAAGTGCAAGGGAGTCGAGCTAATGACTTAAAACAAGCACTTTGTGGGAGGCAACCCACATTTTAGTTTTTAAGTTTCTTTTAGTTTCATTTCTCACTTTAAGATTTAGTTTTCACCCTTAATTTATCTAATTTCTTAGGTTAGAAGTTTAATGAGTGTTTTCTTATGATTTTCAGGTCTATTCCCATGTGTCCAAGGTAATATAAAAGGCTTAAAATCAAGATAAGTCAAGGAGAATCAAAAGCTAAGGAAAAATTCAAAGATTTGGAGGTTCCAGCCAGTAACACAGCTATGACGTGTCCTACACCAAGCCCGTGCTATAAGCACGGGCCAAATCCTACAAGATTGGCCAAAACCCGCAAGAAGCACAGGCAGGCCGTGTCACAGGACACGGCCGTGCCCCAGGTCAAAAGCTGAAAACCAAAATTTTTTGGTTTTCCAGCCCACAGCACGGGTTGCCCGTGCTAATGAACACGGCCCAATACCCCAACCCGTGCTCCTGAAAAAAAAAGGGCTGAAGGCTACAGTTACCCGCCCGAAGCACGGGCTGGTCATGTTTTAGGCTTGCTCTTAAATTTTTACCCCCTTTTTTCCTCTTTTTCTTCTCCTGTGTTTCCCCTACCCATGCCGTGCCCTAACCCGTGTTCTTCTCTTTCTCTACGGTCATTCAACTTCCCTTCCCCCATCTCCCTTCGACTTCCCTCATCTCCCTTCGACTTCCCTTCCTTTACACCAAGCCCTAGCCTTCGTTCATCCCCTTCCTTGTTCTTCCTTACCCACTCGGTCTCACCCATTCCCCAATCCCTCACCCTCTCATTCTCCCTTCTCCTCTCTGTCTCCATTGCCATTCTCCCTAACCGAGACATCCACCCCTAATTTCCCTCATTCCTCGGCCTTTCCCTAAATTCTTGTCCTAGCCCCATCCCTCTTTCTCCCATTCTCCCATCTTCACTCACCATTCTCCCTCACCTGTCTACTCTCCCACTCATACCAGTGTTTCCACCAACCCATTGTTGTGTTATTACCTTCATCATTTTGCTGCATCAGGTACTTTCTATTTCTAGCTTTGTTTTACTTTTCTGATTTAGAATTGCTAGTTGTTGCTGTTTAGACTAGTTTATGCATCTGAATAGGAATGGTTTATGTCACGCATTACATTGTTTTGGTATCCCATTTATAAGTTTCCCATTGCTGAATTACTGCATTAAATTCTTGTTGGATGGTATATATGCATAAGGCCTTTCTCTGACTCACTGACTGCATTTAGAAACCAAACTTTGCTTGCTTAGAGCTCAACCTTCTGACACTATACTTGGATAGTTTTGAAAATTTCTGCAGAGCTTGGTCACATCATTCTAGAATTTTTTGGTTGATTGGTAGCTTGAATTGCATTGGACTTTTAATTCTTGGAATTTTCTCCCAGAAATTTGGATACATGTGTGCTTGAATTACTGAATTCCACATTGGAAAATATTTCTGGTTAGGTAGCTAATCTTTTCTTCATTTGTTTGCATGGGACCTTCTGTTTATTTATACATGTGTGTTTGAACCTGAATAGATTGGATTAGCTTACTTGAATTCTGTTGTTTGTGGTGCTCCCACTCCCCATTTACCAATTGTCTTGCATCTCAAAATGGGTCCCAAAAGAGGTCGAACAGGCCAATCATCAACCCCATCCCACCAACCCCGTAGAGAACAAAATCAACAACCACCCCAACTTCCTCATTAGATTAACGAGTATGGTATTGTGTTCGTTGATGATAGTCAACAAACCCGATACGATACTCTCATTAAAAGGGGAATGCTAAGTACCCGATATATGGATAAGGAATGTCTGGAATGGTTTGGTCTTTTAAATGACGTCCAATACCTCGTTAATCGGATTGGGTGGAACACATTTATTACCCTATGATACTTGGCCTACCCTAGACCCACCCTAGAGTTTCTCAGTTCTATTAAAGTAATCCTGTTTAGGGGTCCAGATGTCCATCAGGGCCAAATAAACTTTAGACTGTTTAACTGTAGCTTTAACTTAACTTTAGCATAATTTAATGCATTGTTTAGCCTGCCTCCATAGGGAACTAGATTAGTACCCTCAGATTTTCTTGCCAACATTTTTTGGAACTCAATTGCTATTGAGGGGCAATATAGTGTATAAAGTTCTAAAGCATCTTTCATTTGCAACCCTACCTTCCGATATTTATAGTGTCTTATGGCCTATACTGTTTTTGGTAAGGCTAAGAGTGATGGGGTTGCCAATCAAAGAGAGCTTTACTTTTTATATACTATGGTAAATGGTACCAAAGTGGATACCGGAGCCTTTATGGCTCATCAGACGGCCCGGGTAATGGGGCAATGAATGGAAAGGTAGTAATAGGAGGCCTGCTTACTGCCATAGCTAGAGGGGTAGGATTTGAGGCTAATCTACAGGGGATGCAACCAGTGGTTGGCAGCAACAGGATTGATTTGGAATCATGCTTACATATAAAACTAGTTGTCAAACAAAATGCTGAATACTGGTTGTATCTCCGTGGCCATTCACTCTTCTGCCTCCCTAACCCTACTAGGACAGCGGTTACTAATAGGCAGAACTGTATATATCTAGTAGATGAGGATAGAGTGGATGTTGAGATTCCTCTTGAGGAGGAAGATGTCCCCCTTGAGCCACTTATGGCTCTTCCACCCCCTCCCTCTTCCCATTTCACTGACCATGCAGGTTCTTCATCTGCTCCCCTGAAGGATCAGGCATCCATCTCTTCCATGCTCAGTCGCATTGAGGCCAAGCAGCTTTCACAGAGAGCAACCATGCATGCCATGCAAGACTCCATCTAAAGCATGCAGGGTATGATGCAGGCTTGGTATACCTGGCACCTGGGTCAGCAACCCCCTCCACCACCACCGGATGACCAGTGAGTACGTAAGTTCCTTCTCCCCTTTGCCTGTATTTTCTGTTATTTCTGACATTGAGGATACTGTCTGATTTAAGCATGGAGGAGTAGACTTGCGTATTTTATTTTTACTGCCTGAGTTTATGATCTGCACTGGCCATTTTTATTTGTTGATTTAGTTGTTCTTTGCATGTATATATTGTACATATCACATTCCTTTTGTCTTGTTGCATAATCACATAGTTGCTATTTCCAAGATAGACTGGTGTAGTATAGGTTGATTTTAGCTCATGACATGTGATGCACAATAGGATATGAAATAAGTAGTTATTATTTTAGTCTCTCTTTTCTAGCATTAAACCTCTAAATTTTTGAAAAATATCTCTCTATTGTGCTGTGAATTGTATGCTATGGCTGGTTTTAACACTATGAGAGTGTGAAGGTAGGGAGAGGTGAAAATGAGGGTATGTGACACCCAAAAAGTTTTCACTCTGAGTACCCCTTCAAAGCACCAAAAAGGCCTTAGTATGAGTACCTATATGCTTTTACCCTAGTGAGATGGAGCATAAAATGCACTTACGGCATATTTCTATATATATATATATATATATAATGATGATGAGAAATAAAAGAAATGGAGTGTGAAAAATAGAAATAAGGGTAAGGCAAAATAAGGAGATCTAAAGGATGAGGTGGCCTACTTGAGTGTCTGAAAATCAGTCTGGTGCATACAACCAATGGTAACAGTAGAAGCAGATATATAATAGAAGAATTCTTGGTTTGGTTTTAGAAGAATAGAGACTATTTGATAAATGTCTATTCATATATTTATTGTGTGCACACTGATTGGGTGAAAAATTACCTATATTGCATCTTTCTACCTTCTGGAATCTGATTGCATAATCCCCCTTCCTTCTGATATGATATGTTATTTGCTTGAAGACAAGTAAAGGTTTAAGCATGGGGGAGTTTGATAAAGGGGAATTTTGAGTACTTAATGGCTATAGTTTATCCCCTAATTCATAGTAACTTGTGGTTATTTCTCTGCTTTTGGTTATACTTTGTTCTGGATACTGCTGTGGTTTGTTTTATGTTTGTAGGAGAGAAAAATAGGCAAAGAAGCAAGAGAAAACAATCATGGGAAGAGCCAAAAGGACTTGGGATATGCTAAGGAGGAAACAAGGAAGCAACACACCAAAAATTGGCAAGAAAGCAGTTCGGCAGCCCCCAACACGGCCAAGCCGTGCTTGGTGGCATGGAGCACGGCCAGACCGTGCTCTGGGCAGATGCTGCAGAGAACCTCAAGAAACCAGCCCGAAGCACAGCCAAGCCGTGTCCTGGAACACGGACGTCATTCGGGTCCGTACTACACGTGATTTTTAGGGTTTTGGGCTACTAACTTGATACATAAGCGGAGAGAAACGCAGAGGCAAAGATTGAGACCGGAGGAGACACTTTAGACTCGGTTTTTAGGCTTAGAAAACACTTCTAGGTTAAAGTTTTACTTGAATCACTGTGGAATTTATGTTCTAGAGTAGGATTTTTCTACATTCGAAGGTTGTATTTCATCTAACTTTTCTGAACACCAGGTTTTATCTTTCTATTTGAATTCTTCTCTTCTACTTTTACTTATTCTCTTTAAATTGTACTGAATTATCATGATTTACTCAATGAATATGAATTTGGTTTCTGTTTATACAATGTGTGAGTAGATTTAATTTAGGGTTTCAGGGAACCCTCTTATGATATGATGATACTGTGCTGATGACTTGAATGTTGAAATCCTAATTGTGATTACTTCTAGATTGATTAAGATTGACTATTATATGCATGAATGAGTTGGTAGAATGCCTGATCACCAATCTATCACGTCTTAGGTTTTTAATTGATGGACTGAAAGGTGAAGATTAAAATCGAAACTTAATAGTTAATTAGGGATATCTTAATCACGAAAGTAGTTTAAGATACTTTAGGATTGAATCAATTAGTGGGCACGAGAAAACCGATTAATTGTATTCCATGGTTGGCATTAAGCTTAATGGATCTAGGTTGAGTTAAGAACCACGAAAATAGGCAATTAGATCAACCTAGGTACGATTGGTAATGCTTGAAAGAGATTGCTAATTAATTAAGGTTAAACCATCCCAAATAATCTTAATAATTACAATTAGAGGTAAATATTAGATGTTGAGTATCACAAGTGTGGTGAACTCTAACCCTAAGTTTTGCTTAATTGGTTATTTTCATCTATTTAAATTGTTATACTTTCTCATCGAATTGCACCGATTTAGATAGCATCTTTTGTAAAATTCTAATAGTTGGCCTTGTTCTTTGTGGGACAAACCCGTACTCGTCGGACTAGCTACAGCTACGCCGTGCGCTTGCGGTAATTGGTAAAACACACACAACAGCCACCTATTTTATTTTATTTTATTTTATTTTGTTATGTTAATTAGTTTTCTACCTTTCTCATTTTTTTGTACATATTTTAATCTTGTAAGCTTAATGGACCTAGGTTGAGTTAAGAACCACGAAAATAGGCAATTAGATCAACCTAGGTACGATTGGTAATGCTTGAAAGAGATTGCTAATTAATTAAGGCTAAACCATCTCAAATAATCTTAATAATTACAATTAGAGGTAAATATTAGATGTTGAGTATCACAAGTGTGGTGAACTCTAACCCTAGGCTTTGCTTAATTGGTTATTTTCATCTATTTAAATTATTACACTTTCTCATCGAATTGCACCGATTTAGATAGCATCTTTTGTAAAATTCTAGTAGTTGGCATTGTTCTTTGTGGGACACAGCCCGTACTCGCCGGACTAGCTACAGCTACGCCGTGCGCTTGCGGTAATTGGTAAAACACATACAACAGCCACCTATTTTATTTTATTTTATTTTGTTGTGTTAATTAGTTTTCTACCTTTCTCATTTTTTTTGTACATATTTTAATCTTGTAAGCTTAATAGACCTAGGTTGAGTTAAGAACCACGAAAATAGGCAATTAGATCAACCTAAGTACGATTGGTAATGCTTAATAGAGATTGCTAATTAATTAAGGATAAACCATCCCAAATAATCTTAATAATTACAATTAGAGGTAAATATTAGATGTTGAGTATTACAAGTGTGGTGAAATCTAACCCTAGGCTTTGCTTAATTGGTTATTTTCATCTATTTAAATTGTTACATTTTCTCATTGAATTGCACTGATTTAGATAGCATCTTTTGTAAAATTCTAGTAGTTGGCATTGTTCTTTGTGGGACACAACCCGTACTCGTCGGACTAGCTACAGCTACGCCGTGCGCTTGCGGTAATTGGTAAAACACACACAATAGACACCTATTTTATTTTATTTTGTTATGTTAATTAGTTTTCTACCTTTCTCATTTTTTTGTACATATTTTAATCTTGTAAAGTGTGAATTTTCATATATTGTCTATATTATAAACAATATGATGATTGACATAATATACGCTTGAATCCATTTTACAAGAATATTTTAGATATTAGTAATCAATAAAAAGGAGGTAAATATAATTCATGTATAAACAAAGTTAAGTTTAAATTAACATATTTTCTAATTGGAACCTCAATCATGTGAGAATTCCAATTGAGTTATAAAAAAGTTATGTTTATGTTTATTTGATATAGTAAGAGTGGATCCCCTAACCCTAGCATGTTTCTTTACCTTGATAAATTCCTATTTAATTTCAATATATTAGTTATTTGCATACTTTTGCTCGATGATCTTCTCACAAAACAAAAATCTTGGCAACTACGTTAAAAATATTTATTTTGAATCTAAATTAGATGTTCTCTCAATTGGCAATCGTCGTGAGATCGACTTTACATACTACTAAATCTATACTCCAATAGTGCGCTTGCGAGTTTTAATTAAAACAACAATAAGTTTTTTGTGCCGTTGCCGGGGATTGCAACAGAAAATCTATTTGGATCCAGATAAGTATAATTCTTCCACTAGTTATAGTTTAGACTTTAGAGTATTTGTTTATTCTTTGTATAATTTTTTTCTCTTGAAAATTGCTGTGGTAATTTGGGTATGTAAAATTGGTTGATTCTTTCAATATGGTTAAAAGAGGGAGTATGTGTTTTAAGTGAAATCATTGTGATTCTTCTATACTTTCTTGGGAATCTACCAATTAAATTACTACCTATTACTACTAATAATTTTCTTTTCTTGTGTATCATTGTGGTGTTTGCATTTTGTTACTAGTAGATATTGTGTAGTTAGATTCTCTTTGGTAATTAAAAAAAAAATTTTATGGCTGTAATTTTTCTTTTGGTTTGGTTTATGTATGTTTGGGAACGTGAGAAAGATAATCATTTGGTCAAGAAAATTTTAGAGTCATCTATTATTGCAAAAATTGAGACATTAGATTTTGTTGAATCACCATTAAAAATGGAAGAGAATAAAATAAGTTGTGCATGAAAAAACTCTTATAGAGTACTTCTCACCTATCATAGCCATACTCCAACTTACCATCATTTCATTTTATGGTTTGGAAAGAGAATATCCATACTTTCATGTGAAGGAATATCCATACTTGAATGTGAAGGAAAATTTGTTCAACATATCACTTTTAAAATTTCAATGATAAGTCAATTAGGCTTATAATGTTTCCATTCTCATTAAAAGATAAAAGCTAAAGTCTTGTTGAACTCCCTTTCTACAGGAACTATTACTAGTTGAAACTAATTGGTAAATAAGTTTTTGGCAAAAAAAATTTTCCATGTCTAAAACTAATGCCCTTAGGATAGAAATATCTTATTTTTACCAAAATAAGGGTGGACAATTTTTTGAATGTTGGGAAAGATTTAATGAAATGTCCTTATCCTGGTTTTGAAACTTAGAGATTGGTGAAATATTTTTATAATGGTTTAACTTCATCAAACCATCAAATGATCCAAAGTAGCATGGTGGGTGATTTTTACAATTGAATGTGGGGGAAGCTTGGGAATCTTTCGGATCTTTATCTGAAAACTCTCAACATTGAAATACATAGATCCCAAGGATAAGAAGTCTCAATCACAAAAAAGGGAGAAATTTACGAAGTGAGTGATGCACAAATGTGAGAATTGCCTTAACTAGCCTAACTAGAAAGGTAGAAGCTTTAACTTTAAGCCACACTTTGAACCCTTCTACCAATACAAGGATAGAGGCATATGCCTTATGTTCTAGTACATCTCAAATTGCACAACCTTGTCCATCCATACCAACTTACCAAGAAGTATTCTCTAAGCAAGTTAATTCTCTTCAATCTTATAGAAAGTCATCAGACAGCTCGTTTGTACCCACATATAATCCAAATTGAAGGAATCATCCAAAATTTTCATGGAGGAAAAATTAGCCTTCATTGAATCAAGGTGGGCAACAATTTGCCCCTCCTAACTCATACCCTCCAGTTCCTCAACATGCTCCTCTTTTTGGGATACCACAAAGAAGACCTTCTTTGGAAGATACTCTATAGCAATTCTTGCAATCAACCTAACAAGCTTTATAGTCTGTAATGACCTTTAGATCTGGAAAAGTAATTGATAATCAAGTTCATATGCTAAAAATTGAAGACCAGAGTCAATATGAACCACAAATTAATAACTTAAGTGAGAATAAAAGTGAACCTATTCCTTGTGCCCCTAAAGCTCCATTCCCACAAAGACTTGCAACAATCAAGAAAAGTACTCAATATAGTGACATTTTAGAGGTGTTTAAACAAGTAAACATTAACATCTTTTTTCTTGACGCTATCAAAAAAGTACCTTCTTACTCAAAATTTTTTAAAGATCTTTGAACAATGAAAAGGAAAACCAATATTTCAAAAAAGGCATTTTTGACTGAACAAGTGAGCTCCATAATTTAACAAAAAAATCCTATCAAGTACAAAGATCTTGGTTGTCCTACAATTTCTTGTGTTATAGGTGACTATTTGGTTAACTGAGCCTTACTTAATCTAGGATCAAGTGTGAATTTGTTTCCATACTTTGTGTATGCAAAACTTGGGCTAGGAAAGTTGAAACCTACATCAGTAAACCCTGCAGTTAGTAGATAGGTCCACAAAAATTTCTAATAGATTTCATTTTTCTTGACACTGAACCTGTTGAGAATACAGAGACAAAAATTTCAATCATTTTGGGTAGACCATTTCTGGCAACATCCAATGCAATCATTAATTGTCGAAATGGAATTCTGAATCTATCTTTTGGAAATATGACTGTGGAACTAAATGTTTTTAATGTCTCTCATTAACCTATGGACACTGGTGATTTATGTGAGATCAACATGATTGAAAGTATAGTTGATGACTCATTTTTAAGTTCTTTTGATGATGACCCTTAAGAAAAATATTTGGCTCACTTCAAATAGACATGGATAAGGACTGTTTGATCAATGAAGTCAATGAAGAAACCAATGAATGGAAAGCCAAAATAGAGACACTTACATCTTCTGAGTCTGTCCTATTGCTATCCATAAAGAAACCTCTCCAGGTAAAGTTAAAACATTTGTCAAATTCTCTGCAATATGTGTTTCTGTGACCTTCTGATACCTTATCTATTATCATAGCATCTGACTTAGATAGAGAACGGGAAGTTGAACTCATAAAAGTTCTCAGTGAGCATAGTAAAGCCATAAAATGGACAATAGCAGACATTAAAGGTATTAGCCCATCAATTTGCATGCACAGGATGGAGGACAATGCCAAAACATCAAGAGAGCCACAAAAACATCTTAATCCAAACATGAAAGAGGTTGTGAGAGCTGAAGTAATTAAACTTCTTGATGCGAGTGTCATTTACCCAATTCTGATAGTGCATGGGTTAGTCCTGTTTAGGTAGTTCCTAAGAAGTCTAACATTACTATAGTCAAGAATGGGGATAATGAATTAATTCCCACTAGAGTACAAACTGGGAAGCGTGTTTGTATTGACTACTGTAAGTTAAATGCTATTACAAGGAAATACCATTTTACACGTCCCTTTATAGACCAAATGCTAGAAAGGTTGGCTGGAGATGCATATTATTGCTTTCTTGATGAATATTCTAGTTAAAAACAAATTCCTATTGCACTTGAGGATCAAAAGAAAACTACCTTCACTTGTCATTTCGGAACATTTGCCTATTGTCGAATGCCATTTGGATTATGCAATGCTCCTGCCACATTTCAGCATTGCATGATAAGCATATTTTTTGACATGGTATAGCGATTTTTGGAAGTGTTCATGGATAATTTTTCTGTACATGGGTATAGTTTTGAGGAATGTCTACACCATTTAAAATTGTTCTTAATTTAGGTGCAAAGAAAAGAATCTTGTTTTAAATTGGGAAAAATGTCTTTTTATGGTTAAAAAATGGAATTATTTTGGGACATGTTGTGTTACATCAAGGCATAGGTACGCTCATTTTTAGGCCATGCAGAGTTTTATCGTAGATTCATCAAAGATTTTAGCAAAATCTCCATACCTTTATGTAATTTAATTGCCAAAGATGCACATTTTATCTTTGATGAAGAGTGTCTTCAAGCTTTTGAAAAGCTCAAATTCTTACTCACCTCTGCACCCATCATTAGACCACCCAATTGGAATCTTCCATTTGAAATCATGTGTGATGCGATGCCTTTGATTATGCAATTGAAGCTATTTTGGGTCAACGTCTAGAAAAGTTTCCTTATGTGATATACTATGCTAGTAAAACTCTTAATGATGCTCAATTGAATTATTCTATAATAGAAAAAGAGTTACTAGCTATAGTATTTGCATTAGACAAGTTTAAATCTTATTTATTTGGATCTAAGGTTGTAGTCTTTACGAATCATGCTACACTTAAGTATCTTTTTTCTAAAAAAGATTCTAAAGCACATTTGATATGATGGATTATGTTGTTGCAAGAATTTGATTTAAAAATTCGGGATAAGAAATGATTTGAAAATGTTGTAGCTGATCACTTGTTTAGGCTGATAGTTGAATCGGGTGATAATAACTTACCTATCGACGACTCGTTTCTTGATGAGTAACTCATGGTGTGCCAAAAGAAATAACACTATATTGTTCACTCTTAGAAACACATCTCCGAATGATTTAATCAGAGAAAATACTTAAACAAGTATGGATCTTCCCCAAAGTTGCTCATCTGGAAACAAGTCTCTGATAGGTAAGTTATTGTCACCCGATTCAACTATTAGTTTAGACAAGTGATCAGCTACAACATTTTTAGATCCTTTCTTATCCTGAATTTCTAAATCAAATTCTTGCAACAACAGAATCCATCTTATCAAACGTGCTTTAGCATCTTTCTTAGAAAAAATATACTTAAGTGCAGCATGATCCGTAAAGACTACAACCTTAGATCCTAATAAATAAGATCTAAACTTGTTTAATGCAAATACCATAGCTAGTAACACTTTTTCTGTTGTAGAATAATTCAATTGAGCATCGTTAAGAGTTTTACGAGCATAGTATATCACATAAGGAAACTTTTCTAGACGTTGACCCAAAATAGCTCTAATTGCACAATCAAAGGCATCACACATAATTTCAAATGGAAGATTCCAATTGGATTGTCTAATGATAAGTGCAAATGTGAGTAAGAATTTGAGCTTCTCAAAAGCTTGTATACACTCTTCATCAAAGATAAAAGGTGCATCTTTTGGCAAGCAAATTACATAAAGGTTTGGAGATTTTGCTAAATTTTTTGATGAATCTATAATAAAACCCTACATGGCCTAAAAATGAGAGTACCTCTTTCTGAGGAGGTGGTAGACTGGAAATCAATTCAATTTTGGCTTTATCTACCTCAATGCCCTGATGTGACACAACATGTCCAAAAACAATTCCTTTTTTAACCATAAAATGATATTTTTCCCAGTTCAAAACAAGGTTATTTTCCTTACACCTAATTAAGACCAATCTTAAATGGTGTAAACATTCCTCAAAACTAGACCCATGCACAGAAAAATCATCCATGAACACTTTCAAAAATCACTCTACCATGTCAGAAAATATGTTTATCATGTAACGCTGAAAATGAGAGTGCCTCTTTCACTGTCCGAGGAGGTGATAGACTGGAAATCAATTCAATTTTGGCTTTATCTACCTCAATGCCCTAATGTGACACAACATGTCCCAAAACAATTCCTTT
Organism: Gleditsia sinensis; assembly: GCA_037074535.1. Taxonomy (NCBI): domain Eukaryota; kingdom Viridiplantae; phylum Streptophyta; class Magnoliopsida; order Fabales; family Fabaceae; genus Gleditsia; species Gleditsia sinensis. The sequence continues at coordinate 64,841,906 of CM073465.1, read as the reverse complement.
TTTAACCATCAAATGACATTTTTCCCAATTCAAAACAAGGTTATTTTTCTTACACCTAATTAAGACCAATCTTAAATGGTGTAAACATTCCTCAAAACTAAACTCATGCACAGAAAAATCATCCATGAACACTTCCAAAAATCACTTTACCATGTCAGAAAATATGCTCATCATGCAACGCTGAAATGTGATAAGAGCATTGCACAATCCACATAGCATTCGACAATAGGCAAAGGTTCCGAAAGGACAAGTGAAGGTAGTTTTCTCTTGATCCTCAGGTGCAATAAGAATTTATTTTTAACCAGAATATTCATCAAGAAAGCAATAATATGCATCTCCAGCCAACCTTTCTAGCATTTGGTCTAAAGGGTGAAAAATGGTATTTCCTTGTAACAGCATTAGACTTACAGTAGTCAATATAAACACACCACCCGATTTGTACTCTAGTGAAAATTAATTCATTATCCTCATTATTGACTACGGTAATGCCAGACTTCTTAGGAACTACCTGAATAGGACTAACCCATGCACTATCAAAATTGGGTAAATGACACTCACATTAAGAAGTTTAATCATTTCAGCTCTCACAACCTTTTTCATGTTTGGATTCAGACGTCTTTGTGGCTCTCTTGAGGTTTTAGCACTATCCTCCAAATGTATCTTGTGCATACAAATTGATAGGTTAATACCTTTAATGTCTGTTATTATCCACCCTATGGCTTCACTATGCTTACTTAGAACTTTTATTAGTTCAAATTCTTGTTCTCTATCTAAGTTAGATGCTATGATAACAGGTAAGGTCTCAAAAGGTCTTAAAAACACATTTTAGAGAATCTAGCAAAGGTTTTAACTTTACTTGGGGAGGTTTCTCTGGATGGCAACATGACAGACTCAGAAGATGTAAGTGTCTCTATTTTGGCTTTCCATTCATTGGTATCCATCAATAGAGTGGTCTCTAACAGGGAATTTACTTCATTGATCAAGCAATCCTCATCCATGTCTATGTTGAAGTGAGCCAAACATTTTTCTTAAGGGTCATCATCAAATGAACTTAAAAAGGAGTCATCAACTATACTCTCAATCATGTTGATCTCACATAAATCACCAGTGTCCACAGGTTAATGAGAGACATTAAAAACATTTAGTTCCACGGTCATATTTCCAAAAGATAGATTTAGAATTCCATTTTGACAATTAATGATTGCATTGGATGTTGCCAGAAATGGTATACCAAAAATGACTGAAATTTGTGTCTCTGTATTCTCAACAGGTTCAATGTCAAGAACAATGAATCTACTGGAAAGTAGAATTTATCAACCTTAATGAGCACATTCTCTATGACACCTATAGGAGTTTTTTTCGACCTATCTGCTAACTGAAGGGTCACTGGTGTAGGTTTCAACTTTTCTAGCTTAAGTTTTACGTACACAGAGTATGGCAACAGATTCACACTTGCTCCTAGATTAAGTAAGGCTTGATTAATCAGATGTTCACCTATAACACAAAAAATTGTAGGACAACCAGGATCTTTGTACTTGGTAGGAGTCTTTTGTTGAATTATGGAGCTCACTTGTTTAGTCCAAAATGCCTTTTCAAAACATTGGTTTTCCTTTTCATCGCGCAAAGATCTTTTAAAAATTTTGAGTAAGCGGGTACTTGTTTGATAGCGTCAAGAAAATGGATGTTAATGCATACTTACTTAAACACCTCTAAAAGGCCACTAGACTGAGTACATTTCTTGATTACTGCAAGGCTTTGTGGGAATGGAGTTTTAGGGGCATAAGGAATAGGTTCACTTTTATTCTCACTTGAGTTATTAATTTGTGGTTCACGCTGACTCTGTTCTTCAATTTTTGGTATGTGAACTTCACTTCCTCATTAGAATTTGTTGATTATCCTACTTCAAATTGACCCTTAGGATTAGGAATAGGTTAACTGAGAAATTTTCCTTTCTCTCTTTCTCCTATAGCATTGGCTATTTGACCTAATTGTGTTTCAAGCTTTGAAATAGATTAAGTGTGAGATTATAAAGATTATTGTGGTACCCTGAAAGGAAGAGCATGTTGAGGAACTGGAAGGTATTAGTTAGGAGGGGCAAATTGTTACCCACCTTGATTCATTGAAGGCTGATTTTACCTCCATGAAAATTTTGGATGATTTCTCCAATTTGGATTATATGTGGGTGCAAACGGGCTGTCTGATGACTTTCCATAAGATTAAAGAGAATTAGCATACTCAGTGAATGTTTCTTGGCAAGCTGGTATAGATGGACAAAATTATGCAATGTGAGATGTACTAGAACATAAGACACATTCCTTTATCCTTGTATTGGTATAAGGGTTTAAAGTGTGGCTTAAAGTTAAAGCTTCTACCTTTCTAATCAAGCTAGCTAAGGCAATTCTCTCATTTGTGTCATCACTCACTTCATAAATTTCTCCCCTTTCTATGATTATGACATCTCATCCCTGGGATCTATGCAATTCTAATGTCTCAGTTTTCATATAAAGATCCTAAGGATTCCCAAACTTACCCCTCATTCAATTGTAAACATCTCCCACCATGCATGCTTTGGATCATTTGACGGTTTAATAAAGTTAAACCATCATAGAAATATTTTGCTAATCTCCAAATTTCAAAACCATAAGAAATCTTTCCCAACATTCAAAAAATTGTTCACCCTCTTTTTGGAAAAAAAATCAGATATTTTTCTCTTAAGGGCATCAGTTTTAGACATGAAAAAAAATTTTGCCAAAAATTTATTTACCAATTGATTCCAACTTGTAATAGTTCCTGTAAGAAGGGAGTTCAACCAGGTTTTAGCTTTATCTTTTAATGAGAATGGAAACATTCTAAGCCTAATTGACTCATCATTAAAATTTTGAATGCGAAATGTTGAACAAATTTTAAGAAATTCATTCACATGCAAGTATGGATCTTCTCTTTCCAAACCATATAATGATGGTAAAAGTTAGAGTATGGCTAGTTTGAGTAATGGGTTACAGTAGTTTGTGGTAAAACTATGGAGGATGGAGTATTATAATTCATTCACATGCAAGTATGGATCTTCTCTTTCCAAACCATAAAATGATAGTAAAAGTTAGAGTATGGCTAGTTTGAGTAATGGGTTGCATAGTTTGTGGTAAAACTATGCAAGATGGAATATTGGCTATGACAAGTGAGAAGTACTCGATAAGAGTTTTCTCATGCACAACTTGTTCTTCCATTTTTAATGGTGATCCAACAAAATCTAATGTCTCAAGTTTTGCAAAAATAGATGACTCTAAAATTTTCTTGACCAAACGATTATCTTTATCACATTTTCAAACATACATCAACCAAAAGAAAAATTACAGCCATAAACAAATATATATTTTTTGATTGCCAAAGAGAATTAAAATCTAACTACACAATAGTAACAAAATGCAAACACCACAAAACGACAACAATAAAAATTGCAAAATTATACATGAAAAGAAAATTGTTAGCTGTAATGAGTAGTAATTTAATTGGAAGATTCTCAAGAAAGTATGGAGGAATCACAATGGTTTTACTTAAAATCCATGCTCCCCTTTTAAAACATGTTGACAGAATCAACCAATTTTACATACCCAAATTACCACAACAAGTTTCAAGAGAAAAACAATTATACAAAGAATAAACAAATACTTTATACTATAACTAGTGGAAGAATTATACTTACCTAGATCCAAATAGCTTTTCTGTCGCAATCCCCAGAAACGGTGCCAAAAAATTATTGTTGTTTCAATTAAATTCGCAAGCACACGAATCTATTGGAGTATAGATTTAGCAGTATGTAAGGTTGATCCCACAAGGATTGCTAATTGAGAGAAAATCTAATTTAGATCCAAAATAAATACTTTTAATTTAGTTGCCAAGATTTTTGTTTTATGAGAAGAACATCAAACAAAGTATGCAAAGAACTAATATATTGAAATTAAATAGGAATGTATCAAGGTAAAGAAACATAAAAATTAAGAGTTAAATGAATTATTATTCTCATACCAAAAGTTCACCCTTTCACCTTAGCATTAGAAGATTAGTTCTCCAAAATCAAGACAATAAAGCAAAATGAAAGATGAAGAAGCATGATAATATTATGAAAGAAAGTAAAAATACAAAATGTTTAAAGAGAGAAGAATATTATAAACACTTAGAACTAAAAAAAAGCTCTCCCAAACTATGCTAATTCAACTCCCCCCCACAAGCCTTCTCAAACCCTTTATTTATAGAAAAAATTAGGTGTGATAATTGTCAATAATGGTGACTAACAAGTTGTATTAAGTTGACAATTTGGGTTCTATCATGTGCACCAAAATTAAACCTTGAATTTATCCTTGAAATCCACCGAAGTTGCTGACCCCATGAACAAGAAAGTTTTAGACAATTTCATCATCTTTCTGTCAAGACAAATCGTGGAGAAATTGGATACTTAATTTGTGACTTATGGTTTAAAAATCAGAGGGCTGGACTACAACAGCAAACATATTCTATTCTATCCCAATTCTGTCCATTTTAATTCTCAAATTTGCTGACCACGTGAACGTGAAAGTTGTAGCAAATTCTATCTGCTACTTACCTACCAAATTTTGTAGATATTGGATATGTATTTTTTGATATACGATCTAAATACTACAAGAAAGTTGGGCTGAAAAAGCAAACAACAAACATATTTTCAATGTTGGGTGTTCTGCCTTGAATCTTTATGTTTTAGTTCTTTTTAAAATGTAATCATAAATCAAGATTGAATTGATGCATATATCCATTAGGATGCATCTCAAGAGTCAATAAGATAATGTTCCTTACTCAACTATCATCAATGAATTTATTTTTTCTGCTTGATTTATAAACATCATTCCTAAAAAACCACAATTTAACTTTAATTCCTCTAATTGAGTCTATTTTCTATTCTTCTCTCCATCTATAAAAAAAATACAAAAACTAATTGATTCCTCTAAGGGAGATAAATGCTTAATTATGGCAAAAAGATAAGATGCAAATATTTAATTTATGAGTATAAAACTCACTCATCACTATGCTCCTTGTTTTTCCTTATGAACATTATTAACTCCTCCAAAGAGATATATTGGGAGAAGAATTTCTCCCTTTATTTCTTATAATATGTATTTTTTAGAAAAATATAGCATGTGAACTTGTTTTGTTGTACAACTGGGATCATGTTAGATGTTTCCCTTAGTTATATTTTTTTTATCAATAGAATGGAATGGAAAGAGTTAAATTTTGTCCTTGACCATAAAATACTAGAGTTCCTTTTAGGAATTGGTGATTGAATGCTAGAGTTAGATTTCGTTCTTTCTAGCTATTTGAGTTTTATGATTTGAAATGATTTTGGGATAAATTAGAGTTTTTTTTCACCTTTCCATTTTTGAAATTCTATGTTTGAATACAAATTTAATGAACATATCTTCAAACAAACAATAACTAAGCTTTTTCCTACTAGGTGGAGTCGGCTACATGGATCAAACGACGCCACAGTGGCCTATTATAAATGAGATCAATAAATAGATTATTAACTATTAAATCATTCTTAATAGTTGCACCTATTGTTTTCTTTGACCTCCCTCTACCTCTAATTATTGGACTATTCTCCATTTAAGACTCTTCTCAATAGGGCTTCTACAGGTCTTCTTCGCACATGTCCAAACCACCTTAAGCGAGATTCCACCATTTTATTCACAATAAGTGCTACCCCAACTTTCTCTCTAATGCATACTCATTTCTAATCATATTTCTTCTGGTGTGTCCACACATCCAATGCAACATTCTCATCTCTGCAACATTGATTTTATCTTCATGTTGTCTTTTAACCACCCAACATTCAGTACTAAGTCTTATAACTGTACGGTAGAATTTTTCTTTAACTTTGAGCAGCACTTTTCTATCAAAAATGACACTCGAAACTTTCCTCCATTTCATCCATCCCACTTGAATCCTATGGTTTACGTCCTCCTTTACTTTGTCATTATTTTGTATAATGGACTCAAAATATTTAAAACTTGTAACTTGTTTTAATATATGGTCTCCAAGTTTTACTTTTAAATTCGTATTTGTTCGTCTTTTACTAAAAATGCATTCCATATATTCTATTTTATTTTTACTTATATGAAAACCATGTATTTCCAAAACTTGTCTCCATGACTCTAACTTCATATTTATTTCCTCTTTCAATTCATCAATTAAGATTATATCATTTGTAAAAATCGAGGCCCCAAATCTTGTATATGTTCAGTAACTGTGTCCAAAATCAAGTTAAAAAGATACGGACTTAGAGAAGACCCTTGATGTAATCCAATAGTTGTGAAAAAATCTTTTGTGTCCCCATTTTGTGTTCTCACATAAGTTATGATCCTATCGTACATGTCTTTGATTGCTCGAATATATGCAATACGTACTCATTTCTTCTCTAAAGCCTTCCATAAAACCTCTCTTAGCACTCTGTCATATGCCTTTTCTAGATCAATAAAAACTATATGCAAATCTTTCTACCTCCTTTGATAACTTTCTGTCAATCTCCACAGTACGTAAATTGCTTCCATAGTTGACCTTCCTAACATGAAACCAAATTGATTCTCTATGACTTGAGTCTCTTGTCTTGACTTTTTCTCAATGTTCTTCTCCTATAACTTCATAGTGTGACTCATGAGCTTAATCTCCCTATAGTTAGCATAGTTTTGTATATCCCCCTTATTTTTATAGATAGGGATTAAAGTACTTCTTCTCCATTTATCTGACATTTTCTTAGATTTCATTACCATATTAAACAACTTAGTAAGCCAACTTATGTCTTTCCTTCCTATACTTTTTCACACCTCAAGAGGTATATGATCGGGTCATACTGCTTTGCCATTTTCCATTCTCAGCAAAGCTTTTTCTACTTCAAGCTACTAAATTCTACGATAAAAAATATAATTATGTTCCTCCTCTGCAACATTTAGTTTTTCAGAGTCATAGATTAACTCATGTCCTTTGTTAAAAAGCCCTTGAAAGTAACTCCTCCATCGTGCTTGGATATCTTGCTCTCTTACCAAAAAATTACCCTATTCATCTTTAATACATTTCACTTGATCTAGGTCTCTTGTCTTTCTTTCCCTATCCTTGGCAAGCCTGTAAAATTTTTCTTTCCCCATCCTTAGTTCCTAAAGATTGATATAACCTCTCAAAAGCTCTAGATCTCGCTTCACTCATAGCCTTCTTAGCGTCTTTCTTAGCAACTTTATATTTATCCCAATTTTCATTATCTTTACATAAGTGACACGCTTAATAACACTGTCTTTTAACCTTAATCTTTATCTTGTACCTCTACATCCCACTACCAAGATTTTTTACCCTCTTGTCCAACGCCTCTTGATTCTCCAAGTATCTCTTTTGCTATATTCCTTATCCCTTTGGCCATCTCATCCCACATATTATTAGCATTTCCCAAAGCCCCTCTTCCTCCACTTTTCTTTGAAAACTCCTTTGTTGTTCATTCTCCAAAAACCACCACCTAATTTTAGGAACTATTTTATTGCTCTTTCTTTTTACTCTTCTCTTAACTCGTACGTCCAAAACTAAAACTCTTTGTTGGGTAGTCAAGCTCTCTCCAGGTATGACTTTGCAATTTGTGCAAAACTTTCTATCTGATTTTCTTACCAAGAAGAAATCTATTTGAGAGTTTGCTCCTCCACTTTTGTACATGATAAGATGTTCTACCCACTTCTTAAAGCAAGTATTTTCTATAGTAAAATTAAACGTTAAAGAAAAATTTAAGATAGTTTTACCCTCTTCATTTGCTTTTCCTAATCCAAAACCTCCATGTATACCCTCGTATCCTTTAGATTCCCTCCCTATATGTCCATTTAGATCCCTTCTTAGGAAAATCTCTTGTGATGCTCTTCTAATCCAACTTAAGGTGCATATACACTAATCATATTAAAAGTGTCCTACTCCACTACAAGCTTTAAAGCTATAATACTATCTCTTAATCTTTTCACATCTACCACATTGTTCCTCCACTCCTTATCAACTATTATATCTACTATTATATCTACACCATTGCTAGGTATTTCTTGAACCAAACCTTCTAGATCCTCCTAGAAAATTCTCTTGTAATGCTTTTCTAATCCAACTTGAGGTGCATATATACTAATCACATTAAAAGTGTTCCACTCTACTACAAGCTTTAAAGCTATAATCCTATCTTCTAATCTTTTCACATCTATCACATTATTCCTCCACTCCTTATCAATTATTATACCTACACCATTGCTAGTTTTTGTCTTGTCAGTGTACCAAAGCTTAGAACCTGAAGAATCTAGTTTCTTTGCTTTTTCTCCTACCCACTTAGTTTCTTGTAGACACATGATGTTGATCCTTCTCCTAATCATGGTATCAACTATTTCCATTAATTTCTCTGTAAGTATGCCTACATTCCAAGTTTCAAAATGGATCCTACCCTCATGAACTAACTTTTTTGCCCACACCCATTCATTAAAGTATGGGAACCCTTGCTTATTTGTCACTGCACTCGAGTGTCGATGCAGTGGCTCTTACTCTTTTGACACAACACTTAAGCTATACAATGTGTTGCTTTCGGGCAACGACTTAGCCATAACACTATTGCTTCGTTCATAAATAATTTTTTTTATGTAGTACTTTTTCCTCCATTTATATTTCTTAACTTCAGTGTGAGTGAAAGAAAATAAAAGAAATGTAAAGTTATTCTTAGACCCATAGGCTTGGTAGGGATTAGTAGCGCCTAGCCTATGGGTTTGGTTAATAAAGCGTCTAAGGTAGGGGATCCACTTAAGTTTTAGTTACCAAGGAAGTAGCTCAGTCTTACGATTGATGGAGGGCTCCCTTAGAGAAGGAAGTTTAGGTTATAGAGGTTATGATATCCCCCACCTTGGGGCATAGGTAGCTCAATGGGGATAAGGGACATGACAACCCTAAGGGCAAGTTGCATAATTTCTCTTAGAGTCTAGCAATGACCTAAAGGATAGAAGGATTCTAGGGAGGCCTAGGGTGACTCAACATGCTCCTCAAGGTGCTTAAGGGTAGCATTGGGGCTTTGGGGGTTAATGGTCTTGCGATGGGAAGGAGAACCTCAAAAGGGTCTAATTGCCTGCCCCTTAGCATCCTAACCTTTCGCCTCACTCAAGGAGACCCCTCAACCCCCTCGAGGAGGGTCTGGAGGTCTCGTCAAGTAAAACCCTAACCACCTTAGGGTCCTGAAAAGGCAAGATGCACGAAGGAGTCCTCAAGTTTGGTCCAAGGGTGGTGGGCACCTCAAGAAGGTGAAGGGAAGGTGAACCTTCTGTGATCTATGCACTTTTATTCAAATTATTAAACGATGTGAGCATGTGACTTTATTAATCTATGAGTTTTTGTTAGGCAGAACCAATAATAGCCAATGATATAACTGTTTAAATTGTCACTAACTCTTGAGAGATGTAGGAAATTCATGCATATGTGTAATTTTAATTTCTTTGCAATTTATTATTTCCCATTTTTTAGAATCCTGAAATAACTTTGGGTATTTAATTTATCTTTTACTTAGAGAAAGTTAACTCAAAAAATTTCATGATCTCAATAAATTTTTAGAACTTATTTAAATGCTACTTTAGGTAAAATCCTAGGTTAATACTATTAATTAGAAAATGATTTAGGAATTATTTGATAAGATTGAGCCTTTCAAGCCTAACCCAAACAATGAAATATCCTTAATTTCCCTATTTTTGAGCTTAATGAATTTTTTTCTACACCTACTACAAAGCCAAAACCAAATTTTATGATTAATACCTTTATTTGTTTCCCTGATTCACTCACTCCATAATTAATTTTTGAATACTCATTTTGTAGAGCTACATTGATAAAAAGGTGGAAGGGTGGAGCAAAAGAAAGAAAAGAAAACTCAAAAGAAAGAAAAGGAAAATCAAAAGGAAAGAAAAAAAAATCAAAATATGGATGAAAGTCTATGCAGTGGGTGAAAGAAAAGAAATAGAGAACCAAGGAAAAGAATGAATTTAATTTAATTGAAACAAGAAAATGAGTGTGGGGAACCCCCCCTCCCCCCTCAAACTTGAAAAAGCTCAATAAATCAGATTTAATCATGTGATGCTGAGTGATTGAGCCTAAATTTGTATCTTTTATCATACCTTATACCTTAGCCACATTACAAGCTAAATAAAACTCTATTGATCCTAGAGATAGTTTTAGCCTACATTAGTAGAGTGGCATGAAAAATAAGTTTATGAAAATCATAAACTAATTAGAGAATGTACACCCAAAATTTTGAGATATACAAACTCATTCAGGTAAAAGGAAAATTATTGATCCAAAAATCTTTTACATGATTATGACTTCTCACAACATATATTGATTTTTGTTTTCGTCTTTAGAGATTATTTTGTTTGAAGATAAGTAGAAGGTTTAGTGTGGAGGTATTTGATGTGTTCATAATTAATGATTTTAATACCTTTAAACTTATATTTTGTTTAACTTAAGTAAAATATGATTATGATTAACTTAGTTTTTTATTTTGTGTTTTAGGAAAGACAAAGAAGAAAAGAAAAGGAAAATAGAGAGGAAATTATGGAAAAAAATGCTGATTTTTGACCCTTTGTCGCTAATTATGGAAAAAATAGACATAGAGCTACAACTTTTGTGTTCGACACTTTGGTGAATTCCATCATTTCTGGGTGGTGCTATATCATGAGTTCCAGAAAGCCACGATGCTAAAGATTCCTAGTTTCGGAGCACCATGGTGCCCCATTGCAGACAGTACGAAGTGTCGTGACACCCTGTCCCAACAAATCCGCAGCACCGCAACGCCCGCCACTACACCAAAAGGCTGAAGTCGTGATTTTGAAGGTATTTTGGCTCTAATTGAAGCCCGATGGACAGTGAATTGACTTAGAAACATTTCTACTTCATTTAGAAGGAGTCAATCTATAAAAAGGGTGGGAAAAGCAAGCATCAAGGGCATCAATTTCTCAACCATCTTTTTCAATAGACTCTAGATTTTCTTACGACCTTGCGTGGCTAACTTACTTTTTGTTGGTGGAGGAAAATTGAAACCTCAAGAAATCTTCATGCATTGTGAGATTTTGATTTGATTTAATATTAATTATTCTTAGAAAAATTGAAACCTCAAAGAATCTTCATGCATTGTGAGATTTTGATTTGATTTTATTAGTTCAATCTTAATTGAGTATTAATTATTCTTAGGAGGCCTACTAGTATATTATTTGTCTTAATCTACTGTTAAATTATGTTTTGAACAAATTTTTTATTATTGTAATTCAATTGGCAAATAGACTTAAGGATTTTGAATTATAAATCATTAAACATATGTTGACATAGCTGATGCGTCTTTATTTAGTTAACTCTATCAGTTTCTCTAATTCTTCTTACGATTAATAAGTTATACTTTACCGATGTATTAAAGAATTTCTTATTAATTAGGGTTAATTGAAACGAGTGTCATCAATTACTAAATTTAAGGAAGAACAGTGATAGAATCCCAATGTTATATATTCTATTAAAAATTGATTATATTGTCGATAATCAATACGATTTCTTGATAGTAGATATCAACCGAAACCAACGCCTTTATTATTAATCACTCTCTTTTTAATTACTTTCATTTTTTTTACTTTATTTTACTTTCATTAATCAACCCCTTATTCAAATCACAAAAGTTAATACCATTATATGTGAAATCGACTCTTACTCTTACAACTACAGGTTAGTTTGAGAGTTAAGGTATTATATTTGGTGAATTATAAATATTATGAGAGAAAACTTGCCAATATAATGCAATATCATCGAGAAATAAAATTGACAGATTTTAATAATCAAGGCAGAAAACAAAACTTAGTAGACGGAGAAATTCCTCTCCCAACATAGGGATGTGGATCAGTTAATAATATTCATTAAAAAAAAAAAGAAGCATGACGTACTGTTTCTCCGAAAGCAAATAGAAGATTTTAGTTATGACTGTGATTTTGTGAAATTTTAAAAACCAGACACTTTTTTTCTATATACTACCAAATATATTTTTTTCAACAAAAAATTAAAATCTAAAAAATGCCTAGTTTTCTTTCAAATATAATAGTATAATATAATTTTTCTAAAGATATTTAAAATTTAAAAAACAATCACTTTTCTTTAAATCTAATCAAAATTTAAATAGTATAATAGAAATTTCCTACAAAAACTTAAAAATTTTAAAGGCTATATATGTTGGTCTAAATGTAATAAAAAAATTTCCAAAATAACTAAATTCATATGGTATCATATATATTTTTTAACAAAAAATTCAAAATTTAAAAGCTATCCACTTTTCTCTAAGTTTAATATAAATGTTCAATTAAAATCATGAAAATTTAAGTAGCATCAAATATTTGTTCAATAAAAATTTAAAATTTAAAAATTACATATTTTTATCTGAATCTATTCCGAATTTCTTAAATATTCAAAATAAAATAGCATCAAATATACAAAAATTGAAAATTTATACCACAACTCAAAAGGCAGACATTAGAAAAGAAATAATAATATCATACAGTTAGTGTAGAAATAATGATACCACATTTGTTGAGAACAACCACTCTATTGGGTAGAAATCAGGTAGTGTTCAGTAGAAATATTCCTTAATCAGATAGAATGAGAAGATGTATAACATCCTGAGTATGAAGAGTTGGGATAATCCAGGAAACAACCTTGGTCTCCCTGCCACTTCGGGTAGATTTAAATCCCAAACTCTTAAATGGATTGAGGAAAGGGTAGTTAGTAAAATTTGATGGAAATAGACATTCCTGTCATTCTAGCCACTTCCTTCCTATGCTATGACCATCCTAAAATTTCCCTAAAATTTTTGGGTAAGGGCAATCATTGGGTAAAGGGGGATCGACTGATTCCGAAGAAAAAAGAAAGGGGGTTGGGTTTCATGGATTTCTTTGCTATAAATTATGCTTTGTTGGTTAAGCAGGCCTAGAGAATATGAAATAACCCAGCACTTTATGGGCAAAAGTGCTAAAAGCTAAGTACCTCCCATCGACATAGTTTCAACATGCAAGGAAGGTGAGGGGTGGGTCTTGAAGCTAGGCAGGAATGATGGAAGGTAAAAATTTGTTATTGAAGCGTAGGTTGTGGCAAGTTGGTAGTGGAGAATAAATAAGAATCTGGGAAGATAATTGGTTTCCTTGTGGAGAAAGAGATGAGAATTTTTCTAATAGCTCTTTGTCTAAGGTCTCTTCCTTGATTATACAATAGGAAAAGAAATGGAATATCAATCTCTTAAGGGAAATGTTCAGCCCTTCAATTGTGAAGAGAATTCTAACTACCCCAATCCTAAAATTAACCCAAGAGCCAACTTGCCTTATTTTCAGTGGATAATTAGCCCGAGTTTTGTAAGTAGAATTGAAGACTGGGTGTGGCTGTTTCGTTGAAAGAAATAAGGGAAATTCAGAAGATCTTATTGCTAAATTCTTCCACATTCTATGCTTTATACGAAAGAGTAAACACAATTTTATCTTCCAACATGAACCTATTTATGCTGTTAATTTTGAAGGTATTGTGGATGTTAGACTGGAGATTTCAACCATGCAAGCCAGGGGTCCATTATCATAAAGTAACAAACATATTCAATCTAATATATGGCACTCACTAAAATCCAGGAACAAATTTTTCATTTAGTAAAGAGGAGTTTGAAGGTACCTCAGGGTTCATTGCTGGAGACACAAATGGGTTAGTACTGATCGGTTCTACTTCTCGAGCTCTGGCGTAAACAATTAAAGAGGCGAAATCCCAAGTGATGCTCCAAGCTAGCATTTTAGCCTCGAATCTGGACATGCATGAAGTAGACTTTAAGGCTAGCTGATTGTAAAATTCTTGTTGATGCCTGTAATGGAGTGAACAAAAGGTGGAACCTCAGTCCTTTCATGGAGGAGGTGGCAAAGCACAGAGAAAAACCGGAGAAATTACGTTATACCCACAACAATTTTCTGATTACCCTCCCAAATGAACTGGAGAAGTTGTATTATGGCTTGCAGAGTTCACAACCTGAATATAAAAAAATTAGCTGTTGGATTAGAGCAGCCTTTTGTCACGACCTTACTCTTTTCCCCTGAGTTTGAGCCGTGCGGCACTTAATTAGAACACTCCCCTTTGCTGCTAACTAAGTCAGCCTTTCCCAACACACCTCTCAGAAGATGATTAAGAGATGAAAGCTAGCAAGTGAGCAAGAGAAAGAACAAGAGAACTTGGAGAATGCTTGAAGCTCTAATACTCAAATGCTTTGTGATTCTTGGATTCTTGGATTATTCTACTACATTCTAGAGACTTCCAGAATGTACAAGAATTGTCTAGAAAGTTCTAGAGCATTCCGGAATCTTCTAGATGCTCGCATGAAAAAGTTGCTGACTGGGCACCACGTTGTGTCCATGTCATGCATGTGTGGCGCTTATGTGTCAGAATGTGACATTCTCCCCCACCTATACTGGAGACGTCCTCGTCCCAGTGTCATGGAAGTTTTGGATCAAGTCCTTGAACTTCCATAACGTTTGTTCTGACTCCCATGTTGCTTCCTGTTCAGGACTTCCCTTCCAATGCACCAAGTACTCACGACTTGGAGGTACTCCTCTTTTACGTATGATGCGATCAGCTAATATAGCCTCCACCTCTTTGTCATGAGATTGTACTACAGCCGTGGGGGCTCGATGAGATTCTCCCCTGTCTGGATCATCTTCATCAGCATGATATGGTTTTAGCATGCTCACGTGAAAAACTGGATGTATCTTCAACTTGGGTGGCAGCTCCAACCTATATGACACCTTCCCAAACTTTTTAAGGATGGGGAAAGGTCCTTCATACTTCCGCAGCAACCCCTTATGCAAGGGACGGAAGACTTTGAATTGTTGAGGCAAGAGTCGAACCATCACTAAGTCTCCTTCTTTGAACTCTACATGACGACGACCCTTGTCTGTCCACTTCTTCATCTTCTTGGCCGCCTTGTCCAGCTTATATCTGCTTGCTCTTTCCATTCTTTAGCAACCTTGAAAGCCAAGGGGCTGACACCTGTGTATGTGGTTTCCAGCGTGAGTGGAGTGAGTGGCTGTTGTCCCATGACCACTTCAAACGGGCTTTTCCTTGTTGACTCACTCCTTTGAAGATTGTAAGAGAACTGAGCCACATCCATCAACTTGGCCCAATCCTTCTAGTTGGCACTTACAAAGTGCCGTAGATACATCTCTAGTAGCGCATTCACCCGCTCCGTTTGCCCATCTGATTGTGGGTGAAAGCTAGTAGAGTAGCATAACTCGGACCCCAGTATTCGAAATAGTTCTGCCCAAAATTTGGCTGTGAAGCACGGGTCTCGATCAGAGATGATACTTCTTGGCACACCTCAATATTTCACTATGTTCTTGAGAAACAACCTGGCGGCTTATTCTGTAGTGCAATCTCTAGGGGCTGGGACAAAAGTTCCATACTTTGAGAACCGATCAACCACCACCATTATTGAGCCAAACCCCTCAGGCAAAGGTAAGGCCATGATGAAGTCCATAGAGACACTTTCCCATGGTCGCTCAGGAATGGGAAGTGGCTCGAGCAATCCTGCGGGACACTGTTGCTCCAGCTTGTCTTGTTGGCATACCAAACAAGTGCGCACATAAGACTCGGCATCATCCCGCATTTGTGGCCAGTAGTAGGTGGTCTCTAGCAAAGCTCGAGTACGTCTCTGACCAGGGTGGCCCACCCATTTTGTATCGTGACACTCCTTTATGAGCTCCCTCCGCAAGTTATTCCACTTCGGCACATAAACACGACTCCCCTTCGTGTCGAGTATCCCGTCCTCTACCCAGAATCTCCTAGTCTTTCCCTCGTTAGCCAGGTTGAGGATCGCCTTGGCAGTGGAGTCTTGCAGGAGTCCTTCTTTAATCCGCCTCAGGATATCGCCTTCTGGCTTACTCATAGAAGCTAGTTCAGCCTTTCGACTTAAGGCATCAGCCACATGGTTGATTCTTCCAGGCTTGTACTCTAACTCATAATTGAATTCTGCTAGGAAATCCTGCCACCTAGCTTGCTTCGGAGTGAGTTTCTTCTGCGTTTGAAAATAACTAGTGGCACATTATCTGTCATGATGACAAATTTTGCCCCCAGTAAGCAGTGCCTCCACACTCTCAGGCAGTGAATGATGGCAATCATTTCTTTTTCCTGAACCGTATACCGTCGCTCGGTATCGTTCAGCTTCCTGCTTTCGTAGGCTATGAGATGACCATTCTGCATGAGTACTCCTCCAATGGCAAAGTCTGATGCATCCGTATGCAACTCAAAAGGTTTTGCCACATCTGCCAATGCTAAGACTGGCTCCTCCACAATAGCCTTTTTCAGATCCTCGAAGGCTTCTTGACATCGGGCATCCTACCTCCATGCTTTATCCTTCTTGAGAAGGTCAGTGAGTGGTGTCGTTCTTGCTGAGTATCCCTTGATGAAGCGCCGGTAATAGTTGACTAAGCCAAGGAAAGATCTTAATTCAGTTACCTTGGTAGGGGGTTCCCACTCCACTATAGCTTAAACTTTACTCCTGTCCATCATCAGTTTTCCACCCTCGATGATGTGGCCAAGAAAGAGTACTTCTGGCATAGCAAACGAGCATTTCTCTTTCTTGACGTAGAGCTGATTATCCCTTAAGATCTTGAACACAGTTCGTAGATGTTCAACATGTTCCTCCAGAGTGTTGCTATAGACAACAATATCGTCTAAATAGACAACTACGAACTTGTCCAAATAAGGATGGAAAACCTTATTCATCAAGGTGCAGAAAGTAGCAGGAGCGTTAGTTAAACCGAAAGGCATAACAAGGAACTCGTAGGAACCATACCGTGTCACACATGTAGTCTTTGGCTCATCTCTCTCAGCAATCCAGACTTGATAATACCCCGATTGTAGGTCCAGCTTAGTGAAATACCTCGCCTTTCCTAGCTGATCGAAAAGGTCTGCTATCAAGGGAATAGGATACTTGTTTTTAATTGTGACCTTGTTAAGTTCCCTATAGTCGATGCACATCCTTAGCGACCCATCTTTCTTCTTCTAAAATAAGACTGGGGCGCCAAAAGGGGCCTTCGATGGACGGATGAACCCATCATCCAACAGCTCCTTGAGTTGCTTCCTTAACTCTTCTAATTTTGGCAGTGCCATGC
The DNA here is from genome assembly GCA_037074535.1 of Gleditsia sinensis. NCBI lineage: Eukaryota > Viridiplantae > Streptophyta > Magnoliopsida > Fabales > Fabaceae > Gleditsia > Gleditsia sinensis. The sequence goes on along the minus strand of CM073465.1, from coordinate 64,824,684 downwards.
GGTAAGATGCCATGGCAGGAGGCTGTGCACCTAGTTCCAATTCGATCTTATGATCCACCTCCCTTCGCGGTGGTAACTTCTTGGGCAGTTCAGATGGCATCACATCGCCAAACTCCTCAAGAACTTTGCCTATTTCTTTAGGCACTTCTGCTTGATCCTCTCCTGGGCCTTCCTCTTTAAGGGCCACAAGATAGGTGATTTCTCCTCTCTTCGCACCCTTCTCCACTTGCATAACGGATAAGAGGCATTTATCTCCTTGGGGCTTCGTAGTAGTAGGCACCATGCAAGGTGCTTTATCTTCAAATATAGCCAGAGAGCGAAGGAAGGGAATAGGAATAGCTTTGACCGCATTAAACAATCTCATACCTAGCACCACGGGAAAATTGTCCATAGGTACTACGGAGAGATCTGTTATTCCTTCCCACGTTCCAACCTGCAGCTTCACTTCATGCGCTACTCCTTCAAGAGGCCTGGCAGCAACATTCACCACTTTCAGCCACCCACTCTCCTTGGTCACTTTGAGACCAAGTCTTTTGGCTTCCTCCACGGATATAAAGTTATGCGTAGCACCTGTGTCCACCATCGCTTTTGTAGCCTTCCCAGCCAAAGAGATCTCAATATACATGAGACTGTGTTTAGAGGGACTCTGAGGTGTTGGGGCTTTAAGGGAATTTAGTAGCTATAAAGTTCCCATCTGGCTCAGCGAGTCAATCTTCCCCATTTCCTCTATCATTGCGCTAAGAGCACTCCTCTTGGGACAGTCTCTCATCCAATGTTCTCCCCCGCACAAGAAACAGTTGCTCTTAGGCTTAAAGTTGTCACGCCGATCCCCTTTCTTTATTTGCTTGCCTCCATTACTGGCAGAAGGCTTGTCTCCACCTTTAGTCCATTGCCTTGACTCTTTGTCTCCCCCACCTTTCCCCTTGAACCCCTTTTGTTTTGACTTATCAGAGTCCTTAGGTTTGGTGAATTCGACAAGAGTCTCGGCAGCAGCAATTGCAGATGTGAGGTCTTGTACACCCCGTCGTCGTAGCTCTTGTTGGGCCCAGGGTTGTAGCCCATCCATGAAGTTAAATAGTAACTCTGATGGTGCCATGTCTGAGAGTCTAAGTCGTAATGACGAAAACTCGCGGACATAGTCACGAATGGAGCCACTATGCTTTAGGTGCTTAAGACTTCTCCTTGCTAGGAAGCTTTCTCCCTTAGGATAGAAATGTCGCTTAAGTTGGACCTTAAACTCTTCCCACGTGTTAATGGCCAACCCACCTTGCTCCCTATCACTCTGACACATGTGCCACCAAATCAAAGCATCATCAATGAGATAGAGGGAAGCAATTCGTACCTTTGATGCATCATTAAGGTGAGTAGCTTCGAAGTATTGCTCCATTCCCCATAAGAAATTATCTATTTCCTTAGCATCCCGGTTGCCCTTGTAAGTCTTAGGCTTGGGGACTTCCATCCTTGTTGGCCTTGCCTCCACCATGCCGCTGGATATGGCTTCACGGCAAAGGACCCAATCCTTCCACATTTCCTCCATTTGTCTACGAAGATCCTCAATGATCTCCGTCATCCGCTCGCGAATGGTTTGTTCATGGCGTAGACGGTTTGCTAAGTCTTCAATCACCAACTTAGCCTCATGGAGCTCGCCCCCGCGTTGCTCCATCTCTTGTTCGAGAACATCAAGGCATTCCTTAGTGTCTCCGACAACAAGCTCCACCTTGGAGAGATGGGTATCCCACGTCGACCAAGCATCCTGCGACTTCTCCTTGCCCCTCTTGGAGCGATTATTATCCCTTCCCCTTGAAGGGTCTTGACCTTGAACCACAGGCATGCTAGTATTCACCACGTCCGACATGATTCTACCTGACACAAGCTAGCTATGAACCAGTCTCTGATACCAACTGTCACGACCTTACTCTTTTCCCCTGAGTTTGAGCCGTGCGGCACTTAATTAGAACACTCCCCTTTGTTGCTAACTAAGTCAGCCTTTCCTAACACACCTCTCAGAAGATGATTAAGAGATGAAAGCTAGCAAGTGAGCAAGAGAAAGAACAAGAGAACTTGGAGAATGCTTGAAGCTCTAATACTCAAATGCTTTGTGATTCTTGGATTATTCTACTATATTCTAGAGACTTCTAGAGACTTCCAGAATGTACAAGAATTGTCTAGAAAGTTCTAGAACATTCCGGAATCTTCTAGATGATCGCATGAAAAAGTTGCTGACTGGGCACCACGTCGTGTCCATGTCATGCCTGCGTGGCGCGTATGTGTCAAAATGTGACACTTTGCTCCTAATCCTACAAGTAGTCATTGGCACTAGTCCAAAAAAAGGGGAAAACAAAAATAGCTGTTATTTTCTTTGGCCAATATGATTCATGATTGTCGTTTTGTGAAATTTTAAAAACTACACGATTTTTTTTGTATATCTAATCCAAATTTAAAAAAAAAATCAAAATTTATATACGACCAAATCTTTTTCAACAAAAAATTTAAATGTAAAAAATGCCCAATTTTCTTCCACATATAATAGTATAACAATTTTTCTAAGGATATTTAAAATTTAAAAAACCACTCACTTTTCTTTAAATCCAATCAAAATTTGAATTGTAAAATATAATTTTCCCAGAAAAATTTAAAAGCAATATATTTTTCTCTAAATCTAATAAAAAAATAAAAAAAATTTAAATGGTATCATATATCTTTCAACAAAAATTCAAAATTTAAAAATAACTTACTTTTATCTGAATCTAATTCAAATTTCTTAAATCATCAAACTAAAATAGTATCAAATATTTTTATACAACAATTTAAAATCTATACGACAACCCAAAAAGCACACATTAGAGAAAAATAATAATATCACAATTGTTCAGGTCAACTATATTTATCAACTATACCTTTACAAGTTCTTGGAATATTATTATATTATATGCTTTTCCATTTGGGAAAATTAAGTGTTCATTTAAAATTATCTAGTATTTATCAACATGACATAATCCCACATACATATATGCACCCAAAACACAAAATTTCATAAGTAGACACTTTTGCTCTTATTTGTGGTTGACATACAAAATTTTATCAAAAAGAATGGGCTCATTCCCATTTGTTATACTTATCATAGAAAGTTTTCTTTTCATATCAATATGTAACGTCCTGTTTGGTAGCTGGAATTTACCTAATGGAATGGAAATCTAGATTCCCATTCCATCATATAGTCTGTTTGGTTGATATAATGGAATGAGACATGCAATCCAGATTACCTTCTGAATGGGAGATGGTATTGACTCCAAAAGGCGATGGAAACCCTGGGAAAGGAACGGAATGACACTTGAAAAGACTATTTTGACCTTCTATTATTTTTTCCTTCGGTCTCCCCCTTTTTCTTGCACAGCGTCACTGAGAAAGCAATTGTTTTCATTTTCTCCATTGTTTTTATGTTCTTCGTTGGTCCAGCATCATTATTATTATTAATTGGTCCAGCATGTTCATCATTCATTCCTTTGTGTTTTTATTAATATTATTAAAATAAAAAATTATTTAATATTATTATTATTAATTTTATAAAATTTGGTTCAAAATTTTAAATTACTAATTATTTATTTTATTTTTTATTTATAACATTTTAAAATAATTAAAAGGAAAAATAAAAAAATAGTTTTGTATTTTTTTCGTAAATTACAAGCTAATGATAAATAAAATAAAAAATAATATTTAAATTATTTCTCAATTTTATTAATATTTTTAATAAAAATAAAATATTATTAATTATTTTTGTATTTATATCATTTTTAAATAATTTTTTAAAGTTAAATAATATTATTTTATTATTTTTATGCTTCAAGGGTATTTCTGTTTTTTTATCAGCTTTCCATTCAACTCCCTTTCATTGCGTACCAAACGTAATTTTTTTTACAATATTCTATTACCTTCCATTCCATTCTCAATTCTTCTTTCTATTCCTTTCCACTGCTTTCTTTGCCACCAACCAAACGACACCTAAGTATTCCAATAAGAATTACTAATAAGTAAGTTTTATATTGAGCTTATATTCTATAAATGATCATAATTTTAAGACTCGAACCAATTCATGGTTGACTTGGTAAACTAATCATCAAATCTTTGATTATTGGCATTTCAATTCCTATAAGAAGAAAAAAAAATTATCCAAAACCTAGGTGTTCTTCGAATGTGAGAAATTGCATGAATTTTGCTTTAAATGTGGGATTATTGGAGTATATGATCCTAGTAGAGCGAGGCAAGGTCTATGGTTAGGAGTTGCCCCTGTAAAACCCATGGCTACTATCATCGGTAAAGCAACTTACAGAATGGAAGTGGGTGGGGAGAAGGAGAACAAGGGAGCTAGAGGACAAAAAAAGACAAAATAAGAATTTCAGCCACCTGGTAAGAGTGGGACCACATAGGCAGCAGACGAACAAGAGCGAAGAGTGACTAATTTGCCAAAATGCGGCAGACAGGGAAATGTTGGAGTAGGACAGCAGTGCTGGGGTGCAAAAAAGTGAAGTGGTAAAAAAAGATGAAAGTGGAAGGGAAAAGCATCAAATCATGGGTTAAAATTTTTTGGACTTACAAGAGCATGTAGAACTAACCCAAATAGACATCCACTCAAAAATGAATTGGCTCAGGTTGTCTTGTAGACTTATGTATTGACCCAAAGCATATTGGGATGACAACCCATTATTCTAACATATATGGAGAAGTGAAAAATTAGGGACAAAAGGTAAGTGAGGGAAGACTAAAAAACACCAGTTCAACTTGACTGCAACTCAGGTAAAGGAAGGGATATAAAAAAAAATTAAACTATAGTAAGGTGCTCAAATTGAAGAAGTGGGAGGAGAGGAAAAAAAATTCTAGAGATTTAGGATAGAAGAGGAGGGAAAAGAGAGAAAAAAAGTGGAATATTATGTGGAGTTACCCTAAGAAGAGGCGATGATGGGGTGAAATGGGGACAAGGAAGTGAGGGACATATGCTAGCTGAAGAAATACAATATATGTTATTCTTAAAAATGATGTGGGGTAAACCCCAAACTTTAGATCTAGACACCAAACCTTGACAGAACTCAAAGAAGACAACAATGGAGGTTAAATCTAAAAATGGAAGAAAACATAAATAAAAGGAATAGAAGTAGAACCAATTCACACAATGGAACAACCCTTGTTCTATGAATCAAGAACTGAACCAAATGATGAAGAAACCTTACCAGTACAACCTTACACAATGGCCATGGCAGCCAAGCACAAGGAGGAGGCTTATGGAGGCTTGAGAACACCAATCTCTAAGGAGATTGACACACACAAGAACAACTAAGCAAGATCAATCAACAATGCTCTCTTCTCTCAAAAGCACTCTTTTGATAGAAGGGAAATCAGTTTCTGAGTTACAAAATGTCTAATTCTCTAAAAACATGCTAAGGAGGCCTTTTATAGTCCTAGAGCTGGCCCCCCTTTCTAAAAAATGAAATACTAAAAATTAAATAAGGAAATTGTCTTAAAACACAAAAGACTAAAAGCAAAACGTCCAATCACTTCATGGAGTCTTCTCTTCACTCCTAGGGTCTTCACGAGCTGCAATGGCCACCATAGACTTGATGGACAGATCCTTGATAAATGGCTCGAAGAAGGCTGCTAACATGGAAGGCTCCTTGGACAAGAAGAAGGTCATCACCTTGTCCAATTCTTGTTAGATCTCCTTAGCCCTTGCCCTAGTGATAAGACCTTCAACTGTAGGAACTTGAGGTGTAGGTGATCCCTCATCATCCTCCCCTTCTTGAAAAGGATTCAACCTCGAATCATCCAGCTCCTCATCATGTCCCTCATAAAGTGTAAGGTCTCCAACATTGAAGGTTGCACTCACGCCATACTCCCCAGGCAGCTCTAACACATAAGCATTATCTCCAACTCTTTTCAGAACCTTGAATGGACCATCTCCTCTTGGTGAAAGCTTGGACTTGCATTTTTCAAGAAAACGCTCCTTCCTCAAATGAACCCAAACAAGATCCCCCGGTTTGAAGATCACTCTCCTTCTTCCTTGGTTTGCCTTGGCAGCATTGTACTCTCCCTTTTGTTGCAGCTTTGCCCTAGTCCTTTCATGCACCTCCCAAATGAACTCCACTTGTTTTCCTACATTGAAATCTGCTCATTCCTTCATAGGTAACGTCGTAAGATCAAGTGGGGTTAAGGGATTCAAACCATAAACACACTCAAAAGGACTCAGAGAAGTAGAAGAATGAACAGCCCTATTATATGCAAATTCTACATGAGGTAATACATCTTCTCAAGCCTTCAGATTCTTTCTAATGATAGCCCTTAAGATAGTTGTGAGAGTCCTATTGGTCACTTCAGTTTGACCATCAGTTTGTGGATGACTAGAGGTAGAAAATAACAATCTAGTCCCTAGTTTTCCCCAAAGAGTTTTCCAAAAATAGCTAAGGAACTTCACATCCCTATCACTCACAACAGTCCTAGGCACTCCATGTAACCTAACTATTTCCCTAAAGAACAAGTTAGCTACATTAGAAGCATCATCAGTCTTATGGAAAGCAATAAAATGAGCCATCTTAGAAAATCTATCAACAACCACAAATATAGAATCTCTCCCCTTCTTAGTCCTAGGCAACCCTACAATGAAATCCATACTAATATCTTCCCAAGGGGTTGTAGGAATAGGTAAAGGAGTATACAAACCATGTGGCTTAACTCTAGGCTTGGCTTTTAGGCACTCTAAACATCTCTTCACTAAGTGTTCTACGTACCTAAGCATGTGTGGCCAAAAGAAATGTGTATGCATCATATGATATGTCTTATCCCTACCAAAGTGTCCCATTAAGCCTCCCTTATGGGCTTCCTCGACAAGTAACATCCTCAAGGAACACCTAAGAATGCACACCTTATCAATTCTGAACAAAAATCCCTCAAACAAGTAAAACTTATCTAAAGAACCTTTCTGCACACAATGCTTATAAGTAGCACCAAAATCAATGTCATCCACATATAACTCTTTAATGTAATTGAATCTTAACACCTTAGAGTCTAATGTGGTCAACAAAACATGTCTCCTAGAAAGTGCGTCAGCAACAACATTATCTTTTCCCTTTTTATACTTAATGACATATGGAAATGTTTCAATGAATTCCATCCATCTACCATGCCTCCTATCAAGTTTATCTTGACTCCTAAAATGCTTTAAGGACTCATGATCAGTATGCAAAATAAACTCTCTAGGCCATAAGTAATGTTGCCAAGTCTTAAGCACTCTATATAAAGCATACGACTCTTTGTCATAAGTAGAGTAGCTAAGACATGCACCTTTCAATTTTTCAGAGAAGAAGGCAATAGGCTTACCTTCTTGCATGAGTACACCTCCAATGCCAATTCCAGAAGCGTCACACTCTACTTCAAATGGCCGAGTGAAATCTGGGAGCACTAGGAGTGGCGCCTTGGTGACCTCCACTTCAGATTGTTGAAGGCCCTCTCTTGTGCCTCTCCCCACACGAATGGAGCATGCTTCTTGGTGATCTCAGTCAAGGGTGCAGCAATGGTGCTAAAATCCTTGACAAAGCGCCTATAGAAGCTGGCTAGTCCATGAAAACTCCTCACTTGTCCAATTGAAGTTGGAGTTGGCCAATCTTGAATGGCTCTTATCTTCTCTTCATCCACTTGTAACCCTTGTGTACTCACTACAAAACCAAGAAATGTGACTTTATTAGTGCAGAAATCACACTTTTTCAAATTGGCATACAAGTGCTCTACTCTAAGGGTAGAAAGAACTTCCCTTAAGTGTCCTTCATGCTCCTTTAGGGACCTGCTATAGATAAGTATATCATCAAAGTATACTACAACAAATTTCCCTATAAAGTTCCTCAAAACATAGTTCATCAATCTCATAAAAGTAGAAGGAGCATTTGTCAAACCAAATGGCATTACAAGACATTCATAGAGACCAAACTTGGTCTTGAATGTAGTCTTCCATTCGTCTCCTTCTTTCATCCTAATCTGATGATATCCACTCCTTAAATCAATCTTTGTGAAGGTGGTGGCACCATAGAGCTCGTCCAACATGTCGTCCAACCTTAGAATTGGGTGGTGGTACTTGATGGTGATGTTGTTGATGGCTCTGCAGTCAACACACATCCGCCATGTGTTGTCTTTCTTTGGCACAAGTAGGACTGGCACGGCACAAGGGGATAGGCTCTCTCTCACATAACCCTTGTCTAGGAGCTCTTGCACTTGGGTCTGGATTTCTTGGCTCTCCTTAGGGTTCATTCTATAAGCTGGCCTATTTGGTAAGGTGGCTCCGGGAATAAGATCTATTTGGTGCTCTATGCCTCTCAAAGGGGGTAGGCCAGGGGGTATCTCATCCGGAAATACATCCTTAAACTCTTCTAAAAGGGCTTGGATAGGAGGGGGTAGGGCAGCCTTAGTTTCTTCACTTAGCATGGGCAGTTTCTTGTACAAAAGCATGAGGGTGGTTTCTAAGGGTAGATACTCACCTTGTAGCTCACTTTTGGATGCTAATAAGACACTAGAAGGCTAGATTGCTAAGGCTTGGCTTGGCTTTGAGGGGGTGCCTACTTGCTGCCGAGTTGTGCTCTTGCCTTGCTTCTTCTCCTCTCCTTGCTCCTTGTCATTTTCCTTCTTCTTTTCATAGGCCTCGGCAATCTGCATAGGAGACATAGGTTTTAAGACAACATTCTTGCCATTAAATGTAAAGGAATGCTTATTAGTGTGACCATCATGCATGACTTTTCTATCATATTGCCATGGTCTACCTAACAAGATGTGACAAGCTTGCATAGGAACAACATCACACAGAATTGTATCCTTATAGTGACCTAATGTGATAGTAACTTTAACTTGTTTATTCACTTTAAATTCTCCACAATCATTCATCCAATGCAGTTTGTAAGGCCTAGGGTGATAAAAAGTAGCAAGTTGCAACTTAGAAATTAATTCAGTACTAGCAATATTGCAACAACTACCTCCATCAATTATCATGTTGTACACCTTTCCCTTAACTAAGCATCTAGTATGAAACAAGTTTTCCCTTTGATTATCCTCACAAGGGGCAGGTTGTACATGCAATGTTCGCTTACAAATTAAGGACTCTCCATGCTCATACTCGATCTCATCCTCATTATCAAAACCAGATTCATGCTCATTCACATCATTAACACACTCTTCATCACTTTCAGATTCATATTGCCCTAAGTGGTTAATCATGAACGTTTTTCTATTAGGACAGTCCTTCATCATATGACCTCTTCTTCTACATTTAAAGCATTCAATGTCCCTAGTTCTAAGAGTAGGGTTAGAGGTACTCCCTTTGGGTCCATTAGAGGAACCAGTTATGGCTCGTGGAGGGTAGGGTGTGGCACTAGGTGGTGCACTTCTTTTCTGTCCGACTTGCTCCAAGTATGGCTCTCTTTGTGAAGACTCCCGGCCATAGGATTGAGAGCTACATCCTTGCTGGTTTCGCCAAGTGTTGGATGTTCCACTTGAGCTCTTGTTTCGTTGCTTCCTAGCCCTTGTCTTTCTCTCTACTTTGATTGCTAAGTGTAGCAATTCTGTCATAGAGTTGTATGGATACAAGTCGACTTCATTAGCCAAAAATGAATTGAGAATTCTAAGATACCTTGCCATGATTGTCTCTTCATCTTCAGTTACATTGGCTTTCACCATTACCACTTGCATGGCATTATAGGTCTCTTCTGCACTCATTGACCCTTGTCTCAAATTCTCCAATCTTTGCCTTAGGTCTCTTGTATGATGTTGAGGCACAAATCTAGCCATCATCAAAGCTTTCATTTGCTCCCATGTGGCCACGTCTGGATCAAGTACTCTTCTTCTTTCCTTGACCAGGTTGTCCCACTATATGAGGGTATAGCCATTGAACTCCAATGCAGCTAACTGGACCTTTTTATGCTCGGCAAAGTTGTGGCATGACCAGATTTGTTCTATCTTGGTCTCCCACTCCATGTATACATCTGGATCACACTTGCCTTTAAAACTTGGGATCTTCACTTTGATCTTCCCAATGCCGTCTTGCTCTGACTCACGTCCTCTTCTAGCTTGGTAGCCCCTAGGAGGCTCAGCTTGCCAGCCTTCATACTCCAACTCCTCATCTTGATAACCCTGAAATGCATTAAAACGATTAGGTGTATAATGATTTCGTCTATGTAAAGGAGAGTTATGGACAGAGAGGTTCTCATTGTGAGCATGGACTGGAGTGCCATGGTGTGGGGCAGCGCCTTCTGGTCTTCCAAGGTGAGAAGCGGTGCCTGGTGGGACTTGATGGTGCGCGCCTCGAGAGGCGTCATAGGCACTCCTTTGATCTGGTAGGGGAAATCTTGGGGCCACATTGGAAGGGCATCCATCCTCAGCATAGGTTCCTAGAGGGACGAGGGCAGGTGGTGCTGGCCTTGACTCCAAAACAGCCATCTGAGCGGTCAAGCGGGCTAAGTTGTCCGACATGGTCTTGAGCATGTTGAACATCTCAAGCGGTATTGGTGAGGAACTCCTTGAGTGTGGAGGACTTGGTGACCTAGACATGTTCAAAAGAAGACTAACACCTAAACAAATCAAATTAGAGAAATCAAAATCACCTCACTAGTGTTTTACTCTTGTGTTTGACCTCTCTATCCCAATTGTTGTTGATGCATGTTTTTTTTTCTTGTATGGACCAAATAACCCACGTGAGCAGGGTGTTCTAAGCCAACAATCGCCAATAAATGTTGAGTTATAGAAAGGATAAGCTCGGCAGATGATTAAACAAGCAAATGACTCAGTAAAAGAAAGAAAACAAGACTCAAGAAGACAATTGCAAGAATGTAATGCAGATAGACGAAGTATACTCAATCGATCTAAACTCAAGAAGGAAGAATTGTACCTTACTTGTCTCAACTTGTACCAATGGAGATTAGAAGGGTGAGGTTCGAAATCTGGCTAATTGTGGGACAAGGCTAGGGTATGGCTAGGGCTTGTAGGACTCCTTGGTGTATCTGAGGGCTCTTGGCAATCCCTTTGAACTTCACTTGAGAAATGACTAAGTACAAACTACTTCTATGAAATGATTACAACTTAAGATAGTATGAAATACAAATGAAATGCTGAAATGAGACTTGAATTTCTTTTCTTTTCTTTTCTTTTCTTTTTTTTCGTTTTCTTTTTCTTTTTGTCTCAGGAATAAATAAAATACAGAAATAAAACTTGGAATATCAGAAATAAGAAATTAACACCTGGAATTTCAATTTAAATTTCGAAAATGACTTCTAATAACATATTGGACTTAGTCTCCCTGATTTTAAAGAACAAGTATAATAGCTGCAAATCAAATCCCCTGATTTTAACGAGCAATTATAACAATTGCAAATCATATCTCCCTGATTTGAGGAACAAATATAACAACTGCAAATAAAATCCCCTGATTTTAGGAGCAATTATAACAGCTAGAAATCAAATCTCCCTTATTTTAAGGAGTAATTATAACAGCGGCAAAAACAAATCCCTGATTTTTAGGAGCAATTAATGTTCAGCCTTGGAAGTCAAACCTGGTTGTTGTAGTAAGGGAATGGAGCCTGATTTGTAGGGAGCAGCTAATGTTCAGCCTTAAAAATCAAACCTGGCTGTTGCAGCAAGGGATGAACGTTTTTCTGGATGGTGAAGGCTAGGAATGGTGGTTGGTGGTTGAACAAGGCTGCAGCAAGTGTTTGATGGTGGTTCACGATGATGTAGGTGAGGGAATGTGTCCAAATCTCCAAAACCACAAGCAATTCAAGCAAAGCACAACAACTGAAGACCTGAAGTGACTCAAAAACGAAAATGACTGAAAACTGAAATGTTAAAGACTCCAGATGAACAAAGCAAACCAGCGGCAGTGCTTTGGTGGTGATGTAGTGGCGGTAAGGTGTCACCTTCCTCTGATACCAATTTGATGTGGGGTAAGCCACAAACTCTAGATCTAGACACCAAACCTTGACAGAACTCAAAGAAGACAACAATAGAGGTTAAATCTGAAAATGGAAGAAAACAAAAATAAAAGGAATAGAAGTAGAACAAATTCACACAATGGAACAACCTTTGTTCTATGAATCAAGAACTGAATCAAATGATGAAGAAACCCTACCAGTACAACCTTACACAATGGCCATGGCAGCCAAGCACAAGGAGGAGGCTTATGGAGGCTTGAGAACACCAATCTCTAAGGAGATTGACACACACAAGAACAACTAAGCAAGATCAATCAACAATGCTCTCTTCTCTCAAAAGCACTCTTTTGATAGAAGGGAAATCAGTTTCTGAGTTACAAAATGTCTAATTCTCTAAAAACATACTAAGGAGGCATTTTATAGTCCTAGAACTGGCCTCTCTTTCTAAAAAACGAAATACTAAAAATTAAATAAGGAAATTGTCTTAAAACACAAAAGACTAAAAGCAAAACGTCCAATCACTTCATGGAGTCTTCTTTTCACTCCTAGGGTCTTCACGAGCTGTAATGGCCACCATAGACTTGATGGACAGATCCTTGATAGATGGCTTGAAGAAGGCTGCTAACATGGAAGGCTCCTTGGACAAGAAGAAGGTCATCACCTTGTCCAATTCTTATTGGATCTTCTTAGCCCTTGCCCTAGTGATAGGACCTTCAAATGTAGGAACTTGAGGTGTAGGTGATCCCTCATCAAAAAATACCTACAGACAGGGTAGAGGATTATTGTTAGAAGATCGGATAGGAGAAGGGGGAAGGAGTTGAAAAGCTATAGATGAGTGACAGTAAGAAAGCCAAAATAAATAAAGATGTGAAACTAATTATATAGAGAAGAATAAATCTGATCTGGTTGAGGACGCTTGGGTGAAGAAGTGGGAGGAGAAGGGGGAAGAAAAGGAGACTGTCTATTGTTAGAGGATCGAAGAGGGAGGAGAAGGGGGAAGGAGTTGAAGAGCTTGAATGAAAGTAATTAAGAAAGCCAAAAAACAAAAACAAGGACGTAAAACCAATTAGATAGAGAAAAACAAATTGTTATGGTTGAGGAGGCAGGTCTAACCAAATCCACCCTCACAATGACAACTTTAAATTGAAATTGTTCGAGCCCTCAAGGATCTTTGTATCCGAAATATACCTGCCATTTTGTTCTTTAATAAGACTAAATAAAAAGAAAAAGAAAAAAAATATGAAAAAGAAAGTTTCAGTTTGATCAAAGCTATGTGATTGAAGCTGTGGAGAATTCAAGGGTTTTGTGTCTTTAGTGGAAAGAGGAAGTGGAAATTAAAATTTTACAAGGGTGTTAAAATTTTATAGATGCTAAACTTTGTTGGAGAGGTTCTAGATAGGAGAAGAGAGCTACATAATATTTACAAATTGTCTAAGAAAGATTGTTAATAGCAAAAACTGAACGCAAGTCTAACAAATATGTTTCAATTTTTACTAATTTAACCAACGGGTAAAATCATCTATTCTAATTATTGTCCTCCTCCTCATAAATATCCATATCTAAAGCCAAGCAAGTGATGTGGAATAGCCATATACTTGTAAAGAGTAATGATACTAAAGGACAAGGCACAGCAGGGGGTGGTGTATACCCAAAATGCAGCCAAAAAGTTGCGTTTTGCTTCTTCTTCTTTTTTTAATTTTAATTTTATTTAAAAAATTATTTTAAAAAAAAGTAAATAAAAAATTAAAATTTTAAATATAAAAACGTTTTAAGTTTTTAATATATTTTTCAATAAATTTAAAAATAATAAATTGCAAGAAAACATATCACCTTATTTTTATATTTAGTTTTCAACAAATTTTTAAAGTTTTTTAACAAAAAAATTATTTTCAACAACTTATATTTAATTTTTGAACAAAATTTTAAAAATTTTCAACAAAAAATTATTTTCAATAAATTTTTATTTTTTTAAGTTTATTTTTTCTTTAATTTTTTTTAAATAATTTGTTGAAAAAAAATTTAAACTTTAAAAATATAATAAAAAACCAAAACGTTTTATTTTTTATTTATTTATTTTTAAATAATTTATTAAAAAAATTAAACTTTAAAAATATATTAAAAAAATCAAAACGTTTTATTTTTTATTTATTTATTTTTAAATAATTTATTGAAAAAAATTAAAATTTAAAAAAAAAAAAAAAAGTAAAACGCAGTCTTTTGACTGCGTTTTGAGAGAACAGCACCCCTGCTGATCCGTGTCCGATACTAAACTTCACCATAAACCCTAGATATTATTGAATAATTACTAAATATAGAATAATATTCTACTTATACCATTAAACGCTGAATAAATAAATTATTTATTGAATAAATAATATTCTATTTAATAAATTATATTTTGTGGTATATTTGTTAAAAATTTAAAATACTTTATGCATTAAAATTTTTAATAAATTAATTATAGTTATTATATTAATATTTTAATAAAAATAAGAAAATAATTAAACATAATAAATATGTGTAAAATTAATTAAATTTTATAATAATTAAAATTTTATGCAACTAAAGTTCAGCTAATTAATTATAAATTATTTTGATACTAACAATAATTAATATTTAATTTTTATACTTAAAACTATTCATTATCTATCACAAAAGAAAAAATTATATCTTTTATCAAAAACAAAATCATTATGGACACGTGCAACTTGTGGAGAGTGTTACCTCTTTTTTTTTTTTTTTTTTTGCACTAGGAAATATCGCTGAGAAAAGGTATTAAGCACAAAGTCATAAATAAATTAAAAAATAAAAATAGGTGAACTAAATTTAATTAACTTAATACTGTAGTTTTTTATTATATAAAATAAAAAATATCATATCTAACAATCAAAAAATATAAAAATAACACTCTTTATAACTATTAGTTTATCAAATATTATATTTTAAAATCTCATACGCACAACAATATAATACTTAAAAAAGTAAAAATAAAAATAAAAATACTTTTATGAGAGGCACCATGCCTATCAATTTTTTCTGAAAGTTAAATCTCTTCATTTTTTTTATCCAAGTAAACTCATAGTTGTAGATACGATTTTTTTTTTTGCAAAAATCTGAATACAAAATTGTAGATATGAATAAAGAAATGCAAAATCTTAAAACTTTACACAGAAAAGAGAAAAACTCTTTCCTAAAAAAAACTCTCTTAGAGCGTGTTTGGTTGGACTGAATGGAATGGAAAGCAACATGGAATGAAACATTCAGTGGTTTGCTTTGATGAAAAATCGACGCCATGGAATGTTTTATTTCATCAGCTAATGGAATACCGACGCCAGCACAAAATCGGTGGAATCCAACATTCCATCGGTTATCAAGATTAATTTTATTTTATTTTTAATTAAAATAATTTAATTTAATTATTAAAAATATTAATTTGATTATATTTTATAAAAATTAATTTGTAAGAATTTTTTAAAAAAAATTTATTTTTTAAAATTTTTTTATTTAAAAAAATTAATTTAATTATTTTACTTATCTTATTTTTTTATTCTTTCAATTTATCTATTAATCAAATAATAAAATATCACATTACCTAATTCTTTCTATCGCATATCAAATAAGATAATGACATTTCATTCTCTTTTTTATTTTTTCTTCTTTTCTTCTTTTCATTCCATTAAAATTTATTTCATCCAACCAAATGAGTCCTTAACGAGATAAATAAACTTTTCTTAAAAAAAAAAACAAAAAAAAAAAAACAAAAAAAAGAAGAAGGAGCGGAGGAGGCTGCCATATTAGCCTCTCCTCCTTGCAGCGCTCTTTGGTAAAGGGGAGGTTGCTCTCACGGTGCTGTGCGCTTTCGGAGGAGGGTAAATGGAGAGTGTTACTTGTTGCACTCTCACTCCGAAAGAGACTAGTCTTCCATTCAATTGGACATGTGCCAACTCGTAGAGTGCGTTACTTGTTGCATTCTCAGTTTGAAATAGACTAGTCTTCCATTCAATTGGTCGTGTAGATACCTTTAGTAATCACAAAAAATCAAAATCATTAATTATTGTTTAAGCAATTACAAAATATCATATATATATATATATATATATATATATATATATATATATATATATATATATATAGAACTTTCGTTTTTCAAAAATCTAAAAGAAAAAGAGAATCAAACAAATGGGTAAAGTGAAATTTAAGGGATTAGCAAAATAATGATATTTCATACAATAATTTATATACCTAAAAAATTAGAAGACTAAAATTAAATAATCTACAAATTTAAAAGCCATGTTAATGGGAAGAACTTAAAAGACTAAAGTTAAGAAATCTAGTAAAGTTAAATCTAATGCATGCTACCTGCATTGTTAATGACAACATTTATAGACAGATTTCTCAACAAACCTCTGATTTGGGACTTTATGTTAACTAAGACTTCATTATTAATTTTTGCTGAAATGGTACTTGAATAAGAACATTTGTGTAATCTAATATACTATTTTTCTCTTCACTTTTTTCCATTTTTGGAGAAAATATCTTTTATTCAATTTGGCTGAAATATTTTCTTCATTTTTCCCTCACATTTTGTTCTCAAATAAGATGAAAATAAATTTTACCTCTTGACTACATTCCTTCCAAATAATTTCCTTAAGTCCATACCTTTGTCAGGATTTTCTTTTCAGTAATAAAAAAAAAGGTGACATCTAATTTTTAATATTTCATTTACAACCTCATTTATTCATTATTCATAAGACATGAAAATATAAGAACAAACATTACAAGAGACCTTATTTTATTAAAGAGTGCAAAGGTTCCAGAAAAATAAAAATAAAAACAGAACTACACAATCTGGTCATCAAGATTTTTGAGAGGTTGGCATTGCCATGTTAATTCTGCTGCTGCCAGCAGAATCCTTCCACTGCTGAGTTACTGTCTTGATCTGCGTAAAAAAGTTAACCCCAGCCTTGCCTGCTCATGCCAAAAATAAAAAATCCAAATTCAATTAATGTTATAGTCTGTATCATAAGATATCTGCAAATACACTTCTAACACTAAGTGAAAAAGTGCAGAAAAGCAAGCATTGCAGGAAAACACTTCACCATAGAAATTGAGATCGCCTGCAAATGATGCCTTGTTGCCAGTAAATGAGAAGAAGGGCAAAGGAACTGGAATGGGGACATTGATGCCCACCTAGTTCAAACAAAGGACAAGCCATGATCCATAAGAGTATCAGATTCATTTACTATTCATGGCAGAGACAAGTAAGATATAAGTGTAAATTATATTCACTTGCTTTGAAGTTTTTGAAATCTACACTCACAAATTATAGTTTCAATTTATAAGAAAACCTCTCCATACACAAGTTAATAAAACTTATGCACTTTTCTTTTAAGAAATTCATAAATAGCATAATCTAATAAAATACGAATCAACAAAACGTCAAATTAATAATTATGAAAAATTAAAATAAAAAATATTAGTGTAGGTTTCTAAAATCTAGAGTGTGAGTATAGATTTTATAAACTTTAAAGAAAGATCTAGTCCCAAATTGAACCTAAATAGAGTGTGCATGTAATTTTTAAGAACTTCAAGGAAGAATAATGTAATTTAGTCAAAATGTAAAGTAATTGGTCGACACATAGTGAACAAATGCATGTGTGATTCAAATCCCCCACTATTACTATTATGTTTGCTTTATAAGCAAATTCAGAACATTCCATTTAAGGTGACTTTACCTGTCCAGCTTCAATCTCAGTCTGAAATTTCCTTGCAGCGACTCCAGAAGTAGTAAATATAGAAGCACCATTTCCATACCTGTTGGAAAAAGTCATGAGTAAGAAATGAATAGTAGTTTTAAGAAAGGTGATGACAGAAAGAAGCTATTTTGTCAAGAACAAACTTGTTTTTGTTGATGATTTTTATGGCCTCTTCCAAGCTGTCAGCCTGATATTAAGAGACAAGAAAGTCACTATCAATGTAATGATAAGCAAGAAAAAACATTAAGATAGATGGAGCTAGTACAAGACAAAGAAATAAATGAATAAATAAATAAATTCCAATTTAAAGGAATCTAAAGATGAGACAAATAAACACCTCCATGAAAAGAAGAACTGGGCCAAAAATTTCCTCCTGCACAGGTCATAGCAGTGAGAGTCAAATTTGGACAACGTCTAAATTTCAAGTCTCTTTACTGACAATTTCTCATTCCACACTCGTTTAGGTTTTATAGAAGATACCTGGTAGCACTCCATGTTTGCAGCGACATCTGATAAGATTGTTGGGCCAATAAAATTGCCAGATTCATAGCCTGGGACCTACTTGTGTGCATATATAAATTGGTAAGTGTTGAGAAAATAAAGAGCAAAAGCTAGAGTGAAAAGGAAGGGAGCAAACAAAATATATTATTGAAAGACTTAATTTCAATGACCCCTCAACTTCTATTTATACCTATAAAACGACTACATAAGAACAACTAGACCTATTACTTTGGGTGCACTACAAATCGTTATTTCCTTAACCTGTATGACTTCTCTAGATTCATGAAACCACTTACTAAGGTAACTATTTTCTTAACCTACAAGACTTTCCTAAATTCTAAATATCTCTTAAAACTCCCCCTCAAAGCTGAAACTTACAACGCTTGCAGCTTGTGACAAATAAAACCAACTGAAAAAGAAAAACAAATAACAATAACCAACACAAGAACCCAACCATCAATTCAAGAACTTTAGCAACTAGCACTTTCCCTGACAGCATCCTCGATAGACAAACAACTCTTAGAATTCTTCGACTTACTTCCATTGAGTGACCTCAACATTTTCCCAGCTACTCTCCTTGGCCACATCATCCAACACAATGATATAGCTCCTAGAAGTCTTCAACCCACTTCCCATGAGTCCCTCAAACTTCCAGCTGGTCTCCACTACTTGTGTCACCCACCAAGACACCCACCATCACACAACTTTCTTACTAGTGCCAAAGTCTTAAATACGACCTCTCAGTCTCCAGCCCACTTTGTGCAGCTCCCCAAGTAGCGCCAAGAGCTTTGACCGCAACATCATTGATATAGCAACATCAACAAACAATACTAAAACACTTACCCATATACCAAACTATCACAATCACCACATTAGAACTCAAACTGTCACATTCCTAAATTCTTAAGATGTCTTATTAATGTAACTCTTTTCATATCATACAAGACTTTCTCAAATTCCTAATATCTTTTAACAGTATCTATTTTTTTCCTTGTGGCAGAGGAGGGGAATAACCAAGAGTCTACAGACTATATGGCAAACAGGCCCACAAAATGGCCCAAAAAAAAGACTGCAAGGACAGATCTATACTTTGTGGAATATATCCCTGGATTTAAGTATACTTGTATTTGCCACTTTACTCTTTCATTGGGAATGCTTCACTTTATTGCATCTCAAGGTGGTGGGAGTTGAGGGAGGGGAAAACAAGGAGTATGAAGCAAGAAGATACAACGAACATCAATCTGATGCTCAAAGTTAAGCCAAACCATTTGCGTCTGTGACTGTTTGCTAAGGCACTAAAGCTCTATATCTACCACAAAGCTACTGAACTAAGCACCACAATTAAGGGACCTACACAAAGTTACAAATAGAAGGTTCTTCTTTGACTTGTATTTAATGGGTTGAGAAGCACAAGTGCTGCCGGTCAACTACTGAAGTAAAATTATATGTAACAAAAAGTTGACAGTTACAATTTAGAAATTCCTCCAGCTAATAGGACTTGTGGTTTGTTATAAGTACATGGGCTTTTAAGGTTAGGTTTATGTTATATTCTCCTAGTATTACATGTACTTAACTCTTATCAATCTATAAATAAGATAGTTCAGGGGACTGGCTAATTAAATCAGTATCTCATTAATCTTTCTTTTCTCAATACGATAGCAGAGTCTTTCTGATCCAAGAACCCTAGAAACCTAATAAATATCCATTAAATTAAATTTGAAAAAAAAAAATTTAGTTGAAGGTGCGCCTCAGGCCAGCCAAACCACCCATGGTGGTGGTTTGGTAATTTGAAGCTCAGAAGAAGGTGAAAAAGACTGATTTGTAATTTTCATGACTTTTGTGTAGCATGCGCTTTTCTGCCCATATCTTGCTGTTCAGCCACAAGAAGGTTGTTTACTGACTTAGGGAAGGCCGCCCTTCACTTGGGGGAACTACCCAAGGTTTTTGAAGCTTGTTTATGGATGGGTTCTACTATTTTTGAATGCATTTGTGGTGTTGAATAAGTGCAGCCTTTTTTTTCAATGGTTGGGTAATCTTTTGGCATCAAGGAGTCATCTTTTTTTTCTTGGAACTTGACCCAATAAGTTGTAGTTAAGTATGGGAGTGAAACCTTGTAAATCAGTGTATGAGTTTGGATATGGTAACAAAAGGTTGAAGTATGGCAAAAAAACTAGGTGAGATGTTTGCAACATCTTCACAAGGTAAGATTGTGTCTATGACAACTGATGAATATACTCAATTTCAAGTCTCTCAAGGCCTATGTTCTTCATCTATTGCCTTGTTTGCTTAGATGAATAATCCCACAGCTTGTTTTTCTTCCTCCATTTCTAGTCGTTGGGTCATAAATTCTAGTGCCACTGATGACATGAAAGGGAATCGGGTATTCTATCTGTTTTTGACTCAAGAGAGTCTGGGAATATGTGTAGATTGATGAAATCCTTATATGGATTGAAACAAACACCTAGGGTGTTTGGTTGCGATAGTAATGCAGTCATGGAATTTAGTTTAAGAATAGTATTTGTGATCACACAATATTTTTTAGACATACTGGTGAAGGTTGCATTTTATTAGTGGGATATGTTGATGATATTGTTATCACATGCAATGATAAAGAGAGTATTCAGAATGAAAGGCTTCCTCCAAAACCAGTTCCAAACAAAATATCTAGGTGATTTGATATATATTTTGGGTATTGAAGTAATGCAGTCAAAAAGAGGTATTCTCCTTTCACAAAGGAAGTATGTATTGGATCTACCTGACGAAATAGCACTATTAGGATCTAAACCTTGCAAGACCCCTATGGAACCAAATCATAAGTTGTATAGTACTGATGGTTGTGCACTTAGTCACCCAGAGAAATATAGACAACTGGCTGGAGAGCTGAATTATCTAACTGTGACATGTCTTGATATTGCTTTTCCAGTGAGTATAGTGAGTCAATTCATGTCCTCACCTACCATCATTGGGAAGCATTAATTTGTATTGTGAAATAATTCAAGAAAGCTCATGGGAAAGGCATAATGTATACTGATCATGGGCATATGCAAGTGGAAGCCTTCATGCTTAGTGATAAAAATTTCACTACAAGATATTGTGTCTTTGTATAACGAAATTTAGTGTCTTGGAGAAGCAAGAAGTAGAATGTCGTAGCACAACCAAGTGCAGAATGAATAACTGTGGTCCAAACATGTGAACTTATGAGGGTCAAACATTTACTGTGTGAAATTGGGTATAACATATCTCTTTCAATGAAGTTATAGTGTAATAATCAAGCCACTATGCAAATTTCATCCAACCCCATGTTCCATGAGAGAACAAAGAACACTGAAGTAGAATGTCATTTTGTTCATAAGAAGATCCAGCAAAATCTAATTACTACATCATATGTTCGTACAAACAATAATTAGCTATTGTCTTCATCAAAGCTATTAATGGGACAAAAATTGATTAAGCTAGACATGATTAATATCTATGCTCTAACTTAAAGGGGAGTGTTATAAGTATATGGGGTCTTAGGGTTGGACTTATGTTATATTCTCCTAGTACTAAAGTATTTTACTCTCATTAGTCTATAAATAAGATAGTTCAGAAGGCTGAGTACCTCATGAATCTATTTCTTTTTTCAACATGGTTAATTAAGTCAATATACAGTTACTGCTAATCACTCTTTGACCATTGTAACAATTCGTCATGTTCATTATTCCTAAGGTGGAATTATTTTTGCCAAGAATTACTAAATTGTGATTCTCCTTGAATTGTTTCATTATCTCGATTGTGTTTTACTTATTATTATTTATTCTCTATTAGACCCAACAAATGGAAAGCTAGATTAAAACAAATTACTTCAATCAGACTCTTTCTATATATAACTTTTCCTGCTTACTCTGAGTTTCCAAATATTTCAATGCCAGCTCCTATGTAAACACTAAAGATGTTATGCTGATCACACATGCAAAAGTAAATATGTAATACCTGTTAGAATATAGTGTAAATAGTAGATTATGTTAGTCCCAAATGGCTTGTTTCTTATGCTGCACAATTTTTAGTTATTAAAAATAGAGTACCTTGTGACCATTATAACTCACACTTTCTAAACTAGTCTCTTTCTTTCTTTGGATTCAACATGGTATTAGAACCAAGGAGGGAGAGAAACTAAGTTTCCGCCGGTATATAAATTTTATGGTGGTTGTGAATTACTCTAGCCACTTTTTCAGTGACTGAAAAATTTGTTCAACGAGTCCCTTTCAATCCAGTGACCCTCTGATCAAGGTCAAAACATTCCGACAAGCCATCCCCAACAACAGCAATGGTAGATGGTGTCTTGCACACCCAAAATTGTCTTTTAGCAGCACTCCACGTGCCAGTACATGGTAGCTCTAACAATGCTTCGACTAGTCCAGACTAGGGTGACATGACCCCCTCCACCTTGCACAGCCACTCTCTCACCCTAGTCATGCCTTTATGTGGTCTTTTTGGTTCTGCCCTAGCTTTTTCTGATGTTAGTCTCCATTTTTCGACAACCCTGTGCTGTCTAGTATGTTTTTCAACCTTTTCCAGCAGTCGTGCAATTTCCAGATCACTGTGCATTCTACCATCCATCTAAAGGTAGTTTATCCAACAATCCTCACTTCTACGGCCCAAAGAGGTTATTCTATTATTTGCTTGACATGGTCTTCTTCACTTAGCCCCTGGATTCTTAACGTAGGTGCATCTTATCATATTTCTGGTAACAAGGATCTTTTCACCAATCTTAATATTACTGTTCAGCCCCCTCTTATTGTTACCTCATCTAATGGATCCCACACAATAACTAAAGGCATTGGCCAAGCTCATCATATTTCTTATATGCCTTTAGATTCTGTTCTTTATTTCCCTGGATGCCCATTTAATTTGATTTCTATTAGCCAATTAAATTGTACCCTTAATTGTTTTGTTACTTTCTCTAATAAATCTGTCATAGTGCAAGACTTAGATACGGGACAAATGATTGGCATAGGGCATGAATCATAATTTTTGTATCATCTTTCATGGTTGATTGCATGCAACTCTACAAATTCACCTTAGCCTTTTGATTGTCAATCATGTCAGCTTCGTAAGCATACTAGACTTTCATTTCCAGAGCATCTTGATATTTAAGCTGCATCTCCTTTTGAACTTGTTCACTCTCACGTTTGGGACTCAAGTCATGTTAGTTTTGTTCTTGGTTTTCAATACTTTGTCACTTTTATTGATGATTCTCATTGCACTAGGTTATTTTCTATGAAAAATCATTCAAAGTTATTTTCTATCTTCAAACAGTTTTGTGCTGAAATTCAAACAGAATTTAATCCTCCTGTTTGCATTTTTACTCAATGATAATGCTTGTGAATACTTCTCTGCACTGTTTCAAAATTTTATGACATCACAAGAAACTCTTCATCAATCATCTTGTGCTCATACCCAGGGACTGCTAAATATAAGAATCATCATCTTACTAAAACCACTCAAACTTTGTTACTGCATAATAATATGCCCCTTCATTTTTGGGGATGGTGTTCTTCCTGCATGTTATTTGATTAATCGCATGCCCTCATTTGTGTTGCATCATCAGATACCCCATTCCATATTGTTTCCTGACCAGCCCCTTTACTCTCTTCTACGTGTTTTTGGTTACACTTTTGTTCATAATCTAACCCTTGGATGAACTTTTTGCCAAAGCCATGAAGTGCGTTTTTCTTCGCTATTCTCGTATTTAGAAAGGGTATTATTGCTACTCTCCAACAATCAATCGCTTTTTTCTCATTTCTTCCCTACATCAATTGAATCTCCTAGAATAAATGAGGTACTTCCTATTACGTACATTATTTTTCCTACTATCTCTTTTCCACCCCTCCAAACATACTAGTGTCATCCACATCCCAAATCCTCCCATGTAATTGGTTGCAACAACTGATGATTCACATCTTGCTCTAATGCCTTTACCAGCCCTAGAACTATCTCCAGATGATAGTCTACCACTTTCTCTTCAAAAAAGTATTCGTTCTACTTGAAAACTCATCCTATTCATAGTTTCTTGAGCTATCATTGTTTGTCTTTATCCTACTATACTTTTGTATCCTCTTTGTCATTTGTTTTTGTGCCTAAAACTTTCAATGAGGCAATCACATCTCGAGTGGCATCAGTTAATGATTGACATGAGATGATTCTTTACATTCTAGTGGTACTTGGAATTTAATTCCACTTCCATCTGAGAAGACCATTGTTGGTTACCGCTGGATGTACATAGTAAAAATTGACCCTGATGGTTAGATTTATCACCTTAAAGCTCACCTTGTCGTTAAAGGCTACACTCAAATCTTTGGTTTGAACTATGATGATACTTTTTCTCCAGTGACTATGATTGCTTCAGTTTGCTTATTCCTTCTATAGTTGTCATAGGTCCTTGGCCTCTTTATCAGTGGAATATTAAGGATGTCTTCCTTCATGATGAAATTACTAAAGAGGTGTACATGGAATAAAATCCTAAGTTTATTGCTTAGGGAAATTCTAGTTTAGTATGCAGTTTACACCACTCTCTCTATGGCCTGAAGCAAACTCCTCAAGCATAGATTTGTAGATTTAGCATGGTTGTTTAGAAATTTAGAATGACTCAGAGTGAGTCAAATCATTAAGTATTCGATCAACATACTTCTCATGGTCACTATATCTATTTTGGGGTCTAAGTATACGACATCGTAGTAACAGGCAATGATTAAGATGGGATCCAATTATTAAAATATCATCTCTTTGAGCACTTTTAGACTAAGGACCTGGGAAAACTTAAGTATTTCTCAGGAATTGAGGTAACTTAGTCTAGTTCTGCTTATGTCATTTTTCAACAGAAGCATCCTCTAGATATTTTGGAGGAAGCTGATATGACAGATTGAAGGCTCCTTGACACACCTATGGATCTGAATATTAAACAATTACCAAGATAAAAGGAGCCTTCAACAGATCCAGGTAGATATCGAAGACTTGTTAAAAAATTGAACTATCTCATGATTATTTGACCAAACATTCCATTTGCAGTGAATATGGTTAGTCAATTTTTACAATCTCCGTGTGACAGTCAATGGGATGCTATGATTCACTTCTTTAGATATCTCAAAGGAGCACTAGACTAAGGACTATTGTACAAATATAAAGGTAACACGTGATTGGTTACACTAATGCTAATTAGGCAAGATCTCCATGTGACAGATGCTCCACTTCGGGATATTGTGTTCTTATTGGAAGGAATTTGGTTTCCTAGAAAAGTAAAAAACAAGATGTGGTTGTTAAGTCAGTGCAAAAGCTGAATATCGCGCTATGGCTCTAATTCCATGATTCCAGCCTCCAATCCCATTTTTCATGAAAGGATGAAACATATATAGATTGATTGTCACTTCATTAGGGAGAAAATCTTATTTGGTTGCATCACTATGAGTTTTGTCAAATCAAGTGATTAGCTAGCAAATATCTTTACCAAATTTCTTATAGATCCTCATATTGGTTATATATGTAACAAGCTTGGTGAATATGATTTATATGCTCCAACTTGATAGGGAGTGTTAGAATATAGAGTAAATAGTAGTGTGTGTTAGTCCCACATTGCTTGTTTCATATGTTGTATAGTTTTTTACTCATTATAAACAGAGTACCTCGTTATCCTTATAACTCACTCTTTTCAACCTAGTCTCTCTCTTTCTTTGGATTTAATGATATCCATGTCTTGATGGTTCAGATCTTTGCATTGAAAGTGCCAAGTCAAGGGCTTGGTGGTGGGAGCATCTTTCAAAACCCAAAATAAATAAACAAATATGTAATAAACTGAAAAAGATACAAGTAGTTGAGGATATAGAAGTTACCACTATACTTCTTCCATCAAGCACTAGTCTGGCACCACTTTCAACACCAGATTGAATTAATCTGTGTATGCGCTCCTTTGCCTGTGGATGCAGTAAGAACGTTATACAGAAAGCTAAAATATACACATTATCAATATGGAAATGGGTTTTAAAATCCATGCAAGTCTTGCTTACAAATTTACTCTGACAATTTGCTATTAAGATTTTTGGTTCAAATCCACAATGTGGGATGAGTACATATGAAACCTTGTACAAACCTGTTTGCTGATGACTGGACCAACGTCTGTGTCAGGTTCAGTTCCAGCATTTACTTTAAGAGATTTGGCACGCTCCACTAACATAGTTTCCCTAGAAGTTATGAAGGATACAATTATACTCAAACTTCAAGTACATCATTAAAGTCAATTTCCTGCGGGCACTTGCATTAAAAGAAGTCCAAATACTTGGAACAGATTTTTCTCTAGACAATCCCCTCAGAATAATGAAAAGGCATCAAAATAATTAGCCATATAGTAATTGCAAATTGTTATCTTTAGATATGAGGAATCATGTCTTAGGACAGGATAAAGGAGGAGAAATGATTCAGCTCGCCAGAAACCAAATACTGCCACATAAATTTTGAAACAAGCATTCAGACAAGGAACTTCAAATTGCTACAAGTGTAACATGCTACTAAAGAAGCTACGGTAACAAAATAATTTTAAGAGAATAGAAAGCAAGATACCATTTTTTTAATCCTCCAACAAAAACAACTGTGCTGAGAGCCATGCACCTTTGTCCAGCAGCACCAAAACCAGCAGCAACTAAAGCGTTTACAGTAGCATCAATGCTTGCATCAGGCATGACAATTGCATGATTTTTTGCTCCCATATTGGACTGAACACAACAGTTCATTAGGTTCCCAACCCAACTTGATTTCATATCATTACATTTGTATAAACGAATAATCTTTCTATGGGAAAAAGAAAGCAAAATGATGAACTGCACTTACTTGAACACGCTTCCCTTTAGCTGATGCTCTTGCATATATATGCATGCCAGCCTTTAATATTAAAAAAGAGCATCAAATAAGCAAACAATGGGAGACTAGCATGTGAAAGATATTGGCATTTAACAGGGTTCACTTTGGCTAAAAGTAATTGCTTTATGAAAGGATAATAGGAAAGAATAATTTAAAATTTTGAAGAAAAGAGAAATTTTAAAACCTCACCATCATACTTTATTTCCCCTCCCTTCTTTTTCCATCCATCCAAAGAAGAAAAACTTTCAATTTTTTTTTTTTAATTTTTCCCCTCTATCTTTCTCACTCAATCCAAAAGGAACCTTTGTTTACAGTCCTATTAAAAGGCATCAAATAACAGCACTGGATTGGATAAAGAAATGTATGATATCACTTACAACATTTGAACCAACAAAAGATACGGCTTTGATGTCATCGTCATCACAAATAGCATTCACAATATCCTGGCACCAATTGGATTGATAAGAAATCAATAGATAGGATAAACAAAAAGAACATAAGGGGTATAGAAGCATCAATGTGTAACAAGTTGTTGTCCATGTAACAATTGTTTATGAATTTTTGAATAGTGTTTCAAATACCCATGGTGTGATACAAAACTATATCCAACTTTCTGGTTTAACATTTGGACATCCTCATGGTGACATTAACAAATGCCAAATAAGCCTGTGGGTACCTTTATTGAAAAGAATCAAACAGGTTAAGAATAATAATTAACAAAAAGAGGGGGTGATATACATGGGTTCCATGGACAATATTTAAGACGCCCTCAGGCAAACCAGCCTCCAATGCTAATTCTGCAAGCATTACAGAGGCACCTGGAAAAGCACCAAAGTCAAGATACAACTTCCAATTAAAACGAAAATTTATCTATACGTCATAGTTAACCAAAGACAATGAATCACAAAAGTGAACAGAAGAGTTGAGCACATACTTGTCAGTTTTACCAGTAAGTGTGTTATAGGAGCAACATACATACCATTGCTGGGGATAGGGGGAAGTATACCATTTCCAGATGGACAAATAAGACTATATTTATTAATTGACTAAGAAAAATTAATATTGACTTCTCAAACAAACTGGAACATCTGAGAGTTTTCCTCCCAGCAAATTCATTATATATCTATTCAGAAATTGAAGTTAATAAGAAGATCCATGTCAGGTAGGAAAATGGCCACTGTCAAAACACAACAATATGTCACTTAGGTGTTGACTTGCTTTCCTTTTCTTGCTAGACTTGAGTTTGCACAACACCAAACCTAACCCTGAAACTAGCCCATGCTTACTCCGTTTAAACAAATATGGATCAAAACAGATGCAGACAGTCAACCTGACAGCAGTTGAGGTTTAGTTTTACTATCTATAGTTTAATTTAAAATAAATAAAAAACTGACATCATTCTACTGTTCCTAGTAATAATTCCTTCTCAGTGAAGTTTGCAGCCAAGAAAATTAAACCGTCAGCTTATTTCAAAAATTCATATCAAAATTTTTTTAGATAGAAAGAGAAATTTTATTAAGGAAGGAAAGAAAAGAAGTACAATAAAAGGACAACAAGATATCCTCCTCTAGGAAACCACTAAAGATCTAAAGAAAACAACAAAAAGGGGAAAACCAAATCTCATACTAAACATGTACATCAGCAGCCCAATCCCTCTGTAATTCTGAAATGGCAATCCCCGTAAAAAAAACATAAGCCAAACATCAGAGTGAAGCCATAAACCTTATCCTATCCCATAAATATTCAAGGACATCGAGCAACCTTGAAAAATTCTTGCATTCCTCTCGTACCAAATACACCACAAAACAGCAAAAGCAGCCGAATTCCACAGCATATTAGGTTATTAACCTTATAAAGAAAAATCATGACAATGAATAGCTTGCAATTAATTAAAAGGGCATTATGAGTAAAAAAACCCCATTTTAATATCAACAACATAATTTTTTGGTACTTGGATCCTGCTTGCCATTTTTAAAAGGTAGAGCTTATTACAATGAGCCTGTTAATATCAAAACAGATATGTAAGGGTACTGAGTACAAAATTCCTCACACTTACTGATGAAGAAGTTATTTTTGTTTTTTTAAAAAGGCATTTTTTTGGCAAATTTTCAACCCCTGGTGATTCCCACTACAAGTCAAGATCATATGTTACAAATGCCACAATGTCAACATCAGAAAAATGTTTAAGCTTGCACCGAATGTTTAAGAATATCATAGTCCACTTTTCCATTTTATCCAACAATATACTCTGGATTTAGGAGTTAATTTAAGGGTATCAATACACAACCAAACTAGGTAGAAAACGTCACCTGGATCTTTTTCTGATGGCTTTAGAATAAAGGTATTCCCACAAGTGACCGCCATTGGGAACATCTGCAGTTAGATCATAAAAGTTGGGAATTTGTCACCATGTAGCTTCAAAACAAGATGTCAATGGTTGAGTGCAATGCAATATGTAAATTAAATTCCTGTGACAAATACAATAAAATGAATAGAGACATATAGTAAACTATTATGAATAACTGTTTTTAGGCCATTCTATACTTTTTCCACATTATGCATGCTGATAGGGATGACAAATGAAAGAAATGAGGTGTAGCCAAGAACTCAAGCAAAAGATTAATTAGATGGCCCAAAGCCATGCCAACAAATAGAATTCAGCTTACCCACAAGGGAATCATTGCAGGAAAGTTGAAAGGACATATACCAGCACAAACACCAAGGGGTTCTCTAATGCTGTAAGTATCAACTCCATGTGATACATTGGAAACATACTCCCCCATTTGTAAAGTTGCCATCCCACAAGCATGTTCCACCACCTCTAAATCACATTAAAAAATTTCAGAGTACTCCATAACCAAAGTTTGAGTTTCATCTTAATACCAAAACTTCTCCAGCGACATATAGACAGACCAACCTAAACCACGAAATACATCTCCTTGTGCATCCTTCAATGTCTTCCCTTGTTCAGTGGTTACATTAAGAGCAAGTTTATCCTGAAACAGTTACAGTGTAGTGATATGATCTGATCAAAGGAAAATCTTTTACAGGCATGTGTTGTGACGTAAGTATCTGGGTGTACGTCTGTGAATATATGAGACATAGTAACAAAACATTTCAAAATACTTACCATATCTCTGCGAATAAGCTCCTGGAGCTTTAGCATAACACGTTGGCGTGTTGTAATGGGAGTATTACGCCATGATGGGAATGCCTTCTTAGCTGCAGATACTGCAGTTTTAAACTCTTCATCTGTAGTCAAGGGAATTTGTGACACAACTTCTTGTGTTGCCTATTATCAAATTTTTGAAATTATTAGAAATCTGTTTTCTTCACATTAACAAAGAAAATGGTAAAACTATTAAGTTCCAATACCCACCCAAACCACAAAAAAAAAATTTACTTACAGGGTTTATAACATCGATGAATGTTGACGATTTTGAGTCAACAAAAGTGCCACCAATAAGATTAGGAACCCTCTGATGCAAATTAAAAAAAAAAAAGCGGATGAGATGAAAATGAAAAATCATTTAACTATGTACTTCCAGAAAAAAAAAAAGATTATACATTAGCTATGAACTAAAAATTAACCTAGAATCAGATTTGAAGCTAAAAAATTACTATGGCAGAAGTAGGAAAGAAATATATCCTTCTATTCATTACGATTTGGCCAACTGGTCTTTTACTAGCCATAGTAACGGGCTTATATCAGAGTAGAAGTCGGATGCAAAATAAAAAATTTCCAACTGATCCTTGTTTAATATTAGGTTCTCAGAAAACATTGCCTTTAGCAGTAAAGCTCCATTTTTTTTCCCCTAACTACCAAGTGAGCTTAAAGATACCCATCAAGTTTCACTCAGTTACCCCCAGACTAGACAGATAAATACATCGTTTATTTTTCCTTTCACGATAAAGACAATAGGGAAATATGATTTTCCAGTAACCCAAACGAAGCTTGGGCTTACCAGCGGATTTCGCTGCCTGGAAGATGGCTCCGCAACTGTTGAGAATTGAAAATTTCCCAAAGCAAAGAGTTGGGGCCTCAAATTGTTCAACTTCTTCACTGCAATAAACACAATCATATATACAAGCACAGAATCAAATTTTACATAATCTTAATCAGATTCCAAATTCCAGTGATTCCTCAACCATCCGGGCATCCAAACATCTATCAATTTGCAGACTAACCTCGATTAATACCAAGCTGAAACATCTTCGTTCTGTTTCGAATCTTCCTCTAACAATTCAAAAGATGATATCCTTCTTAGGATTTTTTTTTTTTTTTTTACAATAGCTCGAGTGTAGACAAATGAAACACACAGCGGACAACTAAAAGTGGAGTGTCATAGTTGATCCATCTCCTAAGATAAAATAGCTATTTGGGTTTTTGTTTGTTTATTGTACATTTATTTTTGTTGTATTCATGCAAGAATTTTAAAAAAAAATTGCATCAATGCAACTATGACCAACAGTGCGCATGATTATTTTATTTTTAAATTTTGGCACTAATATCTTATACTTTTGTTACAAGATTAATCTCTTTCTAATTTTAGAATAATTATAATATTTAACATTTGATCTCTTCTTAATCATAAATCACTTACTACATACCACTTTAATTAATTAATTATTAATAATTCTATTATATATAAAAATTTATACTTCTATATAATATAATATTTAATAGTCAATAATTATTATTATAATATTATTTTGAGTAAATCACTCTTTCTTTCTTTTTTATATTTTTTTACACAATTTTTTTATTTATTATGAATATATATATATATATATATATATATATATATATATATTTCTTTTAAAAATAAAATTAAAATACCACATTTCTTGACTTATTGTACAACCATTCCTTTTATCAAGAAAATAAATATGAGAGAATAATTTATTATATTACTTTTTAAAATAGAGAAGAATACCATTAAATAAGTGCATTAGTCAGAAAATGAGAGAATAATTTATTATATTACTTTTAATCACCAAAAATGTAAAATGCATATATAGTTTAAAATATATAAACAATAAGTATCGATTGCCAATTGAAATTGATTTAATTAGAAAAAATTAAAGTACTTCATTTATAAAATTTTATGTTCAATTTTTACTATAATTTTATTTGATAAACAATTTATAAATATTTATTTTTTTATTTTTTTTATTTATCTTAATTTTAAAATAGAGTAATCTTCCTCAACTTGAAATTGCCACTGTTTTTTTAAAAAAATCAATGAGTACAGATCATAAGCAAATAGTCATGATATTATACCCATTAATTACTAAGTATGATCTGGAATGAGGTGTGGATGAGGAAGTTTTGCCATTTCTGCATTTCTCTACGAAAGAGACAAAAGGTGGCTCCCACCCAGCCCGGACACAATTCCGTTTACAAATTGAGAAATGCGAAGAGGCTGGCGCACAGGTAAGTATCCAATATTGAAATGCCTGAGCTCGGCATCTCCCTTTTGGAAACACACATATTCTGCCTCACCGTTGATCCGGTCGCATCTCAAGTGGATCCCAACTATCAGAAAAAAAAAAAAAAAAATATTAAGATCGTTTCTAAAACTTGGTTTGTTAGAAAATTTGTTTTGGTAAGAATTATAGTTCAAAATATAAAATTATTTATGTTGAATAACCAATAAACAATATATGAATATACAGACACATATATAAATATATAATGACCAATTGCTTTTTAGAATTATATAGTTACCCTTTCAGATCAAGTTAGCTTTTCAGAGAGCCATTTAATTTTCTCCATATC
This sequence comes from Gleditsia sinensis, assembly GCA_037074535.1. NCBI lineage: Eukaryota > Viridiplantae > Streptophyta > Magnoliopsida > Fabales > Fabaceae > Gleditsia > Gleditsia sinensis. Next base: position 64,791,814 of record CM073465.1, on the reverse strand, counting down.
CTATTTCTAATGCTTGAATGTCAGAAATAAAATGATGAAAACATAAGTATGATCTGGATACCATAACCATTATATAAATAATTTCTCTATTTTTTTTTATATTTATATCTTAATCCGTCATAAAAATAGAAATTACATTTTAAATCACTATAGATTAAAGATTCACATCTTATCAAATTATATTAAAATTTAAATTATTCAAAATTTAGTAAATCACTTCTACTTAAATTTAACTTTATTAAACAGTTAGTAACACATAATTAATTATTTATAAACTCAGCGTTGGATTATTAATCGGTCGTGATTCCCTCTTGAGAAGCTCCCAATACCCTCAAGATATCAACAAAGGGGTGGATCTTATATTTTTGAATTTTTACTTGACCAAGTGATAATATCTTATATTTTTGAAAGTTAAGACTGCCTTTAAGATTTTGCTTTATTCCTATAGAAATTTATTCACATCATGCTCTCCTTGGGAGAAGCTTTATTAAAAAGTAAACTTAATAAAGTTGGTATTTGATATATTGACGGTGAATCATTTTTTGTTCACCAGCAGTGTTCAGATTATAACACGTGGCAAAAATAATTTTAAAAATCACAATTATTACCACGTGTCGCGATCTAAATATCGTTGATAGACAAAAAATTATCCACCGCCAGTACACTAAATATTTTTCCAACTTAATATTGATGGTGATTGCCCTCTCGAGTGTAGAGTTATAGAATAAGATAATCAAATCGTCGTCAACTATTTATTAGATTAGTCAGTGAACAAATAATGAATCTACTAAAAGATATTATAATTGTTTGCTGGTATTATATATGATCACATAGTCAAATTCCAACTTGGGTCTTAACAATTATCAAAAAATTCAAAAAGGACATTAACTATGTTTGGCAATCGAAGCAAAGAATGATTTCAACGAAGTCTTTCAAATTAGGAGATCAAATGGAAGAATGACATAGGAACACAAACCTAGCATGCATGAAAGTGATGAGTTTTAGATGGTGGAAGCAAAAGAAAAGATAGATATTTAAAGGTGTCTTAACTTCCAATGGCGATAGAATAGTTTCTCTTATCTACATTCAACCAAAAGAAGAAAATTGGCGAGGATCATAATAGAAAAGCATTAGAGGTTCTTTAAACTAGCTAATTGGTCTTTGGGTTCTTCTAATGGCATTTTAAAGTCTTCGCATCAACAAAATCAAGGCATTACTTTTGCAATAGACAACCAAGTTAATAATAATGATAAAAATATTTCGTCAGCCTGATTTAGAAACTTATATGGATAGTATGTATACGAATTTAATCCTGTCACGCAAAGAAAAAAAAAAGGTTAATATGTAACATGTTTGGCCCTCAAAAAGGAAAAAAATACCTACTTAAAAAAAACCTTTTTTCAGTTTTTTATATACATTTTACTAAGATATAAATTATTATTAAATTATATCATATTTTTCTCTACAAACAAAAAATAATAATTTAAAATTTTCAACTTGATTTAGAAAATTATATGGATGGTATGTACACCATCTTTATCTTGTCACTTCAAATGAAAAAAAAGAGAGGTTAATATGTAACAACCATTTTGGCCCTCAAAGAGAAAAAGAAAATCACCTACTTTAAAAAAAACATTTTTTTAGTTTTTTTTATATGCATTTTACTAAGATATAAATTATTACTAAATTATATCATAATTTTTTTCTACGAACAAAAAAATGAAAATTTAAATCTTCACTTTTGAAGCAGAATCAAAATCAGATTTAAAAATTATAGTATTATTTAACTTTATCGTGCTTCTAAATACATTATTTTCGATTTGGCAACTTTTTTTTTAATAAAAATGGATTTAAAAATAAAATAATTCAAAATAAACAAAGATTGAAAATTCTACCACAAAGAAGACTGATATGACAAAGTTATTGGTAGACAATTATTATTTATTATTAAAGAACTACAGACATTATTTTAAAAAAAATCTTATATTGTTTTCTCAAATTAAAATCATAAATAAAAAAATTAATCTAATAAATTTTATCATTATATTGTATATAATTACTTACAATGCTTTCTCTTACTTCTTCTCTTCTTCTTCTTTTTCTTTTTTTGTGTGTGTAAATAAATCTTTAATTTTTTTTTTGTGAAATAATTTAAGAAAATCGTTTAACTTGTCTTCTTTTAAACAAATTTAAGAATTTTTAATATTTTTATATTTTTTTTATCTATAAATTGAAACGATGTTTGTCTCACTTTAGTTGAAATTAATATTCTTGTCCCCCCGTTGTTAGTAATTTTTATTTACCTTCGTTTTGGTGTGAGCATCTTATCCACTCTAATTGAAAATTATTTGGTCAAAATACTACTAATCATGATGGTAATAATTGTTTATGTCAAAATTCAAAGGGATTACAAAAACTTTATTTATCTTTTAAACAAAAAAATTATAAACATTCATGTATTGTTGTTGCACAAGAGTTTTTTATGACTACTTTTAAATTTCATTTTCGAATTAAATTTTATTATTTTTATAAAAATAAAATAAAAAAGTATTCATAAAAATTCTAACATGCATGGAAATAGGTGCAACCCTTTTTTTTTTTTTTTTCAATTCCTTCGTAAGTCGAAATCAGGTGGCTAATGGCTACACACTGAATCTTGACCCATGATGCTAACATGGCCAATTGTGCAACTTCTGCCTTCAGTCATGTAAGCCGACGGCTCCTAGGGGGTCCCACATCATCGTTAAACCAAATCAAATACTTGTTGTCGAAGGGACTCTATGACCAAACATTTGAATTGTTCAAGGAGCTTCATTTCTATGACTTCCAAGCCACTTTCTGTTTTCTTCCATCGGTCATCAAGGCATGCTCTTCCGCACAGCGTTATGGTTTTGGTGTCCAGCTTCATTGTGTGGCCCTCAAGACAGGGTTGGATTCGGAGGCAGTTGTACCCAATTCCATCATCTCCATGTATGCCAAGTTTTCAGACGCTCAATCAGCACGGAAAGTGTTCGATACAATGTCTTACAGAGATCCCATCACTTGGAATTCCATGATGAATTGTTATTTACAAAATGGGTACTTGGAAGAAGCTTTGGAATCATTTAAAGAAATGTATTTGCTTGATCTTGTTCCCAAGCCCGAGTTATTAGCTAGTATGTTATCCTTGTGTGGGAGGAAAATGGGTTTAAGGCTAGGGAGACAGATTCACACTCTTGTTATTGTTGATGAGCGGATAGAAGAGTCAGTGTTTTTGTCAACAGCTCTGGTGGATTTCTATTTTAGGTGTAATGACTCTCTGATGGCTTTACGTGTATTTGATAGAATGGAGGTGAAAAATGAGGTTTCATGGACTGCTATGATATCTGGGTACACTACCGATCAAGATTATGAGAAAGCTTTTGCTTTCTTTCGAGCAATGCAGATTGATGGAGTTGAACCCAACAGAGTAACATTAATTGGTCTCCTACCAGCTTGTGCAGAGCTGCACCTTGTTAAGCATGGAAAGGAGATTCATGGGTATGCAATCCGTCGTGGGTTTGATTCAAGTCATAGTTTTTCATCAGCACTCATAAATATGTATTCTAAATGTGGGGAATCTTTGCATTTTGCTGAGCTAATTTTCAAAAGGTCAAGTTTTAAAGATGTGGTGTTCTGGAGTTCAATGATTGGGGGTTATTCTCAAAGAGGGGATGGCTACAATGCCTTGAAGCTTTTTAAACAGATGAGGTTGGAGGAAACTGAACCAAACTCAGTTACTCTGTTGGCCATAGTTTCTGCTTGCACTGTCTTATCTTCACTAAGGCATGGTTGTGGTATACATGGCTATATCTTGAAATTTGGCTTTCATTTTGACATCTGCCTGGGCAATGCACTTATAAATATGTATGCCAAATGTGGTTGTCTTGATGCTTCACATAAGATATTCCTCGAAATGCCAAATAGGGATTCTGTTTCGTGGAGTACTTTGATCAGTGCCTATGGCCTTCATGGATGTGGTGAAAAAGCTTTAAAACTCTTCTACGAAATGAAAGACAGAGGAGTGAAACCAGATTCGATCACCTTCCTTGCGGTGTTATCTGCCTGTAATCATGCTGGCCTTGTAACTGAGGGACAAAATTTATTCAAACAACTAAGCAAAGATTATGAATTACCATTAACCATAGAGCATTATGCATGCCAAGTTGACCTTCTTGGAAGGTCAGGGAAGCTTGAAGAAGCTTTGGACATAGTAAGAAATATGCCCATGAAACCTAGTGCAAGAATATGGAGCTCTCTGGTATCATCTTGCAAGCTTCATGGAAGAATAGACATTGCAGAAATGCTAGCCCCGCAGCTTATGAGATCAGAACCAGATAACGCTGCTAACTACACATTGCTGAACATGATTTATGCCGAACGTGGTCATTGGTTTGATATAGAACAAGTGAGGGAAGTCTTAAAAATCAGAAGATTAAAGAAATGTTATGGATTCAGCCGGATTGAGGTAGGAGATGAGACATTGTAAGAAAACAGAATGTTGTAAGACCAGCTTTGGATTCTTTTGCATGAGTATGAGGCTGCAAAATCGCTCCAAAAGCAAAAGGAAGTGGGATGCTCGATGCTTTTCTTGTGAGGTCTTTTTTTCTTTTTTGGACAGACTTACGAGGTTGAAGATAGGAAAAGAAAGAAAAAGTGAGTGCCGTAATAGGAGCGACCGAAAATGGGAGTGGCCTAAATTATGAAACGGGGTTGTAGGAAAGCAGTACAAGGCGGGTGGATTGTTGCACCTTAGACGGTGAGTAGAGCTGTAAGTACACAAAATTTTAGCATATTCAAACTTAACATTTCAAATAGAATGAGTCGAATTTTAAACCAACCGAAAATTGTGATAATTTTTATTTGTTTATTAAATATAGTATATATTTATATTCATAAATATAAATTAAACTCATTAAAAAATGAGTAAAGATTTGGTACACCGCCGGTGGATATTTTTTTGTCCATCAGCGGTATCCAAATCTTACCATGTGTCCAAGATAATTTTAAAAAGTATTGTCTTGGACACATAATCTGAACACCGCTGACGGACAAAAAAATGTTCACTGATGGTGTATCAAATCTTTTTCTTTAAAAAAAATATATTTTTATATTATGTATGTTTATACAAATATTATAAAAGTTTAATGATATATGAATTATTGTATTTGTATTTAATTTTTTTATAAAATTATATATAAATAAAGAATAGGTAAATAATAATAATAATACTTTATTAATAATTGTAAACTATTTTTCGAGTTCAATGAATCAAATATTAAATTTTTAAATTTGACTTGCTTACTTAAAAAAATTTAATATGTTAATTAAATTATTTCATTTAATAAATAAGTTGAATCTAATTTGAATTTTTTTAATTAAATAAATTCAAATAGTATGCAAAAAATTCAATTTATTTACAACTTTAATAATCAGAGTCCAGTCAACAACACCACTGACTTGCCCTGTAATGTAAGGAGCGTGACATGGAATCCTATGTGAGTCAACGAGGAGTTGGTACACCAAAAAATTATGTACGCTTTGAATATGAATAATGTTATTGGGTTATGTTAAATTTATATAGGCTCTGATTGTTTTGTAGGAGAATCTTTTCAAAGAAAAAAATTTTTATCACCAAAAAAAATTGTGCTTGTTTTGAAAGGAAAGAAATTTTTTTAAAAAAGTAATTTCATTTTTTTTTTCAAGTTTTCAAAAAGAATTTAAAAAGTAATTATAGAAACCATTTTCAATTTTTTGTTTCAACTAATTACTACTTACTTAATAATGCTATTACCACCTATCATAGGTCACTACCATAATTGTTGTCCGCGGGTCAAAATACAAATTTTAAGAACAAACTTGAACTTAGATATTTCTATTTGAAATGAGCTTGAGTTCAAATAGAAATTTTAAAAACAATCTAAGCTTAATCCGGGGTAAAACTTTGACACGTGTAAAATTAATTGTTTTAAAAATAAACTTAGGCGCAAACATCTTTGTTCAGACATAATAATAGAAAATTAAGAAAATATGGAATACACTGCCGGTGGACAGATTTTTGTCCACCAACGACTTTCAAATCTTGTCACTTGTTAAAGACAATATTTTTTAATATTATTTTTAACACGTGATATAATCTGGAGGCCGCTGGTGGACAAAAATCTATCTACCGACTTTAAAAACAAGAGTCGATCTCAAACTTATGATTGGACTTAACCATTTTTATTTTTTAAGTAAAAACTTTGAAATTAAACAGAACCTAAGCCAAATCTCAAGCAAACTTTTCTGGGTGAGTTAGGATCAATGTGGCACCCACCCCATTTGCACCACCAATAACTATTTCTCCATCAATATCCATCATTTTTTTTTATTTTTTTTCCCTTCTAAAAATAAAGGAAATTTTTTATGCAACTTTTTTGATTAAATAAAAAAAAATTAGGAAACTATTTTTTTTTGTTACAAAAACTTTTAGATTTTTTTTTTCTAACAAAACGGAGCCATAATACCTTTTCAAATCGTTCCACGACTAAACAATAAACATTCAAATTTATTGAATATATGACACAGAAGTAATATCAAATTCATACAACTTTTATATGTTTTATACATATAATATTCTATTATAAATAATTATTCATATTTTTTATTTTTTATATTAGCTTAATAATAATAATAATAAATTAAATATTTAAATCATGTGAAAATTATAGTTTAAAATTATAAATATGATATAATAATTAACAAAAGCTAATGTCAAAAACAGTCAAAAGTTTTCTTTGCATATAAAGTGAATTTCACTTTCCAAATGAGAGCAAACATTGAAAACTTTATGAAGAGGCATCATGGTTTTCTAAAATAGAAAAACTTCAAAAGATTGCACATAATTTACTTCTTAAAATGTATTAATATTATATCTAATAGGTAAGGTTATCAAAAATTAAATACATTTATATTTTTTTATTAATGATCAATATCATTGTGAATTAAGCATTAATGTATCAATTAATGAGTATTATAAATTTTTTCATAAATTTATGACAAACATTCTGCAATAGTTATAACACCTTCCCAAACGGATCGTTCCTGTAATGATTGGATTAAAAACTTTTCGAGCATAGGACTGAAAAAAAGTTTTAATTATTATCTTCAAATTTTAGCCGTAATTACAATATTTCTTTTTCCTATTTTCCCACAAACTTTTTAATTAATTTGATGTTTTAGTCTTTAAAAAGATACATATTTTCTCAATTTGATTTCTCAAAATTTTATTTTCTTATTTTAGTCATTCAAAAGTATTATTTATTAAATATAAGTCCTCACTTTGATCCTGTTAGAGACAAAAATTATGGCGGAGGGGGAGATACTTAAATTAAAATACAGCCTCTTTTAAAAGGTGAAAGATTTACAGTTAGACTGTTATGCAAATTACGAACTCTAAGTCAGTAATCCTTATGCCATTTAAATCCAAACTAACAAAATTTGGGAGTAAAATAAGAAAAAAATATGAAAGACAAATTTCAACAACAATTTGGATAAAAAGAAGAGCTCTGCTGTTATTTTAACATTTTGTCAATAAGGAAAATGGGATTTCCTTTTTCAGGATCTAGATTTTATCATCGAATGCTAAAGATGAAATGACAATGAAGAATTTTCACCAAAATGAAAATATGGCTCACCTGTAGCAAACTAATGATGGGTGGCTAATGATTAGGAAGTTACAGTTGCAAAAGCACAAGATTTGATAGATTATCAAACAGACTCAATTTAATCAAATAATTATAAATAAATAAAAAACATAAAAGATGTTTAGGCCAAGATGACGGCATACCAAATATCTACATAATAAATACCATGGACATGAGCATGAGTACAAGCCTCCAAGCACCAATTCCTTGCAGTGTTAAGTGCTTCAGTGAAATACATTCACAAGATTACACTAGTAATCCTAAAAGTTGACGTTAATCCACTATATAATACATAGCTACCAAGTCACTGGGAGTTAAGCTTTTCTGGCGAGAGTTTTGAATAATATGCAGAATATCTAGATTCAAACTTATTTGCTGTCACTGTATAAAAGATATAGTACATAGTTACCACTTACCAGTCTGCATGTATAATCCTTGCAATGTTAACTGCTTCAAAGAAATTCATTACCAAATTACATTAGTGGACGTCAAAGTTCAGGATTAACATCGATACAAAACATATTATGATATTGACGTTAAAGACAACAATATCTGTGAGATTGTAGCGTTTAAATGCATACGAGACATGGTATAGTTTCATTTCATTTTTAAAGTATGGTGTTTCATAAATTTGAGCCTAATCAACCATGACAGAAAACAGAGAAAAAGAAATCTGTATGAGCCTTCAATAATATTAGATACATCTATTGGATAAATACAATTTACATTTGTGAACCAAAACAGATTAGAAGAAAACTTTCAATCTAGCAACCTTCTGTACTTACAAGGTCTGTGAATCCAGTTCAAGCGAGCTAATTGGTGAACCATCTAGATCATCTTCCTCAGAGAAATTTGAAAAGATCCTATTGGTATCAAGCCCTTCAAATTGATCAATTTCATCTTCCCTCATATACTGCCTCAGTTTCTCCCTGTACAGCATCAACTGATCTTCCCACAAACTGCCCTGAGATTCATGTTGCGTAATGATCCATCGCAATGATTCAATCACTGCTTGGTCATATTCTAGCTTCTGCTCAGCCATTCGACGGAATTGATTGGCTTGAATTTCTACAGAACTCTTCTCACTCTGAAGGCGTAGAATCATGGCCATCGCCTCCTCTGCTGCTGATGCAGCTGCTGTTCTTTCCTTCTCAAGCTCTGCATAGACTGCACGTGCACGCTGCCTTTCAATCTTCACTAATTTTCTCAGTGTCATTACATCGAACTCCTCATCCTCATCATAAACTTCTCTTTTACTATCATGCTTCTCTTCCAAAGCATCTGAATTAATATCAGTATCACCGTTAGAATTTTCATTCTCTTTGCCAAATGTTGAATTATTTTTGTTTAGTAAATTTGGATTCTGGGAAGATTTCAGGGAGCCACGCTTGAAAGGTGATGAAATCTTTGAGTTACGTACTTCAATAACGCCTTTTTTCAAACAAACACCATTTCTGGGTTTTGCTCCAGATTCACATAGATAGCGCATCAAACCCTTTGAATGCCAACCAAAACGCAATATCTTCATACAGAACACAAAAACCAAAAGCATCCCAACCACATTGAGAACCCGAGAGAAACATCCAAGAAGAAAAAACCCATATCCAGTCTCAATTGACTGAGTCAACTTCAAAATTGAAGCAACATCCATAACCAAAAAACCCCAGAAAAATCCGCGGAAAGAACAGAGTATATAATAATCAACAGACAATAACGAGCTCGAATATGCATCTGGGGTTAGAAGGTTTTCCCAGAAAAAGCGGGAATGATGATAGAATTAGTATCTACCTGTAGAAAAACACCCCAGTTTTAAAAGGGGAAAAGAGATAAGCACTTACCATAACGTGGTTTTCTCACTATAAAACACTGGAAAAGGAAAGCAAACCGAGCATTAGAAGTGCAGAACCACTGAGACAGTGCCCATTTATTGCTCTATTGCTCAATTGCAAACCCAGTAGGAAAGGAAAGACAGAAGAGAGATAGGAAGAATCTTGTAAGCGTAAGAAGAGTGAAGATAATGGGATCTGCGGGCGGATGCAGAGGCGGACAAATGGAGGTGGGGCATCGGTTACTGTGAGTCAGACTATTTCAGAGATTCAGTACGGTTCGTGATTAAATGATTAATTGAGGCGGTAATAATAATAATGATAAATTATTATTTGGTATTTATTGAAGTACAAAGGTTACCATATATTTTCAATTTCTTAACTTTATTTTTCTGAATAATTATGATTATAACAAAAAAATACAAATATTATAACATGAATTGTTACTAATTTATTAAAAAAACTAATATAATTTTTCAGTATTAATTTGGTAATCTCATTAAAAATTAAAATATTTGTATGAATTAATTTTATAATAATTAATTTATAACATTCATATTTTTATTTAATAATTTTATTATAAAATATAATTATGATTTATACATTAGATTGATGTTAATAGAAATCAGGGAAGATATCACACACAAAAATTCAGAAATTTTTTTTTTTGGATAGTGAAACATTACTTTATTTTACATAAATTAAAATATAATGGGAAAAATATTAATTTCTTACCATTAATAGATAAGTTTGGAAAAAATAACCCTTCAAATCTATCTTCCAACTTTCACATTCATGTTATTAGTATTGTTTGTAAACTATGTCAAAAATTACGTCTTCAAGTGATCTAAAATTTTGTTATATATATATATTTTTAACACAAATATTTTGATGCTTTTTAGTATAAAATTAATTTCATTGAAATTGATGTAACTAAATATATTAGGTTCTAAATTGCATAATAAACACAGTCAGATTATGCATTTTTTTTTCATTATTCTAGTGATTGACATATCTCTGGAAATGAATTTAATCAATACCATTTTTCAATGGAATAAAATAATTACAAGAAATTATAACTATGATAAGAAAAAAATTATAATTTCAAACCTAACATATGTCTTTGGCCAAAAAGAAAAGAAAAGAAACTTAAAAGAGATCATTTCAGTAAAAATAAAAAGAAAATAACATTTTTATCAACGAGTTGCTCGCTGGCCACGCAAAAAATGGGGCCATGGGAGGCCCACAGTTTAGCTCAAGTGACTAGTGAATATGATGACCAATTTAGCCGAAGTGACTTAATTTAGATTAAATTAATAATCTTATTTTAAGATTTATAAATTCATTTAGTTTTTATTTTTTTAATTTTATAAGAATATAAATTAATATTTAAAAATTATTAACTTATTACATATAAATTATTTTACTAGTTTTTTAAAAAAATTAAATTCGTTAATAATAATTTTTAAAAGATTAATATATAATAAACTTAATATTTTTAATAAATTAATTAAATATTTAAAAAATTAAATTAAATAATTCTATACATTCAAACAACAAATGATTAGTTTATTCACTCAATTTATCATATGACAATTTAATCTCTTAAGCTAAATGTCATTTTGGTGCACCTTTTATTAAAGTATCCTGAATAGCTCTTGTAAGATGGGCAACTTTTTCAAGGCAATATATAATGACAGAGATATTTAAATAGGTTAGATTTGATTGATATAATTGACTTTGCTTCTTATGTCACGAAAATCAAATACATGGCTTAATTACCTACAATTGTCGCTAACTACTGTAAAAAAGATCAAAATATCCAGCTTGCGAATCTACAACCAGACTCCTAAATCTATTGGAATATATTGTATCCATCACATTCCCCCTCCGTTATTTATCATTTTTTCTTTCTATAGCTTACATTTTTTTTAAAATTTATTTGTGTTATTTTTTTTAATAAAAACCTTTTTTCTTCACTAATGTAGTTTTTTATTTTTTATAAAAAAAATATTTAAAGAAGAAGTAAAACTTTAAATTTTTATATTTATAATTTTGAATTTAAATTTACAGTATGTATTTAAATTTGAGTAAAAAAATTAAATATATAACTCTTTGATTACACAAAAAAAATTAAAGAGAATTAATCTTTAAACAGAATTGATAAGTGTATTATCTCTTTTTTAAAAGAATATCTATTTTTATTTATTTTTTATTAAAAATTTAAAAATTTAAAATATAATATTTAATAAATTTATGTTTTTGTTACTTTTGTTTTTTGAAGTTATAATACTGATTTTTTTGTTTTAATGTATTTAAAAATTAAATTTAAATAACTTTTCATTTAATCTCTCATGTTTTTAGATGTTAGTATCTTATCGTAATTTTATATTTGACCTCTGAATAAAAAATAAAATAAAAGAAAATCTTACACTAACTTTTTTTGAAGTATATAGAGCTGTTACTCTATCGTTCATACTAATAAGTCTTTTACTTTGCATAGTTTTCAAATATTTCTATCACTCAATCGTAATCTGTCATAGCCATCAAACTTGACTTGTATTGAATACACTAATAAATCAATCATAGCCTCGTAACACATTAGGTTTTGATAAGTCAGTCTTTAAATTTACAAGAGTCACACAAAAAAAAAATAGTTTTTTTGTTATTTTTTTCAACTGGGGACAAAAAAGACTAACCTAGTAACCTGTGAGTTTTATAATTTTGTAGATTAATTCATATACAATAACAATTTTAGAGATTAATATAAATGTATGATATAAATTTAGAGATTAATTTATTATTTTAATTAAATTTAATTTAAATAACCACTTGTAATGATATAAAATAATCTCATTTATCCAGCTTTTATATTTGTAATTATGTACAATTACTTCAGTGGATTTTTTTAGTTTCAATTATTAAGTGATTTTATTTAAATATAGTTATGTAGATGCATAGTAGTCATAACAGGGTCAATAGTATCTATAAATCAGAAATAGTAACAATGAAAATAATGAGATGACCACGGTAACACCAAATTAAAGCAAAATAATAGAATTTTTTATTCTATATTTTTATTCCTTCAAAATTTTAATTATATCTCTTTTAATTTCAATTTATGACTAAATTTTTTCTTTAAAATGTATAAAATTTATACCCTTATTCCTTTTAATTTAAAAAATTATGCCAACTTTTTTATTTTAAATTCTCATTATTAATAATTTTAAATTTTGATAATATTTAAAACATAAAATTAGGATATTTATGATTTTTTAAGAGAAAAATTTATAATATATAAACTAGGTTAATAATTTTGTTAACTGAGGAGAAGTTCTTCTATATATTAAAATTAGTTAAAAGGTGAATATACATTTCAAAGACTTCAGAAACATAAATATAATTTATTTTAAAATAAAATTAGAATTAAAAAATAAATAATATTCCTTTAACAAAATAAGCATAAATTTCATGCCAAAAATTTCTTCTAGCGTCATTTATTTTAGCGAAACAAACTGGATCTAAGAAATTCCCTTTCTAGAACATGGATAAATGGGTGGTTTCATGGCAAAAGATTCAGTGCCATATATAGAGAGAGATAAGCAGCAGGAAAGGAATTCTTTTCAGGTTGGATCTTATGAACAAATCTCAAAAGTGTAATGCAAGACATAATCTACTTTTCCTGTTGGAAGTTGGAATCTTTCATCAATATAAATTTAATGACTAAGCAAACTTGATGGGAAATTTTGTTTGACTCTCCCATTTCCTGTCTCCCACACACATGCTAAAAAGTTGCATTATGCTCATATGTAATTTTTTTTTTAGCACGAACAACTTTTTTATTTATTTATGTATAACTAATTTTAATTAAGATGTTGAAATTATCTATATTAAATTTAAAATTTTAATATTGTAAAGATCTTTCAATGAATAAACTTAAATTTACTTATCAATTAAACTTAAATAAATTTTCTTATATTTTAATTATACTTTTAATATTTTTATAATAATCAAATTTTATTACTCAGACTAATTTCAACAATAACTTCAAAATATTTTTAAATTATTTGAAGTATAAATAAAAAGATTTAACAAAGTATTGTATAGCCAACATTTAAATCAAACGGTAGCCAAGTGAAATCAGCTTGAATCATAGGACAGTATATTGTAGTCTATTTCAAATTTTTTATAATGAAATGTTATCAATTTTAATAATATTTAAAAACTACAGTAAAAATCATGTTTTAAAAAAAAATTGAATTCTACTTTTAATTACATTTTAAACAAATCAAATTATAAATATTTAGAATGTCTGAAAATTGAATTCTCAGTTTTTGTTAACGGGGTCCAACTTCTTTACTCTGTACTTCTTTAATCTTTATATATATATATATATATATATATATATATATATATATATATATATATATATATATATATATATATATATATATATATATATATTATTTATTTTTTTCTTTCAGGGGAGAAACCGTGTTACCCACGGACGACCCATCTAGAGTCAGTGGCAGCCACCCTCCCTTTTGATTATTATGGTTGTTTATTTTGATCAATAAACATGAAATTACTTGGAGGCTACGCCTACGCATATGTTATTTAAGGTCCCCCTCCTTAAGCTTAAGTGTCAACCCTCATCCTCAGTCTATCATTATAAAAAATGGCTCCAAAGAAGCAGCAGAAGAAGCAAGCTTCAGTAAACAAAGAAGCCAACAAGCCCAAGTCCTGGCCGGATCTTCCTCACCAACTTGTCTCCATAATAGGAAGGCACCAAACTCTAGAGAAAAACATCAATTTTGGGGGCGTGATCAAGTCATGGAGAGCAATACCAAAACAATGTAAACCAGATTCCCCACTACCTTGGCTTCAGCTCTTCGATCCTGATGCTGAAAATTATAGCAACAAATACTTTAGCAACATCAAACAGCGGCTTGCATCTGGCTCCACCGAAACCTCACGGGGGTTTTGGTGGAGGAATTTCCTCAGAACAATGCCAAGGTATCCTTGGAAAGAGTATGTGGGGTGCTCTAATGGCATATTGGTAGCTGAGGGAGAACCCCTTTATCTCTACTATCTATGGAATCCAATTGAGAGAAAATGCTACTGTCTCCCTTCGTGGGATGCCAAGGTACCATTTAAGCTTGCTGTTCTGTCTTCATCACCTGCAGATAATGGTTGTAATTGTACTGTCATGGTGCTAACAGGAATTACTCATCCTGCATTTGCATTCCATAAAAGGAAAATATGGTATAAATTGGGGGAAGAACCTGAATGGACTAAACAAGACTGCACTCTCACTGAGCCACACTCCTTGGGTGAACCAAGGAGGCGGCAGGTTATGCAGTTCACTAATTCCATTGGCTTTAGAGGAAAGTTCTATGCCTTGAGTTTGCAGGGAACTCTTGCAGTTATAGAAGAGGTCGATTCTAGCTATAAGGTCACTGCTTTGAGTGCTACAAGGGCAGCTCCTTCAGTTTCATCAAGCCACCTCAGAGAGTATCTGCTTGAATCTGATGGAGAAATCTTACTGGTTTATCTTGTTTCAAGAAAATCTTCAGTGAACATAGTGGATGGTGTAGAGGTTTATCAGCTCAATTTAGCTAGGCTCACCTGGGTTAAATTGGGGTGCCTTGGGGATAGAACAGTGTTTGTGGGGAGCAATTGCTGCATTTCTGTGTCAGCAAGTGAAGTAGGCTGTAGAAGGAACTGTGTCTATTTTAGGCACCCAATAGCCGATGAATGGTGGGTGTATGACATGGAATCAGGAAGCATATCCCCAGGTTGGAGTGAAGGAATTCAGCAGAAACAGTCTGGAATGAACCTACAGAGAATGAATAATTTAGCAAGAATCAAATAAAAAAAGGAGTTGGTATTTGATCTCATCGGTGTACAGATGATCTGACAAACATAATTTAAAAAAATATTATTTTTGTCATGTGTCACGATTTGAACGTTGTTAATAAAAAAAAAGTTTACCGACAGTGGATCAAATTATATTTTTAAAAAAATTCATTTTTGTTCGTTTAATGTTCAATAACTGATTGTTAATTAAGGCTCTATTTGTTTTGATAGAAATTATAATTAAAACTAATCAAATGCCCTCATTTAACATTTTAAAATTTTGAGTTCAAGTGATTTTTAGTTTTTAACATAGCATGAGAACTTCCATAACAAAGTTGTCAAGAGCTACTGAATTGTTGAGAGATTGATCTAATTGAAAGTATATAGAGGGGCAAAAATACTTTTACTAAAATCATAAGAATCAAATTGTTTTATAAGATAAACTTGATCTCAACTTTGGAGAGAGCATATTCTAAAAGTAAACTTATAAGGCTGGAAAGCTCTAATAATTCCCAAATTAGAATTTTATACTCCAAATCTAGATTCAAGATCTATACCTTGCAATAGGAAGAGGAAAGGATATATTGATATATAAATATTTGAGAGAGTCATATTTCAAAAGTTGAAGAGCACATCAAATTGATCTTATAAATTTCATATTAGAATTTCATATTTCTAATGTGAAACTCAATCCTTTACTTTGCATGCACGATCTAGCGACGATTTTTATCAATCACTGTATTTAACCACTACTAAATTTCATTTTTCTTATAATGGCAATTGGATCAACAAAACTAGAGGGATTAAAAATGTGATTTAAAATCAAATATATAAAAGTGTGTTATTTCTATTGATCTCGCTTTTATTCCATCCTTTTCTAGGATATACTATTTTCCTCGTAAATACAAAGAATTTTGATTGTTTGACTTGTAAAGATCATAGTTTATATTTGAAAATAAAATAAATTTTTCACACTGCAAAATTTTCTTAGCATGTTAGGTGGAGTATTTTAAAGACTTTCCTCATTTCCTCCAATAGGCCTTTCATTCTCAATTTCCTGCCGTAATTATCACCGTGAACCCTGAAAATGGGGCAAGCGTAAAGAAGTGAGAAAAATTTGTTGGTCTGCTTTGATTTATTGAACTGTTACCAAAGCATGGGTTTACAGAGATAGTTATCGTGTTGGGAAAGGCCGGGGGAGACGACACGGACCCAAAATATATGACTTCGCTGTATGTTTGATTTTGTTTTTATTTTTGTGTTTTTAAAAATTATATTTAAATTATATTTTTAAAAAAATAAAAAAATTTATTTGATATACTGTTTTAAAAATATGTTTTTTTGAATCTTTTAAGAACAAAAATAAAAAACAAAAATAAGTTTTTATTGTTATTATCTTTTTATTTTTAAAAGTTATTTGATTTTAAAATTTGTTTTAAAATATTAATAAAAAATAAATTTTTTTATTCTAAAATAATTAAAAATAAAAAATACTTTTAAAAATAAAAAACAAACAGGATCTATATAACGCCTTTTTCATTTGAAGTAGAAATAAATAATATATTAAACAAGTATATAAATATTCAAATTATAAATATGTTGAATAATACAAAAATAAAGCACCAAATAACATGCAATTTTTAATGTGAAAAATATTTCAAAAAAAAAGAATCACCGGATCAAGTTTTGAAAATAATCTAAAAACGGAAATACGGTTCAATTACATAGAGAATACAAAATTATAATTAGATCATACATATAAAGGTTTAAATTACTGAGAATAATATACTAAATTTTAGAACAAATATATAGTTTAATCTTTATATTTATTAAGTCTTTGTATATTTATTTCCGAATTTATGTTATTATATAATATAATTTATAATTTTAAATATATGACATAGAGGGAGTAGAGAATTAAACTCATACTTATTAATACTTCAATATTATGAAAGTACCATATAAGTTAAAACTCATCAGTTATAAAATTTAATTTATAAATTTAATAAACATAAAAAAAATCAATCTCTCTTATCTCTGTTTTAAATATAATTAAAAATATATTAATGTGGTTGGTTAAGTAATAACCTCTTAAAATTAACTCTAAACAGACATGTTAGCAAATTTACTTGCTTTAACTTTTTACTGAAAAAGACCAAATACCCTGCATTTCCCCTTTCCGGCCTTCCCCGTTTCTGCTTCGACGCACTATTGCTGGGTGTCAAAAAGATTAGTGGTTCTCCAACTCCTCCGTTCTTGATCTCTTCTTCACCTAACAAGCATATACACCAGAAGCAAGACAAAAAGAAAGGCACCCATCGCAGAGCTAGTGGTACTCCCAACTGCGACTTTCCTCTGGCTTATCTGCTTTCTGAACTGCTCTGGGGGGACTCAACAACCAAACCAAAATGGCCATGCCTCTTCGCAATGCAAATGTGTGGTGATGATGGCTTTCTCAGGGTCATCCTTCCATCTCCTTTAAAACTTACACACAATGGTATAATTCCTTCTGCTTTGGTGAACTTTGTAATATTGGTAAAATCAATTGTCAGGGGCTTTTTTCCGGCTTCAATTCCAAGTTGAAATAGGTTGCTAGAGTCTACATTTTCATCAGCATTGTAAGCTAGGAGGCTTGCAATTGGCGAAACAAGCTGATACCCAGAAAGATAGTATTTAGCATAATATATAGAAGACCAGTAGTACCCCTCTTCTGCCTCTTGTTTTCGAAGCAATCAAGAAAAACAAAACTTGCCGACAATATAGTGTCTTTTGTCAGCAGCTGCTCCTAGCTACATCAACCTGGTCGAGATCTATCCTCAATCTCAATCTCAAAGCCATGTCTATCAGACACCTTCAACCCAAAAAGTGGTGACAACGATCATAGGCAACATAAATCTATCGACGATTTCGATTATGGGTTCTCATCACCTCAGCAGAGAACAGGGTTCGATTCTCTTTCCCCCACTTGGAAGTAGCTCATACGGTTTAAAAGTCAGAGAATGTTTTCATGTATCAATGGTGTCTAAGGTGAAAGCTTTCTTTTGATTTCCGAATAATCAAAACAATGTTGTAATTGTCTGGTTCCATATGTTAATTAGATTTCTACTGAACGCTAGGTGTCAATGAGAGATAGAGGAGAAATCTCTTCTATGTCTGATCATCATAACCCTCTCGATACATGGATGCATAATTATACTGTTGAATTATTGTGATGTTAGCTGGTATTATGGGTTATCATTATTGAGCTGTGGGTTGCCATACTTGTGAGCTGTATGCAGATCACAAGTCATGGGTCTCACCTATATATATATAAGTGTATGCATTGTTACTTCAAAGAATCAATAAAAACAGAGTTTAAACATGGTATCAGAGGATGGTTCTGATCCAGTGATTGGAAATGTTTGAGAGGTCAAATGAGTTTCACAGCTCTTCAACATGCTGCATCAAAGCTGCAACCACGCAACCTTCTGATCTGGAGTCAGACGTGCTACCATTGCGCCACGGATAAGCTGCATGGCATCATTCTAGTGCTCTCCCTCCTTGCTTACTCAACCTTCACCGACGCATGTGGTTCATGCAAGCCCCCGACGCCAAAGCCAGGTCCTTTCGGAAAAGGTGCGATTTTTGATTGAGATACCATTTCTCGATTCAACTAATGCGCGCTTCCTTAGAAGTGTTCTGAACCAGTAGTCATTATTTTAGCCATGGAATCTCGTTAATCTTGTTTGATAAGCATCTGGGTCTAGCTTATTCCTATTTCTCTGGCTTTACCTGTTCTTTCGATTCCCATTCTTTTCGAGTTGTTGTAGAAAATATCAAATGCAGATTCCAAATATGTGGTTTCGTTAATTGGGTTATATTGCCCCTCAATATTACTGCCCCAAGGACACGTTGAAGCTAGGGGTCTGTGCTGACGTTCTTGGGCTTGTAAACATCGTTGTTGGGTCTCCTTCTTCATGCAAGTGTTGCGCGTTGCTTGCTGGTTTGGCCGATGTAGAGGCAGAACTTTGCCTTTGCATTGCTATTAATTAAGGCCACGTACCCACACTTAGAGAGAGCGTTGACGAGAAAAGCAGAGACAAGGTTGACGTTAGTGAAAGAACGAGCCATAGCGACTGGAACTTGTGTCTAAAATGGGGGGAACTGCAGAAAGCTTATTTGCTTGATATGATATGAAGTATTTAACAGAGAAAACAAACTCTCCACAGGCATCGGCGAGAGGAATCTATCTCGGATGTGTAGCGCACATACTTGCCGTTTCCCATTGCCTTGCGCCATCTCTTTCTTTGCATTCTCACTAAGAGTGATAAGTTTCTATTCATCCTTTTTTATTTTTGCATTCCTCATTATGTAAAAAAAAAAATAAAAAAAAATAAAAAAAAATATTCAAAAATGAGTGAATCATCTGATTACAAGTCTTTACCAGTAATTATCCAATCAGAAAGAGTTTTTAATGCAGGAATCATTCTTACAGAGGCAAATTATGACATATGGTCTCAATTAATAGAAATGCAAATTGCTAAAAGAGACAATATCTCTTATATACATGGCAAAATGAAGCCACCTGCAAAATCAGAAGACGGATATGAGAAATGGTATGCTGAAAACCAGAAATTTAAACGCTGGTTATTAATGTCTATGTCTCCTGAAATCATGAAACGCTATATTCGTGTGCCCACTGCTCGTGAAATTTGCGATGCACTTTCAAAGGCATTTTATGATGGAAATGATGAACTCCAAGTTTTTACTTTGAACCAGAAGGCTTTCTCAGCCAAACAATAAGGAAAAACCCTGCCTACTTATTATGGAGAACTCATAGAAATTTTTCAAGAGTTAGATCATCGAGATAAAGTGATCATGAAAAACTCAGAAGATCTCCAATTATATCGTAAGTCTATTGACCAACTACGGGTTCACATATTTCTTGCAGGATTGAAAAACGTCTTTGACCAAATTCGAAGAGAGATTTTGTATAGTACTCCAGTCCCAAACTTAGAGAAGTGTTACTCGTTAATCCGACAAGAAGCAATGCGCCGTCTAGCCTTGAATGAGGAAACACCTGGATCTTCTGCAATGATAGCCCGAAATCGGTCTACCCAAAATCAACAAGACCGTTCACGACCTAATCATAAGACTGCTAATGGTATAGATAAGTCTAGTTACAAATGCACACAATACAATCGGATTGGTCATACTAAAAGTCGTTGTTTTGAGATAGTGGGATATCCGGACTGGTGGGATCCTAACCGTGCAAAGAAGGACTCGAAACGAATTGTCACAGCTGCAACAGTTGAATCAAAGATAGATGATGGTGTGGCTGCTGGAGGTAAGGCATTTAATATTTCTGCACCTGTTTTTAATAGTACATGGATAATTGATTCTAGTGCAACAGATCATATGACTTTTAATTCTAGACGTATCTCATCTCTTACTCATTCCTCTAAAAAATTTATTTCTACTGCTAATGGCGGTTTAACTCCAGTAGCAGGGGAAGGACTTATAACCCTCACAGACACCTTTAATTTAGATTCTGTCTTAGTTGTTCCATCTTTAAATTATAATATTTTATCTGTTTCTCAGATAACACAAACTTTATCTTGTGTTGTAATCTTTTGACCTGAATTTTGTGTGTTTAAGGATATTCAAACCAAAGAGACGATTGGTTATAGTATTAGGCAGGAGAAGTTGTATTACTTAGATTTGATGTCAAAAAGTTTTGACAAATTACAACAAGCATTGATGGTGACTGACACTAAGGGGGAGGAGAAAAGAAAAGAAATTAGTTTATGGCATCGACGTCTAGGACATACTTCCTTTGGATATCTAAAAAAAAAAATTTCCAAGTTTATTTGCAAAATTTGACATTTCTAATTTTAAGTGTGATATTTGTGAACTTGCAAAAAGTCATCGTACTTCGTTTCCTTTACAATTGAATAAAAGCCCACTTCCATTTTCGGTTATTCACTCTGATGTTTGGGGACCATGCAAAGTTTCTACTATAGGAGGATCACATTGGTTTGTTACATTTATTGATGACTGTACTAGGATGACATAGTTATACTTGATGAAAACCAAAGGTGAAGTGAGCTCATTATTTCAAAAGTTTCATAAAATGATTGAAACACAGTACAATGCAAAGGTTCAGATCATTCGCAGTGATAATGGTGGTGAATATTGCAGTTCAGAATTTCAACAGTATCTAGAAGCACATGGCATAATCCATCAAACTACTTGTTCTAACACACCCCAACAAAACAGAGTTGCAGAACGCAAGAATAGACACTTACTATAAGTTGTTCGAGCATCATTGATTGATGCTCATATGCCACTGTCATATTGGAGAGAAGCAATTATATCTACAGCATACTTAATTAATAGAGTGTCCTCTAGCTCTATTGGTTTTGAAACACCATTCCAAACTCTTACAGAAGCAGTTGTTACCCTAGGTATGCTTAGTCTACCTCCTCATATCTTTGGTTGTGTAGTCTTTGTACACCTTCATAAGCATCAACGTAAAAAGTTGACTCCGCAAGCATTGCGGTGCATTTTTGTTGGGTATGCTGCTCATCAAAAGGGATATCGATGCTATCACCCTCCCACAAAAAGAATGTTTATCACAATGGATGTTATTTTTCATGAAGAATCCATGTATTTTTCTGAGCCTGAATCTCAGGGAGAGAAACAAAAAGAAATTCAAACTCTAGACTATGATATCTTAGACATGAACTATGATTTTCCTACTAAATCAATTGAACAGGAGGTGAGCAACTTTGATATAGGTGGTGATTCACAAGCTGAGCCAGTTAATGAAGAAATGAGTGTTTTAGATTCAAGAAGTATAACATTGGAACAAAGTGGTGACATGTTCTCAATAAACGAAGAAGTAAATCCAAATTCTTCTGTATCCGACCATCATGTTGGTCAGTCTGAAGACGAAATGCTACCTTTGGCCGACATACCATACCAATCACCTCTTAAAAATGTTCTTGAACCACATAGAAGGCATCTCCCACAACGTCATACTCGAGGTATACCTAAGCCTACATATGAACCTGAGCTCTCTAATAAAGTCAAATATCCCATGAATCATTATGTGTTTAAGCATCATTTGTCTGAATCAAATAAGTCATTTGTGAATCAATTATCTTGTGTATCTATTCCTAACAGTGTGCAGGAAGCCTTAGTTGACCCCAGATGGAAAGAAGCTATGAATGATGAAATGAAATCCCTACAGAAGAATGAAACTTGGGAACTTGTTGATCCTCCATCAGGGAAGAAAACAGTAGGACGTCGATGAATCTATACTGTGAAGTACAAAGCTGATGGATCAATTGAACGCTTTAAAGCAAGACTTGTAGCAAAAGGATATACTCAGACATATGAGATTGACTACACAGAAACTTTTGCACCTGTAGCTAAAATCAATACAATTCGAGTCCTGTTGTCTTTAGCTGCAAATTTAGATTGGCCATTACAACAGTTCGATGTGAAGAATGCATTTCTACATGGCAAATTGTCTGAAGAAGTGTACATGGATCTCCCACCAGGGTGTATGATAACAGAAAGAAAAAACAAAAGGTGTGCAGGTTGAAGAAATCATTATATGGATTAAAACAATCTCCTAGAGTTTGGTTCGGACGATTTTCAAAATCCATGACAACTTTTGGCTATAAACAAAACAACTCAGACCACACATTATTTTTAAAGAAGTAGCATGGAAAAATTACCGCGCTCATCATATATGTGGATGACATGATCGTCACAGGTAATGATCCAGATGAAATGAAAGTTTTGCAGGAATACTTGTCTAAAGAATTTGAAATGAAAGACCTGGACCCCTTAAAATACTTTTTGGGAATTGAAGTATTTCGATCAGGTAAAAGAATCTTTCTATCTCAAAGGAAGTATGCCATAGATTTACTCCGTGAAACTGGCATGACAGCCTACCAACCAGTTAACACTCCAATAGAAGAAGGTCTGAAGTTTTGTATTGAGCCAAACTAATTGCCTGTTGACAAGGAGAGATATCAGAGACTGGTTGGAAGATTGATGTATTTAGCCCACACAAGACCAGACCTTGCCTATGCATTGAGTATCGTGAGTCAGTTCATGCATAATCCTAGTGAGCAACACATGATAGCAGTTATGCATATTCTGAGGTATTTGAAATCAGCACCAGGAAAGGGAATTCTATTCTCTAAAAATACAAATAAACAAAATATAGAGGTATATACAGATGCTGATTGGGCTAAAGCAATTGATGATAGGCGGTCAACCTCAGGATACTTTACTTTTGTAGGTGGAAACTTACATGGAGAATCAAGAAACAAAATGTTATTGCACGCTCAAGCGCAGAAGCGGAGTATAGAGGAATGGTATTAGGAATTTGTGAAGCACTGTGGTTGAGGCTGCTCTTGCAAGAATTGGGATACACTTCAAAGCAACCAATTCAACTATATTGTGACAATAAAGCAGCATGTGATATAGCTCACAATCCAGTACAACATGATCGTACAAAACATGTTGAGGTGGATAGGTTTTTCATTAAGGAAAAGTTAGATGCAAAGATCGTGGAGTTACTCAAGATTAAATCGAAAGATCAACTAGCTGATATCCTCACCAAAGCAGTATCTTATCGAGAGTTCTCAAAATTTTTAAACAAGTTGGGCATATATGATATTTATGCACCAACTTGAGGGAGAGTGTTGAATTATTGTGATGTTAGCTGGAATTATGGGTTATCATTATTGAGTTGTGGGTTGCCATACTTGTGAGCTGTATGCAGATCACAAGTCATGGGTCTCACCTATATATAAGTGTATGCATTGAATGAATTCCTTCGGCACTAAATCTTCGCAAAATGCCAGAACGGAACCTTAGGTTCTGTTTGATAGATAAAAATAAGGACATGGGAATGGAATAGAATTGAATGAATATTTTATTTCTTAGATTGGTTGGTGGAAGTGATGAAAATTGTAGTTTCTACGGAATACTGATTACTTCTTATAAGGTAATTTGGATTACTTTCGAAAACAGGTGAAAAGTGAACAATACGAGAAGAAGAAAAACAAAAAGACTAAAATATCTTTTATTATTTTATTTATTTATAAATTTTTCTATAATTAAAGATATATATATATATATATATATATATATATATATTTAAATTAAAATTTTCAATATTATTTAACAAAATTTAATTCAAATTTTTATATTAATAATAATTTATTTTATTTTTATTTATAATATTTAAAATAATTTTTAAAGTTAAAATAATATTACTATAATAATTTTATTTTTTAATGATATTTTTGTCTTTTTAACAATTTTTATTCCATTCCATTTTATTATCTTACTAAACATAATTTTAATCACAATATTCTATTTTATTTCATTTGAATCTATTCCATTCTATTTTATTCTATTTTCAATTTTCATTTTCATTTCTTCCGTTGTCACTAACCAAACAAGAATTTATTGTATCAACTCTGTTGCCAAAGAAGTTTGCAGGTATACTCATTGACTGTGTTATCTCTGTTCTGAAGTTTTTACCCATTGACTTGAATGTGTAGTGTAACAACCTCTCTTTTTTTTTTTAATTATTATACAATATTGAGTTCACATACATGTCATTAATCAAAACAGACGTATAACATATCGAACACATAGATATTTACATCTTGTTTATTTTGGTTGACCAATTCCGGAGATACAGGTGCGGGTGGTTGCACCTTCACCGGGATCTGAGCCAACTCGACCACAAACATCTTATTTGATTCTGAAATCTGCCCAACATAAAGTAACTCGATCCAATGTGCACTAAAAGCCAGAGCTTTAGAAACAAAAGCTGCATAAATAATTTTCTGAACATGATATGGAAATATAGTGAGAATTAAATCCCAGTAAGTTCAACAATAAATTATCATCAGTAAAGCTCATCACGTCATGTTCAGCTGTATAAACTACAGAAAATATCTTTGATCACATGAATGCATTATATCTATGCACATAAGAATCATACTGTAATGATATGTATGATATAATTAACTATTTTCAAAATATCATATGATGGCCATCAACTTATTCTCATTTCAAGCTACCCCGGTCAGGGTGAGTATCCTCTACTCTCCGATACGGGCTTTTCTCGCTCCGTCCGACATGGCCTACTTTCTCTTTCTTTTCTCATTATCATGATCATAACCGTTGGTAGGGCGTCCCCTACTGGTGCACCACACGGATTGCCATGTGACCGTGCTCATTTCTTTTCTTTTCACAATGTTAGCCAAAAATATGCTTTCAATAACAAGTATGTTCATCAAAATATAACTATTACCATAAATCATTGATAATCATGCCACGAACATAACCATTTCAAATATCACTTTATAAAATATTTCCATGTCAAAATTTCACACTTAAGATGGTAAGAAGTTCATACAATGGCAATGACTATGGCTATACTAGTCATTTATTAAGATTCATCTTTTTTTTTTAAATACTAATTTTATTTCTTTATTTTCTTGATGCAGGTTTTCATCCTATCTAACCTTCTCTTACTAATCAGAGCATAACTCCCTCAATTTAACTCTGATGTAGGTGATCTTCATGTCCATTTCAAGATAAAACAATTATCTAAAACTATTATCTTGAACATTGTAATGAAAAATTAAGAAACGAAGGTGATATTACTCCCTCAAAATACAGGATAGTTCCTCTCGGATAGATTCTGACCTCTACTGACTAATTAGACCATATCTCCAAAATTGGAACTCCAAATTGAGTTATTCCAGTTGGTAAAAATCCATGAGCCATATATCTATAATTGTTATGTTGGCGCGCTATTTTAATTCCCTACAGAATATTCCCAGAAATTCAAAAACTAAAGCATTAATAACATACTCTTCCCTGAATAAACATTTTCTGACCTCTGCTTACTAATCGGATCATATCTACCTCATATGAACTCCAAATTGCATAATTCCAGTGGGTATATTTCCATGAGACATAGATATATAACTTTAATGTTAACCATTTATTTTAATTCCATACAGATAATTCCTAGAAATTAAAATACAAAAGCTGTCCTAACATAATCTTCCCTGATGAACAATTTTCTGACCTTGGCTTACTAATCGGACCATATCTACCACATGTGGACTCCAAATTGAATGATTCCAATGGCTAAAAATCCATGACACATATATCTTTAATTCTTATGTTAACCATTTATTTTAATTTCCTACCAATAATTCCCAGAAATTAAATTACCGAAACTATCCTAACATATTCTTCCCTGATGATTCATTTTCTGACCTTTGACTACTAATCAGACTATAGCTACCTCATATGGACTCCAAATGGAATGATTCCAGTGGGTAAAAATCCGTGACACATATATCTTTAATTCTTATGTTAACCATTTATTTTAATTCCTTATAGATTGTTCCCAGAAATTAAAATACCAAAACTTAAAATTCTGTCAACCATAGCCATACCCATGCAGAACTATCTACACCAACCTAAGTATTCAAACATACATCACATGCAAGATCAATATGTAACATGATATAACAACATCCATGACAAATCATCAAAGTTTTAAGATCAAAATCTCATATAAATATTATGAGTTTCAAAGGTTTTCTTCAAAAAGAAATATTGTTAAACTTACCTGGAGCACTTAGTCCCCTAGACTTCTCCATCCTCTTTCTTCCTTTCTTCCTCTCCTTTCCTCACACTACCTTGCTTCTATTTTTGCTCTCCCTCACTTGGACGAAATTCTAATGTTGTAAGGGTGGGTTTTCTTATATAGACCACCAAATAATTCACCTTTCATGATCATGGGTCTACCTTATCACAATTAGCATACACTTTGTTGAATTTTTGGAAAACAAACAACTTATGTTCTTGTCTTCCTCTTCCTTAGTCAAGATATGCATAGAAAAAGGAGATTTGTATTTTGAAAATTATGATGATATATTCTTAAGATATGGGGCAAGATCCCTTTGATTTAGGGATTCATTTCATTTTTCTTTTGTCTTAATCAAGTATGATAGATTTGCCTTTTTAAGTGGCAAATTTCTAACCCTTGAATTTTCCTTACTTAACTAAAATTATTTGTGTAGGAAAATGATATTTTGTCATAATGCTATGTATTATTATCCACTTGCTAAAGTTATGAATGTAGGATATAGATGTTTTTATCCTAAAGCCTTGTATTATTATGCCACTTGCCAAAATGATGAATGTAGAATCACACCACTTGCTAAATTTTTGTCTTAATGCCATGTCACTTAATCTTGATTACACAAATATTTCATCACTTTAATTTTATTTTTATTTTTATTTTTCCTCTTGGGTTTGAGCTCATTCTTGCCCATTTTCCTTACTTTGGTTAAAATTCTACCTTTCATAATGGGCTTGGTCACATTTTCATGATTTTTGGGCTACCGGTCCAATTTTTATATCCTAGTCCAAGTCTATGTTTTATTTCTTCCTTGGGCTATCCTATTGGTTTGCTAAAAATTCATGTGAAGTAGAAAAACTCTATATGAAGTGTCTATAGGTTAAAGCCCAATTACGGGTGGAGATACTAAACTTAGTAACTTTTGCTCTTAAATTAAGAAAAATTACCCTAATCCGATCTTCTTGAAATTTTAAGATTTTTACTTACTTCACAAAAATTTATCTTTCTTTACCTAAGAATTTCACCTTTCTTTAACATGTTTATTTCTAATATTTCCTCTTAGGTTTTCTTTCTTTACCTATTCCATTAATATTAGAACATTTCTATGCATATATGTAAGGTGAAGAATTTCTAAGAAAAATATCTAAAAATTACGGGATGTTACATTTAGTCTCATGTGAGGAGGTCAAGAAGATAAGTTGATTTGATGGTTTGAGCATTAGATACCAAAGCGATTGTGTGGAAGAAGCAGAAAGGAGAAGGGAGGGATATGGAAAAAAGACTACTTGGTGTTTTAAAATGTGAGGAGCGAAGCTGTCTAAAGAGAAAAAAGGACTTTCTGATGCCAACTAGAGTTCTGAGTTCACGTCATTCACAAATGTCAAACATTCTAAGGGGGTATGAAATGTTACAAGTTTCACGTGAATGACATGGTGTATAAAATTAAACAAAATTAAATAAAATTGATTAAATCAAATCGAATAAATAAAAAATCAAACAAAATTGATCTTGAACGATTTAGTTTGATTTTTTTAAGGTGAATAGAACATTTAGTTTGATTGTTAATTGAAAAAAAAAATTTAACTAAATTGAATCGAACTGGCCGCCATAATCATTTAGATTTTAAGTTGTCTCTGGTCCATGTGAAGTTCAGCTTGATTTTTTTCAACTCATAATTCATAAAGGACATCAGGAATTATAATTTTTTTCAAATTAGTAGACCAAAATGTGAAATGGGTAAAAAAAATTGAAATGGGATAAAAAAACGAAATGGACAAAAAAAATTTTAAAATCGGCCAAAAAAAATGTTGAAATGAACAAAAAAAAATACTGAAATAAGCAAACAAAGTCGAAAAATTGCACCAAACCGAACCACTTTTAATTGGATCAATTTGGTTCAATTTTATAGACTTTAACCAAATCGATTAGGTTCAATTTTTGTTAAATTTTGCATGGTTGATTTAGTTTGGTTGAACCTCCAAAATCGAACCAAACCGCATAGCAAATACCCTTAGTTAATGTGACAAGTCATTGTGGAACTTCTCTCTTTGTCTTAGTCCTAACATTGATGCTTTTGTTGAAAGTCAAAACATGGCCAAAGAAGACTATCTAGTGCTTGATAAGGTTTAGAGTGAAGTCATCCAAAGAAAAAAATGACTGCCTATTGGTGAGAATAATTCTTAGTGAATTCTGTTTACAAACGTCTGAATTTTTAAGGAGCGTAGAATGTTACAAATTTTAAATTGGTTAGATAAGCTACTATGAAATAGTACTTATTTCACCTAATAAGCGAATCTTTTAGCACATGTTTGGTATGCAGAAATAGGAGGATGGAATGTGAATGTAGATTCTCATTTCATTACTTGTCACGTTTGGTTGCCAGCATTTTATCAACAAAGAATTGTGATTCCATTATGCCAAAAAATGCGTATTCTATCTTAAAAGCAAGGGAAAGGGGGTAGAAGACGTGGGAATGCGTATGAGAAGACTGAAAACACCCCCTTCATTTTACTTATTTTTTTATATAAATAAAATTAATTAAAAAAATTTATTCAAAAAGATTTAAAAATTATAATAATTTTTTTGTATTATCATGTATAATAAAAATTTATTTATTTTTTAAAAATCAAAATATTTTTACTAGATAGGCAACAAAAGTATTTTTTTAGAAAAGTAATAAAAATAAAATATTATTAATAAAACGAAATAATATTATTGATAAATAAAATAAAAAACAATATTTAAATTATTTTCAATTTTATTAATATTTTTAATAAAAATAAAATATTATTAATTATTTTTTTAATTTATATCATTTTTAAATAATTTTTTAAATTCAAATAATATTATTTTAATATTTTTATATTTCAAAAGTATTTTTGTCTTTTTGTCATTTTTTTTATTCCATTCTTATATTATTTAAAGTATATCAAATGTATGAAAGTAATAGAGATTTTATTCTTTTTCATGATATACTAAACGTAATTTTTTTTATAGTATTCTATTCTATTTTATTCCATTCTCAATTTTCTTTTACATTCTTTTATTTGTCACCAACCAAACGATATGTTAGATTCGTTTCTCCCCGTAGCCTTAGGTCCTAACTAAGGGAAGATGCAAGCATATGTGGATGGCAGCAATGCTTGCAATGGCAAAAGGAAGGAGAGAAGTAAAGAAAAAGAGAAAAAAAAAATTAAAGAAAAAATTTGTGGCTGATCTTCTATTTTATTTTATTCAACATATAAAATTATCAACTTGACTATGAATGTGTCATCTTAACAACACATTAGCAATAATTGATGTTTAAAATGTTAAAGACATTTTTGAACCAAAAAATTTGAGATACTAAATTAGATTTTACCTCAAACATCAAAGGTTTAAATTTGTAAAATGTAGAAAAATTGAATTTTTTTAAATAATAATTTTATAAAATAATACATAATTTAAAAATCATGTATTTTTAACATTAAAAATGAATTAAATTGATATATATATATATATATATATATATATATATATATATATATATATATATATATATATATATATATATATATATATATATATATATATAATAAAGTTTTGTAAAAAACAATCAATATACTTTTCAACTAAACTGAGTTAATCTTGTTTTGAAAACAAATATTGAGTCGACTTGAATTTAATTTAAGCTTGATTAAAAAAACTCAAATTTTATTAGAGCTTCAATTTTGATATCTATATTTATTTTTTCGAACAAACTATTATAGTAGTGTTTCATCGATAAACCTAATCAACAAGCTATTAAAAAAGAATATATCATAATTACTAAATAATGCAAAAATAATATCATAATTATATAATATCAAACTAATAAATAATATTTATAGCTATCATATCAATTAAATATAAAAATAAATATGAACATATTTTTTAATTTCATAAAACAAATTGTGTTTTCAAAATAATGAATATATATTTTAAAAAATAAAAATTGAAAATATTTTCACAAATCAAAATCAAACGCATTCTTATGTTTTGTTAAAAAAATTTGAATTCTACTTTTAATTATATTTTTAAAAAAACCAAATTAAAAATATTTAGAATTTCTCAAAATTGAATTATCAATTTTTGTTAACAGGCTATACTTCTTTCGTCCCTTTTTTCATCCTCTCATACCAGAAACCGTATTGCCCAAGGATGGCCCGTCTAAAGTCAGCGGCATCCATGTTTCCGATTATTTTGGTGTTCTTTTTAATCATTAAACATTAAATTTCTTGGAGGCTACGCCTATGCATTTGTTATTTAAGGTTCCCCTCCTAAAGCTAAAGTTTCAACACTCATCTTGTCCCTATCAACATAAAAAATGGCTCTAAAGAAGCAGCAGAAGAAGCAAGCTTTAGCAAACAAAGAAGCCAACAAGCCCAAGTCCTGGTCGGATCTTCCTAACCAACTTGTCTCCATGATAGGAAGGCACCAAACTTTAGAGAAAAACATCAATTTCGGGGGCGTGATAAAGTCATGGAGAGCAATACCAAAACAATGCAAACCAGATTCCCCACTACCTTGGCTTCAGCTCTTTGATCCTGATGCTGAAAATTATAGCAAAAAATACCTTAGCCACATCGAACAGCACCGTGCACGTGGCTCCACCAATTACTCATTTTCTTTCATGGTCTGGGGTTGTTGGTGCAGGTCCTTCTTGAGAACAATGCCGAGGTACCCTTGGAAGCAGTACGTAGGGTGCTCTAATGGCATATTGGTAGCTGAGGGAGAACCCCTTTATCTGTACTATCTATGGAATCCAATTGAGAGAGAATGGTACCTTCTTCCTTTGTGGGGTGCCAAAGTACCATTTAAGCTAGCTGTTCTGTCTTCGTCACCTGCAGATAGTAATGGTAATTTTACTGTCATGGTGCTAACAGGAATTACTCATCCTGCATTTGCATTCCATAAAGTGAAAAGAAGGTCTAAAATGGACGAAGAACCTGAATGGACTAAACAAGACTGCACTGTCACTGAGCCGCACTCGCCACACTCTTCGGATGAACCAAGGAGGCAGCAGATTATGCAGTTCACTAATGCCCTTGGCTTTAGAGGAAAGTTCTATGCTTTGAGTTTGCAGGGGACTCTTGCAGTTATAGAAGAGGTCGATTCTGGCTATAAGATCACTGCTTTGAGTTCTACAAGGGTAGCTCTTTCAGTTTCATCATGCCACTTCAGAGAGTATCTGCTTGAATCTGATGGAGAAATCTTACTGGTTTATCTTGTTTCAAGAAAATCTTCAGTGAACATTGTGGATGATGTAGAGGTTTATCAGCTCAATTTGGCTAGGCTTTCCTGGGCTAAATTGGGGTGCCTTGGGGATATAACAGTGTTTGTGGGGAGCAATTGTAGCATTTCTGTGTTAGCAAGTAAAGTGGGATGTAGAAGGAACTGTGTCTATTTTAGGCACCCAACCGCTGATGAATGGTGGGTGTATGATATGGAATCAGGAAGCATATCCCCAGGCTGGAGTGAAGGGAATTCAGCAGAAAAATCTCCAGTCTGGATTGAACCTACAGAAGATGAATAATTTAGCAAGAAGCAAATAAAAAATTCACCGTTGTTTGTGTCTGATCTTCAATAACTGGTTCTTAATTAAGGGTCTATTTATTTGGATGGAAATTATCATTAAAACTAATCAAAATCCTTCAAAACTCCTTGCCCTATGCTGAAGTTACATTTAATTAGTTACTAGAACAATACTATTTATATACTTTATTTTAAATAATTTATGGCCACATTGAATTTAAAAGATAGTCAAATAAAATTAAAAGAAATAGCCGTTTATTAGTGTGATCTATACTTGCAATTACTAATTTTTCCTTATTTTTTTTATCATTACAATATTCTCCATCATCTT
Organism: Gleditsia sinensis; assembly: GCA_037074535.1. NCBI lineage: Eukaryota > Viridiplantae > Streptophyta > Magnoliopsida > Fabales > Fabaceae > Gleditsia > Gleditsia sinensis. The sequence goes on along the minus strand of CM073465.1, from coordinate 64,758,856 downwards.
TATGTTAATTACATTTTCCACCCCATTCTTAAAATACTCAATTAAATCTAAATTAGAAACCTTTTTAAAATATGAAATTACAAATTTATCCCTCATTTTTTTTTTGACCGAGCAATCAAAACTCCCCTAGTAAAAGAATTCAATGGCCCGAAAAATCAAACCTCCTCCCGCAAACGGAGAGTAATCGAAACAGCACAAAATTTCTGGGCGGTGAGTTCAGAAGAATAACGAAATCGTGCGATCAAACTGGAAAGTCCAGTGTCCACTGTTGTTTGCCGTTGAAAAATTTTGGGATCCCAGGTCGTGCATTGTAAAAGGAGCAGAAATAGTGATTTGGGTCTTTAAATAAATATCCTTCATCTTATGTTTCTTGTTCTATCGTTGATTATGCTCGCGCAATCTAGGTTTGAGCTCTGATTTGATCTCGATGATCAGTAGCAAAGGGAGCGAAGCGACAACCGTGATCATGTTCCTAGTGTGGAAGAAAGAGGAAGTTACAGAATTTCCTCCAATGGTCTGCGGAAGAGCTGTTCGTTATTCTGGATGCATTTCATCCTTATTTGCTGGGTGCTATGGGCCACTCAATTTCCGGGTTTGCGGATTCTTGAATATATCCCCTTACTGTGTGCCATAGATCGTAATACCCTGATCTATGATCGCAAACTCTTGAGCTGCTACGATCGCTCTCTGTTTCTGGGCCAATGATTTAATTTTGAGCTTGTAAAAGGTGTTAATTTTTCTTGAATTGTCAATGGGGCAGTTCATGCTGGTTTTCGAGAGCAATTTCATCAGGGATTTTAACAACTTGGCCACCTAAAAGAACTTGAGATGGGTAAATTCGTAATATCACATTTCAAAAAGATTATGAAGTTAGATTTAACTGAATATTTTGATGATAGAGTAAAAGATGGAATGAAAACAAAAAATGATAGAAGACATTACAATAATTTAAGGATTAGTAGAAACTTACAATTACAAGCACTACTATTTTTTCATAAGGTTAATAGGAAATAACAATTTATGCTTTTGGTTTGATTCAATGTATCATTCAATTCTTCCTTGACTCGTTTTATTAGAATTTACTTATTTTCTAATAATTTATGTCTTAATTTTAATATAAATAATCATGTAAATATTAAAATGATAAATAATTTTATGGTTGAAATTGTATTTTACTTATATGTTAAACAATTTATTAATGCATTAATTAAGATGATATTTGAAAAATAAAATTGCCCCCTTAATCCAAGCAATAATCATATATCAAATTATAAATATTAGACCATACTTATAAATATTTGTATTTGAAAAAGATTTTTTTTTTGGATATTATAATTATGTGATATTCATGTCAATTTACATGCAACTTTAATTAATTTGTTTTTAGAGTCTAATCAAAGATAAATCATTCACGTTAAGATATTATTCATAAAAAACTTTCTTGCACCATAACAAAAAAGTCAACAAACTCAAGATTTGATTGTGTTTCTGGATCATGTAATGTGCGGTTTAACTAATTTACATTTTTTTTTAAAAAAAAAGAACAAAAATAAACTACACCTAATAAACTACACCTGCTTTCAAATTTTACTTCCAAATTCAATTAATGTTGAATCTACGGATATGTCAAAATCCTGGGTCTTCCCATCTTATTTTAAATGCTTTTGCTGTCTTCCTATCTTATATTAAGAATATGTATATTAAGAATACGTTTGACAAATCAAATAAATTAATTATAGCGTATTTAACTAATTTATAAATTTATTTGACTAAATTAAGTATTTGATAAACAAATTTATTTGAGTAATTTATAACTTTTTATCATACGCTATTTTAAGTAACGTATAGCTTTTAATTAATAATTTTTATAATTTTATTTTATTTTTATTCTTATTATTTTATTTAAATTATAACACTATCATACTCACAAGATGACATTATTTTTACTATATTCAAACAACATCTAAATTACATACCTTACGATTAACTTTCATAAATTATTAATAGTGATACAAAAAATAAAAATTTAAAAACATTTACTAAGATAAAAGATATTCGCAATAATATTGTTAATTTATTATAGAACACTATATGATATGTTTATTTTGTATTTTTTAAAATCACATAATGAAATGTAATTACTAACAAAAAATAATAAATTTTATATAAATATATATTTTTATGTCATTTTATATTTATTAACTAATTCAATAGTTAATTTTATTAAACACTTGTAATTTAATAAATTAATTTAACAACTTTCAATTTTCAGTTAATAATTTTCAGTTAAAAATTAGTTTTTCAATTTTCAACTAATTTTTAAGTTTTCAGCTATTTTTGTCAAATATAACCTAAATAAATTTTATATATGATATAACTTCTCTTATATTAAATTCTTTTCTGGTCTTTCCATCTGCTATTAATAGCTTTCTATTTCATTTGAAGAGTACTCTTCTATTCAACACTTGATTCTCCCCCTTATTCTATGTCCTCATACAATTACTAGTTTTTTTCTTTGAGTTGTTTGGCTCTCTTATGGGAATTTGGTAAAAGTTTTTCTGCAAAATCTTTTGTTGTAAACATACCCATCTTTGTTGTCAAACAACAATTAAATTACATTTATCTCCTTTAAAATTTTTAAAATTTACACTTACAGTCCCTTTAGTTTTATTTTATAGAAAAACCTTATCTCTATTCACAAATTATAACTGAAACTTATATTTTATGCATTTTTTTAAAAGATTCATAAATAACCTAATTTAATACAGTACAAATTGTCAAAAGATTGAATTATTATTTATAAAAATTTAAAATAATAGAGATTAATATAGTGTTTTAAAAATATTAAAGACTGCAAGTGTAAATTTTATAAATTTCAAACAAAATTCTTGTCTTATTTTAAAATTAGAAGGAACGTCAGAGTAAATTTTACAAATGTGATTTACTCTCAATTATATTATCTCGATGATTTTAAGACTGAAGTATCAGTATTTTTTTTAGTGCACATGAATGTAAAGCAGATGACTAAATATACAATAGACATTCCTTGATTCAACGTAGTTGCAAAGCAGCACAGATAGAATATAAAGCTTCTTAAAACATCATATTTCTCTATGCATAGACGGCTGGTAATCTGAACCTTTTTTTAATTTCATTTCATGTCTCATTTCAAGTAGACAAAATTATCTGAAAAAAGAAGAGCACAAAAACCTTATTTTAATCATAAAAAAATAGTTTCGCTATCAGTTTGATCCTTTACAAATTTTTGGTATCACTTCAGTAGCTAAGAGTATATTTTCTTCTAATTTCACCTTTCTAGAGTACTAAAATAATACTTATATTCTTCTATAATTTGAACCAAAACAAATAGGTCTAACTTTTTATTTAAATCTTGTAATCAGTTCAATTTGATTAAATCTTCAAAATTGAACTGTAAAGACCCTTAAATTTAAGAGTATTAAAATAATACAAAAAATTTATGTCATACCAAATTGACAATTACAATTAAAATAGAGTTTTTGGCAAAATAAATGTTCATCTCAATTTAGTATGTATTTAGAAGGGCAGCTGATGGAGAAATGACTGCAAAAGATGTGCAAGATTGTGAGGATCCAGTGGCAGAGCTATTACTTGAAGGCAGGGTATGGTTGATCCCAGAAGCACTAGTACTGGAGGGAAAAGAGCTGGAAGATGTAGATGCACTGACAGGACAAGCATTATAGGTAGGTTCAGGCCACTGTGATGGAAGAGTGGGTAGTGGAGCTTCAAAATTAAGCACCTGAACTGCTTGTCTAATTGTAGGCCTGAGAAGGTAATCTGGGAGAGCACACCAAAGCCCAACTATCATTAACCTTAGCATTTGTTGCTTATCAAAGTCCCCACATAGTGTCTCATCTGCTGCTTCAAGGATATTATTATGCATGCTATAAAGTTCCCAAATCCAATCTACTAGGAAGACCTGTTCTTCACTGGCTTTGGGTTCTACTGGTTTTCTTCCACTGGCTATCTCCAAAGCAACAACTCCAAAACTGTATACATCAGACTCCCTACTAGCCTTCCCTTTAGCGGCATATTCAGGAGCTATATATCCCAGCGTTCCTGCTAAAACTGTTGTTTTAGACTCTTGCCCATGGTCTACCAATCTGGCTAGCCCAAAATCTCCGAGCTTTGCATTGAAGTTTGAATTCAACATAATGTTGCTTGATTTTATGTCTCTGTGAATCACACATCGCTCGCACTCTTCGTGGAGGTACAACAATGCCGAGGCCAGGCCTGCAGCAATGTTATATCTAACTTCCCATGTCAGGAGGCTTTTTCCTTTAAAGAGATGGTAATCTAGGCTTCCATTTTCCAGGAACTCGTAAACTAGTATTAAATCATTCTTCTCATGGCACCATCCAATGAGTTGAACTAAATTTTTATGCCTCAGTTGACTAATGATCTTTACTTCTGATGCAAACTCCTTCCATCCCTGTTTAGATCCTTGTGATATCTTTTTAATGGCAACATGGCTGTCCAATTCTCTTATATATCCTTTGTAAACTCCACCAAAACCTCCCTCCCCAAGTTTCTGCTCTTCTGCAAAACTATTAGTTGCTGTAACAAGATGTTTATAAGAAAACCTCTTAGGTCCAAGCAGAGTGTTTCTTTCAAAATCATTGTCCATGTTAAGATTGAAATCAAAAAGATCTGTGCCTCTGCTTCTTCTCCTCATCTTCCATATCAGAAGCCAAGTTAAGCCCATGACAAAGATTAAAGCTAAACCTCCTGCTACAATGCTTAGCCCCACTATTACTCCTTTCTTACTTTTATTGTTTTGATCTTCCATGTCCAAACTTGAATTGAAGGACCAAGAGCAAAGTGTATGGATCTCATAGTAAAACCCTGTCGCTGAAGAGAAGCCAAATTCAACCCACTCTGGAAGAACGTCAGTCAAGTTGACGATTTCATAGAGATTTTGTTCAACTTTGGTATTATTCTGATACCCATGAAAGCTGACACTTAAATTGTTCGAGCTAGAATTGTAAATAATATCAGCATCATATCTTCTCCCATCCTTGATACTGAACCATTGTGTGGTGTCATGGGTTTTGATAGATTTAACATCGATCCCCACATGATCATATCGGGGATCCCAGTCATTAGCAAAGGTGTCAAACTCCACTGCCACAAATGGGTTTTCGTTTGTGTAATATTTATCTTCCAGTTGAGAACGGCTCACAAGACCAATTCCACTGCCATCTACTGGATCAGGAAGGGGAAAGTTGGGTGGTGCCAGGAAGAAGGTGATGCCATCGCCCTGATTGGTCTTGTTGGATGAATTGATGATGAAGGAGAAATGGGTAGAAAAGTCCGTGACCTTTCCTGAATTTCTGTCCCAAAGATGCAGATTTTTGTAGTATTTGACTCTACCATAACTGTCTTGCTTAGACTTGGTGAGTTGAAGGAATCCCTTGTCATAATAAACATATCCATCGAGTATTAAGTTCGGTTCATTGTCACCGAATTGCTCAAAGTTGAAGGTTAGTGGAGTGGCAAAAGGAATCGTAAGAAACAATAGTATTATGGTCATTGTCAAAACTGGAAGGAGATGAGTATTCTTACAGTATTGGCATGCTGCCATAGCTGATGAGACCTCAAGTTTTGTGATGGCTTAGAATAGTTCCACTTACAGAACATAATTCTACCTTCAGGGGTACATCAATCCAGTAGGTTTTATTCTGCAAATTCATGGTCTTCCCGAGTATGATAAGGGGCGGTCAATTATGTTATGGAGCTTTCACCACAAAATCCGAGGGTTAATCAAGTGAAAAGGAAAGAATTAATAGAATGTATATGAAATAAAGTTACGGTATTGGTAAGCAAGATTTTCAAAGATAGAATAGTAATTTAATTTGTGTATCGTGATATTTAAGATATTGATAAAAAAATTATTATATCTTATATTTTGATTATTTAATTTGTGTATCGTGATATTTAAGATATTGATAAAAAAATTCTTAATTGACTTGTATGCATTATTGTTGAATTTATGGATAATAATACATGTGCTAAGGAAAATATCTTCCTTTATTTTTATTGTGGTTGACATCTCGGTTCAAGAATAAAAAAGAAGGAATAGTCTTATGATTCTTACCTAGATTGAAATTATTATTTAAAGTGTATGACATTCACCTTTTTTTAAAATTGTGGAAATTACATTTATAAGCTTTTTAATTTCCAATTTAGATACAAACATTTTTAAAATTATAAAACTTATACTCACATTCTCTTAAATTTTAAAAAAGTACACTAAATAATTAACTTTATTTATTTTTAAATTTTATAAACATTAATTTAATCTTTAAATGAATTGTATTATATTGAATTAAATTAGTTATAAATTTTTAGAAGGAAAAATATATAAATCATAGGTTATTAATGGGGAGAGAAAATTTTCATATAATTATTTTAGAAGTAAAATCTAAAATGAAATAGATCAATATGAAAAAATATGCTCTTAAAGTCATCTGTAGAAATTTTTTTAATTTCGCACAAAACTTGAAAATCTTGACCTTAATGCAAAATAAAATATTGAAAATCTTACTTAACTTGTTAGGTAAGGTATGTGACTTTTGGTTGCAAAAGTTTTGCCCGCCTGAAATAACAAATATTAGGTAAGGAGTCAGGTTAGCTTAATGGATTAGCTCTCTAACCCCTCCCTCTCAAGATTGACTTATTCTAAATTCAAATAATAATATGAAATATTAGTAATAAATTAATTATAATTACTTAGTTCAGTCCAGTGTTAACTATGGTCAAGTTAAAAGTACATTTTAAAAATGGTTATTATTTTTACTAGTGCAACTTTATAATTTTAAAAGAGCTCAAGGACTCAATTCATAAAACTTGTATTAATTCCTCTAGATGTTTTCAATTGAGAAAGGTCGTATAGTATAATATAATATTGACGGAATCAACTACGAAAGGTCAATTATATATTGGTTTAGAATTACTCGTTGGCGTGCTTTGATTTGTTCGGATGTTGGCATGTTTTGTTGACTCTGTTTGATGAAACTAGGTTAGGAAAAAGCTTACGTACGCAAATACAGAAACAGTCAGACTGGCGACATTGGAGGGTTAATGCAGAATTAATAGTTTTTTTTTTTTCTGGGGTTGGGTGGAGGGGGCAAGACTCGGGATATTCTTAAAAAGAAAATGTTTTGCAAATTTCTCTTTATAAAAAAAAATTGATATGACTAAGTTTGACTCTTTTATCATGTATCTGGAGATTATTATTTTAATTTTTAATTTAATAATATAATTAATAAATTAATAATTAAATACATTTAATTATAAAAATTTAATTTTCTAATATGTGCAGCTCCAATATTTTCTCTAAAATAATTTTATTATTATTTCATGTTATGTATTGATAAAGGATAAAAATTAACCAATGAACCAATTGATAGGAAAAAATTCAAAATATATCATAAAGAAGAACTCCGATGACGTTTGGCAATGAAACTAAATATCTTTAAAAGTAATTCATCAAAAGCGTAGCACTCATATGACCACATGCTATATCTTAGTTTCTGGAGGAATTTTTTTAGATTTCTGAAAAATTAAATTTGAAAAAATTAAATTCTCATGATTGATTTCTAAATTTTAAAATAAAATTTTCAAAAAATATAAATTTTTGAGAATGATTTTTTAGTAAGATTCCCACCAAAAATTTCTCATGTAGAGGGGGTGATAATCTAAATTTCCTATACCATAAAATTTTTTTTAAATATAAAGAGATAATAATATTCTCTATTTTCTCACTTTCTCTGTTATCTCTCTTTTACTCATCTCTCTCATTCTCTCTTTTTCATCAATCTCTCTCATACTTTCTCTCTTATCCCTTTCTCTCTTATTTTTTTTCTCATAATCTTTCTCTATCATCTTTGCACTCTATAATATCCCGTAATTTTTATTTTTAAATAATAATATTTTACTATTAATAAATATATTTTTATTTATTTAAAAATGATTATATTCTGCTAAAAGTAAGTATACTTTTAATTAAAGTAATTATTGTTTCGTTTAAAATAATTATATTGGTTTTTAATAAATTTTTGTTGTATTTTTAGAAATATTCTTTCTTTTATTATATATAAACATATTTATTTTTTAATTTGTTTTATTAAAATTTTTATCAAGAAAAGTCATGATTTAAGAGTTTAACTAAAGGTTTATGAGAATGTAAATTTTTAAAAAAATTTGGGATGTTTTAGGATAAAAACGGTATTTATATGAATATATATAAAATAAAATTCAATTATTCAATTATTAAATAATAATAATAATTATTATTATTATAAAGAATAAAGAAAAGAGGAGGGGGAGACGGAAATCGAAGTAGAAACGTAAAATGCAAAGGAAGAGAATGAATAGTAAAATAGTGTGAATAATATCTCTATATTTTCTCTTTAGATCTGGAGTACTTATTGGCTTCTGATCTCAAAATTAAGGGTACCACTAGATTCAGGACGGAGAATACTACGATTTTGACCGAACAATTTCTCAAATCAGCCGTAGAATCGTTGTAGATTGGAAGTAGAAAATTTCAAAAAAAAGTAAACTCTGAAACTTTTACTTAGAGACCTCAAATTGAAAATCTGACACTGTAGATGGATTCAAGAGTTAAATAAACTTTAAGATATGAAATTTTTCAGCTATCTGACAACTTTTTGTTCTTGGTGGATAGTATTTTTCAGCGATAAATAGAATTTTTCGACGGTAAATAGTATTTTTCGGCCATAAATAATGACCAAGTTTCCAGAGTCATTTTCTTGATTTTTGAACCCTCAAAACACGTTTTTAAAGTCTATTTAATCAAATATGGATTGAAAAAGTATATTTTAGAGCTATCCAATCTATAGTCGTTACCCTGTGAGTAAATGATTTTTTTTTATGACTTGCTCTATACTCTTTTTGATCGTTAAGCATGTATTTGATTATATTTATGAGATATTTACACTTTTAAATGTTTCCGAAATGCATTAAAATTATCTAAATTGCTTACAATTTGGAATATAGTTTGAGAAGAGTATAGTTTTGAAAATGGATTTTTAAACACATAGTATATCTGATTTTACATGTATTTCTCATTAAATGATAAAGTGAATATTTATGCACATGGCATTGATTTGTAAAATTATAAAGTTACTAATTATGATTGAATGGCAAGCGTAGATCTCATGGTGAGTTGCTTAATAATTTTACATTACATTTGATAAATATGCATTTATATATATGTATTTATATGTATGGATGAATATCGACGGGTTGTATGGCTTGTGATGGTATCGAAAAGAGGACGCCCTATTAGCCTGAGTGAGCCGAGAAAGGAATGCTCCAATCGAGTAACAATGGTAATATGAGGAGGCAAATAGTTGATGGACTCACATTCCCTGATCACTATTGTAACTGTAGTCGATCGGTCACTATGTGTATAGCAAATGAGTGTGTGGGTTGACCAGATCGCCGAATGAGGCAAGTCATTTTAAATTGGGTTGACTAAATTGCCGAATGAGGCAGGTCATTTTAAAAGTTATAACTTTATCTCAAAAACTTAATATTTTACTATAGTTTATACAATTGAGTATAACAACATTTTTTTAATGATAATACCGTGCTGAATATGGTTTTTGATATCTGAATATCTTTTTATTTGAGAATATTTGAAATACGAATCCCATATGGATGTACTTCTGAATTGTATTTTCTATGTGACAAATTTTAAAACATGAGTACATCCATATGCTGACCTAAGAGGTCATAGGAGATATTATTTGCTTACTGAGTTGTCAAACTCACTATACGATATTTTCACATTTTTCAGATAAGAATATAGAGTTTGATTCTTCAGATAGTTGACCAGTTAGACGACATGATCTCTGAGTGAGTCTACTTTGTTTTCATGGCTCATAGATTTTGATTTATATTATACTTGTACTTTAGAGTATGCTCTGAAATGCTATAGACAAGATCCCTGCTTCTGCTGTACTTTGATGTTTATAGATTTGGTTTATATATTGTATATACATGGAAATATATATCTGTAAAAGAGTATATTATATATGTTATGGAAAATATATGATCATAAAGTAAGTGTTTCACGTGCTCTAAAATTAGGGGCGTTACAAGTTGGTATCAGAGCATTAAGTTTCCCTGTGGCTATCGGAGCAAATGATTCTTTAGTAGGACCTTTATTATGGGTATGAGTCGGACATATTTATACTTCAGGCGCTACTAACGGATTCTATAGGATTTTAATTTTATTTCTATTTCAAGTTATTAAATTTCCTAGTATAAAGTTGATTGAGTATTGTGACATCTTAAGAGGTATCTATGGGTCAATTACTGCTTGAAAGTTAAAGGGATAAGTGTTTCAGAGAATTTAAAGAATTGAGACAAATGTCAAATATGATTATTTCTAAATATAATATTCATTTTACCTGAATGTCTAGATATGATAGACTTTGATGTGATATTAGAAATGTATTGGTTGGCAACATGACAGGCCATTTTAGAATGTCATCCGAAGATGATTAAATTCAATATTCTTAGAGAATCTTCTTTCTTGATACAAGGAGACTATAGTGAGGTACCCAAAAATCTAATTTCTGTTTTAGCAGCCCATAAGTTATTACAAAAAAATGTCAATAATATTTGGCAGTAGTGGGAGATGTTGATATAAAGTTTACCAGTATAAATCAAGTTCCAGTGGTTAAAGAATTTTCTGATGTAATTCCTGAGAAATTGTCAGGATTACCTTGAAATGTAAAATAGAATTTAGTATTGATTTACTTCCTGAAACCCAACCAGTGTCTATACCTCATATAGAATGGTAACGACTAAACTCAAGGAATTAAAGAATTAGTTGTAAGATTTGTTGGACAAGAGATTTATATAGCCTAGTACTCCTTCTTGGAAAGCTCCAATACTATTTGTGAAAAATGAAAGATGGATTATTGCGATTATGCGTAAAATATAGACAATTGAATAAGGTGATAATGTGGAATAAATACCCATTACCTCATATAGATAATCTGTTTGACCAGTTACAAGGTGCTCAATATTTTTTCAAAAATTGATTTGAGATATGAATATCATTAATTGAGGATAAGGGAAGAGGATAATTGAAAAATTTCTTTTAGGACTCACTATGGGCATTATGAGTTCTTGGTGGTGTCATTTAGTTTAACAAATGCCCTAACTACATTCATAGACTTAATGAATAGAGTATTTAAACTATTCTTGGATAAATTTATTATTATCTTTATTTACAAAATACTAATATGTTTCGAGAGTACAGAGGATCATAGGCAACATTTAAAGATAGTTTTACCAACTCTAAGGGAGTATAGTTGGTAAGGATGGTATCCAAGTTGACCATAAGAAAGTAAAAGTGGTACAACAATGGTCATATCCTACTACAGTTACAGATGAAAATCCAAATCCAATTTGCGCTTTCCACGGTTGTTTGTTGTCTAATCTATTAGAGCCATAGTTGGATCAGTTACATGAACATATGTTTGTAAAGTTTACCAGTATAAATCAAGTTCCAGTGGTTAAAGAATTTTCTGATGTAATTCCTGAGAAATTGTCAGGATTACCTTGAAATGTAAAATAGAATTTAGTATTGATTTACTTCCTGAAACCCAACTAGTGTCTATACCTCATATAGAATGGTAACGACTAAACTCAAGGAATTAAAGAATTAGTTGTAAGATTTGTTGGACAAGAGATTTATATAGCCTAGTACTCCTTCTTGGAAAGCTCCAATACTATTTGTGAAAAATGAAAGATGGATTATTGCGATTATGCGTAAAATATAGACAATTGAATAAGGTGATAATGTGGAATAAATACCCATTACCTCATATAGATAATCTGTTTGACCAGTTACAAGGTGCTCAATATTTTTTCAAAAATTGATTTGAGATATGAATATCATTAATTGAGGATAAGGGAAGAGGATAATTGAAAATTTTCTTTTAGGACTCACTATGGGCATTATGAGTTCTTGGTGGTGTCATTTAGTTTAACAAATGCCCTAACTACATTCATAGACTTAATGAATAGAGTATTTAAACTATTCTTGGATAAATTTATTATTATCTTTATTTACAAAATACTAATATGTTTCGAGAGTACAGAGGATCATAGGCAATATTTAAAGATAGTTTTACCAACTCTAAGGGAGTATAGTTGGTAAGGATGGTATCCAAGTTGACCATAAGAAAGTAAAAGTGGTACAACAATGGTCATATCCTACTACAGTTACAGATGAAAATCCAAATCCAATTTGCGCTTTCCACGGTTGTTTGTTGTCTAATCTATTAGAGCCATAGTTGGATCAGTTACATGAACATATGTTTGTAAAGTATCAATTAACTCCTCAGCATTTCAAACTGAGATGAAAATTCGTCGTGCTGAGTGTGAGATGAACTTTTGTTCTACAGTTTGATCAAGAAAAGACAACAGACTATCAAAGAAATGATTAACATTTAACAAACCTGTCGGTTTGTGATGCATATTCAGTTGTACCTAAGAGACTATTTGGAAAATCTCCTCTAAAGTACCAAAACCCCCTGGTAAAGCAGTGAAGGCATCAGCATTGCTCATCATTCTAGCCATGCGCTCATGAATGGAAGCAACCTTAAATTCTTCTCCAATTGTTTTTCGTGTGATGTTGGATGCAGATAGAGCTGTAGGAATAATATCTAGAATTTGACATTCTCCTACATGTGCAGCTGTAGACACACACCTCATTAATCCACAGTTACCTCCACCATATACTAAATGAAGTTTTCTTCTGGCCAGCACCATATCTAAGTTTTCTGCAGTTTTCACATACTCTCCATCTTTCTCAAGACTGGAACCACAAAAGACACAAATATTTCGAAACTGACGGAATGCGATTCCCTCCATAGTTGTACACACTTTAACTTTGAGTATGAAAGTAAATATATTAACGTCTGCATTCATAGAACTCAGAGAAGGGCATACTTATAATAGCTATGCGAATAGGTCGGGAATAATTAGAACAACTATGTGAGTAATTGGTGGATATAAGTTAAATTGAAAGTGAAAATTTCAAAAATGACGGCAAGCATATGTATGTACAGTAGTTGTGATAGTTGCTCATATTAGGCATGTAAAGAGAATAAGATTAAGATATAACTAGAAATTTGTCTTTTCCTTATTGTCCTTGATGAAGCATTGATGTCTTGATTCTTGTAGGGAAGTTGTAGGTGATAAGCGTAATTGTAAAAAAAAAAGAGTGAAAATGCAAACAAATTAGTTGTTGAAGAGGGACAATCAAATGATTTATTTTGTTTTTATAATATTTTTGCTAGTTGACTATCGATATTATTAAATTGACTAACTATTTTGAGAAATTTTAATTTGGACTGGTTTTTTTACAGTTGATTGATTATATTTATTTTAAAGCAATCAACTGCATTCTACCAGTTAACTACGTATTCTTTGATTTTCAAAGACTTTTATAAGCTCATAAATGTTTCTTTTCCACCGAATATCAACTGTTTTAAAGTAGATTTTGGCATATATATTCAAAATTTGCGGCCACCAATTTTTTCCGAAATAATAGCTAAATTTTGTTTACAGATTTTCAAGAATTATAGGCACCGATAATAATTTTCTTTCAATACTTTGTTCAATTTTTTACTTTCTATTTTGGCACCGTTTTCTATTATACTTTTTGTCCATTCTATTGCATTCTCCCTTATTAATGTTTGGCATTAAATGTAAAGTTATTTTTCCTCATTACAATAAGAGTTAATTTATTTTATTTGAAACTCAATTATTGTGGTGTCCAAGTTGTTAGTAGGTTAAAGTAATGAAAAGTTTGAAAGGAATAGACAGATGATGGCCTTATGGTGTTTTAACGAATGTAATCAAGAGAATTAGTGGTGTTGAAGTTCTTGAGGAATAAAATATAGGAAGTAGGATTTAAATTAATCTTTGAACTCTTAATTTAGAAATATGGAGAATACTATGAGAATCATGTCCGAAAATAATGTAAGTGATTAAAATATTTGTGTTAAAAGTTTATATTATGCTAAATTGAGTCTAGTATCTAGGATGTGAATTATGTTAAAATTGAGAATTTATGTATGAGTAATTGTTGGGAAAAATCTTCTTGAAATGATTGGGTGAATTAAATGGGATTGATATAAGATAGAATGAGTTGCTTTTTGATATGATAGAAGAAATGCTTGATATTTTTGATAATGAATTTATTGGTTTAATAAGAGGGTATAAAGTTACTGTGATGAAGTAAGTTAGAATTGTTAGACATGTGCCAATGGTACATAAACGTTAAAAAAGATTGATGGATTTATTGCTACGTATGTTTAACATATTGATTAATGGATTTTAAGATAAAAATAGATGATAGATTAAGATGATGATATTCATAGAATGATATTGAGCACTAGAAATTATCAGTTGGTGACCACATATTCTTAAAGGACTCAACAATGAAAGAGGTAATGAGATTTGAAAAGAAGAAAAAATTTAAGCTCTATTATATAGACTCTCTTGAAAACTTGAACAAAGTAGGCATAGAATATATTACCTAACCTTGCCATCAGGATTGAGTAATGTGGATACAGACTTTCTTGCATGAATGCTAAAGAAGTACCTATTAGATTCTTCGTATGTTACCTAATTCCAAGAAATTCAATTGGACAAAAATTTGGCTTAACTATGGGTACAATCGATGTTTATTATTGATCGACAAGTGAAGAACTTATAGATGAAAGAAATCCCTATGGTTAAGTTATATGGCAAAATCACCCAAGTGAAGAGATATATTAAAAAGTAAAGATGATATACAGAAAAGATATCCCCAATCGTTTGAATAATAATGTTGGTAACTCTAAATTATGCATTGATTTCATTCCCTACACGTGGTAAGATGGGCTGAAATTCGGGAACCGAATTTCTTAAGGGGGGAAGAATAACATCCTGTAATTTTTATTTTTAAATAATAATATTTTGCTATAAAAAAATATATTTTATTTGTTTAAAAAAGATTATGTTATGCTAAAAGAAAGTATACTTTTAATTAAAGTAATTATTGTTTTGCTTAAAATAATTATATTGACTTTTAATAAATTTTTGTTATATTTTTAGAAATATTCTTTCTTTTATTATATATAAAGATATTTATTTTGTGATTTGCTTTATTAAGATTTTTATCAAGAAAAGTCATGATTTAAGAGTTTAACTAAATTTTTATGATAATGTAAATTTTTAAAAAATGTTGAGATGTTTTAAGATGAAAAACGGTATTTATATGAATATATATAAAATAAAATTCTATTATTTAATTATTAAATAATAATAATAATTATTATTATTATAAAGAATAAAGAAAAAGGGAAGGAGAGACGAAAACCGAAGTAGAAACGTAAAATACAAATGAAGAGAATGAATAGTAAAATAGTGTGAATAGTATCTTCATGTTTTCTTTTTAGATCCGGAGTGCCTATTAGTTTCTGATCTCAAAACTAAGGGTATCAGTGGATTCAGGAAGGAGAATACTACGATTTTGACCGAACAATTTCTCAAAGCAACTGTAGAATCGTCGTAAATCGGAAGTAGAAAATTTCAGAAAAAGGTAAACTCTAAAACTCTTACTTAGAGACCTCAAATTGAAAATCTGACACCGTAGATAGATTCAAGAGTTAGATAAACCTTAGAATATGAAATTTTTCATCTATCTGACAACTTTTTGTTCTTGGTGAATAGTATTTTTCAGCGATAAATAGTATTTTTTGGCGGTAAATAGTGTTTTTCGGCTATAAATAGTGATCAAGTTTCCAGAGTCATTTTTTTAATTTTTGAACCCTTCAAACATGTTTTTGAAGTCTGTTTAATCAAATATGGATTGAAAAAGTACATTTTATAGCTGTCCAATATGAAGTCCTTACCCTAGGAGTAAATGATTCTTTTTATGACTTGCTCTATGCTCTTCTTGATCTTTAAGCATGTATTTAATTATGTTTATGAGATATTTACACTTTTAAATATTTCTGAAATGCATTAAAATTATCTGAATTGCTTACAATTTGGAATATAGTTCAAGAAGAGTATAGTTTTGAAAATGGATTTTTAAACACATGGTATATCTGATTTCACATATATTTCTCATTAAATGATAAAGTAAATATTTATGCACGTGGCATTGATTTTTAAAATTATAAAATTACTGATTATGATTGAATGGCAAGCGTAAATCTCATGGCGAGTTGTTTAATAATTTTACATTGCATTTGATGAATATGCATTTATATATATGTATTTATATGTATGGATGAATATCAACGGGTTGTATGGCTTGTGACGGTACCGAATAGGGGACGCCCTATTAGCCTGAGTGAGCCAAGAGAGGGCTACTCCAATCGAGTGACAGTGGTAATGTGAAGAGGCAGATGGGTGATAGACTCACATTTCCTGATTACTATTGTGATTGTAGTCGATCGGTCATTATGCGTATAGCAAATGAGTGTGTGGGTTGACTAGATCGCCAAATGAGGCAGGTCATTTTAAAAGTTATAACTTTATCTCAAAAACTTAATATTTTACTATAGTTTATACAGCTGAGCATAACAATATTTTTTTTAATGATCATACCGTGCTGAATATGGTTTTAGATATCTGAATATCTTTTTATTTGAGAATATTTGAAATACGGGTCCCATATGGATGTACTTCTAAACTGTATTTTCTATGTGACAAATTTTAAAACATGAGTACATCCATACGCTGACCTAAGAGGTCATAGGAGGTATTATCTGCTCACTGAGTTGTCAAACTCATTACACGATATTTCTACATTTTTGAAATAAGAATACAAAGTCTAATTCTTTGGATAGTTGACCAGTTAGACGACATGATCTCTGAGTGAGCCTACTTTATTTCCATGGCTCATAGATTTTGATTTATATTATACTTGTACTTTAGAGTATACTCTGAAATGCTATAGACATGATTCCTGCTTCTACTGTACTTTGATGTTTATAGATTTAGTTTATATATTGTATATACATGAGAATATATATCTGTAAAAGAGTGTATTATACATGTTATGAAAAATATATGATCATAAAGTAAGTGTTTCACGTGCTCTAAAATTAGGGGCGTTACACACTCACTTTCTTTCTCTCACTTAACATAAGTAAAGATAATTTTGAAAAAGTGCTATAATTCTCAGAAATTTTTTATTATAATCAAACGTATTAATAAAAGATTTCCAGATAAATATTTAAAGCCAACCAAACACATTTTATACATTTCCAGTAATCATTATTCTGAGGAAACATGTTTTCCAGGAAACATGATTTCTAGGAATGAAAAATCTTACCGTGTATTAAACACCCCCTAAAAGTGGCACCACTCATGTTTATATATATGAAGTTCTTTTAAAACCATATCCTTATAGGTTTACTTGAACTCCATTAAGAGTTTATCACTCACCATTCATATTTATTTTATTGTACGCCATTTTTGAATCGATAAATTATATTTTAGTGCCTCTCAATCACTTATCAATAACTTTGTGTTACCCATTAAAATTTTTAACTATAGTAGTTAAAGAAAAAGTGACTCACCACTTTAGTTAAAAAGTTTAAAATTTCAAAACTATTCCATTCAAAATCCTTTCACCATATTTTTTGTGACTTCTTCTTATTGTTTTTCAAAAAATTACAAATGATTTATATAATAAGCTAATATGTTTATAAATTTTTTATATGCTTTACAGTGTGCTAGATATATATAGTTTTCTCAATATTTCTTTTGAGGATTTTTTTGCAATTTCTTTTGTGAGTCCTCTTATGAAAATATTTACTAAGTTATTACTTAGTTTCAAATATTAAAAAATTAGAAATATAAAATCATATACCAATGATTAATATGTACCTAGCTATTTGTTTATGATTCACAATATGCTACGCCTATATAGCTTTACAATCACAATGCAAAGCAATGATTGACTTTGGTTTTGGCCACTAGTCACTAATGAGTTCTTTGATCATTTTCTCTATTTATTCACTGTTTACAATAATCTGACTCATATTTCACCGTGGAATGATCTCCTAGTCATTCAACAATTATAATTTAAATCCTTGAGTAAAATTCTATAAAAGGATTTATCTCTTTAAAAGTCAAGTATTTTAACTTGATTATCTTTAATAGATTCAAAAATAAACTCCCACCAGTTGTGGCCACAACTAGTTGCTAATGAGTTCTTCAATTATGTTCTCTATTTATCCATTACAATAATCTAACTCATATTTCAAAGTGGAATGAACTCCTAGTCATTTAACAATCATAGTTTAATTCCTTGAGTGAAATTCCATAAAAAGATTTATCTCGTTAAAACTCAAGTATTTTAACTTGACTACCTCTAATAGATTCAAAAATAAACTCCCAATATTTATCTCTTTAAAAATCAAGTATTTTAACTTGAATACCTCTAATAGATTCAAAAATAAACTCCCACTATATATGTATTTTATTTCAAGTGTAAGATAACATCTATCTCACAAACCTTTCTATCCATTTTGTGATGATAGATTCCTCTAAGTTGCTTTCACACTAATCAAATTTGCTAATAAACATTCATTCCATATATAAACATAGAAATCACACTCTATTTATTATCATTCCTGCATTTATTCCATGACACAAACACTACAACAAAACCGGAGTATTGCGACGATTTTTTAATGACGGTCATAAAAAACTGTCGCCAAGCCCGAATTTAGAGACGGTTTTTTAACCGTCGTTAAAGTTAAGGATTTAATGACGGTTTAAGAGAAAGCGTCATTAAATACAGATGGTCCAGATTAAACCATGGTAATATGTCTCGAGTTTAGGATAATAAAAAAAAAATTACGAAAATCTACGACGATTTTCTAAAAACTGTCGTTAAATAACAACAGTTATAAAGTAATCGTCGTGGACTTTCTAACGTTCAAAATTCAAACTGTTACTCGAGATTCGTGTGATTTAACGACGGTTTTAATAAAACGGTCGTTAAACCTATACTTAACGACGGTTACAATTAAAACTGTCGTTAAGTAGGTTTAACGACGATTTATTATTGGTTTAACGACGGTTAGTAACCCTCGTTAAACCACGGGTTCGTCTATATATTCGTCTCCCCTCTTCATTTTCATTACGAACACTTTCAGTCACAGTTTTTTTGTATAAAATACATCAGTTGAAATTCTTTATTGTGATTTACGAGTTTTGGTATTGTGATCTACTTTGCGACTTGTTTTTATTTTTCTCAAGGTATCTCATTTAATTTTATAATTATATTTGATTTTTTTATATATATTGTATGTTCAAAATATTTTGTTATATTATTTTTTGTTTTCTTTTGTGAAGATCTTGTGGCAGCACTTCGATTTTTGTGCGTTATTTATTTGGAATCATTTTGAAGGTATACAATCTAATTATTTTTATTTTAAATAAATTTATTTCAAATTATTGTATGTTGAAATGCGATAATATTAAATATTTTATGTACTTCATATTTATTTTAAAAATATAGTTTACATTGTGATGTACATGTATGAATAAATTTTAAAATTTTTGTTACTTTTGCAATATTTATGATATTTAATATTATAATATATTATGTCTGTTGAAAATATGTAAGAGATAATTTCTTTTTTAATAATGCTAAAATATTAGACTTAATTATTTTTGAAGTAAAATATTTGTATTTAATATTAGAAAGGATTTAAAAAAATAAAAAATAGAGATCTTGAAGCAGTGTTGATGGAATAATATGAAAACATTATTAAATACACATAGTTAAAAATAAAATTTGTTAATAAAAATTACAAGTAGGTTTTAAAAAATGAAAACAAATATATATAATAACATAAATTTAGTAGATGAATTGAAGTGTAATTGATGAACTAAAATAATAAATTTTAATAAATAGACAGAGTGAGTATTAAAAACAATTTTAAAAAAAATGTGACATAGCTTTAAAAATATATGTATGTTTTAATATAAATTTAACAAATATATATAATATCATAAATTTAGTATAAAATGATAGTGAATTCAGTTTTAAATATAAGTTATTTAGTGTTTAAAAAATATAATTAAAATTGATTCAAATAAATCAAAAATAGTTATTATATTGATAAACGTGTTTAAATAATATACATAAATTAGTAATAGTCAAATTTTATTACAGTTTTTTCTAAAATATTAAAATATTTGCTCAGGTGATGAGGTAAAATAATAAATATTAGCAAATAGATGAAATTAGTATTAGGAATTGGTTTTAAAAAATTAAAACACTAATTTAAAAATACACGTAGTTTTTAAAAAATGAAAAAAATATATATAATAACATAATTTTAATAGAAAATAATAGTGCAGTAAGTTTTAATGCACTATGTTCTTACACTAAATTCTCTGTTAAGGAACTAACAATATCTTAGGTGTAATTGAGTAGAATTATTCTTGAATATATGGCCCTTATATGGGTCACTGCTTTTACTTTTTTAGATAGGGAATTGAAATTTCAATTCCCTATATGAGTTCGTTAGAAATTTTACTATGTAAATACTATAATTGAAATCGTAACGGTAGATATAAAATTATAATTCCATTTTTTGCTGCTAGTGGTTGTCTTTCCCAAAAAAATTTAGATTCGTAGAGATTCAATCATGAAAGTCATACTTTAAATTAATGACATTAGGAGAATAAAATAAAATTGGCACATGACCAAAGACTTTATCAATAGCACTGTTTCAAAAGTTAGAATTTTTGTTCTTGGATTTATAGAGATATTTCAAGTGTTTTATTTCATATTATGCAAGTCAATGTCATCATTTATCCTACTTTCATAAGGTGCGACAAGTCTTGTCAATAAAATCTATAAATTTCATGCATTATAAGTTTCTTAAAATCAAATAGGTATCTTATTTCTCTATTTTTCACTCTCTCTTAAATATCTCTCTTAAACTTGTTGGGATCATGATTATTTATTTATAGTGAACCAATAACGAGGATTTTTTATTCGGTGCTTCATTAAATGTTAATTATCATCAAGTTTGTTAAATATTTTTTACACGTAAAGCATTTTAAACCTCTTTAAAATGTGTTGTGTTTTATACACAATCAATTGCAAATCCCTTCCCATGTAAAATAGTCATGTTTTCTTTCAGTTCAGAGTAAGAGTTATTTAGGTTAATTGTTATATAAATTCATAATTATTTTAGATATGGATAAATCTTGGATCAATAAACCTCGACAATCAATAGAATACCTGAATGGTTTATACAGGTTTTTGGAATTCGCAAATGCCAACTCTGGTGTCGAAGGTAGAATAATATATCCATGTCCAAAGTGTAGATTCAAGAAATGACAATTCATTGAGGTCGTGCGCCAACACTTGATCGTCAGACCATTTCCGGAGGGATACAAATTTTGGAGTTTGCACAGAGAAATGATTACAGAAGAACTTGCTGTAGGATATGCTATAATGCCAATTGAGGTCCCAGAACCCATAGTTCGAGATGACCCTGTGCAAAATATAGTCTGTGATGCATTTGAGATTCATCCCGAAAATGAGAGCATCGATTCTGTGGATATGTCAGTTCCACAGTTAGAAGAAAGGATGGATGATAGTGTCAAAGATTTTTATGAGTTACTGAAAGATGGTCAACAACCACTATATGAAGGGTGTGAAAAGTATTCCAAATTGTCTTTTTTGGTGAAGTTGTATCACATCAAGTGTTTCTGCGAGTTAAGCGACAAAGCAATGTCGATGGTACTTGAGTTGCTTGTTGATGTATTCCCAGATGCCAAGATTCTGCCTTCATTTTACAAGGCTAAAAAAATCATTAATAAGTTAAGGTTGAACTACAAAAAAATTCATGCATATCAAAATGATTGTATGTTATACTAGGGTGAGCATGAAAGTAGAAAAACTTGTAGTAAGTGCTCCACACTAAGGTGGAAACCGAAACAGAAGGGGGACAAGCGAAAAAAGGTGCCTAATAAAATTTTTAGATACTTTCCAGTTAAGCCAAGCTTGCAGAGGTTGTTCATGTCTTCTAAAACTGCTGAATTTATGATATGGCATTCTGAAGTCAAAATTTTTGACTGCATCATGAGGCATCCAAAGGATTCTGAGGCATGGAAGAGATTTGATTTTCTGAATTCACAATTTGCATCAGATCCGAAGAATGTTCGTTTGGGCCTTGCAACGGATGGTTTCAATCCATTTAGAAACCTATCTATAAGTTACATTATATGACCAGTTGTGCTGATTCTGTATAATCTTCCTACTTGGATGTCTATGAAACAGAGTTCATTCATGTCGTCAATGATAATTCCAGGGAGAAAAGCACCGGGGAATAATATAGATGTATTTTTATAACCACTAATTAAAGAGTTGAAGGAGTTATGGGTTGAAGGTGTTAAGACGTACGATGCCTTTAGTAAAGAAATGTTCAAATACATGCAGCTCTTTTGTGGACAATCAGTGATTTTCCTGGCCTTGGACGTTTATCAGGCTGGAATACTCATACTGGATTAGCCTGTCCGTACTGTAACTTTGACTCCACTCCAGTTCGTCTCCCTCACAGTCGGAAGTGGTGTTTTATGGGACATTGCCGCTTTCTATCTCCGGGTCATAAATTTAGGATGGCCCGCAATAGGTTTGACGAAAAAGAGGAAAGAAGAAACCCTCCTCTGAAACTGAGTGGCGTATACATTTTAAGACAAGTCGATGATATTGAAGTTGTCTTCCAAAAAAATGTGGAAACTGATGCTGGGACTCAACAACGGCGTTCTCGAGGTCAGGGTTTGGTTGATGTTGGGACTCAACAATGGCGTAAGAAAAGTATATTTTTCAAACTTCCACATTGAATGAATAATATGTTGCGTCATAATCTTGACGTCATGCATATTGAGAAAAATTGGTTTGAGCTGTGGACAAATGATTCTGGCCGTTCAAAGGTTCACATTGACAAATGCAGGCAAAGAAGTTGTTACGGCCCCAAATGATGGAACACATGACCGGCACGGCATAAGGGTTTCCCCCTAGCCGTAAGCCTAACACATAGCATGCACAAACATTCAGCATACAATCCAAAGTACATAATAAATATAACAGGCCACATATGCCACATCCAATATAAAAAAATACTGTGTGTATATATATATATATATACATATCATGAATCCAACATCCGTGATTCAACTTGGCCCATGGCCTCATAATACAAACATAGTTGTAAATCATAAAACTGTTTTTCCAAACTACACATCAAAGTACACAAGAAGCGAGAATCCTACTTGTAAGTTCATGGAGATACTCTAGACATAAACTAAACTAAACAAACAGTACAAAAGAGCCTTGCCCAAATTGGGGCTCACCAACACTATCTTCAGCCTCCTACGAAGCTGTAGCTGGATCAAAGTCTCTTTGACTATCTGTGGGGAGGAAACAAAAGAGGGGTGAGATTATCACATCTCAGTGAATGGGTAAATCATACTATAACAGAAACAGGGTAAACTAAGCACGAGTGTTTCGCAATGAACTAAATAATTGAAATCAAGGTATAGAAAACATTAAAAATTTAACCATAATTTATTGAAAGAATACTAAACAGTTCAAATGTATGTTCAAAAGATAAAACATGATTAAATCAATAACCGTAAGCAAATCAATTATGCATGGTAAGTAATAAATGAAGATATTTATGCAAAAACAATGATGAATGAGCTTGTTTAGAAATATTTAATCTTTAAGAAAAATGCATCAGTTTATTGGAGGTATTTCCTAACAGATCTATCATCTCCCCCAAGCACACAGCAAGGGTAGGGTAATCACTGTAGGCGTAGACATAAGTCCACCCTAAATTTTTCCAAGCACATAGCAATGGGTATGGCAATCACTGTAGGCGTAGACATCAGTCCACCCTAAATCCCTGTGTCTTAGGCAGTCATATGCCCGTCACAGTATCCTAGGCCGAAGCCTTAACATGATCATGGTGCACCAGGGCTAACACTACCTGCGGCTAGCTAATAGTGATCTAAAAGGGTCCCTCCAATAGAAAATATTTGAAATATGCTATTCAAAGAGTTTAAAGTAAAACATTTCAATAACTTTACAATAAAGCTATAATTCTCCATCTAGCTCTTTTTATGCATAAAATTCCGTTCTAAAATATATCTCATCCATGAATTCCCATGGAGACCTTTATAATCATAAACTTTCCCTTTTAAACATAGATCGTCCGTAGACGTCACATAGATGCTCATCATGCATCAAATCATTTCATGGCTAACTTAATTCATTTCTATGACTAAGTTCGCATTTCTATAAATCTAGCTCAAATGAAGAATTATCAGTCTAAATGTTTGTCCTGCATACCTAGGGTTCAACTAGGATTGAAATTTATAATTTCTAACATGGTTAGAACATATTGGTTTTCAAAGCGATAAAACAATTTAATATACATTCCAACTAGTTAAAATCATACGAGAGAGTTATAAATCAAATTCTTAAAACATGCGCTATAGTATGAAAAACCCACTCACCTTACTAGGAGTCCAACAACGAGAATTTCACCTCGTGATGGTTCAACAACCTAGAAAACATAGACATAACATGAGAATTAAAAAACTCTAAACGGCACTATTTATGCCGAAAAATACTATTCACTCGCCGAAAATACTATTCATGCCGAAACCTAAAAACCCTATATTCTAGTATAGAAACTAATTCTAAGACTATCTATGGAAAGAAATTCGGTAAAACGAAGCCTAAAACGCGATTAAACGGAGTTTTACCTTGGAGGTTACTATTCATGCGATTTTTCGGTGACAATTCGGCGAAATTGATCAGTGGAATTTGTAGCTCTTCTTCCCACGAGTCCAACGGTACCTTGCTTGCTCAAATCAGACTTCCGGATGATGAGATATCTTAGAGAAAAGTTGGAGAAAAATTTTAGAGAGAGAGTTAGGGTTCAGATGAAAGAGAAATGAAGGAAAAAGGGGGGGGGTCCGCAAAAAAAACTGTCTGACGAATCTCGCCGCCGGTGAACTCATTCTCACTGCGGCGAGCAGCGATTTTTTCCGGCGGCAAACATATTTTCGCCGCGGCTAGTTTGGGAACCAGAAATCTCATGCTCTCGGGAAAATGCTGTAGCATTCTCGCCGCCGGCGAAATATTCTCACCACGGAGAACTCATTTAGCCGAATTTGATAAAACGTCCAACATGAAAGTTGTAGCCTTTCTCTTAGCTTTCTGTAGCCACTTGAATCACCTAATTTGGAGTTCATATGAAGGAGTTATGCATAAAATAGTGAGAAAAGGTCAAGACCACACTATGCTGCAATTTTTTCCTCTTATCACTATAATATTCACGGAATTAGCAAAAGTTCCCAACATCAAAGTTGTATATATATGTCTTATCTTTCAATAGAAATTGGAATCATGTGATTTGGATTTCATATAAGCGATTTATAATTATTTGAGTGAAGAAAGATCAGAAACGCTCTAAAATTTTACATTATTTTCAACTTCCTTGTTTCAAATGATTTGTACTTAACCTTCAAAGGTTTGGGTTATTACAGAAGTCTTTCTCAAAACACTTAAGAATATATCTGTACCTGACGGATATTTCAGTAATATCTCCAGATGTATTGACGTAAGACAGCGTAAGATCAGAGGACTAAAAAGTCATGACTGTCATATCCTTATGGAACAACTGTTATCGTTGGCCATAAGAAAGACACTTCCCAAGCTGATATCTACAGTTTTGATCAAGTTGTGTTCATTCTTCCGACAACTTTATTCTAAAGTTTTGAATGTTAATGAACTTGATCAACTTCAAAATCAAATCATTATGACGCTGTGCCATCTTGAAATGTTATTCCCGCCGTCTTTCTTTACAGTCATGGTACACTTGACTATACATTTGATCATGGAACCAAAGTTAAGAGGACCAGTCCAATATTGTTGGATGTATTCTATCGAAAGGTAAAAAAGTGAAAAACACATAATTCAAATTTCTTGCATTATTGTTAATTCAATTTTTTTTATTTAATCTATGTTGTCTAGATACTTGGGTAAACTTAAAATCTTTTGTGCGGAATAGAGCAAGGTCAGAAGGCTCAAAAGCAGAGTCGTACGTTACAAGAGAAGTTTTATTTTTCTATTCCAAGTCCATAGATGGTGTTGACATTGTCTTCAATCGTCCTCCTCGTGTGGATGATCGACCCGATGTTGGGACGCCTGACAGGGGTTTCTTCCCACCAATAGGAAGACCAGTTGGTGGGTTTGAATATTTCACACTTTCTCCTCGGAAAAAATTGTAGGCCTAGCGGCATGTCTTAACAAACTGCAAAGAAGTTGATCCTTACTTATAGTAAGTTAACTCACACTTAACTACATTTGCATACAATTTTTTTGTCTTGTGTAGCATTAAGTGTATAGACAATTTTTACTCAATAGGGAATTTAGAGACTATGTACGGCATAGTTTAAGAAGTCGGACGCGAGCATCTACCGAGATAGATAAAAAAGTCCATAGGAAATTTGTCTCTTAGTTTTCGCGTCGTGTAAGTATTTCAACGTGGTCACATTTCATTCATATGTCAAATATGAGTACAACTCATCCTTTATTCATTTTACATATTGCAATTGATGACAATGGATCGCAGTATGCTAATTTAAAATTTCTTGCACTTGGTCCACTAGATAGAGCATGACGATACAGTGCTTACAATGTAAATGGATTCAAATTTCGAACTTTAGAGCGAGACCAATGGATGACATCTCAAAATAGTGGAGTTTACGGTACTTTCGGGACGAGGAGTTATGCAAGTAGTAGTGACAGGAACATGCAATTTGGTGACGTCCCGTATTACGGAAATCTATTGGACATTATTGAGTTAAACTACCATGGCCATTTTACAATCATATTATTTAAGTGTATGTGGGCCAACACAACTACAACGAGAGGAATTGCAATTGATGAATTCGGGGTGACATTGGTTGATTTTTGTGGTTGATTCACACTGGTAAAAATGATGATGACGAGCCATACATCCAGGCATCTAAGGCTCATCAAGTGTACTATGTACAAGATGAGTTGGACAAGAACTGGAGTATAGTGATGCATTTGAAACCCCGTGACTTATACGAGATGGGCAATGAAGATGAAAATCTTATATACGAGAGCAATCCGTTACACATGCAAAATTTAGAAAGATTGTTTCCAGAAGGAGAAGTTAATTTATGCTTATTACGGTATTAGTTTTGCTGTTGCCGTCTATTTATATATATTTTGAACTACTTACAATTACTGTACAATTTTATTTTTTTCATAATTTTTATTATGCAAAGTTTATTTTGTAATTGTTTTATGCGGTGACTAATCTTATTAATTTCATTTTGGCAGGAGCGGTGATGATGAAGAAGGTTAGATCACTCTACACAGTAATGGCAGGGGTGTCCAGTTCTCACACTCCCACACCCCGCGTGGCGATCAATGAGGGTGGACAGCCTACTATGGAGTTTGACACTATTCTCTCTCGGGGAGGAGAGTTGGAGGCTGTCGCGTCATTAGTCCCTAGTAGTAACTCCCGTCCACTAGATTCACAGGGCATCCCTTGCACACTCCCCTCACCCGACGCTCAGGCACCAGAAGACGATTATGCCTTCGATTTTGACGCGATTTTTGCTGGTATGGAGGAGGATCATCAGCCCGGTGAGCAGGAGCGCAGACACAGGAGGAGTTAGACAGTTGATGTAGTCGGTGAGTATTGTAAACACTTTATGCGTT
Organism: Gleditsia sinensis; assembly: GCA_037074535.1. NCBI lineage: Eukaryota > Viridiplantae > Streptophyta > Magnoliopsida > Fabales > Fabaceae > Gleditsia > Gleditsia sinensis. The sequence continues at coordinate 64,730,955 of CM073465.1, read as the reverse complement.
TAATAATTTTGTCATAGTAACATAATATATATTTGTCTATATTATGACAGATGGGATCGGGCAGGTGATGTCCAGACAGTTGATTGTCCACGACGTATGAGCCCTACCTCAGGAGTCGAAGGTGGTTGTCCAGTTCAATGACAATCACCAGCCTATCAGAGACAATGGCGGTTTGGTCGGTGTCTTTCTCGACACCATCGGGGATAACTTTCGGTTATTCCCGATTTCCTACAGGGACTGGAGGAGCATTCCTCAACAGTCGAAGACGAATTTTTTCGTAAACAACGTTCAGGTATGAAAACATATACCTTTTGTAATTAATTATATTTATTTATAATTTATGTGCAATTTATATGTAACTAATTTTTTACTTTCGTTTGCAGACACATTTTAATGTGACGGGTCTACACAAGAAATTGATCATGCAGTCGCTAGGAGCGAAGTCGAGAGCCGTATGGTACAATTTATTCCGCCTGGCTTATGATGGTATGAAGACCAGAGATTAGTTGTAGAGTGAAGTCCTAACAGGCATCCCACCTGATCAGTGGGCAACTTTTATAGACTATCCTCTTGACGCGAAGTCTAGGGTAAATTGTGTATATTAATATATTTATAAAATTTAATTTTTAAATATTGTGACTAATTAATTTTTCTATGTGATTAATTAGGATGTGACTGCTAAAAATAAACGGAACAGAAGACAACTGACAATGCCACACACCACTAAATCCAAGAGCCTTGCGCGTAAAAAGGTGGAGATGGTAAATAAAAAAGTCTTAAATATCATTTTTTTAAATGTTAAGAATACTATAATATATATAATCATAAATTGATTAATTATTTTAAATGGACGGTGACTCGTGGTGATATATGGACGATAGCTCATAAAAGAGCTGACAGATCATACATCAACGAGGAAACTCGGGCTGTTGTGGTAAGTAATAAAATTTTATCAACCGTATATGGGTAATTATTTAATTTTTAGATAATGTTTAATATTATTAATTGTCTGCTATTGGATGTTAGGAAAAAATTGTTTCGATCCAGCAGGAGGATAGCTCGTCCCAAGAGCTCTCGACGGCTGATTCACTTGTGAGAGCTCTTGGCACTAGGGAGCACTCTGGCCGCGTTCGAAGATTTAGGTTGGGTGTTTGCCCAACTCAAGTCTTCAGTCGTGGCTTGCCTGGGTCAAGCTCACAGTCTGGGCCGTCATACCACGACCTACAGAATGAGGTGAAGTGCCTGAAGGCAACTATGCATGAGCGGAACGTTGAGCAGCAGCGACGAGACGCCGAGCTTGCAGCATGGTAGGGACAAATGGAGGCTGCTATGACGTTCCTGCTACAAAAATTTTAGGATCAGCTGCCACCTGAAATTACAGGACTTCATAGTCCCAAACCCAGGGTAATCTTTTAATACATAAAAATTGTTGGTATAATTTTATTTACTTTAAAAATGCTAAAAAATCTAACAATTTTTTTTTCAAGACCCTAGTGACCGTGGTAGTGGGCATCAACGTGATCAGCATCCGCAGGGTCCGGGAACATGATTTAGTTATTATAGTCTGTATATGTAATTTTGTTATGCTCGTGACTATTAATTTTTGTGTACATATTTTTTATTTATATATAGATTCATTATAGTTCAATAATTTATGCATATTTAGTATGTAGTTAAATATTAATAAATTTTAAAATAATTTTTTAAATTATTAAGTAATTCACACATTTAATTATTATATAATAGATAAAAATGTATCTAAATTAATTTATAGAATATTAAAAATATAAATTAATTTTTATTATGCATAATAATTTAATAATAAAAAAATTTAATCATCATTAGTATTTATGAATAACACAAAATATTATATCTTAAATTAAAAATAAAATTTTGTTATAAAAAATTAAATTAATTTTATTAATTAAAAAATATCAAATTAACGACCGTTTTTAAACCGTCGTTAAACTTAAGGATGGTTTAAAAACCGTCATTATACTCGGTTTTACGACAGTTTAAAAATCGTCGAAAAATCAGTCATAACGACGGTTGTTTCCACGTTTGACTAAAACCGTCGCTAAGCCCAATGATCCACAATGGTTTCAAAACCGTCGTTAAATGACTTAATAGAGGTCAAAACCGTCGTTAAATGGCTTAACACGGTCAAAACCGTTGTTATGCCCACTTAAAAACCGCCGTAAATTTTCAATTTTGTTATAGGGAAATAAATTAAGAATTTTTTCATTCCAGTTAACTATTCAAAACAGTTTTCACTAGATTCTATAATGTTTCAAACATGCTTGCAACTAGAGATTTATAAACAGTATATAACATACTTTTAACATGAAATTTAATAATAAATTATTTTACTGATTTGTCATGGCATTATGTATTTATTAATTATGTGCCATTAACATGTATGACACTAATTTTCATGGCATATACCCTTTCTATCATTACAATAAATTCATAATATTCTTAGTCCTTTCTTGCTTTTATTCCCAAACTGCTAGTCCATTCTTGCTTTTATTGCTTTGATCTTACATGTCCAAACTTGAATTGAAGGACCAAGAACAAAGTGTATGGATCTCATAGTAAAACCCTGTCGCTGAAGAGAAGCCAAATTCAACCCACTCTGGAAGAACGTCAGTCAAATTGACGATTTCATAGAGATTTTGTTCAACTTTGGTATTATTCTGATAACCATGAAAGCTGACACTTAAATTGTTTGAACCAGAATTGTAAATAATATCAACATCATATCTTCTCCCATCCTTGATACTGGACCATTGTGTAGTGTAAGCAGTGCTAATAGATTTAACATCGATCCCCACGTGATCATATGGAGGATCCCAGTCATTGTAAAAGGTGTCAAACTCCACTGCCACAAATGGGTTTTCGTTTGTGTAATTTTGATCTTCCAGTTGATGACGACTCACAAGACCAATTCCACTGCCATCTCTTGGAACAGGAAGGGGAAAGTTGGGTGGTGCCAGGAAAAAGGTGATGCCATCGCCCTGATCGGTCTTGTTTGATGAATTGATGATAAAGGAGAAATGGGTAGAAAAGTTTGCGACCTTTCCTGAATTTCGGTCCCAAAAATGCATATTTTTGTAGTAAGTGACTCTACCAAGACTGTCTTGCTTAGTCCTGGTGAGTTGAAGGAATCCCTTGTCATAATAAACATCTCCTTCGAGTTTTAAGTTCGGATCATTGTCACCGAATTGCTCAAAGTTGAAGGTTAGTGGAGTGGCAAAAGGAATCATAAGAAACAATAGTATTATGGTCATTGTCAAAACAGGAAGGAGATGAGTATTCTTACAGTATTGGCATGCTGCCATAGCTGATGAGACTTCAACTTTTGGGATGGCTTAGTGTAGTTCCACTTACAGAATAGAATCCTGGCTTCAGGGGTATATCAAGCCAGCAGGTTTTGTTCTGCAAAGTCAAGGTCTTCCCGAGTATGAGAATGGGCGGTCAATTTTGTGATGCGGCTGCTGTCGCAATCACAAAATTTGTGGATTAGTTAAAAATGAAAATGAAAGATGAGAGAGTTACTAGAATATATTTGAAATAAAGTTATGATATTTATAAACAAGTTTTTTAAGAATAAAATAATAATTTCAATTGTTTAGTTGAGTCTAACTAACAAATCCAAAATTTAAATTATGAAGTCCAATCGTACTCTAATATCAAATGCTAAGTTGACTTGTATGCATTGTTGCTGAATTTATAAATAATATTAAATGTGTTACGGAAAATATCTTCCTTTATATTTATTGTCTTTGACATCTCAGTTCAAGAATCAAAAGAAAGGAATAGTCTTTTGATTAAGACCTAGATTGAGATTATTAGTTATAGTTCACTTTTTTTAAAATTTGTGAAAACTTTATTTATATACTTTTTAATTTCAAATTTAAATAAAAATATCTTTAAAATTATAAAATTCACACTCACGTTCACTTAAGTTTTAAAAAAGTACACAAACTAATTATCTTTATTTATTTTAAATTTTTATAATTATTAATTTGATCTTTAGATGAATTGTATTATATTGAATTAACTTATTTTTAAGTTTTTAAAAAGAAAAATATATAAAGTATAAGTTTCATTAATAATTTTATAGATCGAGAGGATATTTTCATATAATTATTTTAGAACTAAAATCTAAAATGAAATAGATCAATATGACAAAAATATGCTCTTAGAGTTTGTGGAAAAAAAATTTTAATTTGGTAGAAAACTTGAAATTCTTGACCTTAATGCAAAATGAAATGAAAATCTTATTTAACTTCTCAAGTAAGGTATGTGAATTTTGGTTGCAATTGTCTTCCACACCCATGAAGTTTCTTACTTTTTTCCTTTTGCATATGCAAGTGTAAATGCATGGCTTAGAGAGTAGAGTCTTGTTCTTCTAATCAAACAACTGTCATTTTTCCCCCTCTTATTATTAAATAAAGCTTAAGTAGTTGGCTTCTATAAAAATATTTACATAAATAATATAAAATTTTTGTCTTATTATAAATTAGAGCTTTTTAATATACTAAATCTTATCTTTGTAAACTTTTACATTTTTATCATTTTTTAAATTCATAAGATAAATATATTGTTTTGGTAGAGAAATAGTTTAATAAATTTAACATATTTCATCTAGAATATGTATAAATCTATTAAATTTTGGATCAGATTTAAATACATTTTGTCATATATTTTCTATTAAATTTTTTAATAAAAATATAACAACTAGCGGTACGTTAACAAATAATTTAAAAAAACTGGATAACAAACATTAAAAAATAATTAGAGTCCGGATAGCTTAATGGCTTATCTCTCTAACCCTCACTCGCAAGATTGACTTATTCTAAATTCAAATAATATCACAAAATGTTAATAATAAATTAATTATAATTACTTAGTTCAGTCCAGTGCTTAATATGGTCAAATTAAAAGGTTCATTTAAAAAATGGTTATTATTTTTACTAGTCCAACTTTATAATTTTATAAGAGCCCAAGCAGTCAATTCATAAGACTTGTATTAATTCCTCTAGATTTTCTCCTTGAATTTTCCAACAAGGAAGCACCCTGGCCATTAGCGACACCTTGCAGCCTGGGAGTTAAGTAAGGTCATATAATATAATATTGACGGAATCAACTGAGAAAGGTCGTTTAGAATTACTCGTTCGCATGGTTTGATTTGTTCAGATGTTGACATGTCATGTTGACTCTGTTTGGTGAAACTAGGTAAGGAAAAAGCTTACGCATACGTGATTGCAGAATCAGTCAAACAGGCAACGTTGGAAGTTTAATGCATAATTAATTGCACATGGTGGGGGGCAAGACGGGCAAGACTGGGGATATTCTTAAAAAGAAAAGTTCTGCAAATTTATCTTTATAAAGAAAATTGATATGAAGAAGTTTGACTTTTTTTATTTCATATATGCAGACTATTATTTTAATTTTTCTTAATTTTTCATTTAATGATGAAATATGTAATATTTCTTAATTTTTATTTTTAAATAATAATATTTTGTTATATAATATATATATATATATATATATATATATATATATATATATATATTATTTTAAATGATTATATTTTACTAAAAGTAAATATATTTTTAATAAAAATAATTTTTTTTTTACTTAAAATAATTATATTAGCCTCGAATAATTTTTTTTATTTTTAAAAATATTTTTTCTTTTATTATGTATAAAGATATTTATTTTGTGATTTGTTTTATTAAAATTTTTATCAAGAAAAGTCATGATTTAATAGGTCAACTAAAGTTTTATAAAAATGTAAATTTTAAAAAAAAATTAGGATATTTTAAGATGAAAAATAGTATTTATATGAATTGTCAAACTCACTATACTATATTTCTACATTTTTTTCAGATAAAAATATAGAGTTTGATCCTTTCTCTTCAGATAGTTGACCAGTTAGACGATATGATCTCTGTGTGAGCCTACTTTGTTTCCAAAACTCGTAAATTTTGATTTATATCGTACTTATACTCTAGAGTTGTTCTATATATCACAGGCAGGATCTCAGCTTCCATTTGCATAGTATTTATGTATATTTTGAGATAATTGAAATTATACAGTATAGATAATAAAGTCCTCAAATGAATGTGATTATGAGTTTGGCTACAAGCTATACTATTTGTAAGAAATTTATTTATATGTATCATACTAGAGGCTTACAGGATGAGATTATTCTCAAAACTCGTACTAGTTACGTACTCCTATCTTGAGGTCGTGACAAAATATTACAAGAATAACAGGTATTAACGATAGTTATAGTCGTGACTAAAGTACTTAACAATGATCCATGAAATTATTAGAGCCAATAGTATTGTGTCGGTTTCACTAAAATATGATAATATTGTTACTAAGATTTGACTTATAGATAGTTTATTGATCATCATTATAGACTCATGAAACCATCATAAATTAATGACAGTTTCGTTCAATCGTTGTAAATTAACAATAGTTTTGTTCAACCGTTATGTTGTAAAAAATCCTAACGACAGTTTATGCAATTGTTGTTAAATGAGGAATAACAATGGTTATTAATCGTTGTTAATTAAGACTTTGTTTTAATCACAGTTTTCTATAACCATCGTGAAACTATTTTTAATATATTTTTTATTTATATATTATTTTATATATTTTCTTTTATATCTTTTTTTATGTTTTTATATAAATATTTTTTACTATTCCTCCCTACTTTTATCATTAAAATATAATACAAATATTAAAAAGAAATTCAAATTAACAAGTACGAGTAAAAATTTGTAATAAAAAAGAATATTGTTGAAAATTTGAATTACAATTATATTATATATAATTACATAAAATATATAATATAAATACAAATTAACTTATGAGATCCTAGGGTCTCGAGAGGGCTAGTGTCTACTGCCTTGATCACTTGGAACCTAAAAAAATGTTATTAACAAATAACAAAATAAATTATATGAATATGTATTTTTAGAATTTAGTTGGTATTTCAAAAAGTTACCCTTGGACTCTAACTCATTACAAATACAATTTCCGATGGCAGTTGGTCTTGAAAATTTTGGAGTAAAAAAGTTATAGTTGCTTCTATTTGTTGTTGTTATGCAACTATTTCTCCATTACTTGTTGCTCACTCAACTTGCCTATTCTTGCATCATTGCTTTTAGTCTGACCACCTCATTTTGCAACTCACGATAAGAGAGCCTAAACTGTGAACTCGACCTTTCAGAACCACGGCCAATGACTTAGGTCGGGCAAACAATCAATCCAAATCCTTGAATCCAACCCAACTACTCTTTGCTTCCTAGAATTGTAACCAATGAATCATCAGTGGAAAGATCCTAAATGGAATAGTCCTCATGTTGAATCAAAGTAATTTTTCCCTGTAAATTTGAATAAAGAAAAAAAAATCTTGTTAAAAATGTATTATTATAAGCAAACAAGATCAAAATACTTTATTCCCATAGAATTTAAACAATTACACTTCTTGTTCTAAATTTGTCATTGATGCATAATCCGTCAACCCTTTTATAAGATATAATCTATACATTTCCTTATGTCACCAAGCCCTCAACCTTAACTTCCTAAAAATTTAAACAAATAATGTAACATATGTTTAGTATAAATTAAATTTAAGATGGAGTATTGACAAATGCAAACTTACCATCTCAGCCATCTTACATGTAAGGCTTTTTCGAGCAAGTGGTATGTGACATCATTTAATATATATTTTTTTGCTTATTTTTCTCAACCACATCCTAGCCAATTACAGAAACAAATTAATAAGACTAACTATATGTAAATTTATATATATCAACAATTAAATATAGTTACCATGAACTTTACCTCAAGACTATAGTGTATGAAAGTTGCCTACTAATCACGAGGGTTGCCTTTTGGGGTGGCGTCATTACACAATTTTTCTCTAATCTTAATCCAATCATTTTTCAACCTATACAGATTATAACATGTAGCTCTCCACTTTTTTCTAAATTATTACAAAATAAGCTTTTTGTATATAGCCTCCACTATGAATTTTTCCTACAAAAGAAAGTACAAATGTCAATAAAGGTGCAAAATCAAGTCACTTGGAAAAAAACGTATTAGTACTTGTATAGTGTTTTTTAAGACATTGGTTTTGTAGTTCGCACAAGCTTCCCCAATCTCTGTAAGAGATGAGAAAAAATTAAATCCAATTGTACCCAAATGGACATCCAACAAACCACCCCTATCTCTAATCAGTTGGTATGTGTCGTTGAACTAGACAATGACCCTTTGTCCACAAGGAAGGGCTTAGCATTTTGTACTATTGATCCTGTGGCCGTCACTTGACCATTTTTGTATGTAAAGGAAACGTTAGTGTTGTTGTTTTCATTAAATTCGCAAGCACACGAATATGTTAGAGTACAGATTTAATGGCATGTAAGGTCGATCCCACGAGGATTGCCAATTGATAGGAAACTCTAATTTGAATCCAAATAAATAAATCTAACCTAGTTGTCAAAATATTTGTTTTGTGAGGAGAATATTAAATCAAGTGTGCAGGGAATTGATATACTCAAATTAAATTGAAATGTATTCAAGGTAAAAAGAATGCTAAGGTTAGGGGATCCACTCCTGGTATGAGTAATGATAAATTTAACTCTTTTTTTACTCAATTGGAATCCTCACATGAATAAGGTTCCAATCGAAAAATGTATTACTTTGAGCTCACTTTTGTTTATACATGAATTATATGTACCTCCTTTTACACCATTAATACATGCTTGTAAATGGATTCAAGTATACATTGTGCCAATTATTATATTGTCTACAATAAATCAAGATTGATTCAAGAATTTATTGTGCCAAAAATTGTCTACAATGTATCAAGGTTCACACCTTACAAGATTAGAATGAAAAGAGGTACGAAGAAGAAACATAACAAGAGATAGGTGGTAAGACCAACCATAAATATAATAAGAGATAGGCGGTCTGATAGAACCAGCCAATAAGATAAGAGATAAGAAGATAGAAAATAAACACAATAACATAATATAACAAGAAATAGGCGGTTTGGTAAAATCAGCCAATTAAAAATAACAAGAAATCGGCGGTCTGATAAAACCAACCATTAAGAAATAACATGAGAAATGAAATAAGAAGGTAAATACAATATCAAAGATAAACATTAAGATTAAGAGTTAAATTATTATTATTCTCATACCAAGAGTCTCACCCTTTACCTTAGCATAAAGAGATTAGTTCTCCATATTCAAAGTAAGAAAACAAAAATAAAGATGAACAAGCATGATGATATTATGAAAGGATAACAAAGTATTTAAAGAAATAAGAGCATTACAATACTAAAAACTGAAATTTATGGTCTCAAAACTACACTCTCTTCAGATAATTTTCGACCTCCTCTTAGCTCATAAGACCGCTCTATTTATAGACACAACTAATGAGGTAAGTGACAAAGCAAGTTGCACTAAAGTTGACAGGTTGAATTCCACTATGTCCACCGAAAGTGATCATGATATTCCTCCTTGATAGCCGCCGAATGTGCAGCCCATGTGAAACTCAAAGTTGTAGGGAATTGTTTCGGCTATCTACTTACCAAATTTCGTATACATTGACTGCGTATTTTATGAGATACGGCCCAAATACTACAACAAGGTTGGGTTGGACTGCAACAGCAAGTAGATTTTCGTCTAGCCATATTTTTGCCCTTTTACCATCCAAATTAGCTGCTCACGTAAACATGAAAGTTGTAAAACATTGTGTCAGCTATTCCCTTACCAAATTTCATATATATTGGATATGTAATTTATTATTTATGATTAAAATACTGGAGTAAGGTTGGGTAGAAAAACAAACAGCACACAGATTTTTCACATTGGAGGTTCCTTAAATCTTATATGGTCATAAATCAAGATTAAATATATGCATTAGGATGCGTCTCAAGAGTCAAAAAGATAATGCTCCTTACTCAGCCATCCTTAATGAATTCATTTTCATCGCTTGATCTATAAACATAATTCTCAAAGAACCACAATTTAGCTTTGATTTCTCCAATTGAATCAATTTTCTATTTTTTTTCTCTATCTGTAGAAGATGCATAGAACTAAAGATAAATATGAAAAATAAGTGCTTAAACATGACAAAGAATTAAGATGAAAGTATTTAATTCATGGTTATTGTTGTTGTTTTTATTAAAACTCGCAAGCGCACAAATCTATTAAAGTATAGATTTAATGGTATGCAAGGTCGATCTCACGAGGATTGCTAATTGAGAAAATTTAATTCAGATCCAAAATAAATATTTCTAACCTAGTTGCCAGAATATTTGTTTTGCGAGAAGAGTACTGAACAAAGCTTGTAAAGAACTAAAATACTAAAATTAAATATAAATGTATTCAAAGTAAGAAACATGCTAAGGTTAGGGGATCCACTCTTGGTACATCAAATAATAATAAATTTTAACTCTTTTATTACTCAAATGGAATCCTCACGTAAATGAGGTTCCATTCGGAAGATATGTTACATTAAACATGCTTTAGTTTATAGATGAAGTGTATTTGCCTTCTTTTATTGTATTACTAATACTAAATAACTTTTGTAAAATGGATTCAAGTATACATCGTGCCAATTATCATATTGTCTACAATAAATCAAGAATGATTCAAGTATTTATTGTGCCAAAGATTATCTACAATGTATCAAGATTTGCATTTTACAAAATTTAAAATAAAAATATACAAACAAAGTCAATAATAATAATATAAAGTATGAGGTAAAACCAACCTTTGAGAAAAGAAATAACAAGAAAGTAAATAATAAAAGTGCAGAAAATAAATAACAGAGGGGCAATAAAGTCATCCTCTAAGAAAGTAAATAACAAGAAAGTAAATACTAAAAGTGTAGAAAATAAATAACAGAGGGACAACAAAGCCATCCTCTAAAAAAGTAAATAACAAGAAAGTAAATAAAAGTGCAAAAAATAAATAACAGAGAGGCGACAGAGCCGTCCTCTCAGAAGAAAAATAATAAGAAAATAATAACATAAAAAATAAATAACAGAGGGGCAACAAAGCAATTCTCTAAAAAAATTAAATAATAAGAAAGTAAATAAAAGTGCAGAAAATAAATAACAGATAGGCGACAGAGCCGTCCTCTCAGAAGAAAAATAATAAGAAAATAATAACAGAAAAAATAAATAACAAATGGGCAACAAAGCCATCATCTAAGAAATTAAATAACACGAAAGTAAATAATAGAAAGGAAAATAAATAAATAACAGAGGGGCAACAAAACCATCCTCTAAAAAAGTAAATAACAAGAAAATAAATAAAAAGATAAAAACAACATAAAGTATAAACATTAAAATTAAGAGTTAGATAAATTATTATTTTTATACCAAGAGTTTCACCATTTCACCTTAGCAATAGGAGATTAGTTCTCCATAATCAAAATAAGAAAACAAAATGAAAGATGAAGAAGCATGATAAAACTTATGAGAGAAAGTAAAGATACAAAATGTATAAAGAGAGAAAAGGATTACAAACACTTAGAACTTCCACAAATATTTCTCAAGCTCCCTCTTCAGCCTTTCTCCCCCCTTTAGCTCACAATATGTCTCTATTTATAGACAAAACAAGGGAAGTAGGTGACAAAAAATGGTGGGTAGCAAATTGCACTAAAGTGGACAAGTAGTGTTGCATTATGTGCCTCGCAAGTCATCATGATATATCGCCTTTATAGCCACCAAATCTGCTAATGCAATCAACACAAATGTTGTAGATATTTTCATTATCTATCTATCCATATAAGGTAGAGAACAATTGGCCACGTAGTTTGTGATTTATGGCCAAAACACTATAGTAAGGTCAGGCTGGACTGCAACAGTAAACATGTTCGGTTCTAACTCAATTTCAACCCTTTTAGTGTCCGAATTTGCTGACCACTTGAACATCCAAGCTGTAGAAAATTATATCTTCTATTCACCTACAATATTTTGTGTCCATTAAATATGTATTTGTTGAAATATGGCTCAAATACTACAGTAAGGTTGGACTGGACTGCAACAGTAAACATGTTATGTTCTAGCCCAATTTTGGCCCTTTGGATATCTGAATTTGCTGATCACATACACATGAAAGTTGTATAAAATTATGTTAGCTATTCATTTACCAAATTTCGTATATAATATATACATATTTTCTGAGATACGGCCAAAATACTGTAGTAAGAACAAGTTGAAAAGTAAGTAACAAACAAATTTTTAACATTGAGTATTTTGTCTTGAATTTTTATGTTTCAATTCTTTTAGAAATGTGGTCATAAATCAAGATTGAATTGATGCATATATCCATTAGGATGCATCTCAAGAGACAAAATGATAATGCTCCTTACTCAGTCATCCTTAATGAATTTATTTTGTCTGCTTGATTTATAGACATCATTTCTAAAGAATCACAATTTAGCTTTGATTCCTCCAATTGAGTCAATTTTCTATTCTTCTCTTTATCTATAAAAATACACAAAACTAAAGACAAATAAGGGAGATAAATACTTAATTAAGGTAAAAAGATAACATAAAAATATTTAATTTATGAGTACAAAACTCATTCATCAAATACCCCTAAACTTAATTTTTTGTTTGTCCTCAAGCAGAACACACAAACATCAAAATTCAAAAGATGAGTGAGTGATGAGTTGTTTTTGGCTTACTAAATATTCCTCAAAGATTTAAAATGTGGAACCAAGGAAAATATCAGAATTCCAAAGTTATGTAAAACTTTAATTAAAATGCAACATATAGTTTACTATTGAATCCCAAGTGTGTGTGTGATAATCTTATGGCATTGGACTTTTTGCATTCAAATAAATTTACATAATTAAATTTTAAAACAGATCTCCAGAGTTTTACATTTGAGACTCCATAAACTTATTTTTCATGTCACTCTCCACTAATGTAGACTAATCATAAAATTTAAGATCATTAGGACTTTCATTAGGCTTGTAATGTATGGCATAGGTTAAAGGTAGATAAAAAGATATGAAAGCTCAATTCACTCTATAACATACATGATCATTTAAGTCCTCCCAAATATTTTTGATATTATCATGTGAATTCTATCTCCAATCTTATCCTCATTCTTATGTTATATGCTCATAATACTCTCTCTTCTTTTTTTTTAAAAAAAAATACCCCCAAACTTATTTCTTTGGGAGGTTCTATTTTTTTTTTAACTTCTTCCATTCATCCATGAACCGTAGCTTTTCAAATGATCATTCATGTGAGTGAAAGGTTAAAGTTAGAAATATTTTTATTCAAAGGCTAGATAATAATATAGGTGTACAAGAAAGGATAAATATAGGCTCAAAATGGGTTACTAGGGATGTCATAATGTGTAGGTTGGTTTGAAAGACTCAAACGATTCTAACAATGCCTAATTCATTTCTTAAATAGAGAGTAGTCTAGAATTTCGTTTCAAGTGACAATCCAATAAGTTCTAGATTTTCATGAGATCACTTAGCATATTTGAATCACATAAATTTTTTTTGAATAAACAATCAATCAAATGTAAAAGATTAAGTGCTCAGGATTTTAGGATTCTCAAGTAAAATATAGGTTACAATTGAGTACAGGTTCACACATAACACTCAAAAATCATCTATTTTCCTAAGGTTACAAGCACTTTAAATTATTTTCATCATTGGTGCTAGTTTTGCCTATTCCCAAAACATCACTCAGTTTTTTTTTTTGAAATCTAGGTGCTGGAACTTATACAGAGATAGGAGACTAGACACTCACGTCCTTTTTTTTTAAGAAAGAAGAAGGACAAGCACATAACAAACAACAAAAATTGAAAGAGATATTACCTGGAAGGAAATCTAGGAAAAGTTGAACCTGTAGTAAACTAACCAGAAATGAAAAATTTATTCAATCAAATAAAAGGTGTTACAGATGAAGATCCAAATCTAATTTGCGCTTTTTACGGTTGTCTGCTGTCCAATCTATTTGAGTTGTAGCTTGATCAGGAATATGAACATATGCTTGTAATGCATCAATCAACTCATCAGCATTTGAAGCCGAGATGAAAATTTGTCATGCTGAGTGTGAGATAAACCTTTGTTCTACAGCTTGATCAAGAAAAGACAGCAAACCATCAAAGAAATTGTTAACATTCAACAAACCTATGGGTTTATGGTGGAGATTCAACTGTGCCCAGAAAACTATTTGAAAAATTTCCTCCAAAGTACCAAAATCACCTGGTAAGGCAATGAAAGCATCAGCGTTGCTAATCATTCTAGAAATGCGTTCATGCATGGAGGCTACCCTAAATTCTTCCCCAATTTTTTTTCCAATAATGTTTGATACAGCTAGAGCTGTAGGAATAATACCAAGAACTTGGCATCCTCTTACATGTACAGCTGTAGACACACACCCCATTAATCCACGACTACCTCCACCATAGACTAAATGAATTTTTCTTCTGGCCAGTACAATACCTAAATTTTGTGCTGCTTTAACCTACTCTCCATCTTTTCCAAGACTGGAACCACAAAAGACACAAATATTTTGAAATTGACGAAATGTGATTCCTTCCATACCTGCAATCACCTTAACTTTGAGTATGAAGATAAAGATAATAATATGTGCATTTATAGAACTCAGATAAAGGCATACTTACAGCAGCTATGCAAATAAGACGGTGGCATAATTACAATAGCCATGTGAGTAGGCCGATGGATGATAGCTAAATTAAAGATGAAAAATTCAAAAATAACGGCACGCATGCATATGTACAGTAGTTGTGATTGTGGCTCACATTTTCCTCTGGTTTTACGTCCAGTAACGGCTTAAACGTCCTCTAAGGGTCGAGGATATGCTTCCTATCCAATTTTCTTATAAATTGGCAAACAGGGTCTTTTAATGTCAGATTCCCAAGATTGTATCATTTTTGTTCTTTTTTAAAATGGGGCCATAAACCAACAATCCCGATATGCACAGATCCACTAGGATGTGTCTCAAGAGACGTTAGATGAAACTCATCATCCAATGACTCTTTACTCAAGCCATCCTTAATGAATTTTATTTTATCTTCTCGATTTACATGAACCTATCCCAAAGAATGGCAATGTGTGTTGCAAGTTTCACGTCCACATTTATGGCAGACACCCATTCTTTTAGCTCTACGCTTTTTAGCAAAACTGTTTTTTCTTAAATCAGGCATATAAGAGATATAACCATTTGCAGACTCACATGCTAATCATACCTTAGCTTCAATTAGCCAACGAATATCAGCAGGTATTCCCATTATAATCATCAACCTTAATCTTTCAACCCGTGCTTTATAAATTTTCAACAATGCATTGGGTGGAAGAGAAGGAAAATGATTTTTCAAGTTTACAAGTATGTCTTCCATTCTCAATTCAATTTTTTTTTTGAAGAAAGATCAAAAGCAACAAAACCAAGAAAACAATAAAAATTCAAAAGAAAATATTAATGAGGGAACAAATTAATGCAAACTAATAAAAAAAATCTTACCTAAATAGCGTGTGTAGCAATTAAAGGAAGCAAATCAATCCTGGTAGACAGGATCACGCAGAAGTGTCTCCTCTACCTCTGGGTTGCGTAATTCCAAAAATGATTTCAATCTTTGGCCATTGACTTTAAATACATCAACATTTTTGGGATTTTCAATATATGCTGCACCATGTGGATAAACAGTACGAACAATGAATGGTCCTGACCACCGAGAACGTAATTTTCCTGGGAATAAATGCAAACGAGAGTTATATAGAAGAACTTTTTGACCTACATTAAATGATTTTCTTAAAATATTTTTATCATGAAAAATTTTCATTCGATCCTTGTACAATTTTGCATTCTCATATGCATCATTCCTTATTTCTTCCAGTTCATTGAGTTGAAGCTTCCTGTGGGAACCTGCTTTGTCAAGAGAAAAGTTAAATTGTTTGATGGCCCAATAAGCTTTATGTTCTAACTCAACAGGTAAATGACAGGCCTTGCCATACACAAGTCGATAAGGAGACATTCCAATAGGGGTTTTAAAAGCAATACGATAAGCCCATAAAGCATCAGAAAGTTTCAAAGAACAATCTTTTCTACTTGGGTTAATCGTTTTTTCCAAAATATTTTTAATTTCCCTATTTGAAATTTCAACTTGACCACTAGTCTGAGGGTGGTATGGGGTAGCAACTTTGTGTGTAATGCCATATTTTCTCATTAACTGCTCAAAATGCTTATTACAAAAATGTTTTCCCCCATCACTAATGATAACCCGTGGTGTGCCAAACCTCGAAAAGATGTTTTCTTTCATGAATTTTACCACAATCTTGTGATCATTTGTTTTACATGAAGAGCCTCTACCCATTTTGACACATAATTCACAGCAACAAAGATGTATAAATTACCGAAAGAATTAGGAAAAGGACCCATGAAATCAACTCCCCAGACATCAAATATCTCAATAATAAGAATGGGAGTTAAAGGCATCATATTCCTTCATGAAATACTACCTAATTTTTGACAACGCTCACAAGAACTACAATATAAATGGGCATCTTTGAACAATGATGGCCAGTAAAAGCCACATTGCAAGACTTTTGCAGCAGTTTTTTTAGCACTAAAATGACCTCCACAAGCATGATCATGACAAAAAGAAATAACACTATATTGCTCACTCTCAGGAACAGATCTCCGAATGATTTGATCAGGACAATACTTAAACAAGTATGGATCTTCCCAAAAGAATTTCTTTACTTATGCTAAAAATTTTACCCGATCTTGCTTACTCCAATGTGTAGGCATTTGACTTGTGGCAAGATAATTAGCAATGTCAGCAAACCAGGGTAACTGAGAAATAGACATGAGTTGTTCATCTGGAAATGAGTATTCGATAAGCAAGTTATTGTCACCTGATTCAACTATCAGCCTAGACAAGTGATTAGCCACAGCATTTTCAGATCTTTTCTTATCCCGAATTTCTAAATCAAATTCTTGCAACAATAATATCCATATTATCAAACGCGCTTTAGCATCTTTCTTAGAAAGAAGATACTTAAGTGCAGCATGATCTGAAAATACTACAATTTTAGATCCTAATAAATAAGATCTAAATTTGTTTAATGCAAATACCACAGCTAGTAACTATTTTTTTGTTGTAGAATAATTCAATTGAACATCATTAAGAGTTTTACTAGCATAGTATATCACATAAGGAAACTTTTCTAGACGTTGACCCAAAACAACTCCAATTGCATAATCAGAGGCATCACACCTGATTTCAAATGGAAGATTCCAATTGGGTGGTCTAATGATGGGTGTAGAAGTAAGTAGGGAATTGAGCTTCTCAAAAGCTTGAAAGCATTTTTCATCAAATATAAAAGGTGCATCTTTGGTAAGCAAATTACACAAAGGTTTAGAGATTTTGCTAAAATCTTTGATGAATCTGCGATAAAACCCTGCATGGCCTAAAAAAGAACGTACCTCTTTCACTGTCCGAGGAGGTGGAAGACTGAAAATTAATTCAATTTTGGCTTTATCTACCTCAATCCCCTGATTTGACACAATATGTCCCAAAACAATTCCTTTTTTAACCATGAAATGACATTTTTCCCAATTCAAAATAAGGTTCTTTTCCTTACACCTAATTAAGACCAATCTTAAATGGTGTAAACATTCCCCAAAACTAGACCCATGCACAAAAAAATCATCCATGAATACTTTTAGAAATCGCTCTACCATGTCAGAAAATATGCTTATCATGCAACGCTAAAATGTAGCAGGTGCATTGCACAATCCAAATGGCATTCGATGATAGGCAAAAGTTTCGAAAGGACAAGTGAATGTAGTTTTCTCTTGATCCTCGGGTGCAATGGGAATTTGGTTGTAACCTGAATATCCATAAAAAAAAACAATAATATGCATGTCCAGCCAACCTTTCTAGCATCTGATATATAAAAGGAAGTGGAAAATGATCTTTTCTTGTTACAACATTCAACTTGCAATAGTCAATACAAACACGCCACCCAGTTTGTACTTTAGTGGGAATTAATTCAT
The DNA here is from genome assembly GCA_037074535.1 of Gleditsia sinensis. Taxonomy (NCBI): domain Eukaryota; kingdom Viridiplantae; phylum Streptophyta; class Magnoliopsida; order Fabales; family Fabaceae; genus Gleditsia; species Gleditsia sinensis. The sequence goes on along the minus strand of CM073465.1, from coordinate 64,712,858 downwards.
TATCCTCATTCTTGACTACAGTAATGCCAGACTTCTTAGGAACTACCTGAACAGGACTGACCCATGCACTATCAGAAATCGGGTAAATGACACCCACATCAAGAAGTTTAATCACTTTAACTCTCACAACTTCTTTCATGTTTGGATTCAGACGTCTTTGTGGTTCTCTTGAGGTTTTGGCATTGTCCTCCAAATGTATCCTGTGCATGCAAATTGATGGACTAATACATTTAATATTTGCTATTGTCCACCCTATGGCTTCCCTATGCTCACTGAGGACTTTTATAAGTTCAACTTCATGTTCTTTATCTAGGTATGATGCAATGATAACAGGTAAGGTCTTAGCAGGTCCTAGAAACATATATTTTAGAGAATCTGGCAAAGGCTTTAACTCTACCTGAGGCGGTTTCTCTATGGATGGTAATAGGACAGACCCAGAAGCTGTAATTGTCTCTGTTTTAACTTTCCATTCATTGGTATCCATTAATGGAGTAGTCTCTAATAGGAAATTTATTTCATTGATCAAACAGTCCTCATCTATGTCCATGTTGAAGTAAGCCAAACATTTTTCTAAAGGGTCATCATCAAAAGAACTTAAAAATGAATCATTAGCTATACTCTCAATCATGTTGACCTCACATAAATCACTAGCATCCACAGGTTGACGAGAGACATTAAAAACATTAAGTTCCACAATCATATTTCCAAAAGATAGATTCAAAATTCCATTTCGACAATTAATGATCGCTTGGATGTTGCAAGAAATGGTCTACCCAAAATGACTAAAATTTGTGTCTCTGTATCCTCAACAGGTTCAGTGTCAAGAACAATGAAATCTATTGGAAAGTAGAATTTATCAACCTTAATAAGCACATCCTCTATGACACCTCTAAGAATTTTTGTGGACCTATCAGCTAACTGAAGGGTTACTGGTATAGGTTTTAACTTTCCTAACCCAAGTTTTGCATACACAGAATACGACAACAGATTCACACTTGCTCCTAGATCAAGTAAGGCTCGGTTAATCACATGGTCACCTATAACACAAGAAATTGTAGGACAACCAGGATCTTTGTACTTGACAGGAGTTCTTTGTTGAATTATGGAGCTCACTTGTTCAGTCAAAAATGCCTTTTTTGGAACATTAGTTTTCCTTTTCACCGTGCAAAGATCTTTCAAAAATTTTGAGTAAGCAAGTACTTGTTTGATAGCGTTAAGAAAAGGGATGTTAATGCTTACTTGCTTAAACACCTCTAAAATGTCACTATATTGAGTACCTTTCTTATTTATCTCAAGTCTTTGCGGGAATGGAGCTTTAGGGGCACAAGGAATATGTTCACTTTTATTCTCACTTGAGTCATTAATTTGTGGTTCATGTTGACTCTGTTCTTTAGTTCCAGGCATGTGAACTTGATTATCAATCACTTTTCCAGATCTAAGGGTCGTTACAGACTTTACTTCTTCATTAGGATTTGTTGATGATTTTACTTCAAATTGACCCTTAGGATTAGGAATAGGTTGACTGGGGAATTTTCCTTTCTCTCTCTCTCCTACAGCATTGGCTATTTGACCCAATTGTATTTCAAGCTTTGAAATAGATTGAGTGTGGGATTGTTAAGCTTGTTGAGTTGATTGCATGAATTGCTGTAGAGTATCTTCCAAAGAAGGTCTTCTTTGTTGTGATACTCCGAAAGGAGGAGCATATTGAGGAACTGAAGGATAAGAGTTAGGAGGAGCAAATTGTTGCCCACCTTGATTCATTGAAGGTTGATTTTGCCTCCATGAAAAGTTTGGATGATTCCTCCAATTTGGATTATATGTTGGTGCAAACGGGCTGTCTGATGATTTTCCATAAAATTGAAGAGAATGCATCTTGGTAAGCTGGTATGGATGGACAAGATTGTGTAATGTGAGATGTATTAGAACATAAGGCACATGCCTCTATCCTAGTATTGGTAGAATGGATCAGAGTGTGGTTTAAAGTTAAAGCTTCAACCTTTCTAGTTAGGCTAGCTAAGGCAATTCTCACATTTGTGTCATCACTCACCTCATAAATTCCTCCCTTTTTGTGTGTTTGAGACTTCTTATCCTTGGAATCTATGCAGTTCCAATGTTGAGAATTTTTAGATAAAGATCCTAAAGATTCCCAAGCTTCTCCCTCATTCAATTGTAAAAATCTTCCACCATGCATGCTTTGGATCATTTGACGGTTTGATGAAGTTAAACCATCATAGAAATATTTCACCAATCTCCAAATTTCAAAACCATGATGAGGACATTTCAAAAGAAGATCATTAAATCTTTCCCAACATTCGAAAAATTGTTCACCCTCTTTTTGACAAAAATCAGAAATTTCTCTCCTAAGGGCATCAATTTTAGACATGGGAAAAATTTTTGTCAGAAACTTATTTACCAATTGATTTCAACTAGTAATAGTTTCTGTAGGAAGGGAGTTCAACCAGGCTTTAGCTTTATCTTTTAATGAGAATGGAAACATTCTAAGCCTAATTGACTCATCATTGAAATTTTGAAAGCGAAATGTTGAACAAATTTCAAAAAATTCCTTCACATGCATGTATGGATCTTCTCTTTCCAAACCATAAAATAATGGTAAAAGTTGAAGTATGGCTGGTTTGAGTTCAAAGTGAGTTGCAGTAGTTTGTGGCAAAACTATGCAAGATGGAGTATTAGCTATGACAGGTGAGAAGTACTCCATAAGAGTCTAATGTCCCAATTTTTAAATCAAAGGATGATCCTAAACTTTTCCTAAACAAACGATAATCTTTATCACGTTTCCAAACACGCATAAACTAAAAGAAAAATTATAAACAAATATTTCTAATAGCATATAACACAATTACAAAAGAGGATAATTTTACAACTTAGTAACATATATATACAATGTTAACTACAAGTAACAAAATGCAAATACAACAAAAACAATCACAAAATTTTGCAACAAAAAAATTTTTTTTTCACAAAGAAAATTTTCTATACAAAAAATAAATATTTTAAATAATAACTAGTGGAAGAATTTTACTTACCTGTATCTAATTAGCTTTTCCGTCGGAATCCCCGGCAATGGCGCCAAAAACTTGTTGTTTTTATTAAAACTCACAAGCGCACGAATCTATTGGAGTATAGATTTAGTGGTATGCAAGGTCGATCCTACGAGGATTGCCAATTGAGAAAATTTAATTCAGATCCACAATAAATATTTCTAACCTAGTTGCCAGAATATTTGTTTTGCGAGAAGAGTACTGAACAGAGCTTGTAAAGAACTAAAATACTGAAATTAAATATGAATGTATTCAAAGTAAGAAACATGCTAAGGTTAGGGGATCCACTCTTGGTACATCAAATAATAATAAATTTTAACTCTTTTATTACTCAAATGGAATCCTCACGTAAATGAGGTTCCATTCGGAAGATATGTTACATTAAACACGCTTTAGTTTATAGATGAAGTGTATTTGCCTTCTTTTATTGTATTAATAATAGTAAATAACTTTTGTAAAATGGATTCAAGTATATATCGTGCCAATCATCATATTGTCTACAATAAATCAAGAATTATTTAAGTATTTATTGTGCCAAAGATTTTCTACAATGTATCAAAATTTGCATTTTACAAAATTTAAAATAAAAATATACAAACAAAGTCAATAATAATAATATAAAGTAGGCGGTAAAATCAGCTTTTGAGAAAAGAAATAACAAGAAAGTAAATAATAAAAGTGTAGAAAATAAATAACAGAGGGGCAACAAAGCCATCATCTAAAAAAGTAGATAACAAGAAAGTAAATAAAAGTACAGAAAATAAATAACAGAGAGGCTACAGAGCCGTCCTCTCAGAAGAAAATAATAACATAAAAAATAAATAACATAGGAGCAACAAAGCCATCCTCTAAGAAAATTAAATAATAAGAAAGTAAATAAAAGTGCATGAAATAAATAATAGAGAGGCGACAGAGCCGTCCTTTCAGAAGAAAAATAATAAGAAAATAATAACATAAAAAATAAATAACAGAGGGGCAACAAAGTCATCCTCTAAGAAAGTAAATAACACTAAAGTAAATAATAGAAAGAAAAAAAAATAACAGAGGGGCAATAAAGCCATCCACTAAAAAAGTAAATAACAAGAAAATAAATTAGAAGATAAAAACAACATCAAGTATAAACATTAAAATTAAGAGTTAGATAAATTATTATTTTTATATCAAGAGTTTCACCATTTCACCTTAGCATTAGGAGATTAGTTCTCCATAATCAAGATAAGAAAACAAAATGAAAGATGAAGAAGCATGATAAAACTTATGAGAGAAAGTAAAGATACAAAATGTATAAAGAGAGAAAAGGATTACAAACACTTAGAACTTTCACAAAGATTTCCCAAGCTCCCTCTTCAGCCTTCCTTCCCCCCCCTTTAGCTCACAATATGTCTCTATTTATAGACAAAACAAGGGAAGTAGGTGACAAAAATGGTGGGTAGCAAATTGCACTAAAGTGGACAAGTAGTGTTGCATTATGTTCCCCGAAAATCATTGTGATATATCGCCTTGATAGCCACCGAATCGGCTGATCCAATCAACACAAAAGTTGTAGATATTTTCATTATCTGTCTATCCATATAAGGTAGAGAAAAATTGGCCACGTATTTTGTGATTTATGTCCAAAACACTATAGCAAGGTCAGGCTGGACTGCAACAGTAAACATGTTCGGTTCTAGCTCAATTTCAGCCCTTTTAGTGTCCGAATTTGCTGACCACTTGAACATCCAAGTTGTAGCAAATTATATCTTCTATTCACCTACAAAATTTTGTGTCCATTAAATATGTATTTACTAAAATATGTCCCAAATACTACAGTAAGGTTGGATTGGACTACAACAGTAAACATGTTCTGTTCTAGCCCAATTTCGGCCCTTTGGATATCTGAATTTGCTGATCACATAAACATGTTCTGTTCTAAGTTTGTTACAGTACTGTTTATGTTCTTTTTTGAAATGGGGCCATAAACCGACAATACCAATATGCACAGATCCACTACGATGTGTCTCAAGAGACGTTGGATGAAAGTCATCATCCAATGATTCCTTACTCAAACCATCCTTAATGAACTTAATTTTGTCTTCCCAATTTACAGATACCCAACCCAAAGAACGACAACGTTTGTTGTAAGTTTCATGTCCACATTTATGACAAACACCCATTCGTTTAGCCCTGCGCTTTTTAGCAAAACTCCTTTTCCCCAAACCAGGCATGTAAGAGATGAAATTATTTGCAGACTCACCTAATAACTGTACCTTAGCTTCAATTAGTGAACGAATATCAGCAGGCATCCTCATGTTCATCAACACCCTTAATCTTGCAACCCGTGCTTTGTAGATTTTTCTCAATACATTGGGTGGAAGAGAAGGAAAATGATTTTTCAATGTTTTGAAAATGTCCTCCATTCTTGACTCAATTTTTTTTCTCCTTTTTTTTTGAAAGAGCAAAAGCAACAAAGGTAGGGAAAACAACATAAATTCAAAAGAAGAAAACATTGAAGGGAAAAATTAATGCAAGTTAAATAAAGAACAATCTTACCTAGATAGCGTGCACGACAACCTTTAACAACAAAAGCAAATCAATCCTGGTAGACAGGATCATGCAAAGGTGTCTCCTCTATCTTTGGGTTTGGTAATTCCAAAAATACTTTCAATTTTTGACCATTTACTTTAAACATATCATTGTTCTTAGAATTTTCAATCTTTACTGTACCATATGGGTAAACAACATGAACAATAGATGGCAGTGGAACTGATTTAAAAGGTGAAACTTTTTCTTTTTTGGCTTTCAATTTATCAGTATCCATTAGTAGAGTTGTCTCTAACAAAGAGTCTACTTCACAAACCAGATAATCCTCATCTTTGTCCTTATCAAAATGAATCAAATATTTTTCTAGATGGTCATTACTAAAGGAGTCTAGAAATGAATCATAAATGGCACTTTCAATCAGGTCGACCTCACATAAATCATCCATATCCATAGGTTGACGAGAGACATTAAAAAATTTAGTTCTACAGTCATATTTCCAAAAGATAAATTCAAAATTCCATTTCGACAATTAATGATTGCATTGGATGTTGCCAGAAATGGTCTACCCAAAATGACTAGAATTTGTGTCTCTGTATTCTCAACAGGTTCAGTGTCAAGAACAATGAAATTTACTGGAAAGTAGAATTTATCAACCTTAATGAGCACATCCTCTATGACACCTCTAGGAATCTTTGTGGACCTATCAGCTAACTGAAGGGTCACTAGTGTAGGTTTTAGCTTTTTTAACCTAAGTTTCTCATACACAGAGTAAGGCAGCAGATTTACACTTGCTCCTAGATCAAGTAAGGCTCGGTTAATCACATGGTCACCTATAACACAAGAAATTGTAGGAGAACCAGGATCTTTGTACTTGATAAGAGCTTTTTATTGAATTATAGAGCTCACTTGTTTAGTTAAAATGCCTTTTTTGGAACATTGGTTTTCCTTTTCACTGTACAAAGATCTTTCAGGAATTTTGAGTAAGCGGGTACTTGTTTGATAGCGTCTAGAAAAGGGATGTTAATGCTTACTTGTTTAAACACCTCTAAAATGTCACTATATTGAGTAACTTTCTTATTTGCCGCAAGTTTTTGTGGGAAAAGAGCTTTGGGGGCACAAGGAATCTGTTCACTTTTCTTTTTACTTGAGTCCTTATTTTGGGATTCATGTTGACTCTGTTCCTCATTTTCTGGCATGTGAATATGATTATCAATGACTTTTTCAGATCTAAGGGTTGTTACAAACTTTACTTCTTCATTAAGATTTTTTGATGATCCTACTTCAAATTGACCCTTAGGATTAGGAACAGGTTGACTGGGAAATTTTCCTTTTTTTCTCTCTCCTACAACATTAGCTATTTGACCCAATTGTGTTTCAAGTTTTGAAATAGCTTGAGTGTGAGATTGCAAAACTTGTTGGGTCGACTGCATGAACTGTTGCAAGGTATCCTCCAAAGAAGGTTTTCTTTGTTGTGATACCCCGAAAGGAGGAGCATGTTGAGGAACTTGAGGTTATGAATTGGGAGGGGCAAATTGTTGCCCACCTTTACTTATTGAAGGTTGATTTTGTCTCCATGAAAAATTTGGATGATTTCTCCAATTTGGGTTATATGTTGGTACAAATGGACTATCTGATGATTTTTCATAAGACTGAAGGGAATTAACCTACTCATAGAATGCTTCTTAGTAAGCTAGTATGGATGGACAAGATTGTGCAATGTGAGATGTACTAGAACATAAAGCACATGCTTCATTCCTAGTATTGGTAGAAGAGTTCAGAGTATGGCTTAAATTCAAAGCTTCTACCTTTCTAGTAAGATTGGCCAAGGCAGCTCTCACATTTGTATCATTACTTATTTCATAAATTCCTCCTCTCTTTGTGGTTTGAGACTTTCTATCCTTTGGATCAATGCAATTCCAATGTTGAGAGTTTTCAGATAGAGACTCTAAGGATGCCCAAGCTTCAGCCTCATTTAACTGTAGAAATTTCCCACCATGCATACTTTGAATCATTTGACGGTTTGATGGAGTCAAACCATCATAAAAATATTTTACGAGTCTCCAAGTTTCAAAACCATGATGAGGACACTTCAAAAGAAGGTCATTAAATCTTTCCCAACACTCAAAAAATTGTTCACCCTCTTTTTAATTCCTGTAGAAAGAGAATTCAACTAGACTTTAGTTTTATCTTTTAATGAAAATGGAAACATTCTAAGCCTGATTGACTCATCATTGAAATTTTAAAACCGAAATGTCGAGCAAATTTTCAAAAACTCTTTTAATATGCATGTATGGGTCTTCTCTCTCTAATCCGTAAAATGATGGCAACAGTTGGATTATGGCTGGTTTAAGCTCAAAGTGACTTGCATTAGTTTATGGTAACACTATACAAGATGGAGTACTAGCTATGACAGGTGAGAAATATTCCATAAGGGTTTTCTCATGTACAACTTGTTCTTCCATTTTTGATGGTGTCCCAACAAAGTCTAATGTTTCAATGTTAAAATGAATGGGTGATCCTAAACTTTTTCAAACCAAACGCTGATATTTATCACGTTTCCAAGCACGCATAAACTAAAAGAAAAAAAAACTATAAACAAGTGTTTCTAATGGCACACAATATAATTACAAACAAAATGAGAACACAATAACGAAATTACACAAAAAAATATTTCTTTTTTTTTAAAGAAAAAAATTTTAAACTATAACTAGTGAAAGAATTATACTTACCTGGATCTAATTAGCTTTTCCGTCGCAATCCCTGGCAATGGCGTCAAAAACTTGTTGTTTTAATTAAACTCGCAAGCGCACGAATTTGTTGGTGTACAGATTTAATGATATGCAAGGTCGGTCCCACGAGGATTGCCAATTGATAGGAAACTCTAATTTGAATCCAAATAAATAAATCTAACCTAGTTGTCAAAATATTTGTTTTGTGAGGAGAATATTAAATCAAGTGTGCAGGGAATTAATGTACTTAAATTAAATTGAAATGTATTCAAGGTAAAAAGAATGCTAAGGTTAAAGGATCCACTCCTGGTATGAGTAATGATAAATTTAACTCTTTTTTCACTCAATTGGAATCCTCACATGAATAAGGTTCCAATCGAAAAATGTATTACTTTGAGCTCACTTTTGTTTATACATGAATTATATGTACCTCCTTTTACACCATTAATACATGCTTGTAAAATGGATTCAAGTATACATTGTGCCAATTATTATATTGTCTACAATAAATCAAGATTGATTCAAGAATTTATTGTGCCAAAAATTGTCTACAATGTATCAAGGTTTACACCTTACAAGATTAGAATGAAAAGAGGTACGAAGAAGAAACATAACAAGAGATAGGTGGCAAGGCCAACCATAAACATAATAAGAGATAGGCGGTCTGATAGAACCAGCCAATAAGATAAGAGATAAGAAGATAGAAAATAAATACAATAACATAATATAACAAGAAATAGGCAGTTTGGTAAAACCAGCCAATTAAAAATAACAAGAAATCGGCGATATGATAAAACCAGCCATTAAGAAATACATGAGAAAAGAAATAACAAGGTAAATACAATATCAAAGATAAAAAATAAGATTAAGAGTTAAATTATTATTGTTCTCATACCAAGAGTTTCACCCTTTACCTTAGCATAAAGAGATTAGTTCTCCATATTCAAAGTAAGAAAGCAAAAATGAAGATGAACAAGCATGATGATATTATGAAAGGATAACAAAGTATCTAAAGAAATAAGAGCATTACAATACTAAAAATTGAAATTTATGGTCTTAAAACTACACTCTCTTCAACTAATTTTCGATCTCCTCTTAGTTCACAAGACCCCTTTATTTATAGACACAACTAATAAGGTAAGTGACAAAGCAAGTTGCACTAAAGTTGGCAGGTTGGATTCCACTATGTCCACCGAAAGTGATCATGATATTCCTCCTTGATAGCCGCCGAATTTGCTGCCCATGTGAAACTCAAAGTTATAGGGAATTGTTTTGGCTATCTACCTACCAAATTTTGTATACATTGACTGTGTATTTTATGAGATACGACCCAAATACTACAACAAGGTTGGGCTGGACTGCAACAGCAAGTAGATTTTCGTCTAGCCCAATTTTCGCTGATCAAGTAAACATGAAAGTTGTAAAAACTTGTGTCAGCTATTCACTTATCAAATTTCATATATATTGGATATGTAATTTATTATTTATGATTAAAATAGTGGAGTAAGGTTGGGCAAAAAAACAAACAGCACACAAATTTTTCACATTTGAGGTTCCTTAAATCTTATATGGTCATAAATCAAGATTAAATATATCTATTAGGATGCGTCTTAAGAGTTAAAAAGATAATGCTCCTTACTGAATTCATTTTCATCGCTTGATCTATAAACATAATTCTCAAAGAACCATAATTTAGCTTTGATTTCTCCAATTGAGTAAATTTTCTATTTTTTTCTCCATCTCTAGTAGGGTTGTACAAAACCGAACAAAACCGACCGAACCAAACTGAACCATCAAAAAATCGAATAAAACTGATTTTGGGCGGTTTAGTTTGGTTTTTTTAAGGAAAACCGAGCGGTTCGGTTTGGTTGGCGGTTGGAAAAAATTTCCAACCAAACCAGACTGAACCGACCGTAACAATTTTTTATTAAATATAACCGGGTTTCTCTGCCTCTCTGGCCTAGGCGTCCCTTTAGGCCAGCCCAAGCTCGTGAGACTTGCAAAGTGCAAGTCAACTGTCCCAGCCTGCGATCCCTCTGCCTCATTCCTGCCCCTTCTTGTCTCTTGAGTCTTGACGCTCTTCTTCAGCTGAGCTCCTCGTTGTGGTGCCCTAGTCCTCGGATCCTCCCTGCACTTCGCAGCCTTCGCTGTGCTTCAGACTCGCCATTCTGACCCGGCTGTAGCCTTGACCTCCCTGTTGAGACTCGGTGAGTGGAGATTGCACAAGTTGGCAGAATCTCTGCCCCAGCCCCCTTTCATTTCACATCAGGTAGGAAAAGACCCATTAGAACTTGGCAAAGCATTGCCCATAAAATGCTTGTACTCTTATTTTATTGCCCCTGATAATTTTAGGCTTCATCCTAGAATTAAGGACTACCTTAAACTTGGAGCTTAAATTTTATTTTGACTCGGTACTTTTTGTCTCTTTTCCTCACCAGAAGAGGCAGTACCCGTGAAGATGATATTAGGAAAGAAGGTGGACTATCATTGCTTGTGCAGCAACTTGATGTTCAATATGAAACAAAAACCAAGGTTTCTGCTACTTCCTTTCTATTTTTGTCTGTTATTTATATTTTAGTTGATTGCTGTTAATCAAAGTTTTCATTAATTGGATGTTGAGGTGTATACATGTCTGTAATTATCTAATTTTCTGATGCTCTGCTATCTTTTCCCTGCCCTTGCTTTTATTCACTGTAAAAATTGTTTCTTTGGATTCATATTATTAGGAAACATCTTATTCTGCTTCCAATATATCATTTTTACTTAATGGTTTTCTGAAAAAGATATCAAAAATTTGTTTCACTGTTAATATGGATGTTTATCTCTTATGTGGATTGTCATGAATCATGTTTCGATATTAGATTTTGACTTTCATTAGCTTTTCTGGTTTCTCCCCCTACCTTTCTGAGTGTATTCTCTGCCCCTTATGAAAATTACTTTTTTTTCTTATTGAAAAATGGGGCTTCTGTGTCATCTTTCAAGTTTTTACTTCTGCATTTAACTTTTTGCTTGTCTATAATTTTATTTTAAAGCTACTATATATGTAAATATACATTGTCATTTATGATCTTGGATTATGTTGTTTGTTGTCCACCTTAGCATCTTTCTTTCCCTGATAATTGTTCCACTATGCTTATTTTATTTGTAGATTGGGCAATGCATAGCATCTAATGGTGGCGGTGTTGCAGCTGAAGAACTTGCTCCATATCTTGATGTAGAATCAACAAAGGGGCTTAACGTAAGTTATTTTTTTGGCATCATTTAATTTGTTCTGCTTATGGATTTAGAGAATGTGTCTTTATCTAAAATACTTAGCTTTAACACTTCTCACAAGAAATTGAAAACAGTAAACTTCAGTGAGATTTTCTATTCATAATTCTTTGGTTTGTATTATATCATTTCTCTGTTTCAGATTGCTTTTTCTTTTCCTTTTATCTAAAATACTCTATCTTTGGCTTGAGGCTTTTAAATAGTATGTCCAGTTTTTTTGTGTTAGAATAAGCTAAAATGCTAAAATGGGCTAAAATGTTGAAATGGGTCAAAAAAATTTACTAAAATGGACCAAAAAATTTGTTGAAATGAATAAAAAAAATTGCTAAAGTGAACTTATAAAAACTGAAGAACTGAACCAAACCGAACCGAACCATTTTTTATTAATTCGGTTTGGTTTGGTTTACTAGACTTAAACCAAACCGAATAGGTCCATTTTTTGATGAATCTAATATGAGTGGTTCGGTTTGATTGAGCCTTCAAAATCGAACCAAACCACACCGCGAACACCCCTAATCTATAGAAGATGCATATAACTAAAGATAAATACGAAAAATAAGTGCTTAAACATGACAAAGAATTAAGATAAAATTATTTAATTCATGGTTATAAAATTTACTCATCAGTTAGTGCATGCATTTATCGAGAGAAAATAACTTACCCACTAAGAGAGTTAGGATACTTACCGATAGCATCAACTAACTGATTCCCCCTTCGTCTTACATGGTCCTGTTGAGTAGGCTGATGGGCTTCTTCCTTATTAGCGTAGAGGTCATCAAAATCCAATTTCTCTTTAGGTGTTTGGGCGTTTGAATAGGGGAGTGTGGATGGAATAGCCTCAGAGATAAATGTATCAATATTCCTGAGCTATCAACCCTCATTGATCGCTAGTCGGAGTAGAGGATTCCCTGAATTGAATGTATATGCCTTGCTTGCGACTGATAATCTAGTTTTCTTCATCTTTACAATTCCTATTAATAAAAAAAGTATTATAAGAACAATTAATCTAATTTGTCAAATTACTCTAATTTAATTATAAACAAATTAATATAAATAAATATATTTTATTTCTATCATTTTCTATTGAAATGTAACAAAATAAAATGAGATTTTCCTCTCTCGTGCCTATTTTTCTCTTTTAATTTTAATTTTTATATATTTTCATTAATTTTATCTATTTGTGAGTATATCTAATCTCAACGTATATTGTACAGTAAATGTAATAGCCTTAAATTTAAAAAAAAAATTCTAAATTAAAAAATTTTTTGAATAAAAGAGAGAATTTTGAAAATGGAGATAATAACCATTGAAAATATGCTTATTTATTACATGGATTAAAGAATTACAAAGAAAATATGAGAATTTACGATTCGGGACCAAAATGCAATTTTTTAAAAGTTTCGAGGTCAAAATGTAAATAAAAAAAATTTGCAAGGACCTCCCTCTAAAAATTGAATTTTTACATAAAGGTTTCCTAGGATATTTTAAGGGCCTCAACCACTCAAAAAGCAGCAAATTTCGGATTTCTTCTCTCCTGAAACCTTAAAACTTCTCTCTAGAATTCTACCGCTTCTAGACCTTGAATTTTGATATCACCACCACCAACGGAATCAGGACGAAGAGTTCTACAAATTCATCTGATTGGTTTCTAAAAAATTGACCAGAGATTGGCCAGAAAATGGAGGAGAAAATCACTTAAAGAGGTAATCTCCGAAACTCTTATCTGTGACTTTCAAATGCAAAAAATAATACCATAGATCAATTCAGAAGGCGTCAAAACCTTAAAATCTCAAATTTTAGGATCATCCTCCTTTGCACGCGCCCCCACGCGTCCTCGACATGTGACGCCCACGCACAGCCCCTGCGGTGGCACATGCAGTGCGTGAATCCAGCCCCCTGTTGCGTTGACTTGCATTAATCGAGCTCTTGAAGGCCAAATTTTGCAAATCTAGAGTCATTGTCAAGATTTTTGGACCATCCGGACTCATTTTTGAGGTCTATTTTGTCAAATTTGGATCGAAAACATGAATTTTGGGGTTGTCCAACATGGTACCCTAACTTTGTAAGTAGATGATTCTTTTTATGACTTGTCTTATACTCTTCTTGATCTTTAAATGTGTAATTGAATATGTTTATAAGTTATTTACACTTTATATGTTTCTAGAATGGATTAAATTATTTGAATTGTTTACAATTTGAAAAATAGTTCAAGAAGAGTATAGTTTTGAAAATGAATTTTTGAACTCATGGAATATCTGATATCACAAGTATTTCTCATTAAATGATAAAGTAAATATTTATAAACGTAGCACTGATTTATAAAGCTATATGATTGCCTCGGGAAATGGCATGTATATGTGATAAACCCTAATTGAAAAATTTATGATAGATGAGTTGTATTGAGATTAAAATTCTGTACTATACTGAAAGTTCTATTTTGGATGATATGGAATATGTGCATATGATAATTTTGTGGAGAAATCATATTAAAAATACTGTTTTGCTAACAGCAGGTGATGTTAGCCCTGGTGCACCTTGATACCTCAGCTAGTAGGGGTGGTGCTAACCTCGAATGAGGGCCAACACACGAGATATTATATGTGATGAAAAGCGAAAAGCCTCCTATCTGGATAAGATTCCAATTATATGAGATTTGATTTGCCTTCCTTTGCTTTGTGTTTGAAAAATTGCCCATATTAGAGTCCCTTTGCGTGTTCTCTTGAATGGTGGTAGGGCAAATCTTGGCTAAGATGCTAAGTATAGGCAAATCTTACACCAACAAAGTACAGAAGGGATTGAACTCTGCTATTGTGGTTCTGATATGGGATCCTCCTAATATTTTTATAAGAAATGTTTTTAATGCATATCAATGTTTGATTAATGATCATATTGTATCATATATGGGTACAGATATCTGAATGTGATTTGAACTGAAAATATTTGAAAGTGCGGGTCCCATATGGATGTACTTCTGAACTGTAATTTCTGATGTGATAAATTTTAATATATGAGTACATCCATATGTTGATCTGAGATGTCATAGGAGGTATTATCTGCTTACTGAGTTTTCAAACTCACAACACGATATTTCTACATTTTCAAATAAAAATTCATAGGTTGGCTCTACAGCTATGTGATCCGCTAGGTGTCATATTCTCTGGGTGAGCCTTCATTGCTTCCAAGGCTCAAAATGTTTAAAATATTGTGTCATTGTAATCTAGAGTATGCTCTGAACGCCACAGGCAGGATCCCTGCTTCTATTGTAATATTGTTAAGTGTAGTTTTTGCATGTATTACCTATACTAGAAACTTGTAAATGTAAAGCCCCTAATTTACGTTACGTAAAAAAAACATTTTTATTATTATTTTCCGCAATCAGATATTTTTCATAAAGATACATAATTTAATTTTTTATCATGGGAATAGATACACACATGATCTCTTATGTATATACAATATACAGATAAAGTCTATAAACATCAAAGTACAATAGAAACGAGGATCCTGCCTGTAGTGTTCAGAGCACTCTAGAATACAAACACAGTATAATTTAAAGACCGTGAGTCTTAGAAGCAACGTAGACTCACTCAGAGAAAAGAATCTTGTATTTAATACCAAATATTAATGTAGAACAATGCAGCAGAAAATGTGGAATACTTAATAGAGCATGGTGCCAAAATAGGAAGTTAGAAATTTAGACAAAACATTGAAATAAAATTAAAATTGGTGGCTGTAAATCTTGACAATCTGTAAACAAAAATCTAGCTGTTATATCGGTAAAAATCGGTGGCCGCAAGGTTTGAATATACGTGCCAAAATCTACTTTAAATCTGTTGGTATTCGATGGAAAAATAGCATATGAAAAAAACATTTCTGCGCTTATAAAAGTCTGTGAAAATCAAATAATATGTAGTTAATTGGTAGGATGCAATTGATTGTTTAAAAATAGATGTAATCAATCAACTGTAAAATAACCAGTTCAAATTAAAATTTCTCAAAATAGCTAGTCAACTTAATAATACCGATAGTCAACTGACAAGAACATCAGGAAAACAAAATAAATCATTTAATTATCCCTCTTCAACAACTAACTTGTTTGCATTTTCACTCTTTTTTTTACAACTACACCTATTACTTACAACTTCTCTACAAGAATTAAGACATTGATGCTTCATTAAGAACAATAAGGAAAAAATAAATTTCTAGTGATATCTTAACCTTATTCTCTTTATATGCCTAATATGAGCGACTATCACAACTACTGTACATATACATGCTTGCCGTCATTTTTGAAAATTTCACCTTCAATTTAGCTAATATCCACCAATCACTCACATATTGTTCTAATTATTCCTGGTTTATTCACATAGCTATCATAAGTATGCCATTCTCTGAGTTCTATAAATGCACACGTTAATTTCTTTATTTTCATATTCCAAGTTAAGGTGTGTGCAGCTATGGAGGGAATCGCATTTCGTCAATTTCGAAATATTTGTGTCTTTTGTGGTTCCAGTCCTGAAAAAGATGGAGAGTATGTGAAAACTGCACAAAACCTGAGTATGGTATTGGCCAGAAGAAAAATTCATTTAATCTATGGTGGAGGTAACCGTAGATTAATGGGGTGTGTGTCTACAGTTGTCCATGTAGGTGGATGCCAAGTTCTAGGTATTATTCCTACAGCTCTAGCTGCATCTAACATCGTGGGAAAGACAATTGGGGAAGAGTTTAGGGTATATTCCATGCATGAGCGCATAGCTAGAATGATGAGCAATGCTGATGCCTTCATTGCCTTACCAGGGGTTTTGGTACTTTAGAAGAAATTTTTCAAATAGTTTCTTGGATACAACTGAATATGCATCACAAACCGATAGGTTTGTTAAATGTTAACCACTTCTTTGATGGTCTGTTGTTTTTCCTTGATCATGGAACAAAGGTTCATCTTACATTCAGCACGATGAATTCTCATCTCGGCTTCAAATGCTGAGGAGTTAATTGATACTTTATAAGCATATGTTCATATACCTGATCCAACTATGGCTCAAATAGAATGGATGGCAGACAACCGCAAGAAGCGCAAATTGGATTTGGATCTTCATCTTTAGATGTAGTGAAACGTAGCTATTATTGTACCACTTTTATTTTCTTAGAATCTATTTGGATACCATCTTTACCAACCATACTCCCTTAGAGTTGGTAAAACTATCTTTGAATATTGCTTATGATCTTCTGAACTTTTAAAATATTCTAGTATATCATCAATAAATATAATAACAAGTTGATCCAGGGATGACCTAATTACTATTCATTAAATCTATGAATGCAGCTAGGATATTTGTCAAACTAAATAACATAACCAAGGACTCATAATGCCCATAATGAGTTCTAAAAGAAAATTTTTGTACATCCTCTTCTCTTATCCTCAATTAATGTTATTTATATCTCAAATCAATTTTTGAAAAACATTGAGCACCTTATAACTGATCAAATAGATCATCTATACGAGGTAATGGATATTTATTCTACACCGTCACCTTATTCAACTATCTATAATTTATGTATAGTAATAGTAATCCATCTTTCTTTATAATAATGCTTATACATAATATTATTGAAAACCAAATTGTCCTCGAATTCTTTATATCAACAAAATATATCATTAAAAATATTATCTTCATAGATTCTCTGCTCTCAAATTCAATCCACTCCACAACTTACCAAATTTATTTATATAGATAGGTTTCAACTCATCCATCTAAAAAAAAAATTTATATCTATTTCCAAAACACTCACTTTATTTCAAACTATTAACTTGGAGTTAACAATCTCGATCACATCATAATCCATTATCAATATTATATTAGCCATTCGTTATATTGTTTCACATAAGTAAATCAAATAATCAATTCAAACCTTCTTGACATCCAAACAAGTCATTACCTTTGTGTTCGGATAGAATTTTCTTATTTTCAGCTAATTTCCCAAGTGGGTTCTCTTTATCACTTTTCATCAAAACAAGTTCAAAAGCTGAACTAGTAGTCCACACACAAAAGGTATCATCTAAGACATATGCATAGATGTTTAAACTTTGCTTACCTAAGGATAAGAGTCAGAAAAAGAAGAGGATAATATCCTATAGAATTCCACAATAGCACCGTGAGTATAAATATGTCTGCAGTTACATACCCATACTCAAAGTCCTATTACAGAATTCTTTGTTCTGTTAGCCACAGGGAAACCTAATGCTCTGATACCAACTTGTAACGCCCCTAATTTACGTTACGTAAAATAAATATTTTTTTTTATTTTCTGCAATCAGATATTTTCCATAAAGATACGTAATTCAATTCTTTATCACGGGAACAGATACATACAGGATCTCTCATGTATCCACAATATACATACCAAGTCTATAAATATCAAAATACAATAGAAACGAGGATCCTGCTTGTAGCGTTCAGAGCACTCTAGAATACAAACACAATATAATTCAAAGACCATGAGTCTTGGAAGCAACGTAGACTCACCCAGAGAATATATAACATATCTGCCGAATCAGACTCTGATATTCTTATCTGAAAAATGTGGAAATATCGTGTAGTAAGTTTGACAACTCAGTGAGCAAATAATTCCTCCTATGACCTCTTAGGTCAGCATATGGATGTACTTATATTTTAAAATATGTCACATAGAAAATACAGTTCAGAAGTACATTCATATGAGACCCGTATTTCAAATATTCTCAAATTAAAGGATACTCAGATATTCAACACCATATGTTGCACGGTATGATCATTAAACAAATGTTATTATGCTCAGTTGTATAAGCTATAGTAAAATATTAAGATTTGGAGATAAAATCATCACTTTTAATACACCTACCTCACTCGGCAATCTGGTCGATGCAATGAAAATATAACTCATTTGCTATACGCATAGTGATCTCGACCCTAGTCACAATAAATGATCAGAGAATGTGAGTACATTACCCTTCTGTCCCCTCACATTACCACTGTCACCCGGTTGGAGTGGCCCTCCTCCGACTCACTCAAGCTAATAGGGCGTCCTCTATTCGGTACCGTTACAAGCCATACAACCAGCCGATATTCATCCATACATATAAATACATGTAAAATTATCAAGCAACTCGCCATGAGCTTTACGCTTGTTATATTTATCAAGCAACTCGCCATGAGCTTTACGCTTGCCATTCAATCTCATTTATAATATGATATGCATCATTTTCACAAGTATATAGCTTTACAAATCAATGGATCGTGCACATAATATTCACTTTATCAAATAATGATAAATACATTTAGAACCACATATTCAATGAGTTCCAACATCTATTTCTAAAATCATACTCTTCTTGAACTATGTGCCAGTTCGTAAGCAAAATAAATATTTTAATACATTCCAGAAACTTATAATAATATAAATAATTTATAAACATAAACAATAATACATTTATAGTTCAAGAAGAGCATGAGACAAGTCATAGAAAGAATTATCTACTCACAGAGTAGGGCTCTTGGTTGGACAGCCCTAAAATGTACTTTTCCAAGTTGAATTTGACCAATTAGACCTCAAAAACATGTCCGGTGGGTCCAAAGACTTAAAAAATGACTTCGGGAGTTTGGTCACTATTTATCGTCGGAAAACACTATTCGCTCGCCGAAAAATACTATTTACCCGCGCAGAGATCACTATTTATGACGAATAAAAAGTTGTCAGATAGCTGAAAAATTTCATATCCTAAGGTTTATCTAACTCCTGAATCCATCTACGGTGTCAGAATTTCAATTAGAGGTCTCTAAGTAAGAGTTTTAGAATTTACCTTTTTCTGAGATTTTCTACTTTAGATCTTCGACGATTCAACAGCTAATTTGAAAATTTGATCGGTCAAAACTGTAGTATTCTTCGTCCTGAATTCAGTAACACCCTTAGTTTTGAGATCGGAAGCCAATAGACACTCCAAATCTAGAGAAAAAGTTGAAGGTTACTATTCACTCACTATTTATCTTCTCAATTTTTTTCGAAAATTTGCGACAGACTCTCCCTTCCCCTCTTTCTTTTATTCTATTTTTTATAATAATAATAATATTTTAATAATTAAATATTTAGATTTATTTTCATTTTATTTCATATATATTCATATAAATTCCGTTTTTCATCCTAAAATATCCCAAAAATTTCTAAAAAATTACATTCTCATAAACCTTTAGTTAAACTATTAAATCTTGATTTTTCTTGATAAAAATCATAATAAAACAAATCTCAAAATAAATATCTTTATACATATTAAAAGAAAGAATATTTCTAAAAATACAACAAAAATTCATTAAAGACCAATATAATTATTTCAAGTAAAACAATAATTATTTTAATTAAAAATAGACTTACTTTTTTTAATTATTTAAAAATAAAAATTATGAAATGTTACAGTAAGCGTATGTTATTTTTTTTAATATGTGATATTGTGAAGCTGTATGCAAATAAAGAAGGGTAAAGTTATCTGTTAGTTGTATTATTCATGTTCCATTAAATTAGGGCGTGACAAGTTGGTATCAGAGCATTAAGTTTTTCTATGGCTATCGGAGCAAAGGATTCTTTAATAGGACCTTTAATATGGATATGAGCCAGACATATTTATACTTCAGGTACTGCTGTGGGATTCTATAAGATATTAACTTCCTTTCCATTCTAAGTCTGTTAAAGTTCCTAGTATAAGGTTTGATTGAATATTATGGTATCTTAAGAAGGTGTTTTGCTCTGTATAGTCTATGATGCCGTCAAAAATTAGAGCGGTTACTAGAGAAGCTGTAGATCATGTACCATCTATAGAAGAGTTTGCACAGTCTATAATTTCAGTACAAAGAGGTTGTGGCAGAGGCTAACCTAGAGGAAGAAGTAGAGGCCAAGGGCGTGCATGGGGTATGAGAACCTCGAGACAAGATGAACAGACCCATGTATATGATGGAGTTCCTGAGAAGAAAGTAGAACCTCCTCAGGAGCCACATGATAGAACAGCTGATATGATTGATGGCATATATATGAATTTAGAGACATTGATTGGATTTATAGTAGAACAGGGCAGAAGGGATGGCCAGCTACCAAAAAATGCAGCGCAAGAACTGGGAAGAACAGCAGAGCAAGAGGACAAGTTTACAGGGATTGATGTGTCATTACCGTAATTCCTTAAGTTGAAACCCCTGACTTTTTTTGAGTCAGATATTCAGAAAGACCCACAAATATTCATTGATACTGTGGAACGAGTTCTCAGAGTTTTGGGTGTTCTCCTAGAAGATTTATTGAACTAGTGTCCTTTCAACTATCAAATGTAGCTTTAATTTGGTTTGAGACTCTAGTACAAGGAAGATCAGTTACTTTACCATCAATGGAGTGGGAAGAATTTAAAGAAGCATTTATGAATCGTTTTTTACCAATGAGTGAAATGAATAAGAGAGCCAGAGAATTTGAAAAATTAAGACAAACATTGAACATGACAGTTTTTGAATATGACACCCGTTTTACTCGATTGTCCAGATATGTACTATATCTGATTCCTACTAAAAAAGATAGAATTAAGAGATTTGTTTCGAGATTGATACGTCCACTGTTTAAATTGGTGGATTCTCAGATGAATTATTTTTTAATTTATTCAGCAGCTGTGGATTGTTCTAGAATGATGGAAAGACAAAAGCAAGCGGATATAGAAGGTTTAAGGAGAAGAAAAATAGATCAAGAAAGTAATGTTCAGATGAGTTTTAATCCTAATGTTAGAGGATCAAGATTTCAAAATACACAGCGTTTTATTCAAATAGAATCTGGTAGCTCTAACTAAACATAAGTTAATATCAATAAGTAAAGAATAAATCAAAGAGATATAATATCTGTTAGCCAATAAGATTCAAGATCAATTCCACCATGTCCCATTTGTGGCAAGCCTCATACTGGACAGTATTGCAGAGAAACTGGTGCATGTTTAAGTGTGGACAAATGGGTCATCTAATGAGAAATTATCCACAATTACGAAATTTTAGTCAAGTATCAGTACAATCAGCTTCACCCCCTTCATTTGTACCAGTATGACCTAATAGAGCAGTTTTAGTACAAGCAAGTACTGATGGTATTGGTAGAGGATCAGAAAGTCGAAGCCGAGAACAAACTCGAGTTTTTCTCCTCATTGGCACATAAATCTTAAAAATTCTATTTTCTTATAATATTAAGATATGATATAATTTTTATTATTATTTTATATATTAGTATAAATTCTAAATTATAAAAACTATATAATTAAAAAAAATGTTCATAAAGTAAAAATATATAATTTTAAATTGTACAAATTAGATTTCTTTATCTTTTCATGGTCTTCTCTAACCCAACTCTCCCCATGTGTTAAAAATTTTAACTAACATTCAAAGATAAGATATGATAAAGAAAATCTTATTTTATCACGTTGATTCACCAAATACAAAATAACATTAGAATATGATAAATTATCATATATTATCCCCTTATCATGTGTTACATTTTTATCATTTTTTAAATTCATAAGATTAATAAATTGTTTTGGTAGAGAAATTATTCAATAATTAAATTTAACATATTTCATCAAGAATTAGGAGTATAAAATTATTAAACTTTGGATCAGACTTAAATAAAGTTTGTTATATATTTTCTATTAAATTTTTAATAAAAAAATATAACAATCAGCAGTACGTTATTAACTTTTTAAATCAATATTCTATATATTATAAAATAATTTAAAAAACCAGATAACAAACATTCAAAACAATATTGTGCTTAAGTTTTTTTAGAGTTTTTAATTAAGGCCAGGTTAGCTTAATAGGCCAGCTCTCTAATCATAACTCTCAAGACTCATTTCAAATTCAAATATCATAATAAATTAATTATAATTACATAGTTCAATCTGGTGTTCAATAGGATCAAGGTAAGTATTCTTTTTAAAAATAGTTTTTTAATAGTCTAATTTTATAATTTAAGAAGAGTTTAACAAGTCAATTGACTTGACTTGACTCATATTAATACCTCTAAATTTTTTTTTTCTTAAATTTTATAACAAGACACCTGAGAATTAGCAACAACTGAAAATGCTATTAAGATCATAGATTCGTATGATCCTTTACCAATCCTAATAAATTTCAATCTTATTTAAGATTGGAATAATTTTTCATGGGTGAGATCGTAAGATCGTATAATCTTACAGTCAAGATCGTGATTTTGATGACTATAATGTGCCCTAACCTAATATTGATCTATAGAGACTAAAGAAAATGAAAATAAGAACGAAAATGATAGAGAGTTGGGATTGTGGCCCAAGAATACCATATTCCTTTCTTTACACTGATTAGATTCTAATCATCAGTCTGATTCTTATATATCATAACATGGACATGTCATTGATAGCTTGCTTCATTGGATATTTGCCAATTTTATATATGATATAATCCATTACTCCTGCTTTCAAATTTTCACTTCCAAATTCAACTAGTGTTGAATCTAAAGATATGTCAAAATCCTACGTTATCAAAAGCATGTATTTAATAATGCTTCATGTTATATTAAATGATTTTTCTGGTCTTCTGATCTGCTAGCAATAGCTTTCGATTTCTATTAAAGAGTTCATCAATTCAACACTTGACTCTGACCCTTTTTCTTTGAGTTGTTTAGTTTTCTTATGGGAACTTGGTAAAACTTTTCCAGCAAAACCTTTTGGTGTAAACAGACCTATCTTTGTCATCAGAGGATGAGTAAATTACATTGATCTCTTCTAAAATTTTTGAAATCTATAATCACAATCCCTCTAGTTTTAATTTATACAAAACATCCCTTCGTTTACAAAATTGCAAATGAAACTTATATGCATTTTTCTCTTAAAAACTCATAAATAGTATAATTTACTGCTGCACAAATTACAAAAAATAGAATTAATACTTATGAAAATTTAAAATAAAATAGGGCAATGTCAGTTTTATAAATTTTAAAAGAGATTCTTATCTTATTTTGAAATTAGAAGAAGCGTGAGGGTAATTTTTACAAACCTTAAAGGAGGTGAATGTAGTTTATGCTCAAAATATATTATCGGTTTTAAGAATAAAGCACCAGCATTTATTCACTACACATGAATATAAGATGACTAAATATACAGTAACAGTTCTTGATTCAAGACATTTGGCAAAGCAGCACAGATAGCAGATAAAGCTTCCTAAAACATCATATTCCCCTGTAAACAGAATGCTGGTAATCTGAACCTTGTTTTAATTTCATTTCATTTCTCCTTTCAAGTAGAAAATTACTTGGAAAAGAAGATGACAAAAACCTTATTTTAATCATAAAAGATAGTGTCACTATTAGCCTGATACCCTACAAATTTTTGGTATGACTTAGTGTCTAAGAGTATAATTTTATTCTAATTTTACCCTTCTAGAGTACTGAAATGAAACCTATACCGTCTTTTGAGGACCATAAAGTGTGAGAAGTTAAAACAAAATCATAATCTCGGGGTACTAAAATGATACAAAATATTTTTGTGGCATTAAATTGACAATTACAATTAAAATAGAGTTTTTGGCAAAATAAATGTTCATCTCAATTTTAGTATGTATTTAGAAGGGCAGACGATGGAGAAATGACTGCAATAGATGTGCTAGATTGTGAGGACCCAGTGACAAAGCTATTAATTGAAGGCGGAGTATGGTTGATCCCAGAAGCACTAGTACTGGAGGAAAAAGAGCTGAAAGATCTAGGTGCAGGCCACTGTGATGGAAGAGTGGGTAGTGGAGCTTCAAAATTAAGCACCTGAGCTGCTTGTCTGATTGTAGGCCTTAGAAGGTAATCTGGGTGAGCACACCAAAGACCAACTGTCATTAACCTTAGCATCTGTTGCCCATCAAAGTCCCCACATAGTCTCTGATCTGCTGCTTCAAGGAGATTATTATGCATGCTATAGAGTTCCCAAACCCAATCCACTAGGCAGACCCGTTCTTCACTGGCTTTGGGTTCTATTGGTTTTCTTCCACAGGCTATCTCCAAAGCAACAACTCCAAAACTGTATACATCAGACTCTCTACTAGCCTTCCCTTTAGTGGCATATTCAGGAGCCATATATCCCAGTGTTCCAGCTAAAACTGTTGTTTTAGACTCTTTCCCATGGTCTAACAGTCTGGCTAGCCCAAAATCTCCGACCTTTGCATTGAAGTTTGTATCCAACATAACGTTGCTTGATTTTATGTCTCTGTGAACCACACATCGCTCGCACTCTTCGTGCAGGTACAACAATGCTGAGGCCAGGCCTGCAGCAATATTATATCTGACTTCCCATGTCAAGACGCTTTTGTCTTTAAACAGATGGGAATCTAAGCTTCCATTTTCCAAGAACTCATAAACTAACATTAAATCATTCTTCTCATGGCACCATCCAATGAGTTGAACTAAATTTTTATGCCTCAGTTGACTAATGATCTTTACTTCTGATGCAAACTCCTTCCATCCCTGTTTAGATCCCTGTGATACCTTTTTAATGGCAACATAGCTGTCCAAGTCTCTTATATATCCTTTGTAAACTCCACCAAAACCTCCCTCCCCAAGTTTCTGCTCTTCTGCAAAACTATTAGTTGCTGTAACAAGATGTTTATAGGAAAACCCCTTAGGTCCAAGCCCAGCGTTTCTGTCAAAATCATTGCCCATGTTAGCATTGAAATCAAAACGATCTGTGCCTCTGCTTCTTCTCCTCATCTTCCATATCAGCAGCCAAGTTAAGCCCATGACACAGATTAAAGTTAAACCCCCTGCTCCGATGCTTAGCCCCACTGCTAGTCCTTTCTTGCTTTTATTCCCTACTGCTAATCCATTCTTGCTTTTATTGTTTAGATCTTCCATGTCCAAACTTGAATTGAAGGACCAAGAGCAAAGTGTATGGATCTCATAGTAATCCCCTGTTGCTGAAGAGAAGCCAAATTCAACCCACTCTGGAAGAGCGTCAGTCAAATTGACGATTTCATAGAGATTTTGTTCCACTGCGGTATTATTCTGATACCCATGAAAGATGACACTTAAATTGTTTGAGCTAGAATTGTAAATAATATCAGCATCATATCTTCTCCCATCCTTGATACTGAACCATCGTGTAGTGTAAGCAGTGCTGATAGATTTAACATCGATCCCCACATGATCATACGGAGGATCCCAGTCATTATAAAAGGTGTCAAACTCCACTGCCACAAATGGGTTTTCGTTTGTGTAATTTTGATCTTCCAGTTGACGACGGCTCACAAGACCAATTCCACTGCCATCTCTTGGAACAGGAAGGGGAAAGTTGGGTGGTCCCAGGAAGAAGGTGATGCCATCGCCCCGATCGGTTATGTTTGATGAATTGATGATAAAGGAGAAACGGGTAGAAAAGTCTGTGACCTTTCCTGAATTCCTGTCCCAAAGATGCAGATTTTTGTAGTATGTGACTCTACCAAGACTGTCTTGATCATACCTGGTGAGTTGAAGGAATCCCTTGTCATAATAAACATCTCCTTCGAGTTTTAAGTTCGGATCATCGTCACCGAATTGCTCAAAGTCGAAGGTTAGTGGAGTGGCAAAAGGAAATAGTATTATGGTTATTGTCAAAACAGGAAGGAGATGAGTGTTCTTACAGTATTGGCATGCTGCCATAGCTGATGAGACTTCTAGTTTTGGGATGGCAATAGTTTCTTTTACGGAACAGAATTCTAGCCTCAAGGGTATATCAAACCAGCAGGTTTTGTTCGGCAAAGTCAAGGTCTTTCCGAGTACGACAAGGGGAGGCCAATTATGTGACGGAGCTTCCGTAAAAGATTTGGAATGCGGTGGTGTTCGGATCTCAATTAAATCGAATCGAATTATTAAAATATTATAAAAAATAAATTTAATAGATTTAATTACATTCTATTCAATCAAACCAAATCAAACAGTTAAACATTGATTCGGTTTAATTTGATTGGTTCGATATTTAAAAAAAAAAAAAAATTTATCAAAATTTTTTAATTTTTTTGAACTCTATTTTTTAATTTTTATATCAATTTTAAATTTTTGTTTGGATTCAAAAATTAATCTTTAATTTTTATATTAATTTTTAATAGAGATAATTAATTTTAAAAAAAAATATATATAAAATATAATAAAAATTAAATTTAATTATATAAAATTAATATAATATATATAATTCGGTTTGGTTCGGTTGGAACTCTATCCCAATCGAAAACCGAACTAAACCAATTTTAATCGGTTCAGTTCGGTTTTATTGGTCCGATTCGGTCCGATTCAATTTTTGTACACCCCTAGAATTCGAAGGTCAGTTAAAGTGAAAATAAAAATAAATAGAGAGAAGTAAATAAAATATAGAATATATCTTAAATAAAGTTATGGTATTTATAATTAAGTTTGAATAGAATAATAGTTTTAATCATTCAATTAAACTCAATTAATAAATCTAAAATTTAAATTATCAAGTTCAATCCTTGTCTCATATCAAACAAAAGAACTAAATATCATGATATCTTATATTTTGATTATTTATATCATGATATTAATAAATGATACCAATCCTTGTATCTTGATTGTCTTTGACGTCTCAATTTAGGTATCGAAAAGAAGAAATAATCTTATGATTAAGACCTAAAGTGAGATTACTATTTTGAATTTTCAACTTTGGATTGATCAATCATAGTTAAGGAGAGCTTTTTGAGTTTTAAAAGAAGATATAAATAGAAAAATTGTAGCTTCAGAACTTCTTTTATAAATATATTAACCATTTTGATATACTAACATGCAAATTCCTAATACGAACTGAGTATTATATAAATAATAGAGAACGAGAATATATATTTATTATTTATTTTATAATGCAATAATAGAGAGCATTTAATTTTTTTTAGGTCTGTTAATTAGAGTCAAGCTAGTTTAATTGATTAGCTGCCTAACCCTCACTCTCAATATTGACCTATTCTAAATTCAAATAATATTGTAAAATATTGATAATAAACTAATTATAATCACTTAGTTCACTCTATTGTTTAATATGGACAAGTTAAAAAGTTCATTTAAAAAATGGTTATTCTTTTTATTAGTTCGATTTGATAATTTTAAGAGTTTAAGGAGTCTTGGCTTATATTAATTCCTCTAGATTTTCTCCTTGAATTTTCCAACAAGAAAACACACTTGGAATCAGCAAAACCTGACAAATGACAATGGAACTTGGGAGGAAGTTGCGTAAGGTCATATAGTATAATATTGACAGAAGCTGACGGTGTAGGGTCAATTATAACCTAGATTTATAATTACTCGTTGGCATGCTTTGATTTGTTCGGATATTGACAAGTTTTGTTGACACTGTTTGCGGAAACTTGGTCACGAAAAAGGTTACGTACGTCAATGCATGAACAGTCAAACAGGCAACATTGGAAGGTCAATGTAGAATTAATTGCACATTGGGCAGGAATTGGATATTGTTAAAATCAAAATATTTTGCAAATGAATTGGTAATTGATGTATTGTCCATATATAATTTTTTTTATTTGTTAATAATATTTAAATTATAATATATGATAAAATTAATTTTATTTTATATTATAATTTGAATATTATTAATAAATAAAAAAATTATTTATAAATAATTAATCAAATTATTTTTTTTGTAAATTATTTTTATTAAAAAAATTGATATGAATAAGTTTGACTCTTTTTACCATATATCTAGAGATTATGATTTTAATTTTTAATTTAATAATCTATTTAATAATTTAAATACATTTAATTATAACAAATTTAACTTTCTAATATGTCTAGCTCCAATATTTTTCTCTAAAATAATTTTTTTATTTCATGTTATGTATTGATAAAGGATAAAAATTAACCAATGAATCAATTTTAGGGAAAAATTCAAAATAAATTAAGAACTCAGAAAATGTAGATTTTGATGCATGGTAAAACGCATTGTCCTTTAAGGTCATATTATTTTTGCCTCTAGGACAGGGTTAAAGCAAATCACCCTTATATAGTTTATTAAACACACTCAAAGAATTAAATTTTAAATCGTTCATCAGCTTTTCTGTGAAAATTCATGTATTCGTCTTAACTTGTTCCCCAGAAATAGGTAACAATCAACTGTTGCCGTTAAATTTTGTCTCTTGAATGTAAGACTTGAGAGACACTACTTTCTCGCACACTTCTCACTTATATTTTTAAACTATATCCAACAACCCCCATTTAGTTTGAAATGTTAGATAACAAATTCTCTCGTTATAGAATCATGCATACAAAATGTATCTTTCGATTTAGACCTTTCCCCAGCGTAAGTAATTTAAAGTTGAATGGTAGTATATTTAGCTTTGACCCCCATTCTAGTGGTAAAATAGGAAATGCTACACACATTAAACTAAATATCTTTAATAGTAGTTCATCAAAAGTTTAGCACTCATATGACCACATCTTATATCTTAGTTTTCATGAACATGTTCAGAAGCCAATCAAATTTTCTTGTAGGAGTGGCACCACTTATGTTCAGATAGATGTTCTTTTAAAATCATATCTTCGTAGGCTTACTTGAACTTCATTAAGAGTTTATTACTCACCTTTCAAAATTCTTTTATTGTGGACTACCCTTGAAATAATAAATTATATTTTTATGCCTTTCAATACTTATCAATAACTTTGAATTACACATTAAACCTTTTAACTAGATGTAGTCTAGAGAAAAGGTTGAGTTTCTATTATTCATGACTTTAGTTATAAGGTATCAAATTTTAAAACTATTCCATTCAAAATCCTCTTACCATGCATATCTTTGGTGAGTTCTTCTTAGTGTTTTACTAAGAATTAGAAATGATTTACATACCAAGCTAATATGTTTAGAAATTTGTTATATGTTCTATAGTGTACTAGATAAGTATAGTTTCCTCGCAATTTGTTTTGAATTTTTTCTCACAATTTCTTTTACAAGTCCTTTTATAAGCATATTTATCAAGCTATTAATTGATTTCAAATATTGAATAATTATTATTATAAAATCATATATATAATAACGATAATTAATATGTCTAATGTAATAACCGTAAAATTTA
Source organism: Gleditsia sinensis (assembly GCA_037074535.1). Taxonomy (NCBI): domain Eukaryota; kingdom Viridiplantae; phylum Streptophyta; class Magnoliopsida; order Fabales; family Fabaceae; genus Gleditsia; species Gleditsia sinensis. Next base: position 64,683,170 of record CM073465.1, on the reverse strand, counting down.
ACAAAAATTCAAATTAAAGGAAATTTAGAATAAAAGAGAGAATTTTGAAAATAGAGATAAGAACCGGTGAAAATAAGTTTATTTATTACATGGATTAAAGAATTACAAAAGAAATATGAGAATTTATGTTTTGGCGCGCTATAAGCAAATATATTTTTATTTATGTAGAAATGATTATGATTTGTTAAAAGTAAGTGGACTTTTAAGTAAAAGAAGTATTGTGTTGCTTAAAATAATTATATCGGCCTCTATTGAATTTTTATGGTATTTTTAGAAATATTCTTTCTTTTAATATGACTAAAGATATTTGTTTTGAAATTTGTTTTAATATGATTTTTATCAAGAAAAATTATGATTTAAGAGTTTAACTAAAGATTTATGAGGAAGGAAATTTTTAGAAATTTTTGGAATATTTTATGATGAAAAATGGAATTTCTATGAATTTTTATAAAAGAAAATCCTATTATTAATTATTTAATAAATATTATTATTATAAAAAAAAAAAAAAAAAAAAAAAAAAAACAGAATGTTAAAATGGATGCCGGGAGAGGAATCGAGAAAGAAGAAAAAAAAAACGAAGAAATGCACAGTAGTGAATAGTAAGTGAATAGTAATCTCAAATTTTATCTGTCGATTTGGGGTGTTTAAGGGTTTCCAATCTCAAAACCGAAATTGTTATTGGATTCAGGATGAAGAGTACTTCAATTTTGACCGATCAGTTTTTCAAATCAACCGTTGAATCGCCGTAGATCTGAAGTAGAAAATCTCGGTAAAAGGTAAGTTCTGAAAAACCTTACTTAGAGACCTCAAATTAGAAATCTGACACCGTAGATGGGTTCAGAAGCTTGATAAACATTAGGATATGAATTCATTTTATTGATTTGGTAAAAAATTTTATGACGGTGAATAGTGTTTTCCGGCGGTGAATAGTGGCGGTGAATAGTATTTTCCGGCGTGAATAGTGTTTTCCGGCGGTGAACAGTAACCGAGCTCATTTTAGGTTTTTGGACCCTCCGGACACGTTTTTGAAGCTTATTTGGTCAAATTCAGACCAGAAACGAGGATTTTAGGGCTGTCCAATCTGGAGCCCTTACCTGTGAGTAGATAATTCTTCCTATAACTTGTTTTTACTCTTCTTGAACTTTCCATTGATAAATGAGTATGATTACATGTTATTTATATGTTCATATGTTTCTGAAATGGTTTGAAATATTTGAAATGATTGAGAAATGATATCTAGTTCAAGAAGAGTATGATTTTTGAAATAGATTTTGAAATGCTTTGGATATGTTATTTCTAAATGCATTTCGCATTACATGGCAAAGAAAATATGATATGCTTATGACATTGATTTATAGAGATATATGATTGCCTAGAGAAAGGGCATATATATGTGATAAACCCTGAATGGGTAATTTATAACAGATGAATTTTGAAATACATTGAACATGTGATTTTTACATGTATTTCGCATTACATGTCAAAGAAAGTATGTTATACATGTGACATTGATTTTACAGTGATATGATTGCCTTGGATATGGGCATGATTATATGATTTCTCTGATTGAAAAATTTATAATAAAAGATTTTGTACTGAGACTGAAAGCTCTGTTTGAAATGATATGTAAAGTGATAAGTTGTTGAATATGATTGTATGGCGAATTATTTGATAATGATGCATTGCATATGATGGATATGCACTTTTATACATGTTTATATATTCATAAAAAAATATATATGTATTGATGAGAAATGACGAGATTATATGGCTTGAGACGGTATTGTGAAGGTGGTATTAGTGGTAATGTGAGGAGGCAGTAGGGTGATGAACTCACATTCGCTAATTACCTATTGTGATGATGACAGTGGTAATGTGAGGAGGCAGAAGGGTGATGAACTCACATTCCCTGTTGATCTATTGAAGTTGTAGTCAGTGGTAATGTGAGGAGGCAGTAGGGTGATGAACTCACATTCCCTGATTACCTATTGTGATTGTGACTATGGTAATGTGAGGAGGCAGAAGGGTGATGAACTCACATTCCATGTTTATCTATTGAGTATATTGAAAGTTATGACATACTTGAGCATTATATAAAAGAATTGATTTTTATTGCATATCAAATTCGATTTAAGATAAATTTGTATCATATGTGGTTACAGATATTTGTATGTGATTTGAATTGAGATGTTTTGAAATGCGGGTCCCATATGAATGTACTCCTGAATGTAACTTTTCAATATGAGAAACTTTGAAATGAAAAGTACATCCATATGTTGACCTAAGAGGTTATAGGGGGTGTTATCTGCTCACTGAGTTGTAAAACTCACTACACGATGTGGATCTATTTTTCAGATAAAGACATAGAGTTTGGTCCAGCAACCAAGTGATCGACTAGAGGTTGTACTCCAGTGGTGAGCCTACATTGTTTTTAGGCTCTCAATGTTTTATAAATGCAAAATATTTGTACTCTAGAGTTGCTCTGAACGTCACAGGCAGGATCCTTGCTTCTACTGTTACTCTGGTGTTTATAGACGTAAACTGTAGATTGTATATGTGTATGGGCACTTATATGTATTGGTTTATATGATAAAGAATGACATTATGTACATTTATGAAAAATATATGTGTATGGTATATGGATTTCACGTGCCCTAAAATTAGGGTCGTGACAAGTTGGTATCAGAGCATTAGGTTTCCCTGTGACAATCAGAGCAAAGGATTCTTTAGTAGGACCTTTAGTATCGATATGAGCCGGACATATTTATACTTCAGGTGCTGCTGAGGGATTCTATAGGATTTCAAATTCCTTTCTATTCGAAGTTGTTAAAGTTTATAGTATAAGATAGATTGAATATTGTGACATCTTAAAAGGTATCAATGGATCAATTACAGCTTGAAAGTAAAAGAGATATGCGTCTTAAAGAATTTAAAGAATTGAGACAGATATTAAATATGATGGTTTTTGAATGTGACATCCGTTGTACCGGTTGTCTAGATATGGTAGACTGTGATGTGATATTGAGAATAAATTTGTTGGCATTATGTCATGTCATTTTGAAATGTCATTATATGGTGATTAAATTCAATTATTGAGGAATTTTCTTTATTGATACAAGGGGATCGTAATAAGATACCCAGTAATCTAATTTCTGCTTTAGCAGTCCATAAGTGACTACAAAATGGTGCCAAGGATAGTTGGCAGTAGTGAGAGATGTTGATATAAAGTATACCACTGTAAATTAAGTTTTTGTGGTTAGAAAATTTCCTGATGTAATTCTTGAAGAATTGTCAGGATTACCTCGAAACGTAAAATATAATTTGGTGTTGATTTACTTCCTGGAACCCAACCAGTGTCTATACCTCTATATATAAGAGCACCGACTGAACTCAAGGAATTGATGGATCAGTTGAGACACTTGTTAGACTAGGGATTTATATACCCTAGTACTATTACTTGAAATGCTTCAGTTCTATCTATGAAAAAGAAAGATGGATCACTATGACTATGCATAGATTAAAGTGACAATGTGAAATAAATACTCATTACCTCATATAGATGATATGTTTGACCAGTTACAAGGTGCTCAACATTTAAAAAAAAAAAAAAGTTGAATTGATTTGATATCTGGATCTCATCAATTAAGAATAAGGGAAGAGGAAAGTCAAAAAAAAAAAAAAAAAAAAAATTCTTTTAGGACTCGTTTTGACATTATGAGTTCTTGGTGATGTTATTTAGTCTAACAAATGCCCAGTTGCAAAAAGGGTATTGAATCCATCCCTGGAGTAATTTGTTATTATAATTATTGATAATATATTAGAATATTTTAAGAGTACAGAGGATCATAAGCAACATTTAAAGATAGTATTACAAACTCCAAGGGAGTATCAGCTATATGCTAAGTTCTCAAAATATATGAATTTTGACTTAGTAATAGTACTTTCTTAAGGTATGTGGCTAGCAAGATGGTATATAAGATAACCCTAAGAAAGTAAAAGTGGTACAGCAATGTCCACATCTTGCTACAGTTACAGATGAAGATCCAAGTCCAATTTGCGCTTTCTGCTATGGTCTGTTGTCCATTCTATTTGAGCTGTGATTGGATCAGGTACATGAACATATGCTTGTAAAGCATCAATTAACTCCTCAGCATCTGAAGCTAAGATGAGAATTCGTCGTGCTGAGTGTGGGATAAACCTTTGTTCCACAGCATGATCAAGGAAAGATAACAAACCATCAAAGAAGTGATTAACATTTAATAAACCTATTGGTTTGTGATGCATATTTAGTTGTGCCCAAGAGAGTATTTGGAAAATCTCCTCTAAAGTACCAAAACCACCTGGTAAGGCAATGAAGGCGTCAGCATTGCTCATCATTCTAGCCATGCGTTCATGCATGGAAGCTACTCTATATTCTTCCCCAATTGTTTTCCCTATGTTGCTAGATGCAGCTAGAGATGTAGGAATAATACCTAGAACTTGGCATCCTCCTACATGTGCAGCTGTAGCCACACACCCCATTAACCCACAGTTACCTCCACCATAGACTAGATGAATTTTTCTTTTGGCCAGCACCATACCCAGGTTTTGTGCTGCTTTCACATATTCCCCATCTTTTCCAGGACTGGAACCACAAAAGACACAGATATTTCGAAACTGACGGAATGCGGTTCCTTCCATAATTTTTATCACCTTAACTCTGAGTATGAAAATAAAGATACTAATGTAGAACTCATAGAAGGGCATATTTATAATAGCTATGCGAATAGGCCGGATATTATTAGAACAGCTATGTGAGTGATTGGTGGATATCAGCTAAATTAAAGGTAAAAAAAAACGGCAAGCATGTATATGTACAGTAGTTATGACTGTGACCCATATTAAGCACATAAAGAGCATAAGATAAGATATCACCAGAAATCTGTCTTTTTCTTGTTGTCTTTGATGAAGCATTGATGTCTTGAAAGGTTGTAGGTGATAGCCATCATTGTAAAAAAAAAAAAAAAAGTGAAAATGCAAACCAATTAATTGTTGAAGAGGAACAATCAAATGGTTTATTTTGTTTTCTCAATATTTTTACCAGTCGACTATTGGTTTATAAGTTGACTAGCTATTATGAGAAATTTTAATTTGGACTGGTTATTTACAGTTGATTGATTATATATATTTTGAAACAACCAACTGCATCCTACCAGTTAACTATGTGCTCTTGTTATTCACCGACTTTATAGGCTCAGAGATATTTTTTTTCATATGATATGCTTCCGCCGAATAACAATATCTTTGTATTAAATATTGGCACATATATTCAAAATTTGCGGCCACCGATTTTTGCCGAAATCATAGATAGATTTTGTTTATAGATTTTCAAGAATTACGGCCACCGATTTTAATGCTTTTCAATGTTTGTTTAAATTTTTGACTTTCTATTTTGGCACCATTCTCTATTGTGCTTTTCGTCTGTTTCACTGCATTCTCCCTCATTAACGGTTGGTATTAAATGCAAGGTTGTTTTTCCTCATTTCAAGGAAAGATAATTTCTAATATTTGGAACTCAGTTATTATGGTGTTCAACTGATTATTGGATTAAAGTAATAAAATTTTGAAAAGACTAGATGGATGATGATGTAATGGTGTTTTGACGAATGTAATCAAAGGAATTAACGGTGTTGATGTTTTTGAGGAGTAAAGTATGGAAAGTAAGATTTAAGTTAATCTCGAAATTTTTTTTTTTTTTTTTTTAATTTGAAAACATGGAGAATATTTTGATTATCATCTTCGAGAATTATATAAGTGATTAAGATATTTGTGTTAAAGATTTATACCCTACTAAATTGAGACTCATGTTGAGATTGGAAATTCACGTATGAATAATTGTTGAGAAAAGAGATTTCTGAAGAAGCCATAGATTGTAAATATGGATAACCCGAGGTAATAAAGATATACTGAGATATAAACAAAATAGTACTAGTATAATGGTAAAAAGAAGATACAAGTGAAATTTGTTTTCATTGGCGGGTATGTTGGCAAGTACAAATTGAATATATTATCTCAAGAGAGTTATTCAGGAAGTCTAAGGATATTTATTAGATTATAATATGACTAATACTAAATTTAAATGATGTGTTTATACATTAGAAGTTATGCTTTAAGTATCTTTATATTATTGTGGTAAAAGTTGGAAGAAATTAATTGTCCTTAGTTGAACTTGCTCATAGTAGAAATTATCATACCAATATACAATGGCATCATTTGAAGTTTTACATGAACATCATAGGTTTCTTAATATGTGAGTGAATTGAGAAAAGTTAAACTTTGGAAATCTAATTTGGAATAACATGCAATAGATAAAATATACCTTATCGAAATTGATGATGCTAGCTTGGAGAGCATGCTTCAAGCATATGTTTTTGAGATTGGTAGGAGATTTCTTAGCAGAATTTGTCTATAATAAAATGATATTAGAAGATTTAAACCTTATGTAAGAGGTGTTACAAATATTCTGTTAAATGACTCAGTGGAGTTATATTTATTATAAGATGTCATTGATAAAGTGAAATTGATTAGAAAAAGAATACTGGAAACTCAATACAAGTCAAAAGTTTACAAGGACTCTGAATGTTGAGCACTAGGAATTTTCAGTTGGTGATCATATATTCTTTAATGACTCACCATGAAAGAGGTAATGAGATTTGGAAAGAAAGGGAAGTTACCCTCTCGGTATATAGAGTTATTTGAATTCTTGATAAGATCGGTTCAGTGGCTTATTGTTTGGTTTTATCACTTGCATTAGATAATGTTTATTCAGTTTTTTTTTCATGTGTCTATACTACGAAAATATTTACCGGATTCTACACATGTTATACAGTGTCCATAGATTCAGTTACAGAAAGATTTAAGTTAAGAGGAACAACCAGTAGCAATAGTGGACAGATAAGTAAAGAAGTTACGGTCAAAAGAAATACCTACAGTAAAGGTGATATGGAAAAAAAAAAAATCACTCTACTGAGGAAACTACTTGGAAAAGGAAAAATGATATATGTGTCAGATATCTGTATTTGTTTGAACAATGAGATTAGTGTTTATCTGCAACTGTGGTGATGAAATTCGGGGACCGAATTTCTTTAAGGGGGGAAGAATGTAATAACCGTAAAATTTAACAAAAATTCAAATTAAAGGAAATTTAGAATAAAAGAGAGAATTTTGAAAATAGAGATAAGAACCGGTGAAAATAAGTTTATTTATTACATGGATTAAAGAATTACAAAAGAAATATGAGAATTTATGTTTTGGCGCGCTATAAGCAAATATATTTTTATTTATGTAGAAATGATTATGATTTGTTAAAAGTAAGTGGACTTTTAAGTAAAAGAAGTATTGTGTTGCTTAAAATAATTATATCGGCCTCTATTGAATTTTTATGGTATTTTTAGAAATATTCTTTCTTTTAATATGACTAAAGATATTTGTTTTGAAATTTGTTTTAATATGATTTTTATCAAGAAAAATTATGATTTAAGAGTTTAACTAAAGATTTATGAGGAAGGAAATTTTTAGAAATTTTTGGAATATTTTATGATGAAAAATGGAATTTCTATGAATTTTTATAAAAGAAAATCCTATTATTAATTATTTAATAAATATTATTATTATAAAAAAAAAAAAAAAAAAAAAAAAAAAAAAAAACAGAATGTTAAAATGGATGCCGGGAGAGGAATCGAGAAAGAAGAAAAAAAAAACGAAGAAATGCACAGTAGTGAATAGTAAGTGAATAGTAATCTCAAATTTTATCTGTCGATTTGGGGTGTTTAAGGGTTTCCAATCTCAAAACCGAAATTGTTATTGGATTCAGGATGAAGAGTACTTCAATTTTGACCGATCAGTTTTTCAAATCAACCGTTGAATCGCCGTAGATCTGAAGTAGAAAATCTCGGTAAAAGGTAAGTTCTGAAAAACCTTACTTAGAGACCTCAAATTAGAAATCTGACACCGTAGATGGGTTCAGAAGCTTGATAAACATTAGGATATGAATTCATTTTATTGATTTGGTAAAAAATTTTATGACGGTGAATAGTGTTTTCCGGCGGTGAATAGTGGCGGTGAATAGTATTTTCCGGCGTGAATAGTGTTTTCCGGCGGTGAACAGTAACCGAGCTCATTTTAGGTTTTTGGACCCTCCGGACACGTTTTTGAAGCTTATTTGGTCAAATTCAGACCAGAAACGAGGATTTTAGGGCTGTCCAATCTGGAGCCCTTACCTGTGAGTAGATAATTCTTCCTATAACTTGTTTTTACTCTTCTTGAACTTTCCATTGATAAATGAGTATGATTACATGTTATTTATATGTTCATATGTTTCTGAAATGGTTTGAAATATTTGAAATGATTGAGAAATGATATCTAGTTCAAGAAGAGTATGATTTTTGAAATAGATTTTGAAATGCTTTGGATATGTTATTTCTAAATGCATTTCGCATTACATGGCAAAGAAAATATGATATGCTTATGACATTGATTTATAGAGATATATGATTGCCTAGAGAAAGGGCATATATATGTGATAAACCCTGAATGGGTAATTTATAACAGATGAATTTTGAAATACATTGAACATGTGATTTTTACATGTATTTCGCATTACATGTCAAAGAAAGTATGTTATACATGTGACATTGATTTTACAGTGATATGATTGCCTTGGATATGGGCATGATTATATGATTTCTCTGATTGAAAAATTTATAATAAAAGATTTTGTACTGAGACTGAAAGCTCTGTTTGAAATGATATGTAAAGTGATAAGTTGTTGAATATGATTGTATGGCGAATTATTTGATAATGATGCATTGCATATGATGGATATGCACTTTTATACATGTTTATATATTCATAAAAAAATATATATGTATTGATGAGAAATGACGAGATTATATGGCTTGAGACGGTATTGTGAAGGTGGTATTAGTGGTAATGTGAGGAGGCAGTAGGGTGATGAACTCACATTCGCTAATTACCTATTGTGATGATGACAGTGGTAATGTGAGGAGGCAGAAGGGTGATGAACTCACATTCCCTGTTGATCTATTGAAGTTGTAGTCAGTGGTAATGTGAGGAGGCAGTAGGGTGATGAACTCACATTCCCTGATTACCTAAGAATTATTGGATATGGGCATGATTATATGATTTCTCTGATTGAAAAATTTATAATAAAAGATTTTGTACTGAGACTGAAAGCTCTGTTTGAAATGATATGTAAAGTGATAAGTTGTTGAATATGATTGTATGGCGAATTATTTGATAATGATGCATTGCATATGATGGATATGCACTTTTATACATGTTTATATATTCATAAAAAAATATATATGTATTGATGAGAAATGACGAGATTATATGGCTTGAGACGGTATTGTGAAGGTGGTATTAGTGGTAATGTGAGGAGGCAGTAGGGTGATGAACTCACATTCGCTAATTACCTATTGTGATGATGACAGTGGTAATGTGAGGAGGCAGAAGGGTGATGAACTCACATTCCCTGTTGATCTATTGAAGTTGTAGTCAGTGGTAATGTGAGGAGGCAGTAGGGTGATGAACTCACATTCCCTGATTACCTATTGTGATTGTGACTATGGTAATGTGAGGAGGCAGAAGGGTGATGAACTCACATTCCATGTTTATCTATTGAGTATATTGAAAGTTATGACATACTTGAGCATTATATAAAAGAATTGATTTTTATTGCATATCAAATTCGATTTAAGATAAATTTGTATCATATGTGGTTACAGATATTTGTATGTGATTTGAATTGAGATGTTTTGAAATGCGGGTCCCATATGAATGTACTCCTGAATGTAACTTTTCAATATGAGAAACTTTGAAATGAAAAGTACATCCATATGTTGACCTAAGAGGTTATAGGGGGTGTTATCTGCTCACTGAGTTGTAAAACTCACTACACGATGTGGATCTATTTTTCAGATAAAGACATAGAGTTTGGTCCAGCAACCAAGTGATCGACTAGAGGTTGTACTCCAGTGGTGAGCCTACATTGTTTTTAGGCTCTCAATGTTTTATAAATGCAAAATATTTGTACTCTAGAGTTGCTCTGAACGTCACAGGCAGGATCCTTGCTTCTACTGTTACTCTGGTGTTTATAGACGTAAACTGTAGATTGTATATGTGTATGGGCACTTATATGTATTGGTTTATATGATAAAGAATGACATTATGTACATTTATGAAAAATATATGTGTATGGTATATGGATTTCACGTGCCCTAAAATTAGGGTCGTGACATCTAGACATTTGTTTATGATTCACAACATGCTAGACATATATAACTTTACAATCACAATGCAAAGCAATGATCGACTCTAGTTGTAGCCATAAAACATCACTTTATAACGAGTTTTTCAATCATTTTTTCAATTTATTCACTGTGTTAAAATAATCTAACTCATATTCTATGGTGGAATGAGCTATTAGTCATTCAACTAGCACAAATTTTAAAAATATTTAGTTTTATTCCTAGATTCATATTTATTTTAATATATTCTAAGATGATTCACTATCTTTTAATAACAACATTGAATATTTCATGTATCTTGTTGTTTGTAAAATATAAAATATAATTTATTCTATTACAATGTTAATTGCATATGTACGTACTACAAGATTCTATATAACACTAATACAATTAATTAAACAATTGATCAATTATAGTTTAATTCCTTGTGTGAAATTCTATAAGAGAATTTATCTCTTTAAAACCCAAGTACTTTAACTTGACTACCTTTAATATAATCAAAAATAAACTCCCACTATGTCTTTTATTTCAAGTCTAAGATAACATCTATTTCACAAATTTTTTTATCCATTTTGTGATGATAGATACTTTCTAGTTGCGTTTGCACTATTAAATTTGTTAATAAATATTCGTCCCATATATAATCATAGAAATAATCACACTCTATTTATTATCATTCTTACACATAGGCCATGAGACAATTAAATTATTAACTTTTCCATTTAGTTAAGTATTCAAAATATTTTTCACTAAATTTCATAATGTTTCAAGCATGTTTGCAACCAGAGATTTATAAACAATATATAACATACTTTTAACAACATACAATTTAATAATAAAATAATTTACTGATTTGTCATGGCATTATATATTTAACAATTTGTGCCATTAACACCTTATTTGGTAAGAAAATATGTTTAATTGTTGTTAACATTTTAAATTTCATGTCATATACTCTTACTAACACTACAACAAATTCATAATATTCTGCCTGTTTAGTTAGAACCAAGAGGTTTTGATTGTTTTCTGATTGTCTTCAGTGGTCATAAAACTCCTGTTAGAAATCTCAGTTAAAAAATTCTGACTACCTTTTTATGATGGTTAAAGTACGTAGTCGCAACTTACACATTATTTGAAAAAAAATTATTATGTTGTGACTGCTTAGCAGTCACAATGTAAGATTAATTTTTTTAAAATAAGGGGCAACTAGAATTGGTTGCCTACTGTACCAAAAAAAAAGAAGAATTGGTTGCCTAGAAATTCGAAAAACCAATTGAGAAATTCTAAAAAAATAAAAAATAAAACATTCAACCATAGAAAACCTATATTTGACTATCAAATATCAATCACATTTAAGTATTCAAACAAACCTACATATTCAAACTTAAAATACAGAAACAATAAAAAAAAAAAGAAGGTAAAACTCAAAAACCTCACAAATAAACCGAGAAGAATACTGAAATTTAAAGGAAACAGTGACAAAAGTATTCTTAAATATGAAAGAGAACCAAAACAATACTCAGATAAAAGATTGAGCAATCCTGTAAAATGATGTTAAAATTGAAATTATTCAACACACACACACACACACACATTCAATTTTTCAACACACACACACACACACACACACACACACACACACACACACACACACACACACACACACATATATATATATATATATATATATATATATATATATATATATATTAATTAATTAATTAATTTCAGGTATCTTATCTGAGGGCGTCAAGGCCTGCCCCAATATCCACTTCAACTCTAATGCTATTGCTCTTTAATGCATTGGTAACAACCTTGGTACGAATTGGTAACTTTACCACCAAGTGTCTTTATGGTAACGTGAAACTTCCAATTTGGGGTGTGTCCTTTTGTCCATGCCCCAACACCACTAAATTCAAACACCATTGCTCTTGGCCGTGAAGATGAATTTTCTCAATGTATTGGTAACAACGTTGGTAAGAGTTGGTAATAAGTAGATGACGCTGGCAATTTATCGTAATTGAGAGCGGTAAGGAGTGAACTTTTTCCAATGCATTGGGAAGAGCATTGGTACGAGTTGGTAACTTCTATGACTTAAGGTGTAACTCCATTAATATTGTTGGTAAATGAACCAAAATGTGTTGTTTTTGAGACATTTAAGTATAATAAATCTAAAGCTTTAAAAATTATGTATTGTATACATATGACTTAAATAATACAGAAAAGTTGATTTTTTACACACATTTCATGTTTAATTTTTTTTTAATATAATTTTTTCATATAAACTAAAAATTAAAATATTCATATACCTACTCATTAATTATTGAGATATTGAAGAGTAAGTTTTACCTGGTTTGAAATGTCCACCGGAAACATTATGCACTTTTGAACTTGAATTGGGTTCGTGGATTGATTCTATTCACTGCAAAACAGATTTTTCTTAGTTTTGATTAGCTGCTGCCCAAAAGGTCCACTTAATTTTGGATCAACTGCTCCAAGAATTCTTCCTTTTTCAAACAGCAGCCATATCTTCTCTACTATATATTTTTCATTTTCTGGACCAATGAATTGATGGATTTTCTTCCCCCACAAGCTATCTCCAACGCAACAACTCCATAGTTGTAGAAATCTGATTCCGTACCTTTTTTTGAACTGAAAAAATGATTCCCTACTAACCCTGCATGTATTAACACATGAGCCATGTAATCCAAATCCTCATTTAGAGGGATGAAAATCTTCTAAAATTCTTTTAAGCATTACAAAGTAAATTTAGAGAGAAAAGACATAGTATGTGATAGTTACATTTGAATTAGTGAATTTCACTTATTCATAAGATCTCAATTTTATGAACCTATATCTTTCTCTATTTTTTATTTTTTAACAAATAACTTTCTTTATTTTGAATCTTTACTATCAGATTTAAAGAAACGTCATTTTTTTTATTGCAATTGTGAAGTTTTACTGCTACTTATGTTAACTCTTTTTTTTATTGGATTAGATTTAAATATTATAACGGCATAATAATATTAATTGTCTTGATAAATATTATAAGCGGTAACATTATTCTTAACATTTTAACTCCAACTTTACCATTATTACTTCATGAAAAGTTTTTGTCAGTATTGATTTCTATCACAGACATAGGCTAAGTGTTTTTTTTTCTATCTTACTCTGTATATTATGTGATTGAAAAATATTATATAAATACCAAAACATAAGATAGGTTGCTTTAAAAAAAGGGGCCAACTTGGTCCACCTCTCTTAAAGAGTTTGGTTGGTAAGTCTTTATAGAACATTTTGATAAGTAGGGCTTAGTCTAGCCTGACCCACCACAATGAAAGACTTTTTGAGTTAAGTTGTTTAGGCTGCTTGAAAAAAAAAAAGGGCCAACTTGGTCCACCTCTCTACCACCAAGTGTCTTTATGGTAACGTGAAACTTGCAATTTGGGGTGTGTCCTTTTATCCATGCCCCAACAGCCACTAAATTCAAACACCATTGCTCTTGACCGTGAAGATGACTTTTCCCAATGTATTGGTAACAACATTGGTAAGAGTTGGTAATAAGTAGATGACACTGGCAATTTATCGTAATTCAGAGTGGTAAGGAGTGAACTTTTTCCAATGCATTGGGAAGAGCATTGGTACGAGTTGGTAACTTCTATTACTTAAGGTGTAACTCCATCAATATTGTTAGTAAACGAACCAAAATGTGTTACAGTTAGATGACACTTGCAATGTACGTACTATAATTGAGAGTGGCAAGGAGTGTTCTTGTATCTATGCCCCCATGACTACTCCAACTTGAACGCCATTGCTCTTGCCTGTGTTGCTAACTCCCTCTAGTGTCTTGGTAACATCCATGGGTTGCCTTTGTAACATCCTACACTAGAGTTGGGGATTGACGTTCGGCTTCTATAAAAAACGAGGGTGAGCTTGGCCATTTCATCATGTCACTGCTACAGTAATCGCCTAAATTCAAACATCGCTGATATTGCTCAACATGGTAACTCTCCAAATGCACTGGTAACTTCCTTGGAGGGTTGGTACCATCCTTGGATTCCGTTGATAACTACACAAACGTTGTTGGTAACCAACTTAGGATGTGTTATGGTGAATTGGAACTTGGAATGCACCCAATGTATTTTTGCCAATATACCAGACAACAATAGTCTATTTTTGCTTGACAGTCAACTGTTGTTCACTTCCTCAAACAATTTCATTCACATTTCAGGCAACAATCGACTATTTGTTTTCGAAAGTCGACTGTTGTTCACTATCCTCAAAAAATTTCTTAAATTTCTAGCAACAGTCAACTGTTCCTAATCGACAGTCCACTTTACTAACTGTTCTTCAAATTTTTTCTTATTAACTTTGGCAACTCACTATAACACTACTTTTAGTAACACTCTTTTTGTAGTTAGCAATGCAAATAGCATGTGTTACCAAATCAAAGTTTTCAACATGAATACGAAAAATCATTGAAATATGAATCTAATATTCAAGGGAGCTCTCTTCTGGATACAAGAAGACCATTTACCCTTCAACCTTTCCCGTGGAACTAGGATTACATTTATCATTAATATCCATTCTCTTGCCGTCATCTTTTCTCCGTTCCTCCTCTTCCTCTATCTTTGATATCATTTCCATACTTTAATTTAGAAAAACAATGATTTTTTATTATGAGGTTTTTTTTTCATATATGAGAGAATAAATATTTAAATCTAAAACCTTTTAAAAGGTTGTTATATGAACTTTTTATGATCAACTCTATATTTTATAAAATTAAAGTGAGTAAATTCAACATAGAAGTTATTATGAATCTGTAAATTGATATTTTACCCATTTATACTAATGACGATATGGGCACCTTGGATCAAGGTCAATCATGCACATGTCAAGTATCATTTGTTGATAGGCCTAAAGGTATATTGCCTTACAAATTTTATTATAACTAGTATAACAGCAGAAAAAAAAACACAAAAATTAAATCGTTGATATGAAAAATGATATAATAATTAATTAGAAATGAAGCAGGAATTAACGAGCTTAGTTTTTTTTTTCTTTTTTGTTAATTTGTTTCACAAAAATTTCCCTTAAAGAAGTTGCGGGCTTCACAGTTCACATTTCCCTTGTGTTGCAAAATATGCTTTAAACCCTCTCCTAAAACACACCTAATGATGATCAAATGGGAAATTGATGATCCTCGTGTAAGATACGAAAAATCAATTTGACTGTTGAAATGTTGTAATACAGTTCTGGAGATGTAAATGCAATCTTGAAAACTGTTTTGCATCACCCAGTTTGCCAAGCACTCAGTTAAGCTACAAGTGAGTTGCTTTTGTCTATATGTGGCGCCGAAATATTCAGTTTAGTTCATTTGGTATTCTTTGTGAGAAACAAGAGAGTCCCAGTATAGCAGAACAGTCCAAAAATCAGACCAATCCATAACCCCTAAACCATATATCAGATTCATAAGAACAGGAAACAATTAAGCTAGGAATTAATTTTAGGAGAAAATGTATTTTGTCACCTTAATTTATGGTTATAATTATAATTTGTCTATCTTTTTTTTTTAATTTGAATAATATCCCCTCCATTCTTTATTTTTGTGGCAATTTCTCTCCTTTATTTATTTTTATTTTTAAATATAATATTTAAATATTTAAAATCTCTTAACTACTCTTTAAAAAAAAATTTAAATTTTTTTTTCATATTTTAAAAATATTTTATTTTATCAAAATTTTAAAAATTTCCTTTAACCTGTTAACATCTCCAGCAACAAAAACGCACACTTTCAACATCTCTTCTCTTCATCGCACACCTTCAACATCTCTTCTCTTCATCGCATTCAACATAAAAAACGCTGCTCCCCCAAACGCAGCATCGGCCACCTGAGGGAGAAGGAAATGCAACCCACCAAACCGTGATCCAACCACCGTGAGCTTCAACAACCACCGCGAGCGCCACTGGATCTAGGAAACGCAATGAGAGCATTGTCCACCTGAGGGAGAAGGAAACACAGCTGGTTGGTGACTCTGCTTCAGTCACCAGGTTCCTTTGGTGGCTGGGACAGTGAATCGCCGGAGTGAAGTAATAGCTACTGGCATGACAGTAAATGATTGGACAGCTTTCTGTGGTTCAGACACCACAGCAACAGAACTCTCTGTCGTTGAGAGCGTTTTCAAGCTGAGGGAGGCCCAACCTAGTGCCATTGTGGATGAAATGAGGAAATCGCTAATTGATGCCTATGTCTGAGTTGTGATTGACACCCATCAGCCTGGAAGCGTTTTATAAGATACGAATCATATATATTTCAATCAAGGGTGTTTTTTTCTTTTGCATGTAATTTCTTTTAATATGCTATCACTTACATTATGCGGAATCTCCTGATGCTCGCATAGATAATGCCAGGAGTTGGTTGCATGCAGTGAAAATTTAAAAAAAAAATTTGAAGGGTAGTTAAGACATTTTAAGTTTTTAACTATTATATTTAAAAATAAAAATAAATAAAAGAGGAGAGATTGTCACAAAAATAAAGAATGGAAGGGACACTGTCTAAATTGAAAGAAAATTGAACAAATTACAATTGTAACTATAGATTAAGGTGGCAAAATACATTTTTCCCTTAATTTTATTTAGTTCTCAAGAGACCCACTGTATTGCATAACATTATTTCATGAAATTCATTTTTTTTTTTTTGTGCCTCAAAATGAAATAATTTTAGAATGGTTCCAGAAAATAAAATAAAATCTCATGAGATACCATTTTGAAATATGGTATCTCTAGATACACTAAACAATAAATAATTATTAAACCGAATGAATAAACTAAGTTAAATTCTAGTTGTGTCTTGAGAGGCACACAATTCCAAAACATTGCATCATAAAATTTAGTTTATTATGTCTCAAACAATTTCAAGATAATATTTGGAATCCCAAGCATGTTATTGGCTTCTTGACTGGTAGTATCAGAGTAATCTATCTTTACTACCAATTTTTCATGCACAAAAAGAAATATGGTGCCTCCGAAATTACCATAATATAATTAACTCATAAACTAAAAAAATAATAAAGCACCGACTACTTGTCCCAATCAAAAGGGTACTTCATGGCATCTTAGAAAACAAAACCAGACTCTACAAATAGGCATGATATTGGTAAACCAATGAGATAAAAAGTTACAAGATTGACATAGACAGCTAAATGCTGCTAACTACATCCTCTGGCAGCCCCTGAAGCATCAAAATCCAGACAATAAAATCCCAAGAATTTGAAGATAAAGTTAAAGATCGAGTAGGAAATTCAACTGTCAGTTAAATGAATATGAGGAATTCAAACCTGATAAGATACCTTGTACAGAATCAAGAAGCATAGAAATGACAAGAAGGGTGTCATTGAAGTAACTTTTCTTTGATTCTAGCACTGCTATTGAACATATGAATCCAGATTCCATGACCAAGTACAAGAGCTGAAACAACACAGAAAGATAGGAGGAAAGAGAGCTTGAGACTGACATTCATGGCGTGCTTAGCTCGATGTAGGTGCCCTCCTCCTATTTCATTTGAAACCCTCGTGCTGTTACACTTAAAAATTCTAAGTTTTCATTACAAGAACTAGAATGCAAACTCAGAAGACAAAATAAAACAAGCAAAGGAGAATATGCTCAATCACCTCTAACCTTGCAGCGGCACTGAGAACCTAAGTGATCATGTAGACAACAAATTCTGCAGGTATTGTCGAAGACTAGCTATGCTAAATTATACATATAAAAAGTGTATATATTTGGAATAGAAAAGAAATTGGAAAAGCATTAGAATCATACTATATTGCAATCAACCAAGTTATTACTTCAGAAGGCAACAGTCCAACTAAGAAAACCAACTCAATACTCCAAACTTGCATAATATAAACAGATAATAAGATTTATGAGACCAGAGTGATACATCAAATTGAAATTCAATTGCATTCTTCTAGTTTGAATTGCAGATAGTACAGTTTAAAAGCTGTATCTCTAGCTAACAGAGTCTAATGCTAACTGTGTGGTACAATGTTATATTATATTCTTTGGTAATTTGGATACTGTAGTATATGATACCAAAGTATAAAATATGATGGTATTTAGATTTCCAAGTTTGTCATAGAAAGTATACAATTGGCAGAACCTTAGGCATGTGAGATCCTCATGGTTGTCATTCTATTCCTTTTGATATCACTGAAGGTATCATCTTGAATACCAATATACTAAATAAAAGCATCTTGGATGCCTCTTGAGTCTTGACATCTAAGATATAATGAAAATGATGGTGTACCAAACGACTATATTTTTAACATCAATCATGGAAAATGAGTGCAGTTGAGCTCAAAATCACTTAGAGAACACCATAATAATCCATACATGATAGAATAGCACAAGGAACAAAAACAGTAACAGAAACTAATAGCAATAATAATACAAAAAAAATTCCTTTGAAAGCAAATTAAAAGTGGATGTCAAGTATGTCAAGAGCTGCTAAATCTAACACCATTCAATCACAAAGCCAAGTTAGGGTTCAGATTCCTGTAAAAGTAATCGAATTTGTTATTGGTTTAAATTTGAAAATAGAAGGACTTACTGAAAAAACAAATAGAAGAAATTGCAAAGAAGAAAAAAAAGCTAGGATTTTTATAATCTCCTCCTTTCTCCTCTCCTGTATTTTCTTTATAGCATTAAGTTGCACAGAGTTTAAATAAGCACATTTCAAAATCAAGATTTTACACTAACGAAACCATCCATAAGATAAAATTAAATAAACTCGGAGAAGCACAATTTATGCAATTAACACGAGTTAGTTCTAGTCACAAGTCATGGATGCTATAATCATAGATAGTACTTGAGAAAATGGGGCATATACTTTGTTAATTTTAGGCTTTCAGCTAATCAGAGTGTGAATCACCTTTTAAGGGTTTGATTTGACAAATTTTCAAAAGGTATTTTTCTCAGTCAATTATGAGACTGAGACAGCATTTCTTAAAAACTTCAAATTTGGTGTTTCAATATCTTCTGCACAGCTACATTTGGCATGTCAGAAGTGAAAGTCTTTAATCTTTTCCAAAGAAAATGGGTGTAATGAAGGGAATTTTCACATACCAGTCCTTGTTAAAAATGCTGTCATCAAACTTCGTGGTGACAATGTTGAAGTAGCAGAGCACCAAGGCAAGACTTGCCAGAAGGACTGGCTGCCCCAGATATTCCTTCCAACCAAGCTTTATGGCTTCTACACCTTTAACCACTGGTTTTCCAGGAGACAGAATTAAGTATGTTTGTTATAATTTGACATTGAGATAATTCGCTAAATAATTTTTAGTTGTTGTCTTTTAAATAGAACACAGAACTATCGGTTTAAATAGTGCCTAATTGTCAGTATGTTGCTCAGAATCTTCAGTTAATGGTCTGCAATAATTTAGTGAAGATTTAGGCCGGCCAAGAGCACTAGTAGAGGGCTTGTTGGCTAACCATGTTATAGAAGAACAAACAAAAGATAGAAGAGTCAAGAAACTGAAAAAGAAAGCTTGACAATACCTTTCAGTGATATAGATGGCCTTCTTATATAGCACTGCTTGGCAAGAAGAAAACATCCTACTGCCTACTGTCAAGGGTGCTAGCACAAGTTTTTACATGAATTAATTGATAAAAGTTAACTATTTGAATCTCAAATCACTGAATACAGAAAAGTGATGGTTCCATTTTCTAATACAAACATTTCCAACAAAAATAAATCTTACGAATCCACAAAAGGAGAAGATCCATTACAGTCTAGGTCAAAAATATCAAATTCGCAAGCTCCCTATGTTCTGACTTTTTCTCACTCAACACAAAAGAGTATGGAAATCGGAGAATACCCAATATCATGGAAGCAAGGATAACCAAAAGGGAACTTTTAAGCTGTAACAAAATCTAGTTACTTGAACTTTTCAAGCACTGTTCTCCTCTAGAAGATCATTTGCAGTTTCCCCAAGATAACTAGTAGAACTAGTGAAGCCACTTGATTGTGATTGGTCAAAGCTGCTTACAAGATCATTTAGTACAGTTTCATCTGGACAAAAAGAAGGTCTTGGAGGCATTTCTAAGCTTTCCATTTCTCCTTCAAGCATCTCCACCACTTTGTTCATTGAAGGACGGTCATGAGGCTTCAATTGTATACACCAAAGTGCAGTTATGAACATCTTCTTTGCTACATTCTTTTCCTCCTCTGTAGCATCTTCCATTTCTATATCGTTCTCTTCTATAAATTGGTCATAAATCCAAAAGGGAAAGTAAACTTGGCTTGAATGCTCTGCATGCGGATTTGAGTTCTTTCTCCTGCTTGCCATTTCCATCAAAAGCATTCCAAAGCTGTAAATATCAGCCTTAAAGGAGATTCCTCCAATATTTTTGTAGAACAATTCAGGAGCCATATAGCCTAGAGTTCCTCTTGCTGCAGTCAAAGTGACTATGCTATCATTCATTGGATAAAGCTTTGCAAGTCCAAAATCTGAAACTTTAGGGATGAAGTTTTCATCCAGAAGAATGTTATGAGGCTTGATATCAAAATGTAGAATTCGCATGTCACAGCCCTGATGAAGATAAGCTACTCCACGAGCCACTGCAAGAGATATCTCATATATTTTCTTATAACTTAAAGGGATGGTTCCTTCTTTCAAGAAAATATATCTATCAAGAGATCCATTAGGCATAAATTCATAGACAAGAGCACGCTTTGATCCCTCAACACAATATCCAATAAGCCGAACCACATTGACATGGTGTATCCTTCCTATGGTTGCCACTTCACTGATAAAGTCTTGCCCATTAGTTTTGGCTTTACCCAACATCTTTATTGCTACATAAGGCCCACTGCGTAACTTCCCTTTGTATACAGAGCCATAGCCACCTTGACCCAACTTGAACTTGAAATTACTGGTCATCTTCTTAATTTCCTTGTATGAGTACCTTATGGGCATAAGTTCACAATCTTGCAGAAAGTTCTCAATATTTTCATAAACTGATAAATGTCTGCTACGCCACTTATGAATCAATATGGCAATCAGAAATGTAGCACCAAACAGAAATCTACCTGCCACAAATGATGGTAGGCCATACCGTCCAACCGCTAATGCTCTGTTTATTGGATTTGCCTTGTCAAGATGTATGGCATGAAATGTTATTAAACTGTATATTCCTGCGTGGGCACATCGACCAATATGCTGTAATTCAGACTTCTATTTCTAAAACTTGCATAATTTTAACACAAAAAGTAATGATCATCTCATAGCAAAATGGAGGAAAGAAAGGGGAAAAAAGAGACCGATTTAAATTATGCTGAAAAAAAGGTATCAAAGAGTCAAGAGTTTACCTTTTAATATGCCCAAAAAATAAGCTGCAAGAGAATTTCAAAGGTCAAGTTAAATCACAGATATGACAGACATAGCTATGTACTAAAAAAAAAAAAAAAAAAGGAGAGGAAAGGAAAAAACATGACTAAATAAACTGCAGGGAACAAATATTCGACTGAGAGAACATGGAGAAGATTAATTACCTTTGGTATAACTGCCAATCCTTACCAAAATTCCTATGTCATCCAGAAATTATAAGACAGTTAGCTCGCAGTTTCAAAATCAAAACAAGAATTTTAATAAAAATGCTTTTTTTTAGCTCGTCAATAATAACTACTTTAACTGGTGTTTACATCAAATAGTAGTTATGGTACGAAAAAATCATATTTTTATTGTAATTTTTTAATTTAGAATTTCATAAATTAATATTTTATATATATAAATATTTAATATTTCACGTTTTTATTTTATTAATTTAACTTGACATATACATTAATACTTATTTAATATTAATTTACTTAGGTAGCAATACTTTTAAATAGGATTAATTTAAATAAATTTTCTTTTAATTTTGCCTATTACTAAATGCCAAGTGTCAAAGTTAATATTAAATATATGTTAATTCATTTTTCAAATAATTAAACACGGTGGAGAACTGTAATTTCATCAATGAATTAACCAAGCACTTCCATGTCTGAGATCCTAAATTAAAAAAAAATTAATATAATAAACTAAATTAAAAATTCAACTTTTTGTTAACAAAATAGGTTGTCCTCTCCGCGTATTTTCTTACCGCAAGAATGGGCCTTTCCATTGAGATAATAACAGTTGGTGTCGGTGTTATCATCGCACTGAACGGTTTCAACGGTCCGGTTGAAGAAGCAAGGTCTGGATCCACAATGAGCATCACAAACAAAATTCATCCAGGAAAGCTCAAATCCATAGACTAGTTGCCTATGAATATCATGGTACGAAATATTGCCACCGTCCATCATAGGCGAGGAAGTAGGAGAGACTGCCCTCACATGGCAGCCCGGCTTCCAATTTGTCAGGTTCAAGTCCCCAACAATAGCGTATGTACGCGAATCAACGCAAGAAGTGGTATCCACATAGGACACATCGTCGCTCACAGCATAATCACAGCTCAAGTAAATTATAGGCTGAAATAGATTATACCCAACGAACGCGTAATAAATGACGTCAGCGGCTTGATTTGAATCGATGGCTCGAGTGGCTTGATATGAATCTATCTGTTGATCTTTGAAATACAAGTCCGAGTCTTGGGTGCTGTATAAGCCACTGAAATTGGAAAAAAACAATAAGTAGCGAGGCATGGAGGAGCAATTAGCCTCTTGAATGTCGGGATCCACGAGGCGGATTGTGTAGTTGTTGTAGTTAATTGCTTGAACATAGTACTCTGCAGAATTCAAATGTAAGACTGCAACGTTGTTAACACAATCTAACTCATATCTCCGGTCGCCACACTTCTTCGGGTCTTGTTTTAATCGAAATGGGTAGCTTATGTTGGGTACTTTGCCGCAAGAAGAAGGAGCACAGTAATGCTGTTGCTTTGCCGTACATGTTTGCGAGGCTAAAAGGATAATAAAGAGAGACAACACCCAGAATCCCGCAGAGCAGGATGAGGGTCTTCCTTCCCATACCATTTTCCTCTCGCAAATTGCAAGCACTAGCTAGGAATAGAAGTATTTATGGGAATTGAACGGTCTCCCAACCTCCAAAGTTATTTGATTCTCAACCAAAAATAAAATAAAAAATAATAATTTAATCTATCATAGTAAATAATTTTTTGTTAATCAGCAATATTTAAATTATAATATATAATAAAAATAATAATTTTTAAAATTATCTTTTAACATGTGTTATGATCTAAAATAATTAAAAAAATATAAAAATTATTTTTATTATTTTATTTTATAAAATTTATTAGGACGTATTATCTCGAAGCAATTATTTTAGAAAATTTATTGGTTTTCTGTTTGATTCGAAAAAAAAATTAAAAGAGTCAGATTTTTTTAAATTAAATGTGTTTAATATTATTAATATTTATTCAATTTTTTTAAAATTAAGACAAGTGTCAGTGTACTGCTGTTGGTGGAGATTTGGACTCCACCGACCGTGCATGTAAGTCTTGGGTCAAACCCGATAATTGTATGAAAAGCTAAATAGTCAAAAATGGCGTACTGGACCTATTTGATATTTGTTTCAGGCATATCCGAACCCATTTCGTCTCAAATTACACGGTTTCTTCCTTCCTGTATTCAGAGTGTTTAACCCATCCGATGAAATGTTATCCCACTTCCTGCAGGTGCTTGTGGTTGATCATGGTGTTGCTCCAGTTCACCAAAATGGCGGTGTGCCATAATAATGAGTGCAGTGAATCAAGATGCGGACATCGTGGCCCTCCAATTCGGTTTCCCTTCCGCCTTCAAAACATTGACCCGGATCACTGCGGCTATCCTGGGTTTGAGCTAACCTGTACTCATGAGCATGAAACGCTGCTTGAGCTTCCTGCACTTCCAGTTCCAATTAAATTCCAGGTTAATTACATAGATTACAAAAGTCGGTATGTATCAATATCAGACCCAGAAAATTGCCTTCCCAGACAGTTTCTAAAGCTCAACAACTCTTCAAATTCTCCTTTCCAATTTCCATCGTCGAAAGAATCATCAACTGTCATCTCTTTCTTCAAATGTGCTCCTAATAAGTTCTCCTGCTCCATACATGCTGCTGACTCGGCCAATACCCTCCTTGATTCAGGCTTAATATCCTGCACCAAGTTGTTTGACACAACTCCGTCAAACTTCACAGATACCGAAGGCCTACAGACAAATAATTTGGGTTTATGGTGGTTCAAACCAGATTGTGGTGAGTGTGAAGAGAAAGGCAAATTATGTAAACTGCACAACAATGGCACTGAAGATGCTATCCAATGTTACGATCGCCCGCCCAAAACCATCAGTAAGAGACTTCTAGCTGTTACGGGTGAGATCCCAATCCATCTCTCTCTCTCTCTCTCTCTCTCTCATTTTTTGGGAAAAAAAAATCTTATTTTAATCTGATTTGCATTATTAAAGTTTTTATACGTTCCTTTTAATTTCTCAAACTTAACCCCATAAAAAAAAATTATCAAAGTATATTGATTTAAACGCACTTACACTTGATATTTAATCTATCGAGAATTTAAATAGTTAATTTAATAAAAACTTTTTTACTATCCCAAAAAAACGGCTTCTCACCATTCCATGTAATCCTTAAAATTCATTATTAAATATAGAATGGTTAGATGTCATTATCTTAGAATAACAGTAATCTTCAAAGTTGTTAACTAAGTCAAATAAAAAACAGTATTTATAAACGTTACGATGTATTTAAATAAAAGAAATTTGAAACGAAATCTAACTTTACTGTAAACACGAATAATTAAAATTGAATTTTACCCTTTTTTTAAGCATATTTACCTCCTTTGAATTTTAAAAAAGTTAGGGTATGTTTATTTTTTTAAAAAAAAAATTATTTTTTATTCTTAGTTATTTTTAAAATAAAAAAATTTATTTGATAACTGTTTTTTTTTTCAGAAATAAATTTTAAAAATAAGTTATTTTTAAAATAGAAAAACAAAAACAATAAAAAATTATCTTTATTTTTAATTTTTATTTTAAACAAAAAACAAAAAACTTTCAAAACAGTTTATTAAATAAATTTTTTTTTTATTCTATATAATAATTTTTAAACATAATTTTCAAAAATAATTTTTAAAAATAAAAAGATAAAAATAAAATTAAACAAGCCCTTATACTCTAAAGTTTTAAAAAAATTATATTAATTTTTTTTATTTTAAATTTTTATAAAATATTAATTTGACATTTTGATTATTAGTATTGCATTGAATTATGCTACATACCACTAATTTTGATATTTTAAAAAAATATACATAAAGTATAAATTTTTTTAAAATATTTTAATTGAAAAAGAAATTTTTATGAAAATTAAAATTAGAAAAAGTGTGATTGGAACTTTTAAAAACTTCAAGAAAATGAGCATAATTTACATTTTTTTTTTTCCTTTTTCCCCTGCCCCAAAGGGAGGGGGAATACATGAAGAAGTTATTATATGGCAAGGACTTCTGAATGAGAACGAATGTGCAGGTGTATTTGCTGGTTCGATTGTTCTGGTGCTTGTACTCCTTGCATTCTTTCAAATTTATCGCTTTTTTCGAATGAAAGGAGAGGATCAAGCAAGAGTGGAAAAATTTTTGGAAGATTACAGAGCACTCAAGCCTACTAGATTCTCTTACGCTGATATCAATAGAATCACAAACCGTTTCAAGGAAAAGTTAGGCGAAGGAGCTCACGGAGCAGTGTTCAGAGGAAAGCTCTCCAATGAAATTTCAGTTGCCGTGAAAATACTCAATAACACAGATGGAGACGGGAAAGAGTTCATCAATGAAGTGGGAACCATGACAAAAATCCACCACGTTAATGTGGTTCGCATGCTTGGCTTCTGTGCAGATGGATTTCATCGAGCTCTTGTCTATGATTTCTTCCCAAACGGTTCATTGCAGAAGTACATTGGTTTCCCAGAAAACATGGACAATTTCCTTGGCTGGGAGAGGCTGCAACAAGTTGCTCTTGGCATAGCCAGAGGGATTGAGTATCTCCACCAGGGATGCGATCATCGAATTCTTCACTTCGACATCAATCCTCACAACGTGCTATTAGATGACAACTTTGTTCCAAAAATTACTGATTTTGGTTTAGCCAAATTCTGCTCTAAAAATCAAAGCACAGTGTCAATGACCGCAGCCAGAGGAACCTTGGGCTACATTGCACCTGAGGTTTTCTCAAGAAACTTTGGAAATGTGTCCTATAAATCTGACATTTACAGTTACGGAATGTTGTTGCTAGAAATGGTTGGAGGGAGGAAAAATGTGGACATTTCAGATGAGGAAACTTGCCAAGTTCTGTATCCAGAATGGATCCATAATCTGCTTGAAGGAGGAGAAATACATATCCCAATTGAGGATGAAGGAGATGATAAAATTGCCAAAAAGCTTGCAGTTGCTGGACTTTGGTGCATCCAATGGCACCCAGTGGATCGTCCATCCATGAAAACTGTGGTACAAATGCTGGAAGGAGAGGGAGACAAACTAACAGTTCCCCCTAGTCCATTTAACTCAAGCTCAACAGCTTCAATTAGTTCTAGTTCAATTATTCCTACAAGACGGCAGCATTTGGGGTTGGAAGTGATTCATGAATGAGGAAAGATAATCTTTTTTCCAATTATCACTTTATCACAATTATCGTTGGTGTATTTACTAGTTTGTATATATATATGAATTTGATATTATTTTTATTTTATCAATAAATATATAATAATATTTTTTTATTGAGTCGAATATTTAATATTGTAGAATTTAATTATTTAAATTAAATTTATTTATTATTTAAATTACAAAATTTTAATTTTTTAAGTTAGACTTGTGAGTTACTAGTTAAACATAAAAATTTAAATTATTACGTCATAATTTATTAAATAATATTAATTTATAATATTCTTTCAATTGTGTTATAATTTATTAATCTTTTTGTTTTTTTTTAAGGAAGGGGAGTAAAAATATTGTAACTCGTGAAAATCAAATCTTCTATATTTGAACACAAAAAATTTGACACTATTGGATCTTTTAATATATTAAATTACAATTCAAGGAATTATATCAATTTTGAACAATATTTGACGAAACACTGAACTTTGTAAGTCTATGCATATTGTCATTTAAAATAGCATAAAAAAAGTCATGATAGGGAAGTGACATTGAAGCAAGCAGGTAGCCCGGCTTCAATTTTCTTTTAAGTCATCGACACAGTCAATTATTGTATGCTCTACCGCAGACCAAAAAGACTACAACCCCAACACAGTCAATCTGACTGATAAGATTTCTGGAAACTCAAAAAAGTCAAGATAATCACCCTTTTTTTTTTCTTTGCTTTTCTCTTGTGTCTATACTTTGACTTGCTAATGTCAATTTACTGGGAAATATATTGATAAAATCCTAGCCTCAACTTCACGCTTATCGTATAAAATTTTTAAAAAATAAAAGATAAAAGCTAATAAAAATTAAAAAAGATATTTAAAGAAATGCTGAGGTAAAATTGAAAGTGAAGTTGGACTATTTCGGTACTCAGCGTTGTTTTCTGTCAAGCACAATACAAAATAACAGAATATTATAAATTACATATAAATATTTATATAATTTTATTTATGTCGTATTTTATATTTATGTCAATATTTATATAATTTATTTATAAAAACCCCAAAAGGTTATAAATGTCTTAATCAATTTGAAATTCTATTAATGGTGAGCAAGAGTTTGAAGTTTTCTTAGTGTATCAGCAACTTTGAATTAATAAAATAATTTTTAAGTAGGTTTTACATCTTTAAAATAATTTTTTATTTTAAAAATTGTTGTTTATACAAATAATGGTTCATAAAATTGGTCAAAATTGATAAAAAATTTTATGTCATGTGAGACTAAATTTTATTTAAAAATTCAAAATGAGAATTAAAAACTCCCATTATATTAGAGATGGTCTAAAGAAACGTACACGTAATTTGAAAATTATTCTCATGACAGCTTCTAAATACAAGCGTGAATTAAATTTCTTCTCTTGTTGTCTTCTTTTCAAACTATCCACAAGCAGAATACAGCTATGTTGCACACCAATGAGCACGAATATTGTATTGGGATAGGTACAGGTACAAAATATAATATTTTTAAAAATATATAAAATGAGTACAAAAAATTAAAAATATTTTATAATATATAACGATTTTTGAAAATAGATAATGAATTTTATAATTAAATATATATAATTAAAAAAATAATTTAAATTTTTTAATATAGTATCAAAGTTATACATGTAATTATATATATATATATATATATATATATATATATTAACTATTATAGAGTTTATAAAATTTAACTTTTTAATTTTTAAAATTTAGAGTTAAAATTATAATTATAATTATAATTTATTTAATGTGTTCAAATTAAACTATTGAAAAAAATACCACACTATATCTATTTAGAAGTATTTAGACTACTAAAAAAAAGGTAGGACTTAAATGTTAATGTACACCAGACTCCGTTTTGCTAGACTTCGATTACGGAGAGGTTGGTTTACGCTCTCTTTTAGATGGTGTATATGCTTGTGTACATTGTAAACTTGGCTGTCATACAAATACAGAGAGCTCTGTTTCTCATCATAAATATCAAGATCAACAGCACTGAGAATATACCTAAGAGATTGATGCTGTTCTGATAGACCATCCTCTTGAGCTAAAAGTGAGATTAACTCCTTGGAATCATTTGCAGTTGAATCAGAGGATGAACTCGTTGAACTGTATGGTCTCTAACACCCATTTCTGGTAGATCTTGTAGATAAGGTAAAACTCTTTTTTTTCTTTTTCTAATATACTATTTTTCTATTCATAAAATTATTAATAAATTATAAATAATTTAATTTAATATAGTACAAATCATTAAAATATTAAATTAAGATATAGAAAATGTTAAGAGTGTTGGTGTAAATTTTATTTGTCGTGTCAATTTAGAACAAAAAAAAAACTGTATGACAATTCCTAAATGACCATCTGATATTTTTGAGCTATTAGGAAATTTATACCAATTTACTTAGTTAATTAGAGGAAGAAACATTGTCAGCAATTGTAGTGAACACAGAGGAGCTATAAACATTTTGGGCACTCAAGATCTGTTGGTACAGGAAAGCTGGAAGGAAGACTGGGAAGCGGGGCCTCAGAATAATGCGCATGAATTGCTTGCCATATTGACAGGCTTCTATTATAATCAGGGTGAGCTCACCAAAAGCCAACATTCATCAAGCATTTCATTTGCGGCTCCTCAACATCATATTCTGATTCTCTTTATGCTGCAAGGTCTAATAATCTAAACCCTTGTTCTGTATTTCTTATCATCCTTTTCATGGTTTGACAAATGTGAGATTTTCAATTTAAAGTGACAGGAAAAAATGCATTAGGTAACCAAAGTTTGCTGATTGGAAATTACATGGTAAGCAAAAACATAGACTATATTATTGGGATGTACAGTTGTAGATATACAAAAACACACAGGACAATATTTTAAGGAACTTTAGTTTCTGTTAGGCTAAAATTTGATGTCTAGAATGCTTGTTTAGATCCTTTTAATTTCAAATTATATGAAAACTTTCTATTTTTTCACAAAATAATTAATAAAATTTGTATTTTATGAATATTTTTTCCAAAGAGCCCAGATGTGTAGGAACTATTTCTCCAAGATCGAGTGTGGTGATTTCAAAAGCAGTAGCACTAGAGAACAAATTTCTTAAAGATGTAAATGTACCTGGAGCTAGCATCTTTGATAGGCGACAGTGGAACCTCAAAATTACAAGGGTTTCTTGCCTTATTGTAGGCCTCAGGGTAGGATCCAAATGGGCACACTAATGGCCAATTATCATTAACCATTCCATTTCTGGCTCATCAGAGTCTTCAAATAAGTCACCTGCTTTCTAATCGGTTACCCATACTAGTGTTCTAAATCTATTCCACCATAATCAACTACTTTGGATTGGTATTGGGATCAATGGATTTTCTTCCAGAGGATATATCCAAAGCAACTGCTCCAAAACTCTATGCATCAAACTCTCTTTTCTCTTAGTGTCCTTGCCTATGGTAGCAGATTCAAGAGTCATATATCTCATTGTTACTGCTAAAACTGTCATTTATGACCCTTTCCCATGGTCTACCATTTTAGCTGATCCAAAAAATATTAGCCTAGCATTGAAATGTGAATCCAACATAACATTGCTTATGTTTTGTCCACAAGCACGACACATTGCTCTGCCCGTTCATGGAGGTACAATGAAGCTTAGGTTTTTGCATTATTATAGCTTGCTACCCATGTTAAGAGGTTTCTTCCTCGAGATAGTTAAGTGAGCTTCAATTTGACATGAACTCAATATATGAGTAGAAGATCATTCTTCTGGTGGCACCAGCCAATGAGTTGCACCAACCTCCAGTGCCTCAATTCATTAATAATCTTTACTCTAGAGACAAAGTGTAAGAACCACAGCCACATCAATAACAAAAAAATTAACGAAAAAATGGTCATTACCAAAAAAGCCAAAAGCTCTAGTCTTACGTATTTTTGGGTTGAAGACAGTGACTTCACTTTGAATCTCCTTCAAACAAATCAAGAACTTAAAAGATAAAATATGATGGGCATTGCCAAGTAGGAATGGTTAGAAATTAGGCAGAGTTTTAAACTTAGTTTAATCCTTTAAAGTTCTAACGATTATTGATCTGCAAAAAAGTCAGTCTACCTGGTTACCCAGAAGAAAGTTCATCATGTTTGGATAGTAATTGGGTTTAATGGAATAAGGTAGAACCCATGTTTTTTCCTCTCCGATTCTGATTTTCCTCCAATACAACCAAATTGATAGGCATTTACCCTACAGAAAGAAGTGTTGCTTTCACACTCAATTTCTTGGATTGTGTTGCTTTCACACTTCACTAAAAGAGATAACTGCAGAAAGAAGTGTGATTGAGATACTTTCCCTACCAATTTGCCATTTATTTTTTCATTTCATTCCCATGGCTCCCAATTTTGTCCTGGTGTCTGTTTTTTGCAATGTTCAGTCTCTAAGATGTTTTCTCCTAGTCTTCTTGCAAAGCCCTTTTCAGTGGATCCAGTTTGGATTATCAGCTATTAATCTTGATGATTTTAACATCAAAGGACTTCCAGTTCATTCCATTGCATACCAACTGCAACCAAATGTGTGAGTAAAAATTAATTATTTCATGATTTACCAGGGTCGAAATATGATAGACATTGTTAAGAATTAAGTTATTCTTTTAGGAAGGTGAAATATTTATGAGATTTACACTACATGTTATAGGAAAAAAGATTAGATGACTGTGAACCATTAAAGGGAAAACGACATGAGTTCAAATAGCATTCCAAGTAAGAAAGTGTTCCTTGAGGAAACAAATTTACTTATAAACGTAGTTTGTAATTGGAAGAGTGCCTGATGTGGTTGATTGTGAGGAACCAGTGTAAGAGCTACTAGTTAACGGCTCAGTTTGACTAATACCAAAAGCACTACCCTTAGGGGAAGAAAAACTTGAAGAAGCATGTACAAAAAAAAAGGAGCAACATAGGTGGGTTGCAGCATCTTTAGTGGGAGACTGGGCAATGGAGCTTCAAAATTAAGCACATTAACTACTTGTCTAATGTTAGGCGTCAGAATGTAATATCTGGATGAGCAGACCAAAGGCCAACGGTCATTAACCTTTCCAATTCCAGCTCATGAAAGTCTCCAAATAACCTTTTATCAGGTGCTTCAATAAGATTACCCATGCCATAGGGTTCCCATACCCACTCCACCATCATGTCCTGTTCTTCAATGGCGGTGAGTTCAATTGGCCTTCTCCGCCAGGCTGTCTCCAAAGCAACGACTCCAAAACTGTATACATCATATTCTTTGCTGGCCTTACTTATGGTTAGACATTTCGGAGCCATATATCTCTTTGTTCCTGATACAATTGTTGTTTGTGACACCTCCCCATGTTCTTCCAATCTAGCTAACCCAAAATCTCCAAGCTTCGCATTGAAATTTGAATCCAATATAAATTGCTTGATTTTATGTCCCTATGTACTACACATTGCTTCCACTCTTCATGCAGGTATAATATTGCTGAGGCTAGGCCTTTATCAAGTTTTTATCTGGCTGTCCATGTCAAGAGGTTTTTGCTTTGAAATAGATGTTAATCTAAGTTTCCATTTAACATGAATTCATAGATGAGCTAAAGATCATTCTTCCGGTGGCACCAGACAATGAGCTGCACCAAATTCTTGTGCTTCAATTGACTAATGATCTTTAAGTCAGAGGCATACTCCGTCATTCTCTGTCTAGATTCTTGTGACACATTCTTAACTGCAACAAAGGTATTTAAGCCTTTTATAAATCCTGTGTAGACCCCATCAAAACCCTCCCTCTCCAAGTTTGTGTACGTTTGCAAATTTGTTTGTGGCTCTGACAAGTTCCTTGTAGGAAAACTTCTTTGGTCAAGTACCTCTTTCAAAATAATTGTCGAACGAAAAACCAAAGCTTGCCCTTGCACCTTAGCTTCCATATGACCAGCCAAACTAAGCATAAACCACCAGTTAATACACCCAATCCAATGCTCAGTCCCGTAATCGGCCTTGTCTTGCTTTTGCCTTTCTTTACTCCCAGATCCAAACTTGAAGTGAAGGACCATGAGCATAGTGTATGTATCCCAAAGAAATATCCTATAGCCGAAGAGATGTCAAATTGAACCGAATCTGGTAGGAACTCTCTCAAATCTACTTCATGGGAATAGTCTTGTTGAATTGTGATATTATCCCTATACCCAGTGAAGATGACATTTAAGTTATGTGAGTCAGAGTTGTAGCTAATTTCAGCATCATATTTTTTTACCATCTTTAACTGTAAAACATTGAGTAGTGGAGGGAGACCGCATAGATTTGGCATCGATGCCCACATATCATATTTGGGGTCCTCGACATTCCATAAGGTATCAAACTCCACTGCTATAAATGGATGCTCATTTGTGTAATTTGGATAGTTCGTTTGTACCCACCCCACAAGATCAATACCAGAGACATCGCACTAGAAGTTGAAGTTGTGGTGTGCCAGGAAGAATGTGATGTCATTCCCATGATGGGTTTTTGTTTGGTGCATTGATGATGAAAATGAAACGGGTAATGAAGTCTGCAAGTTTTCTTGTCTCTTTGTCCCAAAGTTGTAGCTGTTTGTGTTATGTTAATCTTCCAGCACTGTTTGCTTTATACATGAGACAAGAACCAAAAAATGAGAAAAATAACAAAAATACTCAAACTAAACACAATTAAATATCAATATATATCATAAGAAAATAGGCTTCCCTTGAAGGCACATGGTTTTTCTTTGTCTTTTTTAAGGCAACCGCTTTATCTCATATGAAAAGAGATTAGGCAGCTCTTTTACACTAATAAGCTTTATAGGGTTTCTGTAACTGTATTCAGTTTTGAGCCTTTCTTTATTTTTTTGGTTTGAGGATATGTTATCCTTCAGGTAGTTGTGAATTATTCTTTTCCATAAAATTCTTCTTCTATCCAAAAAAAAAAAGAATCACAAGAAAATAGGTTATCTCTTAATACTAATAATAAGCTTATGTCATAAAACAATAACAATATGTTAGTATCTTCTCATTTTGCATTACCTGGTGAGTTGAAGCACCCATTTTCTGATAAACACCTCCAACTTAATTTAATGTTTCATCTTTGTTGCGAAATTGCCGATAGTTGAAGGTTGTTGAAGCTGCATGAATTACTATAAGAAACAAAAACAATTTGGTTATGGCCAAACAAGGAAGGAGATAGGTTTTGCTCCTGTAGTGGGATGTCTCCATAGCTGATGAGACTTGTTTAGAAATTCTTGATGAATGTTAGGTAACTAACTCCCTTCCGCTCTTACTAAGGGAACTAACTCCCTTCCGTAAAGAGCCAATGGTTTTTGTTGAGTAAAATCAAACACTAATTTAATAAACTGTAATTTAGTTACTTGTTGAAACTACAGTATGTTACTTTTCGTCGCCTAGCCAAATTTTGTTGTTGCAAATTTTAAAACTGGAGATGGACTTGATATGAATTATAATTTAATTCCGAGCGAGGTTAGCCAATGGCCACATAAATAATGAAACTGACAATGTAGTTCTGGTGAATTTAGTGCCACGCATGCTAGTTTGCGTTTGTTTTTTGGTTGGCTTTAAATGGCTTTTTCTACACGTCTGGACTTCTCTACGTAAGCAAAGGAAGAAATTTATTCAGCTTAGAAGTTGAGCTGGCTGTATGAATATAATAGAAAAATCTCTTGCCATGTGTTGATGAATATTGATGTCAAGAAACCCCTCTAACCTAAAAAGTATACTTACTGATATTAGATTAGACATTAAATTAATAAAAGATCGAGTGATGAAGTTACTAGTTCAATTGTTAAATAATTAATCGAATTAGTTAAATTAGTTATTTATAATTAAAAATTAATACATTTTTTAAATTGAATTAAGATATTTAGAAATTTCTTTAAGGCTGTGTGGTTTAAGCTCTAACTTACGTAAATATCAGTAATTGAGCCAGTGAGTTTTGGTTTGTAAAGTCAAGTCCTTTCTAATTGTAACTGGTAGTTTAAAAGTGGCAAGTAAAACATCATTTTCTTGTTTGTTATCTTCTATGCATGAATCAGTCAGATAGTCTTTGACGTTTTGACATGCTTTGATTTGCTAAAATGGAATCAAAGTCATGGTGTAAAAACTGGTGTAGGAAACTTCCTGCGGGTTGTGGGGGAAGAATTTGGGAATCACAAATTCCTGTTCATACTAATTTCTTATATTGGGCTAAACATGGAGGTTTAATCAACATCTTCTGTTGCTTAACGGGAGAAACTTCAATGTTCCCATCATAATGGTGTTGAAACAAAGGATCATTGTTATCTTTTGCTGAGGAATCTCAAAACGCTCCTTCCTCCCTGCATATGTAATACAATATGAAATTTTTTTAGTAAAAGTAAAATATAAGAAGATCTTCATATTAATTATTTTATGTAACAATGTAGATATTTAAGAACTAGGAATTGTAGTTTGAAAATTGAGATAACTGAGGTGGTGTTTGATATATACAAGAGGATTTTAATTTTCCTAACAATTAGAAATCAATTTTTGAGATGTTTAAGTATAATAAATATAAAAATTTTAAAATTTATGTATTGTATATATATAACCTAAATAATACAGAAATTTTTTTTACACATATTTTGTGTTTTAATTTTTTATATATAAATTTTCAGATACACAAGAAATTAAAATATTCATATATCTGCTCATTATTATTGATATATTGAAGAGTAAGTTTTATCTGGTTTGAAATGTCCACCGGCAACATTATGCACTTTTGAACTTGGATTGGGCTGGTGAATTGATTCTATTCACTGAAAAAACAGATTTTTCTTAGTTTTGATTAGCTGCTACTTAAAAACTCCACTTAATTTTGGATCAACCGCTTCAAGAATTCTTCATTTTTCAAACAGGAGCCTTATCTACTCTGCTATATATTTTTCATTTGCCGGGCCACTGAATTGATGGATTTTCTTATAAGCACCATATTTGTAGAAATCTGATTCCGTACCACCTCATTAACCCTGCATGTATTAACACATGAGCCATGTAGTCCGCAAGCAAAAAAATTTCATTCTTTTCCCACCAAAACAGGAGGTTTCCATCGATATTCTCCGCACATCGGTATTTTGATCGAGATGAAAGAATTTCATAACTTACACCCTGATTCATTTTGCTATTTTTCGAAATCAAAAACTTTTACTTATTTCGGTAAAAACGACACGAAAATTTGTTATTTGGTAGTCCACATTCCCAATTAGAGGGATGAAAATCTTTTAAAATTCTTATAAGCATTACAAAGTAAATTTATTGAGAGAAGACAAAGTAAGTGATACTTACATTTGAATTAATGAAAGATGAAGAGTTAAACGAAAACGGGAAAGATAAGTAGAGCAGATATGTGGTTGAATTGTATGAATTCTCTAGCGTGTATTTACGCTTCAGAGAGTATGAATTTATATATTGTTTATATGTATATACAACCAATGATAGGGAGCCACGACTCATAACAGATCTAACTAATTGAAGGCGTGTGAAGAATGCTGCATGTGTTAGGTTAGCTAGTGTACGTGCATGCATATTATGCATCTATACATCTGCATTAAGTTACGTGAAACCATAATTAACTAACATCTTTAATTATGCCCTAACCAATATTAATTATGTCTTAACATCCTCCCTCAAACGAGAGGGTGTGCAACACACACCGAGTTTGTCCCTTAGTGCCCAGAAACGAGAGTGACCCAAAGCTTTGGTTAAGCAATCTGCGACTTGATCTGTGGATGGTACGTAACGGACGGAGAGTTGATTGGAGAGGACTCGATCTCGAACAAAATGAACATCAATCTCTATGTGCTTAGTCCGTGCATGTAGAACTGGATTTGAGGCTAAAGCGTTTGCACTTATATTGTCACACCATGCTATGGGTATACTTTGCAGAGGAAAACCAACTTCAGATAGAAGGGATTGAAGCCACGAGATTTCAGCTGCCAGATTGGCTAGAGACCGATATTCAGATTCTGTACTGGACCGGGCAGTGGCTCTCTGTTTACGTGAGGACCAAGAGACCAATGTGTCACCAAGAAAAACACAGAAACCTCCAATAGATTTTCGGTCATCAGGACATGAAGCCCAGTCTGCATCAGTGTACCCTATGATGTCAAGTGATTCAGATGCTTTGATACATATTCCAAAACGGACAGTTCCCTTCAGGTATCTCAGAACTCGTTTTGCAGCCTGCCAATGTGATGAGGTAGGTTGGCTCAAGAATTGACTCAGCTTGTTAACAATGAAACTTATGTCAGGACGAGTATTTGTAAGATATTGCAAAGCTCCTATGAGACTACGGTACTGACTGGGATCCTTTAAAGGTTCGCCATCAAAAGTTGAGATTGTTTTTCCCGTGGCAGCAGGTGTAGGAGCAGGAGATGCATCTTTCATGTTAAACTTATCTAGAATATCATGAAGATATTTTTCTTGGTTGATGAAAATCCCAGTTTTGTCACGATAGGTTTCAAATCCCAGAAAATAGTGAATAGATCCGAGATCTTTAAGTGAGAAGAGTGCATGCAATCTAGCTATGAAGGCATTGATCTCTGAGACATTGTTTCCCGTGACCAGAATATCATCCACGTAAATCAAGGTAAAAATTATGGTGTTGCTGTCTCGATAGACAAACAATGATGAGTCAGCTTTGGTGTTGAAAAATTTCCATCTGAGAAGAGTGTTTCTTAGTCTATCAAACCAAGCCCTCGGGGCTTGTTTTAGCCCATAGATAGCCTTCGTTAGTTTGCATACATGTTGTGGTTTCTTTGAATTTATGAAGCCTGCAAGTTGCTTCATGAAAACATCTTCTTGTAAGAGACCATGCAGAAATGCATTGTTTACATCTAGTTGCCTTATTTCCCAGTTGAAAGAAACAGCTAGAGTGAGTATCAACCTGATAGTAGTGACTTTAATAACCGGACTGAACGTCTCATTGAAATCAGTCCCAGGGGTTTGCTGAAATCCCTTCGCGACAAGCCTTGCTTTATTTCGGGAAACAGTGCCGTATGGATTATACTTGACCTTATACACCCATTTGCAATCTACTAAGTGTTGTTGAGGAGAAGATGGCACTAGTTTCCAAGTGTTGTTTCTGATCAGGGCATTATATTCCGTCTCCATTGCTTCCTTCCATTTCGGGCTTCTTAGTGCTTCTTCCACATTGGTAGGTTCTCTGTCTTTGCCTTTTTGAATAGATCCCACAAAAGGTGTTTTGTGTTTGATGATTCCACTTTTGCTTCGTGTCACCATTTGATGGACTTTTGATGGAGCTGGTTTATTGGTTTCTGGGATATTACTGACAGAGATATTGGGAGTGGAACTTTCTAAACTCTGATCAGCGGCTGTTGTCTCCTCTGTATGAGTTGCTTCATCCTCTGGGATGGATGATGTATTTCTAGAGACATCATGTGGTATGGACAAGTGCTTGTCATTGTGCTTGTCATTGGAGCTGTTAAATTCCTTACTACCTGTAATATAAGGGAAAAATGATGATGTATGAACAATGTCAGTATTAGTGTCTTTAATATTTAGAAAACCAGTAGCAAAAGGGAAATCAAATTCATTGAACACCACATGTCGGGAGATTATAATCTTTCCAGTGTTACTGAGGCACTTGTACCCTTTATGTGCATTACTATATCCTATGAAAACACATTTCTGAGTTTGAAAATGAAGCTTATGTTCATTGTACGGTCAAAGGCAAGGATAGCAAGCACTTCCAAAAGTTCTCAGAGACTTATAATCAGGTTCCCTTTTGAATAAAACAGAGTACGGTGAGGAGCCATTCAGGACTGGAGTGGGCATTCTGTTTATCAAATATATAGCGGTTTGGAAAGCCTCAAGCCAGTATCTTAATGGCATGTGAGATTGAGCAAGCAGGGTGAGTCCACTTTCAACAATGTGTCTATGCTTTCTCTCTGCTCGTCCATTTTGTGCAGAGGTGTGTGGGCATGAATGTCTAAAGTTGATCCCAGATTCTTGTAAAACATTAGAAAAGCTTCGGTACTCTCCTCCCCAGTCACTCTGTAGTGTTTTAATCTTTCTATCAAACATATTTTCGACCAGCTTCTTGTATTGTATGAAAGTACCCAGAGCCTCACTTTTTGTTCTCAAGGGATAAACCCAAGTGTAACGACTGTAATCATCTAAGAAGTGGATATAATATCTGTGCCTTCCAGTGGATTCTATGGGAGCTGATCCCCATAGATCCGAGTGAATTAGCTCAAGGGGTGCAGTTGCTCGTGACTCAGATAATTTAAAAGGTAGGGAATGTGATTTCCCCATTTGACAAGCTTCACAGAATAGATCATGTTCATTAGTTTTAACAGAGATATTACATTTGTCTAAAATCTGATAGAGTGTACGATTAGACGGGTGGCCTAGTTTCTGATGCCATAACTGTATGGTGGTTAGAAAGGCTGATGGATTGGAGCGTTCTGGATTTGGACTTGATGCTGCTAGAGGATGAATCTCATACAACCCTTCTTTAAGTGTCCCGTTGAACAGAATCTTCCCTGTCTGCTTGTCCTTCACATAGCACCCATTGGAATCAAATTCAATTAGAACATCATTATCATTAACCAACCTGGAAACACTCATCAGATTTTTAGTCACTTGTGGTGTGAAAAGAATTTCTCTCATGTTTAATGAACCAGTGGAATGGGGACTCGTGTATACAGAATTGCCAGATTGAAAAATAGGAATAGTCTCACCATTTCCTACTGTTAGTCTAGTCTTACCATGACTACCGGTGGGAATTTCAATTATGTGAGGATCATTTGTGACATGGTTTGTTGCTCCGCTATCCATGAACCAGGTTGGATCACTGAATGTATGTGGAGAAACATAGTAGGCCGCTGGATTGTTTTTAGGAAGCTGCATTCCTTGAGTTTGTCCAGATGAGTTTCCCATGTAGCTTTTGTCATACCGATAGTAGCAGTAGGAAGCAGTATGCCCAGCTCTATTACATACTTGATAGATTGGTTTATTTCCATGGCCCCTTCCTCTGCCTCGGTATCCTCTGTTTCCTCCTCGTCCAAAATTTCTCCAGTTTCCTCGATCAGCAGAGAAGTGTTCTGTTCTAGCAACATTCACAGAGGGATTAGTAATAGATAAGTTGGAAAGAGAGTTGAGTTGTTCAAGCCTGTTTTCGAATGTCATTAGTGCAGCTTGTAAATCTATCCAGCTAAGGCTTTCTTTCTCAGCAAGTTGGACCACTATCGGGTTGTATTCAGAGTCGAGACCAGCAAGAGTTTGAGCTATTAGGTCACTTACAGAAATAGGACTTCCAGCTAGAAGCAAGTTATCGGAGATACTTTTCATCTTGTTGATATATTCATCCATCCTCATGCTCCCTTTGCGTGAGCGCTGTAATTCACTCCGGAAAAGAGTGATTCGTGACCTTGAGTGAGCTCCAGATAAATCTTTGGCAGACTTCCAAAGGTCCTTAGAGCTAGTACAATGCATCAACTGTGAGGCTACATCAATGGCCATGTTGTTCAGAAGCCATCCGAGGAGAAGTTGATCTGTTGCAACCCATTCTTCATATTCAGGATTGAGTTTTGTCTCTGCTTCTTCAGAGACAAATTCAGGTGGACATTTCTTGGTGCCAAGAAGATACCCATCTAGTTTATTCCCTCGGACTATTGGAAGTACTAATGATTGCCATAGCAGATAATTTGTTCGATCCAGCTTGATCGAGCAATTTTGATTAGAAGCGTTGAAGACTGAAGGTATTTTGTGGATGATATTCTGGGTATTTTGAGAGTCATTGGACTGTTGGGTAAAGGCTGTGTGACTGGTGGAAGATCCCAAAGGCATCGCCATTGCTCTGATACCAAGATGAAGAGTTAAACGAAAACGGGAAAGATAAGTAGAGCAGATATGTGGTTGAATTGTATGAATTCTCTAGCGTGTATTTACGCTTCAGAGAGTATGAATTTATATATTGTTTATATGTATATACAACCAATGATAGGGAGCCACGACTCATAACAGATCTAACTAATTGAAGGCGTGCGAAGAATGCTGCATGTGTTAGGTTAGCTAGTGTACGTGCATGCATATTATGCATCTATACATCTGCATTAAGTTACGTGAAACCATAATTAACTAACATATTTAATTATGCCCTAACCAATATTAATTATGTCTTAACAATGAACTTCACTTATTCATAAGATATTAATTTTATGAAACTATACTTTTTCTCTCTCCAAATTTATCATATAAAATACTCTAGAAGATTCAAATTTTATTTAGAGATGTCAAACTCTAGGTAGTCCATTTGAAAGAAGAAATTTTAGCCTAAGCACTAATGTAGGTTTATTTTTTATTTTTTTATGAATAACTTACTTTGTTTTGAATCTTTACTATCAGATTTTAAAAAATGTCACTTATGATTGCAATTGTGAATTTAACTACTTCTTCTTTCTTTTTTTGGTTATTGGATTAGATTTAATTATTCTAACGGCATAATAATATTAATTGTTTTAATAAATATTACAAGTGATAACATTATTCTTAACATTTTAACTCCAACTTTGCAGTTATGTTATGATAATATTATTTCATGAAATTTATTTTGTTAGTATTGATTTCTATCGCATATATTGGCTAAGCGTTTTTTCTATCTTACTCTCTGAATATTATGTGATTGAAAATTATTATATAAATACCAAAACATAAGATAGGTTGGTTTTAAAAAAAGGGCCAACCTTTTTTTTTGGGCTAGTTAAAAAAGGGGCCAACTTAATCCACCTCGTTTAAAGAGTTAGTATGGGTCAAGTCTGTATAGAACTTTTTGATAAGTAGGGCTTAGCCTAGCCTGGCCCACCAAAATGAAAGCCTTGGTGGGTTAAGTTGGGTAGGCAAACCTTGACAATACCAACCCCTCTTTTTCTGGATAGGCTTACCATCCCATCCAAAGTTGTAGTTTATAAGGCTTTTGCATGGTTCAAAAGCCCTGGAGATCCAAAGACTCCCAACGTTGAATTAAAAAAAAAAAATCTTTTCGTCTGGCATTTTAGAAGGCAAAAGCACATTTAGACATTGATATATATATATATATATATATATATATATATATATATATATATATATATATAAATTAAAGTATTTACACATAATAAATGCATATCAATACAACTTTTTTTTCTTAAAGTATTTATGCTTCATAAATTCTAGAATCGTTAGTGCTAGTTTGAAAAGCATTTTCAAAAATAGTTTTTCGTTTTTTGTTTTTAAAAAAAGTATGTTTGGCAATGGTTATTTTGAAGAGTGTGATTTAAAAAAAATTTAAAAAATCATTTTTTCAAAATCAGAAAGCTAAACATATATTGTTTGGATTTGTTTTTATTTTATTGTTTTTAAATATTTTTGTAAAATTGTTCTTGAAAACAATTTTAAAGAAAACTAAAGAACTTTAGGCTCTGTTTGTTATATGAATTTGAGGTGGTGGAATATGAATCATTAAATAATTTATTTGATTATAAGAAATCACAACTCATAAAATACAGATTGCTTTATATGAAAGAGAATGTATTGCCACACAAAATTAATGAAATCAGTTAAAAAAAATAAAATAAAATTAAAATAACGTTTTTCTCTTTTTTTATTTATTAAATAGACAATAAAAATATTTTTAAAAATAAATTAATTAATTAAATTTTTTTTTACAAAAATCACTTGTTGAAGTGGCTTGTTGTTTGCAAAATAATAATAAAAATTTTCAAAAAAATAAATAAATTTAAAAAATGTTATTTATTATTGATAAATAAAATAAAATAAATAAAAGTTAAATTATTTTTTAAAATCATTAATATTTTTAATAAACTTTTATATTACTAATTATTTTTTATTTATATTATTTTTAAATAAAATTTTAAGTTAAATAATATTATTTTAATGATTTTTTTTCAAAGGTATTTTTTTTGTCATTTTTATATTTTATTCTTACATTATTTATAACATACCAACTGTAAAAAATTAATAAAGATTATATTTTATTTCATGTCATACAAAACGTAAACAAAATAGGACTTAAGGAGTATTTGTTTTAAAAATAGCTTTAAAAACTGAAAAACAAAAAAAATGTTTGAAATATTGGTTTTAAAAATTAAAAGTACATCTCAAAATTTTTATTTATGCTTTTGAAATAAATTTAATACAAAAAAGTATTAAAATTTGAATCTTCTAATATAAAAATCACAAAACTCTAAATTTTAAAATTTTAAATTCTAAGATTTCAAGTCTACAAGCGCCAAAACAACAAATTTTTAAGTCTAAAATTTCAAATTCTAATTATTAAATCCTTAAAACTTAAATATTAATACTCTAAATTTTAAATATCAAAATTCTAAATTTTCAAAATTTAAATATTAAAATAAGATTTTGAATTTTGGATTTTGAATTTTAAAATTTTAATATTTAAGGTCTAAGAATTTTAGACTTGAGATTGATGATTTATAGTGTAGGGATTTAGAATTTGAGAATTTATTATTTGGTATTTTGGGAGGTGGAATTTGTAATTTTAAGATTTTCAAGCTCTAGGTATTAAGTTTTGAATTTTAGAATATAAATTTTTAAAATTTAAAATTTTAAAATTTAAATTTAAGATTATAAGTTCCGAGATTTAAATTTGGAGTTTGAAACTCTCATTTAGAGGTTTTGAATTTTTTTTAAAATGTACTAGTCTTATATTTACAAAAATGTCATTAATATATTCACACTTTTACAAAATAGGTATTTTTTAAAAAAGTATTTTTGAGAATATGATAATTTTTTTTCTGTTTTTAAAACAAGAATTTTGAAATCTATTTTTATCACTCAAAAATACGTTATCAAATATGTTTGTTTTTTTTTCTTTCAGAAAACAAAAGCTATTTTTGAAAATACTTTTCAATTAGACTCATATTTAATATGATTTTGAAAGCACTTATTTTAAAAAATTTTATTTTCAAAGTGACATTATTGTAACACCTTAAATTCTAAACATTAAAATCTAAACATAAAACTTGTTTTAAAAATACATCTTCCAAACACTTTTTTTTTGTTTTTAATTTTTTTAAAATAAATTATTCAAACAAGAGTTTTTAATTCTTCAGGATTGTTTTAAAAAAAATATTTCACAAAACTGTTTTAAAAAATAATGAAACGAAAACATAACTAAAGAAGCACGTGCTATTTAAAAAAAATTAATTATTTATAATTATTAAATAAAACATTATTTGGAAATGAAAAAAAATATTACATTAATGTTGTTATGAGATGTGAATAATAAATTAATAGCATTATTGTATTTAATATAACTTTTTTTGTTGGAAATAATTGTTTTTGTGATGAAAAAGGTATCATATATATATTGATAATGTAGTTTGGTAGATAGCATATTCCTTTGAAAAATGCATCCCAAAAATCGGTCGTTTAATAATAACCCAAGTTTCAGAGAATCATCTGTATCGGAGTTAAGGATTTGTTCTAATTTTAATAACATCATGCTTACACAGAATCACAAATTCCCAAGTTTTGCTAATATTTATTTACATATTCCCTCACCCCCCCCCCCCCGGCCCTTTTTTTTTCTCTTTCGGAAGGCTGGTTAAAAATCAACATTGATGCAGTTTATAATAGTAATAGGTTGGAGGGTTACCAGGCAATTTTGGTTAGAAACAAAAAGGGGAAGCTACTCGCTGGATATATAAAAGAGGACCTTGCTCACTCAGCACTAGAAACAGAAAGCAAAGCCACGGCGGAAGCCCCAGCCCTAGTTAACAACCTGAAATTAAACCATGTTCTCATAGAATCAGACTGCAAGT
Source organism: Gleditsia sinensis (assembly GCA_037074535.1). Lineage (NCBI taxonomy): Eukaryota > Viridiplantae > Streptophyta > Magnoliopsida > Fabales > Fabaceae > Gleditsia > Gleditsia sinensis. The sequence goes on along the minus strand of CM073465.1, from coordinate 64,638,374 downwards.
TGCTGATAACAAAAGACAAATATGGAATTTAAACCATATCTCCCTTTTGATCAACAACTGTACCTCTGACAGGAGAGAATTGCAGTTTGTCTGGATTTCTCGTGAGATCAACATTGTAGCTCATACTGTAGCCAACCTTCTTGCACAAAAAAGATTGGGCAGAAGGTGGATCTTCCAACCTCCAAGTATATTGAGGATGCTACTGGATCTGGATGCTGAAACCTAAGCGATCTGAAAAGTTCGTGCACTATTTGCTTGATTTTTGTAGAGTGTGGTGCTCTAGTGTTCTCTTTTTTCACAATTGGGTTACCCTCGTGCTATCTTATCCTTAGAGCTAGATTGGGGATTTTACTTCCCCTGTTTCTCGGTGTTTCTTATGGGTGGGTCTCTGGCCAATCATCTTATTGTAGGCTCCGGCCATTGTCCAAAAAAAACAAAACACACAAACGCACACACACAACTCTTTGAGTACAGATAGACGGGAGTAAAATAGAATGTGGGCATTTCCAAAATGAGAAATGGGATTATCATTACGACAAGAAACTAAATTGCATGAGGAGCTTCCCTTTCCTTGCATATACGTGATGCAAAAAAGTTTTAGGAATCTCTGTAGTATAAAACCTAAGGTGAAAATCCAGCCAAAATCTTGATTTAGTAGTTTGTATTTTACTTTTTTCGGATGACAGTAACTTATATCCAAGAAAAGTGTGTTGTACAGAAGGAACATTTGAAATGTATGCACAAGTATACAACAGCAAGAATTAACTATTGTACAAAAGTGACTTGGAAGGGGAAACATCATCAGAAGTTACAGTTAACCCAGAAGAGTTTGTGTTGGAACTAAAGCTTATGTTCTGGTTTTGGCCTACCTCTGAAGTATTGGTGCTGGAAGGGGCTGAGGATGACCGCATTGGAAGCTCAATATATGTCGGTACAGGCAAACTTGATGGAAGACTAGGCAGTGGAGCTTCAAAGTTAAGCACTTGAATTGCTTGCCTTATTGAAGGCCTATTGTTATTGTCAGGGTGAGTACACCAAAGACCCACAATCATCAAACATTTGATTTGCTGCTCATCAAAATCTCCACTTAGTCTTGGATCCGCTGCTTCAAGAATTCTCCCACTCCCATAGAGTCGTCCCCAGACCCACTCCACAATGTTTATTTCATTTTCTGGGGCCTTGTAGTTGATGGGTTTTCTTCCACAAGCTATCTCCAAAGCAACAACTCCGAAACTGTAAACATCTGATTCCTTGCTAGCTCTACCAGTTATGACAGATTCAGGAGCCATGTAGCCCATAGTCCCAGCCAAAGCTGTAGTTTGTGAACCTTTTGCATGGTCGACAAGCCTTGCTAACCCAAAATCTCCAAGTTTTGCATTGAAGTTTGAATCTAGCATGATGTTGCTTGATTTTATGTCTCTGTGAAGTACACATTGTTCCCATTCTTCATGAAGGTACAGTAATGCAGAGGCCAAACCTTGAGCTATTTTACATCTTACTGACCATGTCAACAACCCTTGGTTCTTGAACAGATGCATATCTAAACTTCCATTTGGCATATACTCATAAACTAGCAAAAGTTCTTTTCTTTCATGACACCAACCTATTAGCTGCACTAAATTCCGGTGCCTTAGTTGACTAATAATTCTTACTTCTGAAGCAAACTCCTTCATTCCTTGTTTAGAACCCTCTGATACCTTCTTTATGGCAACAAACGAGTTTGAATCTTTTAGAAAACCTCTATAAACACCCCCAAATCCTCCCTGTCCTAGCTTCTGGTCATCTTTGAAATAATTTGCGGCACTTGCTAGCTCGGCATACGAATACTTCCGAGGTCCTGTTCCCCTTTCAAAACTTTCATTCATGTACTCATCAAACTCGGAATCATCGGTTTCCATATTTTTCTTCCCCCTCTTCCACATGCCTAGCAAAATCAAACACAAGCCACAAATTAAAACAAACCCTCCAGTACCCAATCCCACTGCAAGCCCGGTGGTACTTCTATTTCTCCTCTGACTGGCAGCTGAATTTGTGAAATCCTCTAAAGTTGAGGTAAAATTCCATGAATTGATCTTATGTATTGCAGATCTATTTCCTGTGGCAGCTGAGAATCCAAAAGTAACCCGTTCAGGCAAATAATATCTCAGATCAACCGTGGCATGAAGATGTTGCTGCACAGTGGTGCCATTATCAAAACCAGTGAACAAAATGCTTAAATTTAGTGAACTTGAATTGTAACTGATCTTAGCCTCATTCCTTTTCCCTTCCTTGATGTCAGCCAACCATGTCACATTTTGAAAAGATCTCATAGAATTTATATTGACACCCACGTGTTCTTTGGGTGGATCCCAGCGGTTTTTGAAGATATCAAACTCCACAGCAACAAATGGATTTTCCGTTGAATTTAATGGCTGATTATCAAGAGCCAGACCCATGGCACCTCCTTTGGTGACATTAGGCATCTTTGAATCAGCAGGAGCAAGGAAGAAGGCCATCCCATCTCCATATCTATCGTCTTCTGAACTAATGACAAAGGTAAAATAGGTGGTGAAATCTGTGAGGTTCCCGGTTGTTTTGTCCCACAGGCGCATCGGTTGGTGGTATGTGGCTCGACCGACACTAGCAGTCAAGTCTTGATCCCGCTGGTTTCTTGTCAGCTGGATGGATGGGGCTACACAAGAAGCTGATCCCTCATATGTTATGTTCTTATCATTGGGATCGAAACTAGGGAAGCTAAAGGATAAGGAAAATGCATGCGGGATAATCAAAAGGAAGAAAATTGATGTCAACATGATCAAGAACTCAAAAGGGAAATAAAAATTGAAATGCTTGGATTTAGAGCTGCTAAGAAACATTATTGGGAGCTCGATTCTGCTCAAGTGTTTCAGGTTGAGGTCAATATGAAGGAATGCTTATACTTTTTTAAGTTTTTCCTAGCCCACCAATGCTTACTGTCCTCTGTCGCTGCTTTCCAAGAAGAGGCCCTCGGCTAGTTGCTTTCTTTTTAGTATTGAATTTCCAAAGTTGAACAACCAAGCAAATTTCCATTTGTCCTTATATGGCTAACGATTCTGCAAGACAATGCCCGGAATTTGCCTCGTTAATTGGTCCCATTAGGCAAGTCAACTTCTTGCACTCGCACTTGCTGCCATATTTAAACGAAAACAAAGAAAAAAAAAATCACTAACAGTTTGATCAAAGGGGCACTAAAACCTTTTCCATCTATCAAGACATATTAGAAAATTAAAAACACTTAGATTTGCCTAAAATAAGATAAATAAAAAAATTTCTTAGATCTATTATAAAAAATTAATTCAAGAGATCATCCTCTTTCTTAGACAGCAGCCCCTCCCCTTATTCACTTAATTATATCACCACTAACATTGTATTTTTCTGTTAGTTTTATCTGACTTAATATGTGAATTGAAATTTATTTAACACTTATTTAATATTAATAGACATAATTTTTAAATAGAGTTAATTTAATTAAAAAAATAAAAAATTTACTTATTAGTAATACATGAATATACAAGTAAGTAGAGGCACATGTGCGCGAGTTTATGAGTAATTTATATATATGCGTCATGGCTGGAAAGGAGCCAGGTTGTTCTTTCTGGTCTTGCCTAAATGCAAATTCTTGCATTTCGAACAACAAAAATTATTGTCTATAGCGACTTCTTGTCATTATAATGAAGTGGATAGATTGAATCTAAGAGCCAATAAGGATAGATTGCAATGAAGTGGGTCTAGTCTATAGCGACTTGTTCTCAACATCTGATGAACCATTTCAATGTATGTGAGAATTATATATATATGAATTTGATATTATTTTTATTTTATCAATAAATATATAATAATATTTTTTTATTGAGTCGAATATTTAATATTATAGAATTTAATTATTAAAATTAAATTTATTTATTATTTAAATTACAAAATTTTAATTTTTTAAGTTAGACGTGAGTTACTAATTAAACTTAAAATTTTAAATTATTACGTCATAATTTATTAAATAATATTAATTTATAATATTCTTTCAATTGTGTTATAATTTATTAATCTTTTTGTTTTTTTTAAGGAAGGGGAGTAAAAATATTGTAACTCGTGAAAATCAAATCTTCTATATTTGAACACAAAAAAATTGACACTATTGGATCTTTTAATATATTAAATTACAATTCAAGGAATTATATCAATTTTGAACAATATTTGACGAAACACTGAACCTTGTAAGTCTATGCATATTGTCATTTAAAATAGCATAAAAAAAGTCATGACAGGGAAAGCAAGCAGGTAGCCCGGCTTCAAATTTTTTTTCAGCCATCGACACAATCAAAGGACTATTTAGTTGAATGGAATAAATTTTAATAAAATAATAATAAAAAAAAAATAAAATATCATTACTTTATTTAATATATGATAAAAAAAAATAATATAATATTTTATTATTTAATTAATAAATAAATTAAAAAAATAAAAAAAATAAGATAAGTAAAATGATTAAATTAATTTTAATATAAAATAATTAAATTAATTTTTTTAAATAAAAATAATTAAAAAAAAAAATTTTTTTTAAAAATTCTTACAAATTAATCTTTATAAAATATAATTAAATTAATTTTTTTAATAATTAAATTAAATTTTTTTAATAAAAAAAATATATAAAGTTAGTATTATTTTGTGATGGGATCTTAAATTTTATTCATTATTGGAAGGAGTCTATTTTTCATCACATGATGAAACGAATCATTTCATAAAATGTTTCATTCCATCAAATCAAACGATGGAATCTTACTTTTCATTCTAGATTCCTTTATCAGCCTAAAAAGACTACAATCCCAACAAAGTCAATCTGACTAATAAGATTTCTGAAAACTCAAAAGAGTCAAGATAATCACCTTTTTTTTTTCTTTGCTTTTCTTTTGTGTCTATACTTTGACTTGCTAATGTCAATTTACTGGGAAATATATTGATAAAATCCTAGCCTCAACTTCATGCTTATCGTATAAAAATTTTAAAAAATAAAAGATAAAAGCTAATAAAAATTAAAAAAAGATATTTAAAGAAATGCTGAAGTAAAATTGAAAATGAAGTTGGACTATTTCGGTACTCAGCGTTGTTTTCTGTCAAGCACAATAAAAAATAACAGAATATTATAAATTACATATAAATATTTATATAATTTTATTTATGTTGTATTTTATATTTATGTCAATATTTATATAATTTATTTATATAAACCGCAAAAGGTTATAAATGTCTTAATCAATTTGAAATTCTATTAATGGTGAGCAAGAGTTGGTTTACGCTCTCTTTTAGATGGTGTATGTACTTGTGTACATTGTAAACTTGGCTGTCGTACAAATACAGAGTGCTCTGTTTCTCATCATAAATATCAAAGTCAACAGCACTGAGAATATACCTGAGAGATTGATGCTATACTGATAGATCATCATCTTGAGCTAAAAGTGAGATTAACTACTTGGAATCACTTGCAGTTGGATCAGATGATGACCTTTTTGAACTGTATGGTCTCTAACACCCATTTCTGGTAGATCTTGTAGATAAGGTAAGACTCTTCTTTTTCTTTTTCTTTTTTAATATACTATTTTTTTATTCATGAAATTATTAATGAATTTATATATATATTTTTAAAAAATTATAAATAATTTAATTTAATATAGTACAAACCATTAAAACATCAAATTAAGATATATAAAAAATTAAGAGTGTTTGCGTAAATTTTATTTGTTGTGTTAAATTAAAACAAAAAAATTGTGATGACATTTCCTAAATGACCATCTGATAATTTTGAGCTATTGGGAAATTTATACCAACTTAATTTGTTAATTATAGGAAGAAACATTGTCTGCAATTGTAGTAAACAGAGGAGCTATATACATTTTGGGCACTCAAGATCCGTTGGTACAGGGAAGCTGAGAGGAAGATTGGGAAGGGAAGCCTCAAAATAATGCACACGAAATGTATAAAACCTTAATTTGCCATATTGACAGGTTTCTATTACAATCAGGGTGAGCTCACCTAAAGCCAACATTCATCAAGCATTTCATTTGCATATACGTGGTGCAAAAAAGTTTTAGGAATCTCTGTAGTATAAAACCTAAGGTGAAAATCCAGCCAAAATCTTGACTTAGTAGTTTGTATTTTACTATTTTCTGATGACAGTAACTTACATCCAAGAAAAGTGTGTTGTACAGAAGGAACATTTGAAATGTATGCACAAATATACAACAGTAAGAATTAGCTATTGTACAAAAGTGACTTGGAAGGGGAAACATGATCAGAAGTTACAGTTAACCCAGAAGAGTTTGCGTTGGCAATAAAGCTTATGTTCTGGTTTTGGCCTACCTCTGAAGTATTGGTACTGGAAGGGGCTGAGGATGACCACATTGGAAGCTCAATATATGTCGGTACAGGCAAACTTGATGGAAGACTAGGCAGTGGAGCTTCAAAGTTAAGCACTTGAATTGCTTGCCTTATTGAAGGCCTATTGTTACAGTCAGGGTGAGTACACCAAAGACCAACAATCATCAAACATCTGATTTGCTGCTCATCAAAATCTCCACTTAGTCTTGGATCCGCTGCTTCAAGAATTCTCCCACTCCCATAGAGTCCCCAGACCCACTCCACAATGTTTATTTCATTTTCTGGGGCCTTGTAGTTGATGGGTTTTCTTCCACAAGCTATCTCCAAAGCAACAACTCCGAAACTGTAAACATCCGATTCCTTGCTAGCTCTACCAGTTATGACAGATTCAGGAGCCATGTAGCCCATAGTCCCAGCCAAAGCTGTAGTTTGTGAACCTTTTGCATGGTCTACCAGCCTTGCTAACCCAAAATCTCCAAGTTTTGCATTGAAGTTTGAATCTAGCATGATGTTGCTTGATTTTATGTCTCTGTGAAGTACACATTGTTCCCATTCTTCATGAAGGTACAGTAATGCAGAGGCCAAACCTTGAGCTATTTTACATCTTACTGACCATGTCAACAACCCTTGGTTCTTGAACAGATGCATATCTAAACTTCCATTTGGCAGATACTCATAAACTAGCAAAAGTTCTTTTCTTTCATGACACCAACCTATTAGCTGCACTAAATTTCGGTGCCTTAGTTGACTAATAATTCTTACTTCTGAAGCAAACTCCTTCATTCCTTGTTTAGAACCCTCTGATACCTTCTTTATGGCGACAAACGAGTTTGACTCTTTTAGAAAACCTCTATAAACACCCCCAAATCCTCCCTCTCCTAGCTTCTGATCATCTTTGAAATAATTTGCCGCACTTGCTAGCTCGGCATACGAATACTTCCGAGGTCCTGTTCCCCTTTCAAAATTTTCATTCATGTACTCATCAAACTCGTGATCATCCGTTTCCATATTTTTCTTCCCCCTCTTCCACATGCCTAGCAAAATCAAACACAACCCACAAATTAAAGCAAACCCTCCAGTACCCAATCCCACTGCAAGCCCGGTGGTGCTTCTATTTCTCCTCTGACCGGCAGCTGAATTTGTGAAATCCTCTAAAGTTGAGGTAAGATTCCATGAATTGATCTTATGTATTGCAGATCTATTTCCTGTGGCAGCTGAGAATCCAAAAGTAACTCGTTCAGGCAAATAATCTCTCAGATCAACCGTGGCATGAAGATGTTGCTGTACAGCGGTGCCATTATCAAAACCTGTGAACAAATGCTTAAATTTAGTGAACTTGAATTGTAACTGATCTTAGCCTCATTCCTTTTCCCTTCCTTAATGTCAGCCAACCATGTCACATTTTGTAAAGATCTCATAGAATTTATATTGACACCCACGTGTTCTTTGGGTGGATCCCAGAGGTTTTTGTAGATATCAAACTCCACAGCAACAAATGGATTTTCCGTTGAATCTAATGTCTGATTATCAAGAGCCAGACCCATGGCACCTCCTTTTGTGACATTAGGCATCTTTGAATCAGCAGGAGCAAGGAAGAAGGCCATCCCATCTCCATATCTATCGTTTTCTGAACTAATGGCAAAGGTAAAATAGGTGGTGAAATCTGTGAGGTTCCCGGTTGTTTTGTCCCACAGGCGTATCGGTTGGTGGTATGTGGCTCGACCGGCACTAGCAGTCAAGGCTGGATCCTGCCGGTTTCTTGTCAGCTGGATGGATTGGGCTACACAAGAAGCTGATCCCTCATATGCTATGTTCTTATCATTGGGATCGAAACTAGGGAAGCTAAAGGATAAGGAAAAAGCATGCGGGATAATCAAAAGGAAGAAAATTGATGTCAACATGATCAAGAACTCAAAATGAAAAGTGGATATGCTTGGATTTAGAGCTGCTAAGAAACATTATTGGGAGCTCGATTCTGCTCAAGTCTTTCAGGTTGAGGTCAATATGAAGGAATGCTTATGCTTTTTTAAGTTTTTCCTAGCCCGCCAATGCTTACTGTCTTCTGTCGCTGCTTTCCAAGAAGAGGCCCTCGGCTAGTTGCTTTCTTTTTAGTATTGAATTTCCAAAGTTGAACAAGCAAGCAAATTTCCATTTGTTCTTATAGGGCTAACGATTCTGCAAGACAATGCCCGGAATTTACCTCGTTAATTGGTCCCTTTAGGCAAGTCAACTTCTTGCACTCGCACTTGCTGCCATATTTAAACGAAAACAAAGAAAAAAAAATCACTAACAGTTTGATCAAAGGGGCACTAAAACCTTTCCCATCTATCAATAAAGACATATTAGAAAACTAAAAACACTTAGATTTGCCTAAAATAAGATAAATAAAAAAATTTCTTAGATCTATTATAAAAAATTAATTCAAGAGATCATCCTCTTTCTTAGACAGCAGCCCCTCCCCTTATTCACTTAATTATATCACCACTAACATTGTATTTTTCTGTTAGTTTTATCTGACTTAATATGTGAATTGAAATTTATTTAACACTTATTTAATATTAATAGACATAATTTTTAAATAGAGTTAATTTAATTAAAAAATTAAAAATTTTACTTATTAGTAATACATGAATATACAAGTAAGTAGAGGCACATGTGCGCGAGTTTATGAGTAATTTATATATATGCGTCATGGCTGGAAAGGAGCCAGGTTGTTCTTTCTGGTCTTGCCTAAATGCAAATTCTTGCATTTCGAACAACAAAAATTATTGTCTATAGCGACTTCTTGTCATTATAATGAAGTGGATAGATTGAATCTAAGAGCCAATAAGGATAGATTGCAATGAAGTGGGTCTAGTCTATAGCGACTTGTTCTCAACATCTGATTAACCGTTTCAATGTATGTGAGAATTAATTTCTGAAGTGGAAAAGTTCAAGTCAAATAAATTTACTTGGAATCTCTTTAGTTTATTCTCCCTGTTTCCCATCGTTAATTAGACATTAGAAATTAAATATTTCGTTGGTACCTTCCGTATATTAAATTTTCAAATTACAACCATTGCTCACCTTAAAAAATGTTAAGTATCAAGGAAATAATGGAGCCTAAATTAAATTCACCAATCATGAAAAAAAGAAGAAAAGAGAGATGGCTAAAATGAGAACAAAATACCAGCATAGGAGAGCCTTGTCCTGACGCTGGTTACCCACTTTTACTTTCGATGAATACTCAGCAGTTAGAGTCCCTTACATTGATCCAAGTTAGGCCAAAGGTTGATCGAGAGAAACTTCTATAAAAGTGAGATTAATCCTTGGAATCACTTGCAGTTGGATCGGAGGATGACCTTTTTGAACTGTATGGTCCCTAACACCCATTTCTGGTAGATCTTGTAGATAAGGTAAGACTTTTTTTTTTAATATACTATTTTTTATTCATAAAATTATTAATGAATTTATATATATTTTTAAAAAATTTATAAATAATTTAATTTAATATAGTACAAATCATTAAAATATCAAATTAAGATATATAAAAAATTAAGAGTGTTCACTTAAATTTTATTTGTTGTGTAAATTTAAAACAAAAAAACTGTGATAACATTTCCTAAATGACCATCTGATAATTTTGAGCTATTGGGAAAGTTATACCAACTTAATTTGTTAATTATTGGAAGAAACATTGTCTGCAATTGTAGTAAACACAGAGGAGCTATATACAATTTGGGCACTCAAGATCTGTTGGTACAGGGAAGCTGAGAGGAAGATTGGGAAGGGGAGCCTCAAAATAATGCACATGAAATGCTTGCCATATTGACAGGTTTCTATTACAATCAGGGTGAGCTCACCTAAAGCCAACATTCATCAAGCATTTCATTTGCGGCTGTTCAACATCATATTCTAATTCTCTGTATGCTGCAAGGTCTAATAATCTAAACCCTTGTTCTGCATTTCTTATCATCTATTTCATGGTTTGACAAATGTGAGATTTTCAATTTAAAGTGACAGGGAAAAATGCATTAGGTAACCGAAATTTGCTGATTGGAAATTTTATGGTAAGCAAAAACACAAACAAAATTGTTGGGATGTACAGTTGTAGATATACAAAAACACAGGAAATATTTTAAGTAACTTTAGTTTCTATTAGGTTAAAATTTGATGTCTAGAATGTTTATTTAGATCCTTTTAATTTCAAATTATATGAAAACTTTCTATTTTTTCACAAAATTATTAATAAAATTTATATTTTATGAATATTTTTTTTCCAAAAAGCCCCAATGTGTAAGAACTATTTCTCCAAGACTGACTGTGATGATTTCAAAAGCCGTAGCACTGGAGGACAAATTTCTTAAAGATATAAATGTACTTGGAGCTAGCATCTTTGATGGAAGAGTTGGTAGCTGCCTTACTGTGGGCCTCAGGGTAGGATCTGAATGGGCACACTAATGGCCAATTATCATTAACCATTCCATTTTTGGCTCTTCGATGTCTCCAAATAAGTCACCTGCTTTCTTATCGGCTACCCATACTAGTGTTCTAAATCTATTCGACCATAATTAACTACTTTGGATTGGTATTGGGATCAATGGATTTTCTTCCAGAGGTTATATCCAAAGCAACTGCTCCAAAACTCTATGCATCGAGCTCTCTTCTCTCTTAGTCTCCTTGCCTATGGTAGCAGATTCAAGAGCCATGTATCTCATTGTTACTGCTAAAACTGTCATTTATGACCCTTTCCCATGGTCTACCATTTTAGCTTATCCAAAAATTATTAACCTAGCATTGAAATGTGAATCCTGCTCATGAAAGTCTCCAAATAAGCACATTAATTACTTGTCTAATGTTAGGAATCAGAATGTAATCTGGATGAATAGACCAAAGGCCAACGGTCATTAACCTTTCCAATTCCTGCTCATAAAAGTCTCCAAATAACTTTCTATCAACTGTAAGATTACCCATGCCATAGGGTTCCCATACCCACTCCACCATCTTGACCTGTTCTTCAATGGCGGTGAGTTCTACATCAGACTCTTTGCTGGCCTTACTTAGGGTTAAACATTTTGGAGCCATATATCTCTTTGTTCCTGATACAATTGTTGTTTGTGACACCTTCCCATGTTCTTCCAATCTAGCTAACCCAAAATCTCCAAGCTTCGCATTGAAATTTGAATCCAACAAAAATTGCTTGATTTTATGTCCCTATGTACCACACATTGCTCCCACTCTTTATGTAGATATAATATTGCTGAGGCTAGGCTTTTAGCAATTTTTTATCTGGCTGCCCATGTCAAGAGGTTTTTGCTTCGAAACAGATGTTAATCTAAGCTTCCATTTAACATGAATTCATAGATGAGCTAAAGATTATTCTTCTCGTGGCACCAGACAATGAGTTGCACCAAATTCTTGTGCTCCAGTTGACTAATGATCTTTAATCCAGAGGCATACTCCGTCATTCCCTATCTAGATCCTTGTGACACATTCTTAACTGCAACATAGGTATTTAAGCCTTTTATAAATCCTTTGTAGACCCCATCGAAACCTCCCTCTCCAAGTTTGTGTTCCTCTGTAAAGTTGTTTATGGCTCTGACAAGTTCCTTGTAGGAAAACTTCTTTGGTCCAGTACTTCTTTCAAAATAATTGTCGAACGAAAAATCAAAGCCATCTTTTTGGTCCCTGCACTTCAGCTTCCATATGACTAGCCAAGCTAAGCATAAACCACCAATTAATACACCCAATCCAATGCTCAGCCCCGTAATCGGTCCTGTCTTGTTTTTGCCTTTCTTTACTCCCAGATCCAAACTTGAAGTGAAGGACCATGGGCATAGTGTATGTATCCCAAAGAAATATCCTATAGCCGAAGAGATGCCAAATTGAACCGAATATGGTAGGATCTCTCTCAAATCTACTTCATGGGAATAGTCTTGTTGAATTGTGATATTATCCCTATACCCAGTGAAGATGACATCTAAGTTGTGTGAGCCAGAGTTGTAGCTAATTTTAACATCATATTTTCTGCCATCTTTAACTATAAACCATTGAGTAGTGGAGGGAGACCACATGGATTTGATATCGATGCCCACATATCACATTTGGGGTCCTCGACATTCCATAAGGTATCAAACTCCACTGCTACAAATGGTCACTTGTGTAATTTGGATAGTTCATTTGCACACACCCCATAAGATCAATACCAGAGCCATCGCACTGAAAGTGGAAGTTGTGGTGTGCCAGGAAGAATGTGATGCCATTCCCATGATGGGTTTTTTTGTGTGCATTGATGATGAAAGTAAAACGGGTAATGAAGTTTGCAAGTTTTCTTGTCTCTCTGTCCCAAAGTTGCAGTTGTTTGTGTTATATTAATTTTCCAGCACTGTCTGAATTATACCTGAGACAGGAACCAAAGAATGAGAAAAATAACAAAAATACTCAAATTAAACTCAATTCAATATCAATATATATCATAAGAAAATAGGCTTCCCTTGAAGGCACGTGTTTTTTTTTTAATTTTATTTAAGGCTACCACTTTATCTCATATGAAAAGAGATTAGATAGCTCTTTACACCAATAGGTTTTATAGGGTTTTTGTAACAGTATTCGGTTTTATCCTTTCTTGAATTTTTTGGTTTTAGGATATGTTATCCTCCAGGTAGTTGTGAATTATTCTTTCCAATAAAATTCTTCATCCCAAGAAAATAGGTAATCTCTTTATACCAGTAATAAGCTTATATCATAAAACAATAACAATATGTTAGTATCTTCTTATTTTGCATTACCTGGTGAGTTGAAGCACCCCATTTTTCTGATAAACATCTCCAACGTAATTTAAGGTTTCATCTTTGTCATGAAATTGCCGATAGTTGAAGGTTATTGGAGTTGCACGAGTTAATATAAGAAACAAAATCAATTTGGTTATGGCTAAACAAGGAAGGAGATACGTTTTGCTCTTGTAGTGGGATGTCTCCATAGTTGATGAGACTTGTTTAGAGATTGTTGATGAATGTTAGGTGTAGCTAAATTTTGCAGATTGGTTTATATAAAGAGCCAATTTTTTTTTCTTTTTTTGTGTATTACTGTAAGTGCTATAAATCTTCTCCCCAAATGATATTTCTTCACATTCTCCTGATGCACTTAAGATTTCATCCAATCTTACTAAGGGAACTAACTCCCTCCTGTAAAGAGCCAATGGATTTTGTTGAGTAAAATCAAGCACTAATTTACTAAACTGTAATTTAATTACTTGTTGAAACTATTGTCTCTTACTTTTTTTTGTCCAGGAAAATTTTGTTGTTGCAAATTTTAGAAGTGGATGTGGACTTGATATGAATCAGAATTTAATTTTGGAGTTAGTCAATGGCCACACAAATAATGAAATTGATATGGTGAATTTATTGCCACGCATCCTGGTTTTTGCGTTAGTTTTTTGGTTGGCTACAAATGACTTTTTCTACCGGTAGGACATTTCTACATAATCAAAGGAAGAACTTCATTACCAACAACATCTGGTACAATTGATAAATAGTTGAGTCCCTTAAATATACTGTCTTGAGTTTGATCCAGGTTGTGTATATAAAAATATCTTTTTTGATAGAGGCAAAATTCACTTCGTGATTTCTATACTTCGGTGAAGATTAGTCTCCGATTATCGGTTTTGAGGACACCTATCCAATGTCTTTACCCAAAAAAAAAAAGAACTTCATTCAGCTTTGAAGCTGAGCTGGCAGTATGAATATAGAAAAATCTCTTGCCATGTGTTGACATATGGCCTTTAAACTAATAAAATGATCGAATGATCGTATCACTAGTTCAACCAATAAGTCATTAATTAATCTGATTAAACTAGTTATTTATAATTAAAAATTAATATATTTAGAAAATCCTTTTAAGGCTGTATGGTTTGGAGTAGTTGCTTGTATATATATCTAACTTAGGTAAATATCAGTAATTGAGCCAGTGGAATTTGGTTTGTAAAGTCAGGCCCTTTCTAATGGTAAATTGTAGTTTGAAAGTGGCAAGTAAAATATCACTTTCTTGTTTGTTATCTTCCGTGCATGAATCAGTCAAATAGTCTTTGATGTCTTGACATGCTTTGATTTGCTAAAATGGAATCAAAGTCATGGTGTAAAGACTGGCGTAGGAAACTTCCTGCAGGTTGTGGGGGAAGAATTTGGAAATTGCAAATTCCTCTTCAAACTAATTTTTTATATTGGGCTAGACATGGAGGTTTAATCAACATTTTCTGTTGTTTAACGGGAGAAACTTCGATGTTCCCATCATGATGGTGTTCAAACAAAGGATCATTGTTATCTGTTGCTGAGGAATCTCAAAATGCTCCTTCCTCCCTGCATATGTAAGATATTCGTATTACTTATTTTATCGAGTTATTATTTGGGAATTAGGGTTTGTAATTTGAAAAATTGAGATAACTAAGGTGGTGTTGGTACATAAAAATTTTAATTTTTCGAACCATTAGAAGTCTATTTTTGAGATGTTTAAATATAATAAAAATAAAATTTTATAATTTATGTGATATCCATAACTTAAATAATATAAAAAATTGATTTTTTTTTACACATATGTTATGCTCAAATTTTTTATATTTCAATGTTCAGATACATAAAAATTAATATATCCATATGTCTTTACCCATTATCAGTATTATTGATATATTGAAGAGTAAGGTTCACCTAAATGTCCACTACAACATTATGCACATTTCAACTTTGATTGGATTTGATTCTATTCCCTGCAAAACTGATTTTCCTTAGTTTTGATTATCTGCTGCCCAAAAACTCCACTTAGTCTTGGATCAATGGTTTCAAGATTTTTTTGTTTTTAGGCCACTTCATTTTTAAGTTATTAGGTGCGGTCTAATCGTAAGAAATTTGTGTAGTTTAATAAATAGTCTTTAAGTTCAAATACTAACTCTTAACATTGTAGTAAAAAAAAAAAAAAATTTCTAATTTCTTACTTACAGTCAACGCGGGTTGCCAAAAGTGGTCAAAGGTTTCGGAGCTAATTCCTATCTTCCCCATGGATGCGGGTTCGATTTCCCCTGAAGTCACTAAAGTCTCGCTGGATGGGCAACCCTCAACAAGGAGATCCCCTGGCACCCAGAGACTTGGTAGCTGTTATCTGGGTAGATCTGCTTGCAGTTCAGGCCTGTACAGTGACTCCGTGGGTGGATCTCTGCTGGCTGCCCCAGCATGCCACTGGCACCCTATCCGATAGAATTGGGAGTACCATTTCGTTCTACAAATTTGTTGTACCAAAAAAAAAAATATTTCTTACTTACTCCTACTCTACTATATATTTTTCATTTTTTGGGCCAATGAATTGATGGATTTTCTTCCCTCACGAGCTATTTCCAAAGCAACCGCTCCAAATTTGTAGAACTCTGATTTCTTACTTACTTACTTATTTTACTGAAAAATATGATTCCTACTAACCATGCATGTATTAGCACACGAGTCATGTAGTCCATAGTCTCATTTAGAGAGACTCAAATGCTCTAAAAAAAATTTTAAAAAAATCTTGCAAGGTAAATTTAAAGAAAAAAAAAGACATAATATATGAGAAATTACATTTAAATTAGTAAATTTCACTTATTTATTAGATATTAATTTAATAAAACTTTATATTTATTTTTTCTAATATATTATATGGAATATTTTAGAACATTCAAATACTATTTAGAGATGCCAAACCCAATTCTATAAATAGAAGGAAGTGAGTTCGCATTTTGATAATCCATTTGAAAGAAGAAATTTTAGCCCAAGGGCTAATCTGGGCTTTTAAGAGTTTTTTTTGTTACAACTAACTTAATTTGTTATGAATCTTTACTATGAGATTTAAAGAAATTTCACTTTTTATTGCAACTGTGAAGTTTCACTGCTATTTATATTTATGTTAACTTGTGTTTTTTTTGTTATTGGGTTAGATTTAAATATTTTAAAGGCATAATATTGTCTTAATAAATATTATAAGTGGTAACATTATTTTTAATTTTTAAACTTCAAATTTACCATTATGTTTTGAGAATATTATTTCATGAAAACGTTTTTTAAGTATTGATTTCTATCGCATAAATAGGCTAAGTGTTTTTTTTTCCTTTTGTATTACTCTGTGTAAATTATATGATTTTGTTTTTGGACATTGTGTATATTATATGATTGAAAAATATTATATAAATATCAAAATATAAGATAGGTTGCTTTAAAAACAAAAAGGACATGTCCTTTAAAGAGTTGGTTGGACCAATCTTTGTAGGATGTTTTAAGGAGGGCCTAGTCTGGCCCAACCCATGGGGTCAGATATGATGCACTCAAAATATATATATATATAAAAAAAGAGGGTAAAGAGAACTCTTTTCGGGCGGCATCTTAGAAGGCAAAAACAACACATTCCCACATGGAAAGCATAGATATTGTTAAAGAAATGGCACTGATATAGAAACTGTTGTTAGTACTTGTTTGAAAAGCGTTTTTAAAAAATAGTTTGTTTTTAAAAGTGAAAAGAAATGTTTAGCAATGGTGTTTTTAAAGGGTATGTTTTAAAAATAATTTTAGGGTGTGGTTGGTTTTCAAAAATATTTTTAGTTTTTATTGTTTAAACATAATTTTCAGTTTTTAGTTTTTATATTTTTAAAAATACTTTTGATTTGTATTTATATTTTTATTATTTTTTAATTATATGATTATATTTTTATTTATATTAATTTATAATTATATAAATAATAAAATATTATATATATAATTCAAAATAACTATACAAATATCATCGTTATAATGTGTTACAATAATAAAAATTTTGAAAATATATTTTTTATATTTTCAAAAATATAGAAAATATTTTTTAAAAATAAAATATAAAACAATAAAAAAAATATTTTTACGTTTATTTTTAATTTTTAATAAAAATAAAAATTAAAAACAGACAAATCAAACGTGTTTTTAGCAATTTTAATTTTAAAAACCAAAAACATAAGGTTTTTTTTGTTTTATTATTTTTTAAAACAATTTTGAAAGAAAAAAAGGGAAAAAAATTAAAAAAAAAAGCTTTAAAAACTTAGGAAACAAAAAGAAAGTTTGAATCTTTTCTGAAACTTTTAAAAAATATGGCATAAAATTTTTATATTTGCTTTTGTGATATATTTAATATAAAAATAATAATAAAACCTAAAATCCTTAAATTTCAAATTTAAAAAGTACTAAACTCTAAAGTTTAAATACTAAAACTTCAACAGTTAAGATTTTAACTTTGTAAATTTTAAATTTTAAAATCATAAATTTTAAATTTTAAAATTTTAAACTTCTCAACCTCAAATCTTAAGACCTTAAAATTAAAACTTCAATATTGCAAAGTTCAAACATTAAAATTTTAAATCTTTAAAATTCAAATATCAAAATAAAGCTATATAATTTTGAGATTTTGAGGGATTTTAAATTTGAAGTTTTGGGATTTAACTTTTAAAAATTTAAGTTTAATTGAGAGATTAGTTATTTAATGTCTTAAAATTTAAAGTTTAAAGTTTTAAATTTTTTATATTTGAGATTAGAAATCTTTAAAATAGATTTTGAGTTTTGAATCTGAAATTTTAAAAATTAAAAGTTAAAATTTTATAATTTAGTAGTTTAGAGTTTTAAAATTAAAATTTAATGTTTTAGATTTTAATTTTGAAGGTTTATATTTTTTTAAAATATAATAATATTATATTTATTGAAATATTATTAATAAATTTACATATTTATGCTATGATTACATTAAAATTAAGTGTTTTTGGAAACATGATAAAAAAAAATTTCTTTTTTACTCTATTTTTTAAAACAAAAATTTTGAAAAGCTTTTTAAAAGACGCGCCTCATAAACACGTTACGTCTGTTTTTTTGGTTTAAAAACAGAAACTATTTCTAAAAACACTTTTCAAATAAGCTTATTTCTACGATCTCTTTAAAAATATTTATTTTTAAAGTTGCGTTATCATAAAAAATCTAAATTCTAAATTTCAATCCCTACACTCTCAATTTTCAAACCCAAATTTTAAAAAAATTTAAAACTCCAAATCTCGTTAAATTCTAAACTCTACTTCAAACTATAAACATAAAACTTGTTTTAACAATACATCTTCCAAGCATGTTGCTTTGTTTTTTGTTTTAAAGTTTTTTAAATAAATTATCCAAACAAGGTTCTTTTTTATTCTTCAAAATTATTTTCAAAAACTATTTTACAAAACTGGTTTAAAAATAATCAAATAAAAACAGAACCAAACAAGTATTTACTTTTTAAAAAAAAATATTTACTTATTTATAATTATTAAATAAAAAATTATTTGAAAATGAAAGAAAATCTACATTAAAGTTGTTATGAGGTGTGAATAACAAATTAATGGCATTATTGTATTTAATATTAATATATTTTGTTTTGGAAATAATAGTTTTGTAATAAATTAATAGTTACTTCAGTATGATTTTAATAACATTGTTATGTTTACCCGGGATCCCAAAGTTTTGCTAATAGTTATATATTTTCCCTCTTTAACAGGGCTAAACATGATTAGAACATCAATTTTAAGAAAATCCCTCTGATTTGTAGTGTGATAATTGACGTTTCTTCAATCTGTCTAATGGATTGTTTATTATCTTCCGGCTTTTGTTCCTTCTTTGCAGGTGGAGACTAAAACACAACCTCTATTGCAGGTCATAAAACACACTGCCAAGCTAACACACACACACGCACACACTTTGAGTACAGATAGACAAGAGCAAAATAGAAAGTGGGCTTTACCAAAATAAGAAATGGGATTATCATTACCCAAGAAACTAAGTTGCATGAAGAGCTTCTCTTTCCTTGCATATACATGTTGCAAAATTTTAGGAATCTCTGTAATATTGAGTCTGGACTCTGGACTATTTATAATTGTTCAAGAAATAGTTTAAAACCTTAGGTGAAAATCCAGCCAAAATCTTGACTTAGTTGTTTATATTCTACTTTTTTCAGATGACTGTAACTTACATCCAAGAAAAATGAGTTGTACACAAGGAACATTTGAAATGTATGCACAAATATACAACTGTGAGAATTAACTTTAGCGTGAGTACATAAGTGACTTGGAAGGGGAAACGTCATCAGAAGTTGCAGTGAACCCAGAAGAGTTTGTGTTGGAACTAAATGTAAAAGAAGGGAAATAATATTTTGCCTTGAATAATTTTTATTGAATCAGGAGATGTAGCTTTATATAAGAGATTTTCTACAATCATGCTAATCTATTTTAGGTAGTCTAAGTATAAAAGGCAAGTAAATAAATATACAACTAATACAATATATTTGCCAATGAATGATCAGATATCATTGACCTTTCCTTCTTAACACTCTCCCTCAAGTTGGAGAGTGAATGTCAAGAACTACCAATTTGTGTATCATAGTTGAAAAAGCTTCCTTTCCCAATGGCTTAGTGAACACATCTGCAAGTTGATTTGTTGAGGCAACATGTTTGGTCACAATTGAACCATCTTGTATTTTGTCACGAATAAAATGGCAATCCATCTCTATATGTCTGGTTCTTTTGTGGAAAACAGGATTGACAGCCATATGTAAGGCTGCTGTGTTATCACAATATAATAATGCTAGCTTTGGATGCAATATTCTCAAATCTTTTAATAATGAGCGCAGCCAGGATAATTCACAACATGTTTATGGCTCTATATTCGGCTTATACTGAGTCGAGAGATACGGTTTTTTTCCTTTTTGTTCGGCAAGAAATAAGAGAAGATCCCAGAAAAACACAATAACCCGTAGTGGATCTACGAGATATTGGACAACCAGCCCAATCCTAATCAGAAAAAGCTCACAAAGATAAATCATTCTGAGAAGGGAAAAACAAACCTTGCCCTGGATTATTTTTCAAATAACGCAGTACACATAAGACAGCTTCCATGTGTGGTCTACGTGGTCCATGCATGAATCTGCTTAACACATGGACCGAATAGGTGATATCCGGCTGAGTAATAGTCAAATAAATTAGGCGTCCAACAAGTCGCCTATACTGAGACGGATCTTTAAGCAATTCACCTGTATTCGAGAGCTTTATGTTTTGTTCCATGGGAAAGTTCACAGGTTTAGCATCCAAAAATCTACCATCTTTTAAAATTTTCAAAGTATATTTTCGTTGCGAGATGGAAATACCTTTCTTCGACCGAGAAACTTCGATGCCAAGAAAATACTTCAAATCACCCAAATCTTTAATTCGAAAATGACTATGTAGAAATTTCTTGAGAGCTACTATGGCATTGACATCATTACCCGTAATAAGAATGTCATCGACATATATCAACAAAGCTGTAAAAGATTTGCCTTTCCGACATGTGAATAACGAGTAATCGGCTTTGGATTGAACAAAGCTAGCATCTTGGATAGCTGTAGAGAACTTGGCAAACCATTGTCGAGAAGATTGCTTTAAGCCATATAACGACTTGTGAAGGTGACACACTAAATTCTCCCCCTGTCACCGAAGACTAGGAGGTGGAGACATATAAATTTCTTCATGGAGATCACCATGAAGAAAAGCATTGTTGATTTCAAGTTGGTGAAGAGAACAATTTTGGGCAGCTGCTAAAGCCAATAAACAACGAACACTAATCATTTTAGCAGTGGGAGAAAAAGTGTCATGGTAATCTATACCTTCCAGTTTTGAGTAACCTTTTGCAACCAAACGAGATTTGAAACGCTCAATAGTACCATCTAAGTACCGTTTGATTTTATAAACCCAACGACAACCAATAGGCTTCTTACCAAGAGGAAGAGAAGTGAGGGACCAAGTGTGGTTGGCTTCTAAAGCCGCCAATTCAGATTGCATTGCTTCTTGCCAATGGGAATGAGAAGCTGCTTCGGCATAAGATGTAGGCTCAATATCTTGACTAACAGCAGTAGTAAAAGAGCGATGTTGTGGTGAGTAACGATGATAAGAGACAAAATTGCAAAGGGAATAACGTGTACCTTTTTGTGGACCTGATGACAAAGGCGACAAATGGTTGGGAGACGTTACTTGGTTGCATACATAATCACGTAAAGCAATGGGAGGGTGATGAGGTCTTTGGGAACGACGTAAAATGGGTTTGGGAGGAGGACTAGCAGGTGATGGCTGAGTAGAAACTGGATTCGGTAGTGAGGGTTGTTGGATGGAAAAAATAGGTTCTGGTGGTGAGGGTTGTTGAACTGGTAGGGAAAGATTGAATATAGAAAGAGGAATCACAAGGTCTGAATTTGAGGAAGGGGATGGAATGGACTCATAAGGGAAAATAGTTTCATGAAAAACAACATCACGGCTAGTGAACATTTGGTGGTTGTCAAGGTCATAGAGCTTGTAAGCTTTTTGACCAACAGGATAGCCAAGAAAAATACATCGTTTGGCTCAAGGAGCAAATTTATGGGGGACGTGCACATCAGTAGCATAGGCAAGACACCCAAAAACTCGGATATGAGAATAAGAAGGAAGCTTCCCATAAAGTCGTTCAAAAAGAGTTTGGCACGAAAGGAGTGGTGTGGGCAAACGATTAATTATATGAATAGCAGTAGAAACACATTCTGCCCAAAAATGTAAAGGAAGGTGGGCTTGAAAACGAAAAGCTCTAGCAGACTCAAGACTATGGCGGTGCTTGCGCTCTACAACCCTATTTTGTTGAGGGGTATAGACACAAGAATGTTGGTAAGTGGTCCCTTTTTGTTTAAAAAATTCCCGCATAAAGAAGAATTCTCCACCATTATCAACCCAAATGTTGGCTATAGATACATGAAATTGTGTTTGGACAAATGAAAAAAAAATTGACAAGTAAATGTTTTGTTTCACTTTTGTGATGCATAAAAAATACCCATGTGAATCTAGAATAATCATCCACAATAGTCAAAAAATATTTCGCACCAGAAAGAGAGGCAATTTTATAGGGGCTCCAAATGTCACAATGAATTAATTCAAAAGGTCTAACAGACGAAATTGAACTAACAGAAAATGGAAGTCGACTTTGTTTTGCAAGTGCACAAACATCACAAGCATTATTAGACTGTAAAGGAAAATTTAACAAATGTTTTGCCATAAAATCTAATCTAGAGGAAGACAAATGCCCCAAACAACGATTCCGTAAAGCGGTGGAGGAGGTGACCTGAGAACTGGGTGAACGGCAAGAAGTGGCTGCTGCGGATGGAGTTTGAGTTTTTGGCTTCTCTGATGCTAATGCAACCAAGTAATAAAGTCCGTCTCGTTGTTCACCCAAACCAATCGTCATTCTCGTTGTCAAGTCCTGCAAAATACACCAATGAGGGAAAAATGTTACTGAACAATTGAGATCTTTGGTAACTCGACTCGTAGACATTAAATCCACCTTAAAAGATGGCACACCAAGCACATTTTTTAAAGTAACAGCATAATTCAAAGGTAAATTCCCAATGAATGTAATCGGAGCCTGTTCTCCACTTGGCATAACAACTGGTGGCAAAAAAGTGTTCTTACTGCTGTTGACAAGCAAAGTTGGAGATGAAGTAATGTGGTCTGTTGTACCACTGTCGATAATTAATCGATGGAGGCGCAACAATGTTTGTAACAAACCTGAGGCAGCAACATTAGCTTTAGGATTGGTAAATTGTGTTGTCCCTTTACCCTGCATGATAGATAAGATTTGTTGGATTTGCAAATCAGAGAGTCCATTTGTCATTGATGGCACTTCCTGCATTACTGGACGTTCCTTGACATTGTTGGCTGAAGATTGATGGCTATTGTTGCGCTTGAAATGAGTGCTTCCATGATTAGACCTGTTTGATGCATGTTTAGGGTGTTCTGGTGGGTACCCATTCAGCTTCTAGCATGTTTCTCATACATGATGGTCACGGTCACAATAAGAGCAATGCAAAGGTTTTCAATTAGATGGGTTGGAACAAGAAGAAGAACCTTGTCCATGTCGAACAGCCAGAGCCATCGATTCAGCCCTTCGAACAACCATGGCTGAGTTCTCTGTCGTCTCACGTGCAGTCCCCAGATTTTGTTGCTTCTCCTCTTGTACAATGGAAGAGTAAGCCTTGGCAACATCAGGTAGCGGATTCATCAACAAAATTTGCCCTCGGATTGTACTATAGGACTCATTGAGTCCCATGAGAAATTGCATCAATCTGCGTCTCTTATGGTCTGCCCCACAAGAGCAAACGGTGTCATTATGGGATCCTAGTTCATCCCATAATTTTTTTAGCCTTGTGTAATAAGCTGCAACAGTCATCTGATCTTGAGTAAGACAGGCAATGTTCCTCTCAATCTGAAAAATACGAGGGGCATTGCTTTGAGAAAAACGATCTCAAAGGTCTTACCATACCTCCTGGGCGGTGGTTGAAAAAATGACACTGTGAGCAAGGTCCTGTGTAAGTGAATTGAGAATCCAAGAGAGGATCATATAGTTGCATTTTTTCCACAAAGCATATTCATCTGGTTTGGCTGTGGCAGACGGCATTGTGGTGGTCCCATCTATGAAACCTAACTTGGATTTGGCATTCAAAGAAATCGTCATGGCTCTACACCATGTCGAATAATTATCCCCATTGAGGGGCTTGGAAATGAGCACCATTCCCGGATGATCAGAATGGTGAAGAAAATATGGATTGGCAGCATCAAGTTTGCCTCCATTCGAAGGTTGCTGTTCCGTCATGATTATGAGAAACAAAAAAAAATGGCAAAAAGAAAGAGGACAGAGAGCTAGGGTATCGTTTCCTCCTCTGATATCATGTAAAAGAAGGGAAATAATATTTTGCCTTGAATAATTTTTATTGAATCAGGAGACGAAGCTTTATACAAGAGATTTTCTTCAATCATACTAATCTATTTTAGATAGTCTAAGTATAAAAGGCAACTAAATAAATATACAACTAATACAATATATTTGCCAATGAATGATCAGATATCATTGACATTTCCTTCTTAACACTAAAGCTTATGTTCTGGTTTTGGCCTACCTCTGAAGTATTGGCGCTGAAAGGGGCTGAGGATGACCACATTGGAAGCTCAATATATGTCGGTACAGGCAAACTTGATGGAAGACTAGGCAGTGGAGCTTCAAAGTTAAGCACTTGAATTGCTTGCCTTATTGAAGGCCTATTGTTACGGTCAGGGTGAGTACACCAAAGACCCACAATCATCAAACATTTGATTTGCTGCTCATCAAAATCTCCACTTAGTCTTGGATCCGCTGCCTCAAGAATTCTCCCACTCCCATAGAGTCCCCAGACCCACTCCACAATGTTTATTTCATTTTCTGAGGCCTTGTAGTTGATGGGTTTTCTTCCACAAGTTATCTCCAAAGCAACAACTCCGAAACTGTAAACATCTGATTCCTTGCTAGCTCTACCAGTTATAACAGATTCAGGAGCCATGTATCCCATAGTCCCAGCCAAAGCTGTAGTTTGTGAACCTTTTGCATGGTCTACAAGCCTTGCTAACCCAAAATCTCCAAGTTTTGCATTGAAGTTTGAATCTAGCATGACGTTGCTTGATTTTATGTCTCTGTGAACTACACATTGTTCCCATTCTTCATGCAGGTACAGTAATGCAGAGGCCAAACCTTGAGCTATTTTACATCTTACTGACCATGTCAACAACCTTTGGTTCTTGAACAGATGCATATCTAAACTTCCATTTGGCATATACTCATAAACTAGCAAAAGTTCTTTTCTTTCATGACACCAACCTATTAGCTGCACTAAATTTCGGTGCCTTAGTTGACTAATAATTCTTACTTCTGAAGCAAACTCCTTCATTCCTTGTTTAGAACCCTCTGATACCTTCTTTATGGCGACAAACGAGTTTGAATCTTTTAGAAAACCTCTATAAACACCCCCAAATCCTCCCTGTCCTAGCTTCTGGTCATCTTTGAAATAATTTGCTGCACTTGCTAGCTCGGCATACGAATACTTCCGAGGTCCTGTTCCCCTTTCAAAATCTTCATTCATGTACTCATCAAACTCTTGATCATCCTCGTCCATCTTTTTCTTCCCCCTCTTCCACATGCCTAACAAAATAAAACCCAACCCACAAATTAAAACAAACCCTCCAACACCCAATCCCACTGCAAGCCCTGTCATGATGCTTCTCTTTCTCCTCTGAATGGGAGTTGAATTTGTGGAATCCTCTAAAGTTGAGGTAAAATTCCATGAATTGATCTTATGTATTGCAGAAAAATTTCCTGTGGCAGCTGAGAAGCCAAAAGTAACCCATTCAGGTAAATAATCTCTCAGATCAACCGTGGCATGAAGATGTTGCTGCACAGTGGTGCCATTATCAAAACCAGTGAACAAAATGCTTAAATTTAGTGTACTTGAATTGTAACTGATCTTAGCTTCATTGCTTTTCCCTTCCTTGATATCAGCCAACCATGTCACATTTTGAAAAGATCTCATAGAATTGATATTGACACCCACATGTTCTTTGGGTGGATCCCAGGAGTTTTCGAAGATATCAAACTCCACAGCAACAAATGGATTTTCTGTTGAATTTAATGGCTGATCATCAAGAGCCAGACCCATGGCACCTCCTTTTGTGACATTAGGTATCTTTGAACCAGCAGGGGCAAGGAAGAAGGCCATCCCATCTCCATATATATTGTTTGCTGAACTAATGACAAAGGTAAAATGGGTGGTGAAATCTGTGAGGTTCCTGGTTGTTTTGTCCCACAGGCGCATCGGTTGGTAGTATGTGGCTCGACCGACACTAGCATTCTGGGGTTGGTCCCGCTGGTTTGTTGTCAGCTGGATGGATGAGGCTGCAGGGGAAGCTGATCTCTCATATGTTATGTTCTTATCATTGGGATCGAAACTAGGGAAGCTAAAGGATAAGGAAAATGCATGCGGGATAATCAAGAGGAAGAAAGTTGATGTAAACATGATCAAGAACTCAAAAGGGAAATGAAGGTTTATAAACTGGATATGCTTGGATTTAGAGCTGCTAAGAAACATTATTGGGAGCTAGATTCTGCTCAAGCTTTCAGGTTGAGGTCAATATGAAGGAATGCTTATACTTTTTAAGTTTTTCCTAACCCACCAATGCTTACTGTCTTCTGTTGTTGCTTTGCAAGAAAAGGTCCTTGGCTAGTTGCTTTCATTTTATTATTGAATTTTCCAAAGTTGAACAAGCAATATGGATAGATTGAGTCTAAGAGCCAATATGGATAGATTGCAATGAGGTGGGTCTAGTCTATAGCGACTTGTTCTCATAATATCCGATTGACCATTTCAATGTATGTGAGAAATAATTTCTGAAGTGGAAAAGTTCAAGCCAAATGAATTTACTTGGAATTAAATATTAGTTGGCACCTTCCCTATATTAATTTTTCAAATTACATCCATTGCTCACCTTAAAAAAAGTTAAGTATAAAGGAAATAGTGGAGCCTAAATTAAATTCACCAATCATGGAAAACAAAAAAAATGAAAGACGGCTAAAATGAGATGAAAAAACCAGCAGTTAGAGTCCCTTACATTGATCCATGTTAGGCCAAAGGTTGGTCGAGAGAAACTTCTATAAAACAATCTAATGCCCAAATTAATTTATGTGATAGCAAGAGACTAAAAAGACAAAAATCTTTGCCTAATAGTGAAGCAGTACTACTTGTCCAAAAAAGAAAAAGTAGTGAAGGAGTACTTTTTATAAATGACTTCAGGAGAGTTTGAAATATTTTGATCAATAGTGTGGGTTTTTGTTCGGCATCGTACCTGTACGGAGGATTATACTGTTGGATTGTATTATGGCTGTGAAGGACAACGTCAAAGGAATACGGCAGCACATTTGTCCTTATGTCATTATTGGGGTGGATATATATTTTTTGATATATTATTATATTTAATAAATAAATACAAAATTCTGAAATATATAAAAATTTTAACAAAATATAATAAAAAAATATAAATATAAATTAAACATGTATTTTTTTAAAAAATATAAATCTTTTTTAATTACTATTAATAAATTGTTATAAAAAATTACAATAAATTTAATTAAATTATAACATATTAGACATTTTATAAAAAAATAAAAAAAAATATTTAAAGAAAGACAACATATTTTTTAATTTTTAAAAAAATTAAGAATTTTTTTTTAAAAATTGACTAATATTGAATCTCTTTTTAAAAAAAAGAGAAGTTTTTTTTTTCAAAAATAATTTTTTTAAAAAAAATACTTTTCTAATGAATTTTTTTTTAAAAGAAGAGAAAAAAATTTCATAAAAAAATTATTCAAAAACTTTATCTTAAATAAAAATAGAAGAAAAAAAAGAAAAAGAAAAAGAAAAAGAGGGGGTGGTAGGTTGCTGCGGCTTGGGTCCAGTATCTCTATGGCACTGAGGTCACTCGATCTCTTAATTTTTTGTACTAGAATCGGTCCTTCAATCTTCAGGTCGGTCAATCCACGGGCAGGATAGCGCGAGTTATATATCATCAACTTCGTGAACTGCTTGGCATAATTTTCCGGTTTTTCGGTAAATGGTGGGAATGAGCTTGTGATTTATTTTTTTAATTTTTTTTGTTTTTTATTTTCATTAAAAATAGAGAAAGTGACTTAAGATATGTCTGTCAAAATTTAGGAAAAAATTTATAAAATAAGATTAAGTTCAAAGATATTTTCAACCCAACAAAAACAAAATCTAGGTAAAATTTGACGTGTTTGCAATCAAAATTAGTCGATAAAATTGTAATACATATTTTTTTACTCAAATAGTATTATTGATTTATTAAGAAAGCACTTTCCCTTTTTATAATTGTGCTGGAAAAGTGACAGAAAACACCTTAAAGCTATACTTTAATTTTTCCTTTTTCAAAAAATGACCTTTTAATAATTTAGGAATTGTTTTTGAAACAATTATTAAAAAGTAAAATAATCTCAAAATTATTGATGAGTAAATTCAAATATCAAGTAATATTCATAAAATTTTATATCAATTTGATTTGAAAACAAAAATCAATAAATACTTATCCTCACAAAGCAAGCATATTAGTAAAAAACATATATTTTAAAAAGTGAAGATTGAAAAACCGTAACTGGTTTGGAATACAACTTTTTTAAAATTTTATTTAAATTTTTATAGAATAATATATATTACTTTAAAATTTCAGGTTAGAATTCTTTATACTCATGAGAATTGAATTATTATTTTGCCGAAAAAATTTAAAAAGCTCGTTAGCTCATTTTTACCACTTTTTGTTCCTCCTTTCAGTGAGTCACATAAAAATGTTGAAGGCAACTGTATTTTGCGCTATCCGGAGGGACTCAACCATAGCCAACGAACCCATTGATAACCATCACAGAAGAACGAGGAATGGGGAGATGGCTCTACGATTGGGAGGCATAACTGCATTTGCAGTCTCCGTATTTGCAGCAGCTGCTGTAAACTGAGTTTTCTTGACAAAAAAATAAGGGTATCCTATGGAAGAAAAGAAAAGGCCATAATTGTAGATTTTAAATGACTAAAGTGACTCCAAGATTGTCTCTTCTGTGATCAAATTGACCACAATGGTGTTTAATCGAGATAGACTTGTTGGGGGAGGGGCATCGGCGAAGCTTGACTAAGGGTCTTTTCCGTCCGCAGGTGTGCCAGTGAAGATATTCGAGAAGGCCTCTTACTTTAATCACTGTGTTTGCTACAATGGTGGATCACTGGATTGCTTAATCTTCAAGGGTGCAGTTGTGAAGGGAGAAGAGTTTAGGTGTGTGCCAACGGGGGCTCTAGTACGAACTATGAACAAAAGAAATTCCTACTTCCAAGTTTTCCTATGTTTTATATCATTGGTTGGCGAAATTGCACTTTTCATATATCCCAATTGCAATTTTCTTAATATAAAAATTCAATTTATATGTTTTGTTGCATCTAGTTACTTAGCCAACTCAAAAACTCCCTCATCTGCTCATACTCCTTTCTCCCGTTTATTTTTTTCAATCAGTGTTAAGTTCATCCCCGTTGCCTGATTATAGTGAAGTTTTTAGGTTGGCTTATACAAAAATCACATGTCTAATTTAGTCGGAAGGGTGTCATTATAGTGAGACATATAAATTGAAGAATATTGCAATGTTTTTTATATTAGAAAAATTGCAATTGAGAATATAAATTGGAGTGAATTAGTGTAGTTTTCCCTTATTGATTATTTGTTTTCTGTAATGGATCTTGCTTGCTTGGTTCAGAATGTTTCTTTAGATCGAATCCTGTCCTTATGATTGTAACCATAGCTGTTCCATTCTCTCAAGTGCTTTTAATTAATTTCTTTGATGCAACAACAGAAAAAAATGTTATTGTAAATTTTTTATTTTAATTAAAGTCTATCATTTTAAAATGCAATCCAAATAATGAAAATTTGATTGAATTCTATAAAGCCTTAAAATTTATTCTAAACATAAAAAGTAGTTAAATGTTCAATTGAATTCATAATGAATTTATTTCCAAAGGCATCCATTAGGATTTTTCACCAGTCATATAAATCTTGAATTTTCATTCACTATGATCTTTTGTTGCTTCCAGTAATTTAGCACAACTGGCAGAAGAGATAGAAACCAATGAAAAAAAGTTAGTGACGCCCTGATTTGAAATGAGATGGAGAGAAAATAGAGAAGGGGGGGGGGGAGGGAGTGATCCAATTTCTTATAGGTGTTTGTATTTTTGACCCAAAATTACTTTAATAATAATTAATCTTAATATCCTATGTTAGTTTCAAATTAATAGAAGATTAAAATGATATTTTAATTTTGGAAGAGATGTGATTTTGATTGAGTAAAATTTCAAGATTGATGTGTATGTGTGTGTGTGTGTAATGTTACTCATTTAGATATTGATGTATTCATTTAATTGAACTTAACTGAATCAAAATTTAGATATTGATACATTTAATTTAAATATTTTTTAGACGACTAAAATGTTGTATTTAATATCTTTATGATAGGCAAGTGATATATTTTTCGGTATGGTAAAGTTCTTCTCAGACTAGTTTGTACATAAACCAAGACTAAGTCTGATGATCTTTTAAGGTATCGAAGTGATAAATTATTCCCACTTGACTAATGGATCATACCAATTAGGGAAAAAAGTTAAAATTTTAGAGAGAGAGGGAGGGGGGAGTATGTCAAATGAGAAATACTAAGTAGTAAGCATAACAGTTCCAAATTTCAATATTTTAGGAATTTATTTTTTCTCAAAGATTATTTTTTTTATTAAATATTTCTTTGTCTAAAATAAAGTGATTAATGCTAATCACTCATCAATATTGCCGCTAAGCCACCTCCTTCGCAAGTGCTAGATCCAAATAGATTAGTTTGGAGTCTGTCATCTAATGGGAAGTTCACAGTACTGTCAGCTTATAGAGCATTGATTGGGAAATATTCAGTACATGCAAACCATGAATGGAAAAAGGTTTGGAAATGGAAGGGTCCTCAAAGGATAAGAGTCTTTCTATGGTTTGTGTAGCACGATAGAATTCGCATCAATTTAAACAGGGTGTCTCGAAGATATTTTAAAGACGACTGATGTCCAAGAAGCAGTTGATGTACAGAATCTACCTTGCATGCACTACGAGATTGCAGATGGGTTGCTCCTTCGTAGAGCTAGATACAACTGAATAAATGGTCAAGTTTCTTCAACATGAACTTAAAGGAATGGATATAACTTCAAATCTATCTCCAGATTGGGGAAAAAGCTCAATAGAGAATGGGGGTGAGGTATTTGGATGGGCTTTAGGCACATTTGGCTGTAGAGAAATGAATGGATCTTTTATAATAAACGAGAGGCAGCTGTCACACTGGTTCTCATATCTTGTTCAATGCCACAGAAATGAAAAAGGTTGACATTTTCCAAAATCTTGATGGTAGGGGAAGAAAAAGGGGAACAAAGTGCATGGTAGGCTGGACTTTCCCAAAGCAAAACTGGTGGAAATTGAATGTAGATGGATCTTGTTAGGTTGTGGTGGGAGCTTCAATAGGTTGTGGTGGTGTGATTATAGACTTCAATCGGAGCTGGGTGATTGGATTTGTCAAACACCTTGGTTCTGGAAACTCACTTTCCTGGGAGTAAGTTTGGCTTGGCAACAGAGTTAGGAGGTTAATTGTGGAAGCAAACTCTTCTTTGGCACTCACATTTGTGAAAGAAGGCTGTGAGGCCAGTCACCCTCTGTCTGATTTGATTGATAGAATTAAGAGTTACTTGAAAGAGATTGGGAGATCCAACCGATTCATACCTACAAAGAAGGTAATCATGTGGCCGATAGCCTAGCTAACCATTCACACTCCATGTTGATGGAAGAACAAGTTTTTTCGTAGCTCCCAACTTTTTGTATTGATGTTTTCTTAGAAGACATGAGAGGAGTTTGTTTTCCTAGATTAGTTAGCTAGTTTCTATCTATTTCCATTGTTAACCGAAGAAAAAAAAACCTGATTCGTATCGAAAGCATCAGATACAAACTACACTTGTATTCTAAAAATTGTAATGACCACATCAGCTACAAAAGTAAATGGACCACTTGCAACAATCTTTTACTTTCATAATCATTCTTTAGGGGACGGGCTAAAGTTGTTTCTTGCCAAACTAAATGTGATTTTCTGGTTCCCTCCACAAGGCAAGCTTACCAGACTTGACTGTAAAGGGATGCATGGTAGATATAATACGACACATTTATTATGTAATTATATTTAAACTCAATTTTTTCCACCTAATAGATTTAATTTTAGTGGAGTAAGTTCAATTTCAATTTAATAATATATTCATTGATTAAACAATTAAAAAGAAAAAGGTAGAGAGAAAGACACTCATCGCTTGAAGACTTTGGCTACAATATCATTTTCATTCAGGTATTTTAAATGCCATACAATATTTAAATTTGCATATTTGATATCTATATTTTTAAAATGTTTCAAATATTAAAAAAAAAATACGTTATAACGTTAAAAGGGGTCACATCTTAAAACCTTTTCTGCTTTCTACGCAATTACAAAATGAACCATTTTTTCTTGGACAACTTGTTTTATTTCCATGAAAAGAACGACATTTACACATTCAAATAATGAAAAAAATATTATTAATATTGTAACAATTATAAGTTTAAAAGATTTTATTTTATCTCATCATATGGATTATTAAAATAATTAAAGGAGTAGGGGTACGAAATTGAAAAATTTTATGGACTAAAATGAAAACTTTTTAAAGATTTTGGGTCATAATAAAAATAAAAAATTTGAAAAAATAAAAATAAATAATAATAACAAAATAATAAAATAAGATTAAATTTAAAAACCTGTCCCCCCCTTTCATCGACCATCTCTGTAGATTGTCAATCGTAAATTACTATTCACCTTAATTTTTTTCTATAAAAATTCAAGTACTTTTGAACCTCGGTTTGTAATACCATTGATACCTTTGGATTCAATACAACGAATATTGCAACTTTAGCTAAACAAATTCTTCAATAGGCCTGGAAATTGCCATAGATTGAAAGAGAAAAATTCCCAAGAAGGGAGAGTCTCCAATAGTCTATTTAGAATGTTCAAAATAAAAAATTAACATCATAAATGAATTTTTTTGGACAGACATCATAAATGAATTTTTTTGGACAGACATCATAAATGAATTAAGAGACTGTAAAACCTTAAGTATGAAGTTTCATAGTACATTTCAATTGCCATCATGAATAGTGAAAAGCACTATCGTGAATAGAAACTACACTGCTGGAAATAGTAAACCCAACACTCTGGATAGTAACCAACCACTTAGAGTCATTTTCTTAGATTTTCAGACTTCAGACTAATTTTTGAGGTCCTTGACTGAATTGGACTAGAAATATGTCCTTTGAGAACAGGGTAATTGTAATACCCTTGTACTCTGAGTAGATAGTGCTTATTATGGCTTGATTTACTACTCTTAAAAATTTCATTATCGTGTTTCTGTGTTGCTTTCAAATGAATATGACTGCTAGAAGAATTATTACTGCTTAGAGATTATCTTAAAGGATTTATATTGGTTGAATTTTCATCTATCAGAGTCCTTTCGGAAGACAAGACAAGCACTTCGTATTTAAATTCTCTATCAAAATTGTGAAATACAGAATTCTGAATTTTAATTGAGACTGAATACTTTTTGAACTGATATTTGTTTATTGATTATCTAAGAACAAAACTGATTTGAAATGAAATGGAGACTAGATAGATAAGGAACAAAAATTACTTTTGAAAGTTTTTGTATTTTGACCCAAAATTACTTTAATAATAATCAATCTCAATATCCTATGTTATATAGTTTCAAATTGATAGAAGTGTAAAATATCGTTTATATATTCTATATATATTTGTCAATTGAATACATCAATCTTGAAATTTTACTCAATCAAAATGAAAGTTTAGGGATTGATGTATTCATTTAATTTAACATAACTGAAATCAAAATTTAGATATTAATATTTCCATTTAATTAATTTAAATATTTTTTAAAAGAATAAAATGTTGCAATTAATATCTTTATGATAGCCAAGCGATATTTTTTTGGGTACAGTAAAGTTATTCTCACACTAGTTTACACGTTAACTGAGACTATTAAGTCTGATGATGTTTGAAGTACCGAAGTGATAAATTGTTCACACTTGACTAATGGATCTTACCAGTAGCGAGAAAAGAAAAAATCAAATTTTATAAGGAGAAAAAAGAGTGAGTATGTCAAATGAGAAATACTAAGTAGTAAGCATAACTGTTCCAAATTTCAATATTATAGGAATTTATTTTCTGTAAAATTGCTTAAACAACCTCAAAGATTTTTTTTTTATTAAATATTTCTTTTCGTCTAAAATAAAGTGATTAATGCTAATTTTCACACAAAAAGTGTGAGAAGAGTGACATTATCTTTTACATATATTTTAA
This sequence comes from Gleditsia sinensis, assembly GCA_037074535.1. Taxonomy (NCBI): domain Eukaryota; kingdom Viridiplantae; phylum Streptophyta; class Magnoliopsida; order Fabales; family Fabaceae; genus Gleditsia; species Gleditsia sinensis. Next base: position 64,604,103 of record CM073465.1, on the reverse strand, counting down.
TTATTGGGGGATTACAACTATACAAGTGCACTTTATACATAGAAAATTGTAATATTTTAATATTTACAGATAACTTGCAAAAGGAAACTATTCAACTACAATCACATAAGTACTTAACAATGATCTGCATACATACCGAGAATTTCAATCAATTTATCTACACAAAATGCTACAATGATAATATTGTTCATCATCTCCATCCATAAACTTACAAATTTTAAGTGGCAAAGTGTCATTGTTCAAATCTTGGGCAACTAACGGCAAATTCTAATAAAAGATATTTATATATAACATTGGATAAGTGATTTCATTTAGAGTCCATTCAATTTTTAATTTTAAAAGGGATTACTAATTCTTAACTTATCGAGGAATCCTTCATCGGTGGTTGTGAAGGACCAAATTTTCTCAATCTTGCTCCTATGGAAACGAGGTCGAAAAATGTTACACTTGAGAATAGAAGAAGGAATGCAACGTTTACTTAAACCTTATAAGTAACGATGGGATAGGGGTCGTTATTCTGTTATAGCTGTAGTTAGAAGTTGTTATTGGGTTTTCCAAAAATGGGGAGGTTTAGAAAGAGAGTTGGGTGATAGTAGAAGGGTATCTTGATGTAATTCTTGTATATGCCATTTCTTCGGTTCACGAAGAGCGTCCGTTTAGCAATAAGAGAAGATTTGTTTTTCCTACATTCTCTCTTAGTTTGCTCGGTGTGAGTGAGTTTAGGAAAAAGTGGTTTCAGTGGTATCAGAGAAGGTTCCGATAAGGCATGGCGGAGAATGTGACGGTGAAGGACGATCAGCAAAAAACAGTGGAATTGGAAAAATGGATCAACGTGGTGATGAGAAAGTCGATAATATGGGCGTTGATTTACGAGAATTGAAAGAGAATGTCCTGAAAATTATGGGAGAAATAATGATGATAAGGCAACCGCGGCCAGAGGAGGCGATAGTCAGCGAAGAGAGACCGGAATCTGCAACAAGCAATCCATTCGAAGGTTCCGAAATAGCATTTCCCAGCTTTGAAGGAACTAGCTATCGAGGTTGGAGGGATAAGTGCAAGAAATTTTTTGAAATGGAAGAGGTTGTTGAAGAGCAGAGATTAAAGTTACTGATGATGTCAATGGAAGGAAAAGCGTTTGCATGGAAAAAAAAAAAACACTTCCTACGATCGAAAGATACGAGTCGCCTTACTTGGAGAGAATTTCTGAGAGCAGTAGGTAATTGTTTTGACACAAATTGCTTTGATGATCCGATTTCTGAACTAGTGAATTTGAAACAAATAGGGAGTTTGATAGAGTAAAAGGAGTTATTCGATGAGCTAGTTTCTAGAGTGACTCTTGATGACTGCATTGAGTTGTTTCTTGGGGGGATTAAAAATGCCTTTAGAAAAAGCTTTTTGAGGTTTTAGAAGCCCAAGAATGTGAATGAAGCCATGAGCATGGCAAGAATTCAGGAGGAATTACGGTTAGATCTCAGTTGGCAACCTTACCACCTCACTCTTGGAAGATCTAATATTCGGCCGAACAACTCGAGTCAGCACTATACACCTACTTGTAAGAAAGTCCCTTCCACGAATTCCTGTGTATATTCATCACAGTCCACTGCGAATTATCCTAAACATACATACCCCAAAATTTTGCTGCACATCAAAATATCCCAAAGACTCAATATACTAACAACTACGGTCAACCTTCCAACTCTAATAATAGAATCCCAAATCTTGTTATTCCGACACACAACAACCAAGAAATTATGAACAGAATGGCCAAAGGGCTCTGCAAATTTTGTGGAGACAAATATGATTTCAATCACAAAAACGTATGTAAGGTGTAGAGTAGGTTGAATGTTTTATGGCTAGAACAAGACTAGGGAGAGGAAATGAAATAGGAGAACACAGAAGAGTAGCCAAATGAGGTAGGCTCAACAGAGGAGGATATCATCCAGGTTTCTCTTCATGCCCTGCGGGCTACTAGGGAGGTGATACAATGCAATTGATGGGGAGAATTAAAAAACAGCAGCTATCATTCTTGATTGACACAAGAAGTACCCATAATTTCCTCAGATCAAAATGGGTTCAACAGTTAGGGTTGAAAACTCAACAAATTAAAGGTTACAAGGTGAAAGTGGCAAATGAAGATGCAATTATGGTAACTTCGAAATGTGAATCTCTACCGTGGAAAGTAGGAGGACACCACTTTATAGTTGAGTTCTTAATTCTGCCCACTTCTAGTCATGCAGCCATTCTTGGGATGTAATGGTTAAGATCCTTAGGAGTTATTAAATGGGATTGCAGCAAACTCACAATGTCTTTTTTCTACAAGGGGCAAGAGATACGCTTAGAAGGGATAAGACCAGAATTGCAGGTTTGGGGGATATAAAATAAGGTTTGCAAGGCAGCTGCTGGTCCTAAAGCATTCCTCATATGAATGATACACCATAATGAAGCTACAATGATGAAAATAAGTGGGACAGATAAGGTAGAATATACCGAAACTGAAGAAGAACAATTACAATTGGAAGAAGTATTGTCAAAATTTTAGGAAGTTTTTGAAGAACCCTCCCAATTGCCTCCCTACCGGTTGTACAATCATAGAATTGTCTTAACAGAAGGAAGTGCCCCCATTAGTCAACGACCATACAGATATCCACAAATTCAGAAAGACATCATTGAGAAAATGGTCCAAGAGATGCTGGATTCAGGGGTTATTCAACCAAGTTCTAGCCCATATGCCTCTCCCATTGTATTGGTTAAAAAGAAAGATAATACTTGGCATTTTTATGTAGACTATAGAAGGTTGAATGATATCACGGTTAAGGATAAATTTTCAATCCCACTAATTGAGGAATTACTAGAAGAGCTACATGGAGCTACTCATTTTACCAAATTGGATTTAAGGGCCAGATACCACCAAATATGGATGGAAGACCAAGATGTGCCTAAAACCACAATTGGGACTCACAATGGGCATGATGAGTGGTTAGTCATGCTCTTTGGGTTGACAAATGCACCAGCCACCTTTCAAGCCCCCATGAATTACATATTCAGGTCCTTCTTGAAGAAATTTGTCCTAATCTTTTTTGATGATACACCTACAACACCTTAGAATAGTTTTAACAACCTTGAAGAACCACACCTTATTTGCTAAGCGAAGTAAATGCTCGTTTGGGCTACAAAAGGCGGAGTATTTGGGTCATATAATCTCCCATCAAGGTGTGGTAGTTGACCCCAAAACGATTGCAGTAGTATGTGACTGGCCCTATCCCAAAAACAGTCAAGGGGGTTCGAGAATTTCTTGGTTTATCCGATTATTATAGAAGATTCATTCGAGACTATGGCAACATAGCTAGACCATTAACAAAACTCCTTAAGAAGCAAGCTTTTCAGTGGAATGACCAGGCCAACAATGCTTTTGAAAGGCTCAAACAGATTTTTACAGAAGCCCTGCTTTTGGCTATGTCTAATTTTGCTTAACCATTTGTAATTGAGACAGATACATCATTGACCAAAATATGAGCACTTTTGATGTACCAAGGGTGGCCCATAGCTTATATCAGCAAGGCTATAGGGCCAAGATATCAAACTAAGTTTACATATTAAAGAGAATTATTTGCACTCATGTTTGCTGTAAAAAAAAAAGGGCTGCATATATAATCGGCCATCATTTTATAATAAAGACATACCCACAGTCTCTTAAGCACCTTCTAAGTCAACAGCCCCACACTTCCATGCAAAATTGGGGGTTAGAAAAACTATTGGGTCTCAACTTTGACATCTAGTATATGAAAGCCATAAAATTGCATAAGTGCAATAAATTAAAAGTGGAAGTCTAATGAACATACCTCTAGCCATAATAATTAAATTCTTTAAAAATACGATCATCAGATATAAGTCAGGATAGAGAAATTTGTCTAGTTTATCTAAGATCCTGATCCGTGTACTTGATGGAGAATCACAGACTTTTTTGTAGACTAGAGACCTTTATATCATAAAAATATTTTCTAAATATTTCACTATATCCTTCTTTCCATAAAAAAAAGGGGTATTTATAATTGATTAATGATTTCCATAACCGCCTTGTATCTTTTCACATAGGGACATATTTTTACATAGGGATACATTTTCATATAGGGACACCTTTTGACATAAGGACACATTTTCATATAGGGACGCCTTTTTATATATAGGGACAAGTCACCTTTTCTTATAGAGTCATTTATTCACATAGGGAGATCACTACCAAATAAAAATGGGCCACATATATATTTATTTTAATTAATATAATTAACATTCTCCCACTTGGCCCATTAAACACTTTATATATATATATATATCAATTCAATATTGATATATCTTTAAATCTCCCATAGAGTCACCTCTTTACATAGGACCACCTCTTCTCATAGGGTCACCTATTCACATAGGGAGATAACTACCAAATAAAAATGCACCATATATATATATATATATATATATTAATTAATATAATTATAGTGGTAAGTCTTTTAGAATAAGTATTACCTTCTATGTATCACAATGCAACTAAATTCTCTTGAATGAGAACCATATGTGGTACACATCTTTATGAATAAACTTCCAAATGTTCATTGAAGGTCACCAAAAACATACATTGACATTCTCCTGAATTTTATGTATATAAAACTAAATAAAAGAAGACAAATATAAGTTAATGGAGTTTTTTTTTTAAATCGACAAAATGCGATACCAAAATATAAAGATATCTCAATTACATAGGATTACATAATAGAACTGAGTCACATATGCTCAACATGTTCTTTATAAGCAACATGTGGTAAACCTTTTGTTAAGGGATCTGCAATCATCTATTTAGTACTGATGTGTTTTATAACCACCTTTTTTACTTTAACATGTTTTTTAATAGCTAGATACTTAATGTTGATATGCTTACTACGACTTCCGCTCTTATTATTCTTGGCCAAAAATACTGATGTGAAATTATCACAGTAAATTCTTAATGGCTTAGTAATTGTATCAACAATCATAAGTCTAAAAATAAAACTCCTCAGCCATATACTTGTGATGTCGCTTCAAAGCATGATACAAACTCTGCTTTAGTGGTAGAAGTAGCAATCAAAGATTGTTTTGCACTTCTCGAAGAAATGGCCCCTCCAGCTAATAAGAAAACATATCCAGATGTTGACTTCCTTGAGTCGAGGCAACCACCAAAGTCAGAATCTGAATATCTAACTACTTCCAAATGATCAGATTGTCTATATGTAAGCTTGTAGTCCTTAGTTCCCTGATGGTATCGCATGACTTTCTTTGCAGCTTTCCAATGGTCTAAACCAGGGTTACTTTGATATCTTCCCAACATTCCAACTGTATATGCAATGTCAGGTCTTGTACAAATCTGAGCATACATTAAACTTCCAACTCTAGAATCATAAGAAATATTTTTCATTTGTTCCCTCTTTAAAACATTTCTTGGGCTTTGTTCCAAATTGAATTTGTCACCTTTGACTACAAGTGCAACACTAGATGAACAATCCTTCATATGAAATTTCTCTAAAATTTTATTGATATAGGCCTCTTGAGACAATCTTAATATCCCTCGGGATCTGTCTCTCGTAATCTTTATGCCTATGACATAAGAAGCTTCGCTCATATCTTTCATGTCAAATTGTTGTGAGAGAAATCGTTTAATCTCGTGAAGTAAGCCCAAATCATTTAAAGCAAGTAAAATATCATCTACATATTGGACCATAAAAATTATTTTACTCCCACTGACTTTATGGTATATACATTGATCCATAATATTCTTCGTAAAAATAAATAAATAAAATAACATTATGGAATTTTAATACCACTCACGGGAGGCTTGTTTTAGTCTATATATAGATTTCTTAAGTTTGCAAACTAAGTAATCATTGCCCTCTGAAATGAAACCTTCTAGTTGTTTCATGTAAACATCTTCATTTAAATCTCCATTGAGGAATGTTGTTTTCACATCCATTTGATGTAGCTCCATATCAAAATAAGCTACTAATGCCATGATTATCCAAAACGAATCCTTCTTAGAAACAAGAGAGAAGGTATTGTGATAATCAATTCCTTCTTGTTGAGTGAATCCTTTAGCTACAAGTCTTGCCTTATACCTTTCAATATTGCCTAAAGAGTCTCTTTTGATTTTAAAAATCCACTTACAGCCAATGGCCTTTCCCCCTTTAGGCAATTCAATAAGATCTCATACTTAATTGTTAGCCATTAAATTCATCTCATCATTTATGGCATCATACCATAATGTGGATTTATTTCCATTTATAGCTTGTGAAAATGTGACAGGGTCATCTTCAACACCAATGTCCATGTCAGATTCTTGTTGGTACACGATATAATATGAAGAAATTGCAGGTTTCTTGACTCTTGAAGATCTTCTTAATGTTACATCAACATCCTCAGTTTGAGAATCCTGAGTAACCGAATCTACAAGGGTGTCCTCCTGATGAAATGGTTATCGAAACATTGGTTGTTCCTGAGTAATCGAATCTTGATGATTATCATGAAAAATAACTGATCGATTTGAAGATGTGGGAATAGATTCTTCTCTATTATGTTCTTCAAAAATTAAGTTTTGAGGATTACTACTTCCACTAATCTCATAATTCTCAAAGAACTGGGCATTCTTACATTTCACAATTCTCGTTGTATGAGATGGACAGTAAAATCTATATCCCTTAGACTTTTTACATAGCCAATAAAATATCCACTGACTGTTATTGAGTCTTTGTCTCATATGGATCATAAACTCTAACTTCAGCTAGGCATCCCCAAACATGTATATGTCTTAAACTAGGTTTCCAACATTTCCATAACTCAAAAGGCGTTTTTTGAACTGCCTTGGGTGGAACCCTATTTAGTACATATGCCGTAGTTTTTAAGGCTTCACTTCACAAAGACAATAGGAGATTAGAGTTACTAATCATACTCCTTACCATGTCCATTAATGTCAGGTTCCTTCTTTTAGCCACACTATTTTGTGATGGTGAGCCAAGCATTGTGTATTGTGCCACAATTCCTTCTTTCTCAAGGAACCTTGCAAATGAACCTGGTAACTGTCCATGTTCAGTGTACCTTCCATAAAATTCAATGCCTCTATCTGACTTCACAATCTTAACTTGTTTACCTAATCGTTTCTCTACTTCTACTTTATAGATCTTAAAAACATCTAATGCTTCACTTTTATCATAAAGCAAGTTAAGATACATATATCATGAATATTCATCAAATAAAGGTAATAAAATATTTCGGGTCATTAAAGCACATATCATAAGGTCCTGAAATATCAGTGTGTATGATCTCTAATACATCAGGCTCCTCCTAGCACCTTTTCTGGACTTGTTATTTTTCTTTCCTTTAATACAATATAAACAAATACCAAAATAAGTAAAGTGAAAGAACAATTTAAAAGAATAAACACAAGAAGAATCAAGAGTCCAAACTCTTCTATTTGGAATTGACAAAGGATTAATATTTTCTAGAAGGAGGAAAGACTGCAAACCTTGGGTATTCCTATCATTAATATTTCTAAAAAAATTGAAAACCCTAAGAAATAGAAGCACCTTGAAGAATAAAAAATTATTTTATCGGTGCATTATTCAAAGAAAAAAAAATATTATAAAGATGTGGAAATGCCTCCATAAAAGAAATCTCACCCAACTAAATATCTGCCTAAAACCTTATCCAAGAACTATCACTCAAGTTTAAAGAAAGAAAAGGTCTAAAAAGACTCAGTATCGTGAAATAAACTTCCAAAGACTCTCATGAGTAGCAATGAGTGCCAGGTTGGTATCTCACCCATTTTGATTTAAACTGTATTTACTACGAATTGAGCTTAAAAACAAAGCCTTGCTTCCCTTGCCTTCTCATGTCTTCCACCACTTCATTTGCCACTAAGGTGCAATCTAAAATTTGCGTACTTGGAACAAAAGCACTCTAGTTCTCCATTATAGTATCTTTTAGCACCTCACCCAATTTACATGAAATAGTCTTAGTAATCAACTTGTAAACACTGGTTACCTAACTCACAGGCCTAAAATACTTAACCATTATAGCTTTGTCCTTCTTTGGCACAAGGGTAATAAAGGTAGAATTTATATTCACAAGCATATTACCATTTCGATGAAATTCATTAAACAACCTGTATAAATTCTCCTTGATTATATCCGAACAATTTTAAAAAGAAACCTATTGTGGAACGATCTGGGTCAAGATATTTGTTCTTGTTCTTTCAACCCATAGCTTGCCGAATCTCTTCTTCAAAAACTTTCTAATAATGTGACTTTAGATAAAAGGATCAACCCCTAATCCATCCCTTTAAAAAAGGTCTATCAGGTAGCTCCTCCTATAACAGATTTGTATTAATGAGTAATCTTCTTAGCAATAAGCTCTAAATCTATAACAAGGTCACTATTTCTGTCTGTGGAATGCCATCTTATATATTCGGCAGTCTTAGAAGACATGAACAATCTTTGTAGCCGGGGTTTTAATGGAAAGTATCTTAGGACTTTATTAGCCACATTCTTCTGCTTCTCCCCTTTTTTCCTCGGTTTCCACTTCGATGCATTGCACTTATTACAAGCATTTTTATTTTTGTTTTCTCCCCATAATAGCATACAATCATTCTTACAGGCATATATTTTTTTGTAGTTCAACCCCAACTTATTAATGCTTTTTTAGCCTCGTAAAATGAAGTTGGAATCTTTGCATCCGGAAAGACGTTAACCAATAGCTGCAGTATCATTGACATAGTCTTGTCGGATATCCTGCACAAACACTTGATGTGGTACAAATTCACCAAAAACGACAATTTGGAGTATTTCTCACACCCTTCGTACAATGGTTCTTGCCCATCCTTCAGTAATTCAAAAAATTCCCTCGTGTCTTCGTCCATCCTTTCACCTGACGGTGGAACCGGCATGTCCATAAAATCAACACTTTCATGTTCATGATGAATTCCAAATACTTCGCAGACCATGTCCTGCACAAGGTCATTTCGAACGATTGGACGTTCTGGAACATCATGTAGTATTATTTGATGTCTTGTAGCAGGATCTTCTGTTACCCTTTCTCCGTGCATACTCTAAAAATCGTAGCCTTGTGGAAAATGCTTGACAATCAAGTGTTGGCGCACAACCTCTGTAACTTGCCATTTTTTAAATCTGCACTTTGGGCATGGGCAGATTATTTTACCTTCCACACCCGAGTTAACATTTGCAAAATCTAAAAAACCTTATAGACTTTCCAAATACTCTTAGGTGTGTTGAGATTTATGGATCCAAGTCTTATCTATGTCTGAAACCATTATGAAATAAAGAAAATTAAATAATAATTCACTGAATAATGCATTCTTAATGCATTACTTCATAATCTAACCCCTTATCGAGGATTAAATAATATACAACAAAGAAAAATTTCATGAATTTTAATTCTATTTAACAATTTAACACTCCTACCTAATTTGTATACTTAAATTTAACTACTTATGTTTAAGTTAAAATAAATAATAAAATTTAACTACAAAAAATAATCATTTAATGCAATCATTTATCATTATTGAACTACAAAAAATTTCTTATTTGTTTTGTTGAAATATTTTAAATTGAATTTTTATTTTATTAATTATTAAGCCCAATGCAAATTGGGCCGTTATATTCTTGTGTGGACTGTGATAGGTGGCCTGCACAGAAAATTTAGGTAAAGGCCCAACCTACAACTTTTTTTGCTGTCATTTTTATTCCTATCGAAATGTTGACTGATAACTTGACCACTTCAATTACTATCTGAATTGCTCTCTCTCTCTCTGAACTCTCTCTAAAAGTTAAAGGAGTCCAGTAGGTTGTAATTTTGCTTCTCTTTAATCTATAGATTCTTCTTGTACGTTTTCTTAATCTATATTTGATTACTCTTATTTATTCTATTGAGATTTTATAACACTTGATATCAGAACATCGTTGTAATATCTCAGTTAAATTTTATTGAGACGAAAAGTTATATTTAAATCTGATATGTAATTTTTCGTACAATTTTCTGTTCACATGGCACTTTAACTGGAAAAAAAACTAAGTTATCATATTTAAATTGTTTCACCTTATGTTGTAATATCTTAGTTTAATTTTATTGAGATAAAAACTATATTTAAATTTACTATGCAATTTTTCGTACAATTTTCTGTTCACATGTCACTTTAACTCGAAGAGAAACTAAGTTATCATATTTAAATTGTTTCACCTTATAATTATTAACATAAAATTCTAAGTTAATAATTATGACATTCTTCTTAAATAATAATTAATAATTATTTAATTATTCGAATTAACAAATATAAATATTAATTATTTTTTACTATTAATTTGTTTAAATTAACAACAAATTTTTAATCGATATAACATAATACATCATTTACTAAAACATTAAACATAATTAAAATACATACCTTATGTGAAAATAAACAACTCTGAATCACAAGTGTCTATATATAAACGAAGTATCTACATAAAAAGTTAAAAAACAAATAACTTAATAAATTTAATCAAATTTACAATTTAAATAAAAACTAATTCATAATAATACAAGTATATAAAAACTTACTTCAAATAAGAGTAAATAAATTCGAACAACCAAAACCACTAGAATTTGTCACAAGAAGAAACTCACAAGCGTTTGTAAGAAGTAGAGAGAAATTCAAGTTGCGTAATGAAAATGAAGGAGGAAAGGAGAATTTGTAGGAAAAGCCGCAGTTTAACAACGGTTCAAAAAAAAAAACCGTCGTTAAAATGACATTTAACGACGGTTTTTTGAAAACCGTCGTCCAAGAGGCGTGTGGTTTAACGACGGTTGGGAGAACCGTCGTTAAATCGGAGCAAATCTCCATAAATGGTTCAATTTTCGTGGGATTTTACGACGGTTTATGGAAACCGTCGTACAAATAACGATGGTTATTCTCAAATCGTCGTGAAACCGGATCAATTCTCTATAAACGGTCCATTTTTCGTGGGATATAACGATGGTTTTCATAAAACCGTCGTGATTTGACGACGGTTAGGGGTAAACCGTCATTATACAACGATGGTTCACCTTGAACAGTCGTTAAATTACAACGGTTTTATGAAAACCGTCATTATATCATCGAATTTAACGACGGTTACAGGAACCGTCGTTAAAGACAGATTTAACGACGGTTTCTGGGACCGTCGTTATATGACCGTCGCAATACCCCTCTTTTTTAGTAGTGCCTAAACAATTAGATATCCTTAACTCCTCTATTTGAACTTAGTTGACTTTTTATTCCAGATCCCAAGAAAGAGCCAAAAACTCAATTTTGTGATATATATCCTTATTTTTTACCCTATCCACTCATTCTATGATTATTATTTTTTGTAGAACTTTATTGACAACATGGTGGAAGGGAGATAAAGGGGAATTTTGAGTGCTTATTGGTCATATTTTGTCCCTTAATTCATAGTAACTTGTGGATATTTCTATGTTATTGGCTATATTTTGTTCTGGGTACTGCTGTGGTTCATTTTGTGATTGCAGGAGAGCAAAAGAAGTCAAGAAGCATGGAAAAGCAGTCATGGAAAGACCCTAAAAGACCTGGGATATGCTGAGGAGGAAGCAAGGAGGCTACACGTCAAAAATCATGAAGAAAGGAGCATGGCAGTATGCAGCACGGCCTGGCCGTGCTTGGTGGCTTGCAACACGGCCAGGCCGTGTTCTGGGCAGATGGTGCAGCACTTCCCCAAATTCCAGCCTGAAGCACGGCCAGGCCGTGTCCTGGGACACGGCCGTGCTGCGGGTCTGCGAGCTCCGTGTTTTTTAGGGTTTTGGCCGCCGAAATTGAGGTATAAGCTGGGTGATGCGCAGCTGAGACAAGGGGGATCATAGGAGACACTTGGAAATCACTTTCTAACCTTAGGAAACACATTTAGACTAGCTTTTTACATATATCATTGATGATTTTGATGTTCTAGAGTAGATTTTACTACATTGAAGGTTGTAATTCATCTGAACTTTTCTGCATACCAGGTTATATCCTTTTACTTCAGTTCTTTATCTCTATTTCTACCTCCATTTATCCTCTTGAGATTGTATCAAACTATCATGGTTAATTTAATGATTATGAACTTGGTTTCTGATTCTATGATGTGTGAGTAGTTTCTTTCTAGGGTTTTGGTAAACCCAATTATGATACAATGATACTATGCCTATGACTTGATTTATGAAAACCTAATTGTAATTGGGACTAGATTGATTTGGATTGACTATTGTATGCATGTATTAGTTGATAGAATTCCTGATCACTAATCTATCACGTAATAGGTATTTAATCGATAAACTGAAAGGTGAAGATTAAAACCGGAATCCAATAGTTAATTAGGGTTGTCTTAATCACGAAAGTAGTTTAAGATACTCTAAGCTTGAATCAATTAATGGGAACGAGAAAACCGATTAGTTGCATTCTATGGTTGGCATGAAGCTTAATGGACCTAGGTTAAGCTAAGAACCACGAAAGTAGGTGATTTGATTAACCTAGGTACACTTGGTAATGCTTGAAAGAGATTGCTAATTAACTTAGGCTAAACCATCCCCAATAATCTACACAATTGCAATTAGGGGTAAATATCAGTTGTTGAGTATCACAAGCGTGGCGAACCCTAACCCTAGGCTTAGCTTAATTGGTTATTTTAACTTGTTTTAATTGCGATATTTGCCCATCGACTTATATCGATTTAGATAGCACTTTTTGTGAGATTCTGGTAATTGGCATTGTTCTCTGTGGGACACAACCCGTACTTTCTGGACTAGTTACAGCTACGCCGTGCACTTGTGATATTTAGTAAAACACACATAACAAGTTTTTGGCGCTGTTGCCGGGGAACAAAGCCAATATTAGATACTTTACAAAATAGTTAGACTAGATCAATTTTTGTTTATTTTTCTGCATAATTTTCCTTTGCTGATTCTTGCCTATTTTCTTCCCTTATAAGAGTATTTCTCTTTTATGCGAAGAAACCGTGGGTTCATTGTTGAATTTGACCCATAAATTGAACGCACTCTGCGAAGGTTAAGAAGAAGACAACAAGAAGAGAGTTTAGCCGCTACAATGGGGGAAAGAGATAACCGCTCACTGAAGGACTTCACAGCCCCGGACACACATGGCCTGAACCCTAGCATAGTCAGGCCAGTGGTAGAAGCTAATAACTTCGAGCTGAAGCCATCTCTCTTGTAGATGGTTCAGCAGAACCAGTTTGGAGGGTCGCCTACTAAAGACCCTAATCTCCATCTCTCTATGTTTTTGGAGTACTGCGACACCCTGAAGTTGAATGGGGTCTCCTTAGATGCTATCAGGTTAAGATTATTCCCTTTCTCACTGAGGGATAAGGCACGAGCTTGGTTGCACTCTCTCCCATCGGAGTCTATTACCACTTGGCAGTAGCTTTCTCAAGCTTTCCTGGCCAAGTACTTCCCTCCAAGTAAGACGACCCATTTGAAGAACCAGATTACCACTTTTGCTCAGAAGGATGGAGAATCTCTATATGAGGCTCGGGAGAGATTCAAGGAGCTCCTTAGGGTATGCCCACATCATGGGCTGAAAAAATGGTTAATAGTCCATACATTCTACAATGGACTAATTTATAGTACCCGGATGTCTGTGGATGCTGCAGCTGGAGGAGCACTGATGAACAAAACGGTTGATGAAGCCTATGAGTTGATTAAAGATATGGCCGAGAACCACTACTCCTGGTCTAGTGAGAGGCAAACCCAAAAGCCAGCAGGTATGTATGAAGTAGATGCTTTGAATCATCTAACTTCTAAAGTTGATGCTTTATTTCAAAAATTGGATAAACTGAGCATCAATGCTGTTGGATCACCTTCTTCTATATCCTGCGAGATTTGTGGAGGTGTAGGGCATGCAGCCAATGAGTGTCATCTTGGGAGTTCTACAGTTCAGGATTGTGAGCAGGTCAATTTTGTGAACAATCAAAGGAACAACCCATATAGCAATACTTACAATCCTGGTTGGAGAAACCACCCTAACCTTTCATATAAGCCGAATGTTGGTCAGCAACCCCAAAATAACTTCAGACAACCTCCAGGCTTCCAGAATCCAAGGCCATACAATCCTCCTCAACCAAAGTCAAATCTGGAGGCTCTAATGGAGAATTTCATCTCCACACAGAGCAAGCAGAATGAGGAGTTTAGGGCTCAGAATCACAGTATGAATGAAGCAATTAAAGACCTGGCTTCTAAAGTGGATTCACTTGCTACCCATAATAAGATGCTAGAGACCCAGATAGTGCAACAAGCAAGCTTTTCATCCAGAAATTTTGGTAAGTTCCTTGGTCAACCTGAGAACCCTAGAGAACACTGTAAAGCTATCACTTTGAGAAGTGGTAAACAATTGGGTGATCCAATGGAAAAGGAGAATGAAAAAGAAGTTGAGAAAATGGATGTGCCTGAGCCAGTGAATGAAGAAGAGGAACCAGTTAGTGGAAGGAAGGAAATAAATGAGCCTGATTATGTGGCTCCTGAACCGTATAAGCCACCAGTTCCCTTCCCCCAGAGACTAGCCAAGGCTAAGTTAGAGAAACAGTATGGAAAGTTTCTGGATGTGATGAAAAAGTTGCACATCAACATTCCATTCTTGTAAGCAGTATCTCAAATGCCTTCATACACCAAATTTTTGAAGGAAATCCTCTCTAATAACAGGAAGATTGAGGAATATGCCACTGTGGCATTGACTGAAGAGTGCAGTGCCCTGATTCAGAACAAATTGCCTCTTAAACTCAAGGATCCTGGGAGCTTCTCAATACCTTGTTCCATTGGAGATGTGCAGATCACTAAAGCCTTATGTGATCTAGGAGCAAGTGTAAGCCTTATGCCACTATCCATTTGCAAGAAGATACAGATGAGAGATCTGAAACCTACCACTATTTCTCTCCAGTTAGTGGACCGATCCGTCACTCACCCGGTAGGTATATTAGAGGATGTACCTCTAAAGGTAGGTAAGCTTTTCATACCTATTGACTTTGTGGTATTAGAGATGGAGGAAGATGATAAAATCCCCATCATTCTTGGAAGGCCTTTCCTAGCTACGGCTGGTGCAAATATAAATGTAAAAGATAGAAAGCCTTCTTTGAATGTAGGGGATGAAAAAGTAGAGTTTAATTTGAATGATGCTATGAACCCCCCATCTCTAAGTGGATCATGCTGTATGATTGGTTTAAATGAACCTCATGTAAATGATAGTGCCATGAATTTTTCTCTATCTGATCCACTTGAGTTATGCTCTGTGGAAAGCTCTTGTGTTTATGATAAACAGGGGAAAGAAAAGCAGGCTGTTGAGGAGGCAATCCAAGCTCCAAAGCTAGAACCCAAACCGCCTCCTCCCAACCTTAATGAAGCAAAGAAAGGAAGGCATGAACCAAAAGGATCTTTGTAGGCCATTAGGAAAAGCCTCGAGACTCATATTAATAGGCAATGGATACCAAAGAGAGTTATTCAAACTCTCTTCAAGCCTCCTTGAGTGAAAGCATGAAAAGGGAGTCGAGCTAATGACTTTAAACAAGCGCTTTGTGGGAGGCAACCCACATTTTGACTTTTAGAGTTTTCTTTTGTGTGATTTCTTGCTTTGAGTTTTAGTTTTCATCTTTAATTAGCAAATTTCTTAGGTTGAGTTTATTGAATATTTTCCTTGATTTCCAAGTCTACTACGATGTTTCCAAAGTGGTATAAAAGAGCTAGAAGCAAAGGTGCTTGAAGTGAATCAAAAGAAGAGGTAAAAACTGAAAAATAGGGGATTTCCAACCAAAAACACGGGCTGGCCGTGTCCTAGGACACGGCCGTGCCCCAAAAAAAAATTTGTTGCACAAACCCGCAAGAAGCACGGGCGGGCCGTGTCTGGGGATCTTCAAAAAAAAAAAAATCGCTGCAGCTTGCCTACCCGAAGCATGGGCTGGCCGTGCTGCGGGCGAGGCAAGCCTTTTAAATCCCAATTGCTCCCCCTCTTTTCCCCGTGCTCACCCCTTGCCCTAGCCGTGCTTTGCCCTTTCTTCTACCCTCATCCACTTCGGCTAAACCCCCACAAAATCTCCCTCACCCAAGCTTTCATTCCTCCTTTTCCTTCTTCTCTTCCCTCCCCCTTTCCCCATCCGAACCCTAGTTCACCTCCATTCCCCCCTTCTTGCATTTTCGAAATCCCTTCCCTCCTCCTCCCTTACCCATTCGGTCTCACCCACTCTCCCATCTCTCCTCACCATTCTCCCTCACTTGTCTACTCTCCCACTCATACCAGTGTTTCCACCACCCATTGCTGCGTTATTGACTTCATCATTTTGCTGCATCAGGTACTTTCTATTTCTATCTTTGTTTTACTTTTCTGATTGAGCTCGCTGGTTGTTGTTTCTATTGGTTTATGCATCTGAATAAGAATGGTTTATGCCACGCCTTACATTGTTTTGCTGTTCCGTTTATGAGTTTCCCATTGCTGAATTACTGCATTGAATTCTTACTGGATGGTATATATGCATAAGGCCTTTCTCTGACTCATTGATTGCATTTCGAAACCACACTCTGCCTGCTTAGAGCTCACCCTTCTGACTCTATACTTTGATAGTTTAGAAAATTTCAACAGAGATTGGTCACTTCATTCTTGAATTTTCAGGTTGATTGGTCGCTTGAATTGCATTGGACTTTTAATTCTTGGAATTTCTACTAGAAATTTGGATGCATGTGTGCTTGAATTACTGAATTCCACATTGGAAAATATTTTTGGTTAGGTAGCTAATCTTTTATCATTTGTTTGCATGGGACCTTCTGTTTATTTGGACATGTGTGTTTGAACCTGAATAGATTGGATTAGCTTACTTGAATTCTGCTGTTTGTGGTGTTCCCACTCCCCACTTACCAATTGTCTTGCATCTCAAAATGGGTCCCAAAAGAGCCCGAATAGGGCCATCTTCCTCCCAGTCCCATCAAACATGTAGAGAACGTAATCAACCACCACCCCAATTCCCTCATCAAATAAATGAGTATGGTATTATGTTCGTTGACGACAGTCAACGGACACGATACGATACTCTTGTAAGACGGGGAATGCTGAGTACCCGATATATGGATGAGGTTTGTTTGGGGCGGTTTGGACTTTTAAATGACGTCCAATACTTGATTGATCGGATTGGATGGAACACCTTTATATCGCTGTGATACCCAGCCTATCCTAGACCCACCTTGGAGTTCTTTAGCTCCATTAACATAGTCTTGTTTTGAGGCCCCAACGTTAGTCAGGGCCAAGTAAACTTCAGACTATTTAATCGTACCTTTAATCTAACATTAGCTGAATTTAATGCACTGTTTAGCTTACCCCCAGGAGGTACTAGAGCGGTACCCTCCAGTTTTCTTTCAAACATATTTTGGCACTCAATTTCCATAGAGGGGCAATACAGTGCATCGAGTTCAAAAGCCTCTTTCATTTGCAACCCCACCTTCCGATATTTACAAAGACTTATGGCCCATACTATTTTTGGTAGGGCTGAGAGTGATAGGGTTGCAAATCAAAGAGAGCTTTATTTTATACACTCTATGATTCATGGTACAAAGGTGGATACTGGAGCCTTCATGGCTCATCAGATGTCTAGGATAGGTGGGGCCATGAATGGGAAAGTTGTAATGGGAGGTTTGGTTACTGCTGTGGCTAGAGGATTAGGGTTTGAGGCTAATTTGCAGGGTATGCAACCAGTACTTGGCAGTAACAGGATTAATTTGGAATCCTGTTTAAATATGAAATTAGTTGTCAAGAAAGATGCTGAATACTGGTTGTATCTCCGCGGTCATACACTTTTCCGCCTCCCTAACCCTACTAAAACCGCAGTGACCAACCAAGAAAATTGGACATATTCTATTGAGGAGGACAGTGAGGGTGATGAGATTCCTCCAAAGGAGGAAGAGCACCCCCTGGAGCCAATGCTAGCCCTTCCACCCCACCCCACTCCCATTTTACTGACACTGCAGGTCCATCATTAGTTCCCGTTGAGGATCTGAATTCCATTTCCTCCCGGCTCACTCGCATTGAAGCCGAACAGCTTTCACAACGAGCCGTCTTGCTTGCCATGTAGACATAATGCAGGGTATTTCTATGCTAAAGGGGAATTTTGAGTGCTTATTGGTCATATTTTGTCCCCTACTTCATAGTAACTTGTGGATATTTCTATGCTATTGGCTACATTTTGTTCTGGGTACTGCTGTGATTTATTTTGTGATTGCATGAGAGCAGAAGAAGTCAAGAAGCAAGGAAAAGTAGTCATGGAAAGACCCTAAAAGACCTGGGATATGTTAAGGAGGAAGCAAGGAGGCTGCACGTCAAAAATCATGAAGAAAGGAGCATGGCAGCATGCAGCACGGCCTGGCCGTGCTTGGTGGCCTGCAACACGGCCAGGCCGTGTTCTGGGCAGATGGTGCAGCACTTCCCCAAATTTCAGCCCGAAGCACGGCCGTGCTGCGGGTCTGCGAGCTCCGTGTTTTTCAGGGTTTTGGTCGCCGAAATTGAGGTATAAGCTGGGGGATGCGCAGCTGAGACAAGGGGGACCGTAGGAGACACTTGGAAATCACTTTCTAACCTTAGGAAACACATTTAAACTAGGTTTTTACATATATCATTGATGATTTTGATGTTCTAGAGTAGATTTTACTACATTGAAGGTTGTAATTCATCTGAACTTTTCTGCATACCAGGTTATATCCTTCTACTTCAGTTCTTTATCTCTATTTCTACCTCCATTCTTTCTCTTGAGATTGTATCAAACTATCATGGTTAATTTAATGATTATGAACTTGGTTTCTGATTCTATGATGTGTGAGTAGTTTCTTTCTAGGGTTTCGTTAAACCTAATTGTGATACAATGATACTATGCCTATGACTTGATTTATGAAACCCTAATTGTAATTGGGACTAGATTGATTTGGATTGACTATTGTATGCATGTATTAGTTGATAGAATGCCTGATCACTAATCTATCACGTAATAGGTATTTAATCGATGAACTGAAAGGTGAAGATTAAAACCGGAATCCAATAGTTAATTAGGGTTGTCTTAATCACGAAAGTAGTTTAAGATACTCTAGGCTTGAATCAATTAATGGGAACGAGAAAACCGATTAGTTGCATTCTATGGTTGGCATGAAGCTTAATGGACCTAGGTTAAGCTAAGAACCACGAAAGTAGATGATTTGATTAACTTAGGTACACTTGGTAATGCTTGAAAGAGATTGCTAATTAACTTAGGCTAAACCATCCCCAATAATCTACACAATTGCAATTAGGGGTAAATATCAGTTGTTGAGTATCATAAGCGTGGTGAACCCTAACCCTAGGCTTAGCTTAATTGGTTATTTTAACTTGTTTTAATTGCTATATTTGCCCATCGACTTATATCGATTTAGATAGCACTTTTTGTGAGATTCTGGTAATTGGCATTGTTTTCTATGGGACACGACCTGTACTTGCCGGACTAGCTACAGCTACGCCGTGCACTTGCGGTATTTAGTAAAACACACGTAACAAAGGGTAGAGCAAAGAAAAATTTAAAAAGGATAAAAGCCTATATAGTGGGTGAAGGAAAAAAATAGAGAACTAAGGAAAAGAACGAACCGAATTTAATCGAAGCAAGAAAATGAGTATGGGGAAAAATTCTCCAAACTTGAGAAAGCTCAAGAGATCAAAATTAATCATGTAGTACTGAGTGATTGACCCTAACATTTTATCATCTATCATACCCTATACCCTGGCCATACTACAAGCTGAATAAAACCCTATTGATCCTAAAGATAGTTTTGGCCTATATTAGTTGAGAGATACATGAAAAATAAGCCTAAAAAAATCTCAAATTAATTAGATATCTGCACTCAAAATTTTTAAATACATAAACTCATCCAGGTCAAGAAAATTTATTGACCCAAAAATATACACACACTTAACTTCAAGATAATAAAATAATGGCTTGAATTTGAGTTAATCTTGTCCATGGTTATAACCTTTTAAAAATTTTCTTGGGCGTATTTTCATGTTATGAGGCAAAATCTTGGTTAGCCTAACACTCAACTACATATATGATTTTTTTTGTCTTTAGGGATTATTTTGCTTGAGGACAAGCAAAATATTGAATGTGGGGGTATTTGATGTGTGCATAATTAAGTATGATTTTAATACCTTTAAACTTCATTTTTATTTGATTTAAGTAAAATATGATTATGAATTATCTTAATTTTTTTGTTTTGTATTGTAGGAGCAAAGGAAGAAGAAAAGAGGAGAAAAAAAAATAAGAAATTTATGAAAAAATGCCGAATTGCAGTGATTCCAAACCTTTTGACACTAATTAGATAAAAAATCTCTCATATAAACTCCAATTGATGTTATTAAAACTCCTAGAAAAATTTAAGACAATAATATACAAAGTTTATGTTGAGCACTTTGGCAAATTTAGGAGAATTCAAAGCATTACAGTGCTCGAAAATCAAAACCACGGTGCAACAAGGTGAATCCTGACATTTCTTCCCTAATTGAGGTATATCTCTCTCATATTATCCCCAATTAAGGTTGTTCCAGTGGCTATGAAAATTTAAGAGAAAGTTCTACAACTTTGATGTTGATCACTTTTACAAATTCTAGAAAAATCAAAGCCCAATGGCATTACATAACTTACTGATGGAGCTGTCCATAGCACCGTAGTGCTTGCCGTCGCAACATGGATTTTAATGCAATTTTTAGGGTTTTTTTTTACTCTAAGTGAAACCCAAAAGCTTGAGAACTGACTTAAAAACAATCCTACTTCATTTAGAACTTCTAATATATAAATAAGAGGGAAAGCAAGTAAAAAAACATCATCCAGTCCTCCAAGCATCAAATTCTCAATTATCTTCTCTTAGATTCTCTTATGGCCTTGCATGGCTAATTTCCTTTTTGTTGGTTGAGGAAGATTGAAACCTCAAAGATCTTTTATGCATTGTAAGATGTGGATTTTTGAAACCTCAAAGATTTTTTATGCATTTTGATATGGTCGATAGATTTATAATCTGAAAATTTTGGTTAAAGTCTGACTTATTGAAATACTGAACTGACAGATATTTTTAATTTTATTTAAATATAAATTTATTTTTCAATTATTGTTTTCGACTATAGGTGTTTTATTTAAAAAACATTGTTAGCTAGCAGTGATATATGTTAACCTTAGTGCACCTTAAAACTTCATTTAATAGAGATAATATTAGTCCTGTGTGTAGGCCAATACATTGGGATCTGTTCTCTTTTTAGTTGCTTACTGCCCAATGCTTCTGTGCTTGCATCTTTGTCATGTCCGATATGCTAAACATGAGAAAATTTCTTTTCTCTGCTTTCATTCTCTGACATGTCAATTTCGGGTCTACTAATATATGACATGTCAATTTCCACTCAACAATTGGCATTCTTCAATACTTAGAGGCTGGCGTCAGTAAGCATCTTTACATGTTATAAATCATTCGTGTTTGATGCACTTGTAGATACCTTTGCATATTTGCTGGTGTTTTGTTACTTCGATGAATCATTAATAAATTGATTATACTAATTTTATTTGGCACTTAGTTAAACCTTTTGCAACGCAGGTTAGTTTTGCTCAAAATCAGTAGAATTGTTTAGCTTTTACAAAATCAGTAGAATTCATGGTTGTTTGAGTTGGGTAAATAAGTTTTGCTCAAATTATTATACTCCGCTTATGATGAATTGCATTTTTTTCCTGGAATTTTTATGAATCCCTTGGTATGTTTGTGGACGACAGCAAGACTACTTGAGTTTTTCTAAATTTTATATAAGTTAGTGCTACAAAGTAACTTGGTTATGATAAAAAAAAACATAAAAAAGTAGTTTGAAAATTAAGTAATTTCCATAACCAGAGCTACACTTTAATACTATATAGCCATTTTTATGTTAAGCAAATAAATGTGCTTTACTTGTCAGTAAAAAAGAAAAAAAGTGCTTTTAATGCCTTGTCTATTCTACAAGTCAAGCCTACTAGACTTGACTGCCGCACCTGATCTTTTTTTTTCTTCTAATCTTATTATGATTTAATTTACCTCCTACAATAATTTGATAGTATCTCCACGCGCATTGACTTGATTTCAACTTGGAAAAATATATATTATGTTAATATCTTTTTTGTTGCTCACTGCTTAGTGCTTCTATGCTTGCATCTTTGTCATGTCCAATATGCTAAACATGGGAAAACTTCATTTCTCTGCTTTCATGCTCTCCCTCCATTGCTTCATGGCCTACTTAGCTTTGAGTGAGCCAAATATCACCGCAGATAATGCTGCACTTTTGCTTTCAAATTTTCTATCTTGGATCCTTTCAATCTTTTAGCTAATTAGTCAAACTCTTCTTCTCCATACATTTGGGTTGGTCTCACTTGCAATACCCGCCATAGAAGGGTTCAAGCTTGAATCTTGGTGACATGGATCTCAAGGGCACTATATCTCCACGACTGCAAAAATGTCTCATTCCTTGTTGAACTTGATCTTCATAAAACAATTTCAAGAGTTAGCCTAACTACATATATGGAAACTGCTTAACTTGGGCTATAATGAATTTGATCGAGAAGTCTTGACATGGATATGGGATTTATCTACACTTCAACACTTATATCTTCGCAATAATAGATTTGGGTTTAAGTACTATTATTACTTAAAACTATGATTGATTGAGACATTGAAATCCAGTTTTTTGCTATATTTGTAGATAAAATATTTAACCATTAATTGTTAAACATTATATTTGTCTGTTTCAAGATATTAAAAATAAAACCATAAATATTTTTTTAGGTTAAGAAACCACTTACTAAAATTGTATATATGATTGATTAAATATATTTTTAGGCATTTAACAATGGAACATAACCTTTTTATTAAATTTAAACATCCTAATTAACAATGTAGTTTCTCTCTTTAAACAAAATGAAATTGCATCTACCAATAGGCCATAAATCTTGTTCCTGAACTACCTCTTCAAGTTGCCAAAACTTTTGCCTTCAATCCCAAATCTTTTTTTAAAACTTTTCATTGTTCAACACAAATATTAACAAATTAAATACTTTCCATCATGTGAGTTGCACTTTAATACTGTGTAGCCATTTTCATGTTATGCAATAATGGATTAGAATTTAGAAGGATTTCAGAAACTCTCGCATATTGTCAAACTCCTTTCTACTGGGTGCTCTTTCAAACACTGATGTGACTTACGTTACTTTTCTTTCTCTCGGTTCAATTGTGTTTAGTCCGGAGGATTAGCTAGATTTCTTTGAACACTGTTAAGAGATTCTCCAACAAAAATATAATATACAAATATTTTGGTTACAGTCAGTAATGCTGCAGGGATTGAAGAATTACTAGCAAAGCTTGACACTGCTTTTGCCATGAAGGATCATGGTTCCTTGAGTTATTTTCTTGGTATACAAGTGAGGTCTACTTCTGATGGAGGCCTTCACTTATCATAATCAAAGTACATCAAAGACTTGTTACAGGAAGATAGTATGGACGGTGCGAAGCCTCAAAAGACTCCTATCATAGGTGGATTGAAATTGATTGTTGGAGTTGGAAAAGAAATGCAAAATCCTCAATTTTACAGAAACATAGTTGGCATGCACTGCCATATGTGACTATCACAAAGTGAGAAATAGCCCTTTCAGTAAGGTTTGTCAATTCATGAACAAACCCACCGAGGAACACTGGAAGGCAGGATATTAAGGTATCTTAGTGGCACATTGGATCATGGTATAAGGATAGGGTAAAGTGCTCAATTGGACCTCACTGCATCCTGTGATGCATATTGGGAGTAGAAGCTCTACCTCATGTAGTTGTGTATTCTTAAAGGAAAACATTGTTTCTTGGGTCTCAAAGAAGAAAATTGTTGTGGAAAGGTCTAGCAAAAGCAGAGTTTAAAAGCCTAGCTAATTTAGTATCTGAAGTTGTGTGGATCAAGTCTTTAATGTCTAAACCAAGGATTCCTTTCTCTAGCAAAAGCAGAGTTTAAAAGCCTAGCTAATTTAGTATCTGAAGTTGTGTGGATCAAGTCTTTAATGTCTAAACCAAGGATTCCTTTCTCTAAAAGTCCTCCAATACATTGTGACATTTTAAGTGCAGCTCTCTTCTGCAAAACTAGTTTTATACTTAAGCATAAAGCATGTTGAGTTAGATATGTTTTTTATTTGCGAGAAGGTTACAAGAAAGGAAGTTGCAGTTCATCATGCGCCTGCTCATGAACAAATTGTTGATGCTCTCACTAAACCTGTTTCTAGTTCTTTGTTTGCAAGTTTAAGACATAAATTCAGCGTAGAAGACTGTTCTCCTATGAGTTCGAGGGGGAATGTTGAGTAGCAGGTGATTATGTTGTTGTATAGGTGTTAATACAGTATTGCGTTAGTTAACTCTGGTATACGCTATATATAGAGCATTCTAGTAATGAAACAAAAACTTCGAGCTTCCATAATTCATTTATGAGAATTTTGCTCATCTCCATCTTTATCTTTCTCATCCTGATTAGTTTATTTTCCATGCACTACCTTCCTCACAGGACCACATCTGAAAAACGTGGAACCACTCATTTGACACTACCCAACCAATCGATATTATCAAAATACCTTTGACCTTTTTTATATATAGTCTACTTCCTTCATAGGTAAAGATCTTTTGGCCTATAAACCTTTACTGACTTTGGCATTAGAGTATCATCTGCAAGAATTCCCTAGTTGAACTTATGCCTAGCAAGGATCTTAGCCGGAAGATGAATGATCAACTGTCCACTTACAAATTAAAGTGGAAACATGAAAATCTAAGTTTATCTGAAAATTAAATTAAAATTGGGCTAATCCCATTTTTATTATATTAATTTCTTTTATCAATTATTTGCTATATTAATGTCTTTTGTTAAATGATTTTTTTTAATAGAAATAGATGGTACTTGACAGTTTGCTCACGAACTTTTTTTTTCTTCAAATTTGCTTATTAACAAAATGCTTTTTCATATAAAGTGGGGTTAATTATAATGGCTGTGGAAGGGATAGATATTGCTCCACTAAGAGTCCATGACAATTTTGTTACTCTCTACCGATTGTGTTACATCTCAAGTCTTGGGTCTGCACAACCGTTTTGGATTATCTTCAACGCTCAAAAGTCATGGTTATATATTTTTTACAAATTAAAATTATCTACTTAACTTTATAGTATCTATGTATTATAATTTTAAATATTTTCAGTATTCATAATAATATTTTATCAAACATAAATGTTATTCTTCAAAGTGTGATTCACGAAGGCGTTCATCACATTCTTATAAAATATAATTTTGAATTTTTTTCGCAATAATTTGTTTTATACCATTGATCTTTGTTGCTGCAAGTTTAGGTGATGGTGAAAGAAGACATACTTTAAATTCTTGAGATATTTTCATATATGAAATTTCACCAATGGATTAGTCCAAATTAAACTTCAAATTGGTAATTGGGTACATTTTGAGCCATACCTGTAATGGATTGTAAACAAAACTACTCTACAAATCAAGCTTACCAGATCGACTATCACACCTTATCTTTTTTCCATTATTAAAACTTGACTAACAGACTTGAAATTCAATAATGGATTGTGGAAAAAAAAAACTACGTACTCCAGAAGTCCAGCCGACCAGATTGACAATCACACCTTATATTTTTTCCATTATTAAAACTTGACTAACAGACTTGAAATTCAATAATGGATTGTGGAAAAAACAAAACTACTCCACAAGTCCAGCAGACCAGATTGACTATAACAACAATTTCCATGGTCAATTGCCGAAAGATTTAGTTCAAATGCGTAGATTAAAACATCTTAACTTGAGCTTTAATGAATTTGATGGAGAAGTTCCAGCATGGATAGGGGATTTATCTACACTTCAACACTTAGATCTTGGCAATAATAGTTTCAGTGGAATCATTCCATTGTCCATATCCAACCTGTCAATATTGGAGACCTTGGATTGGAATTATAATTTTATCGAGGGGACCATCCCGCTTGAGATTGGAAGTCTTAAGCACTTAAAGATTTTGCAAATGGTGGGTAACAAGCTGTCAGGAATCATACCCCAAACATTTTACAACTTATCTTCACTTGAATCATTGATTTTGCTGTATAACACATTATCAGGTATGTCTTAAATGATTTGTGTTATCTAAATTTGGTTTTGCTCTACTTATTTCTATTTGGTTAGCATGATACAATCAATTTGGGATGTTAGCTTAGCCAAACAAATGCTAACTTGCTTAGATTAACTCATTCAATAAATGATTTGTTTGACTTGAATTGTGAAGTTTATTTAAGATTAACATACTTTTTATCCTAGAATTTAAACTCAAATAAGCAAATAATAAGTTTAAATTTAAATATTCTAACTTATACGTTTATATTAATATATATTTTTATTTTATAATATATAAACATATTATATTATGTAATTTATATAAATGTAAAGGCATCGTAATGTATGTACTATTTTATTCTTATTCTACCTTTAGTGAGCTGAGTAATAAAATTCCAAAAATAGGCTCAATAATTAATGAATTTTTAGTTAAACTCAAATTTATTTATTTGTTATAAAAAAGGTTTCATGGCCTTGGGAGTAAAGAGTGGGATGCATGGGTATGAAATCTTTGACATCAAGTATAAATATTGAGCTTGGTGCCACGTGACCTATTAAGTCATTGACTTATTTATTTATTATATAAGTAGAACAAAGCTTAGAGCTAAGCTCTCAGCTAATTTACAATTTTGGATTTTGCAATAATATCTTCTTTGTCTAAATAAAATGAAAAGGAGTGTCAAAATGAATTATTTCTTTTTGTTATATATTCTTTAATAAAAAAAATTTACAAAATTAATTTTTAGTTATTAAGATCCAATATTTTATTCTCATAAGAAAGGATGCTAAAACCTAAAGTCCGATTATAATTTAAAAAATGAACATTAATTAAAAGTAAATTATTAATCAAAAGTCAATATAAATTCATTTTTTAATAAATTTGGAGTTATAGTAAATAAAAATCTAAAATTTAAGTAAAGTAATAAAATTATAACATATTATGATTGAAGTTATATTAAAGATAATGTTTATGTTAAAATATATTATTATTTTATGACATATAAACATATTATATTACGTAATTTATATAATGTAAGTACATCACGATATATTTATTGTTTTACTCTTATTTTACCTTTAGTTAATTATGTAGAGTAGTAACATTTTCAAGATTGGCTCAATAGTAAACTCAAATTAATTTATTTTTTTATTTATTATATAAGTAGGGTCTCACTTACAACCTTACATCAATGTCTTCTCTGTCTAATTAAAATGAAAATAGCACTTTTTTATTTATTAATATGTTATTTTATAAAACAAGCTTTTTAGTCATTAAGATCCAATTATTCACTGTTATACGAAAATATGTTAAAATTTCAAGTCCCCAAATTTTGCACTACTTGTTAGATATTTGTAGCTCAATAAGACTGAAAACAATGATGCCAACAATATTTTAAATAATATTGAATAGATCATAAAATTATTTTATCTTAATTTATTGCCTGCTATATTAAATAATGATTTACTAAAATAATATTGTAATTTTCATAATTGAAAAAAGTGAACGTCGGTTAAATCAAAATATTGATGAAAATGTAATATAAATTCATTTGTACAAAAATTGGAGTTGATAGTGAATGGAAAAAAAACTGAAAGATCACGTTGGGTTGGTGCATGAACTAAATGATACCCTAATTACATGGAATTATTTTATTAATTTTAATACTACTGTTTATATATTATAAATTGGAGTATAATTTAATTAAATAAATACTAAAATAAGTTCTAATACAAATATTATATTATAATAAATAATGAAGGAGGAAACATTTACAAAAATATTGGACATGAAATTGTAGTTTAATTTATAATAAAATGGTGCGATATTGAAATATTTTAAAACTCGTAAATCTTTAAATTTAAAGAAAATATTAAAATATGCATAATATATTTTTCAAATACTAAAATAAAATATATTTCTTTTTTGTTTATTTGTCTATTTTGCTTGAGTACGCTGGACATTGAGTGGGGCCAAATTATCTTGAGAATGACTATTAAAAGACTTCCTGGGGTGCGTTTCTTTTTCCTCCTGTGTTTTCATTTCTTGTGTTTTCTTTCCATTTTTAGACAATTTCCGTCAGCTTTTTTTTTTGGAATGGGTTTTACAAACTTGAAACATCTAAATTTTTTTTTTCTTTAGATCAAATCAGCATTTAATTAAATGATACCAAAATGGCACCTTGTCACCGGTGTATTACCAGTTCTTCCTGTTTCCACTGATTTAATGTAGCTGCAACTTGAGGAATAAGAATAGTGGTATTGTTTTCAGCTTCCTTATGCCTATATTTTAAGATTTAACAACATACCAACAAATATATGTAAAATTTTCTCAACAACATATTGACCAATGACATGCTTTTGTTCCCAAGTCACATTAAATGCCTGTGAAAAAGTTGCCATTGACTTATGTTTGATGGCCATTTACATACAATGTTACTGCAAAAAGTTATTGTGGTTTTTTTTCCTTAATATTTGAAGCAGGCATTCCCGAAGAGATTGGTGATCTTCCACAACTAAGAATAATGCAACTTGTAGGTAATAAGCTTTCTGGTTTTGTACCATCAACAATATTTAATAGCTCAATGCTACAACAGATTGAGCTTTTCGAGAATGATTTGTCTGGAAGTCTCCCGTCAAATTTATGTCACAGGCTTCCAAAACTTGAATTACCTGATCTATATTCTAATGACTTCTCTGGAGAGATTCCATCTGTTTGGTATCAATGCAAAGAATTGAAAAAAATTAGAGTTATCCCATAATGGATTCAACAAAGGAAACATACCAAGTGACCTTGGAAATCTAACCAACCTCCAATTCTTATATCTTTGTAACAGCAATTTGGAAGGTATGATTCGCCATGTATATACATGTATGCTTATTGTTCTTCTCAAGTTATATGTTTATACTTAATTCCTTCTTGTCTTATATTTTAACACAGCTTATTAATTTATAATATAAATTTAGTTGTTCTTTTGTATAAATAACGACTTAACAATGAATTAATTGTTTAAATGCCAATACACATTGTCATTGCTATAGTGACAACTGCCACCGTAGGGGCATTATAAAAGCAACATTTCCAACTTTTAATGAGCTTTAGATTTGAGTCAATATTATGTTGTTTGGCATTCTAACAAGGCAAAAACTGAGGGAAAATAAGGTCTTCACAGTCTTCATATATTGTACCTCCAAGTGCCCTAGAAATATTCCCCTTAAGCAAACTTCTATCATTTTTCAAAATTATTTTCTTTCTTTTCATTTAGGTTCTTTTTTCTTTTTTCTTTTTCTAAAAGCACCATTTGCACTTTAATGTTAAATACTAAGGTCAGAGCCATTTGTGAGCTATTACTTCCATGTAAATAAATATATTAGTTAGACTAATTAAGATTGTACAAATAATATCTTTGAGTTTTATACCAGTGTTGATAACTAATGCTAAAATATGATTGTTACACAGGTGAAATCCCATCATCTCTTTTCAACTTCACATTGTTGGAAGAACTGTCTTTTGGTGAGAACTCTTTAACAGATATGCTTGCCACACCCATTGACTCTTACTCATTATTATTTTTATGAAAAATAAACGTTGATATGTTTTAATAAAATTTCATCAATGATTCACGAGTGAATGTGTGGATGTAAAGCAATGTGAGAGCTGCGTTATGTGTGAAATAAAATAAAGATATACGACTAGTATCAAGCTAATACAAGTTAATACACTAAAGATATAGTTGAGCAAAATTAGAAATCATAATTTTAGTAGAAGTTTGCAGCCATCACCTTTCCTAGTTGCCGTCAACTCCTCTGCAATCCAACATTTGACTTCGTTATTATTTCTTCTTCAGAGTTCACTCTTTATCAAAGTTTCAATGGTAGCAAATTGGACCAAAACATGAATTTTTTGTTTGAAATTTAAAGATTGCGAGCAACTCTAATGTCACAACTTAAACAGGCACATGACCGATGTGGGAACAATGCATAACCTTGACTTGTAAACCTCAACCACATATATACCTGACACTTGAATTAAAACTTCAAAAATGAAATACCAAATGTTTAAATAAAGCATTGATGATTGCACGAAATTAGAATATACATGTGAGAGCTCAGCTCTTTAAAAACATAAACTAGAAACATCCACAAACTACCAAGCTTGCTTCAGTGAAAGTATTCTTGCCTTGTTGTATTCAGGGAAAGTTTTTGGTGCAGGCTAGCTGGTCTGTCCTAGAATTGAAAGATAAGTTAATCAAGATGAGTCACAGAGACTTAGCAATATATATATATATATATATATATATATATATATATATATCTGTGTGTGTGAACAGTTTAAGGTATAATCACATAATAATGAATGTTCACAATAGCTCTAATCCATTTAATGCACTTTGAAATCATGGTCCAGTACCATTCAATCATTGAAAGTGTAATTCCACCATGATATGATGTTTATAAACATTTTTTTGTTCAAATATTTCTATAGATGTTTATCAATGTGAACTTTATGCCAGTTTTTATAATAGGAATTATCTCTAATTGACTAAACAGGAGTTACGTTATCAATCATCCTAACTACACATGAGTTAGGGTATCAATCGTACCTCTTGACTAAACAAGAGTCGAGGGATTCACACTCGACTTAGCAAGCATGTGCCCAAGACTTTCATTCACAGCAAAGATATATTAAGCATTCACATATGTCTGGGATTTTATGAGATCAACTAAATTTTTTTCTTTCCAAGATATACCAAAGTGTTCATCCTCATACGGCATTTAGGGTGTGTGTGTGAACAGTTCAAGGTATATCTGTGTGTGTGTGTGTGAACAGTTTAAGGTATATATCTGTGTGTGTGTGTGTGTGAACAGTTTAAGGTATATCTGTGTGTGTGTGTGTGAACAGTTTAAGGTATAATCACATAATAATGAATGTTCACAATAGCTCTAATCCATTTAATGCACTTTGAAATCATGGTCCAGTACCATTCAATCATTGAAAGTGTAATTCCACCATGATATGATGTTTATAAACATTTTTTTGTTCAAATATTTCTATAGATGTTTATCAATGTGAACTTTATGCCAGTTTTTATAATAGGAATTATCTCTAATTGACTAAACAGGAGTTACGTTATCAATCATCCTAACTACACATGAGTTAGGGTATCAATCGTACCTCCTGACTAAACAAGAGTCGAGGGATTCACACTCGACTTAGCAAGCATGTGCCCAAGACTTTCATTCACAGCAAAGATATATTAAGCATTCACATATGTCTGGGATTTTATGAGATCAACTAAATTTTTTTCTTTCCAAGATATACCAAAGTGTTCATCCTCATACGGCATTTAGGGTGTGTGTGTGAACAGTTTAAGGTATATCTGTGTGTGTGTGTGTGAACAGTTTAAGGTATATATCTGTGTGTGTGTGTGTGTGAACAGTTTAAGGTATATCTGTGTGTGTGTGTGTGAACAGTTTAAGGTATAATCACATAATAATGAATGTTCACAATAGCTCTAATCCATTTAATGCACTTTGAAATCATGGTCCAGTACCATTCAATCATTGAAAGTGTAATTCCACCATGATATGATGTTTATAAACATTTTTTTGTTCAAATATTTCTATAGATGTTTATCAATGTGAACTTTATGCCAGTTTTTATAATAGGAATTATCTCTAATTGACTAAACAGGAGTTACGTTATCAATCATCCTAACTACACATGAGTTAGGGTATCAATCGTACCTCCTGACTAAACAAGAGTCGAGGGATTCACACTCGACTTAGCAAGCATGTGCCCAAGACTTTCATTCACAGCAAAGATATATTAAGCATTCACATATGTCTGGGATTTTATGAGATCAACTAAATTTTTTTCTTTCCAAGATATACCAAAGTGTTCATCCTCATACGGCATTTAGTATCCCAAGAAAATCTCATTTCAAATAGTACATGGAAATTTCAATTAAACATTTAGATTGCTGTCGCAATAGAAATTATGCATAATTTCAACACTTAACATGTCATGTGATTCTCAATATAACAAGGCAATTTCTTAAATATGAAGGAATTGAACAAAATAATGATTATGATGAAATTTGAAACATGAAATGTGTGTGTGTGTGTGTGTGTGTGTGTATGTACACATACATACACACTTACACTCACAGATAGGCTAAACATAGATGACTCAAAATGCATTAACTGAGTTTTCTCGTATGTCCACTAGTAGTACTAGATATTCTTTAGCCAAACAGTAAAATACAACCTAATTTAGAACCAATGGACCTTAAGAATGAGTTCTAGATGCCTAAAAACCTAGGAAATGAGTCCTAAAATGCGAAAATTAAGCTTTTAAAGCATGGCCAAAGCTCATCAACACTGGTAATTAAATAAGTTGGTCAATGAATCAAAGGTCACTCAGTGATTCAAAGAGTCCAAGGATAGGGCACATGCAAGATGTGGAGGCTACGAGTAGGGCTCCTTTAATGTTCTTCTTACTATAAGCTTCCTAACCTTTGGGTTTTGGAACCCTTTGAATTGATTAGTAGGGTATTTTTCTCTATTTGAGCACTCTAACTACAGTTTCTGGAGCTATTTTCAATCTATCCATTATCAATTTTACTTTCTTGAAAGAATCTTACACTAGGTCTAGACTAGAAATTGACGTTAATCAATCTCAAACCATTCTATGAGAGATCTACATTTCCTAACAAACAAATCTCTTAATAGAGCCATTGGAATACTATTGTGATAGCTACTGTTACATGTAAACTCCATTAGAGGTAAGTGTTGATCCTAGCTTCCTTCAAGATCCATTACACACTAGGTTTAGATCCAGAATTTGATGGTCATTAGTCTCAAACTATCTTACAAGAGATCTACATTTCCTATCAAACAAATCTCTTAATAGAGCCATCTGAATTCAATGGTGATAACTATTGTTATATGTAAACTCTATAAGAGGCAAGTGTTGATCCACCAAGAAGTTTCCCTAGAATGGTTGATGTAAGTGCGCTTGGTACAACCACTTATTAAGTCTTACTAGCTGTTGGAAATGATTCATCAAGGGACATTATGTAATCATGTAGCTCACTTGGCCACTCTTATTACATGATCTTGTAGCCTTTCAAAAACCCTAGTATAATAGTTTCCATAAGTAGGGCATAAGGGACTTTGGTGGATCTAGGTGGTTCAAAAGACTACTTAAGAAAGGGTTTGTTAAATTCTATGGTGCTCCTTGGTTCATTCTTGGCATGGGTTTGCTCACTTGTCTCTTGGGTCTACTTTTCTTGGGCCACATGCCACATTAGTCTTTGCCTTCTTGTAAGACCTTTCACAAGATTCTCTTTTTGTATCTGTCGATTCTATTCAAAGAGCGTAATCTACTATCTGAGAATAAGTTGTACTCTCTATTGCCTGTATCAGTTTAAACATATAATCTCTTAACCTTTCTATGAATTGTTGTTCTTCATCTACTTAATGGGTACTAGGTGAGAAGCAAACCGAGACAATCAGGTAAATGAATATCATACTCTGACACACACATGTCCTTTCATTATCTCAGCAGTTCAAATTCTCTAGCTTTATTATTTCTATCATTGTTAAGCAAAAACTTGAAAAGGAGTGCATCCCAGAATTCTAACCAAGCTAGAGGGGGATCTTAAGTAGTTCTTGGTCTTATAAACGATTCATACTAGTCATATGATACATCCTTAAGTTGAAAGCTACCAAATCCATTGGATAATTAAATTGGTGAACATCGTAGAGCCACACAAATATGATTACTTTCTTTAATAGAAGCAGCAAGTTCATATAACAAGTCAACACCTGAGAAACTAGGGGGTTTGCATATTATGAAATTTAGATAATAAGACTTATACAATTTACCGTTACTGGTCTTATACTTATTCTTAGGCAATTAGTCCCTGTTGAGGCTAAGGAGAGGGAACTTGTTTAAACTAAGTTTTTCATGGCCCTTCTCATTTTTCAAAATTCATCTACTGTCTCTGCTATTCTAGGGCCTATTGCCTCTTTTTTTCATGACCCAAACGGGCACATGACCTATAAAGGAGAAAAGCAGAACCTTGACACTGTAAGCCTTAAACACATGTATACCTGACACTTAAGTAGTGTAGGTTGGCTAGCCTGTCCTAGATCTAAAAAATAAGACAATCAAGGTGAGTCACAGAGAATCAGTGACTAGATACGAATACATACATATATACATATATAGTGAGAGAAATATAAAGTATAGTCACATAATAATGAATGTTCACAATAACTCTGATGCATTTGATGCACTTTCAAATCATGCTCTAGTACCATTTAATCATTAAAATTGTAATTCCACCATGATACAATGTTCATGAACACTCTGTAGTTCAAATATTACAAAATATGCACTTTGATCTATAGTTGTTTTTCAAGCTAAACTTTATAAGAGTTTTAATAGCAAGAATCATAGGGTCTTCTCAACTGACTAAACAAGAGTTAGGAGATTACTCTATCTAACTAAAAAGGAGTCAAGAAATTAGTTATCCTAACTAAACAGGAGTTAGGGTATCAATATGATCTTAATTGAACAAGAGCAAGGTATTAATCATCCTAACTAAACAAAAACCTAAGGATTCACACTCGACTAACCAAGCATGTGCCCAAAGCTTTCATTCATTATTGAACATTTTTCTTTCAAAGGTTTACGAAGATGTTAACCCTCATAAAGAATTTAGGATCCCAAGAAAATCTTATTTCAGATTGTACATGCAAATTTCACTTAAACATTTATGTTGCTCTTACTTTAGAATTCCTTAGTTATGTTTTCTTGAATGTTTACTAGTGATATTGAGTTGTTCTTCACCCACACATTAAAATACAAACTTGTTTAGACTAATAGACCTAAAAAATAAGTTCAGAAAGCCTAAAAATCTAGTAAATGAGCTAGTCTTGGATTGCAAAAATAAAACTTCAAGAGCTTAGTCAAACCCGATCAATGAGTCAAAGGGTCACTTAGTAAGTCAAGGGATGGGGAGCACACTGGGTGTAGAGGGTGCAAGTGGACCTCATACAATAGGACCTTGATGGTGTGTAGGGCACATAGAACTCCTCTAGTGGTCTTCTTGCTATGAGCTTTCGACCCTTAGGGTATCAACACCCTTTAATTGGTGGGAATTTTTTCTTTATTTGAGAACTGTAACTATGGTTTCTAAAGCTCTTTCTCCTTTTTTTCCCTTTAGTTTTGCAGCATGTTTGGGTTTCTCTAATGGTCTTCTCGCCGTGAGCTTCCTACCTTCAGGGTTTCTCTAGTGTTGCCAGTGGTGTAGAGAATAGAAATCTATTAGTGCTCAAATTGAAAAACCCCCTATTTCGATAACTTTCGGCTATTAGTGGTTAATTTGTGGTACGATCTAGCTCTTGTAACAAAGATTTCTTGATATTTGATATTTTGGAAGCATCTAAGTGTAATATTCAAGTGACAAAAGTTGATGAATTAATATCCAGTGGACTTCTTAGAGAGAGAAAAAGACAGTTGTAGAGAGAGAAACTAATGGGAGGTTTTCTAGAAGATGCTAAACATGTGGAAAGGAAGAAGGGAATTCTTACATATCATTTTTACAATTTGTTTCTCAAGAAATGTTGAATTTTCATGTTGGCACTGATAGTTATTAATAAATGTAAATCCAAGAGGGGGTGATTTGGGTTACATAGATTTTAAGGCTTTTACGCAAATTAGAGATGTAAAACTTAACCATAAACAAACTTTCATAAGCAATGTATCTATGAGTGTTTATATAAGATAAGAAAATAAACACAGACTAGTTAGGATCAAGGTAGACAAGATAAGGTAGCAGTATACACAGCAAGATTATATAACCATTTAAACTGAAATGAAAACAGGAAACTTATAAACTATTGTTTTGAATGAATACGAAAGCTTCAAAGATAACATACCAAGTTTTCCAAATAGTCTTGATGTCTTAAACAATATACTAGCTTTTAGTAAGATATTGTGTTATGCAAACTTGAACAGCCCAAAACATATACAGCAAAGTAAAGAGTGAGGGATAAAAGCAATCACATAAGGATTTATCCTAGTTCAACTAAACAATAGCTTACATCTAGTGGTCTTGACTCTCAATGGATTTTTCACTAACAATATTTGTTTTGAACCTACTCACAAGTAGCATATTACAACTTGACAGTTTATTATTCTCACCAATAATATCAAAGTTTTCACATGCTCAGAACATTTATAACGACAGTTTTCACTCACTCACCAACAATGATTACAAAGATGTGTCTAGTGTTATTGGTTTTGTTTAAATACATCATAAATCTTACCAATGAACCTAAAATATAATACTCCCGAACTGTAGATTGGCTGCATAATAAACTTAAGATATGACAAGTTCTTAAGGGATAAAAAAAAGGTACATAGTCGGAGAACTTTTGATAGAAAGTAATGCAAATCTTGAGTTATATCTTATCTTTATTTTTTTATTTTAAATTAGTATCTTATCTCATCTTTAATTTTTATTTTAAACTAGGATTTTTAATTTGAGGATTAGATTTAATTAGTTGATTTGTTTGGCTCTCATGGATAAATTATTGTCTTATTTGTTTGAATATTTTAATTAGTTTAGATTTCTGCAGCATGTGTGCCTATGCATATGGGTCGGATTTTTTTCTATTTTTTAGATTTCGATTATTGATTAATAAACTTGGCATTAAGTTCAGTTCAGAGTGGATTCTCTATAGTGTTCTTTTGTTCTACACCAAAGTGGTATAAGAGCAAACTCTGATCTTCCTATGCTACTATTATGCTTTCAATCTAGTGATGTCTTCTTGTTGCCTACATCAAACACACCACCATGAGAATTATGTGCATGTCTTCTTGTTGCCTTCTACTGACATAATCACTGATGTCATCGTTGACGATATTGTTGACTATTGGCTAGATTATTGGCTTTAATTTCATGTTCTAGTTCTATCGTTTAAATATGGAGACCATTTTTAGCATCTCGATCCTTTGCTTTTGAAGTAAACTTGTCTTTCTTCTCTTTGGAGGAGAGTTCTTTTAGAGAGGGAAAAAGTGCAGATCCTAAGCTATCTTATCTTTAATTTTTATTTTAAATTAATTATATTATCTTATCTCTAGTTTTTATTTTAAATTAGAATTTTTAATTTGAGGATTTTTTTTAATTAGTTGATTTGTTTGGGTGTTCAGTATTCATATCCAATAAACGAACTATTATTTTATTTGTTTAAGTGATTTAATTGGTTTAGACTTCTATAGGGTATGCTTCTTTGTTGTTTTTCTATAATTTTGTTATTGATTCTCTTTAGCGTTCTTTATGTCCATTTTGAGTTACCTTTTGCTGGTTTTCAATTAACTAAAGAATTTTTAATTAAATAGAAGCTGAAAACTTGCCTTATGGAGCTTTATCCTTTCACAATCTTATACTGCTTGATTCAATCCCTTTAAATGCTCCAAATCTTAATGGTCCAAAACCTTGATTTACTGTTGCATCTTGATTTCCATTAATTTAGGTGGCCAAATCTTCGGTCATCCTTCCAATTCAAAATTTGTAGTACAATATGAAACTTTTTGGAGCCGTGAGTTCGGAATAGCCGGTGTAGTTTTTTTTTTTTTTGTTGCTAAATCTTCTAAATTCCTCCCATAAACATGCAAAATCTGGTCGCTTGATTTATCATTCAAGGAGCTGATGCCTTAATGAGGCTCGACTGATTGA
This sequence comes from Gleditsia sinensis, assembly GCA_037074535.1. Classification (NCBI taxonomy): domain Eukaryota; kingdom Viridiplantae; phylum Streptophyta; class Magnoliopsida; order Fabales; family Fabaceae; genus Gleditsia; species Gleditsia sinensis. The sequence goes on along the minus strand of CM073465.1, from coordinate 64,566,120 downwards.
TTCCTTAGAATCTTGGAATCTTCGATTGAGATATTGATATCCTCCTTGATTGCCCTCTATTAAAAGATCATTGACTAGCTACAAAATAAAACGAAATCAAGTGAGTAGATGCCATTTAACTTGAAATGAAGCTCAATAATTATGTCTTGACATGTCATTTTAATAAATTAGCTTGGCACTTTAAATAAGCAATATTAATCACATAATTAGAATTTTAGCTATGCAATTTTATATATTTTGTACTTTAATGTTTGTCATTAATCAGCATAAAAAATAAAAAGCATAGTAAAACCTTTGAGGCTAACAATATATGCAATAATGAAGTAACTGATGGTGAAGGCCCCAAAAAAAAAACACAAGAGGTGGTGGTGAGCAGGGTATTTTGAGGGACTTAGGATTTATTGTGAAAGCATCATATTCAAGTCTCAATTAGCTGAGGATTAGATTGTGTAATAAGAAAGGTGAATATGAATAAACTATTTATACAATAAAGAACCGTAAGAGTGAAGCTGTAATATCCCAAAATTTTTATTTTTAAATAATAATGTTTTACTAAAAAAATATATATAATATATATTTTTATTGTAAATGATTATGTTTTGCTAAAAGAAAGTATATTTTTATTTAAAATAATTATTGTTTTGCTCAAAATAATTATATTGGCTTTTAATAAATTTTTGCTGAATTTTTTTAAAATATTCTTTCTTTTAATATGTAAAAAGATATTTATTTTGAGATTTTTTTATTACGATTTTTATCAAGAAAAATCATAATTTAAGAGTTTAACTAGAATGTAAATTTTTAGAAATTTTTAGGATATTTTAGGATGAAAAATTGAATTTATATGAATTTATATTAAAGAAATCATATTATTTAATTATTAAATAATAATATTATTATTATAAAAAAAAAAGAGGGGACGGAGGAAGGATGGATGCACGCACGCGAAGAAGGCAGAGAAGAAGAAAAAACTTCTCTCTCTCTCTAAAATTTTTAAAAACTTCTCTCTAAGATTTCTCCAATTCTAGACGTCCAATTGAGATATCGAAGGTACCGTTGGACTCATGGCAGCGAGAGTTTCAAAACCCACCTATCATTTTTGCCGGAAGTTCGCCGGAATGTCGCCGGAATTTCATGAATAGTAACTTCAAGGTAAATTTTTTAAAATACTGAAATTTTGATAGTTTTTCAAGATTTCAACTTAGGGGTTTTGTTAAGAATGTAGAATATTAGTTGTAGGATAAAATTTACGGTCAGAAAATGTGATTTGGTGGTTTAATTTTGTAAAATTTACTTCGGTGAACAGTAACTGCGAATAGTGCCAAACAGTGCCTGTGAACAGTCTGTGCGTGAATAGTGCTTTCAGCCGCGCGTGAACAGTGTTTCTGCCTGTGAACAGTGCCAGCGTCCCCGGGTCATTTTTTTAGGTTTTTGGACCTTTCAGACTCATTTTTAATATCTAATTGATCAAATTCAGATGGGAAACGTGGATTTTGTGGCTGTCCAATCTGGAGCCCTTACACTGTGAGTGAATATAATTTACTATAACGCATTTTTAAATCTCTCTCATGTCCATGTATTTAAAACAAAGTTTTAATTATGAATATCATAAATTGAATTTCATGTTTATATTGATTTATATTCTTAGAAGTTATAGGATATGCAGAACAGACCTCTAATAAGTCCCTCCTGAATTTATGATGAAAATGTGGTATTATGATACACTTTATTGAATCTTATAATTGTATTATCTTTCATATTGTTTCATATGATTTGTGTTATAAATGATACCTCACTGTTTCATGGATATGGTGAAATTGAATTTGTATTTGAGTTTCAAATGTGTCATTGATACTGGATATTATGGTTTATTTGGAATGGAATAAAAATGTTGTATTTCTGATTTTGGAGAATGAATTTCTATGCCGGAACTCTGTCCGAGGAATATCTTGGAAGGGAGGGATATATTTTGTCTTAAAAAGAATTTTAATCTCATAATTTTCAATTGTTCTTTCAGCTTATATTTTTGATTTATTAAACTAGTTTATTTTGGATGAATCATTGATAGAAAGACTGTTAGCTAGCGACAGAGATAGCTAGCCTTGGTGCACCATGAAACTTTAGCTAGCAAGAAAGTTGCTAGCCCCTTGTGCGAACGGGCACATGAGGATTGAATTATGAATAAGTATGGAGTTGAGTATGTCTCCTCCAATAACCAGTGGCAATTGGCCTGATTACTTATGATGAGAATGAGGTGATTTACCCGTCCTATTGCTGTGTGCTTAGGACAATCAACATATGGAAAGGTCAGGGAGTTGAGGAGAGCTCCTCCCAACCTTATGATATGAATTATGAGAATATGGTGATTTACCCGTCCCATTGCTATGTGCTTGGGATAAAACAATGTATATGGTGATTGCCCTTACCAGGCTTTGTGTTTGGGTATAAAAATTATAATTATGGATCTACTTTGAGTTCTCCTCTAAACATTTTTTTATATAAAGAGTTATATTTCTATTTCTTTACCTGATTTTGACATTACTGTTTATTATACTAAATCTTAAGATTTTAGATTTTCTTTTAACAAAATTTACCTTCTTTAAAGCTTTAGTTTGCTGTTATATACATTGATTTAAATAATATTATATTCTACCATAATTTCTATTTATGAAAACTCGTGCGAATGGTCTGTTCTGTTTCAGTTATAGTAAACTATATTTGCTCACTGAGTTATCAAACTCACTACACGATATTTCTACATTTTTTTCCAGATAGTTGACCAGCTAGATGACATGATCTCTGGGTGAGCCTACTTTATTTCCAAAGCTCATAGATTTTAATTTACATTGTACTTGTACTCTAGAGTTGCTCCATATATCACAGGCAGGATCTCAACTTCCATTTGCAGAGTATTTATGTATATTTGAGATTATTGAAATTATACAGTAAGCTCTCAAATGAATGTAATTATATTTTTGGTTACAATTTATACTATTTATGAGAAAATTATTTATATGTATAATACTAGAGGCTTACGGGATGAGATTATTCTTAAAACTCGTGCCGGTTACGTACTTCTATTTTTGGGTTGTGACAGAAGCAAATAAGAAATTGTCAAATGCAGAAGAGATATATAGCTCCTGTTTTTCAATACAATCGTGATATCATCCAAAACGTCTTGGAAGCTTGTAAACCAATTCGTAATGTTCATGTGCTCATGATGCCTTGGGATTCAATCAGAATTGCTCAAATGTTTGTTTATTTGACAAAACTATTAGTTATAGTGGCTAAATGTTATTTGTTTGGAAGCTATTCAACTCCAAGCCTACTTGTTCTCCTCAAGGCTTCCTGAGTTCCTCCTTCTGTTTTCCACAAAAAGCACAATTCAAAATAGACAATTTCTCAACTTTTAGATCTACTACACCTCCACTTCAAATTTTTTGTCACTGCAAAGGGATTTTACACCTTAAAAAAATTACTCTCACACAAGGCGATGTTTTAGTACAATTTTTTTTCTCAAAGAAGTTTGCCCAAGTAGATAGAAGTTTCCTAAAACAATGGCTATATGAAGTGAACTCGAAGGAAACAGATATAAGAACTTCGTTTTTTGTAAGAAAAATATTAGTTTAACTAATTAAGGTTGTACAAATATTATTTTTTATTCTAAAATATTAGTGTTACACAGGTGAAATCCCATCATCTCTCTTCAATATTTCTTCTTCAAGAATAATCTCTCTAGAGAGAAATCATTTACAGGGTAATCTTCTAAGATCAATTAGCAACTGCAAATTGCTGGAAGAATTATATCTAGATGTGAACTCCTTCACAGGTATGTTTGATCTACCCATCTATTCTTAGTTTTTTTCTTTTTATTAAAAGAAGTACGTTTATGCTTTAACAAAAATTCATTTCTTTGTCACATGTGATTAAGTAGCTGTATATATATGTATATATGTATAGAACATATATTGTCCACACTGTGGCACGTCTCATCTGCACTCGTATAACAATTTGTGAGAAGGTGATTTGCATATATACATACACACACACACATACACATGTATGTCTCATCTACAGCCATACAATGATTTGTAAGAAGGTGATTAACCCATAACCCAATAGAAAAATTAAATTCGATATTCAAATGTGATTCTGAAAATTAATGTTGAAAGTTAATTAGATTAAAAAAAAGGTGAAATATAAAATTAATGTCTCTTTTTAAAATATACACAGACCTCCCTTGAAATAAAAAAAAATGCACTACAACTAAATCTATTTGGAATATTCTGTTAGTTATTCTTTTATTTCATTATTTACTTTTTTTTTTACTAAAATATTCTCATACAATGTTATAATATTAAATTTGAATTTTTTTTCTTTAAAAAAAATGTAAGTGATGATAGCGGTTTTGCTGTTTTTTTATTTATACTAAAACAATGTTATTACTTGATTTTTATTAAATATATTACAATTAGTTTTAATCGTTTAACAATATAAACATTAAAAATATTTTTCAATGTATAAAAAGTTTTTTAATACATTTTTTGGATCTAAAAATCAAATTTTTACATTATTTTTGGTAGACAGGTTTAGAAATATAAGATATATGTTCCTGAAAAGTCTCGTAATTTTAGAACATTGGATGAATATTTTATGAATTATTTATTTTGAAAAATTCAAAAAATTCAAAAAAAAACTACTTTTCTCACTGATGGCTCCAAAAGTTTCTCACTGTTTTCCCTATACTAAGGCACATATATAGCACATACTAGTAGCATATAGACTATCATATATTATTGCAAAGATAATTCTATCGTATATAATTGTTTATCAAGTACATGAATAACTTAGTAACTTTGAATCATAAAATACTTGCTTGTGTGATTATATTATCATTGAAGTTAAAATAAAACAATTTAAAATGGAGGCAGAGCTAACATGCTTGAGTAATGTAAATTAGCTTTTAAAGAATAAAAATTAAGGAAAAGTCACTTTTTGTGCTAAAATAAAGAATATTAATATATTCTATTTAAAAAATATTTAAAATAAATGACAATAAGATAATTTTGATATTATGTAAATACATTAAGGCAATTATATGGTATTCCACGCTAAAAATCAAATCTCTCTTCAACTAAGTATGTTTCTCTTGTTTTGTGGAGAATGGCTTCTAAGCTAATCCAATCATGGCACGTACCTTATATTCGTGCTTATATATCTTTACTACTTCTCTTTTTCTAAATTTGCTATATATGTAACATTTACATACTGACACCATATAAGAAATATATACTGCATTGATAATCAAATATAATTACTTCTAGAAGATTTTATGCAGAATTTGTTTTAACATTTGAAAATGTAATTACTGCAAAAATACTAATTTGGAAGATAGATATAACCTTTTTTCTCTATTTTAATGTTTATTTATGGATAAATTGACATAAGAAGAATATGAATATTCACAAATTTCATAGTTTCTTGCAAACTAAATTTAAGCTTCCATGTACTGTATGCATATGTATACAAAGATTGTTATCTTTTTACGCTTTCTTTTCACTCTTCCATACCCTTATAGATGTTATTTTCTATTGGTTTGTGCTTTCAGGTTTTATACCCAAGGAGATAAGCAGTCTAGATAAACTTTGAGTACTAGATCTGAGTAGTAACTATTTGGGTGGATCTATTCCTTCAAATATTTTCAATATTTCAACATTGATAACTCTGGATCTTGCAAAAAATTCCTTGTATGGTCTTCTTCCACCAGATATAGGACATGGCCTTCCTAATCTAGGGGAACTTGCTCTGTCAGAAAATGAACTTGCTGGAAAAATTCCAAAGAGTATATCAAATGCTTCTAAGCTTGTAAACCTGGAGCTAGATCTGAATAAATTTAGTGGAGTTATACCCAACACAATTAGGAATTTAGCCAACTTGTACAAATTAAGTTTAGTAGGGAATGATTTGAATGGATCCATTCCTGTTACAATTAAAAGTTTAAAAGGCCTTCAATATTTGAATCTTGGTGACAACAAATTGCAAGGATCAATCATAGGTGAAATTTGCCAAATCAAAAATTTGACTGAGTTGCATCTAGCCAGTAATGAGTTTTCAGGATTTGTGTCAGTATGCCTTGGGAATCTCATTTCTTTGCGAAAGCTTAACTTGAGCTCTAACAAATTGATTTCACAAATACCCCAGTCTCTTTGGAGTCTTAGAGATATATTGGAGATAAACTTATCCTCAAATGCATTGAGTGGATTTCTTCCAGTTGAGATTTCAAACCTAAGAGCAATTGTAGTATTGGACTTGTCAAGAAATCAAATTTTTGGAAACATTCCTACAGTTATTGGTGGCTTGCAAACTTTGGTAAATCTATCTTTAGCGCATAACAAATTGCAAGGGCCTATTCCTGAATCACTTGGCCACATGATAAGCATAGAATTTTTGGATCTTTCCCAAAATATTTTGTCTGGTGTGATTCTAAAATTGTTAGAGTCAATTGTCCATCTTAAGTACCTTAATCTGTCATACAATGTCTTGCATGGAGAAATTCCAAATGGCGGGCCTTTTACACATTTTACAACTAAATCTTTTATGATGAATGAAGATCTTTGTGGGAGCCCCCAACTAAAAGTCCAACCATGTAGAAAGGGAAGCAAGCATAGCTCAACTAAAAAGATGCTTTTGATCAAATGGTTATTAGCTATCTTGTTGGCAACCATTTTGATTGTTTCATTCTTAGCCTTTCTAAAATGTAAGAGAGATCATAGTGGTGATTCAACTAATAAAGGTTTAGTAAATTTGGGAACACCAATCAGGATATCCTACTATGAAATTCTACAAGGAACAAATAGATTTGATGAGACAAATTTTCTCGGCAGAGGAAGTTTTGGATCAGTATTCAAAGGAGTGCTTTCAAGTGGAAAGATAGTTGCAATTAAAATTTTTAATTTAAACATAGAGGAAGCAGCAAGGGGTTTTGATACTGAATGTGCAACTTTGTGCAACTTGCATCATCGAAATCTTGTCAAGATCATTGGTAGTTGCTCAAATCATGATTTTAAATCTTTAATAATGGAGTTTATGCCAAATGGGAGCCTTGATAGATGGTTGTATTCTCATAACTATTGTTTAGATTTTTTGCAAAGATTGAAAATAATGATTGATATGGCATCTGCATTGGAGTATCTTCATCATGGTTCTTCAACACTTGTGGTTCATTGTGATGTGAAGCCAAGTAATGTTTTGTTGGATGAAGATATGGTGTCTCATCTTACTGATTTTGGTGTTGCCAAACTATTGGGTGAAGGGCAATTTGAAATTCATACAAAGACCTTGACAACTCTTGGCTACATTGCACCAGGTGATGATTTCCTTGTCCTATTTTTTTTTATGAATTTTATTTTCCTTATAATTCTTACATACATATAGCCACTACTACATGTTATTAATTTCTAAATGTATACAAAAACCTTATATTATTCAATTAATTAATTGTCATATTTTGACATTTGAAGAAATCTAAAAGATATTAGAAAATTTTCATTATAAAAATTATACTCAAATTGACATAACAATTTTTTTACTTACACTTCAAATTGACATGTAGAGTATGGATCTAAAGGAATTGTTTCCATGAAAGGAGATGTGTACAGCTATGGTATTTTGCTAATGGAAATGTTTATAAGGAAAAAGCCAACAGATGAAATGTTTACTGAAGGATTAAGTTAAGGATTGGGTTAGCATGTCAACACCACACTCAACAATTCATATTATAGATTCCAATTTGTTTCAAGGATACAATGAAAATGTTGGCCATATATTACCACATATATCATCAATTTTGAAATTATCCTTGAGTTGTTGCACTGAATTACCTGAAACAAGAATCAATATGGTAGACATTGTGGTGTCATTAAACAAAATTAAGGCCATGTTTATGCAAAACAGTGAGGGCACCACAACTTTGAATAACCATTAAATCAATTACCTGTAATAATTGTTATCTTTACTTCTCTTCTGTATTTTTTTTTAGTTGAACATCAATTGATTGCAATATGCATAAATACATTTCTAGGAGTTGAAAAGGGTAGCCGTGTATTGTGGAATGAGGAGATAGATTATATGATTATTGTAGTAATTTATGATGTTTTTAGAATATGAGAATTGAGTTTTTTTGTTTGTTTTAGTCTTGGATATCTTGGATCTTATGTTTGGATTTATTGTTTAGTAAAATTATGTTTACATGAACAGTTTTTATAAGATATTATTTCTTTGTCACATTTAAAGTGTTACAATCAAATTTCAGTATTAAATCCAATTTTTTTAAAAGGAAAATGGCATTTTTAGACATTGAATTTCCACTTTTGATGTTTGATGTTGTAAAATAATTGTGATGAAAGAATTTATATTTTTTTAATCAACCAAAATTTTTCCTTCATTATTTCTTTTCTTCCTTCTCTACTTCTTAAATTTTGAAGATAAAAATTTATTCTAATTCAGATAACTAATTTTAAATAAATTATAAAAGAGTTATATATATATATATATATATATATATATATATATATATATATATATATATTTATATATATATTTATATAACTGTGTGTGTGTGTGTGTGTGTGTGTGTGTGTGAAAAATTAAGATTCCCTGGTTTGATTTGATTTGATTTGTCGCGACCACTTTATCATTTTGAGTAAAATATACACGAAAAATCTTTAGAAATTAAAACATATTTTACCATGAACCTTTTTCGTTAACATTTTGATACTCAATTGTTTTCATTTGGTCAAACTTATTTTTTGGTTCAAAATGCCTTCATTAACTGTTAATCATCATCCCAACATCGAAATCTCCTTTGCGGCAGAAGTTCTCGACCCTGAGTTTAAAGCTCCACTTTGGCGACAGGCCATGGAAGAAGAAATCCAAATGCTGAGACAACTGCAATAAAGAGCAGAGTGTTGAATTAAAAATAGATCAGCAAAAGTTAAGCATGACAAGCAAATAGCAATAGGGCGAGCATTATGTGATAATTCCCACCACTTACGCTCTGTTATTTAGCTCTTTGGTCGGCACTCTGCATTCATTCTGTAGCATCATGGAAGGAAAGCATATACCTTCTGCACTTACGGTATTAACTTCAGGAATATACGTGACAAGTCTTAACCAAAGCTAATTAACAAAGTTCATTGAATATAAAATGGTCATAAAGAAAGTAAGAAAAAAGTAATGCAGGGAGAATAATGCCATTTTTTACCAAATAGCCCAATGCAAAAGATTGTATCTGGAAGCCATAGACACACATCTGTGAAACACAAGCAACAAGAAATCTAACTAGTTGAATCCAAATGCGTTGTCATTAATTTGAATTGGACCCTCCACTAAAACCTTAGAAAACTCTCATCTACACGGAGCAGAGGCAGAGCCTATTTTCCTGTGATCATCATGCTGTCTATTTGGATTCTTTTTGAATCATTGGTCCATCTTTTATTCCATGCCCGGAGACTTCGAGTTCAAATCAATCACTTATCTATCACTGTCATTTTTGTTAGTCCTCTCTCGTCCTATACTCAACCAATGTTGCTGAAAATAAATCAAATTCCAACACTCTTCAACACTCTATTCTTTATTGCAGTTGCCTTAGCACTTGGATTTCTTGTTCCATGGCCTGTCGCCAGTGAGAAGCTTCAAGCCCGGGGTTGAGAACTTCAGCCGCAAAGGAGTTGTGGATACTGGGAGGACGATGTTAACAGTAAATGAGAGGGCATTTTGACCAAATAATAATAATAATAAGTTTGACAAAAAAAAAAGAAGACAGTCAAGTAACAAAAACTTAACAGAAGGTTTATGTGGATTAAGTTAAAAGATATGTTTTAATTTTAAGAAAGGTCTGTGTATATTTTGAAAATAGTGGAGAAGGATGTGTAATAAAAATAATATACATGAGAGGGCAATATATTTTACCCTATAATTTAAAATTTATTATGAGTTTTTCTCCTGTACTCTAGTTGGTGGCGTTAATTGCCTTCATTTTAAGCAAATGGATAACGCTAACTAAATAGAGTTAGAAGTATAAAATACAATTTACTACCATGTGCATTGAGGCCATATTTTAACACCATTTTTCTATGGTTCAAAATTTGATATTATGTTACCTTGATGTCTACTCTATTATCATAACACTACCTTTGCTTTAATCAGTTAAATCTCAAATAGAAATTCTCAACTCCCATATGATTTTCTAAATTTTCCCAAACTCTTTTAATTTCATCTCAAAATCCCCAACCTATCTCTTCTCAAGTGAACTCCAAATTATTGTCTAATCATTCAATTTGATTTACTAAATTTTTGCAAATTACTTTCAATTTCATTTCAAAATCCCTTCTCAACGGAGTCCAACTCCACAATTTCTTGCCCCATCTTAAATTCTTTCTTAGTTGTTCAATTTAATATCCTAAATTTTTTCAAATTTCTCCTAAATGCATCACAAAATTCCTAATTTCTCTCTGTCCAATTGAGCTTCACACTCTTTAAAATTCTTTCCCTATCCTCAAAACTCTTATCTCAACCCCAAGTTCTGAATTAGTTCCAGTGTTTTTTTAGATGAAATTTGGGGAATTAGATGGTATTTGAAAATTTTTCATTTGAGATTGAACAAAACTCAAGCATAGTTAGTATAGTGCTAAAGATACAAATATCAAAGCAGTATAATATCAACTTTTGAACAACAAGTTAGTAAAGTGAAAAGAGCTTAAACTACATAGTAGTAAACTTTATTTTACTCAAAACAAAAATTAGATAAATGGAGGAGTATATTAATATATGGTTGTCCTTCATTTGTTTAGATAATATACTTAAAAAAAATGAATTTACTCTATAATTTCTACTATGCTTTAACCCTCTCAAACTGCATACTATCTACCGCATCTACCAAAATGGGCCACGAATCGTATAAATATTAAACTCCTATTAATTCTTCTTGGATTGTTCACTCGAGTTGCTATACCTTTTCCCTCAATTCCAATATCATTTTCCTACATTTTGCACCAGGTATTCAACAAAAAAATGAGCATATCAATTCACCTATTTCCAAATCTAAGAATTATACACACACACACACACACACACACACACACCAAAATAGGGAATGAAGAAATGAGGAGGTACAGAGATCAAACCCTTGACCAACTCAATCTTAGAAACTAAGGTTTTAATTCTTATGTATGAGCAATAATAATTTTATTTAAATTTCAAAAGGCTGACATCTAAAAAGTTTTGTTTAATTTTAGACTCATATAAACAATTTTGTGATTTATATGTTAATATTTAATTTGGATAAAAATTTAATACTTAACAAATAACTCACGTTATTCACTAAGAAAAAAAAAACAGGTAAATTGAATGAAAATTTCAATAACTTTGTTTTTTCCTTTAGTTTTTCTAAGTTCAATAGTTTTAAATAATTTTATTTTTAGATAATAAATATAATATTATGTTATTTCAAACAAAAATCATTTATCAAATATTAAAATTTTATATAATTGATATTCCATAAAATATTTATAGAGTTGATAGGCATTCAATATTTGAACAAGAAAAAGAAAATTAGGTTATCATCAAGGGGTAAGCAAAATTTTGGTAGAACCAACTAATAGTCAAAATGAGTTCGGTCATTAAGACAAGATTTAATCTGATTTTTTATAATGTATCAAAGAATACTTTGTATCTCATTTTATTTCTTTGTTTCTAAGGCTCACATAAACAATGACCATTATTTTTTTAAATTTCAAATGGAAAGCCTATGTTTATCATGCACAACTATGTTAACGCTCATCAATTGTAAACAAATTGCTTCACATATATTATATGGCTTAGGCGTCCATCAATCTGTCACCAATTTCTTTTATTCTCTTAATATATTATATCATTGGGAAAAAAAATTGTTACTGCCTAATTTATCATAGGATCCTTTAGTTGCATGTTAACAATGCTCAGTTCGGTGATAATATCAAGTTGATTATATATAATATTATTATATTTAGAAAATAAATCTATAAATGATGGTACACAATCATTAATAATTTAGCTATTTTTAATATAAATATGTTTTGAAAGTGTAAAATATAAAAAGGCCTACCAGGGTTAATTCACAGGCTTAGATGGGGACATCTACAAGGCCTTGCCATACATTGATTACCAAAATTTTGGCTGAGTCCACTCCATGTATAGGACTGAGCCAATTTGGCCCTGTGAACTAACTATATTTTGATAATTTTGGGATAAATAATAATAATAATAATAATAATAATAATAATCCACTGAGTTTGGTATATGCTACAGTACAATTTTAAAATTTAAGTCCAAATATATATAGCTTTTTTTAATCACCAAGCTAACTATAAGATCATATTTTATACTATCTTCAACTCATATTCCCAATTTGTACCATTTTTTGCATTCTCAACCTGAATCATCAAGCAATATGACAATTCATGTTGAATTTTTTTTTTAAAAAAATCAAATTGTTATTTATAGTTTTAAAACTTATAATATTAAATATTATAATATCAAGTAATATATAATTATTTAATATTATAGAATTATATTGACTTAACATCAATCAATAACAATTTCACTTTTGGCTCAGCAAAGTTATATGCATGAGTAAAAAAAATGTTTAATTTAAATTTGGGCCTCACTGGAAAACTATCACTGCCACATCATATCCTCCTCCTTACTGGAAAACTAAAGTTCATGATATTTGAGGATACTGAAAATTTGTATGCAAGTTGTGACATGTATTGATTGAAAAAAGTTTTAATTAACCTGAATCAAGTCTTTAAATTCATCTAAATTAATATTTTCATCAAGCATCACCCCTTTCGGCCTAGAACACTCAAATGTTTTCATTTGAGAACCATTAAATATTCTTCTATCATTTTTGTATACAGAAGTAAAAAGTCTCTTACTCATTTTTCGTCTCTTTTTTTTTTCAAAGAAAGATGAATCTATTTCATTGAAATAGTGATATGATATAAACTCCTTAGAACAGTAGAAAATAATTTCAATAAATTATAATAATACAATCAACCTTACAACATCATAGAAAAAAATTAAAAATTGATGACTAAGTCAGTTTAGAACACAAAGATGAAAACTAAAACTTTGGAATAAAGATACAGTTTCACTTCAAAAACCGACCATTGAGTAGATGATATACAAGGATAAGCTACACATCCCTCCACCTTCTTTAAAAGTTAATTTTTCTGTAGTTTTCTTTTCTTTTCATTTCATTAATAATGTTGAAAATATATGGAGAAAACTGCATATCTTCGAAGATTTTATCAATGGAGACAAAAATTCTTACTCTGAAGAGACGTAACACTTTTAAACAGAACAAAAATACTCTCATAAAGGTAGACAACAGAGAAGAATTCTGACCAAAAAAAAAAGAGAAAAAAAGAAAATAAAGTACAGCAGCACAAACCAAATACAGTGGCAGTGCATGAATGAGACAAAGGGAAAGGAGAGCTACCTAGGGTTTTAGTGAGACTACTTCACAAATTTATTGCTTGTTTTTTCTGTACAACAAGAATTACATATCGAAACATGTAAAAGATTATCAGCATCCCCCAAATGAATTTATTGTGTATCATACATTCGTCGACAATCTTGATTCTTCTACATAAATATTACGCCAAAAATTCATTTTCCAATTAATATTTCTTTTACAAAAATATTTCAGTTCGCAGCCTAATTAAACTAACAGTCAGCTAGAAAATGCTCTTAATTTTCATAACTTGGAACCTCTAACAATAAATTATACTAATTTCATTCTTTTATCTTTTTGGAATTACGGTTATAAATTATTGAAAAAATGACATTATTCTGAATTTTTTAAATCATTAATTTTTTACCATATTACTTTTCGTACAATATAATTAAAAAGCTAGATCCACTGTTCATAAGCGAGATAAATCATATCCCCATGTTGGTCTTTGTTCTCCTTTTTTTTTCTCAGTGTCTCTACTGCTAATAACCTACCACCTACCCAACTTTTCATTTTAACAAAAGTACATTTTTGGTCTCTTAACTTAGCATTGAGTTGCGTTGTCATTGCTTAACTTCATTTTATTTCACTTTAGTCCTTTAATTTTAGAAAACCAATCAAATCCTTCCTTCTCCCTAACTCCATTAATACCACTAGCTAATTGATCTTTCTTAAGCGACACCGATTAGCACTCAAAAACATTACCAAATCAACAAAAACATTACCAAATCAACGACATTAACATACTACTTATACAATATGAACAAAATGAGGCATTTTGTGATAGATGAATGGAAAGGACTCCATCTAACGTACTCAATATTTTTATCATGACTCCAATTTGGGATACATGACTGGCACGGCATAAGGGATTGGCCCTTAAACCATAAGCCACAAAATAGACAATAAGAAATTAGCACACAATATCACCTCACACCATATCAGAAATGAACATTTCATTTATATACATAATCATCATCTCACAAATTCATGCCATATAGTCCTTATATATAGACAGCCTTAACCAGCATGCATAGAGTACACAACAGAAGTAGGACCTGCCTGTGATCATCGGAGTACAGTCTAGATTACAAAAATACATAAGATTACAAAAAAACATTAAGGAGCCCTAAGAACAATTGAGCTCACCACTGAAACTGCTACTCTATTCAAGTTCGGATGAATGCGGGTTGGACTCTTTAGTGCTATTTGGAAACATATAAATAAGGGGGCGAGTTTACACAACTCAGTGAGCAAATATAGCTTATTATAACTGAAACAGAACATATTATACACACGAGTTTTTCATAAATAGAAAGTATGCAAGAATATAACATTATCTAAGTCAATGTATATAACAATAAACTAAAGTTTTAAAGTGGCTAAATTTGGTTAAGAAAAGTTCTGAAATCTTGAGATTTAATATAATAAACAATAATTTCAAAGTCAGATAAGAAAATAGGAAAATAATTAAAAAATATTTATAGGAGGTCTCAAAGCAGAACCATTATTATTTTTGTTTATACCCAAGCACATAGTCTGACAGGGGCAAATCACCACATACATGTCTTATCCAAAGCATGTACCAATGGGATGGGTAAATCACCACATTCTCATCATTCGTATCATAAGGTTAGAAGGAGCTTCCCTCAACTCCCTAACATTTCCATATGATGACTGCTCCAAGTACACAACAGTAGAACGAGTAAATTACCACATTCTCATCATAGATAACCAAGCCAAATACCACTGGCTACTGGAGGAGATATACCTTAACTCCATACTTGTTCATAATCTAATCCTTATATGCCTTTTTGCACAATGAAGCTAGCAACTCTCTTGCTAGCTAGAGTTACATGGTGCACAAAGGTTAGCTATCACTGCCGCTAGCTAACAGTGTTTCTATCAATGATTTCTCCAAAACAAAGAAATTTTATAAAACAATAATGTAAACTAAAAATCAAAGTGGAAAACATGAGGTTAAAATGTTTTTTAAGACAAAACATATCCCTCCATTCCAAGACATTCCTTGGACATAATTCTGGCATAGAAATTGATTCTCCAAAATCAGAAATACAACATTTTCATTTCAGTCCAGACAAACCATAACATTCAGTATCAATGACACATTCCAAACTCAAATACAAATTCAATTTCACCATATCCATGAAACAATGAGGTATAATTTATAACATAAATCATATGAAATAATTTGAGAGAGGATACAATTATAAGATTAAATAAAGTGTAACATAACATTCCATTTTCATGATAAACTCAGGAGGGACTTACTAGAGGCCAGTTCTACACGTTCTATAGCTTTTAAGAACATAAATCAATGTAAACAATAAGTATGTTAGGAGAGAATTAAGTTTATGAAAAACTATTAGAAAAAAAATGGAAATCATTTTTGAAAGATCTAGTTATATATAAATCAAGTAAAAAAATGAAATCCAATTTATGCTATTCGCAATTAAAAACTTGCTTTTAAATGCATGGGCACGAGGGAGATTTGAAAAGGTGTTATAGTAAACTATATTCACTCAAACTTTAAGGATTCATGGAGGGCAACTCTTTTCCTTTCACTTCCAATGTCCAAGCTACTAAGTGAACTTTCAACTTGGCTAGGACTTTCTTCGAGACCTATTATACAATATCACGTAATCATCGTTCCTACATGGCACATAATTGCCATGCTATGAGTCTAACATTCCATCACATACAAATCTATATTTCTTTTAAGACCAAGCCTTTTTGTTCCTACATCAATTTGGCTAAAGATCTATACTTCTCTATCTAAGACCAACTTATAATTTTACATGCATTTCCAATTCCTTTAGTAGCTAACTTATAATCCAAAATTCAAGAATTTCCCTTATACTTTCAAAATTCCTATCGCATATATTTACCAACTTTAAGCTTCCAAACTAATAGCTATGTTTCATTTATAGGATGATGTAGGAAAACATTCAAATAGCACAGTGATGTGATTGTAATTATAATTTCGAAGCTTAAATCTATTCTACGCCCCATATAATAAATTGTGATTATGTCTAATTGTAGGCACAAGCAACTCCGACCATTGGAAAGTTCCATTCATCTAAAATAGCAACATCTAGTGCTCAGAGTTATCTTCCAATGCTCCTGAGAAAGGTAAAGATAATGGATTTGTTAATATCATTACATCATTATTCATTTTCAAGCCTGCAACAAATTTGGGCACTTCTTTTTATATTGATGCTGCATTTAAAATAATTATATTAAAAAAATGTTTCAGGCCTCACAAATTCTGTTCATTGATTACTCATTTTATTTACTTATTTATTAAAAGTTGGTTCTTTGAAAGGAAACCTTTGGGCTGAGTACTATGAACAATATAGATATGCAGTAGCAAATATGTACAAAATTGTCTTATTTATATACTCATGAATATCATATGAATAAGTTTTACATCAAGAATTGACAATCCTATAAGATCATGTCAGTAATCAAGACTCCGTTTATTTTCTAAGTTAATTGCTACATTCATCTTTAATTGAATCACAGCCAGCTACCCAATTCTGAAGTTGAGCTATGATGAAAACATTTTTTTTTTGGCCAAAGAATACATTTTCTTC